>OY728137.1:1683465256-1684960310 GCA_963277665.1 Viscum album | reverse complement strand
GGAGGGACACAAATCTAGTTCTGGGACATAATCATTCCATAATGGTCAAGGTTGAACTTAGTAACATTACTTATATTCTTTTATTTCTCCACATATTCCTTTTGTGCCACTTTAATCATCACATAGATGGATGGTTGAACATTCATTTGATAAAGAAATGAATTATCCATTTTCCTTATCATTTTAAGGTTTATCCTCTACTAATACATGTGTTTTGGATCTTTTTCAATCCACATTATGGAAAATATTTTAGGATACTTCTAAAATAGTGCATCAGTCGCTACATTCACGTTCCTAGTGTGGTAATGTACTGAGCAGTCATAATATTTAATCAACTCCAACCATCTCCTTCGGTGAATATTCAAAAAAAATTGTAAATTTATTCTTCAAAATTATATTATCAGTATATAAATCAAAATTTTCATAATAAATTTAATTTCTCTATATTTTGAAATACAAATTTGTTATTTCTTTCTCTAAATCATGAGTTATGAAATTTTACTCAAGAATATTTGATTAAAATAAGGAATAATCTACCACAATTTCATTCTTATTTAGAACACATCTTAATACCTTATTTCATGAAACATTGTATATAAAAAACCTTATCTAATGTCTGATAGATTAAGTAGAAGTATACTAACCATATTTCTCTTTAACACCTTGAACTTTTCTTTACATTCATCTATCCAATGGAACTTGGTGCCCTTTCATATCAACTTGATTATTATATCTAATATCTATTAAAACATTCTAAAAAATTATTAGTAATATCCATCCAATAAAGGAATACTATGAATCTTGATCACTATAGTAATTTTGTTGCATTGTTAAATAAGTTCCATCTTTGAAGAATCCACTGATATAACCTCACTTGTAATTACATGACTAGATAATGATACTTTCTATAGACAAAATTCATACTTGATAAATTTGGAATATAGATTATCCTTCTTCAGGTTATTCAATTTAATACTTAAAGGATATTTATACTCTTCTTTATCTTGGAATATATGATAATATCATCTATAAATACTACCAAATACATATCAAGGTGATCTCTAAATACATTAATCATTAGATCCATGAAGATAGTAGGGGAATTAGTAAGTAAAAAATGGAGACTCTATAAATTCATAGTGTACATACCATATATAGAATGTTATATACGATATATACTCCATTTTTACCCTTAAAATTGGATATTTAAATTGAAGGTGAATCTTAGAAATGTATTATGATCCATGCAGATGATAAAAAATCATTAATATGGGGTAGAGGATATAGTTTATTCATAGTTATTTTATTAAGTTATTTATAATCAATGAAAATATGGATTCAACCATACTTATTCTAAAAAAAATAGAACATGTACACCAAATGTTGATTCACTATGGTGTAAAAATTCCATTTCTAGATTCTCTTAGAGTTACTCTTCAATTTATCTAACTCATTTGGTGTAACTCTATAAAGTTTCTTTCAAATATTTATAGAATCAAGTATTAGTTCTTTTGAAAACATAACATAAATATTTGAGTAAATAATATGAAAATATTTATAACATACATCAGTATATTAATGAATAATAAGCATATCATAAATGTTAAAATTATCCCAAACCATTCTAGATAAATACACATCATGAATAGGTAGTAAGACCCATATAATGGAAGTAATATACATTGAAATTTCATGATAATTCTAACATCTAAAGACAATCATTGGATGAATCGGAATATTAAATGTTACATTACTTATTTGGAAATTGATATGTCATCATTATAAAAAGATCCAATGCATTACAAAAAACACATAAAAATTCAATATACTGAGAATAAAAATATTTTTTTAAATAAAATTACCATAAAATTATATTGGATTAGTGTTATAGACTTGAGATGAAATAATTATACCATTAATAGTTTTTATTAATAAATAAATATCTAACCATTAAGGTGGTGATGTCATGCTGTTATAAAATTATTCATATATAAAATAGTGGGTAGAATCTGAATTTAATATGACATTTTCATGTCTAGATTGGATGATAAGTGTACCCTTCACCACTTCATTATTGTCACTCACATCAGTAGTTGTGATTTCATAATCCTTCTATTTGTACATTGGTTTTAAATGATATTGATGATGATTTTATTATTTAACCCTTGGATCCATGAATATATTTTCAAAATGTCCATACTCATTAAAATTATAAAACAAGAGTGTTTGGGGGAACATTTGGTTGATATTTCTCTACATTCACTTAATTGGATTTCCTCTTCAAATTACTTCAATATTCAATTTATTGGTGTTCTTATTTTCCAAAATTATATCATTTTCCAATACCCTTAATAAAATTTCATCCAAGATTCTTTACACAATTTGACATGATGGAAGATTAATTTTCTCTCCGCCATGTGTTTAACTTTTTTAATCACCTAAAAACAATTTATCTCTTCCGATCCCCAAAACCATGAGAATAGTGAATTTCTCAACTCTCTATTTCTACCTCAAAAGTGCATCAAATCATTTCTATAAAGTTATTAAAGTCTCTTATAGAAAATTCATTTCTAATATATTCCCTTAAGACACTAAAAAATAAATAAATTTTTCTTCTAGTATTGATGATAATTACATTGGAATACCATGCACATCTGGTGAAATTTTCCTCAAAGTTACTAATGGATTAATCATCCTTCTACTGCAGTTCTATGAAATCACTCTCTATTATAGTGTAATGTGTTTGAGGAAATTAATTTTTGAAATATACCTTCTTAAACTCTTTCTATTTAAAGGATTAATTTTATTTATATTGACTCATAGTATTGATAAGATTCCACCATTGATCATCTTCACCAATAAAATGGTGTATTTCCAAAACAGTATTCTCATGGTCTAGGAATAAGAGAACTGATAATATCTTTTCTACTTCATTGATCTATTTCTCATAAATAAATAGATTTGAGGACCCACTAATGGAAGGTGGATGTTTCAATATAAAAGACTCAATGTTGAGTTATTCCTTACTTTATTATTTTACCAGTTTAGCATGATTAATATTACCATTTATATCTTGAGAGAATTGGGTGAGGATAGCCACCAGATTTTGTTTCCCAAAACCCATTCTAGTTGGTTTCTTATGAGAATAGTCATTTTATTGGAAGTCACATTCATTATTAACATGATTCAACCTATTTAATGCATTAACTAAAACCAAAAATATTAGTGTGAGCATCAAGAATAAATAATTTGAGAAATTAATCATATAATAATGGAAATAAAATTAGATATTTCCTAATTTTTGACATCTTATTATCAACACATGTCCTTCCATGTTTTAATCTATATTCTCCATAGACATTTCCTATTATCCATTCTAGAATAAATATATTCAACTCCTTCATAATGGTTTATAAATAGAATGTGAATTAATCAAATCATAACACCTAGGAGTGTTAAACTAGGTGTGAAATTATGCCTCTCTATCATGCACTTGGTGAAGATTGAGTTAATACCCAACCTTCCATTTCAGGTTAATTACCCCTATGTGAATCTATGCAAGTGACTCGATCGAGTTGTTTATATCTATAAATGGATGTCATTTCTAGGAATCCAAACACTCCACACATTTCTAAAATTTAAGGATATTTTTTATATTTGATATTATACCTATATTTATCATAAAACTTTTCTAATATAAATCCCTAAAAATAACAAAACCCTTCATTGATACCAGGGGAGACAACTTTCCCATCAATGATATATATATTATCATTTTAGATTAATATTAAACACATATAAAAATAATATATACCAAACATCATTAAGGATTATTGTATTTAGAGAATATATATATAATCAACTTACTTCATGAAAAATCTGCAACATCTCATAGAAATTTCGTCTCACATAGTACCATTCATATATATGTCCTACTTAACCCATTTCTTTATATCCTCAGAAAATAGAAACATAAGAATGGTTCTGATCTGATTCTAAACAAGGATAAACATAGTAGTAAACAATTAATGATAATAAGTGAACATATGATAAGTATAACGGTATGAGAACATAATCATAACATTAAAAAAACATACCCAACCAGTCATAGACCATAAATCATGATATGTAGCATAAATCATTGTCATAATCAATGGCATGAGTCATAAGAGTGTTAAATCATCAATAATCAGTGATGATCCATGAGATATTATAATAATAGTAATACATAAGTTTTTTTCACACACATAATCATGGAAAATCATTTCCTTATTCAAGTCTCTCTAACAAGACTATAATAGTGTACATTGTCCCATAGTGGATTATCTTCACTCCCCATTCCAATAAGTATAGTGTATAGAGTTCCGTGGTAAATTGAGTTTACTCACCATTTTCTTTAAAATAATATCAAGATATATAAATATTTACCTAATTAATTTTACCAATATATAATTTTAATACCACTCATCACATAATGAAAAACATATATGTGTGTGTCACAATATTATAAAAACGTTCATCATTTCATCATAGAATAATTGACCCTTAAAAAATAAATTTATTTCATGAAAACATTGGTAAAACATCATTATCACAAGACACAAAGAGAAATAATTTTCATGGTTTCATAACATCATATCCCTAATAAAGAAAAACAATCCTTAAAGTATGTTGAAATGGATTAAAAATAATTTTATAAAAGAATAAAAAATATGCTTCTAAAATCTAGAAGAGATATCATTTTCTCTTTTTAACTTTTAATGAAATTACTAGAAAATGGGAATAGATTTTTTCTTTTTAAATCTCACGGAACATGTAAATGAATTTGAATAATTATTAATGGTAAATACTTTGGGAAACAAATTTCATGTCGTATATGTTAAAAATACAAAATATTTACACTTTTATAAATAAAGAAAATAGTGATTTGTATAGAAAATGTTTGAAAACATTACATTAAATAATTGGTAAAGAAAGTAAAAGGTAACAGATAATCCATTATAAAACACATATTTTTATATTAAATGTTACCTAATTTTTTTTTCAAACATGTATATGAAAATATTCCCGATATAAAAGGATAAATAAGGTCAACATTCATAAAAAAACATTATTTATATATTTTTGAATTCCAATGAGTGTGAAAATAAAAATAATTTATGGAAACTATATAAATGTCCATATGATAAGAAAATAGATTGATTTTAGATAGGGAATATATAATTTTCCTCAATGGAAATTGAAACATAAATAATTCTGATAAAAAGGTGAGATTGTAACATGGACTCTTACCTCAAGTTCTAAATTTCTTCATAAGCACATTATCCTCCAATATGATAAATTTAGAATTATTATAAATCCATTAAAAACAATATTAATACTTATCATACTATTTATCATTCCCTTGTAATTTACAATTACAAATTTATTCAAAATTCTTTATTAAAATCAATATTTTGATGTCAAGTGGCCTATTTTCCATGATTATTTCAAATTGGTGATTCTATTCATTGTATAGTGGTAAATGTTTCATAATTAAAGGAATATTAATAATGTAATAAATATTATATTTATTTATTTTATACACTTTTATAACTACCCGTGCAATTCGATGATGAAAAAAATGAATTACATCTCTTTAGGGAGGCGGTAGTCCACACGTACACATGAGTGATGTTTTTATGTTTCAATGGATGGAAATAATTGAATGTAACAAATCATATATCTTAAAATAATAATAATTATATAATAAATATCATTTATATTTATTAAAACCACTTATACAACAATCCATGAGAGGTGGTTATGAATAATGAAATACATCGCTCTATAGAGGTGATAGTACGCACATATGCATGATCGACATTTTCATTTTCCATTAAATAGAAAAAAGTTAAATAATGTTTTTTACCTGAAAATAATAACATTTAAGTATATTCATGATACTGATTATATTTTTTTAGGTTTTTATAGAATATTTAAAGGAGGAATAAAAATAAATAAACTTGAAAGAAGTCGATTAAGACAATTATCTCTTCTTCAGGTATCCTCCTTTGGATTAAACCTTTTGTATTCTTAGGATTGTTTTCTAGTGAGACAAAAAAATATAATATGAGGTTAAGAGATATAATAAGTTATTTTAAAAAAAATCAAGCTAATGTGATCACATTTTATAAATAATTGAGGATATGAGGTTAACTTTTATAAGTTAGAGGAGTGTCACCCTTATAAATAATCTTAATTTTAAAATAATATAAATTATTTATTTTTAAAAATTAAAAAACTAGAAAATTTTATAATATAAGATAATTTAATGTCAAAATCCACTAAACAAGTCAAATTGGTATATATTTCAGTGATAATGTTTTCCTTATCTCATAGTTTAATCCCAATTTTAAACTTTTTTACTCTTACATTGGTGAAAAACATTTACCATGGTAACATATATCAATGATGAAAAATTAATATGTAAATATTGATTAATTATTATTATATTGATTAAAAACATTTAATCCATTTCAAATGATTAAATTTCTATATATTTCATAAATTAATTCTAATATTTTCACACAAAACGCAAAAAAACAATTTTTAGAAAAAATGTATCTTTAGGCATAAAAAATATTTTATTCTAACTTCATTCCTATATAAAAAAATTAAATGAATATTAATTTATATTATTGATATATATTATAAAATTTTAATTAAAATAATTCATCAATAGTGCTTAGATTTAATTATTAATATAGAAAAACTTCACACAAAAACTAATTTTCTGAAAAAAATATCAATTTTTACCATCAAAATGTTTTATCTTTATTTATGAACGATTGATAATAAATCTATGAATGAAAATTAATTTTTATAAATGTATAAAAAATATTATCAATATTTTTTTACATATAATTATAAAAAATATATGTTAAATTAAAATATATATAAATAAATTAATGTTCTTAAACAAAACATTTATATTTAACCTATAATTATTTGTCTATTATTCATTGTCATATTTTCACCATTTAATGGGTGTAAATTCTTTAATTTATTAATTATTAATTCAATTTTGTAAACATTTTTTATTCAAATCGTTCCTCAAATGTATTAATTTGGATAAAAATGTGTTATTCAATAAAAGAATACAAAATGATTTCATAAGAATTAATTGTATTTCCTTAAGTGAATTTGACCCCCTTTTCATAGTAATTTATTTTATATATCATTTAATGATATAATAATATCTTTCAATTTATATTTTACTAAATGATTATTCACTTAATTTTTGTGTTTCATGTATCAAAATCTATTGAACACATTAAATATGTTAATTATAAATATATTCTAAAATATCAGGGTGTTAAATGTATTATTTGGAAACACTTACATATTATTTCATGTCTTGTATAAGGGAATCATTCTATAGTGGTAACCCTTAAATATATGGTCTATAGACCCTTATGTATTTACTTTATGTGATTTTATTGGAAATTAATGGTCATTCCATGACCCATAGGGTTATTCCATGATGTTTAGTGAGGTGTCATGCCATGGATTGGGGATGTTCACAATAAAGCCAGGTTGGGGGGAAGTTATGTCTTGAAAGGAGAGACCATATCATAAAGTCTTATTCATGACACTTTTGGTCCTTTTGGATGCAATGTTTGACACCTTGGCTATAAGGGTCATGTAGTGATGGATGGTAGTGTGGGATATTGATTCTACCTTGGAGTGGTGTGTCATCACATGACCAGAGAGGTAACACTATGAAGGTGGAAATGGGTGTAGCATTTTAGTATGATGCAGAGGGTCACATCATGAGATTCCACTTTTCCTATTTTTTATTAGCGGTATACCTCTCATTTCCACAAGATTTGCCTCCATTATTTATCTGAATCGGTACTCGAGATAGACTATTCTGTAATCTTATCCCCCTTGGTTTTTTCCAATGAAGTCCTCATGTATCCCACATTGATTAATAGTTGATTGGGAGTTTTTTTCTTATCATAGAAAGATAATATTCTACCTATGTTATCTTTCTTAATATTTTATTTCTTCAATTATTATGGTGGATTGTTTCTGGGGTTTTTATATAGATTCCATCATAGCATAGTGGAATCACCAATAATGAGGTGAATTCTTATTTTTATGGATTAAGGTAATCTAAATATGGTTGATGCCACTAATTTAATATTGTTTCATAAAATGTTTCACCTTCTGTATTTCTCTAGGTTTTTCATGAAATTATCTTAGAATTATAGAATGATTTTATATCACATGATGTATTTTTTCAACTAGAGTATGAAGATCATTCCATGGGATTCTATTGTGGTTTTTCTCAGGGTTCTGGCCATGGGAGGTCACTTTGTGTGAATTAATCTATTATTCCTATATGAATTAAATTTTATAATTATTTATAAGTGTTTATAATTAATAATTGAGTGATTGTTTCTTAATATAGTATTTTGAGAGTATGGTGGATCTTAGAATTATTTTGGATATAACTATAGAGCATGTATTAAAGAAAATGGCATTATTTTTGAGGTAGGTGGTCCCTTTAATGAAAATCTATATGTGTTTCTGTATATTATTTCATGTGTGGACCATGTGATTGATTATGGGTTTCAACAAATGGGACGTTCTAAGCCTTACTACAATAGTTAAGGGGATTTCAAGTGGATATCAATGACTAGTGGAACAGTTAGTAATGTGTAATGGGGTTTATGTATAATAGAAAGTAGAATAGTCATGGAACCTTGTAATTCCATGAGTAAGAGTAGTGCAACTATGTGCATGATTATAATATGTGTGGAGATTTATTGGGATTATGATTTATGTCTCATTGGGTTCTAGAAGAGTGATATGAATCTGATTTAATTTTTCTTAGTATCACCTATGAGAGGTAATATAGGGAATCAGATCTCATAAATGTTTGGATCTTGAGGGATTAGGATGAGAATGTAATATAGGTATTTATAGCTAAATGGAAGTCATTTAATTCTTAGATAGTGTTTATAAGATATGATTATGTGTAGAAAAAATGGGATTTTTGGTATTATGTGTGTAGAATTAGTGCAAGAAAGTTTTTAGGATTAGGAATAATTGTATAGTGAAACACCTCAGGGTATAGTTGGGTACTAGTCATGTTCTAACGATGAATTAGGGATTAGGGATGATTCCCAAATAACATGTAGTGTAGTGTAGGGTTCATGAGCTCCTTATAAAATTATTGTAACTAGGTATATCATTAGGGTTAGGTTGTGATGGTAATTATTGTTGGGTAGAATGGTGTTGAGTTGTATATGTCACCCTCTATATGAGTTGTAAGAGGAAATGGGTAGGTGTATCTAGACTGGTGCTAGTAAACGGTTATGTTTGCAATGTTTTTCTTGTTATTTATTCTATGATCAAGTCATGAAGAAGTGTTGAAACTCACCTTGAGTGAGATTTCTAAGGTGAGACATGTCATATGGGATATGTCCCATGATGAGATATGAGGTCCCATCCATAGTGAGATAGTTGAGGTATGTTATGTGATACAAGATGATGTATTTTTACATACCTTGAGTAATATGGTAGTGGTAAAGAGCTGATATAAGGCCCCACATTGAGAATGTAGGTAATGGTCAATATGTTATATAGGAACCTACCTTGGGTGAGAAGGTACTGTTCAGGTTGTGATATAGGGACCTACCTTGAGTAAGAGGTTCATGGTAAGGATGTTATATAGGGATCTACTAAGGGTGAGAAGATAATGGTTAGGATGTGATACAGATACCTACCCTGAGTGAGAAGGTAGTGGTTATGATGTTATATATGACTATATATTTAGTGAGAATGAAGTGCTCAAGATTTGATATCATACCCTATCCTTAGTGAGAGGGTGGTTCTTAGGATAAAATGTAGGACCCTTCCTTTAATAGGAAGGCAGTGGTCATAATTTGGTATGTGATGTTGTATATTAAAAGGTACTAGAACCCACGATAATTGAGATGGTGGTAGTAGGTGACTCATTATGACATCAGGACATGGTATGAGACCCTACACTAAGCGGGTGGGTAGTGGTCAAGACTCGGATATAGGACCTTTCCCATGGTGACATGGTATGGGTTGGGGTTTTTGGTGAGAAACATGTTCATTTCTAGAACTGTACAATGTAACTGAGGTTAGCAATCATGGTGGATAGGTTATAACATAGTGGCCTAATATAATTTCTTTCATGTTATATATTTCTTCTTTATTTCTTTTCCATTCATATTTAAATTGTGTATGATATTTTTTATAATGGTAACATGGGGATACCCTATTAAGTTTTATGCTCACACCCTGCATAGGAACCTCAGTGCATGTAAAGGACCCATATCTATTTTCACATGAAAAGTGTCATGGGGGTCTGGCTAGAGTAGCTGAATTTATTTTGGGAGAATTTTTCAATGAGGGAACCATGTTTTATAGTTGGGTCTTCCTTGTTTTGTTTTTAGTTTTATTTTTATATGGTTAGCCCTGTAAGAATCTTTTTTTTGTATATATTTTGATTGTGTTTATTTAATTATTTACAATTAATATAATGAAATATATTTATTCTATGATTTATTTATTATTATATATGATAGCTCCATGATTATAATAATACCACATTACTTATAGACTCTCTCCACTAGTTGAAAGCATATGGCGTATAAAGTGACCCACCTCAGGTCCTGTAGAAACCTAACTCGAACTTAATTTCAGAAATCTGGGCTATGTATTTAAAAAAATATTATCCGAGAATTAGTTTTTAATATCATATTATTTTGGAATTTTTTTTGAGGTTGGATATTTTTTAAGATCTTCGAGTAGTCCTTATATTTTGGAATAGCTAACACACTATAGGTAAAGTCTAAGCTACCATAGATAATATTATTCTTTATTTATTTATTTTATTTTATTTTTGTTATGATTAAGATGTTTATATAAGTATGATGTTCTTGGGGGTTTTTATTTATGGTTTTACTTTTGTCTAAATGTGGTAAGAGTGTGTGATTTCATGCATCGTCTTAGGAACATAGGAATATTCTGCATGTTCATGACTTCTTATGGTTGGGAAGTGATATTTAAAATTATAAATGGTTTTATAAATTATAAAAAAGATAATGATTGTGATAATTTAATGGAAATTGACTCAACTAATTAAATCATAATAAATAACTTATTAAGTCCTATCTAAAATAAATTATTGGTGTCTCATTAATTAATTGATACTATAGTGGTGATTTTCATGTGATTTTTTTACATGATTTATGTTACACTCGTGATAGTAGGAAACCCATGTAGTGGGTTGGTCTAAGTATGAGATTCATTATGATTGTATCTAGGTATGAGTTCCAAAGTATAGTTGTGACAATATGGGTGTTTTTTCTTAATGAGTGACCCTTGTGTGGGTTGAGATGATTGTGGTAATACTAGTGTGGGAAGACAGTTTTGATCTCTCTATACTGATTAGAGGGGGTCCTTGGAGGTAAGGTTGTTGGTTACGCTTGTTAGGGTGGTTGGTTATGGCTAAACATGATGGATTGATTTATCCTCATTCACTTACGGGGAAACAAGATAGTTTTTTCATTATAGGTTCCTAGGAGGATTAATCCTAGGTTATGTGGAGCATGGTTTTATACACAAATGTTTTATAATGATCTATCATGGTGGGATAGACATTCTTGTCATGTTAAGAATTATCCTGTGTATGTTAGGGATGAAGGCACCATGAGTGATTCCTAAGAAGAAAGTTTCAATTATATTAGTTAGTATATTATGGATAGATCATGGTTTTATTTTGTAATCCATAGTTCATTTTTAGGGTACTAATTATTTCCTATCATTTAGGCTCTATAAATGTAAATCCATATGAGGCATGAAGGGTTGGGTAGTGAGATGATGTAACATGCTTGAAAAATCATGTTTTGAGAGGCCAATTTCTGTTAATTGTGAGGGTTTTAGGAACCTTAGGACATGATGGATGATTATTTTATGGTTATAAATAGTTCATTGGAGAATTACACTTGGTTATTATCTTTTCCTTGATAATAAATTCCTTGTAGGAATCTTCTTTTGGATCATCGTGTTGGTTAAGAAATAGCTTTGATGGGTAGTTCCCAATGAAACTACCTTGGGTTTGAGCATATTTTAAATATCAAAAACACTTGGTGGTGAATTTTTTATGAAGAGGATGGTAGTTTATCATTTTAGTTTCTATAGTAATATTTCTAGGTCCTTGGAGGATGGTGGTATATTCATGACATTAATAGATAGATCCATGGGGGAGTGGTTTGGTTAAATATAGAGTTTTTTCTTATTATAATGGTTTAGTAATATGAATAAGGGATTCTTTGTTGTGTAATACCATAATTAGTTGATATATTAAGTTGATTTTATCAACTGGGACAATCTAAAATGATGATATGGCTCATTGGTCCCTACATAGGTGTAATTTGGAATAGTAATGAGAGTGATAAGAAAATGTGAGTTTGTAGTTGGGGGGATACTGTGTTAAATTCATTTTGGTCTCATAGATGATGTGTATATAGAATTAGAGGTTAGTGTATACCACTGACTAGAAGTGATGAATGAGGGTTGACCAAATTGAGTGAGTTCTGTTGATCCATTTGAAATTGAAAGACCTGGAAGAAGGGTTTATGGGTCATGGTTATTGATTTTTGATAAACAAGTCTCATGTGTGGTAAATATAGAAGGGATTATAGTGATTTATATAGTTTTATCTATGGTATAATGATATAGAAAATTATTTAGTGGGGATCATCCTACCGTTCATTGGTGTGATTCCCAAGCATCAAGTAGGTGGAGATAGATTTCGAAACTTTTTAAATACTTGTTTTATCCAGTTCGCTAAAAAAATTATATATGTTTGGGATGATGGTGATTAAATCCATTTTTTAGATTGGTAAATTTGTATAATTTTTTCTATAGTTGATGTTATTTTCAGTGTAATCAATCACTGATTTAGGTATTTATTTCAATGAAGGATTCAGGTAGAGTTTATGTGGTTCCAATACATTATCTATTTGGAGGTGATGAGTTATGGATTGGGGGTTGGCACTATAACGGGATAATTTTATTTTTGATAAAATTTGTGTGTGTAGGATAATATAGGTAATATTTCATGTGATTAATTTTGAGAAGAGGTTTTATAATTGGATTTATTGTTTATTTGATAAGGGATTCATGTGAGATATTATTCCATGTGTTTTCATTTAAAACCAGTAGAGATGGATCATATATTGGTTTATAAGAATTGTGACCAATAAGAATTTATTTTGGGTAGTAAAATTAGATTTTTACATTCAAATCAAGTGTCATGGGGACTATCTCGGGTTATTATTTTGGTATACAATCGATATAATGAGGCGTTTTTAACATCTTGTATCAATAAGGGTAGTGAAATTTATATGAAATTTGAATTTTTGGTTTTGAAGTGGGTGAGTTTAGATTATGTCCTAGTGGATATGGCATGGTAATAATTGCATAAGATTTAATTTTATGTGGGGTTCAAAGATCAAATCATGGTGGGTGTTCATCGCCCTGTGAAGAAAACCCTTATATATTAGGTTGTGTATATTGAAAACCTAAACATATTTTTTCACACTATGGTTCAGGGTATCATGATTTGATGGTAACCCTAATATAAAAGGTCTATAAACCCTTAAATCTTACATTTGAATGGTTTTTTTGGGGAATGGATAGTCACATTATTACCCCTAGGGTTATGTCATGAAGGTTATAGAGGAACCCCATTGAATTTATAGAGTTTCACTATGAGAATAGGCTAGGGTTAAGTCTCATAGTGAAAGAAAATTCCACACATTAAAGGCATATCTATGAGATTTTTTGTTCTACCTAGAGGCGATGTTAAAGGTAATGACCAGATGAGACACATCATCAAAGCTAGGATCATGATATATCGATTCAATCAAGGATAGGTGTGTCAAGCCATCTCTAGAGTGGTCACACCATGATGGTTTCCATGGATGTAGCATTATGTCATGATTCTTAGGGCCATGATGTAATATACCCCATTTCTTATATTTTTATCAGGGGAAAAACTTTACGTTTCATGGTTATTCCCATACCTTTTTGTGTTAAATGGGTTCTTGGGAGAGGTAATTTGGAAAAACATCCCCCCTTCTATTATTTCTCATAGAGTCTTCACATCTCTCTCATTGATTCATGGTTGATAGAGAGTCATTTCAGTGTATTGGAGTAAGGTAATATATTGCACATCTTCTATTTATTCTTCTTTTAAATATTATTTGATTTTAGTGGATTACACCTTTGTTTTTTATAAAGATTTCACTACACCATAGTGGACTCATATTGAAAGGAAATGGATTCATTTATTTGTGGTTTGAGGACATATAAAGAGGGTAGATGTCACTTGTTTTTCACTATTTCATTGGAGGTATGTTTATTGATAAATATTATGAGGGCTTTAAGAAAATTGTATTGGAATTAGAGACTGGTTAGATATCACGTGATGGGGATTTTGTTTGAATGGGTATCTAGAGCCTTAAATGGGCTGTCTATGTTACATTTATTTATAATATGTCAATGTTAGGATTCTCAATGATAATTCATAAATTATTCCTCTTTTAATTAAATTGGATGATTAATTATAAGTATTTAAAAATAATTAATGTGGTTTTATATCTTGAGATAGGAACTCGATAACATGGTAGATCATATATGGATATTAATTGGTGGTTGAGACCATTTATTGAGTATGATAACTCTATTATTTAGATAGGTAGACCTTTTAAAACATATCCATATATGTGTGTATATATTCTTGAATTTTTGTGTCCTCAAATTGATTTTGGGTTTCCTTAAAGGGCGCCAGGTGTGACTTAGTAAACTAGTTGAATGGTATCTAATTGGATATCCATAAAGAATGGTCTAGTTAATAATGATTAATAGGGGTTATGTGGAATGGGTTTGGGAATAGCCATGTAACCTAGGAACTCCTCGAGGGAGAAGATTTTAATCATGGTAATGAGCCTAATAGTCATGGTAATTTATTGGGATTAGGATTTATGTGTCATTAAATTATAGAAGTGCTAGATCAATCTACTAAGATTGTTCCTAGTAGCACTTATCAAAGTTAAAGTGGGGGTATGTGCTATTTTAGATGTGGGGATCTCGAGGGAGTGGGGTGAGAATATGAAATGGGAATTTATCACTAGTGGGATTCCACATGAGGCCAGGATAGTATAGAGAGGTTATTCTTATGGGTAGTCTGAGTGGGAATTTGTGTAGTCTATATGTGTACTTTGTGTAGGAAAGTGTTGTGAATTAGGACTGAGTTTCTAGTGAGACAATCCATGATGTAGTTGGGTACTACCCATGTTTTATAGATAGAGTAGGTACTACTGGTGATTCCTTGAGACCCTATGGGTTTTGTATGGCATGTGGGATGCTTAGTGAGTTGGTGTAGCTAGGTATAACCTAAGGGTCATGTTTTGTAGGAAATCATGGTTGGGTAGGATGGTGTAGAGATGTATGTGTTTACCTATAGCTAATAGCTTGGACAAAATGGTTGTATAAATCTAAATTAGTTCTAGGTGAGGGATATGTCTATCATGTTTTTCATATTATGTATTATCTAATCAGGTTTTGAAATAGTGTTGAGACCCACCCTGAGAGAAAAGGTGGTGGTATGATATATGGTATGAGATGAAGCATGTGATGTGATATGAGACCTCTCTCTAAGTTAAAGGGTGGAGGTATATGATGTTATGTGAGATGTGGTATAGTACATTACCTTGAATGATAATTTAGTGTTTAGGAGTTTATATGGGGCCCTACCCTAAATGATAAGGAAGTGATCAATATGTGATATAAGACCCCAACTTGAGTTAAAAGGAAATGGTAAGGATTTTATATAGAGTCCTACCTAAAGTTAGAGATTAGTGTTCAGGATCAGATATAGGACCCTACCATAAGTGGGAATGTAGTGGTTAGGATGTGATATAGGGGCCTACCATAAGTGATAAATTAATGTTAAACATCTTATATTGGGCCCTAGTCTGATTGAGAGGGTTCAATTCGATATATGATGTAGGATCCTACCTTGATTAAAAATTTAGTGAACATGATTTCGTATATGATGTAGTATGGTATGTGGTACAAAACCCCTCCTTGATTGATAGATTGGTGTTTTTTGATAGGTTATGGCATCCGGAGTTGGTATAAGGCCCTACTATAAGTGAGAGGGAATTGGTTGAGACTCGGATATAGGATCTTACCCTGAGAAATAGTGTATGGTTTGGGGGTTGTGATGCAAGATGACAACTCTTCTAGTATAGCATAAAGTAAGTGAGGTCTAGCTTTATGGTTTCTCAGTTAGCAAACAGTAACCTGGAAATATTTCTTGCATATTGTATATTAATGCTTTATTTATTTTAATTGTATACATACACTGTATATAAGGTAGTATATATGGGAAACTTAGTGAAATCCTACTGAGTTTTATGTTCACACCCTGCATGACCTCTCTAGTGTGCATGCAGACCTTATGTCCAATTTCAGGTGATAGGTAGCATGGGGGATCATGATGGAGTATCTTTTCTGATGTTCAAAAGACTAATTTGCGGAGTTCCTTAGGCTAAAATAGTTGAGTCCCCCATTTTTTTATTATATTTTATACTTGGATATCTTGGTGGGATACCCTTGTTGTATGTATGTTGATAAATTTAATAATTTCTATTGTAGAATATTGTTGATTTTCTTCTATTGATATGTAAATTTTATCTATAATTATATGTACTTACTCTGATGATAATTATTGATTTAGTTATTTATCTCTTATTTTATGTGTTGGAACATTGTTTATAGTCTCCCCAAATTACCTATAGAATCTTCTCACTAGTCTGTAGGATTTAAAATATGGAGAGGGATTACTGAGGTCATGAAAAGTTCCTTCTTAGTTCCCACTCAAGTGATTAAGTTCAAGATGTTACACTGAATGTGATTTAAAATAAGTTAAACACATAGAATAAAAAAGGATGTGTAATAACAGTCGTCTAAAATAAATTTGAAGCATCAAATTAAATAGCATTAAAAAATGTTTGAGATGTTAAACCACCTTATGAGTTTCATTATAGATTCTCCAAATGATTTTATACTATAAAATAAGGTCTCCAAATATACTTATAAAGAATTAAAATAAAATATTGTTTCTTAGAATCATGTCATTTATAAATCAGGCTGAAATACCATTTAAGATTTATTATTTTATCATTTTAATGTATTAACAATATACAAAAATAATTATTTAATTTTTTTCTAATGTTAGAAACAAAAGTATAATTACTCTCTATGATAAAAATAGGCATTTTAATACATTAACTAATCATAGAAATATTGTTTGATTATTTTCTAACATTTTTTGGTACAATTTTAGTTTTTAAATGGCTAATATTAACTATAAAATGATTATAGTAATAGGATCCTGATAAATAATATGGAATTTGGTAGAGATTATTTTTTAGTGGTCACTATTTCTACCAATATTAATCGTCAAATGATGATTTCTATTGGATTCATTGATAGTGAAAAAGTGAAAACCACTTGATAGAGATAAATAAAGATTTTATTTTTATTAGTGGTCAACAAAATTTACTCCCATATCAGACATATTTTTATTAAAATCAATGCCATTTCACTTACTAAGATATTTTATCTAATAGTGTTAATTATATCTATTTCATGATTTTGGATTAAATGTTCTATATATATTTTTTTTTATTTTTCATTTTTTTATTGGTGATGTTCTAGGTAAAAATGAAATAAAATTTTATGGAACATAAAATTTTAATATTATTAATTTTGTTAAATTCATATTCAATATTTATTTTTAAATTAGTTTTGGAACAAATTAAAAATCAAAATATTTCAATTAGTTTGATACATAATATCAAAAAATTGATATTAAACATGTATATCGTATCCAAAACAATCCCTTAAATAGTATCAAACATATAGAAAAAAATGAATTAAATTGGTAGAGTCTTTAAAACATGCATCTAGAAAGATATTATATCCACAAAGAGATGAGAATCGGTTAAATTTGGGATATTTATACCCTAACCCCTACATTATTTGAAAAAATAAACCCATTTATAACCCATTTATTTTTTTAAACTCATTATCTGAACTTTTTCCTATTATATTTTAAAATATCATTCTAATTACTAAACCCAATTTAAGAATTCGTTATTAATTTCAATATTCTAAAAAACATTTATAAATTTAAAATAAATTGATATTAAATTAAATAAATATATTTTATAATTTTTTAGCCTTTAAAAATTTGTAGTTAATTTGTTTTATTTCCAAATTTAATATTTATTTATAAATATAATATCCAATAATTTTAAAATAAATAAATACATTTTAAAATTATAATATTATTTAAAAATATTTTTTTGATAGATTATTGCCAATTAATTTAACTTGGTTTATGTTTATCATGCCCTGAGACTACTACATAACTTTATTCAAATATTAATTAGGATATTAATTTTCTACATAAACTATATAAAACTCTGATTAGCCACTATCCAAGACAAAATTATTCAAGTTGAGTAATTTTAAATTACATTTTAATGGATTCCTTTTTTCATCCTTACATGAGAAATACTTAGAGGGAAATTATTAATAAAATAATTATAACAAAATCATAATTTTAAATCAGTAATATATTTATAGCATTATCTTCAAGTAGTGATAAGAATAAACATACATCCATAGATTAGTCTACTGACACCATAAACACAATATAACTATAATATATACAGGAAATAAAAAAATAACATATAATTTAATTCGATATTTAGAAACATGAACAATACTATATTTAGATTCAAGATGAGAACACATGTTAATTATATTTTTCTTCAGCTTCTATGGATTCTCTCTTTCGCACTGAAATCTCTATCTTATTCTCAAAGTCAAGCAGAAAGATCAAGATTTGGAAAAACATGTAAATATAAAAGCACAAAAAATTGGATGGATGTTATGAAACACAAAATATGAAAAACATGGAAGAAGTGTAAATAAATGATTTCAGTTTAAATTATTTTCTACAATTTACGTCGTTTAAATAAGAAAATATTATAATAAGTACCCAAAATTTTCCAATAAATTGTCTAAAAACAATTTAGCAAAAATAACTAAAAATTTATACCAAAAATATATAAGAAATATTATTAAAATAATTAAAAAATGTTTGTGTTGATTTATTCAATACTTTCACTCAATACCAACTTCAAATCCTTTCACCATAACAATATGAGTGTATAATTTTCAAACTTTGTGTCACTCAATACTTTTGTAAAATAAGATACATCATTGATTTCTATCCTGATACCCTTATTTTTTCATTTTTTTCATACTTTATCTCAAACATAAGGGTAGTGAACCTTAACATGATTTTTTAATGAATTAAAACCCATATTATCTACCAAATATATTTCTAAAATATTTTCACCCTATTATTAAATACCACACTCTATTAGATGATTCAGTTACTTCAATAATTTTATAGTTTATTTTATTTCTCAAATATCAATCATAGTCCCTCAATAGTATGCTTCTATGATTTATAAATACATCATTGTTTGTATTATACACTATAAAATTTCTCCACAACTAAGCATAAAAACATATCATATTTTTGAGCATCAAGTATCATGACCTATTATATATTAATCATCAAAATAGTCAACTATTATATAGTTTATACTATACTTATAACTTATAATAATTTTATGTGTACTCTTAACCTATGATAGGATTCAAAGAATTAATAAAAAATGAATCTTCTTCAAGTTTTTTATATAAAAACACATCAAACCAACTATAAGATAAATATATTTTCTTATTAAAGCTCTATAGATATGTCTACCAAAATTTTAATATATCTATAATATTTAAAATCTTACCTTTCTTGAGTACATGTGGTGTTATTTGGCTCAAAGAGTAAAAATATTTCCTTAATCATAAGAATTATAAAATTTATCACTAAATATTTTGTGTTATTTTATAAATGTAAAAAATATTCCTTCTTGAGAGTGATAAACCTCTAGACCATGAAAATGATTTAGTTTTAAAAGTTTTATAAATTTAAAATAAAGAGAAATAATTTATTCAGTTTTGAGAATTTATTATTCAAATTTTATTATGATGATTATGTCATCCATGTACATTAGAAAAATATTTATATTACTTCCTTTTGATTTGAAGAGAAATTTAGGATTTAAAGATATCACATAATGACCACTTTGTGGTTAAAACTATTAAATATTATAATATTATGATTTCAATGCTTATTTTAATTTATAAAGTCACTTAAAAAGTATAAAAACTTACTCAAGAAGATATTTTACTTAATAATTCTTTAGTTATTCAACATAGATACCTAGTGTTTTCTCCCTATTGAAATTTTTTCATTGTATCCATTTTCCTCATGTTCCAAAATGTTCCTTCCAAAAGTGCTTGTAAAACTCATATAGTTATATGCTTCACAACTAGGATAAATATTTTATCTTGAGATAGTTCATATTTTTTAGAGAACATAAACATTTACAATTGATCCTTGTTCCTCTTAGTTGATCCATATATGTGAAACTTTATCTTTTATATCCATATATAAGAAATAGGATTTATATCTCCTATCATTTCTATAATCTCTAAAGTTTTATTTTTCTATCATACATAAATCTTTACTTCCATATCTTCAATACACTATGTATTATATGATGCTTATTCAAATTTCACAAGTTTCTTTTAATTTAATTATTCCAACTCATCTAAATTTTAATGCTATGAATTTTTATATCTTACTCTTATTGATTTTTGGACTACATATAGTGTAACTACTTTTCTTTGTTTATTTTATTCACTTACACTTCAGTGTATAACATTTTTAAAATTATTTTGATTAAAATATTCTTTAAAATATTCCTTATCAAATAACAGATCAATTTAATGTTATTTAAATTATAATTAATAAGTTTTTTCCACCTCAATAAGAATATTTGAGTATGGTAGTACTTCTTTGTCTGATTTCCATCTTGATAAAGCTTCATTAAATACCAAATTTTTGTGATATATATCACTTCTCAAGAGTTATATCATTACATCACAAATTTTTATTTTACCACCACATCCAAAATATATATTCCTAACCACATGTTTTTACATCTTACTACAAAATTTATCAAGTGTAAATACATTTCAGGTACATCAAAAAACACTTCATTTTCCATAATTTTTTTTATAATGATATAAAATATAAGTTTTATAGGAAGTGTATTTTTTAAAAACGTTGTATTATTCCCTAATTATACCCAAAAACTTTCATTTCACGATGAATACTTTAATAGACTTATTTTAGGTATTAGTCCTTATTTTTAGCTATTCCATTTTTTCTTCAGAGTGTTAACACATGTGTACTAAGGTTGTATTATAAACTATAAAGACACATGGATTTTTTGGCCATTGTTTCTAGATTGAATTTGAAGTTTTTGATCTATATCAAGGATCATTTATTAAATTGGAACTTATATCTAGAATTAGAGGATTGGTAATCTCTTGGAGATATTTTTAGATGGGGGTCAAGGACTAGGTAATGTAATGGGTGCTCCGGGGAGCGTTATGCCAAGGTTCAATTGTAACAACCCAGGTAATGATTGAATAAATCATTTTCATATTTATTATTATTCTTTAATGAGATATTTTTATTTATCAAAAATATATTAATTAATTATTAAAATCAAAAAGAAAATGGTTTTATTAAACACATTTTTTTATATGTTCTTATTTAAAAGTATATTTTTCAGTTTATAGAATTTGTATTTGGAAAAATCAATTTCATTTTTGAATTCAGAAATTTAAAATTATTTTAGGTTGAATTTTTAAGATTTTTTTCAGGTTTTCTTTATGAATGGTTAAAAATATTGATTTTTTTATAACTATATTTTATTTTAATGTATTTATGTTGGAAAAATTATATTTTGGATTATTTTTAAAATTTAATAAAATAATTTTGATTTAAAATAATCTAATTATGGTTATTGAAATGAATTTTATACTTTAATTTAGTATAGAAATATTTTTACATTAAAAAGGGCATTTTTATGAGATGATATTATATCCATTTGGATTAAATTATGACTTTTATTTCATTTTATTTTAAAAAAAGTCAAACATGTCACACACTTGTTTTTAATAACTAAAATATTTATAACATGGGGATAAATTGAAGATATTTTAATTTATAAATATGCTTATGAAATATAAAATATTTATCTTAATCGTTCTAATTTATTTATAATTTTTAATAAATAAATAATTACCTTAAATATTTACACAACTTTGACGCAATAATTATTCAATTATTGGAAAATTACAAAAATGATATGAAAAATATAATAAATAATATAATTTGAGATAATTAATGTAATAAAAATTTTATAGATTATCATGAAATTTTAATGATATTTTAATATTTTTTTTATAATTTTACTTTTTGTATTTATTTTATTAATGTCAAAGTAATGAATAGTTCTAAAAATTGACATTAAAGATATATTATAATAAATAATATTTTATTAACTGATATATAATTCCTAAAAGTATTTTATTTAACCAATTGATTAGGATATGGTTTATAATATCAACCATGTTCCATTTATGGTCATTTTTTTATTCATAATAAATATATTGACCCTCCAAATGTAAATATCCCTGTTGGAATGGAATGTTTAAAAGGGTATAATGAGGGCTTAAAACCAAATGATTCGGGTAAAAATACAAACTAAACATGTCCAAAAAAATTATGAGATTATTTATACTCATACTCATCTTTTATTAAAAATAAAATAGTTTGGAACCATTTTGAATTAAAAAATTTTATTTTTATTTAATATTTTGAGAAATTACAAGAGTGCCCCTCCCCTCTCATATAAAAGGGTGCCACTTATTATTAATACTTACAACTTTAAAACCCATTTTTATTAGAAAAAATAACAAAAATACCTTTTTATAATACCTTCTCTCATTCAATAAGCCTTTTTCTAGGCATAAATCCAACCTCATAGGGCTTAAAGTGTCAATAAAAGGAGACTTTACAAAGAATACGTATAGTTTTTATCCACATATTTTAGTATTATTTATTCGTCCACTTCCTCAAAATATTATTTAACCATACTAAAATAATAAAACCATTATACTCAATATTATTATATTTTATTATGCTAATTTAATAAAATATATCCATATCCAACCTACATCAAATGGGAAATGAATTCATCATTCATGTGTACGGAGGAATAAAGCCTCGTGAACTGATATAATTTATTTTCTATCATAATATATCAAAAAAATTATAACGATGGATGTTAAAATATCATATTCATGATATATTTATAATTAAATAATGATAATGTAACACATATTTTCTTATGGTTTAATACACTGGAAAATGATAATGTAGCTCGTGTGTATGTGTGATATGCCAAACTTAATTTTTGTAATAATAATAGTTTTAATTATTATAGTCGTCTTAGTGTTCTTTTTATCTTTACAAAGCCTACAAAATAAATGAAAAAATTTGATTTACTTAAAACACTGGAAACGGATACATGGAAACAAAGACTAAGGACTATGACTAACCAAAAATTCCTACAAGTAGGCCAGTCACGATCACTAGAAGACCCCAAATCAACACAAAAATGCCACGAAAATAGTGGATTTATTTGAATTTTCAATGACTAAGAATAATATAACCAGAACTACAGCAATCATACTGAGCGTTAGAGGGTTGAATGGAACCATCTTTTGTGTCTCGGTGTTTGAAGTTGGAATACTCTAAGTGCTTTTTTATAAGGCAACAACCGACCATTTTTTTGGGTGACCGTTGAATTCCAAAAGCTATAGTTATGGATGTTGGCTTTGTGGTGAATTAACTAAAAACATTTAAGTACAACTTATTTTTCCAAAATTTAAAAATTTGAAATTATAAGATAACTTTTGATTATGGTGGATCATTTTGAATTAACCTTAAGTGATTTTGAAATGTTTTAAGGAATTAAAAACACATTACAAATATTTCAAATACATTATAAATATTTTCATTTTTAAATAGTGTTTTAAATTATAATAAATTTATTTTAATTAAACTATGTTTTTTATTAATCTATGTTTTGACTTCTATAATACTAGTATAATAATTTCCAATTTAGAACTCTGTATATTAAAGGTTTAGTGTTTATAAATGATTTTAGAAATAATTTTAACTAAGACAAAGTCTAAATTGTATTCAATAATCATCTAATGTTTAAAATAAGTCATGTTTAAAAAGATAATTTATATATAGTGATTACATTCTTTGAGACATTATCACTTTGAAAGATGGGCTTTTATAAAAAAAAATAGATCCACTAGGGCTAGACCTTTATAGCTGGGCCGAGGGAGGCAGCTCACGCAAGGTGGCTAAGTCTAGCCCTTAGCCCAAGCCAAGGTCGAAACGAGCATGGGCATAGGTTCCCTGAAGGGCACACGAGAGGAGGAGCACATGGGCGTGACACCGTGGGTGCAAGGTCATGGTGAGGTAGAGGATGGTTGAGGCCTGCGGGGGCGGGAGTTCCAATATAAGGCTCCCTAGGTGTGTGTTGTGTGTTTTTTCTGAACCTTCATTTGGAGCCTCAGGCTTATAAAGAGCTGTAAAACCCCACATTGTTTCAATGTGGGACGACTAAAAATCATCTGGGATTAAATCAGGGCCATTGGATCACATCGTGCGCGATCTGGGCTATCGATCCTGATTTTGCGTTCAAACCTCAGCAATCGCGGAACACCACCACACTTTTAGGTACCATTCGATCAACATTAGATCTAATCTCTACCATCCGAGAGTTTTAAAGCTTCGCATCATCTCTAGATCATCAGATCTATCTCAAATCTAATCATGTCCATTCATTCGGTTTTAAATCTTATGCCTTACCTCATCTATCTGATCTTATTAAAGATATAATCTCTGATTTCCTTCATTTTTAAAAACCACGGACTCATCCAAGACATCTGATCGAATCTCAAGCAATCTGGACCATTCATTTCATCTCTGGATTTCTTCTCTGTGTCGACTTCTTCTACTTAGTGCCAACCAGTGGATCTCCCATTGTTTCTTATTCTTCTTCTTCTTCTTCTTCTTCTTCTTCTTTTCTTCTTCCTTGAAATCCCCCACCTTTCTCCTTGGATCGTCCTTGACTTCTATCTGTATCCTATATTTTTTTTACAAACCAAATCTATCACATTCAAGTTTTCCACAAACATTATATTTATATATGTGTGTGTCTGTGTGTGTGTATTTTAATCAACGATTGTTTTTGAGTTCTCGCTTTAAGAAACATGTTGGGTTGTGTTGTCTCAGACAAATGTTAAGTCTTTGTTTATATTTTTATTTTTGAAACATTATATATGTGTGTTTGTATGTGTATTGCCTATATAAATCATGCATTTTTTACTTTTAATTACCTATTTTCTTCCCCTCGATGTGTAAACATCCACTGCCCTACCTTGTTGCACTCCTAAATCCAAGTAAGGGATAAATTTTTTCTATGATTTCCTTTCGTAAAACTCTAATATTCTTAAATATATGTGGATATATATATATATATAAACATATTCAGTTTATTCTAAACCTTAATTCACCTAGATTATCAAAATATATTTTGAGTATATTACACATGAAAGGAGTTTGTGCTTAAAATATAAAAAATCCTTCTTGTCCATTTCAAAGTTTCGTAGATTATATAATTTTTTCCCAACCTATTTTGAAATTTATAAATCTTATATAGTTTATTCATACAAACTATTTCATGTTTATGAACATTGATGGGTGATCTTTTGTTTTCAAGAATTGTATTTTTTTTATACAGTAAACAACATGCAAGGGTTCTAATCTATCACATTTTTTGTGTACCCTTAAATATAATTTAGGCATGTGAAGTTATGTGTAAAATAATATATATAAATATATATATATATATAAGTTTGGTAACATCTATGTTTCCATAAAACCAATCCGAATTGGTTTAAAACATGATTATGAGGAATATAATGGTTGAAAGAATCTATTTAGTCTTGCTTGGGTTACTAAATATTTTAATCATACACCTTGTGAACATATATAAGTATATATATAAGCATTTTCCTTGGTTTTCACATAAATACATACTTGTAATTTTATTTCTCAAGAAAGTGGTATGATAGTTTTCATGTAAAAGTATAGATATACATTCATGCATGAGTACATATGTTTAATTATTTCTTTTATTCAGGAACATTTCTCTAATAAATAATCCACACTTTATATTTACCAATTGTTATAAGAAATTCTTTGGATCATTTATAGTTTATGTTTTAATATTTTTACATTTCTTGGATTAAATGAGTATCCCAATGTCAAAGCATGTAAACATGGTTTTAAAAAAAGGCACATTCTTAAGAGTTTAATGAAACTGTTGTTATTTCATGTGATAATAATTCTTTTTATGTGAACTAATTCTTACTACATGTGTAAGGGTATGTTGTGTTAAATCTGGAACTAACAAATATAGTTCTTTTGTACTCAATGCATAATTCAATTAATGTAAGTGAATGCATGCAAATGATTATGGATTAAGAATGTAAGTTTTCTATATAGTATGAAAACTAAGAAGATGATACCATGCTAAGATATATGAGGAATTTATTGGACTTAAAATGATGTGATGGATGTGCCAGGAATTATACAGCACTCCAATGCATTGGGAAAAGTGATGAAGTATCTTGAGTTAAGTGAAATGATGTGTGAACATGATGCTAGCTTTGTTCACAACTATGTGTGGTAGTTAACAACAATTATTTTGGGTTTCTACCCATACGGTCTTGAATCAAGGCCTTGAAAAAGTCCGGCATTATAAATTTCCTCATTATGTAATGGTAAATGATCATCCAAGGGAATTTTTTGTCATTAGCAAAGAATTTTCTATGATAATGGAATTGAAACCATAAGTAATATCCAAGTATGAAAATGGGAAGTTATACAATAAATAAGTATCTAATGAAAAAGCCATATGAATTCCATTTTATGTTTTAATGGATCATGATATGAATGATTATAATCACAACTATGCTTTTGGAGTTGGATTGACCAAATTGTGAATTATTCCCATCTTATTTCTTACATACACATGAACACTATGATTCATTTTTTTAATTAAGCGCAATTATCTTGCATGCGAATGGTCTTTTAAAAAATTTCTAAAAGTAACCTCTGAAAATATTGATGATGTTCCTCGAAAAGTAACGTCTTCCTCTCAAGAAAATGTTTTATGATTATTTCCAAGGTTAAAAAAAATGATTTCCTTTAAATGTTTTAAAACACCTTACTGGGAATTTTTATTCTCACCCTAAGAATTAATTTATGTTTTACAGTATTTAGTAGTTTTTTCCAAGCTTTGAGTACTCTTTGTGATGACAAATATTTGAAGCTTAACCCTGTCATCGGAAGAAGTGTTCCAGCAGCATCTGATTTTCTAGAACCTAAAGAGAAATGATCCTCTGTATTGGAACAATATATTCAATTTTTGTATTTATTTTTTTATAAAGAAAATTGCACACCATGTTTCATGCACTGATTCCATACTTCTAGGGTCGGGGTCATGACAGTTGGTATCAGAGGATTTGTTTAGGAAACTTTGGAAAATTAGAACAACCTTAAATTACATGATTCTGGCATACAAGCATAATCCTTTTTAATATTTCACATAGCTGATGAATCACACCTTCTGTTGCTTCAAATGAAATTATTAGATACTTTAGGGGGAAATCATGTGTAGAAAACTACGAGAATTTTGAAAATTTCTGTTTATCATACAAAACCCTCTACCTTCTATCCAATTCTCCCTGTGTACTCCAAATTCATAGAGGAGCAGGCCTCGACTATATTTTTATGATTAATTCCCAATTTCCGTTCTATGCATGTCAAGGAAAATACTTTGAGGGTTTGTTTAAGTTTTTCACTATATCTAATAATTTTTCATCTCAGGAGGACTTCCAAGAGGTTTCACAAGGGGGTGACCTCTTAGTGGTATACCTTTTTCAAATTTTAACATATGGTCTCTATGGTCAGGTTATGGACTTTGAAGCTTTTAAGGATGAGCTTACTCATTTTCATTATCAACATCTAGTTCATGATGATGTTTCCCAACTTCATACACGTCATGAATTTCTCACCTTTAACTATATATTTCCACATGTGGTTGATCATAGTTTCTCATGTTGCATCTGTACCCAAGAGATCGAAGTGTTTTGAACCGCCTTGGGGATCCGTTTGACTAGGAACCCAGGAAATCAACAACATTGGAAGTACCTATGAAAATACGTCACAATGATTATGTAACACCTTGAGTTTACAAACCTTGTTAAATGAATAATTTTATGTTTTATATCTTACCATGATTTTACAAAATAATGTCTCTATTATAATATGGTTATACTTTACTAAGTAAAACATGTCCCTTGGTTTTTTTTTCAGATGGAAGACATGAGTTCAACGATTAACCTCTTATCACTTCCTACTAAATTTCTAGAATCCATAATCACCAAGACATGTTTATAATACTACTACCCTTTTTCCAACCTATTTTTTTCTTGAAAACACCTTTATAAAGTGTCCCTTAGGCCAAACGTCCTTCGGGACTACCAGGGAAACTATCATGTTTATCGCCGCATAGCAACTGCACAACTAGTAGAGTATAGGTGGAAAGTACCATGAAAGTCTCTTCCTTTGCTTCACTTTGTCTGAGAACTACCTAGCCTTGGGGAATATTTGTGATGCTGCCTTAGAGGGAAACACTCAAGTGACCTATTTGTTACAAGTCTTGAGATTCAGTATGTATAGGATAATTTAAGACTTCGAAGTGTTCAAGTGAAAGGCTGTTCGAGAGATTTATAGGGAGGTATCCCACTCCTAAATCTCCGACCTCCACACCTCTCATGCCACTCTTTGGAAGACCGAATTTTTTATGTATAGGTTTGACCCTAACTTCTCATGGTGTATATGGGCCAAGGAGATCAAGGAACTCGAAACTAATCTGGGGATCTGCCTAGAAATATCAGCGGATTATCCACAATGGTGGTCCTGGATGAGGAGACCTCGAGTATAAAGCCTCTCTGGTTTTACTGGTAGTTTCTTATGAGTGTAATAGAATTGTGAGGCCACAATTCTTTGAAGTATGGGATAATGTGATACCCCGAAATTAATTTGTGTAATAATAATAGTTTTAATTATTACACTTGGGTTAATTTACTTTTAATCTAAACAATGACTGAAAAATAAACACAAGACTTATATTTATTTAAAACACTAGAAATGGATACATGGAAATGAGGCCTAAGGAATATGAATAACCAAAAATTCCTACAAGTAAGAAAATCACAATCACCGGAAGACCCCAAAGAACCATAAACATGCAAAGGAAATAGTGTATTTCTTTCGGATCTACAATGACTAAGAATAATATAACCAGAACCACAGTAATCATACTGAGTGTTAGAGGGATGAACAGCACCATCTTCTGTGTCTCGGTGTTTGAAGATTGAATACTCTAATCATGTTTTTATAAGGCAACAACCCTACTATTTCCTTAGGTGACAGTTTAATTCCAACGGCTATAATTATGGTTGTTGTCCTTTTGTAAAATTAACTAAAATCATTTAAGTACAACAAAGTTTTCCAAAAAATTAGGAATTTGAAATTATAAAATAACTTCTGATTATGGTGGAACATTTTGAATTACACTTAAGTGATTATGAAATGTATTAAAGAATTCAAAACACTTTACAAATATTTAAAATACATTGTAAAGATTTTTATTTCTTAAAAAGTGTTTTAAACAATGATTAATTTCTTTTAATTAAACTATGTTTTTGATTAAACTAAGTTTTCAATTCTATAATACTAGTATAAGAATTTCAAATATAAAACTTTTCATGTTAAAGTTTTAGTGTTTATAAATATTTTTAGAAATATTTTTAACTAATACAAAGTCTAAATTTTATTCATTGATCTTATAATGTTTCAAATAAGTCATGTTTAAAAAGATGATTTCTATATAGTGATTACTTTCTTTGGGAATTCATAACTTTGAAAGATAGGATTTTATAAAAAAAATAGATCCACTAGGGAAAGCCCTTTATAGTGGGCTGAGGGAGGTAGCTCGTGCAAGGTGTCTGAGCCTATCCCTCAGCCCATGCCATGGTCGATCCGAGCGTGGGCATAGGTTCCTCGAAGGGCGCATGGGAGCAGGAGCACATGAGCGCACCACCGTGGGCGCAAGGTCCTGGAGAGGCAGAGGTAGGTTGAGGCATGTGGGGGTGGGATCCCGTGTATAAGGCTCCCTAGGTGTGTGCTATGTGTTTTTTATGAAACTTCGTTTGGAGCCTTAGGATTATAAAGAGCCGCAAAATCCATCACCATTCTGATGTGGGATGACAAAAAATCACTTGGTATCAAATCTAGGATAATGGATCATGTCATGTGTGATATGGGTCATTGATCCCAATCTCATGTTTGACTCTTAGCAACTGCAGAACACCACCGTGTTTTTAAGGACCGTTCGATCAACATTAGATCTAATCTCGACTGTTCAAGAGTTTTAAAATGCCACATCAACTCCGGACCATCCGATCTATCTCAGATCTAATCACGGTCGTTCAATCGGTTTTAAATCTTTCTCTTTTCCTCATCCATCCAATCTTATTAAAGACTTAATCTCAGTCGTACTTTGTTTTTAAAAACCACAGACTCATCCTAGCCATCCGATCAAAGATTCAGTGATTTGTACCATTCATTTCATCTCCGGACTTCTTCTCTGTGTCGTCTTCATCTACCTCACGCCAACAAGTGGGTCGCCCTCTATTTCTCCTCCTCCTTCTTCTTCTTCTTATTCTTTTCTTCTTCCTCAAAATCCCCCACCTTTCTCATTGGATCGTCCTTGAATTCTACCCATATCCTTTCATATTTTTACAAACCTGATCTATCACATTCATGTTTTCCACAAACTTTATATATATATATATATATATATATATATATATATTAATCCACAACTATTTTTGAGTTCTCTATTTAAAAAACATGTTGTGTTGTGTTGTCTTGGTAAAATGTTAAGTCTTTGATTATATTTTTATTTTTGAAATATTTTATATATATAACATGTGTATACCACCTATATAAACCCTGTATTTTGTACTTGTAATTACCTATTTTTTCCCCTTAATGTGCAAAATCCACTGCCATGTCTTGTTGCACTCCTAAAGACAATAAGGGATAAATTTTTTCTATGTTTTCATTTTGTAAAACTCTTATATTCTTACGTATATATGGATCTCCCTATATATATAAATATATATGAACATATTCAGTTTATTCTAAACCTTAATTCACATGGATTATCAAAATATATTTTGAGTATATTACACATGAAAGGAGTTTGTGCTTCAATCATGAAAAAACATTCTTTTCCATTTCAAAGTTTCACAGATTATATAAGTTTGTCCCAACCTATTTTGAAATTTTGAAATCTTATATGGTTTATTCATAAAAAATATTTCGGGTTTATGAACTTTGATGAGTAATCTTTTTTTCTCAAGAATTGTTTTCTTTTTAATACATGAAACAACATGCAAGGGTTCTAATATATCATGGTTTTCTTGTATTAAATGATTATACCAATGTCAAAGCATGTAAACATGGTTTTAGAAAAAAACTCACTTTCTTAAGATTTTAATGAAAGTGTTGTTATTTCATGTGACAACCCATAATTTTATGTGAACTAATTCTTATTACATGGGCAAGGGTAAGTTATATTAAATATGGAACTAACAAATCTAGTTCTTTTGCAATCAATGCATAATTAAATTAAATCAAGTGAATGTATGAAAATGATTATGGATTAAGAATGTAAGTTTTTTATGTATTATGAACAATATGAAGATGAGACCACGCTAAGACATATGAGGAAAGTATTGGACTTAAAATTATGTGACGGGTGCACCCAGAATTATACAGCCCTCCAATGCATTGGGTAAAGTGATGAAGTCTCATGAGTTAATTGAAATGATGTGTGAACATGATACTAGCTTTTTTCATAACTATTTCTGATAGTTAACAACAATGATGTTGGGTTTCTACCCGTACAGTCTTGGAAGAAGGCCTTGACAAAGTCCATAATTATAAATTTTCTCATTATGTAATGGTAAATGATAAACCAAGGGAATTTTTGGTCCTTTACTAAGAATTTTATATGATAATGGAAGTGAAAGCATAAGTAATAACCAAGTATTAAAATAGAAAGTTATACAACGAATAAGTATCTAATGTACAATCCATATGAATTTCTTTTTCTGTTCTAATGGATCATGATATGAATTCTTATAATCACAACTATGATTTCAAAGTTAGATTGACAACATTATGAATTATGAACATCTTATTTATTACATACACATATGAAATTTGATTCATGTTATTTAAATAAGCGCATTTATCTTGTATGAGTATAGTCTTTTGAATAATTTCTACAAGTAACCTCTAAAAATATTGATGATATGCCTCGAAATGTAACTTCTTCCTCTCAAGAAAATGATTTAAGAATATTTCTAAGGTTAAAAAAAGGATTTTCTTCAAATTATTTAAAACCACTTACTGGGAATTTTTATTCTCAGCCTATGTTTTAATTTATTTTTTACATCATTTAGCAGTTTTGAACAAACTTTGAGTACTCTTTGTGATGACAACAATTTAAAGCTTAACCCTGTCATCGGAAGAAGTATTCCAGGAGCATCTGATTTTCCAGAACCTAAACATAAAAAATCCTCTATATTGGGACAATATGTGAAATATTTTTGTGCCTATTTTTATGAAAACAAATTGCACACCATGTATCAGGCACTGATTCCAGACTTCTGGGGTCGGGGTCCTGACAGTATGGGTGGACCACCACCTCCTCAAAGAGATGTGGTTTTTTTTCATCATCACATTGCATGGATTATATATATAAGTATATTTCAAGAATTAATAATATATTTATGATATTATAATAATTTGGGTAAGATAAAACAATACATAACTTATATTTATAATGATCACTTAAAAATGGAAATGTTATTCATGTTTATGTAAGGCATGTCATCTACATAATTGTAATGTTGTTCATTTTTCATATCTTTAATGATTGATTTTAAAAGTTTATTTGATATATAAAAATAATTATTATTTCATTATTATTATACTATAGATAATATGAAAACTTCTACCATAGTCAACAAACCGAATTCATTTTGGATATACGAGTTGAATATCATCAAAATATCTGAAGTGAACTTAGTTAATTATGTAATTGTATACAGCATGTTTTTAGATCAAATAAAGAAATAATAAACATGAAATAAGTTCTTGAGAAATTATTGTTGTAACAAAAATTAGATATTCTGGATGATAAATAATGTATGTGATGAATCAAACTTGTGCTAAGGGACTTTCTTTTAAAATTCTCTTTTAAATTTCTCTTTAAGATATCTTATTCTTACATATCCTTAATTCATAAAAAATTAAAGATGTTTTTGACTATTCTCATATTAATTTTTAAATTCTGTTTTTTCCATGTTTTACATTTTACAAAATGGCCTGAAAAAAAATTTCTTATCATTTTCTAAACAAGGTACTCTAGGAATTTTCCCAAAAAAGTATGGAAGGGATGTTTTTTTAAATTATATATAATGAGATAATATTCCCACCATCATGAATAATAATTCCATTGAAGATTCCTTTATAAGTTAACTTGGTTATTTTGAAAGTAAATTTTTGCTTTGTATTTGTTAGTTTTTTTAATAAAACAATTGGTTTAAAATTTAAAATGGTATTTTCCACATGAAATATTCCAACTGCTATTTTAAAATAATTTCCATCTAAGATAACATCCATTGATGTTATTTTATGTTTTATTTCTTTAAAATAATCCATATTTTCTTTATATTAAAACCCTCTTTCCCTTTCTTTGGGTATTTTGTATTTGAAAATTTGGTTTTTTTAGAGGAAGGGAATATTTCAATATCCAGAAATGTTTTATTATGGGTGCAAATAATATTTTTTATTTTAAACTATAATATTTTATGTGTTTTTTACTATGTTATGTTTCTAGGTAACTGAATGTGATTATGGGTGGTTCCATTATAAACCAAGTATGTATGGTTCCATTATAAACCAACAGTGTGTGTTTAATTTATTAACCAATGATGGTTTGTTACATTATAAACAAAGGATATGTGGGTCTTCGATATCCCTCCAATACTTTGCATACTCCAGAGATAGAAGTTGACCATATTGGTTATTCCAATTGTAAGAATGATGTAGAAATTATATCCCAAGTTACCTGCATAACTTTTATATTTATTTTAATGAGTTTTCAGAGAAATAGTTTTATTTTCAACAATTAAGATAGTGATATTTTTGAAAAAGATGATTCTTTTTTTAGTAAAAAAGTATTTTTTTAAGAAACTATTTTTCATGAGTTTTCATGGTTTTAACCAGTCTAGAAAAGTAATTTTTTTATGTCCCTTATTGAGATTATTGTGCGCATCTTACGTTTTAAGAAAAAACATAGGGTATAAGTATGGGAAATGGGAAAGAAAAATTCATGTTGAAAGTCAAGAATATTTTCCATGAAAACAAAACATATTTTATTTTAAATTTTTTATATTATGGGAAAAATGAATACCAAAATGAAGTTACCTATTTTTATATATTTGGTTTTTTAATGTATGAGTTATGAACTAATTCTCAAAAACTATAAACCTTAAAATATTATAAAATATAGGATAATTAATTGTTGGATTAAAAATATAAATTATGTAATGATTAAGACTGGGACCTTGTGGTTGGTATCATATGAAAGGATTAGATAAATATTTAGGTTACTATATTGTTAAAAGAATTCCATTAATAGATTTTAATTTATGGTTAAGTTGAAATGATATATCATTTTGAGATTACCAGATTAATTTTTATTTACTATGTTTATTCAAAATGGTTTTACATAGAGGAAATAGGGAATCTGTAGTAGGAACACACAACTAGGATGTTATCCTTCCTATTCATTAACCCATAATGGTCAAAATTAGAACGGAGCGGTTTTTTACTATGATGGATCAGTTGATAAAATCTATAAATAATGGTAGAATCCATGCTACAGGGGATCTCGATATACCACATAGAAACATGAAAATAGTGAATCATTTTATAAGACAACAACCTCTATTATTTATTGGAACCTCAGATCTAGTGGTGGTTTTAGGATGGATCAATGCTCTAGAATAGATATTTTAAGACATGGGATATTATAAATGTCAAAAGTTAACCATTTTTATTTATAATTTTAAAGGCGGAGATAATTGATGGTGGTCTCTGGTTATGAATACTAGAGAGAAATATAATACTGGTTCTATAGAATGGGATAATTTTATGAATCATTTTCTACAAAAATATTTTTCCTTAGACTATTCAGCACATGATAGAGAAATAATTACTGGAACTAAATAAAAAATATGATGATTCTCTGGCTCCATATAAAGCCCATTTTGCAAGACTATCTTGGTATATACCAAATTTGTTTTAGGACATTGATAGTAAAATTAATTGATTTTAATCTATTTTGAAACCATGTTTATAAATATCTTTAGCAGCATGAGAATTTAAAATATATAATATTTTTGTTCATTGAGTGGAAAAATTTGAGAAAGAGTTTTCTGAAATGTATATGCCTCATGATTAAAATAGTAAGAAGTAGTCGGGTTAGAAGTTGTTTAGAAATCATTCATCAATGAAATTTGGATATAAAAAAAAACTTCTATATTGTGATATGTGTGATAAAAATAACCTTGAGGAATGACTTAAAAATATAATAAATTGTTTCGGTGTGCATAGATTGGTCATGTGGCCCCTGAATACCAATAAAAGGATCTTGATCTATCTAAAAATAGGGTAAAAGATATCTAACCAGTGGTTTGGTGTTTTAGTTTTAATGTGTTGTGTTATTATGCTTGTGTTTGTCCAAATTTGGTTTCATTGGGTCAAAATCATCATGATTAGAAACGAAAAGGTAAGGAAAAATAATTTTCTATCATAGAAGTTGATGTTGGGTCATCGAATGAAGTTGTAACGGGCATGTTGATTTTTTATTTGAATTATTCTAATACCATGTTTTGACTCTAGATCTTCCCATTCATTAATTTATAAGAAATTTTCTTGTAAATTGGGAATATCTATTAATTAAAGTAAGATATAAATTTCATTGAAAAATCCAATTGGTTGAATTAAAGTAACCATGATTTATAGGAATATTCCTATTTTAATTAATAGAATGGTATTTCCTCCAAATCTAGTTTCACAACCCATAATAGATTTTAATGTTATTTTGGGTATGGATTGGATTTTATTATATCATGCTAAAAATTATTAAAAATCCAATAATTATTTATTCAATGATTTCATACCATTGATAACCATCCAAGAAGCTAAGAAATTGATTAGAGATGGTCGTGAAATTTACCAATATCATGTTGTTGAGAATAATGAATTTTTTCAAATTCATGATTTTCTAGTAGTTAATGAATATAGGTATTTTTTTATAATTAATTTTCTTGTGTTATTCTTAATTGGATGGTTGAGTTTACTCTTTACTTAGTACGTGTTACTAAGACTATTTCAAAACCACCTTATTTAATGGATCAAGTAAAACTTTTGGAGATGAAAAATTAATTTAAGGGGTTTATAGATAAAGGGTCCATATTACCTAGTACATCACCATGGGTTTATTCTATTTTTAAAAAAAATATAGTTCCATGAGGGTTTTCATTGATTATAGACCATTGAATAACAATACTATTAAGAAAAAGTATATTTTCCTTATATCAAGGATTTTTTTTGTCATCTATAAGAAATTAAATACTTTTCAAATATTGATCTTAGTCTAGTGTACCATGATTTTAAATTTAAGGAACTATATATTAAAAATACTATGTTTTGGAAAAAGGTACAACAATAATGATTTTTACTTATTCCCTCTGGGATTTACGATGCACCAACTATATTTATGAATCTAATGAATAGAGTTTTTCATAATTTCTTGGATAAATTTTTGGTTGTGTTTATTGATGATATATTAGTATATTCCAATATCCAATATTGTCATGAAATACACCTACATATTGTTTTACAATTACTAAAATAGTAGATATTGTATTTAAATTTTAGTAAGTGTGAATTTTGGTTTTAAAAAATATCTTTCCATGAACATATTTTTTCTAAATATGGAATAACTATTAGACATTCTAAAACCAAGGTTGTTTAAGAGTGTCCATTACCTACCAATATCATATAGGTTTTTAGTTTTTTAGGTTTAGTACGTTACTTTATTATCTTGTTGAAAAAATTTCTCAGATATCTATCCCATTGATTTAACTAGAAATAGAGTAAAATTTATATGGGAAAAATAATTTGATGAATTTTTTAGGAAATAAAAATAATATTGTTAAATGATCTATTTTGGCCCTTTCCTCTAGGAATTTTGACTTCATCATCTATAGTGATTTTTCTTTGAAGATACTTGGTTATGTCCTAATTTAGAATGATCATGTTATTGCTTATGTTTCACATCAACTAAAACCTCATGAGAAAAATTATTTTACACATGATATAAAATTAGATTCATTCATTTTTTATTTGAAAATTTAGAGGCATCATTTATACGGAAACAATTGTCAACAATATACCAATAATAAAAATTTTAATTATATATTCACTTAGAAAGAGTTAAATATAAGGCTAAGAAGATGGTATGAACTGATTAAAGACTATAATTAGACAATTAATTACTATCAAAGAAAAAAAACATTGTAACTTATGATTTTAGTAAAAAAAATACTACATTAAGCGTATAAAATTTAGAACATGGCCCTTTGGTTAATTATTTGATGAATTTTTGTCTAGAATTTGTGGATGCATGAACCACTAATGTTTTGTTTCATGTTTTAGTGAAACCATATCAATTATAAATAAATAAACAAGCTCAAAAGGAAGAACATGAGTTACATGAAATTGTATAATTGGGTAATATGGGTGAGTTTCATGAATCTAATGTAAAAAATGAAGGTTTTTTAAGATTTGGAAAAAGATTATGTTTTCCTTGTGATTAATATATAATAAAATAATTGTTGATATAATCTCATAGTTATCCATTTTCCATCCATTCTAGAAATACTAAGATGTACAGATTCCTTAGGGTGTAATACTAGTGGGATGGAATGAAAAGAGATATTGTAGACAGTAAGATGAAATTTTTAACTATCAATATTTTAATGAAGAATATAATTTACCAAATGGGAAACTTCAGAATTTTCCAGTTCCATAGAGGAAATGGGATTATATATCCATGGATATCATGGTGGGATTACCCAGGACTTATCAAGGTAATAATGTAATTTTGATTATCATTGATTGATTAAAAAAATCTACGCATTTCCTTCCCATTAAATATATTATGTCTTTGGATAAACTTTATCAACTCTATCTCAAGTATATAGTTATGTCACAAGGATTTCATCACTCCATTTTATTTTACTATGATCCCAGGTTCACTCCAAATTTCTAAAAAGTGCTTAAAAATTCATTGGGTACTGAAATAAATTTCAGTACATATTTTTATACTCAATTTTATGGATAGTATGAGCAAATGATTTATAATTTTGAATACATGATTCAGTCTTATTTTAAGTATTACTAGTTATGTTGGGATTAATATATTTATTCTGTTTAGTTGTCTTATAATAACTATTTTGATTCCAGTATACATAAGTATCCTTTTTAGGCATTATAAAAAATCGGTATCAGACTCTAGCTTTTTGGGATGAGGTGGGTGAATGGAAGTTTATGGGATCATAATTGGGAGAGTAAATTCTTTTGAAGGTGAAGGTAAGTCAAAAAATTATGATGACATCTCATAGGAGGCATAAAATTTATACTCTTCACCATAGGAAAGATCATTCTTTCAAGATAGGTGATCATGTTTTTCTTAAAGTATCTCCATGGAAAAGTATTATGAGTTTTGGTAAAAATGGGAAGTTAAGTCAATGGTTCATTTTATTATATGTAATCCTAGATAAAGTGGGATTATTTTCTCACTAAGTGGTTTTGACTCCTATTTTATTCAAGGTGCATGAGTTTTTCATGTTTTGATATATAAAAAGTATGTTTTAGATTCATCTCATGTTCTGAGAACTGAATTAGTTTATTTGGAAGATAAAAATTTTTATAAATAACATACTATTTATATTCTATACTATAGATATAAATTATTGTTGAATAAGGTAATATAAGAGTTTAAGGTTCATTTGATAAACTATGTAGTTAGAGAAGAAACATGGGAATCTGAAAATAATATGAGGGAAAGATATCCCAACTTTTGTAAAAGTAAATAAAATATCAAGGAAGACATTTCAGAAAGGGAGGATAATTTAACAACCAATTTAATTATATGATAAATAATTTTCCTATTTGTTACTATTCTTTAATTAGATACTATTATTCATTATAAATATATTAATTAATTCTTAAAATAAAAAAGAAAATAGGTTTATTTATCTCATTTATTATAAGACTTTATTTAAAAGTTTAATTTTTAAATTATAGAATTTTAATTTGAAAAAATTAATTTCATTTTTTAATTCATCACTTTAAAATTATCTTTGGATGAATTTTTTATAATTTTATGACAATATTTATTCAAAGAATAGTGAAAAATAATGATTTTTATTGAAAACTGTAATTTATTTTTAAGTATTTAGATAGTAAAAATAATATTTTGTATATTTTTAAAATATCATTAGTTTATTTTTATTTAAGATAATCCAATCATGGATTTTTTAAATAATTTTTTACTTGAAATTAGTATAAAACATTTCTACATGAAAAAGACATTTTTCTAAAAAATAGTTTTTCATTGTGTTTTCCTGGTATAATTTTAAACTAAATTAATCAAATTTTGCATTTTGAATTTTCAAAAAAAAATTGATTCCATATTTGGAATCATTGGGTAAAAAATTGTCAAATTCTTATCTTTTATTTTTTGGTCAATATGTATGGTAACTTTAGTAATTTTTTAACTACGGTAAATGGTAAACCTTGTAATTGAAGTTAAAAATAAAATGATAAGGATTATAAAACGACCTGAATTTTTTTTTTAATATTATTGGTTGATTAATTCTCATAGAAAAAATATATTATTCAGTTATATCAAATTTTCTGGCCATTTGGATGACATTATGACTTTTATAGTATTTTATTTCAATAAAATTCAAACATGTCACACTCTAGATTTTAATAATAATAATATTTTAACATGGGTTGAAATAGAAGATATATTTAGTATAAATATATTTCTAAAACATAAAATATTTATCATAATCATGGTAATTTATTTTTAATTTTTTTCTTAATAAATTACTACCTTAAATATTTATACAATGTTGATATAGTAATTATTAAATTAATGAAAAACTAAAAAATAATATTAAAAAATTATTAATAATATAATTTTAGATGATAAATATTATGAAATAATTTTATATATTCCCATGAAATTTAATTTATGTATTAAAATATTTGGTTCTAATTTTACTTATATTCTTGATGTTATTAAAGTTAAAGTAATGAATAGTTATAGAAATTAAAATTAATCATATATGGTAACAAATAATAATTTTTTAAATGATATAAAATTCCTAAAAGTATTATATTCAAAAAAAATTGATTATTATATGGCTGATAATATCCATTATGTTCTATTTGTGATCATTTTTTCTATTTATAGTAACTATATTAACCCTCAAAGTGTAAAAATTTATGTTTCCACAGTAAGTTAAAAAAGGGTCAACTAGGGGTTAAAACCAAATGATAAAGGTAAAAGTGTAACCTTCACTTGTAAAAAAATGTTTTATGATAGTATTAAGACCCATAATAATCCCATATTTTAATTAAATCATTTTTTAGACATTTGTGAATTAAAAATTATTTTATATTGATTTAATATGTTTCAGAAATTACAAGAGTGCACATACCCTATCTTATAAAAGGGATCCTCTTCTTCCTAATACCTCACACATAAAAACCCATTTAATTTATCCCAAAACAAAAAAAACACCTTAATATAATCCCTCCTCTAATTATAGATATATTTTTTTATTCATAACTCCAACCTTATAGGTTTTAAGGTGTTAATCAAATGACAATTTCCAATGAAGACGTATAGTTTTGTCTGCATGATTTAGCTTTATTTATTCATCTACATCCTTAAAATAATATTCTAACAAGTTAAAATTATAAAACTAGATTCCTATGTATATTTATATGTTATTATGTTAATTTAATAACCTATACCCATCTCTAACTTCCATAAAATTGGAGAGGAATTCATCATTCATGTGTACGGTGGACTACTGCCTCCCGAACCGATATAATTTGTTTTCCACCACTGTATCTCTAAAGAAGTTATAATTATAGAATTAATGTGTATTTATTATATTCAGTACATATTTATCATTATATAATGATAATATAACACACATTTTCTTAGCTTTCCATATGTAGTAAAATGATAATGTTGTTCGTGCGTATGTGCGGACAACCACCTCCTTAGAGTGATGTGATTCATTTTTCATCATCACATCGCATGGATTATATATAGAATTATATTTAGAGAATTATTATTATATTTATTATATTAGTATATTTTTGGAAAGATAAAATAACACATACCTTCTTTCCATAATGATCGTTGCTAAATGGAAATGTTACCCATGCGTACGTACGGTCTTCCATCTCTAGTATATTAATGTAATTTATTTTTCATAACTATACTTCATGATTTGTATTAAAAGTATTATTAATGTAAAAAAATTATAATTATATCATTATTATTATTCTGAGTATAATTTAGTGATTTCAACTTTTTAAAAAGTCAACTTACCAAAGCCATTTTGGACATACGAGCCAAATATCATCAAAATATCTACAGTGAAATTAATTAATTAAGTGACTGTATAAAACAAGTTATTATATATAATAAAAAATAATTAACATGAAAAACGAACTAAATCATGAAATAAAGTAAAAAAAATGATTTTAAAAGATAAAGAACGTATGTGATGAGTTGGACTTAATTTAAGGGACTTCCCTTTAAAAGTCATCTTTTATAGTTTCCATTTAAGCTCTATTTCTATTCCGTATCATTATTTTATAAAAAAATGTTTTAAAAAATGTTTTTAATATTCTCTTATGAATGATTAAATTAATTTTTACCCATGTTTTACTTCTTAAAAAATGGTCTGAAATGACTCTTCTTATCATTTTCCAAATAAGGTATTTTGTGATTTTTCTGACCAGAGTATGGTGGAGTGATTTTTTTAACTTATGAAACATGAGTGGATTTTCCCTCTATCATGACTTATATTTTCATTGAAGTTTACTTTATAATTTTACAAGGTTATTTTTTTAGTAAATTTTTCCCTTGGTATTTTAACAATTTAAAAAAACATTTAAAAATGGAAAGGGTATTTTTTACAAGAAATGATCCAACTGATATTTCAAAATAATTTTTCATATAAAATGAAATCCTTTTAGGTTATTTGATATTAAATTATTTATAAATATTCCATATCTTCTTAAAATAAATACTCTATTTCCCTTTTTCTAGGTATTCTGCTATTGAAATTGGGTTTTTTGAAGTAAAGGGGTATTTAGATATCTAGATATGTTTTTTATTGGTGAAAAGAATATTTTTTATTGGAAACTGCAAAATTTTATGTGTTTTTGACTATGTTACATTTTTTAAGAATTTTTTATGATAAATTATAGTTTTATTATAAACCATGAATGGGTGGTTTTATTATAAACCATGGATGGATGGTTATTTTATTAACCATAGATGTGTGGTTATGTTTTAAAATAAGAATGGGTGGTACAATGGTATCCCTAAAATGTATTGGGTACTCCAAAGATAGAAGTTGGCCATATTTGTTATTCCATTTATCAGAGTGGTATATAAAATTATTTAATGAGTTACCTACATAACATTTATATTCTTTCTAATGATTTTTCTTGGAAAATATTTGATTTTCAAAGTGTAATATAATGACATTTTTGAAAAAAATAATTCTTTTTGTGGTAAAAAGTTATGTCTTTTAAGAACAAAATTTCATATGTTTTCATTTTTTTCACTAGAATAAGAGATTTATTTTTTTATGTCCCTTAATGAGATTTTTTTTCTCATAAAAAGTTTTAAAAATGTTTTTATAGGTTATAAGGATGGTTAAAGGATATGAATAAGTCAATATGAATGTTGGGGAGATTTTTCATTAAAAGAAAACATTTTTTGTTTAAAATTTTTTATATTTTGAGGAAAATAGATACTCAATGGAAGTTTCCACTTTTTATAAATAAGGTTTTGTAATTTAGTATTTATGAACTAATTATATAAAACTATAAACCTGAAAATATCCGAAAATTTAAGAGAATTATTTCTTGAAATAAATATCAAGATTATTTAATATTTATGAATGTTTCCTAATACCAATGGGATAGCTGAAATTTTTTAGCTAAAACAGGTTAATCTATAACCTACTCATCATTCCATGATAGCCTATTATAAGGGATTCATCATATAGGTATGCATGAATGTCACCCAAAGAGGGCATGAGACACACCAAGAAAAATAGGTGTCATGTCACATCCCATAGGGGTCATTCCTCGATGGTGGTTAGTTGAGGGGTAGCCCCTGGTCCAAGGGTGGTCATGTTGTCACATTGGATGGGTCATATAATGACCCAAGATGGGTCATTATATAATGAAATAAGGTTGAGGATTAGACCCTCTACCCGGATTAGTCATACCAAGACTCATGAAGGACACAATGTGACAGGTATTTATAAAAGAGGTGTTATACCATGACACTCAAGGCCATGTCATGGAATATTTTCTAGGATGTTTTTTAAAAAGGTAGACTTGTAATTTACCATCTATACCTTATACCATTTAAGGAAAGAAATGGGCTTGATTGGGGTTACATCAGTTGTATTATCTCCCTCTATTCTCACATGTGATCCCCCTTTATACATGCGTGATTATAAGGGATTCTATGGTGATTTAAGTTGATTTCCTCTCCCCTCTGTCTTCTATTTGGGATTCCCATAATTAGTTTCCAATTATGGGTTGGTTTTTGATTCCAACCCCCTAGATAATGGTGAATTTTAGTTAGAATGAATGGTGTTTTTTGTTTCCTGGATAGATAAATACCCAATAGGGGTAATGCACACCATATTTTTCTATTTCAATTGAGTTAATTTACTGGCCTAATTTAATTATGGTTTTTAATTAAATTTTATGAAACATGTGATTTCTTAGGTGCTAGATAATTGGTATTTTTTCAATTATAGTGTTGGTTTTACATAATTGACCATTCAAATGTGTTCAGTTTTAGTTTTGGTGTGGTGAAGGTACTTATTGAATTTTTGTTTGTGAACATGACTCTTTAGATTAATTTGCATAATTAATTATTTGAATGTTATGTCTTGAGATAGGATCTCAGGTGGTGGTGTGATCTTGTAAAAAGAACAAATAGGAATATTTGAGGGTGAGAAAAGATTTAATAGGATGGTAACTCTTATATATAGGTTGGTGGTCCCTTTAAAACAAAACCATATTATTGTTTATTCATGTGTGTGAATATATGCATGAATTCATGAGACAAGGTAATTGGATTGGGACTGGGAATGCATAAAGTAATGGATATGATGGTATTGGGATTTATGGATACGAATTAAATGATAATTAGAACATTGAAAAAATTAGGATCACTCGATGACAATATTTCCAATTGGTAATAGTGTTTGTTGAGTTTATAAGAGACCTTGGGTAGATATTGGAAAGTGAGGTTTGATGGAGGTTACCTAGGTTGGGTTTTCTAATAATAATGTTTAGGCATGATAGTACTAGGAAAAGTGGGTATGGGTGAGATGACTATAAATCACACATATGACAAGGGACACCCTCTTGTAGGTGGATATGATTATTAATATACACTATATATGTGATAACTCCTTTGGGGATAGATGGGGTATGTCATTGAGGGGTCCCCTCTGAGTGATGGTTGAGAGATATCTTAAGGGACATGTAATATAAGACTGAGGTTTGGGTCATGGGAATTCTATATAACTTGGAATCAGATTTACAAGGGGTTATAGAAAGATAGCTTTATATGGTCCTTGGTTAGTAGGAATGAGTATGACATGGAATTTGTATGTGATCTGAACTAGACTATTGAGGATTGGTTCATGTGGAGCCCATGGGTTTTGGGAACATAGAGGGGTTTGGATATGGATTGTTTCCTTTATGAAATAACTAAGAGGGGTCTAAGGGAGTTAGTGGACTCCTTCATGGGAAATATGATATGGTTCATGGGTTTTTTGTGATGTTTTGTATGACTAGGATGGTCTTAAGAGGATTAATCCATGAGGATAAATGGATGATTATATGTGTTTCTTGGTGAAGGTCTAAGTATTGGGTAACTAGCACCCTGGGATGATATGGTGAGCTTATGTGGTGGGTTTTGTGTCATAATTTTATTACATTCATGTTCCTATTTCTATGGGCATCAAATGATAGATTTCTTGTCAAACTATCCTTAGGAAAGAATGTTTGTCTCTAAGATGTATGTGTGCCCTTTCTTGATAGTATTGGGTTGGGTACTTTAGTATTCCCTTCCCTATCAGGGTTAATGGTTGTAATTTATGATGTGTTCCCTTATCTGAGAGAGTTTATGTTGAGTACTATGATATGCACTCTATCATGGATCAGTGGGTAGAGATTGGGTACTATGATGTGTTCCCTCGCTGTATCAATGGGTAGTGGTTGGGTACTTTCAGTGTTCCCTTCCCTAAAGATGGAATGGTTCATGATCTATTTGTTCATCCTTCCTTGAGGTAATGGATTGAGTGTTATTAGTGAAACCTTCCTTAAGGAGAACTCACTAGGGGATTATTCATTATATATTTCTCTAAGGGTATTGACCTATATAATTTACATATGTTTCATACCCTAAGTTTTTGGGTACGGTTTGGTACTTTGGGAATGAGATAGATGAATTATGGTAATGGTCAAAACATGTATGGTTTGGTATTTTGGTGGTATGGTTAGTACATGATAACCTGACATGTGTGCATGTGAGGGTGGAATGATCTAGATTCTAGTGTAGGTATAAGTTCGTTTGGTCAGGGTCCTGGTTAGCATAAGATGACCAAACATGCATATTTATTAGGTTCCATTTATTTCCTTTTACATACATGAATATGATAGAATATATTAGGGGTACTTTGTGAGACCCAACATATACATATTTATCCCACCCTTCACTAGAACTCTAGTGAACAGGTAGGCCTTATGTCTATTTTTTAGTTTTATCACAAGATGAGTAGTGGATTGGGATGGATTATCCTGAATATAATTAGAGATTGGGATTAATGTGAGGCTCAAGGATGGTAGAGGAGAATCTTGTGGATTTTGTTTTATTTTTTTTATTTTTTTATGGAATCATCCCAATGGGTGATCTTTGTTGATGTATGATTGTATTCTTCCATATGATTCATTTCCAATAGTATTTTTGTAATTTTTTATGTGTTCTTTTGTTATATATGTGGATATTGTTTAGTCATTTTATTTATTTTTTAAAGTCTAATTTGAGTGAGTAGTCTTCTTAATGTATGTTTTAGTCACTCGCTATTAATCAGCATCCTCTGGTGTATAGAGAGGAATTGTTGAGGCTACGTATCCCTATGGTTAAGATGGGTTTTTTTATCTGAGGAATTACAAGTGGTATAGAAACATATTTTTCTATTGACTTACTAATTGGGATGTGGCAAATCAAGAATACATAAGTTTTATATATTGTGATAGACCTCAAATGAGTGTGTCATGGACACATTTTCTAGTTGGAGGTCTTGGTTACTACGGTTTTACATGATTGTTATTCTTTATTTTCACCTTAATGATCGAGATGTTTATTCAATGTGATTTTTTTACAAGTGGTTATTATTTATGGTTTTTTATCTTTAAACATTATCAATAGGAATTTATATATGAATAATTTTTAGCACATAGTATTCACATGAAATATTTATTCTTATGTGTGATTGATTTTACTAATTATAGGGGTTAAGTTGTTTAAAGTGTAAATAGAAACTTATATGGAGTTTTATCATATAACATTTTGGTGGAATCCTACTATGTTGAACCATTCTATATTTATCCCATGATTGGTCATGTGGATCTTATGGTTTGATGATATCTAGTTATGGTTATATAATCCCTACATGATATTGATGTATGCAGACCCTTTTTTGATCAATATAGGCATTGTATTCCTATTGATGACTTAAAAAAGGTGAGCTATGCTAGATAGATTTGATTCAAGGATGATCATGAGTTTCCTGAGGATGTGGATACACCTGATGGGTTTGAGGGAAGGCATGTAAAATTCCTTATTATTTTACTATTTTAATCCATCTAGGTGCTTTTGGTATAAATGTTGTGTTAGAGTTCAAGACCAGTTTGATTACTAGACCGATTCATTCTAGATTCACGTTTGGGTGGAATGATAGGAGCATGTGTGGGCACTTCGGAGGATGGGTGAGTTCCAAATGATTATGTACTATGCATTGGGATGACTAACTTTACTAAGGTCTATTGGGGGAGGAATCATTAAGGATTACTTTTTATTAAATGAGATTTACCTAACAGAGGATCACGATCAGTGGTTTAGACACATTAGCCTATGTTCAATGGGAATCGACTCATGGGAGATTCAATCAAGCTATGAGATCAGGCTGAATGGGAGTTTACACCCATTAGGTTTGAGTGATATCATGTTATATGGTGATAAAAACCCTTAGGGAGGGTTCTCAAAGGAATAACTCTACCTTGATGTTGATAGTTAGTATTTTCATGATTTTTTTCTAGGAAAATTCATAGTGTGTGAGGTAAATTGCACAATGGTTATGTGTGTTACCTATTTAGTTAGTTCCTATATTGGTTAATGTCAAATTATGATTTGAGGGTTTATGTATTTAAGGATATGATTATTGTAGTATATGCATGGGTTTTTTAGTGAGAATGGTAGGTTCCCCTCCACTATAAGATCTAATTTTAGTGGTTGATCTGGGTACTATGGTATGGTTGACCATAGCTTGGTCCCTAGAAATGGTTTTCAAGATAGGTAGGTGTGGATTAGCAGGAGTGACATGCATGTAATATTTCTCCCTATTAGGAAATTTTATTAAGGATTTGTGTAAGGGAATATATATGGTGTTGAGTGAATTATTTGATATTGGAGGTTTTGGCCTTCATTTCGAATGAAATTTTGTGGTGTCAGGGGTGACATTTTGGGTGATCCAGAATGGATAGTGATGGTGTTATGTGTTAGATATATGGTATGAGTGGGACATTCTTGTTCATTCATTACATTTGGTAATGGAAACAATTCTCATGATAGATTTTGGTTGTTTTGGTTTGGTTGAGTGATGATAATGATACTCTTATGGTGGAGAGAATTATATCGATAACATACTTATGACATTCATGTTGGAAGGGAAGTGGATGTAGTGAGACCATTTGGTATAATTCCAAGGTGAAAATAGAATTTCATTTTATAGGAAGGCCTTATTTTATCTAGATCCTTAGTAAATATTATATTTGGGATTTAGATGTGTTGTTGGATAGAGTTTTTATTTTGACATCTGGAACATAATGGAGTTGTTCATGATATAAGGATGAGTCAGATCAGGGGTGCGTCCGTGCGCGTGGAGAGAGCATGACAGTTGTGTGTGGTTGGTTATATAACCCTGGAATTATACGATGTGTCACATACAGACTTCAGTTTTGGATTAATTAATATTATGTGATGTCGTTTAGGATTAAGCTTAATGACCCAAACATTTATAAATTAAATTCTTATTTCAAATGAATAAATTCTTTATTAAGTATTGAATTTATAAAAAGCACATGCACTACATTAGTTAGTTTTGACCATTTTAAGTTATACCCTATCAGAATGAAAAGATCATTAAGCTTCAAAACCATTGATAATATAGCCATTATAAAGTGACCATTTAAATTATTATATATTAAGGGTTGTGATAAATTCTAATTGATAGAGACAGAATAAGTGATGGACTCGACCAATAGAATCATACCATATGAAGCCCATTTATCAGAGCTTCTAAGGGATATAGAATCTCTATGATTTGCCCTTTTCCAAAACTAAGTTAATATTCAATAACTATGGAATAATAGATACTATTTTTTGTAGAATTACAAGCTTATCAAGATCGTCTCTCAAACCATGTTCACCAACCCCCACCCCAATAAAGTGTCACCATCACACACCATAGCCTTGGGTCAAATTCTGGTGTAATAATGGGTTATGTATCTAGACCCTAATAGTATGAATTTTTATATTTTTTCTTAAAAAAACTAATGTTTATATTTATTCTTTTTTATTATTACTTTATAAATGATTAAATAATGAGTTTGATAAAAATTATATTTTGATATGATGGAACTCAAATTTTATTTTTAGTAAATACACACATTCAGTCAAGACATTGTCTTTAATGAATTTAAGAATTTTGAAAAAAAATAATAAAATGTTCATATTAAATAATTTAAATTTAAATATAAATGATAATATAATTATTTGAAGTCAAATGTAGTTTTTATAAGGTTTGGAAACAGTTATAGTTGTAAAAACCATTATTTTTAATAAATGGTGATTATTAATTAAAAATATAAATTCTTATATTTAGAGAATTATTTTTATGAAAAAAATATTATTTTTGAAATCATCATTTTGAAATTATCCAACTCTGAATTTTTCATAATTTTTTAAGATAGGTGAATTTTGGGGTAAAAAATAAGTGTGGTATAAATAAACAATCGGTATTATGACATCATAATGGTCCAAAATAGTAGTAATAAATTCCATAAAAGGTATCCACAAAAAAATATATATTGGTAATTTAAAATAATTTTTTAAAAATTATTTTATTAATTTTATAAACCCATAATAAATCCTCCAAAACTTATATATTATTTTAATGTTTTAAAATCAATTCTTTATAAACATAACTCACTTCCACATAACCAATGGTATTATTTTATGTATCTTAGTTCTTGTCCTTAAAAATATTGAAAACAACTTATATTTGGTAGAAACCTTCATGAAAATCATGGTAAGGTTTTTTCTCTTGATTATTTTATCATATAGAGTCCAAAACATAAGTTTAGAAGTTAATAAATAATTCCCCATCTTTTTCTATAAATACCCACCCATACTATCACTCATATTTCCTCAAAACTCATTGTCCATGGATTTAATATATATATATATATATATATATCTAAATTACTCCCATTTTTTCTCAATCTCTTAAGATTATCCTACTAGGATTTTATAACAACCCTCTCAATGTAAGGGATCCTTTCTTCTCCTCTCTATTCAAACACCTTATATATATTATACCTTTTTATTTCTAATTTTTCATGTTGGGATATGTTTTTAAAAATCCATATTACTATCCTTATGATATCCAAGTTATGATATACCACTTTCATAATAATTAAACCCCTCCATGAACCTTTATATACCCATATTATGCTTTAGAAATTATCTTGTGATTTTTTTATGCCAAACATTTGTGTAGTGAGTACCCGTCTCTATTTCCACCTAAGGGTATTAACCTATATGTACCAATATTTTATTTATTTTTTACTTCCATGTATGTAACCCACACTCTTTAATCGTGTGATTATAAATTATGAAATAAATATTTTTTTTGTATGATCTATGTGTCACCCTTATGTATGCATGTGATATGAATTTAACGGGTGGGACCAAGATTATATATCCCTCCAAGGCATTGGGTGATGTTTTTAACTCATGAGATACCATGTATAGTGCGTAGGATGTTATCCTATGCACACTATATTATCATTGTATTGTTAGTTATCCTTGACTTATGTTTATGATGTCATGTTTTATATTGTTTCTGAATTACCATGTTGCCTTTAGGTTATCATCTTATATCATGCTTTTATGTTCATGTTTACAATTCCCAACCCTCTTATGTTACCTTTATATTCCAATCACTCACAAGTACTGGTTTACCTTATTGAATGCCTTGATTATTTCTTTTTTGGTCTTTATATCTCACTAGCTTCTTATTTATGTCCCTGGGTTATCTCATATTGTTTGGGAAGAGCAATGGAATTTTAAGAGTATGTTAGGAAGTTTTAAATAATGCTTTTTACCCATGTTTCATGTTATTGTGAAATATACTAGATTTCCCCAAAAAACTAATCCTCGCAAACTTATGGGTTTGTAATATGTGTACCTTTATGTAATAAATCAGGAATTAATGTGTATCAAAATATGGGTTTTCATATTAAGGCATCGCGATCATGTGATGTAATAGCACATAAGTGGGTGCGACCAAGAATTATTAGCTGAATTTGAAAAGAGGAGGATTCAATATTTTTTTCATATAAATTGGTATAGTGAGGTTGGAACCACACCAAACGTGTCGATGGACCACTATAAATGAATTTTCCATAGGAAATTCTTATGTTAAGGAGAACCATGAGATGTAATTAGTCATTTTTACTAAATCCGTAAGGTGGGGAGAAACATAATATTCGAGATGAATTAATTAGAGATTCATTGGTTTCTCAAGATAGAGGGGTGTTATTAAATGTCATCACAGTGTTAGAAATGGTGGTGAGCATGTAAATCAACTTTTTGAATAGTGTGTCTTGATGTTTAGAGTTTCATAGAAGGATCTCACTCAGTGGTCAAGGCTTTAACCTGATGGTTTAACAATTAATTGATGAATAAGGTAGGTCAATGATAACTTTCTGAGGACTACCATGACTTCTTAATGATGAGAAGCATTATGGTGGAGAGTTTTTAATGACTTATAGATTGTTTGGTCATTTTTTTAGATAAAATTTAAATTTTTTTATCTGGATAACGTGTAATTTTGTGAATTGAGGATTAGATCGGAAATATGAGGGTTGGTAAATCTCTAGGAGGTGTTTTTGAATAGGGATCGAGGCCTAATAGATGTTATGGTTTCTTATATGAGTTTCATGGAAAGGCCAAGTATGATTTCTGAAATTATACAGTGGTATTAGTTCATATGATGGCATAAAGTTCATGATATGATAGACTATAGTGCATGATGAGTCCTAAAATGATGCTGAAATGTTTCATCATGAGAGACATTGTGTGTTATCATGTAAATAAAGAAAGGTCGGTAACACCGTGAAGGCTTAATAATCACCTGGAAAAAATAATTTCACACCACGGATTAGGTTGGTCAATGAGTTTCCCCTCTAGTCAGGGTGGTCATGTTGTAACCTATGAGGGGTCACACAATGAAGAAAAAAAGATAATGTTAAGGCCATCAGTATGGGGTGGTCAAGTGATGAACTAGAAGGGATGCACTATGATTGGTCATTAGCTAGAAGACATCATGATATTATCCTAGTGGTCATTTCATGACATGGAATCTATACTATTATTTTATCATTGGTGGAAATTTAATTTACTAGTCATTTCCTTCACAATTTTAGTTGGGAGAGGTTCTTGGGGAGGGCCACTTTGTCCATCTAATCTCCCTCTCTTCTTTCACATGATTTCCCATTATATATAGGTAATTTTTATGATTTCATGGTGGTTTAAGGTGAATTCATCCCTTATATGTCATTCACTTTCATTTCTCTTTATCACCCACTAATTTTGGTATGAACTTGGGCTAGGTTTTGGGATTTATTCTCCTAGATCATGGTGGAATCGGTTGAGGATGATGGGGATTTAGTGTGGTAAATCTAGAGGATGAACCAATGTGAGGAATACATGACATCTTTATTATGTTTCAATTAATGATAATTTATATCATGATTTAATTAGGGTTTTTTATTAAATTAGATTAAATTGGTGATTTAATGAGGAGTTGGATGATAAGGCTTTTCCCATGATGGTGTCTAGGGTATGCCATAGAGATTTCATGTGGGTTTGGTCATGGTTTCAGTTTGGTGAAATTACAGAGAGATATTTGTTTAGTTAATATTCCTATTTAGATTAAATTGTATAATTAATTATATATTACTATAATTAATTATTTAGATGTTGTGTCTTAAGATATGAGCATAGGTAGTGGTGTGATATTAGACGAGGAATGGAGATTTTGGATGAGGGTGAAAAAACTTTGGTGAGGATGGTAACTCATATATTATGGTAAGTGGTTCCTTTAGTACAAAATGATATGTTTTTTTAGGAATGATTGTGAATGAACATATGAATTTATGATACTACATAATTGTAATCATTCGATGTTATTGGTTATGCATGAAATTATTAGGCCTAGTGGATAATGATTATATAGTCGTACATCTCATATATGATAAGCTATACCCTCTTGAGGGTGGAGATAAGGATTGATATGAGCTATGAGTAGGATGAGCTGGGAAAGATAGGGTGTTTCAAAGAAATATCTCTTATGGGTGATATCTTAGATCTCTTCTAAGGGGTATGTGAGATGATACCCAGTTGTGAGTCATAGGAATTTTTGATGGCTTGACATCGTTTTGCTAAGGGGTTAGGGCCGGATAGCTTGGGATAGTCTTTGGTTAGTGGGACCAAGTGATATATGTGATTTTGATGAGGTTTTTATTAGCATATTGAGGCTTAAGTTGGTTGAAGCCTACAATATGTTGGAACATTGAAGGGTGTGGATGTGTCTTGGTTCCTATAAGTAGAGACCATGTAGGTTTGAAGGACTTAGTATATGACCTAGTGGGAAATATGAGTTGTTTTATAGGTTTTTCATAATGTATTGTTTTTTTGTGATGGTCTTAGAAGGATGAGCCCATATGGATTCATGTATTGTGAGATTTTCATTATGGTGTTGGGATTGATGTTGTTGGGACTAGCTAGTAGCTTGTGGGATGGGATGTGTTTTGTGCCACTATTTCTTATGTGTGACTAGTTGTATAGATGTCAGATTTTGTATTTCATATTGATAATACCCTATAGAGAAAGATTGGGATCTAATATGTAAGTGCACACTTTCTTGAGAGGATTCGTTTGAGCACTCTATTGTACCCTTTCCTTCCAAGGTAAAGGTTTGAGATTTATGATGTGCTCTCTCCTCTAAGAGTGGTTGGGTTGGGTACTTTGATGTGTGTCAAACCCTAAATCTCAGTGGGTATCAATGGGATACTATGATGTGTTCTATACCATACATTAGTGGGTATTTGTTTTGTTACAATTAAGTGTTCCCTACACTATATTGTTGGGTAGTGGTTGTGTACTATCATCTCACCCTTCCCTAGTGAGTGAATAAGTTGGGATATATAAGTGCACCAATTCTTAATTGGAAAGGGATGGGTAATATCAGTTTGTAATTCCCTAAGGGAAATGGACTAAGTTACTATTAAGTGTGGTCATCAATGAGTGTATTGTCTAGGTTACATTACATGTACTCCTTATCCATAGACTTCAAGTATGGGTCGGTACTTGTGTCAAAAGATGGATGGATTCTAGAAATTGTCAAAGAAGGTATGTTTGGGTGTCATATTGGACTAGATAGTACATGGTGACTCAATGTGTGTGTGTTTTTGTGTGATAGTGGAATAATGTTGATTACGGAATAGGCTAACTAGGTTTGGTTGGGTGTCATGGTAGCTTGGTTAGCACATGATGACTGGATGTACATATTTATTGTATTCAGTTTACTTTCTCATGCATGCACTCATATGATAGAATATATTAGGGGTCATGGTGAGACCTAATTGAGATATATTTCTCACACCCTAAATGGGAACTCTTGTAAAAATTCAGACCATATGTATCCTTTTAGGTTTTATCATTTTATGTGAAATAGATCAGGTTGGAACGACTCAATATGGATTAGAGATTGGGATTTAGATGGGGCTCAAGGATGGAAGTAGAGCCTCTTTTTTATTTTGTATTTTTGTATATAGGTTCATATCAATGAGTTATTAGTATTGATGTATGACAATATTATTTGGCACAGTTCGTTTATTATATCATATTTTTACATTTATTATGTGTACTTGGGTTATAGAAGTGGGGGTTGTTTTATTATTTCCATTATTTTTCCAATTTTATTTGATGAAATAGTCTCCCTAATGTATGATCTATCCCCTAATCACTAGTCAATAGACTCTAATATATGTGGAGGTATGCTTGAGGCCACATATCCCTCAAGATCATATAGGTGTACTTGTTTGGGGTGTTACATGCACTTCCAAATGAAATTTAAAAATAAATATGAGATGTACTCTTCTTTATTATCATTGTTTAGATGAATAAATTGTAACCCATCATCCATATATGCTTCCTCTTTAAAAACCATAAAAATTGTTAAATTTTTATATTATTATTTTATATGGTAGACTCATACATACCTTGATAAATCATCAATTAAGATCACTATGTTCTATATCACATCAATGGAAGCTTAATCAATTAGAAAAAACAAATAAATTAATAACAACTCTAATGGAAACTTTACTTTAGATTTATACTCTTCATTTAAAAAATCATGTGACTTTCTATACTGAAAACCATTACATAGAGTATTCATTATCAATTTATGTTATAGATGACACTTTAGCATAAATTTTTACATCATCACATCTAGCATAAAACAGATGGAATGATTTAGTCTCATGTGAGAAAAGTTTGTTTTCTCTTTCATGGGTTTATAAAGGGATACAATTTTTCAAAATGTAGTGGAAGTGACCACTAAAAAAATTCCATAAGACTTATCAATTTAGTTTAAATTAATAAATATAATTAATGAAAATATTTCAAGAAACAACCTGAATACCTTGGTACCATGATACCCAAGCTGGTCCTAACATATCCCAAAGTGTGTTCTAGATCCCCCTAGGTTGGAAAGTAGCACCTGGTATCATACAAGATAAAGTGAGAATGGTTTTTCCACATAAATATTGGAATAATAATATACATATCATTATGCTAAAAATAAATAACCAAAGGGATAAAAGTACTATAAGTAAAATAGGTATAACAAAACCCAAGCAGTATATCATTCGATTACAAGAAGAATGAGATAAAACAACCCAAGTCGTAATGAACACAGCACTCCAATACTAATAGATCAACAACCACAACCTCTAAATGGATCTTTCCCATTGCGGTAACATGGAATAAATAAATCTAAAAATTATTAATGTCAAAGGTATGGTGTGAGATAAAATCCCAATAGGGTCTCACCAAGTGTTCCATAATAAAAATCCATAAAATTGAACAAATTTCTACAATTAATTTTTAAAAAAAACAGGCATGAATGTATAATTTAATATTCCAAACAAAACATGATTTTCAATAAAATGATGGAAACATTTTAAACAATATCTTTGTTTAACATTTTATAAAAAATAGTTTATATATATCACTAGGCATGAGTAAAGAGTTTCACATTCAATGGAATATATAAAAAATTAAATATAACAATCAACATTTTAATATTAAAAAAGTTAACACAGTTCCAAGCTATGGGGTCCTCACACATCTCATATCATTTATCGTGGTAATATGTGTACACATGTCCCTCAGACACTGGTCAAAGAGTAATCATCAACATCCCATTGAGGATAAGATCCACCGAACTATGTTTCTTTTATATTTGTAAAGCATCAATTCGTTGCTACGTCTTTACAATCCTAGTGTGTTTTTTCAAAGTAACTTATTAACTACTTAGTCTAACATATTATCAATCAATCAACAATAATGGTAAAATTATTTTAAAATAGTTTGAAGATATAATTTTCCAATTTTTAGTTTCAATGTTCTAATTTCTATTTTAAAACCAAAAACATGGTTTTTTAATATATTCATTCTGTTTACAAGATAAAAACAATCATAGTTTCTTAACAATATAATTTAATCCATTTTTCTCAAAACCAATTCAAAAATTCCATTAAATTCAAAACACACTCTAAATTTCAATTCCATTGAAATTGGATCTATTTCCCAAAAAAAATTCCAAATAATTTAAAATCCCAAACCAAATCAAATTGGGTTTTCAAAATTCAATTGAAAACTATTTAATTTAAATCAAGAAATTCTAGGGTTTATAACATGGAAAATATAAATGGGACCACCTACCTTTGACATAGAGAACATGTATCACAATTATTGCAATAGGAATTCCCAAAGAAGAAACTTAGCAATGGATATCAAGGAATCAATCCTAGATTTAAGATCCAAAACAAATAAGTTTATATCCATCAATAAAATAATGATCTAACAAATCCTATGGGGGGAAAGAAGAAGATAGTGTTAGAGAATGAACTGGATAAGATCTCTTAACATATAGGAATAAAACAAAATTATCCATGCTTCAATTCACCTCATAATAGGTTTGGAGGATCCAAATCAGTTCTTAAAAGATACAAAGACTTAGGAGGATGTACAATCCAAAGTTTGGGTCAATCGGGTTTTCAAATGGGGGTTCAATAATTTTCAAAATAATTTCTAAAATAAAAAAAGTATGTCTTTATGGTTAACTAGGCAGGGATTCTTAGTTTTTCAAATTATTCTACCCCTGATGTGGTTCATGGTTTCTACTAGGTGGGAATATGATTTTTTTATACCATCAACCAACAGTTCAAAACCCTACTATTTGGGTTTGCACAGTTTACCCTAGGTGGGTGAACGGTTTGGGAAAACCCTACACCAATTGTGCACAGCCCTGAAATTCCAAAATTTTCAAAATTCTTCTTGAAATGACCCAAGAAAAACCCTAAACAAATAATAAACAAATATAATGGTTGAGGAGTACTTGAAAATAGTAATAGGATTTTACAACCTCCCCACTATAAAAAATTTTTATCCACATAAAGATATGTATCCATGTCATAAAGATGGGGTTGTTTCCCTCTTAATAGTGTCTCTATCTCCCTAGTCTCAAGAGTTTTTGAAACATGATTCCATAGTAGTCAAACCAAAGGTATCATCCTCCTATAAAGTAATTTGGTTTCAAAATCCACTATCCTGGCTGAATTTTCAGTCATAGATAAATTAAGAGTAACATCAATATCACTCCAGCAAAGAACATGAGGTGGATTAGAAAGATACATTTGCAACTAAACTACATGGAACATGTTACGTATCAATGTCAGCTATGGAATGATTGATATGTGGTAAGACACTTTACCCAGTTCCCTCTCAAGCCATTGATGACTGAAACATGGTGAAACATTTAAGAACACATGACCACCAACTAAAAATTATAATAGTCTGTGATGATGATCAGCATAAAATGTATACCAGATCTATACCTTCAAAATTATTTGATGAACCAACAAAATATTTTTTGTAATATCTTGAACCAAGATCATTCCAACAAAGGAAATTTCATCAATATTCCACCATCATTAGGGGTATTTAAAAGGTCGGTCATACAAGGCTTCAATAGGATGTATTTTGAACATGGATTAATAACTAATCATATATTAAATCTCAAATAGTCCCAAATGGTCATCCCAAGATCTGATAAAATAAAGGATGGATGCATGAATAATACCCTCTATAATCTATATAGCTCCCTTTATCTGGACATCTGACTGTGGGCTGGTTTGTCATACTCAACCTAACATGATATCCCAGTACATCTTGAAGGCCTCTCCCAAAGAGGGAAGTAAAATGGGGATCTCTATCAGAGACTATAGTATATGGAACTTCTTGAAAATGAAAAATCTATCTCACATATAGATGTCTCCACCCAACTACAAATTCCATATAGATTTAACTTTGGTTGTATCATGAATGGGTATAATTTGATCCAATTTAGTCATTCGATCAATCACAACTCATATCATGTTATTCTTTCTTTGGGATTGTAGAAACCCAACCACAAAGTCCATAGAGATCTCAATCCACTTCCAAGTGGAAATTAAAGTGTATGAAGAAAACACAAAGGTCTCTAGTGTTTAACATTAACCTGTTGTCATGTGTAACAATGAGAGACAAAATTAGCAATGCCCCATCTCATACCTAGCCACTGAAATCTACAACACATATCATAAGGCATATTTGTGGTTCCTGGGTGTATATAAAACTTATAATTAATTAAATCTCCGATCACATATTTTCTTATAAGAAAAGAAACATCATACTAATTCTAGAAACATAGGATACCCTCCTGGGGGAATGAACTCAGAAACGGTCTCTCCACCATAAATAGTGTTCCTTATGATATGAAATTCATCATCAATTTATTGTTCCTAAATAATATTCTTGATAAGAGTGTAGTTTAATTGAAATCTATAAAATAAAACCTCAATCCATATTTCTTGAACACTAATATGGAATTTTCTAAAAGGATTCCTCATGTTCCACTCTTCTGATGATTATTTTTTGGGCTAGGTCATAAGTGTCCTCCTCAAAGCATCTATGATGACATTCCCTTACCATGGGGTATGGGGGATGTTAAAGTCAAAATATTACAGGTACTTCACCCAACACCTCCAAAAATGTTATATTTTTTTAAAGAGGATATAACTCAAGATATTGTGGTCAGAATACATGGTAAACATTTCTCTAAAAAGGTAATGTTACCAACTCTTAAGTGTATGTATCACAGCTATGAGTTCAAGGTCATGGGTTGGGTAATTCTTTTAATGTTGCCTAAGATTATGAGATCCATAGGAAATGGCATGATCACCCTATATAATAACATATCCCAAGCCTAAACATGATGCATCATAGAAAATCACATAGACTTTTTCGGCCTATAGAAGAGTCAATACCAACGTAGAATCCAATAGAAATTTCACCTTAATAAAATAACTCTTAAATTTCTCATATAAAGAAAACTTCACTTCTCTATGATTTAGAGTTGTCATTAGAAAATCCAACTTTGAGAAATCATTTATGAACTTGTGATAATGCCTAGATAAACCTAAGAAGATCTGAATCTCAAAAACATTCTACGGTTGGTCCCATGTCATAATGTATTTCACCTTTTTAGGAACAACCAAGATACCATGTTTTAACACCTTGTGTCCTAAGAACTTCACTTATCGAATCCAGAAATCACATTTTGATTACTTGTAATAAATTCAATGATTTATCATCAATTCTAGAACTTCTCTTTCATGAATGACATGATCCTCCTTAGAATTAGAGTAAAAACGAATTTAATCCCTAAATACCACCACGAAAGTATCATGATACACATTGAAGATAATTTTAATCAATTCCATAAAGACTATAGGAGAATTTTTTAGACTAAATTTAATGATAAGGTACTCATAATTTCCACACATTCTCTAGAAAGTTGTTTTCTGAATGAAAGATTATTTTATTCTCAATTGATAGTAACTAGAGAGAATATCGATATTCGAGAACCACTTTTCCCATTTCAACTGGTCAAATAAATGATCAATCTGTTGAAAAATATTCTTGTTATTTACTATAACTCGGTTTATTTTTCAGTAATCAACACAATGGTGAAGTGAGAAATCAGTTTTTTTAGTATGGAGAATAGGCACTGGCTAAGTTTACACACTCAAGAATATCCATAATTTTTATATAATATCATTTAACTATGTCTTAAACTCTTTTATTTCAGATGGTTTAATGTGGTTAGAAGGTATAGATACTGGTTGAGTATCATATACTAAATCAATAGAAAACTCTACCTCACTTATTGGTGGAAAACCAAAGGATTCAGCAGAAAAAACATCAGGAAACTCAATAAAAAATTGAGGATGATCATTGCTTAAGGATTCTCACTCTTGGTTAAAATAAAACTCTCGTATTATACCTTTTCCAACTCTGGATAATAATTTATGGATCTACTCAAACTTGGGTCTCACTCTCCTTGAAAGATACAACACACACCATCAGCTTCTGTAATGCAGACCCATTGAAGATAAAAAAAATTGGGATTTATTTGTAATGATCTAATCCATCCCAAAAATAACATCAAGAGGTTTCATTTCAAGAACCATAAAATTCCAAGTAAGCTCGACATCTGATAATCATAAAACATAAGTAGGACAACAAATAACCTTCTCTCTCTTCATTTCAAGGGGTGTAGTAATATCCATCACATAAGATAAAATATTTATAAGAATCTTTAGAATATTCACAATACAAGTCAAAATGAATACGGGAGATGCACCAGTATGAAATAAACTAGACACTAAATATGAAACTGTAGTTATGGTACATTTCATGGTTGTTGGACCCATATCTGATTCCTTTAGAGACTCTTCCACTATGTGAAGAATATTTGTTCCAAATTCATGTGGCTAGAACCCCTTAGTTCATGAATCATCTAATTTAAATATAATTCATTTAGGTATTTATGATCATGTTCTCTTATGTGGATAATAGTAGAGATGAAAGAACTTCTTCAAGTGACCTGAGCGTCTACATGAACCACATATCTTCGGTGCCTCATTAAAAAACCCATTTCGAGGTCCAAGGATTTCCACACTGGTAGAAAATCAAAGGGCCTATTCTAGGAACTGTAGAAGGTCTAAAAGAACATTTTTATTAAGAAACACAAATATAATCATCACGCTTTTCCTTTCATTTGAAGAAACTCATAGAACTATCACTGGGAGAAAAAAGAACTCTTATAAAACCTAAATTACCAACCTGATTAAGCTTGACCATCAACTCCATATCCAGTACGTCATAATAATAGGAGATCATCAGCAAGATAACCTGAGAATGAATTTCATATAAATTCCTTATATCAAACATTCAAGTATTTATCTTCTCATTAAAAATAATCATAGGTGAAAACTTCACAAGATCATCAAAGAGATTTTCATACCAGTCATAGTCTTATCAGACTACTTGAGTTTAAAACACTCTATAACCCTATCCAAAATTATAGAATATGTATAGAACTTCTCATTGAAAATAAATTTAAATTCCTTCCACAATAAGACTCCATTATTCTTCACTATCACCATTTTCTCCCACCCTATCCGGCTTGGTTTTTCTATCTTGTAGGTAGAACATTTCACCTTGATTGAATCTGGAATATATCAAAGAACTCAAAAAAAATCTAAGTCCTACTCAACCAATTTTCAATCTATTGAGCATAATTTGAACCTTGGAATGTTGGTGGCTTTTAGTGAAGGAACTCCTAGGCATGATTCTGAGACTTATCCCTATAATGTTCGACAACTCGATCCAGAATTGGAATGGGTGTAGGTGCCTTTCCCAGAGATTAGACAGCTCATACAATAACCTCAACTAGATTCTATTCTAAGAGAAGATTTTCTTAATTTTTTTCATCATCAGCTTCCTTATGGGTCTTATTCACATGAATTATAAGAGGTATGATTCTACAAAACATTAGGAAACAAAAAATAATATGTTATAAGGTTACTCATATCATCACGTAGAAGAGATTAATAGGGAAATTAATTCTGTTATATGGGAAAATGAGATTTGGATTTCAAATATCCAAATCAAAATTAGGTAAAATACTAGAAATAATCTTCATGAAATCCTTCCCAAATCACCCCTTATTACCTAAGTCTCATTATGATGAGAGCTAGCTAGGAACTCATTCGAAAATACCTCTTAAACCCTGAAAAGATTACTCAAATTGCATACTGAAAACATGGAAAGATACTTAACCTCCCTCTGATTCCACTTGGTCACAAACCCCACTAGTACCCTAATACCGGATCCAATCCTGTAATAACCCAAAGGGCCTTCTCATTTCCCATTGGTTGGTGAGTATCACCTTATATCATACAATATAATGTGGGAATGGTTTTTTTACATAAAAAGTTGAATAAAAACATACATATCAGTATGCCCAAAAAACTCTAAAGGAATAATAGTTATAGAAGTCAAATAGGTATTACAAAACCCAAATATTACATCATCCCAATACAAAAGGAATAAGATAAAACAAGACAACTCTCAATATACACAACACTCTAAGACCAATAGATCAACAAATACCACCTATAAGTTGTGAATTACTATTTCTTGAACCTGACAAGAGGAAATCTAAAAATTCCCTAAGGAAAAGTTTGGGTGTGAGCTAAAATTACAATATGTTCTCACAAGTTTTCTATAATAAGATTCCATAAAAATAAACTAAATAAAGCTTTAATTTTTTAATAAAACTATTATGTCTATAGAATTTCATATTAAAAAAATTACTTTCATTCAAAAGATGGAAACATTTCAAATAATGTATTAAGTAAACATTTCATATAAAATAGTTTATATATGTCACTAGGTAAGATTAAAAACATTCACATTCAATGGAATATATAGAAAAGTAATTACAAAAAATAATATGGTAATCTTACAAAAGGTTTTATAGTTCAAATCTATGGAATCCTAACACATACCATATCATTTATCATGGTATTATGTGCACACACATACCTCATACATAGGTCAAAGAGGACTCAACAACATCCCATCAGGGATAAGGTACAATGCACTATGTTTTTGATAGATTTGTAAAGTGTTAATCAGTTTATATGGAATTAACATCCTAGCATGTTTGTCCCAAATAATGCAATAACTACTAAGGATCACATGTTCTCAATTAATCAAGAATAATGGGAAAAATATTTTAATACTATTCAAAAATACAATTTCCCCATTTGTAGTTTCAGTATGCCAATTTCCATTTAAAAAAACACAAATTTTTAATAAATTCATTACTTTTACAAGATAAAACCTAAAATATTTTCTTAAAAACTAAATTTAAGACATTTTTTATAAAATAAATTTTTAAAAATTTTATCCAATTCAAAACACACCCTTTATTCCAATTCCATTAAAATTGGGGTTTTTTTCCAAATATCAAACTAAATAAATTCAAACCCTAATCCACATATAAATGGGTTTTATAAATTATATTGAATGAAATTTAATTTAAATAAATCAATTAAAAGTAGTATGACATGTAAAATCTCAACATAACAACCTACCTTTAATAAAAATATCACATATCACAATGCCAGCAATGGGAATTGCCAATGAAGAATATTGGTAATGGTGATCAAGGAATCAAAAAGAGATTCAATATCTAAAACAAGCTATTTTAGATACATCAATAACATTATGGTCTAACAAATCCTATGGAGTAATTAATAAGATAGTGGGAGAAAAATAATAAGAGAATATCTCTTATTGAAGAGCAATCGAACAATATTCTCAAAGCATAAATTTACCTCAGAATAGGTTTGAAGAAGCCAAAATGGGTTATTTGGAGCTCTAAATACCTATGAGGACATAAAATCATGAGTTACATCTGATTAGGTGTTTATATGGGGGTTTGGGAGTTTTTAAAATAATTTTTGGATTAAAAATCTTTGCAGGCATTATCAGTTATGAAGGGTCGCACGGTTTGTCGAATTGTGCACCATAACCATGTTCCCATATGATGGTTTTCACGATTTCTATAATATTGGATAATGGTTTGTCAAATTGTGTGCGACAATGAAAACCTCCACTATTTGGGTTTTCACTGATTTCCCTATGTGGGTGCATAGTTTGGGAAAATGGTGCACCAACTGTGCATAGCCCAGAAAATTAAAAAATAAACTTTCTTCCCGAAATGACCCGAGATGAACCTCAACCAAATAATAAACAAAATGGAATTTTAATGAGTACCTAAAAATAGAAACATGGTGTTACAATATATCTTTTCTCTGATGAAATAAGATACATCTTATTTTTCATTATAGTTGATAAGGATCACAAAGAAGGAGCTAATAGACTCATTCTTCCTAGGGAATATATATGTTGTTATGAATCTATAGAATTTTAAGAATGATATTCTTAAATAAAAAATCCAACCTGAACCTATGTTTAAATACTTGATGAATAACTAGATTTAGTTTATAGTAGTTTTTATGCCAGCAATAATGATGGCCCATATTATTCATTGATTATTTTTAATATTTTTCTTTACCAACATATGGAATTGATTACATCCATAAGATATTTTTAGGTTCAGTGTCTTGAAATATATATACATATTATATTAAGTACATATATCAAAAAACATAAAATTTATATATTCCTCTTATGAGAGACCTTTATAAATCTATCCTATGTTACCTCACATCATATGATTTTTTGGAGACGTACATCAATAGAAAACGGTGAGCATAAATCCCAAAAAGGGGATAAACAAAGGAAATGGAACATAAGGGATCATCATAGATAAAACTTTATGCATAATAAAAGATCATAATAATAATTATTTAATTCATAACATAAAAATTTCTTTATAAAATAAAAATGATGCATTAAAAAAAATTTCCCCAAGGTTCATCCCCATGATCTCATAAAAAATATTACTAAGGCATAATTCCAAGTTATCATAAACATGTTATCTCTAGATATGAATTTTTTACCCAATGAATTGAAGTGATATTAAGTCACACCCTTTATATTTCTAAATTTATGTGTGCTATGTAGATCATATAAAAAAAAGAAGTATTTCATCATTTTAACCAATGAGTCGGGAATGTGGGTTTCATATAGGGAAGTCCCCATTCAATTAAGTATTTTTATATCTATATGAATAACATTGTATGAAAGTACATTTGATTATTTGAAAAATAAAAGTATAGTTTGGACAATCAAATAATAATATTGGTATCATTATAGGTATAAATAAAAGTTTACCGAATCGTATTAATGATGGAGAAAGTAAGTATCTCATTTATAGGGTTTAATTTGGACAATAAAATAAATATTATCAACACATGAAACATAGTCAATTCAAAATTAAAAGTCTTATTACAAATGAAGTACTTGAATAAAATTAGACAGAAATAGAATCCTATAACTTACAAAGTAGATTCTTAAAGATTGAGAAGATGTTCTTAAGAACCTAAAAACTCCTTGTAGAGACTATAGAGAGAGAAAATTAAAGGTAATTTGTTGTTAATATATTTGGAGTGAATAAGAATGGTATGTTGGGTGGGTATTTATAGAAAATGAGGTGTATTTTTTATTAAATTTAAAAAAAAAATCCTTGGACATCAGGGTTATAAAAAATAAAAACCATTCTTCTTATCATGGTTTCAGCCAAAAGTTTTGGACATGAAGGTACAATGTATTATTTTGGAGTAAGGAAATATTTTTATTCCTAAAATTTTTTTTTAAAAATCTTCTAATATAATTTAGGTTTTGGATGATAATTTATAGGTTAATAAAATTAGTTTTATTACTTAAAAATGAATTAATTTAAAAAAAACACTCATTTTGGTCTATAAAGCCATTATTATAGTTATTACATCATTTTTAAGTCATTATGATGTCATAATACTTACCATATATCCATATTGTATTTTACTTTTTAACTGGAAATTTTACTATATAAAAATTTTTGAAAAATTCCCCTTTGGATAATTTCAATGTGACAATTTCAGAAAAACATACATCTTATCAATATAGGTTTATAAAAATGACATATTTTATATTTAAATAAAATAATTATTTACTAGAAAATACTATTAATTATTATAAGATCAAATTTAAAACCCGTATAAAAACTATATATGATTTCATAAAACTATTTTATCGTATATATATGAACACTTATATATTTTAATAACCTTTTTCTGAAAATAAATTTTATTTAAATTTTTTTAAATTTTATTAAAAAGTATTTTAATAAAAATTAAACATATGTGATTTCAAAAAAATAAAATTTTTATCATATACATCCTCCAATCATGTTCATTTTATCAATTATATAAGTTTGTCACACTAAATAAAAATGTGGGATTTGTGTAACCACAACTTAATTTATAAAATTACTTATAAATTAATACTACTTAGGGTCAAGATATATGACCTATTATCACACAATCATAATATATAAAGATAATTTGTTCGGTGGTGGTACTTTCATGGTGTGGTTTAGTTAGCATTATTCTGATAGTGTTCTCTACTAACATTATCTTATCTGATAGTCAATTTTTCTTGATCTTAACTTATTGAAGTATTTTCTAGTCTTGGTTGTGTGTGAAACCCAATGATAATACCTCCATCCCAAGACATGATAAATGGGATTCATAATGCACGATCTAACTTTTTGAGGCCATGGTTCCTCCCTTTTCTGTCAATTATCCCTCTTTGTTACCCTTGATATACAATAACTCCAATGATAAATTCATAATAGTAATAATAACAATGCTCATAATTCCCAATAGTCATGACATCTAATAGTAAGGATTCCCAATGGTCATATATCGGTCACATTACAGCAATTAGGTAACTATCAGATCCTAATAGACTCATTACCTATTGAACACTATATTTATACCCCACCATTCTCATAATTCATCATTGAATACTTCACTTATAAAGGTTTTATACTTAACATGATAATTTCTACCACATTACTAATGGCTCCCCTTCTTTTTACCATGTTTATGGTAGGAGTGATTTTCAGGGAAAAATTCAAGCCTATGAAGATTACCCTTATGTATAAATTATTCTTTTTTGTTTATATACCTATACTTTTATTAGTATTCATAATTAATTTTCTTACTGGATTTTTAAAGACCCTATGAAATTTTTTTTATTTCAATTTGCTTATATTATAAAAATAATAATAAAATATTCATTATGAGACATTCATTATTTTATTAATAATTGAAATAAATTTTAGGTTGTTACAATTTCCCCCCTAAAAAATTCTCCCTTGAAATTTGTGTCTTGCCTTAAAATAAATGGTGATATGTTTCTTTCATTACTTCTTCCAAATCCCATGTTTATTCTTTAAAATTGTGGTTTATTCAAATTAATTTCATGAGTTAGTTTTTTTGTTCCTCAACACTTGTTACCTTTTGTTAACAATTTGGACCAATTTTTCTTCGTATGATATGTCTGGTTCAAATTTCACACCATTTGTGTCAATTATATGTGATGAGTCTAATATATACTTTCATAACTAAGAAAAATGGAATAAATCATAGACATTGAAAATATTTTGAGTTAGTCCAAACAGATTGAACACTACTCCAATACGCTTAATAATCTAAAATGTTATGATGTACCCTCAACTCTGTATAACATTTTATCCAAATCCCATGAATCCTTTCCGTAGAGATATATATACGAATACATTACCAGAAATATGAAGTCCAAATTCCTTCCTTAAATTATTAGCATCATTATTTTATTGACACTGATATGTATTGGTATGGTTCAGAACCACATGTATCTTCTAGGTAGTATCTTTCACAATTTTTTGTCTAAAAAAGTGTTCTTCTCAAACATTATTCGAGAATTTTAGGGTTATAATCCTTTTTATATATAGTGATTCATAAGTGTCAATTTGAATACTCTAGTGGAAGCTATTATTGTAGTAAAATTCAATAAGTTAAAGATTTTGTTGCTAAGTCCCTTGAAAATAAAGTAATATTTTCCTTAACATGTCATCCAATGTTTAAATAGTCATATCAGACTACCCATCAATTTGAATATTATAGGTTGTTATTAGGTTAAATTCTATTTTAATATCCCATTTAAGGCTCCACCAAAACATATAAGTAAATCTTGGATTGCTATCAGAAATAATTTATAGTTGTACTCTATAAATTCACTCCACATCTTGAATATACAGATGAGCAGGGAGTTCAAGGTAGATATCCTCCTATACTGTAATAAAATGGGAAAACTTTGTTAATATTTGAATGACTACTCATATATAATTATTTCCCTTAGGTTCCTTAGTAAGTACCATTATAAAGTCCATAGTGATGTTTTTTTACATATATATAGGTAAGGGTAGTGTTTTCATTACTCCATTGAGAAGATTTTTCTCCACCTTCACTTACTAACATACAAAAAATCTTACAGTATAATCAGTAGTCTCACATATTATGTTTTTTAACCATTAATGATCTTTTAGATCTTTATTGATTTTTTTCATCCAAGATATATAGAGAATTTGGAGTTGTGATTTGTATCTTCCATCACTTTATTTAATTATGGATTGGATGGGATATATCACCTTATACCATACCTGATCACTCCAACTTGTTAAAGATGGAACTCAGGAATCTTATAATTATCTTATATATTCTTCTATAACATATAATCATCTCTTTGTGCTTTCTTAATTTTCTCCAGTAATGATGGTTGGGATAATTTGGGATAGGATCAATGATATATCTTCACTTATGACTTCCAAATTCATATTTACTAAGTCATTGACAATGGATCTTCTTAGATCCTCATCATTGTAGGAACTCCAAGTCCATTCCTACATAATTCATTCACAACTTGCATTCACTTTTGGGTGACAATGGAATAAATAACCATAGTCTTTAAGAATATCCAACCATATCCTTTGTCACATGTTCATTTCCTGTTGTTTGAATATACACTTATAACTCTCATGGTCGGTGTGTATATCACACTTATCCCCATAAAGATAATTTCTACATACCATTAATACATAGATAACTAAAAATAACTTCAAATCATGTGTAGGATAATCATCCTCATGAGGATTCGATTTTTCATATGTATAAGAAATCACCTTTTCATTCTTCATAGGTTTAAATTAATTTCCTTTCAAGGATGAATCACTATAAATGACCAATCCTTCTCCATTAGAGGATATTGTAATCACAGGATCACTAACTATCCTATTCTTTGATTCTTGGATATTTTTTTATCCTCTTTTATCCAAATGAACTTAACTCCCATCTGATTTAACTTTGTTAATGGATTAGAGGTATGTGAAAAGTTTTTCATATCCCATCTATATTATCTATGTAGACTAAATATTTTACAAATCTAAATCATTGTTGTATAATGAGGCCAATATTCTAATTCCTTTATCATAACTGGATCAACCATGATTCCTTTACCGGTTTACATGTTTCCCAATAATTATATTTTTGTAACCATAATTTACATTTACTAAATTCATCAAAAATTATTTTTTTCCTTATATTTTATAATATAACCCTTATATTATCCTTATAATCCTCATGAATTTTAAATATATATCATAATATCATCAACAAAGACTACCAAAAATTTATCAAATTAGTCCCTATATAATCTATTCATAAAATTCATAAATATAAAAGGATCATTGGTTAAGTATAATGGAATAACAACAAACTCATAATATCTATATCTTATTTCGAAAATAGTATTTAGGATATAAATTCTCTTCACCCTCAGTTGATGATACCCCAATCGAAGATCAATCTTGAAAAGAAAGTTTCCCCATTAAACTGATAGAGAAAATCATAAATCCTAATAAGAGGTTATTTTTTATTCCTTGTGATCATATTAAGTTCCCTATAATCAATGTCTTTACACATCAATAAATCTTTTGTCCTTTTCAAAGATAGTGGGTGCCCCCCAAAGAGATACACTAGGTCAAATAAAACCTTTCTCTGTAAGATCTTATAGTGGTTTCATTAATTCTTATAATCCTAAAAATGAAATTCTATATGGGGTATTGGACATTGGATTGGATATAGGTATGAGTTCAATTAATAATTATATCTCTTTGTCTCCCTTAGGGGAGTTCTAGATAATTCTTTAGGAAACACCCCAATGAATTCCTAAAAAAATTCTATTTCCTATTTTATTTTAATTTCACTTTATTCATGTTATTCACAAAATAATTTCTATAATGAAGTATTAGATATCTGGTTCTTGTAAGAATCAATCCAGGATAACTCTCCTTTAAAAATAATTGTAGATTGTCCCTTCAATAGAATGAAAATTTTCTAACTTATACAGTTGATTTTAGCTTTATTCCTTGAGATCCAATCATTCCCTAGTATAATGTCATATTCCAGCATTAGAATGAACCCTAGGTTTGTGATGGTATATTTATCACTAAATTTAATAGGGTAATACCTATATATACTTAATGCTTGAATATATACTCCTGTAGTTTTAATAGAAAACATGGCTTTAAGGACATCAAGGATCAATGTGATGTTCTTTACAAACGTGAATGAAAAAAAGGAATGCGTAGAACTAGTATCAAAAAATTTGTTATCTTGATTTGAGCACAGAATGAGTATATCTGCAACTACATCATTTGAAGCATTGAATCTAGTAGTTTTGATTAAAAAATCTTGGTTATGATCTCTTTTCCTTTTTTGGGGTTGATGGAAGTTTCTCACCGTCATCTTCAAATTTATACATTGGTTATAAAAGTTTTCATACTATCCAAACATGAAGTATTGTACTATAGGATATTCTTCTATCATATTTCCTTTTTCATACATATTTAGAAATTTATTCTTTATGTATCCATGATAGTCTCGATATATATATCCATTTTTACCACACTTGAAATAATTTCATCTTCCTTTCAACTAATTCCTTTAATGTTTCTACCCACACTAGTTGTGCATGGGTGGGTGTAGTTTTTTCCCTTCCCATTCATGATCAAAATTCTTCCCAAAAGTTTTAATTATATTTTTATACTTATCATTCAGTCCATGATACCCATTCACAAATCTAAAATTCATCACCACTTTGAGATCACACCATATTATATCCGCATAACTCCCAAAATCTCATATGGTTAGATTATTCTGTGGAAAAGGTATCTATCTAACAAATAATAAATTAATCCTTCTATCAGAATCAATGAAAAATATTTAATCATATCACACAAGTCTTGTGAAGTTCATATCATAACATGCCACCAGTTTATTCTCCATTTTCATCAGCCAAAGGGATTCACTTTAAACTTTTTTTTAAGGGGGTGAGGAAAATACTTATTGAAAAATAATTTTTTGAACTCTTCACACTCCATAGATTCAACACCATCCTTTGGATTCATGTTTTTAATTTATTTCCACCATTGATCTACTTATTTTTCTAAGTGATATAATACCAAAGTAACTTTATATTTCTCATATTTATAGGGATTTAAAATACCTTTTTATAGTTTTGGTTCATTATTCTTTGATCAAAGTATCAAATGGTCCACAAAATAATAGTGGTCATTGATGCATGAAGGATTCAATAGATATTTTCTCTTTCCATAGTGATGTTGGATGATTTAGATGGTTTAGGTTATTATTCATAACCTAAGTAAATGATTTTGTATCATCATAAATATTTTAACTCTATCTTACCTCATATCGATAAGGTTTTCATTACATTATTCAATGTATCCATTATTTACTTGGGCCCTTATATTACCCAATATTTTTCTAGAAGAAGAAACTTTTAATGAGAAAATTTATACCTTTAGTAATATTTTGATAATAATTCTAATAGGTATTTAAATCTTAAAATTTTATAATGAAATAATTAATTTATTTATATATCCTTCAAAATGTTTTATAAAGACCATGTGATCAACCAAATCATATCCTCTGGGAGAGTTGAACTAGGTGTGCAGTTAGGGACACTAGTCATGAAATGAGTAAAGATCAACTTAATACCCATCCAACCTTTTCAGGTCTATTAACCTAAGTTTTATTTGTGTGAGAGCCTAAATCCACTTATTTATATCCAAATAAGGATGTAATTTATGGGAAACCACACACATTACACTTTAAAAAAATAGAATGTTTTACTATATTAAGACTTATACTTTGGGTTTTTAATAATATCTTCTAAATATAATTTTAACAAATAACTAAATTGTTATTTGATCCAAACTTTGATGACCCATATTTTTCATTCATAATTTGTAACATATTTCCTTAACAAAATATTGAATTGATAACTTCTAATGGATCTTTTCAGGTTTATATTCTGAGAAATTAGGTACATAATACATAAAGTGCATCATTAATAAAAAAAACTTAAATTTATTTAATCCCATTTAAATATTCATTTATAAATCCATCCTAGGTTACCTCACTGTATATTATTTCCTAGAAACATACATCAATAGAAATGGTGATCATAAATCCTAATAAAAACATAAACTAAATAAATGGGATGTGATAGATCATCATTGATAACAATCAATTCATAATATGATAAAATAATCATAATTATATGAAAAATAGCATGGAAATGTTTCTACAACATAAGTATTAGACATTCATAATCATATCACCAAGATTCATCACTAAAGTGTTATAAAGCGTATTAAAAATCTTATTCACCAAAGTATCCTAAAACATTACCAAGTCATGCTTCCAAGGTATGATAAACATGGAATATCTATAGAATAATTATTTACCTAATACATTAGAACACTATTATGGTGATACCTTCATTTTTCTAACTATATGTATTCTACATATATCATATAACCTAAGTAATCATTTCATTGTTTTAACACAAAATTAGGGACTGTGAGTTTTATACGTAGAATTAATCAATTAATTAAGTATAGTTATGTTGATATGAATAACCATAAAGGAAACTATGGTTGGGTGTTCAAAAAATAAAATTATGGTGTGGAAAGTAAAAGAGTGATTTTTGAATCATAATCAGTATACATATCAATTTATGCAATCAGACTGTTAAGAGAGAAAGGTAATATCTCATTAATGAGGTGTCATTTAATAGTAATTTAATGATTATGAAAAAATTAAACATAATCAATTGAAAATTAAAAGTAAAGTTATGAAAAAAGTACATGAACAAAACATTAGAAGAAGAGAATTTAAAACCTTACAAGGTAGCATATTAAATCATGAGAAAATCTCCTTAAGACTATAGAAAATCCTTAGATGGACTATAGAGAGAGAAAATTAGAGGATATTTGTGATTAATGTAATTAGAGGAAAATTTAATGGAAATAAATATAGCGTATTTATTGAAATGGAATTGTTTATTAATTTCTAAACATAGTCCTTGGACATATAGGTCATAAAAAATATAAAATAGTTTTTCCATATGGTTTTATACGTGTAGAAACTATTTTTTTATTTTAATGTTTAAGAATTGAAATCATTAAAATAATATTATTTTTGATGTGGAACAGATACTTATTTGTAAAGAATTATTTTTAATATATTAAAATATATTTTTTGTTTTAGAAAATATTTATAGGTTTTGAAAATTAGTTTTATTACTTAAAAATACATTATTTTAATGAGAAAAATCATTTTTGGTCAATAAATACTTCATCATATTTATTACATCATTTTTAATTCATTATAACGTCATAATACTTACTGTATATCCATACTGTATTTTACTATTTATCCAAAAATTTGACGATCTGAGAAAAATATGAAAAAAATACATTTGGTTCATTTTGATGTGATGATTTGAAAAAATATATTCACTTTATCAAAATAGTTATATAAATATAGGAAATTTTCATTTAAAATTGAATATTTATATACTAAAAAATACTAATTTTTATCATATGTTCAAATATCAAACCCTTAAAAAAACTATATATTAGAGCATGAAATTATTTTCTTCTGTATATATAAATAAATATTGTCATTTACAAACATTTATAAAAATAAACTTTTATTTCAAATTTCTAAATTTATTATAAACATGTATTTTAATGAAAATTATACTTATATACTTTCCAAAATTACAATTATGGTTTCTTTGTATTTAAAATCTATTTTATCATATTCATCATATAATCATGTGTATTTTATATTTTATATAATATCTATACACTAAATAAAAATAAATTATCAATATAACCACTACTTTATTTCTAAAAGAACTTAAACCATAACACTATTTGAGGTCTAAATACATAACCCCTTATCACACCAGCATAATATCTAAGGGTAAGGTGTGAGATGTTGGTGCTTTCATATGCTTTTTCATCTCAAAATTATATGTTTGTGATCTACACTAACTTTAAGTTCTCCCATAGTCAATTATTCTCAATACTCACTTTTTTAGGCTCTTCCAATTCTTGGTTAAGTGTGATCCTTGATAACGATACCTCCCTCTTAAGCTTAAATAAATGGGATTTATAAGGAATAATTCAACTAGTTCAGGCCATATTTCCCCCCTTCTACATCAATTATCTCTTATTATTTCCCTTAATATATAATAAATCCAATAGTCACTGTATAATTTCCATATTACTAATTTTTATAATGCCCAATGGTTATAATACCCAATGGTTATAATACCCAATGGTTATAATTCCCAATGGTCATAATGCCCAATAATCATGATTCCAAACATTCATATATCAGTCACATTGCAATCATTGGGTAATAGTAAAATCTTAAATATATCATTTTCCATTACAAACTATATTTACTCCACTATTATTATACTTCGTGATTCATTACTTTTCTTAAAAATTCTCCATAATTCCACTGATAAGTTCTACTGACACACTAATATTTTTATAAAAACATTTTGAAAAAAATAAGAAGTTTAGATGGATTTTAACTAATATTCCCATTTATTTCAATGTTTTATTAATAATTATAAAATTATAAATTTTTAGTTTAAGTGGATTTAAAATGAATTAAAAGGTTTGATTTTGAATTTCTAAATTTAATTTTTATATTTGTTGAAATTATACTTATTCCATGAATAATTTTTAGGTAAACAATTATGGCCAACCAAGGTCCATCCCACAACTAGTGTCTTAAATCAACTTATACATCCTCAAGAAGAGGTATTCAATCCAAAAAGGAAACCATGAGATCCTACGCGAGGTGGAAGGGTGTGGATAGAGCCCACTGGAGGACCTCATGCAGATATTGGTTCATAACCCACATAGGTCATACTAGTGTGAGGAGCGGCCCATTTATAGTGGGTGTAGTGTAACATGGTTCCCACTCCAATGAGATATATTTAACAACAAATTCCATAAAATATATGATATATGAGTTCACCTCCTCATGTCATTTCCAAAGTGGGAAGGATTTTCATGGGGTACTATTCATTTTAATCAAAAAAACAATGTCTTGATCCATGAATGCTCGATTGTGCTCAGAATCCCATGTGTCACATGTCATCACTACTCAACACCATAATCTTTAGTTTTCCACTTCTTTTATATGCTATAAAATTATATGGTCAATGAACAGAGGGCTCATTCTGATCTCAACCTCCACTGTCACCACCCCTGATCAACATAGATGGAAGTTGGGACATCTAGTGGCCCCCTGTGAACATCTTTTACTAAAATATGATGCCTTTCATTATTATGAATCTATCTTCAACCACTCTGAAGGATATAGGAGTTAATGAAGGTCATTTTATATAATACCAATTCTACATCACCCCAATCATATTCCATGAATTCATAATAGAACTCTGTCTCACCTCAACACTTATGTATGTCATGCATATGGAAGAGTAAGATACCTTCACTATTTCTGTTGTCAACCACCACTGCCATTGAGGATAAGATTCACCATTGTGAAAATTGTAGATATGATATATTGTTTTCTCAAGGATAGTTTTAACCTACAGTTTCATAAATGGTTTTTTTGATCTACCATTAATACAATGGTATGTGATATCAACCATCGATTAAAAGGTAAATTTTGAAGATACCACCACTTCTAGTGCTTCCTATGAAAAATAATTATTTCTGAACCCCATGTAATCTTTGGATAGAGATAATGAACCACTATACCTATAGTAGATTCAAAGAATCTCATGAGTTTTAAATAAATTCACATAATCCATGCATACAATAAAGAGATCCACCACCACCATTGAGAAGGCCGGATATGAATCATGAGGCAACTGTTTCCTTCTCCCTCACCATTTTCGAGCACAACTGCACATTTTCATTTCTCCCATGTGACCCATGAACACCATGAATTCATTATACTATTTTAAATAATCTAAATAGGAGATTGAGACCATGGATACTTCCACTTTGATTGAATGAAAAAGAAAGTGATTTTCAGATGAATGATATAATGCCTGATGCTAGTTTCAACTAATAGTACATGTTATCTACCATTGGGATGGTGGTAGATGTGATACAATAGTGTATGTGATCCATCATTGTGATAGGGATAGATTTCTAATAGTAGACATTTTTACCATTATTGAGGAACTGGATATGATCGCTAAAATTTGGAGACACCCAATAATTTATCATATTCAATACATAATTTATTAATAAAGATAAATTTAACATCTATGAATATATAGAAATATTAAATGAGTAAGATAAATATATTTACTTTGTCTATAAATATAAGGATGATTAACCACTAAAAGAGAATCAGATCATCAGAGGATCGAGAGTGGACTGTTATTGGATTCTCTATTTTTTATGATTTTATTTTCCTTCTAGTATTTAGTTTATATTATGTAACTCATTCTATTTTTTTTAATTAATGTTTTTCATCCTTTTTCGTTCTTCCACTATATCATTCTATAAATCTTCTTTCTTGATTTATCTCATTATTTTCTTCTCATACCTTCAACCATGACCTCTTTCACTCAATAATGTGCGACTAACCTAAGGATTGACCTAGGGGGGATTGGGTGTGCCTAAATTATGTTATTCTATTCATATTTTTTATTTACATATATGGTCAGAAGGAGTAAAGTGTATGAGATTGGACATTTCCCACCATGACATGGAACTCAAACTCACTTATATTTATTTATTTAAATATTTTCGCTTCCTTTATTTGAACATATTCTCTTCATAAGATGGATTTGAGAATTCAAGGGATGAAATGACATACAATAGTGATGGATCCAAGAATGTTTCACACTCTCGATTTAGGTGTTCCACCAACATTGATTATAGGAGGATGTGGAATCTAATTTCTTAGGAATTCATGATTTCAAAAACAATAAATAAAAGAACAGTGATCCAATGTGAGACTTTAAAATTGTGTTATAAAACAATTTTAAACCAATCAACATGAATAATATAAGGAAGCCAAATAAAAACTTGAAAAGGTCAAGTACTTTATTCATTTTATTTGTACTGAATGTTAATATAGATTTGAATTCTTCTATCCATTATAAAAATTTGAGTGTTTTTATAAAATACAAAATACAATAAAAACAAGTATTTCTAAGGTGAAATTGAATTGAAAAGTAGACAATTGTGAATCTCCTCAAGTGAGACGAACCTGGTTATCCTATGTGTTGCACTAGGAAAAAAATTAGAAATTGGATTTTTTTTCCACACCCTGCAATCTGTATGTGTCAAAACCGACACCATTGTAGGAGAGATAATCGGATTTTTCTTAATTTTTCATTTTCACACATAGTAGATAGTTTTTATTTATTTAAAAAACCATAATAAAAATTATTTTTTCATGATGTTTTCAAATAATAATTTTTTGAATTCATCGAATAGTTACTCAGGGGTAGAGGACCAAGATAAAGTGTTTGAGAATGTTGTGAAGTCTATCCTAGATAGGCTTGATTAATTGACTAACCAAGACAAACATATGTTAAATGGACATAACATAGTACTTTTGTTTCATGATCTAGAATACATGATCAGTTAAATAAAGGATGATATCCTACGATTGAAGTCCTAGGAAGAAGTAAAACTAAAAATCCCAACTTTTTATAAATATATCCAAGAAGTTGAGGTCAAAATCAAGGAATATCTACATCCCAACCATTTAAAGAGATAAATCTAAGATTACCATGATGATATATAGTGGATTAATGATGAGGAATACTTTCCTTATGAGCTATATTTTTTAGGTAAACAAGATCTAAACAACTTCTAGAATAAGTATGAGGTACAACATTGTCTCCCCATTCTTTACAAAGTAGACGAGCCAACGCCACTCTTTGTAACTCTAGCCATGGAAGTGGAAGAATACACACAATTATTGGAATTTGAAGAAAATATAGAGGATCTAAACTACCTACTTACATCCACTAATATCCATATTCAATATGAACTAAACACTGAAGAAGTTATTTAATCAAAACCAATATTGGGAGATGAATTTAACTCTTTATTTTCTGGTTTTATTCAATTTTATTTAATTGTCACTCCAAACTACTTTTAATTTTCATATTTTTTCAATAAATATTATGCCTTAGAGAAAAAAAAAGAAGAATATGAACCTAATAAGGAATACATGTATCTCCCTAATTTTTTATAAAAATCCATTTGAAGAAGCCCATGAAAAATTCCAAGTATATAATCTTGAGGAAATCAAGATATAGTTTACTCATTATGAAAGGGAGAATTTTTATAATTATTAAAATTTTAATTTTGTTCAAGTGAAATTACATGATTACTTTCCCATTAATAATTAAATACATGAAATACAATTTGAGAAAGCACTGGACAATGAAGATAAGGTTTCACAAGTAGAAACCAATAAGAATAATGGTTCATACTTCATCCTACCTAGTCATTCATGATATACTTAATTTTTACGGGGGTGATTTGGTAATATCTATCCATGTATTTTTTCTCACTAATAGGGAATAAGTGAAAGATGGTAAATTTATAGGTGGTGGTTCAAATACAATAAGATCCACCAACCATTATATTATGGATAAAAGTAGGTACTGCACTATGGAAGCAGCAAAAACCCAGGTACCACTTGGGGGATTTATCTAAGATTTATATATTATTTATTTCTAGAAATTAAAATTTTATTATTAGGATTAGTTTAGTATTCATCCTACTCCCACTATCATTTTTAAAGATTTAATAGCATGATACTTGTGTATTAATTGAGTGATTTGTTTTTTAAGACCATAATGGCATAATTAATCCACCAAGAACAATTTGATAGAGGATGATCAAAATAATCATTTAAAAAGGGTTCTCACTTTTAATTTTTTTCTTTTAAACTCCCTTCATTTTTTTAAAAAACATATTTTGAGCTTTAAAGTGTTAAATTGCATACTCATATTTTAATTTATGCTTTAGTTCAATTATCTAAGAGAAATTATTTTCTTAGGAACCCTATGATTCCATGTTTTATATTTCAATGATATTGAGAATGAATTAGTAAGGATAAAAATTTAATTATTATAGTGAATCATTGATTTTAAAATGAGGACTCATGGTTTGAGGAAATTGGTTGACTCATGTAAGTAAAATTTCCAAAAAACTTTTCTTACTTTGAATTTATAAAATTAATGTGAATAAATTTGTTATTATTATTCATGCCTTGAGTGATTTTATAATGTTGTATTTCCTATTCTCAAGAGGATTTCTTGACCAAAAATTTCCTATTTTATATTCATATTATTTCTTATAACACCAAAAAACTTGTATCTCATATAATGATAAAATTATACTTTTATTTTGTTTAAATTTATTTCTAACCAAAAAAAACTTATGAGATGAACACAAGGATTTTTATTTAAACAAGACACCAAAGTATTTACAATGCACCAAGATCACAAGAAACCATTCTACCCAAAAATACCTATTAGAAACCCTATCAAAATTATAGGGAGACCACCCAAAATAACAAAAAACCCAAGAAGGAAATATGGGTCCTTAGGATCCATCTTAACAAACATTAGTATGTCCAAAGTCACTGAAGCCATTCTAAGCACCAATGGAATGATGAGATCCATTTTCTCAATTTCCTTGAATTTAAAACACCATAAGTCATGGTTTTGTAAGGCATCAACTCGACCATTTCCTAGGGTGGTCGTTGAATTCCAACGGTAATAATTATAGTAATTGGCCTTTGGTGAATTAATTAAAAGCATTTAAGTATAATTTAGTTTTCCAAATATTTAAGTTATGGATTGAAAATTATAAAACATACTCTAATTATGAAACTTAAAATGACATGGTATAATATTTTGAACTTCACTTAAGGTATTTTCAAATGAGATGAGGAATTAAAATGCCTTGCAAATATTTCAAAAAAATTATAAATATTTTCATTACTAAATATTAAACAATGTTTTAATTAAACTATGTTTGATGTATTTTAAATAAAATATGTTTTTATATCTATAATACTAGTATAAAATTTTTCATGTGGTTATATTAAATTTCAATTTATAAACTTTTTATATTAAAAATTTAGAGTTTATAAAAATTTTAGAAATACTCTTTGTTAAGACAAAGTATACTTTTATTTTTTTTCTTTAATATATCAAAGTCAAAATATAAAGTCACATTTTATAAAATATTTCCCTTTATAGTTATAATGAATGTTTCAATTTCCTTGTTACTTAATAATTTTAAAATATGGTGTTTTTAAAAAAAAAAATCCCACTAGGGCTAGCCCTTTAATCGGGCCAAGGGAGGTAGCTCATGCAGGGTGGCTGAGCCTAACCCTCATCCTCAGGATTAGGTCATCCTAAGTGTGGGCATAGTTTCCCCTAAGGGAAACATAGGAGTACTGGAGTGCATGAGAACACCACCATGGGAGCAAGGCCACAGAAAGGTAGTGGTAGGCTGAGGCCTACGGGGGGAGGCGAGAGCCCGTGTATAAGGCCCCCTGGTGTGTGCTGTGTTTTCTAAACATATTTTGGGAGTCTCAGGCTTATAAATGGGCTATGAGAGTCTAAATTTTCGATGTGGGGCAAGGATTTTAGGGCGAAACGGGATCTAGACCATTGGATCGTGTCGCGCACAATCTGGGTCGTCGATCTCAATCTAGCGCTCGACCCTCAGCAACCGCGGAATACTTCCATGTTTTCGTACACCATCTGATCCGACGCAGATCTAATCTCAGTCATCTGAGATATTTAAAACTCTGTGTCGAACTAGGTTCATCTAGTCTAACCACGTATTAAATCCAAGTTTCCATCACTTTTAAAATCCTTGGACGCACCCCGCAATTAGATCAAGTCTAGAACAGATCTTGGCCATCCATTTATTTCACAGTTTCTCTTCCCACGACATCTTCTTCCTATACACCTTCTTCTTTGAACCAGTAACCCTTACACCCCCCTACTTGCACCATTTTTCTTAGACCGTGACCCCACTGGTCCCCTCCTTTCACGTGTTTTCCACAATGACCTTCCCTCAGTCTTTTAAAATACCGAAGAGTCCTGGGATCCTATGAAAGTTTCTTTAAAATTCTCTATAAAAGTCTCGTATAATATAGTTTATATAAGCAACCCTATTTCACCCCCATGCATTCCTCTGTTTTTTCTCCTCCTCTAATCCTTTCTTCAGGAACCTCTGAACTCTTCCTGAATCCCTCTCCTCCCTCCTCAAACAAATGTAAGGGTTTTAATTTGTCTTTTCTTTGTTTGTTTGATGGTATATACATATACATGTGTATACTCATAAGAATATATATTTAACCCTACAATTTAGATAAAACTTTCTCTTAACTGAACCTAAGTCTCTTGGATTTTGAGTCCAATAAGTTTTATAAACATGAGGGTTTTCATAATGCATACAAAACATAAATATGTGCTATATATATATATAGTTGTATGTGTTTTCAGTTTAAATATATAAATAGGTATGATCATACGGTTTTCGATGGAAACCCTCAAATACCCGACCCGAGGTCCTACAGATTATGAGTTATGTAATTATTTTGTTAAACTTGAAAGAATAATTTCTTTCCAAATGAAATATATATATATATATTTATATACCTTATATATCTAAATATATATGCACACATATACAACTTTACTATTTTACACAAACCCCTTATTTTCTGATTTGATATTTCTAAAGTTTGAGCTTAAAAGTTAATTAATAACTTCAAAATGCAAGGAATTATATGTTGTATAAAACTTTTATATAATATAGATACTCGATTATGTATGTTATTATATATATATATATATACATTTTTTTAAGAACCTCCTTGATATTCAGTTTCAAGTCCTCTATACTTTGATTTTCAAATGAGGTAGTATTTTGTTATATTCTCATACATACATTTTTATATACAGTATACAGGGTCTTATATAATGGTATAGCTTGTGTATCTATGCTTCTGGACCAGTTATAAAACCAAAAACATTGAACTTCTATGATTAATGGATGTTTTTATAAATAATTAAGTGGTAACTAAGTTTTGTGTAAGACCCATTAGTGTACTCGATTATACATGTGAGATATTCATGTTTACATAAGAATATATGTACATACATAATTATTTTTAATAAGAAACCCCTTTAAATTTCACTCTATGGTTTTTAATTCAAGTACCCCTGTTAATTTTAAGTGATATGGGTGTTATTAGGATTTTGGTATTGGTTTTGGTTGAATTTCTTGCTTTTTATTGAAATTATGGTGTGATATAAAAAATCATTTTAACAATAAATGTTTGAGAATTTGCATGCTTAAAACACTACATGAAATGTTTGGTTTACCTATTAATTAATTATGCCTCCAGATGAAATTCCAATATCTAATTGATTTATATGGTTTTATAATTTATCATTATATGTGACAAAAATTTTATTTATTTTAATGCATTAGTTGTCAGCACATATACCAAATCTGCATATCATTTTACCATTCAATAAAATTTTCATTTAGTTGATAGACTTGTTATTAGCATCTAAACGCATGATTCAGTTTACATGTATGTAAATGTAAAAGGATAAAATTTAACTACTATGATCAAATATGGATTAATTCCTAAATTGTTCAAAGTGGTATGGTACACCTTGAATAATATGAAATGTGAAATTAAATATTCAAAGTGGTATGGGACATTTTGAATATATGAACTTTTTGAATATGAGGAATTTATAGACTCTGTGTAATGGGTTGGGGACCGGTTAATGAAAGCCCCTCAATGCATCGATATTTCTCATGAGACTGTCAGGTCATGGCATAAGGACATTGACATTTCAGGACATGGCATGAGGCCATTGACATTTTAGATTCTTGACACAAGGTCTTGATAGGGTCTAATATTATATGTTCCCTCATTATTTGTATAATAATTAACCAAGTGGATATTTGACTAGTAGATTATCCATGGTTAAGAGTCTGTACTTATTAGTATTAGAAAAATTAAATTCTTATGGCGTGATGTATGCTTAGCACTCAGTGAATTAGTAACTGGTGTATGAAATTGAAGTTATTACCTTTATGTGCAACTCTGATTATTCATTACTCTTAGTTGTTAAATTTGTACTTACATATTCATATGTCATACATATTTAGAATTTCTTTTACTTATTACTCCAATGATAATGCCTGTTATTGAATCATGTTCTCTTGTAATTCGGTTTGCATGATATTAATTGTGAACTTTAATTATTATGATATGTTACATGTGTTATAGAATTTTTCATAAAATGTTTTATGGAAATTTTAAAATAATATTTTCAAAATTTATATTGGTTCGTTATGCTATGTTTTAAAAACCCTTACTGAGAATTCATATTCTCACCCTACATTTAAAAAAATTACAGGTATCAGTTTTCTGTGGAAGAGGCTTGTCAGAAGTAGTTGGTTTCCCAAAACATGAACCGAATTTGATCCTTTGTATGGGACATGATTCATATTTTATCAGTTCATGTTTTTGTTAAAAATTACACATCATGTTTTGAAGTAATCGACTCTGTTTATGTTGGAGTTGTGTCCTCACAGTTGGTATTAGAGGATTCTATTTAGAAAACTCTAGAAAACCATAACTGAAAAAAAAATTCTTAAGTATTACTAAATATGAGTTTTTTTATTTTTGTATGGAAAATAAAGGTACTAGTCCTCTGTCTCTTCCCAATGATGCCCTGGAAACCATAATTTCCGTAGCTAGCCCTGAAAATTTTGTAAACTATTCCCATATTTGTATAACAAGTAAACACCTCTATAACATATCCAACTCTCCCTGAGTACTTCAACTTCACCACAGCGGGAGGCATCCAATACCTTATATGTGCCAAGTCTTTTCTTATGGACATTTTGGTCAAGTAATGGACTTTAACATTCATGAATTTGAAGCCACCCATTCTGTGTATAGACAAAAAGTACATACTGATATCTCTAAGTTATATACCTCTCATGTCACACTCTGGAGACACCATAAGTGCACCCACGTGATCGAACCAAATTGCTCGGGTTGCATTTGGTTCAGGGAAATTGAGAGTTTTGAACTTGTTTTGGGAATTTGTATAACTGGGGACTGGGGTAACCATTAGTCCTTTTTATGTATCAGTGGTTATATGAGAATACAACTTGTTGTCTCTTATTTATGCTATCTTTTCATTGTTTATACTTTTGGGTGGATTTCACTATGTGAACATTCATAATTAATTTTCAGATGGAAGTATAACCCCACATTTTATCCCTTCCCATTAAGATATTGGAGGTTATTATGGTTAAACCCTATGAATAAGATTACCTACCCTTCGCAAACCTGCAAAGAACAAGCAAGAAAATTTTCAAAATATCAAACAGTCTGAACATTCTCCGCTCCAGCCAGGGGAATGCTTACTTATACCATTGTATAGCCACGATCCAACTAGCTGAGTACAGGCTAAGGGTAAAATAACACGAAGGGATTTTCATATGATTCACTCTATCCTGGAACTTCACAGCTATAGTAAGATTTCAAGAGGCTGATTTGGAGGGAAACCTTTAGGCAGCCTACATGTACCAACTCCTCAATTTCAGCTTATAAGACCACTTCTATGACTTAGATGTTCACAATCAGGAGATATTATGGCGATTCCTTAGATACTTTTTCCATTCATACATCTCTGAATATTCCACCATCTAAGCCTCAATCTGGAAGCCTGAATGGAAAATGAAAGAGTTCAACCCTTTCTGCCAGAGGTGTGTCTAGGAAAGGGAAGCAGAGGAGCTAAACACCAATCTGGGAATTCACCTAGCCAGACCAGAGGACCCTCAACAATGGAGGATGTGGTGAAGTTTGTGAGGGAGTATTATTAATATCGTTATGTAGAATGAATTTTGAGGATGCAATTCTTTGTAGGGAGAATAATGTAACACCCCAAAACATGTATCTCATATAATGATAAAATTATACTTTTATTTAGTTTAAATTTCATTCAAACCAAACTAAACTTATGAGATGAACACAATGATTTTTATTTAAATAAGACACTGAAGTGTTTACAATGCACAAAGATCACAAGAAACCATTATACCAAAAAATACCTATTAAAAACCCTATCAAAATTACAGAGAGACCACCCAAAACAACAAAAAACCCAAGAAGGTAATATGGGTCCTTAGGATCTGTCATAACAAACATTAGTATGGGAAAATCAAACACAACCATGCTAAGAACCAATGTAATGATGAGAGCAATTTTATTCAATTGTCTTGAATTTTGGACACCCTAAGGCATGGTTTTATAAGGCATAAACTCAACTGTTTCCTTGGGAGACCATTGAATTCCAACAGCAATAATTATAGTCATTGGACTTTTGTTGAATTAATTAAAAGCATTTAAGTATAATTTAGTTTTCCAAATATTTAAGTTATGGATTGAAAATTATAAAACAAACTCTAATTATGAACATTAAAAGGACATGGTATAATATTTTGAACTACACTTAAGTGATTTTGAAATGAGATGAAGAATTCAAACTCCTTGTAAATATTTCAAAAAATTTGTAAATTTTTTCATTTCTAAAGCTTAAACAATGTTTTTATTAAACTATGTTTTATGTCTTCTAAATAAACTATGTTTTAATATCTATAATAATAGTATAAAAATTTTCATGTGGTTATAATAAATTTCAATTTATAAACATGGTATAATACAACTTTAGTGTTTATTTAGTTAATACAAAGTATAATTTAATTTTTGTTCTTTAATCTATCAAAGTTTAAATAGAAAGTCACATTTTATAAAATATTTCCCTTTATAGTTAAAATGAATTTATCAATTTCCTTGTGACTTTATAATTTTTAAAGTTTGTGTTTATAAAAAAATAATCCCATTATGGCCAACCATTTAGTCGTGCCAAGGGAGGAAGCTCACACTAGGAAGCTAAGCCTAGACCTCAGCCTCGTTCTTAGGTTGAACCGAGCATGGGAATAGTTTCCCCAAAGGGAAACATAGGAGAACAAGAGAGCATGAGCATGCCACCATGGGTGTGAGGCCATAGTGAGGTAGGGGAAGGCTCAGGCTTGAGGGGGGAGGTGGGAGCTCGTGTATAAGGCCCCCTGGTGTGTGCTGTGTTTTCTAAACATATTCCAGGAGTTGTAGGCTTATAAAGAGGCTGCGAGAGTCACACTGTTTCGATGTGGGATAAGATTTTTAAGCAAAACGAGATCTGGGCCATTGGATCGCATTGTGCGTGATCTTGTTCTTCGATCTCGATCCAGCGCTAGACCCTCAGCAATCGCAGAATACCTCTATGTTTTTGTACACCGTTCAATCTAACGCGAATATAATCTTGGTCGTCTGAGATTTTTAAAATGTCGCATCCAACCAGGGACATCTGATCTAGCTGCCAATCAAATCGAAGCTGTCCATAGATTTTAAAATCCACAGATTCACCCCAACCATCAGATCAAGGCTAGAACAGATCCAAGTCATCCATTTATTTTGCGGTTTCTCTTCCCTTAGTTTCTTCTTCCTCCTCTCTTTCTGCTTTGAACCAGTAACCCCTATAGCCCCTCCCCCCTACTTGCACTATGTTTCTTCGACCGTGACCCCTTCGGTCCCCTCATTTCACGCATTTTCAACAAAGACATTCCCCCGATTTTTAAAATAATAAAAAGGCCTCAGATCCTATGCAAGTGACCTTAAAATATTCTATAAAAGTCTAGTATAATATATTTTATATAATAAACCATTTTTCACCCCCATGCATTCCTTGGTTTTTCCTTTCCCCCAATTATTTCTTCAGGAACCTCTGAACTCTTCTTCAATCCCTCTCCTCCCTCCTCGAACTAATGTAAGGATTTTAATTTGCCTTGTCTTTTTTAGGGTATATACATATACATGTGTATAATCATAATAATATATATTTAACCTGAAAGTTCAATTAAAACTTTCTATTAACCGAACCAAAGTCTCCAAGATTTTGAGTCCAAGAAGTTTTATGAACTTGAGGGTTTTCATAATGCATACAAAATATAAATATTTATTATATATATACATGGTTGTATGTATTTTCGGTTTATATATATATATAAATAGGTATGATCATATGGTTTTGGATGGAAACCCTCAAATACCCGACCCTAGGTCCTACGGATTACAGGTTATGCAATTGTTTTTAACATGAAGGAATAATTTATTTCCTCATGCAATATATATATATATACACACCTTATATATCTGAATATATATGTACACATATACAACCTTACAGTTTTACACAAACCCCTTATGTCTGGATTTGAGAATTCTAAACATTGAGCTTCAAAGTTAATTAATAAATTCAAAATGCAAGGAATTATATGTTGTATAAAACTTTTATATACTATACATAACCTATTTTATATGTTCTTATATATATATAACCATACATTTTTTTAAGAACCTCCTTGTTATTCAGTTTCAAGTCACTTGTAAATTGAGTTTCAAATATGAGGTAGAATTTTGTTATATTCTCATATATACATTTTTGTATACGGTATACACGGTCTTATATAAAGGTATAGCTTATGTATCTCACCTTCTGGACCAGTTATAAATCTTTCAACATTGAACTTCTAGTATTAATGGATGTTTTTGATAAATAAGTAAGTGGAAACTAACTTTGGCGTAAGACCCATTAGTGTACTCGATTATACACATGAGATATTCATGTTTACATAAGAATATATGTACATACCTAAGTATTTTTAATAAGTAACCCCTTTAAATTTCACATTATGATTTTTCATTCAAGTACCCCTATTAATTTTAAGTCATTTGGGTGTTATTAGGATTTTGGTATTGGTTGTGGTTGAGTTTCTTTCTTTCTTTCTTTTTTTGACATTATGGTGTGATATAAAAAAGCATTTTAAAAATAAATGTTTGATCATCTGCAAGCTTAAAACCCTACATAAAATTTTGGTTTACCTGTTAATGAATTATGCTCCCAGATTAAATTCCAATATGTAATTGATTTATATGGTTTTATAATTTATCATTATATGTGAAAAAAAAAATCATTTCTTTTAATGCATTAATTGTCAGCACATATATTAAATATTCTCATCATTTTACCATTCAGTGACACAGTCATGTAGTTTTTTTTAAAGGTAGAGGCTGAAGCCTCATTTTTATTATTAAATAATGCAAAGACCTCTTTTAACTGGGTAGAGGGAAACCCATTACATAGCCCAAAGGCCCAGTGGGCTTATAGCCCATTACTTAGCCCGTAGGCCCAAATGTTTGGCCCAATTCACATTCTGTGAATAGTAGCCCGTCTGCTATAGTACCGCACAGTACCACCGCCGCTACAGTGCCCTGCTGCCGCAACAGTACCCGCCGATGAACAGTGTCGCCACTACTACAGTACCGCTACAGTACTACTACAGTACCTGTGCCCAATGGGTTTTGAACCCCCATTTTGCATGTAGGATTACGAGGTGTTTACCACTAAGCCAAACCCCAACTACACATAGTCATGTAGTTGACAGACTTGTTATTAGAATCTAAATGCCTGATTCACTTTATATATATATAAATTTTAAAGGAATAAATTTAACTACTATGACCGAATATGGATTAAGACCTCAATTATTAAAAGTGGTATGGGACACTTTGAATAATATGAAATGTGAAATTAAATATTCAAAGTGGTTTGGGGAATTTTGAATATACGACCTTTTGGAATATGAGGAATGTATAGACTCGGTATAACAGATTGGGAACCGGTCAATGATAGCCCCTCGATGCATCGATATTTCTCTTGAGATAGTCGGGCCATGGCACAAGGCCATTGACATTTTAGGTCATGGCACAAGGCCATTGACATTTTAGAGTCTTGACACGAGGTCTTGATAGGGTCTGATATTATACGTTCCCTCATTATGTGTATAATAATTAACCAAGTGGATATTTGACTAGTAGAATATCTAAGGTTAAGAGCCAGTACTTATGAGTATCAGAAAAAGTAAATGCTTATGGCGTGATGTGTGCTTAACACTCAGTGAATTAGTAAACAATGTATGAAATTGAAGTTATTACCTTTACGTAAAACTCTAGTTAATAATTACACTTAGTTGTTAAATTTTTATTTACATATTCATATTTCATAAATATTTATAATGTCTTTTACTTATTACTCCAAATAAGCATGCCTGTTATTGAATCATGTTCCCTTGTAATTCTATTAGCATGTTTTTAATTGTACACATTTTGTTGTACCTCTTGTACCCCTCGTGGTTTAATTTTCATGATCACAATCACTCTCTTATTTATCTAATCTTGTTTTAAGTGTTTTTATTGATAGGCAAAAGGTTGCCAAGGAATTGGGCCAAGAAAAGCGAAAGTGGACTGATTTCAGTCCTACCGGCCAACCGGTGGATGACCACCGTCCAGCCGATGGGATCCTGGACAGAAGGCATCCTTCTGTCCAGACCACCGGCCAACTGGTGTCCCACCACCGGCCAGCCGGTGGACCCAGACAGAATAGTGACACCTACTGCCTCAGCACCGGCCAACCGGTGGCCTCCTCACCGGCCAGCCGGTGGTGCCTGAGCCCGAGCCCTCTCCTTTTTCAAAGCACCGGCCAACCGGTGGCCAAGCACCGGTCAGCCGGTGGAGCCAGTCAAACTAGCCGTTGGGCTTTGACCAGGCTTGTCCACTTGACTCCCAACGGCTCCGAAGGCCTCTCCAACGGCTCCGAAGCCTCCCAAAGGCCATTTGAGGGTTCCCCCTCTATAAATAAAGGACTAGGATGCCCCGGAAACACAAGGAATCCCACGGGAACCTTTTTGATCATTTTGGAGAACCTCCGGCGCATTCCTTCAAGGAACTCCACTTGCTCCAACTCACTTCCACATTCAAGGAGCTCCACCATAGAAGCTTGGGAGCGCCCTTCATCAACTCCAATCAATCCTTCGGCGCCCAATACTTCTCCTCTTACAGTTTTTTTCATTGCTTTATTTATTTTGAGCATCAAATTGGGTTTGTGCCTACAAACCCCCATCTCTTTCTCTCATCCTCTCTTTTGGGTTTTCACACCACCTTGATGGTGTGAAGAGGTTAGTCAAGCCTTCCCTTTTAAAAGGCTTGAGTCATATGTGAGCTAGCCTTCACCTGTAATAAGGCTAGTGGGTTCTTTCTCAACCATTAAAAGCAAGTGGGTTCTTGCTCAACCAATAAAGGCAAGCTGTAATAGGTTCTAGACTACCTTAAAGTCTAGTGGGTTTCTTGCTAAAACCATTGAAAAGCAAGCGGTAGTAAATCTCTCAACGGTTGAGTTGGGAGCGGAGACGTAGGCTTGGGTTTAATCCGAACTCCGTTATCAAGTTGCGTGTCTTTCCTCTTTTATTTCTGCTGCACTTTTACTTTGATTTTAAATTGTTAATTATTTTTTTAAAAGGAAATTCACCCCCCCTCTTGCCATCACTTCTCCGCCCAACAATTGGTATCAAAGGCAAAATTTGAGTAATACCTTAACCGGTTTCAAATTTAAGATCCATTGTGATGGCTTCAACTTCTTTCGCCCCCGAAGGCTATTCTTTGGGTCGTGCTCCATTTTTTGATGGAACCAACTATACCTATTGGAAAACCCGCATGACCACTTTTCTTAGAAGTATAGGTTATCCTATTTATAGAATTGTCATGCATGGATATTCTCTTTCTTCCCCCGATGAATCCAAATGGACCCAAGCCAATATTAAAAATTTCGAGCTTGATGGCAAATCCATGAACGCTCTTCATTGCGGCCTTGATCGTAATGAATTAAATCGAGTTTCCTCATGCACCTCATCACATGAAATCTGGAAACTTTTGGAGGTTACCCATGAGGGGACCAACAAAGTCAAGGATACTCGATTGGATATGTTCCGTCAAGATTTTGAGTCTTTCACTATGCACCCACATGAATCAATTTCTGAAATGTTTACTCGTTTTACTGATGTTTGCAATGGGAGAAAATCCCTTGGTGATGATGTGTCTGCAGAAACGATGGTCAAGAAGATCCTTTGGATCCTACCAAGCACATGGGCACCGAAAGTCACGGCAATCCAAGAAGCAAAAGACATCAAGAACATGTCGGTTGAAGAACTCATCGGATCCCTCATGACCTGCGAGATCACCATGAGGAGGCAAGCTGAAAAGGAAGGCAAACCGATCAAAGTTCCAAAGAACATCGCCTTCAAAGCTCAAAAAGAAGAAAGCTCCTCCTCCTCATCATCTTCCTCTTCAAGCGGCGATTCCAAAATGGAGAATCATGCCCGCAAAATGCACAAATTCATGAAGAAGCACAAAAAGAAGAAATCCCGCAAGGCTCAACCCAATGAAAAATCCGAGCCCGAGGTAACATGTTACGGATGTGGCAAGAAAGGCCATTACAAGCCCGATTGTCCACTCAATAAGAAAAAGGCCAAGAAAAAAGAGAAGAAGAAGGCATTCAAGTCCACATGGAGTGATAGCTCCACATCCTCCTCCTCCTCCTCCTCAAGTGACAACGGTAAAAAATGCCTAATGGCATTTCATGAGGTAACCTCTTCCGACTCCTCTTCCTCTAGTTCTTCAAAATATTTCAATCATTTGTCTTATGAGGATCTCCAACAAGCTAGAGATCAATTGGAGGATGGTTTTCATGAACTTTCTTCCAAATTTGTTGCTTTAAAAAAGAATTTCAAAAAACTTTCTTTCGAAAAGGAACAACTTCTCAAAGAGAAGGAGGAGTTTTCCCTCAAGGTCCAAAACCTTCCCGATGTTGATTCTATGGAATCAACAATCAAATATTTAAGGGAATCCCTAGCCAAGTTCACCCAAGGTGAACAAAATTTAACCAAATTTCTTGGTTCCCAATGCGTATATAGAACCACCCAAGGGCTTGGCTATTCCAAGAAAGCTTCCTCTTCCCATGCTCCAACTATTTTTGTAAGGGGGAGCTCCCAATATAAATTTTTCAATTATTGTAAAAAACCCGGGCACTTAATTTATGAGTGCAATTGCAAAAATGCCCGGTATGGTAGGCCCAAAACCATTTCTTTTAACGATGAATTTTTTAGGAGACGACCCGCAACTAGACAAGTATGGATTGAAAAATCCCTTTTAGCGAGTCTCTCCAGGCCAAAATTTGTCTCGGTTTCAAAATCCACTCCCCGGTGATTTGTTGTTTTTATTTAGGGGGAGTTAGGATTGTTTAAGCTTTTTTGCATTTTTCAATTTCAAAACTTTCAATTTCAAAACTTTCAATTCAAAACGTTCAATTCAAATTTCAAAAATTTCAATTGGTTTAAAATCTCTATCTTGTTTTTCAACTCATTCCCTCAATCAAGTTTTATGCCCCGTGCTATTTTGATAATCACAAAGGGGGAGAAATTCTTGGTTGATTGGGGGAGAAATCTTTCTCACATGCTTTGCTTTACTTTCCCATTTATCCTTTAAAGCATGCCTTTCATTTCATTTTTACATTGTTTGTTTTGGTGATTGTGATCATCAAAATAGGGGGAGATTGTTGTACCTCTCGTACCCCTCGTGGTTTAATTTTCATGATCACAATCACTCTCTTATTTATCTAATCTTGTTTTAAGTGTTTTTGTTGATAGGCAAAAGGTTGCCAAGGAATTGGGCCAAGAAAAGCGAAAGTGGACGGATTTCAGTCCTACCGGCCAACCGGTGGACGACCACCGGCCAGCCGATGGGAGCCTGGACAGAAGGCATCCTTCTGTCCCGACCACCGGCCAACCGGTGTCCCACCACCGGCCAGCCGGTGGACCCAGACAGAATAGTGACACCTACTGCCTCAGCACCGGCCAACCGGTGGCCTCCACACCGGCCAGCCGGAGGTGCCTGAGCCCGAGCCCTCTCCTTTTTCAAAGCACCGGCCAACCGGTGGCCAAGCACCGGTCAGCCAGTGGAGTCAGTCAAACTAGCCGTTGGGCTTTGACCAGGCTTGTCCACTTGACTCCCAACGGCTCCGAAGGCCTCTCCAACGGCTCCGAAGCCTCCCAAAGGCCATTTGAGGGTTCCCCCTCTATAAATAAAGGACTAGGATGCCCCGGAAACACAAGGAATCCCACGGGAACCTTTTTGATCATTTTGGATAACCTCCGGCGCATTCCTTCAAGGAACTCCACTTGCTCCAACTCACTTCCACATTCAAGGAGCTCCACCATAGAAGCTTGGGAGTGCCCTTCATCAACTCCAATCAATCCTTTGGCGCCCAAGACTTCTCCTCTTACGGTTTTTTTCATTGCTTTATTTATTTTGAGCATCAAATTCGGTTTGTGCCTACAAACCCCCATCTCTTTCTCTCATCCTCTCTTTTGGGTTTTCACACCACCTTCAAGGTGTGAAGAGGTTAGTCAAGCCTTCCCTTTTAAAAGGCTTGAGTTATAGGTGAGCTAGCCTTCACCTGTAAGAAGGCTAGTGGGTTCTTGCTCAACCATTAAAAGCAAGTGGGTTCTTGCTCAACCAATAAAAGCAAGCTGTAATAGGTTCTAGACTACCTTAAAGTCTAGTGGGTTTCTTGCTAAAACCATTGAAAAGAAAGCGGTAGTAAATCTCTCAACGGTTGAGTTGGGAGCGGAGACATAGGCTTGGGTTTAAGCCGAACTCCGTTATCAAGTTGCGTGTCTTGCCTCTTTTATTTCCACTGCACTTTTACTTTGATTTTAAATTGTTAATTATTTTTTTAAAAGGAAATTCACCCCCCCCCCCCCTCTTGCCATCACTTCTCCTCCCAACATATTTATTATTATGATATGTTACATGTGTTACATCATTTTTTCAGGAAATTTTTTATGGAAATTTTTTAATAATTTTTTCAAAAGTTATATTGGTTCATTATGATATGATTTAAAACCCCTTAATGGGAATTTGTATGCTCAAATTACATATTTTTAAAAAAACTAGGTATCAATTTTTAGCTGAAGAGGGTTATCAGAAGTAGCTGGTTTCCCAAAGACTCAACTAAATTTGATCCTCTGTATGGGAAATGATGTGTAATTTATTAGTTCATGTTTTTGTTAAAAATTACACATCATGTTTTCCATGAACAGGCTCTGGGTATGTTACAGTTGGGTCTTCACATTTCTTAAGTGATCTTAGGACATGAAACCTACCAAAACTTGTATTTAAATATTTTAAAACTATGAATATGAAAAATTCCATTTAAAATGACTGAGGAAACTTTTGATAATCCATTATCATTAATACCGCCCTATAAATTAATCCATATTTAGATCATAGAATCCATGAATGAACTTGTTATGGATGATCCATATTTCAAACCATTTTTATCCATTCCTAACCTTCTCTTATTATTTTCAAGATATTTTAAAGTTGAAATATGGGATTTGGGGAAGTCATATAAAATAGGATTAAATTAATTCTAAATAAAAAGTATGGGTTGCTAATTTTGGATAATTAGAAAGGTTTTTGTACATTCATTGTAATCTTTATTATTTTCCCCTCTTAAAATAATAGAAAAAAAGGGTTGTGACTTAGAAGAATCAAAAATAACGATTACTAGAATGAAGATTTTTATCATATGTGGTTAGGTGCTGGGTGTGAGATTCATTCTAAACCCAACATTCAAAAAATGAAAAAATAATAATACTTTGAAAAAAACTATAAAAGTAAAATAAAAATTCAGGAGCGTGAACAAATCATTAATTATTCTTTATTTAATTATAACCAATAATTTTTGTTTGGGGAAAGTGGGAGTTTCAATTTTTAAGGGGATAATATCATTACACTTTTAATTTTTATATCATGCACTATACTTTAAAGAGAAACCTCCTATTTGAGACTAAATTTTAAAACACTAATTCCTACCAACCTTATGCCTTAGAGTACTTATAACCTTGATTTCAAGGTCCTCATTATTATTGTGCATTTTTTCTATACAAAGTGGGGAAAGTAGTTCCTTTACAAGCCTATATATAAAGAGCATGTTCTCTTAATATAACCATAACTCTACTTGAATTGTATCATGACTGATAAGAGAAATGATTCTATGGTGAGGTAAATAATGATTTTTTATGTTTAATAATTATAAATTAAGGATCTTGAATGGATGGAAGAAAATGTTCTATAATTTTCAAAAGTAATAAAGTAAAATTATTTAATGGATTGTTACTTTGAAAAATGTGAAATTGATTTGATATTTTATGTGTAATTTGAAATTTTGATTTTGAATTGATAATTTTTTTATTTAATTTCATTGAAATTTGAATAATGGTAACATTGGTTCCCTCTAAATTCCTTGTTGAGACTTATTAACTGAGGAAAATAATGGTTTAAGTGTTGGGGTATTTGATATACTGATATTTTATAGAAAATTTAAAACATTTTTTAAGCATTTTAACTAGATTTTAATTAATATTCCTGTTTATTTCAATTTTTTAAAAAAATGGGAAATTTCAAATTTGGAGTTCAAATGGACTTAAAATGAGTGAAAATGTTAAATTTTGAATTGTGGAATTTAATTGTTATTTTATTTGAAATTATATTTATTCCTTGGATAATTTTTAGGTAAAAAAAGTATGGCTAACCAAGGGATATCCCCTAACCATCATCCCACAACCACTTAGGACACCTCAAGAAGAGGACAGCTTGCTATAAAGGCCATAAAGAGAGATTTCCCAAGGAGAAAAGGTGTGGACAGAGCCCACGGAAAGGCCGCATTCAGAGATTGGTCCATATCCCACATGGGTCATGCCAGTGTGAGGCACGACCTAATTACAATGGGTTCATTATATCAGAGTGACCACCATAGTGTGGGCTTCTGAGCATATGAATCCATGAAATGTATGATATATGATCACGCCTATTTGTCTCATTTCTAATGTGGGACAAATTTCCACAGGGAACTATTCATTTTAATAGAAACAGTACTATCCTACTCCATGCATGCTCAATCGCACTCCGAAACCCACATGCCACCTTCTACCACCACTCGTCACCATCGTCCTTAGACTTCCACTACCTACATCAATCGGAAAATTCCATGTTCGACACCCAAAGATCTCAGTTCGAGCTCAACCTCCAATGTTACTGCCCTAGATCACCATTGATTGAAACTGGGACATCATGTGACCTCATGTGAGCCTATTTCAATATATTTTGATGCCCTGTAAAATTATGAAGCTCTCTATTGTGGTTGTGACGGCCATAGGGGTTGATGAAAGTCATTATCATTGATCCTGCACCTATAGCCGCATCGAAGTGAAACCATGAAGCTATGATGAACCTATTCCATACCTTAACACTCATGAATTACATACATATGTAAGAGGAAGATTCCTTCACTAATATTTCTATAGGATAATACTGAAAATGTGAATAAGTTGTACCATTGTAACAATGGTAGATTGGGAAGATACCTCTGCCATTTCTACCACTAGAAAGCACCATTTCTAAAACCCCCAGAAATTTTGGGTAGGATCTGATGAACCAACGCACCTATAGGAGATTAGAATACTCTCATTTGTTTTAAAAAAAAGTCCCACAATCCATTAATATTGTTTGGAGATCCACCACCACCATTAAGGAGTATGGATATAAATCATGAGGCCACATTCCCCTTATCCCTCACCATAGTTGAACACCACCACACACTATCATGTCCCCCATGCAACTTATACACCCCATGATTTGATTATGCCATGTTCAATCTATTTAATATAATTTCAAGACTATGGATACTACCACTATTACTGGATTAAGAAGGAAGGGATGTTTGGATAAATGATAAAATGTTCTATGTTGGTTGCTTCCAATAGTAGATGTGATCAATAGTTGGGTCATTAGTCTATGTGATCTACCATTGTGCCAATTTTTTATGTGATCAATCATAATGAAAGTGGTAGATGAACAATGGTGGATGTTTTTACCGTCACTGAGGGATTTCATCTCAGTATTGTAATTTTAAAACACTCATTAATTTAACAGATTCAATGCAGAATATATTAATACAGATACATTCAACATCTGTGAAGATATAGAAAGATACAATGAGTATAATAAAGAGGTTTCCTTCCTCTATAAAAACAATGATGTTACACCACTAAAATATGATTATATCATTGGAGTATTGAGAGAGGACTTCTTCTAGATGCCCTATTTTTCTACTTTATATTTTTCTTTTTTAATTTAGTTAATATTTTGTAACTCATTCTGTTACTTTTTATTAATGTGTTTCAACCTTTTTCTTTCTTCCACTATCTGATTTTCTAAATCTTTTTTCTTACTTTACCTCCTTCTTTTCTTCTAATCTCTTCTATTACGAACTCTTACACTCTACAATGAGTGACTAACTCAAGGCTTTCCTCAGGGGAGGATTGGGTGTGCCTAGATTCTATTTTTCAATTCCTATGTTTTATTTATGTTTTTGGTCATAAAGAGTAAAGTGTATAAGTGTGGTGATTTACCTACATAACATGGAACTAATAATCTCTTCTATTAATTTATTTAAATCATTTCCCTTCCTTCCTATGAACATAATATCTTCACATGATGGGGTTGAGATGTTCAAGGGATTAAATAACATATGACGGGGCTAGATCCTAGAAGTTATCACACTCTCAATTGAGGTGATCCATCAACCTTTATTTTAGGAGGAGGTGGAATCAAGTTTCTTAATAATTCAGTGTTTCGCAATCACTAAATAAAATAATATTTATCCAATACTGAGATTTCATAATTGGGTTATTAATTTAAATATAATCAATCAACGTGAATAATGTAAGGAATCTAAATCCAAACCATAAAAGGAAAAGTAATTTCTTTATTCCGCATTTACCTCGTGTAAATATAGATTTGAATTATTTTTTCTATTCTAAAAATGAAATATTTTTAATAAAATAATAATAACAATAAAACAAGTACTTCTCATGTGAAATTTAATTAGTATGTAGAAAATTGTGAAGTTTCTCAAGTGAGACAACTATGGTCAAACTCTGTGTTGCACTAGGAAAAACATAAAAAATTTAGCTTTTCACACCCCATAGTAAGCGCTCAACATCTATCATATTCTTAAAATTTCTATTTCTTTTTATTGTTTTTATGGTATGACTGATATTAACAAAATAGTTTGATACTATAGAGTTTACACTTATATATACATTAATTCTTGGAATTTATCTCCCTATACTATTCTTAGTTATTATCATAAATATTCTTACATAGGGTTTAATGTACCTATGAAATATATTAATATTTATATGTGATTCTATTGTAAATAATAATAAAATAGTCACTATGAACCATGATATATTTTATTAATAAAATAAATAAATTTCCAATTTTAACACCAATGATATACAATTATTTCAGTGTCTTTAATTCTTTATATTTGCTTCAAGGATTGTATTTAAATATTGAAAATTTAATAAAATATCACTACAAAATTATTCTTAATATTACATTACCCTAAAACCTTACCACTCCCCATTTCTCTATACCATCGTTATTTTTTAGTATTTTATAGGTTCTCACTCAACCAAAACTAGATTTATCAAAAAAATAGACTTTGATAGATTATTCAAAAAATAAAAAATATTTAAGGTATGAAACAAGTTGTAAAAAAAAATTGATGTTCAGATAACCATAATAAAACATTTAACTCTTTTAAAATTTTATATTCTATCATTAAAACTACTTAAATAATCCATTGATGTGAAAATTGATTTTGATAGCTTATAAGGGATAAATGTCAACAAACATGTATTATGGTATAATGCATGTGCTTCCATAAAAAATAGTGTATAAATTTTCACTATGTCATGGTTTACACCATCAAAAACCAATATATGGTTTTTACACCACTTCATGGTTTATCATTTGTAAATATTTTCATCAATCTCCCACTTTCACTAAATCCATGGAGAATTAATGTATTCTCAACCTATTCCACATCATATGGAAAACAATTGAGAGATCATATCCAAATTACATTTATGATATCATCAAAAACATTATTTTGAAATTTATTATTCATTTTTACTAAATTTTACATCATATGTAATCACTTTGGAAAATCCATTCATAACACCTTTTGGATATCCTCAAAAATCATTTTGGGTAGCACTAAATATTTTTTACAAACACTTTATTAAAAAACTTAATCCCTATTCATATAACCATGAAGTGTAACCCCATGATCCTTTGTAATATTGAAAAAAATAATTAATTATTTAATCCATTATTGTAATGAATGGTTAGGATCAAGAAAAACATTAGTGAAACAAAAGCTACAAAGGTATCTAGAGTGATCTTTATCAAACACTTGTATCTCCCTACTCGTCAGAACTAGTTGTATCATATACAACATATATAATCCTATAATCCTTATTTCAAATAAATCAAATAATTTTACTACACAATGTATGTTAAAAATGTATAAAAAACTCACTCCTCATTTTTTCCAAATAGATAAACATAGCATATGTCATCCTCCAAGGTAGATGAGCACATCACATGCCCCTCACCCAAATTGAAAATCACATCACATGTCTATTATAAAGGTACAGGTATACACATACCCACTCTATCTTAATTGGTTGATACATATCATAATCGTCATACAGTGTGACAAGTTCAATCTTAGTCAAACAATAACTAGTTGAATGATTATAAATATACCCAACTACACCACAATTATCTATTCTTGAGGATGAAGTTATAAAGGTATAAAAGTATTAAATTTCTCATGATAGGTATCGTTTCAACCTCAAGTAATCGTGATTAAATATGAAATATGAACCCCTAGTATATCAATGAGATAGTGTATAATACTCTATGCGGTATACATAATTGGATATACTCTGTTTGTGTCTTTTGATAAAATATAATATCTCTATAAAAAACCCAACCCATGATAATATTTACACTTTATCATAATCTATAATACTTCATGATGAACATCGATTAGGGAACACTCAAAATCATAATTAGAGTGGTTATTTATCATTATCTTTATTATAATATATATAGTTAACATGAATGAATAATAAAGTGAAGGATATATTTTTTATAACATGATACAATCTATATATTCTTAAACTCTTTTAATAATACTAAAAAACCCTACTATGTGCCAGTATAATCATAACTAATATGATATACCACTAAAGAGGACTTGTGTTTATAACACTTTTAAGGGTTTTATTATCTTATTACATCACTATATAATTTCTTCCACGTCTCTATGTATCCATATAGTAAATCCTCCCACTCAACTCCCTTAATAGATAATCATTTATAAATATTTATTGTCTGAATAATTTCAAGATTATAATCCATAATCCTAATCTTCAACTCGTTTAACCTAATATTAAAACTTCATTACTTCACAAAATCTAATTATATTTTGTAGAATCTTATGTTGTCTTAAATACTTAAAAAAATTATAATTTTATCATCTTAGTGTAACTTTTTTATTCAAACTTTTATATGATATCATTTAGTATCAAATTTAAATGTAAATATTTATATTAAAATCATAATTTTACAATGTATCGTAAATGTGATAGTATATAATGTGAAATTTAATTTTAATAAGAATGGTGTAATATTTTATATTTTATATTTTTATCTTCTCTAATTTCAAACATATTCCCACTAGAATCTTATAATGAATATTTTCTATAAAAATACATTTTTAAGGTATAAAATGTATTCTCTTGGTAGCGCTCTTAACTTAAGACTTTATAGGGTTTCACAAGGATAATATTTTTTAATTCAAGTTTAGTTATTATTCTCATTCCTCTACCCTATCATATTCTATATAACTTATTAATTTCTCTATAAATCCAATTTTTTACTCACCATTTTATTCTATCATTCACCTGGATATAGTGTTCCTATCTCAATCCTTATTTCACTTTAACCATTAGTTTAAAGGATCTAACCCTTGGTTTCGTTTTTTTTAATTCTCCTTCATTTTGGTGTTTCATACCACTTAATGTTGGTATTTTTAAGTGATGGTATTTATCACTATGTTATGGGTTTTTTACATAGTTTCGGTTACCTCTATTGTGGTCTGGCCACAATTGGGATATATGCTCCTTATCTTAGTTTTCTAGTTTGGTCCTTTAATTTAGTATTAGGTGAGGCCTCTATCTCTTAATTAGTGAATCTCCATAAAAATATTTGTGTAAGATTTATCCAGTAATCCTATCTAGAATCATGTGAGATAATGTTCCAAACCCTTAAGTGGTATAGGATTTATTGTTCTATATCATTGGTGGAGTGACATATTGAATTCGGTGTATGTGTTCACAAGTTGGTTAGTTCTGATTACCTCTTTTTTGATTTACTCTCATCTAGGATACATATATCTTATATAATCTATATAGGCTTCAAATAGTAGTCTCTCTTACCAACTTTTGAAACAAAATCACATGCCCTTAAATTATGGATATTTTATTATTTTATCTTAAATATGGTGTGGTTTATTGAAGATAGAATTTATGCTCCCTAGTGGTAGATCAAGTGATGGCAGTATTCCTTTGAATTTTAGGGTTGTGATTTTTTTGTGTACTTCATTCTATGTTTTTGTTTATCATTATATCTAATCTCATTTGGAAGTGTTACAAGAGTAAAATTATATAGAAGATATCTCTAGTTTCTATGATATCTCAGTTCATTAGTGGTATTCAGTTGGTGGAATAATTATTATATTTATGTAATTTGGTGTCCCCTATTATAGTTTTAGGACTCAGTCTATATCCTAGGCTAAGATCCATTTTTTATATTTTGGGTTTGTGGGGTTTTCAGTAGGGATTATTAATGTATATTTTTGATTATTTAACCCTTGATCTTGTTTTAGGTTTTCAGTGAACCATAAAATTGGTTCATATATATAATCCAAAAAAAATTGGAAACCATATCTTATATATTATTCTATTTTATTAGAGAAATATTAAAAAAAATATATGTTTTATTATTTAAAATATATCATTACTGGGTGGTGGGAAGTCATTCCTTATATTTTAACACAAAACTTAGTTATGACACTTTTATCCAAGATAAAAAAATTATCCTTATTTATTTCTCAAAAAAAGTTGTAAAATTTGATCAATAATAAACCATGTGGGTGAAAATAAACTGTCTCATTTTATTGTAAAAAAACTTTTTTTACAATCAATCTATTTTCAAATAAAATAAATAAAATGAGATACAATACATATATTTTATTATTAGGATTTAATGTAATTTATTGTATTGATTTCCATGATATAGAAACCCTTTGTTTCATCACTTGAATCCATACTTGAAGCTCTATCCATTATTTATTCATCAATTTTTAACTCCTATAATAATTTAAAACATTTATCTATTTTTATTTGGTATCATGTACCCTTTAAAATATAATAATTGATTTTTATAACATTAATACATTATGTTTACTATCCCTGGTTTTTTTGTAAACTTTTTGGTATTTCTAGAAATTCCTCCTTAGATAACTAGGTTCACCATAATGTATACATTGTCCCTCCTTAACAACACCTTTACATTCCAATGACCAAGGTTAAATATTATACCCTCTAATATTATTCTTCCAAATTAAAATTTTATCCTTATGTACTATCTATAAATCATTAAATCAAAATTATTTCATATCCAACATTAATATCCTAAATATATTGACAAGGTTGGGTAAACATTCATTGAATTCATTCACACTATCAAAAACTTAATAAAAATGAACATATAATAAATTCCACAATAAGAACTATCCTTAAAAAAGATATCAGCCTCTCCAAGTGATTAATATAACCATTAATATGTAGTATATGATAGAATAATAAAATTCCATTAATTCTTTTCATATAAACAATACCTTTTACATCATCATTAAAAACTATGTTGTGATTTTCATAAACATTTAGAATTTCTTTTTGTATAGCTTCACCAGTAAGTTACTCAGTATAGGGAAGGTCAAAAACATTTAATTTCCATTCATGTTTAAAAACCATTCTAAAGTTTATGTAGTAGTACATAAGTTTCTTCCATTAATAATTTCTATTTTAAGTATTAACCCTAAAGTCAATTTTGATTATGATGATGTAAATTTTTCTATAACAAATTTTTTTATAAGATGTGTATCAGGATTGAAAATCAATTAAAAGTGAATTTTATTAAATTTTATCACACAAAAGTGATTGTTTACCTACATAGATAATTGATTATAGGAACTCAAATTCCAACACAATGAATTAGTGAAATAATTATCTTTGATAAATAATGAATATGATATGAAATTTAAAATGGGCCTTCACTTTATTGACATGATTGTTTACCTACATAGCTAATTGATAATAGGAACTCAAATTCCAACACAATGAATTAGTGAAATAATTATCTTTGATAAATAATGAATATGATATGAAATTTAAAATGGGCCATCACTTTTGTGTGATAAAATTTAATAAAATTCACTTTTAATTGATTATGATGATGTAAATTTTTCTATAACAAATTTTTTTATAAGATGTGTATCAGGATTGAAAATCAATTAAAAGTGAATTTTATTAAATTTTATCACACAAAAGTGATGGCCCATTTTAAATTTCATATCATATTCATTATTTATCAAAGATAATTATTTCACTAATTCATTGTGTTGGAATTTGAGTTCCTATAATCAATTAGCTATGTAGGTAAACAATCATGTCAATAATATGAAATATGAATCTTGGATAGTTGACTAGAAACTCATTTCCTAACTTATAAGGTTTCCTATTTAATTTTGACTAGATATTATACAATATATGGGAAACTAATATTATTTTAGTCACCCATAGCTCGATTTTATTACATAGTATAATCTATGTACACCATGATCTGATAGATCTAACCTGTTTGAATGGTCGATTTCCTGTTAATTGTTCACGTTGGAAGGAATATGACACCTATTATATTTATGTGGTTTTTAAATCTCTCCATATTACCTAATATATACTCAATATGTATGTATACATATAATAATTTAGTTTTTTATCTCATACCTTCAACTAAATTAATATGTTTAAAACATATTATTTTATAACACTTTATACAACTCTTGATTTATATTACTTACTCAAAAAAACTCAATTATATTCACATATATCGAAATGAATCCCATGAATGAGATTTATAAAGAAATTTCATGTAAATTATTATAATTATATGAAACAAAAACCCTTATAAGATCAAATATGGTGTAATGGGTAGTCAACCCCTACTTTTCTAAATAGAGCAGATGCACCATTTCTGGTGATAAATCAAATTCAAATTCATAACTTCCATATATAAATACTCAAAATAAAAATGAAATTAAAAATAATCATAACACCTAATATATAGAAATCATAATAAAAATTTACATTCCACTTTATAACACACAAAAAATCATATTAATTACCTAACATAACTTAATATTACGCCATACCTAACATGTATATCCTTATATGCATGGAATTGAATTTATAAGAAGTATATTAACACTTTAAACTAAAGCATGAATATATTTCAAATATAACTATTTATAAAAATAAATAAAAAAGTATGGAATAAAATAAATAAATAAATAATTCATAAAATGAAATATGAGATAAACCTTTATGAACATTTCATAAATAAATAATTATAAAAAATTTTATAATTAAACATGCATTATGTATATTCTATGAAAAAATAAGCATAAAAATTTAACTTTTATTTTGTAACACCCCAAGATTTTAAAAATAAATTCAAATATATAAAACATTGAGTCTCTACATAATGAAACTTTTTTTAAGCATATAGTTATAAACTAGTTGTGAAACATACTTTTGCTGACACTATGATTTGAATTTTGAAAAACAGACATACACGGATGTGATCAATAAGTTATTTAGAGTCCTATAGGACAAATATATTTTTTGGTGAATATTAACCTACCCTTATGAATAGAAATGTTACCCTTATTAATATTAATATGACCCATATTAATAGTAAGAAGGTATGATTTCAATTGAATGATTGGATGGGCCTGTAAGGGGCACAGCGGCTTCAGGCGCTCTCCCCGTCGCTGCCTCCTTCCCTAGAGTTTCGTGGCGGCCTTCCGTTTTCTCGGCGAGTCTGGCGGTTCCTCAAATCCAGTGGGTTCAGGGTTCTCATCGTCTCTCCCGCTCTCCATCGCCTCTCTCGATTCCTTTCTCTGTTTAGGGTTTCGTTGGCGGCGTGGTGTCGGTCCGAGACGGAAATTCCAGATCCATACGTCTGAGGTCTTGGCCCGTCTCCCGGGTTTGGCGGATGGTTTTGCGGCGGACCTCGAGGTCGCAAAGGACGGCGGCGATGGGTTTCCTCTGCTTGCAGCAGATCCCTGCTTCCTCCGGTTCTGAGTATTGGAGGTTTTTAACTCGTTGGGTTTGAAGGTTTTCTTCTTGATTTTGGTATGTGTGATCTTTGTTGGTTGCTTGGTTTTTTCTCCCCGGTGAACGCTTCCCGGTGATTGGCCTTGCTGGATTTTCTCCGGCGGTGACGTTTGACGGCACTGATGGTCGGATCTATGGGTGTAAGACCGGTCTTCACCGGCATACTCTCCGGAGCGCTCTCGGTTGTGCGTCAACGTTTTTCGGCCCTGTTTGTTGACATCGACGAGGAGCGCCTGTTTCGGGCTCCTGAGATTTTCGTAAGTTTGTGATGACGGTGGTCAGATGGTGCTGCGAAGGAGGTTCCGACGACGATTTTCCGATGGTCTCACCGGCGACCGGCGAGATGATTGCGGGGCTCTGATGACTGGTTCGAGCTTCGACGTGACGGTGGTACGAGTTACGAGGTGATGAGCTGTGCATGGGGTGAAGTTCGAGGCAGTTTTGTTGAATTTGAATTTTGAATGATGGTTTTGGGTGCGGCTGTATCGGGAACCGGATAACCCTCAAACCGGCTTTTTAAAAATCCAAAAAAAGTGATTTGCAGGCATATTAATAGTAAATTGTAAAAATGACTAGTAACCTCAACAATGATTGTATAATAAAAAAGAATCTTATAAGTGACAATATGATCATTATATAAGTGTTGGTATTTTTTTAATTCTACATATCAAGGAATAGTAATAGTGAATTTTTGGGATTTTTCTGAAGTACACGAAATTTCTATTAATAGTAAAATACGGTAATTTACCGAATATATACATTATATGTTAAATACACTATTCCAAGAATCGCGTATGATGTAAGCACCCTTATTTCAAACTCATATGCTCTTTTTACTATTTTGGGTCACATTAATAAATACTATTCATAGTCTTGAGTAAGAATATTAAACTAATTATTAAAATAATGGCAAACCCCTCATCTCCTCCACTATAAATACTACCCTCACCCCCTCTTCATCTCACACATATAAAGTTTTGAGAATTGTCTGAATTATTCCCAATCCCCTTTTGAATTATCTTCCCCACATCCAATACCTTATGGTCTCACCAAAATTCTAATACCAAAATCCTTAAGGAGGATCTCAAGGAGAAGAGATCAAGAGGTAAAAAATCCTCTTTCATTTTCTTGTGTTTTCATTTCAATTCCTTTTCTTTTATTATACTCTATTCACCTCCCCTTATACAATAGAATTTAAATAACAATTATATAATATATACTATAATTTTATCATGTTTATGGAAAAAATCATCAACATACTTATTCTCTTATCCCTCTTATTAGAAAAATAAGAACATCGCCTGTGATGCGTCAATTTATCGACATCGTGGATGATGTATTTTCAATTTCCATTAATTCCATGAAATATGGACATAAAAACATTTTAATGGTTGAAAAATATTATAAATATTATGATATAACCTCTTTTAAGTTCTGTAATTATCTTATATTAATGATATTCAATTATATAATGAAACTAGTTTGTGATTATCGAAAAACCTCCAAAATAATCTAAATAAATAGCCCTAATGATTTATCTAATTAACATATAACCAAAATGATTATGGAATAATTCAAAATTATGAAAACATATTAATACCATTTCATTCCACTTCTGGATATTTTCCTCCATTCAACAAGAACGTCCTTTATGAACCAACCGTGGAAATCATGTGAAGAACGCACCTGAAAAAATGGAAATAACAGAATATTATTAACAAATGATTTGAATGATGTTATAAAATTATCATCTAAGTTATTATAAAAATGAATATGTTTCTATAAAATATTAATAAAACTATTTTAACCCTTATAAAAGAGGTTTAAACAAGTTTTAAGTAATAAAAACCTGATTTAAGGGAAATCTTAACCCAATTTCTATTCATTTGGTTAACCTTATACTTCATTAATTATGACCTACCAAGATTATTTGTGTAATTTATTTCATTTATAATATGATTTATTATTTTTATTTATAGTATATATACATAATCCTTTTATTCTATTAATACTCACTTCAATTATATGATATTTGTAAGGGACTTTCCTTTAAAAAGCCTGTTTTAAAATTTTATTTTACAAAATTAAAAGCAATGTTTTTTTGAAATTATTCATATTTTATGATTATTTTATAGTTTTTGAGAATTTTTTATGATGAAGGGTGGGAACTATATCTCACTAAAATTCATTTTTTATGTGTAAGTTGGAGTTCATTTTTATAGTTACTCCAAGTGTAATTGTAATGGTTACACCATAAGGTAGTCGTGATAGTTAAATTGTATAGTAGTTGTGAGGGTTAAAAATCATAAGGTATTCATGAGGGTTAAAATATAAGTTATTAATTCCCTAATATACCTTTAAAATTTTATTTATTTTCTATAAGTTTTATGGAAAACTCATGTTTCACAAAGTAAGCATATATGGGTGAGAAGTATGTCTTTGTGAAAATGATTTTATATGTTTATAAGTATTCAGGGACTAATGGTTTCTTTTCTTCTTCTTATATCCCTTATTGAGATTTTTATGCTCATACCAAGATTTTAAATGTTTTTCACAGGTTATAAGTTTGTGTAAGAGAAATAATAATGTCATGTTAAATGTTATGAATATTTTCTGAAGGAATCATGTTGTTGTTTTGTTTTAAAAAATTTATGTTTTGGAAGAAATGGATACAGTTTTAGTGGTACCTATTTTTCATTCTTGTGAATTAATATGTATGAGTTATGTCCTATATTTATAAAACTATAAACCAAAAATATATTTGGAAATTTAAAGAAGTTAAATCTAGTTGAAATAAAAAGATAATGTAATTTTTAAGGCCAAGTCCTTATAGTTGGTATCAAATCGCGGTTTAGATAACTTTCAGAGTTAGTATGAAGTTAATAGAATACCATAAATGAATTTTAACATATGTTTAATTTTAAATGGTATATAATTTAATTATTAACATGTTACTTCATCTAAGATATGTATGTTTCTAATGGTTTTACATAGAAGAAACCGAGAAGATGAAGTTGGAAAGAACCGAGAGGCTAATATTATTCCAAATCCACGACCAGAAATGGTCGGAATTGGAATCGACCAGTTTGTGATAGTAAGGTATTAGCTAAAATAGGTAATAAATGGTGGTGGAATCCATGAAATAGAACATCCAGGTCAACCACAAGGAAACATGATGATAGTGGAACATTTTATGAGGCAAAACCCTCTTTCTTTCAATGGATCTTTTGACTTAGTAGTTGTTGAAGGATGGATTAAATCCCTTAAAAAGATATTCATTGTTATGAGATGTTCATATAATCAAAATTTTAGTATTTACATTTATATTTTTAATGGTGAAGAAAATCAGTGGTGTTCAATGGTCATGAATTTTTAGGATAGATAGGAGATTGAACCCTTAGAGAGAGATGAATTTAAAAGTAATTTCCTTGAAAAATATTTTCCTAAGGGGGGTCGACTTAGGATGGAGAAGAAATTCATTGAATTTAAGAAAAATGTGGAATATTTAGTGGATGTGTGTGAAGAAAAATTCACTCGACTGGTGACTTAATCTCTAAATCTTATTCTCAGCCATGATAGAAAAATCAACCATTTTTACTCAGGATTGAAGCCAATATATCGAAGGGAATTGACTTATTGTGAGTTCAAAATTTATGAAAAACTTATCTGATGTGCTTAGAGGGTCAAAATAGAGTTTTATAATGATCATGTGTACTTTGAAAACAAAAAGAAAAAATGTTCTATATGTAAAGTGATGGGTAAGAATCAGTCAAAGAAATCAGATAGTAAGAAAGTTCAGTTTCTAGTTTGTGAAAAGTGTGGTAAAAAGAATCATGGGGAATGACTTAACAAAACTGGGAAGTGTTTTTGATATGTTAAGTTTGGACATATGGCCATATATTGTAATGAAAATGATACAAATATTAATCCTTATAATAAAACTATAAAGTGTTTTAAATGTGGTGAGATGGGTCATTATGAAAACTCCTACCCAAAGAAAGATCTGAATAATGAAAAGAATCTTGACTCTAACTAGAAAGGTGTAGTGAGATAATTTGATACTACATCAATGGAAGTTAGACCATCCGATGAAGTGGTATTAGGTACTTTGTTTGATTACTCATATTTCTCTAATGTTTTTTTTGATACAGGGTCTACATATTCCTCTATTTCTAAGAAATGTTCCGGTAAATTGGAGATATCACCTCAAAAAATGATACCTGGACTTATTATTAAAACACCAGGTCGGAATATTACAGGGAAAATGAATATTTGGAATCTTTTTATTGTTATATATAGAAATACATTTCCTTAGAACCTTGTTTTTTACCCTTATTAGAGTTTTATGTCATTCTACGTATGGATTCGTTTTCTATTTATCATACTAAGATTGATTATAGATCTAAAGAAGTTGTTTTTCATAAAATGTTTCAGTTTGTATACAAGAATTATCCAATAAAATTGATAACATATTAAGAAGATAAGAAACTATTAAAAGATATAAATGAAATTTTTCTTTCTCATATGTTTGAAAAAAATGGGAACTGTTCAAATTAATGATGTTCCCATGGTAAATGAATACCTTGATATTTTTCTTAATGAGTAACCCGGTGTTTTACCTGATCAAGAAGTTGAATTCATATATTACTTAGTTCCTAATAGTAATAAAATTTCAAAATCTCGTAACCAAATAGATCAAATAGAACTTCTTGAATTGAAAAATTAGTTGAATGAGTTTCTTAATAAAGGATTCATTCATCCCAGCACTTCCCTATGGGGTGTTCCAATTTTGTTTCTTAAAAATAAAGATGGTTCCATGAGACTTTCCATTGATTATAGAGCTTTGAATAATGTTACTGTTAAGAATATGTATCATTTGCCACAAATCGATGACTTTTGTTATCATCTCTAGGGAGATCAGTATTTTTAGAAGACTGACTTGAGATCTAGATACCACAGTTGAAGGTAAAGGATGATGATATCCCAAAAACAGGTTTTCATACAAGATATGGGAGTTGCGAGTTTGTTGTTATTCCATTTGGTTTGACAATTTCCCCAGCTTTATTTATGGATATTATGAATAGAATATTTTTTTAATATTTGGATAAGTTTTTTATTGTATTTATTGATGATATTTTGGTCTTTTGAAAAATTTATAAGGATTATGAAAAACATTTAAGTATTGTCTTTCAAACTCTCAATGAAAATAAGTTATATTGAATCTTTAGAAAATGTGATTTTTGGTTGAAAAATATTTATTTCCTTGGGAACATTGTAAATAAGGATAGAATAACAGTTGATCCTACCAAAAAAAGTTTTTGATGAATTTCCAATACCTAAAAATTTTTAGAGATTCATAGTTTTCTTGGATTGAAATGTTATTATGGACATTTTGTTAAAAACATTTCATTTTTATCTAGCATTCTTGCTAAGTAAACATGAAAATGGGTTAAATTTATTTGGATAGAAGAATGTGATGTTAGTTTTTAGGAACTGAAGAAAATGTTGGTGAATGATCTAGTTTTGGCCCTGCCTTCCAGAAATGGTGCGTTTTTCATCAACAATGATGCTTCATTGAAGGAAATAGGTTGTGTTCTAATGCATAATGATTAGGTAATTGCTTAAGCTTCAAGGCAGCTAAAACCCTATGAGTTCAATTATCCCACACATGATTTGGAATTATCTGTTGTGGTTTTTTCTTTAAAAATTTAGAGGCATCATTTATACAGAACCAAACATGAAAGATATATAGACCATAATAGTCTAAAGTATATATTCACTCAGAATGAATTAAACATAAGGAAAAGTAGATGTCTTGAATTGATAGGGGATTATGATTGAATGATCAATTACCATCTTGGAAAATCTAACAAAGTGGCAGCTGCCTTGATCCAAAAACTTCATACATTATTAACCATGTTATGTTGGGAACATGATTCCTTGAATATTGATTTAATGAATTTTGATTTGGATGTTTTTGGTGCAGTAAATTCTTCTGTTTTGTTTCAGGTTTTAGTAAATACATCTTTGTCAGATATAATCAAGCATAAAAGGAATATGGGGAGTTACATAAAATTGTATAATTGGTTAAAATGGGTAAGTATAGAGAATTTAACATTGATAGAGATAGTGTTTTGAGATTCAGAAAAATATTGTGTGTTCCTTTTGTTTCCCAGCTGAAAAAAGAATTGTTGTTTGAGGATCATAGTTCTCCATTTTCAATTCATCATTGAAGTACTAATATGTACAGATTCCTTCGATAATATTACTAGTGGGATGGAATTAAAAGAGATAATGTAGATTTTACCATGAAACGTTTGACATGTCAATAGGTTACAGCATAGAGAAAACTACCAGAGTGGATGATTCATCATTTTCCAGTGCCAAATTGGAAATAGGAAAATATATCCATGGACATCTTGGTGAGATTACCAAATACTTCTTGAGGTAACAATGTGATTTGGGTTATTGTTGATTGGATGACTAATTTTTCATATTTCCTTCTTATTTGAGATACAATGTATTTGGATCAGCTTTTATAACTATACCTCAAACTGATTTTCAGATTACATGGAGTTCTACTTTCCATTGTATCTGTCCATGACCCCAAGTCCACTTATAACTTTTGAAATTGTATTCAGAAGTTGTTGGTTATAGAATTAAATTTCACAACTTATTTTCATCTTCAATCTAATGGATAGACCGAGAAAACAATTTATGCATTAAAGGATATACTTTAATCTTGTTCAATGGACTACCAAGGATGTGGGACCAAAAAATTACTTTAGTTGAGTTTTCTTATAATAACAGTTTTCATTCCAGTATACAGATTTCACCTATTAATGCGTTATATGGGAAGCTGTGTCGAACTCTAATTTTTTGATGAGGTCAGGCAAAAGAAGTTGATGGGACTAGAATTAGTAGAGAAAATGCTTGATAAATTGAAGATGATCCAAAAATACATGAGTACAGCTAAGAGCAGGAAGAAAAGTTATGCAGATAACATGATGAAATTATTTTCTTTCAAGGTAGGTGATCATGTTTATCTTAGAATCTCACCATAGAAAAGTGTCATGCATTTTGTTAAGAAATGAATTCTAAGTCCAAGTTTCATTGAACGTTATGAAATCTTGGAGAATGTTTGACAGGGTTCCTACCAAGTTTATTTTTCTCTATGTTTTTCTCAGGTAAATAATATTTTTCATGTTTTGATGTTGAGAAAGTATATGCCATATTCGTCTCATTTTTTGAGCCCAAAAGCACTTCATATGGAAGAGAACCTTTTTTATAAAGATAAACCTGATCATATTATTGAGCGAAGAGAAAATTTATTATAGAATAAGGAAATCTACCGGGTAAAGGTTTTGTAGAGAAACCATCACTACTGGAAATGTGACCTTTCCCAACACTTCTATACCCCCTTTCCCAACGGTTTGGCTAAACCTTTGGGAAAGCCCACTTTGTGGCCACTTTTCCCAATGGTTTGCCAAAACCATTGGGAAAGGGTAGGCTTTCCCAATGGTTTGGAAAAACCGTTGGGAAAGGTCCAATTTGTGGCCACTTTTCCCAACAGTTTTGGCCAAACCATTGGGAAAGCCTACCCTTTCCCAACGGTTTGGCCAAAACCGTTGGGGAAGGTCCAATTTGTGGCCACTTTTCCCAACAGTTTGGCCAAACCATTTGGAAAGGTTAGGCTTTCCCAATGGTTTGGCCAAACCGTTGGGAAAGGTCGCCAATATTTCAACATCCCTTCCTGGATTCCAGGGACCTATACCAACGGTTGTCAAAACCGTTGGTATAGGTCCTTTTATGTTTTATCGGATCCTCTTAACCAGAACATTCTATAAATCAAAATTTAAAATAATTATGATAATACATATATATTTATGAAATTATGTTCACAGAAGTCATGTTAGGTTAGTGGTTAGGTCGTTCAATGATAAAATGGAGGTCCTGGGATCAAATCCTAGCGAATGTTTTTTTTTGGAAATACATATACCAACATTTTTAAGGAACTTTTGGTATAGATTTTCATATTACTTATACCAACGGTTTTCAAAACCATTGGTATAAGTATATTCCAATGGTTTTCCAAAAACCGTTGGTATAGACCTATCCCAACGGCTTACTTGCCTATGGTTGGCTATACCAATGGTTTAGAGGCCTATACCAACGGTTCCAAACTGTTGGTATAGGATAGTTTTCCAGTAGTGCATATATTTGAATAAGGAACATGGAAATCTAAAAATGTTAAGAGGTAAAATTACCCTCACTTGTTTATGAGGACACAATTTCTGGAAGGGGAGAAGAATGTAACACCCCAAGGTTTTAAAAATAAATTTAAATACATGAAACACTGATTTTTTACATAATGACACTTTATTTTAAGGATATAGTTATAAACTAGTCATTAAACATAATTTTTCCACTTCTATGAATTGAATTTCAAAAAATAGACATACACGGTTATGATTAGTAAGTTATTTGGATTCTGATATGACAAACATAATTTTTGGTGAATAGTAATCTTCCCATATGAATTGTAATGTTGCCCATATGAATAGTAATATAACTCTTATGAATCGTAAATCATCTAAATTAATAGTAACATAACCAAGGAATGTATAATAAAAAAAGGCATCTTATAAGTGACAATATGATCATTATATAAGTGTTGTTATTTTAATAAATCATAAATATTTAATTACAATTTTTTATGATTAATTAAATAATTTAAATGAAATTTTATTTTCATAAAATGTAATCATAAATTATTATTTTACTGTCGTGTGGTTATAAGATAATTTTATGAGGCTATCAATAAATTTTCAAGGTATTATAAAATGAGTTATAGTTTTAAAATTGTTATTTTTCAAGTAAATTATGATCTTATTTAAAAATTAAATTTTATTTTTATTTAAATTTTTTTTTGATAAAATGGATTTCATTTTTTAATTCTATGCATCAAATAATAATTTAGGTGAATTTTTTGGTTTTTTCTAAAATACTTGAATTTTTTATGAATAGTGAAATACAGCAATTTACCGTATATATACATTATATGTTAAATAAACAATTCCTAGAATCATGTATAATGTAATAAACCTTGGTTCAAACTCACATGCTCGTTTTACTGTTTTGGGTCACATTAATCAAGACTATTCATAGTCTTGAGAAAAAATATTAAACTATTGATTAAAATAAAGGAAAACCCATACTCTCCTCCACTATAAATACCACCCTCACCCCCTCTTCCTCTCACACATATCAAGCTTTGATAATTGTCAAAATTATGCCCAATCTCATTCCCAATTAGCTTACCCACGTCCAATATCTACTGGTCTCACCAAAAGGCCAATACCAAATGCTTTAAGGGGGATCTCAAGGAGAAGAGATCAAGAGGAAAAAATCCTCTTTCATTTTCTTGTGTTTTCCTTTAAATTCCTTTTCTTTTCTTATAATATCATCACCATAACTTATCCAAGAGGAATTAAATATCTAGTATCTTAGATATACAATAATTGTATCTTTTTTATGGAAAAAATCATCAACTTACTTCTTCTCTTCTCCCTCTTATTCAAAAAAATAAGAAGATCGCCAGTGATATGTCAATTTATCAACATCATGGATGATGTATTTTCAATATCTATTAATTGCTTGAAATATTATTGTAAAACCATTTTAATGGTTGAAAAAGAATTTAAATTTTATGATATAACCTCTTTAATTTTCTGTAATTAACTTATTTTCATGATATTAAATTATATAATGAAACTAGTTTGTGATTATTGAAAACCCGCAAAATGGTCTAAATAAATATCACTAATGATTTATCCAATGATTCATCCTCATAACATATATCCAAAATGATTTCTGTCATCATTTAAAATTATGTAAACATATTAATACCATTTCATTCCACATCTAGAGTTTTTCTTCCATTCGATAAGAAAATCCTTTACGAACCAACCATTGAAATCATGTGAAGAACGCACTTGAAATAATTGAAATAGAAAACATATTATTAATAAATGGGTACAATTATGTTATAAAATGATGAAATAAGGTGTTAGACACAAGAATATGATTCTTTAAAATATTAATAACACTATTTTAACCATTATACAGAAGGTTTAAAAAGGTTTTAAGTAAGAAGAACCCAAGGTAAGGGAATTCTTAACCCAATTTCCATTATTTTGGTTAAACTTATACTTCATCAATTATGTGATAAAAAGATTATTTTTGTAATTAATTTTGTTTATATTATGATTTATTATGTTTTTTTTATATTATATACACATAATCCTTTAATTCTATTAATTCTCACTTCAAATATATGATATTTTTAATGGAATTTCCATTAAAATTCCTCTTTTAAAATTTTATTTTACAAAATTAAAATCAATGTTTATATAAAATTATTCATGTTTTATGCATATGTTATAGTTCTTGATAATTTTTTATGATGAAGTGTGGGTCCTATATCTCACTACAATGCATTGGGTATGTGTATGTTTGGGGTTGGTCATATGGTTACTCCAAGTTTAACTATAATGGTTACACCATAAGATAGTTGTGAGGGTTAAATTGTATGGTAGCCCTAAGGGTTACAAATCATAAGGTAGTCATGAGGGTTACAGTATAAGTGATTAATTCCCCATGATACCTTTCTTATTTTATTTATTTTCTCTATGTTTTTTGTAAATCTCATGTTTCACAAAGTAATTATATATGGGTGAGAAGTATGTCTTTGTGAAAATGATTTCATAAGTTTATAAGTATACATGGACTAATAGTTTCTTTTCTTCTTTTTATATCCATTATTGATCTTTTTATCCCCATACCAGGATTTTAAATGTTTTTCACAGTTTATAAGGATTTTTAATATAAGGACGATATTCAAGTTAAATTTTATGAAGATTTGTGGAAGGAATCATGTTATTGTTTTGTTTAAAAAAATTATGTTTTGGAAGAAATGGATATTATTTTAGTGGTACCCACTTTGTATGATTTTGGGTTGATATGTATGAGTTATGTTCTAAATTTATAAAACACGAAACCAAAAGAATATTTTGGAATGTAAAGAAAATAAATATAGTTTAAAAAACTAGATTATGTAATATTTAAGGTCGGGTCTTTATAGTTGGTATCAAAGAACAGTTTAGATAACTTTAGGAGTTAGTATAATGTTAATAGAATACCATAAATAATATTTACATCATTTTTATGTTGAAATGGTATATAATTTAAATATTAAAATGTTTCTTCATCTAAGATATGTATGTTCAGAATGGTTTTCCATAAAAGAAAAAGGGAAGCTGAAGTTGGAAGGAACTGAGAGGCTGAAATCTTTCCAAATCCCTGGCCATAAATGGTGGGATTTGAAACCGAGTAGTTTCTGATAGTAATGGATTAGATGACACAATTGATAAATGGTGGTGAAATCCATGAAATAATATAACCATAGCCACCAAAAACTAACATGATGATAGTGGAAAATTTTATGAGGCAACACCCTCCTGCTTTTAGGGGATCTTCTAACCTATTAGCGACTTAAAGATGGATCAAATCCATTAAAAAAATATTCGTTGTTATGGTATGTTCATATAATCAAAAGGTTGGTCTTTATATTTATGGTTTTTATGGTGAATCTGATCAGAGGTGGTCAATGGTTAAGAATTTCAGGGATAAATTGGATATTGAAGCCTTAGAGTAAAATGAATTTAAATGTATTTTCCATAAAAAGTATTTACCTAAGGTGGTTCAACTTAGGATGGGTAAAAAATTAATTGAATTGAATAAAATGGTAAAATATTCATTGGATGTGTATGTATAAAACTTCACCCAACTGTAAAGGTATGTTCTAAATCTTATTCTGGATCTTGATAGAAAAATCAACAATTTTTACTTAGGATTTAAGCCAATATATCAATGGGAATTGGCTTCCTATGAGTTCAAAAGTTATGAAAAACTTATTTAATGTGTTGAGAGGGTAGAAATTGAGTTTTCTAATGATCACTTGTACTTTGATAACAAACATAAGAATAGGTCCAGATGGAAAGTGATGGGTAATAATCAGTCATATAAATCTGATGGTAAGAAAGTTCAGTTTCTAGTTTGTGAAAAGTCTGGTAAAAATCACCCTGAGGGATGCCTTATCGTGGAAAGTTGGGAAATATTTCTCAATATTGTAATGAAAATGACCCTAATATAAATCCTGATAATAAAAATATAAGGGTTTCAAATGTGGTGAGATGGGTCAATATGAAAATATATGCTCAAAGAAATGTCTGAATGATGAAAAGAAGTCAGACTATAAGAAAAAAGGTGTAGTGTGATCCCTTGAGACTACATAAACAGATGTCGGTCCATCCAATGAAGTGGTATAAGGTACTTTTTTTTACTCGGATTTTTATAAATTCTTGTTTGATACAGGGTCTATACATTCCTTTATTTCTATGAAATTTTCTAGTAAATTGGAAATATCATCTCAAAAAATGATACCAGAACTCATTATTAAAACACCCAGGGGAGTATTAAATCCAAAATGAATTTTAATAATTTTCTTATTGTTATCTATGGAAATACATTACCTGAACACCATGATATTTTACCCTTATTATAGTTTTATATCATTCTAGGTATGGATTGTCTTTCTTTTTATCATGCTAAGATTGATTATTGATCTAAAGAAGTTGTTTTTTAGAAACTATTTCAATTTGTATACAAGAATGGATGAATATAATTGATAACATATCCAGAAGTTGAGAAACTATAAAAATATGGAAAAAAAGTTATCTTTCCCATATTGTTGAAAATATGGGAACTATTCAGATTAATGATGTTCTAGTGGTAAATGAATACCTTGATATTTTTCTTGATGAGTTATCTTGTTTTATATCTGATTGAGAAGTTGAATTCATAATTTACTTAGTTCTGAATGGTAATCCAATTTCAAAACTCACTTACCAAATGGATAAAATAGAACTTCTAGAATTGAAAAATCAGTTGTGGGAGTTTCTTGAAAAATGATTCATTCTTCCTAGAATGTCATTGTGGGGTGCTGTTATTTAGTTGGTTAAAAAGAAAGATGGTTCTAGGAGAATTTCCATTGATAATAGATCTTTGAATAATGTTACTATTAAGAATAAGTATCATTTTCCTCATACTAATGACTTGTTTGATCAGCTCTAGGGAGCTCAGTATTTTTTCAAGATTGACTTGAGATCCAGATACCATCAACTGAAGGTGAAGGAGGATGATATCCTGAAAATAGGTTTTCATACTGTATATAGGAATAATGGGTTTTTTTTGTGCCCTTTAGTTTGAAAATTACCCCTTCTATATTCATGGATCTTATGAATAGAATATTTCAGAAATATTTGGATAATTGGTTTGTTCTATTTATTGATGATATTTTGGACTTTTCAAACATTTATAAGGATCATGAAAGACATTTAAGTATTTTCTTACAAACTCTCAAAGAAAATAAGTTATAAATAAAGTTTAGCAAATGTGATTTTTGGTTGAAATTGATTTATTTCCAAGGTTACATTTTAAATATGGATTTAATAACAGTTTATCCTACTAAAAAAACTGGTTTATGAAGGTCCATGACCTAAAAATGTTTTAGGGATTCATACTTTCCTTTTATTAGAAGGTTATTATCGATAGTTTATTAAAAATATTGCATGATTATCTATCCCACTAACTAAGTTAACATGAATATGAGTTAAATTTATTTGGATAGAATAATGTGATGATTATTTTTAGGAACTAAAGAAAATATTATTGAATGAACTAGTTTTGGACCTGCATTCCGAAAATGGTAACTTTTTCATCTAAAATTATGATTCATTAAAGGGATTTGGTTGCATTTTGATGTACATTGATTAGGTAATTTCTTATGATTCAAGACAATTGAAACCTCATGAGTTAAATTTTCCAATACATGATATGGAATTAGCAGCTGTGGTTTTTGCTTTTAAAATTTGGTGGCATCATTTATTTGGAACCAAATGTGAAATATATACTGACCATAATAGTCTAAAGATTATATTCACTCAGAAGTAATTGAACATGAGGTAGATAATATTTATTGAATTGAAAAATGATTATTATTGCACAATTAATTACCATCTTGGAAAATCAAACAAATTGGAAAATTCCTTGATCCAAAAACATCATACATCAATAACCATGTTGTGATTGGAACAAGACCCATTGATTAATGATTTAATGAATTTTGGTTATGAATTTTTTGGTATAGTAAATTCCTCTATTTTTTCTAGTCTTAGTGAATCCATCTTTTCCAAATAGAATTAAGCGAGCATAGAAGGAAGATGGGGAGTTATAGAAAAAGGTGGAATTGGTGAAAATGAGTAAGTTTCCATAATTTAACACTGATAAATATTGCATTTTCTGATTTGGAAAAATATTTTGTGAGCCTTATGTTTCCAAGCTAAAGAAAGAATTGTTTTTTGAAGCTCATAGTTCTCTATTTTCAGTTTATCCTAGAAGTACTAAGATGTACAAAGACCTTCGAGAATATTACTGGTGGGATGGAATGAAAAGAGATATTTTTTATTTTACCATGAAATTTTTAAAATGTCAATAGGTTAAAGTAGATAGAAAACTACCAAAGGATATGCTTAGGAGTTTTCCATTATAATAGTGGAAATGGGAAAATATATTCATGGACATTATGGTGGGACTACTGAAGACTTCTCGAGGTAACAATTTGAATTAGGTTATTGTTGATCAGCTAACTAATTTTTAATATTTCATTTATATTCAAGATACTATGTTTTTGGATCAACTTTCTTAATGATACCTCAAAAATATTTCCAAGATACATTGAGTTCCACTTTCCATTATATCTGACCATGATCCCAGGTACACTTCTAACTTTTGGAATGTCCTTCAGAAGATATTGGGCACAAAATTAAATTTCATTACTACTTTTCATCTTCGATCTGATGGATAGACCGATAAAAAAATTTAGACATTGGAGGATATTCTTTAATCTTATTAAATGGACTACTATGGAAGTTTTGATCAACATATTCCTTTAGTTTAGTTTCCTTATAATAACATTTTTCATTCCGGTATACATATGGAACCTTTCGAGGCATTATATGGGAAGCAGTGTCAAACTCCAGCTTTTTGGGATGAAGTCAGAGGAAGGAAGTTGATGGGACTAGAATTAGTAGGGGAAGTGTCTGAGAAAGTGAAGATGATCCAGAAATACGTGAGGATAGCTCAAAGAAGGAAGGAAAGTTATACGTTTAACATTAGGAAAGACTTTTGTTTCAAGATATGTGATCATGTTTTTATTAGAATCTCACCATAGAAAAGTGTTATGAATTTTGGTAATAAAGGAAAGATAATTCCATGTTTCATTGGAACTTATGAAATCATAGATAAAGTTGAACCGGTTTTCTACTAAGTATCTTTAACTCTGATTTTATCTTAGTTACATAATATTTCTCATGTTTCAATGTTGAGAAAGTATGTGCCATATTCTTCTCATTTTTTAGTTCAAAAGCAGTTTAGCTGGAAAAGAAATTTTCTTATGAAGAGAAACTTGTTCAGAATCTTGATCGAAGAGAAAATGTATTGCAGAATAAGGTAATCTACTAGGTAAAGGTTTTGAGGAGAAACCACATGGTTGAAAAATAAATATGGGAATCTAAAAAATTTATGATGGAAAGGTACTCTCACTTGTTTAATAAGTAAATAAAATTACGAGGACACAATTTCTGGAAGGGGGGGGAGAATGTAACACCCCAAGGTTTTAAAAATAAATTAAAATACATGAAACACTAAGTCTCTACATAATGAAACTTTTTTTTAAAGAGATAATTATAAACTAGACATTAAACTTAATTTTTCCTCTTCTGTGATTTGAATTTCAAAAAATGAGCATACACAGTTGTGATCAGTAATTTATTTGGAGTTTACTATGACAGACCTAATTTTTGGTGAATAGTAACATACCCTTATTAATATTAATGTTACCCTTATAAATAGTAATATGAACCTTATGAATAGTAAATCGTCCAAATGAATAGTAACCTCATTAATTAATGTATAATAAAAAGTCATCTTGTAAGTGACAATATGATCATTATATACGTGTTGGTATTTTTGTTAGTCAAAAATATTTAATTAGAGTTTTATGAATATGTAAATAATTTAAATGAAACTTTTTTTTCATAAAATGTAATCATAAATTATTATTTTTCTTTCTTATGGTTATAAAATAATTTTATGACACCATCATTAATTTTTCAAGGTGTTATAAAATGAGTTATAGTTTTAAAATTGTGATTTTTTGAATAAATTACAATTTAATTTTAAAATTAAATTAAAAAATTTTAGAAAATTATTTTGATAAAATAGAGTTCATTTTTTAATTATACTCATCAAGAAATTTTTAGGGTGAATTTGTGGGATTTTTCTAAAATACTTGAATTTTTATGAATAGTGAAATGCAGTAATTTACAGTATATATACATTATATATTAAATACACTATTCCTAGCATCATGTTTGATATAAGAACACTTAGTTAGAACTCACACGATCTATTTACTATTTTGGGTCACATGAATCAAGACTATTCGTAGTCCTGAGCAAAAATATTAAACTAATGATTAAAATAATGGAAAACCCCTCCTCTCCTCCTCTATAAATACCACCCTCACCCCCCCCCCCCCCCCTCTTTCTCTCACGCCTATCAAGCCTTTAAAATTGTCTAAATTATTACCAATATCCTTCACAAGACTCTTTCACACATCCAAGACCTTCTGGTCTCACCAAAAGTCCAATAACAAAAGCCTTCAGGTGGATCTCAAGGAGAAGAGATCAAGAGGTAAAAATCCTCTTTCATTTTCTTAGGTTATCCTTTAAATTCCTTTTATTTTATTATACTCTCTTCACATCCAATCATACAAGAGGTATTAAATATCTATTATATTATATTTAATGTAATTTTATCATGTTTATGGATAAATTCATCAACTTACTTCTTCTCCACTCCCTCTTATTCAAAAAATAAGAACATCGCTTGTGATGTGTCGATGTACCGACATCATGGATGATATGTTTTAAATTTCCATTAATTACTTTAAATATGATCATAAATAATTTTTAATGGTTTAAAACTATGATATATTTTATTTTATAACCTCTTTTAGTTTCTATAATTAATTTATATGCATGATATTAAATTATATAACAAAACTAGTTAGTAATTATCGAACCTCCAAAATGATTTACACGAATATCCCTAATGATTTATATAATAATTAATCATCATATCATATGAAAAAAATGATTTATTGAATAATTTATCATTCTATAAACATATTAATACCATTTAATTCCACTTATATACTTTCACTTTCATTCGACAAGAAAATTTTTTACGAACCAACTATGGAAATCATGTAAAGAACTCACCTGAAACAGTGGAAATAACAAAATATTATTAATAAATTGGCCGAATGATGTTATAAAATGATCATATAATATGTTAAAAACAAGAATATGTTTCTTTAAAATATTAATAACACCATTTTAACAATTATAGATGAGGTTTAAACAAGTTTTAAGTAAGATGAACCTGAGGTAAGTGAATTCTTAACCCAATTTATATTCTTTGGGTTAACCTTGTACTTCATTAATTATGTGCTACAAAGATTATTTTTGTAATTAATTTAATTTATAGTATGATTTATTATTTTTATTTATAGTATATATACATAATAATTTCCTTATATTAATTCTCACTTCAATTATATGATATTTTTAAGGGACTTTCCTTTAAAAATCCTCATTTAAAATTTTATTTTACAAAATTAAAAGCAATTTTTTCGTGCAATTTTTCGTGTTATATGATTATTTTCTAGTTCTTGGGAATTTTTTAGTATGACTTTTGAGACCTATATCTCCCTAAAATTCATTGGGTATGCGTTATTTGGAGGTCGGCTGTATGGTTACTCCAAGTGTAACTATGATGGTTACCCCATAAGGTAGCCATGCTGGTTACATTATAAGGTAGATGCAAGGGTTATAAATCCTAAGGTAGTCGGGATGGTTACAATATAATTAATTAATGCCCCAATATACCTTAATGATTTTATTTATGTTTTATATGTTTTATGTATTCTCATGTTTCAAAAAGTAAGTATATATGTGTGAGAATTATGTCTTTGTGAAAATGATTTCATATGTTTATAAGTATTAATGGACTAATGGTTTCTTTCCTTATATTTATATCCCTTTCTGAGATTTTATGTGCATCCCAAGATTTTAAATATTTTTCATAGGTTATAAGGATTTTTAAGAGAAAGAAGTACGTCAAGTTAAATGTCATGAAGATTGTCAAAGGAATCATGTTGTTGTTTTGTTTTAAAAAAATTATGTTTTAGAAGAAATGGATACTATTTTTATGGTACCCACTTTGTATGGTTGTGGGTTTATATGTATGAGTTATGTCCCAAATTTATAAACTCTAAACTAAAAATATCTTTGGTAATGTAAATAAGTTATATCTAGATGAAATAACTATATTATGTATTGTTGAACACTGTGTCCTTGTATATTTTCATATGACCACTTCTATATTATCATTTATCATGGTATTTAATTTGAACTTATTTATATTTTAAATTTATTATATTTATCAAAAAAAATATATCGATTAAACATTTTATATTTTTATGTAAACATTTTATATAGAAAAATTACATATATCATTTTATATAAAACTTAATCAAATCCAACCAACCTATTTTTAGTATGGTTTAAATAAATTTAAAAATAATATATTTTAATATAGTTATTTTATTAAAGTTATCGTGGTGTACAATGAAAACTTTTGGGTCAGGGAGTTTAAAATTTTATCACTGGAGAGACAGAACTTATCGTCTCCCTAGATCTGATCCCAAATAGAGTCCTTGGATCTCGCATGAATTAAACTGAGAACATAGAATAAAAAAAATGAGTACCTCATCCTGAATCAAAGTGCGCTCAACTACATCCCATCACTGATGACCATTCCTCAAAGAATCTGAATACAAACCCCTCTAGTTCATCCAAACATTATATAATAATTTCAGTGCACATAATTCAACAAATTATGGGTGCTATCATGGAGCTTTGTTGATCTCTTTGATGTCGTGATGATCACCACGATCTCATGCCTCCAATCTGTTGAAGGCACCTTGGATCGATCTCTTTATGAGAGACTCTCTCTCTCTCAATATAGTAAGTGGGGGGAGGTAGAATCTATCATTATAGATTAATAAATATTCCATTGAATGATCCTATATCAATCTTTATATAGTGGGTGTAGAAAATAACTAGATAGGGTTCCCCAGCCCCTAGAAAAAAATTCCAAGTAAATATAAAATAAATAAATAATTATGATGAAATAATCTACATCGTAAATATTATTTATATTTTATCACATACCTATAATATATAAAATATATTACATGATAAAACTAAGTCTTTTAACCCAACTCTTAATTCCTAGTAATACTAAATGAACTTGGAATGTTAAAATAATAGTCATTCATATAATATTTTTCTTATATTCACTAAATAACTCATGAATACTTTTAATAAATAAATTCAACCCAGTTATTCTATAATAAAATAATAATGAATTTATTTATTTGTCGTTGATTTATTACTTAGACAACACTCAGACCCTGTGGTAGTTCCCACCATGTACAATATACCTATTCTCCAAAATATGGAAGATTATTGAATATGCTATTATTTTTTACCATCTAGGCCCTTATCTCAATATCAGTTAATAGTATCCATATACCAAGAGTGGAGTCTAGAAAACCTTAAATACCCCTAAATAGATAAGTAATAGTTATATCAATAAAAACCAACCAATGAACATATACTATTTAATATAATCTTTTTGTATTTAGATATTTCATAATGTTGGACACACAATTATGTCATCATCCTTTATTGCATAATTGTTTGTTGATCTAATTGGATGGATTTACCTGTGAATACCTTGAACAATGATTTCTTATGTTTCTACCATTTTGATTAACCTGGCCTAAGATATATTACTTCCTCAACTAAGAAGTGATAAATTCTATCTTGATCATTCAACCAATGCCATACCTACAAAGAGGCACCCAACCCAAGATAACTCTCCATGATTTAATTATTAGGGTTTTTCACTTGAATTAAAGTACAAGATCAAATTACACATAATGAAAATGATCTCAAGTTAGGATACCAATACACATTTCCATATATATGAACAACCAATGACACTGAAAACATGTGGTGTTCCTATTTTTAGGTATGTCCCCATGATCTGTGTATAGACCTAGTCTTAAATATAACTTATTCTGGTGTTTTTGAACTATAATTCACATTGTAGGATATTTTCAGTTTAGAGGTTTAAAGAATTATTAAAAATACTTACAAATTAAACTCATACATTACAAGTGGATTTTTATAACTAGTATCCATTTTTTCATCAAAAGAAACCCTTTTAATATAAAACAAGAATTATTTTCAAGATACATCTTCAATACATTCATCATGAAATCTTCTTTTTCCTTACAAATCTTAAGACCTATGAATAAACCTTCTAAAACTTGGGATGAGCACAAAAATATCAATAAGGTACAAAAAATATATAAAGAAACCATTAGTTCATAAAAAACATTAAATCCCATCAAAAACAATTTTCTTGAAAACAAAACATTTTACCCATAAAGGTAATTAACAATCCTTTAAAAGATCATTAATTTTACCTTTTAAAAATAAATAATTCCTATAAAAATCATTAGTAAGGATAGAAAATTAATGTAGGTACCTTAGTACATCACCACATATAACCCTTAGAGAACCCTTACAAATGGAATAACCATACCTCCGACTTCTATCTTTGGAGTACTCAATGCATTAGAGTGCCATGTGGGTGCACCCATTATTTAAGCTATAATGGATCACCTAGAACTATGAAGGTCCACCCATCATTTATAATTTCCAAGAACCATAACATTTAATAAAAAATTTCATCATTTGAAAACACTTTTAAACTCATATGAAAATCACATATGAATATTAAAAGACCTTTATCTTTTAAAATCCCATTTTTAACACCAAATGAACCCTTATTTTGAAAAAAAAAATTAAATACCAAAATACCTATAAAATGAAGATAGAGTTTTCTTTTTCTTAAAAACCTAGAGACATATATAGGAATCCAAATATAAAATAATGGTCATGGTGGTGGTGAATTTTTTTTCATTGCATACATTAAAAAAATTCCTTTTGTCATTTTGTAAATAAATTCTAACATTCTGTATCAAGAAGATAAAAATGTTCCTTTTCAAAATATTTGAATTAAATTAAAAATATAAAATTTCCTTTATAATCCTTTTATATCCATATAAATAAATTTAATGGTGTGTTCCTTCCATGTCTGTTACTTTTCCAATTTTGGTTGTTCGAGGTGTTCATAGGAGACTCGAAGAAAGTCTGGAGGAGTTTGGGTTCTAAGAGTAGGGAGTGGGTAACATTCACAATGAGAAAGTGGGTTTAACACTGTGTAGAAAAATTACATAACATGAAAGTTGGTTTCACGATGTGTAATGAATCCGGGTTAGAAAAATAAAATAAAATAAAGAGGCGATATGTTTTTCAGTGGAAACTGAACTCTGTGGATTACACAATGTGAAAGGGAATTACACGTCGTGTAATTCCTCAATTAATTATAATTTTAAAAAATATATCCATCCACATTATCATTCATTTATCAAATGGTTTCTCATTCCTCTCTTTTGGGATAACCATATGCGCCCTAAGGTGTTCTTCATTCCCTTTTTCTCTCTCTTTGATTTTTTGATCCTGGTGGTTATTTGTTGGTGATCTACGGTTGATCTGTGCTGATTTATTCTCTTTTTCTTGGTATATGTTCTTCTATTCATTTTTGGGGTTCCACTGTAGTGGTGTTTATTCATTATGGGGTGTTTTTGGGTTATGTTTTTTACCACCCTTTGGGTAGTTTAGGTTGATCCACAAGTTTCTTGTGCAATAGTGGTTTTTGGGCAGTTTCTTCTTCTCCCTATAGTGCATAGAAAGTTTTAAAAATTATTTGAGGCCTTGATTCCCTCGTTTCTCTTCATTTTTGTATCATGTGGTAGGGGTGTTCTTTTTTTTACTTATGTATTGTGGTTATGGTGGCTACATTAAAGATAAATAACTCACTAATTTAATTTAAAAGGGGTGAATGGGGTTTGATTTGTATGTTTTCATAGCTTTGATATTATATTGTGATATTTTGGATTTTATGGGCTTGATGCCCCACTAAAAATTGTTGTTTTGGGGGGATTTGTTTGAACTAGATATATTTGTAATGTTTTTTACCTTGGTTGTGATTGTTTTCATATCACCCTAAGTAAAATCTAGATAATTACTTATTTTTGGAAAATTAAATGGTTTCCCCAAGATTTTGGCTTATGTGATAATGCCCCTTAAAAATAATGTGGAATGTGATAAAATCCCCTATGTAATTTGTGAAATGGTTTTGATGTGTTGTGATGTGTAGTTGGGCCATGTGGGGATAATGGTTTATATGTCGTTCTTTTGGGGTAGTGAGGTGATTGTTTTTAGTTGTGATTTTACGGTGGTAAATTGATATTTTTGGGGATGACTGGTTACTTGTGATATATGATTTCTTTCTACTAGATTCTTGAGTAGTGATGGAATTAGTAATTAATTGTTTAATAATATTTAAAATGGAATGGGTTGGTTTGGTTAATGGGATGGAAATTTATTAATGGAAAATTAAATAAAGGGTAGTGTGGTTAATTTTGGTTGATGCTAAATAATGAAATAAATGGGGTGATTAAATTAAATTGGTTGGAATTATGAAAGGAGGTTTGAGGTTTGTTGGGTTTTGTTATGCATTTAGAGGTGGTGATAAAGGTGGCGGTGTTGTGAGTTGGTTTTTTGTTTGAGAAACCATATGTTGGGCTTTAATGTTTGATACTATATATATACGTGTATATTCTTGTGCTTTCAATACATAGCCCACCAACCTTGATCACTATGTGCTGAACACCTGCATAGTCACATGGGGGTGTCTTTCCCAACATCCTGATGGGAGGATGGATGGTTGGTCACCCGCTCTCCCATGCTCTCTCTTCTGGGTGAGGTAGGTATTGCACATTCTGTGATAGTCGGAGGTCTGTTAGTTCATTAGATTGTGGTTTTAGTATAACAAGTGGCTTTGGGATGAGTTTTTATGTGGTATCCCAGGTTTCTTTGGGATGATTTTTGATGTGGTATTCCTGGAGAATTCAAGATGAGTTGTGATGTTGTATCCTATGTGTATTCGGGATGAGTTTTGATGTTCTTTACTAGGTGTCTTCGAGATGATATGTGGCATGATGTGCTATGTTGTGAGGCCCAGGTGTGTGCGGGAAGTATTTTTTGTAAAGTATAGGTGTGTACGATCGGGATGTGTTGTGAGGCCCAAGTTTGTATGAGTGAGATGTGTTGTGGTTTGTTTAGAATGGGTGGGAGCACCATGATGTTTTCTATTTGGGTATAAGAGTGGATAATCAGTGGGAAACTGGTGTGGGGTTACCTAGCATCAATGTTATTTACTTTATATTGCATTTCCTGGCTTTCTCTATTTAGTGAGTATGCCTTGCTGAGGTTTGGATTATTACAATACCTATATAGGTGATTTTTGGTTTTGTTTTTTATCACAGCAGAATTAGTATGCTTCTTTCACATGTTCATGAGAGACTTGAATTTTTCCTATTGAGTATACTTGTATAATCACCCTATGTATATAAAACTATTTTCTTGTTTCCAATAGGATTTTACAGACAGTTTTGGACCTTACTAGCTCGAATCCTTGATTGTTTTTGTGTCCCTACTTCATATTTACTTTTTGGTATTTAATTTGGAAACATTTTTCTGTATGATTTCTATTTATAGAGGCATGTGGGATGATTTTTGGATTTCTTTTATATTATTTCTTGGAGTTTATTGGGGGTGATTCATCTTATCACCTGATCCTATATTATTATATATGTTAATGTCTCCCATACTTGATATTTTTACACCCTCGGTGCTAGTCGCCAACCCAGGGCCTACTAGAGGCGGGACTTCAGGGTTCATTATCTCCCTTTATTTATTTCCATCCTAGAATGGGTATCTTGGAGGGAGGGGTCATGATATAGTTTTATTTAATGTTATGGTTTAGATATTGGATGGGTTTTGGAGTTAGAAACAGTGATGATTGTATGGTATTGTATGGAAATAGTTCCAATTGACTTGGTGTGTGATATATTCTAGGAAGACAATCTAGGAAATGGGATTTTAGGGCCCCTTGTGATCCGATGCAAGGACTTTGAGCCTACCAAACTACCAAGTGAGGCTACACTACTTGTAGTGTAGAGACCTAGGAGAGGTACATGCATCATAATGACATGTGTTATAATTTTAATTGAGTTGTTCTAGGAAAGTTGAAATGGGTTAAAAATTTTATTAAGGTTAATTAAAATAAATCATAATAGAATTCCATACTAATCAGGAATAGGAAATCCTTGTCTTCCTTTAAGATAGGGAACCTTATCACCGTCTGTATGTGAATCAGGCAGTTGAGGTTCAACGGGTTGATTCGGTTGATCGTTGTAGGGTTTATTTGGTTGAGAAGGAGGATCAGTGGTAGATGATGTTTTCACACTTTCTAGTGGAAGGATTTGGGAATATATGATTAAAAATTTTTATATGTGGATAGAGAGAGCTGGATAGAGGATCTCGAGATCACTTTAATTTTGATCTGGGCCCCGAAAAAGTACCGGTTTTCTATGGAAGTCATTCAGATGTGGGGAGCTACACGTCTGTGGTCGGAATTGTATCTAGGATAGTGGAAGGAGGTATTTGTTTTGTGGTTGGAATTCCAGAAGTAGTTTCGGGAAGAATTTCATTCGTCAATCATGAAGGAAATACAGAGGCAGGAGCTTCTTTCTCTTCATTAAAAAATCATTTCAGTGTGCATGTTGGGAATCAGATTCAAGGATCTTATTCATTTTTTCCTAGATCATTTTCCAAATTAGAAGTCTTGTGCAAGATTTCTTGAGGAGGCCCTCCATCCTTCTGTCTAGTATGCAGTAAATAATTTTATGTTGCTGACGTATCTGAAGGTTCAGAAGAAAGTAGAGGTGATTGAGTGTACATACTATCAAGGAGTTTTTCCACTGGAAGGGAACCAGTAGGGTTCCATGATGGGAATAGTTATCAGTGGTAGGTTTCAAATGATAGAAACTTAGAGGTTTCAACCAGAAGAGAGTCAACCTCAACTGCTTCCTTTATTTCATTCTAGTTTCATTTGTTTACATTATTTTCCTAGAGGATTTCTTATAGTTTTTTTTGGGTTGGTGGGTTCATGGACATCAACAGAGTTAGTTCCTAGTGGATCCTTAATCACTGTTTTGTTGAACTGGACATGATCATCATCATCCTTAATAGTAGTTGACAGTGAGGCCATTTCAGTAGTGGGGGATCATGTTTTTTCTCTGTCAAGGGGAGATATAGTAGGTAGAGGATGACCTCAGGATTTTCCTTGTGTTCATGTACCATGGCCCAAGCATGGTCATGGAGGTGTTCATCAGCAGAGAGGTATATAATCTAGGCATGGTCAGTTGCACACAGTGGTGGAAGTAGTTCTTAAGGGGCCAGAGATTTTAATAAGTATGATTTGTTTTTTTAGTACACTTTTTTTTGGTAATATTGATTTATGAGATTCTCACTTCTTTGTTTCACATGCTCTATCCCATGTTATGGGACTAGATATTGAGAGTCTTCTCATTCCCCTAATGTTGAGTATGTTAATCGGAGTCAAGAACATCTTGTTTGATGTGTGTTGGAGGTGTATACTGATGATGGGACCACAATTAGTCCCATGGGGATCTTTTATTACTACAAATTCAGCCATAGAATTTCCTCCTCTACATTGAATATTTTTTTCCATACATGTTGTTATCAAATGCTTCAGTTAGAGAGTCATGTTTTTTAATATATATTATCAGTGCATGTTTGTTGATGGTGAGTGATGTTTTTAGAAGGTTATTCAGTGCTTTTATCCCCTAATTACCTTGTTGGATGATTTTTTAGTCTAATCAATGGATTCTAAGATGTTTGAGGTTCTCATGGTCATTGGGTAGTTCCTGGATGTTTTCCATGTGTAGTTTATGATGATACCCCCTCAATGTGATGTTGAGTTTAGGAAAGTCTTACTGCTCGGTGCTTCTCTGATTTCGATGGATCCATATTGAATGGAACCTTATGAGTTTTGGTATTTTAGGATTTAGATAGATGATATAATGAAAAGGGATTTTATTTGGCTCAGTATGTCACTGTGGGTCACTCTCGTGTTGTTCACCAAGAATTTGGATGGTATTCTGAGGTTTTGTATGTACTTTCAAAGGTTGAATCAGATGAAAGTCAAAAATGTTACCCTCTTCTAATTATAGATAATAATTTTGACCATTTGATAGGGGTGAGTTGATTTTCTATTATCGATCTATGGTTTTGATATCACCAGTTGAGGGTGAAGGAGGGGGTTATTCTGAAGACTACCTTTTGGTGTAGGTATGGACACTTCAAGTTTGTAGTCATGTCATTCGGTGTTATGAACACACCAGTTGTGTTCATAGGGATTATGAACTAAATGTTTCATGAGTTCCTAGATCATTTTTTCATCGTATTCATCAATGATATCTTAATATACTCAAAGTCATAAGGGGTGCATGTCAAGGGTCTCTGAGATTTCTTTCAGGTTCTTCGATGCCACCATATCTATGGAAAGTTTTCCAAGTGTAAGTTTTGGACATGATATGAGCATTCCCTTGGGTATGTGGTGTCTTAGCAGGGTGTGGAAGTAGACCCATCAATGTTTGAATCTTTTTTTTTCTTTGGAATTTCCTAATAACATGGAAAAGGTTCACATTTTCATTGGTCTTATAGGTTATTATCTGAGTTTTGTGCCCAATTTCTCTCGATTTTCATCACCATTGATAGCCTTGACTATGAAATACAAAACTTTTGTGGGAAGTGATCAGTTCCAAGCAGAGTTATGTTGCCTAAAGGGGAAGTTGGTTAGTTCTCTATTGCTCTGGTTTCATGGGGAAGGAGTGATGTTTGAGGTGTTTTTTGATGCTTCCCATTTAGGATTAGGGTGAATCTTGATGTAGTAGTAGGTAGTAATATCTTATGGGTCTAGGAAATCATATCCCAATAAGAATAATTATGTCACCCATGATCTGTATCTAGCAATATTTGTATTTTCTCTAAAGTTGTGGCAACATTACCTCATTGGGGAGCACTTTGTGGTCTTCACAGACCACAAGATCTTTAGACATGTCTCTTACTGGCATGATCTAAACACATGGAAGTGGATGTGGATGTAGTTTCTTCAAGATTATGATTTTTAGATATACTAAAACTTAGGAAAGGGGAATTTTTTGGTCAGCGCTTTGAGAGGGGAATCTGTCAAATGGTGTTGTTCAAGAATCTGAGGAATCTTGGAGAGAAATGGAAGAGTTGTCATCCTTGTACTTAGATGCATGGGTGGATGTTGGTTGAGGATATTTATTTCTGATGAAGGTGCAATCTTCTCTGATGTAGTAGGTTGAGGAGTATTAGTGTGGAGACTCATAGGCATAGGTGATGCATGATCATGTTGGCCATGGTGATGCTCTAGAGGGATGGTCAGAGGATTGTCAAAACCATGTGTTGTTTCAAGGAAGGTTGTTTTTCCTAGTGTCAATTCATAAGTTATTTATTCTTGGGTTTCATAACTCACATTTGGTGGTACACCCAAGAGTTTTCAAAATGTACAATATCAGGAAACTTTATTTTTGTTGGCTCAGGATGAAGTGGGTAGTGGTAGAGTTTGTGGCAAGGTTCTTGGTTTTCCAGCCAGTAAAGCCAGAGCCTCAGGTTTCGGGTGGTTTGTTGTATCCCTTGGATATTCCTGAGTGTAAATGGGATGACATCTTGATAGATTTCATCATAGTGTTACCTGGATCTCAGGGATGTTGTGATGTTATCTAGGTGATCATGGATTAGTTGATGAAATCATCCCACTTCCTAGAAATCAAGGATTCAGGCACCGATGATTCTTTATCTAAGAGGTGTGTGGGGAAGGTGGTGCGGTTACATATAGTTTTTAGTTCCATTTTTTGGCATTGGGACACATGTTTTTTCTAACGATTCTAGAGGGTATTGAAGAATGATTTTGGTAGTTAGTTATTCCTCAGCACTGCTTTCCACCCCCAGATAGATGGGAAGATGGAATGAACTATCTAGACATTAGAGGATATGTTACGGTCGTGTGTCTTGGACTTTGGTTGATCTTGGGTATAACACCAGCCTTTGGTAGAGTTTTCTTATAATAACATCTATCAATATTTAATTTATATGGCCCCATTTGAGTCTTTGTATGGAAGACTGTGTCATTTTACATTGTTCTAGAAAGAGCTTGGGGAGACAATCATTCTTGATCCCGATGTGGTGCACAACATGATGGAGAAATTTTAGATCATTTGTGAGAGGATAAAAGTAGGCAAGACAGAAGAAGTATTATGTTAATCATAGAAGGAGGCCCTTGGAGTTTGAGTTTTGAAACCATGTCTCCTTTAAGGTTTCCCCTCAATATAAGAAATAGAGTTTTTGAATAGGGAGTAATCTTTGTTTGAGGTTTTTTTGGGCCCTTTGAGGTGTTGGGGAGAGTTTGTGAAGTGTCATATCAGTTATAATTTCCAACATGGATGGAGAGGATAAACGAAATATTTTACATCTCTACACTTCTTTGGTATATTCATGATTACTCTCATATCCTTGACTGGGGAGAGTTAGATATCAAGGATGACGATAAATTTATGGGTCCTCAATCAGAGATCTAGGATATTTAAGATAAATCACCGCATAGACAAACCATTTATCTGGTTTGTGTGTTCTGGAGGCATAGTGGCATGGAGAAGAGTACTTGGGAGCAGGATACAAAAATGCATGCCCAGTACCCAGAGTTTTTTTCAGTTTGGACTTGCTCTGATTTTCTTGTATTGTGATGTTTGAGACCTTGTTGTTTAATGAGATGAGATTTTTTCCTTGGTGTGTGATGTGTGTAGTGTGATGTTTGATAAATTCATAACATATGAAATGGGGAGGACCTGATTCCTAATCTAGATGAATTATATGTGATGTGATTAAACCCATGAGGGTGAGTCAGTGAAACCCAGAGCAGATAGTATCTTGACATGAAGGATGGAATTTCCTGATTCAAGTGTTCGAGATAATGCAGTTAGTTGGTTGTGGGAGAGAAGGTGGATTTTGGTTGTGTTTGTGTGGTTGTGTGGTGTGTTTTTTGGTCAATTGTTTTGGCATGTTTGGTTGCTGGTAGCGTTTGAGTTATGATAAGATACTTGAGTTTAATCTCAAAGGTTGGTTGTTTGGACCCATTTTCTTTTGGGCTTGGTTTTTTATTCTAGAGGGTGAGAATTGTTTGAGAGGTATCTAATGTAATGGTTTATGCCCTCTCGATCTGTTAATTTTCCATTTTTGGTTTTTGTTTGTGTTTGAATGAGGCTCGAAGGATGTATGGAGGAGTTCGGGTGTTGAGATCTAGGAGAAGGTAACTTTCACAACATAAAAGTGGGTTTCATGCCATGTAGAACAATTTCATGATTTGAAAGTTATTTTCAAAACATTTAATGAATTTGTGTTATAAAAATAAAATAAAAAAAGAGGTGATGCATTTTTTAATGAAAACTGAACCCTAGGGATTACACACTATGTAATTCCCCGATTTAGTGCAGTTTTAAAAATTGTTTTTGGCCGAATTATGATTCATTCATCTGTGGTTTCTCCTTCCTCTCATTTTGGGTGAACCCTAGGCACCCCGAGGTTTTATAAAATCTCTTTTTATACATCTTTGATATTTTTATCCTATTGGTTATTTTTCTTTGTTCCTTGGTTGATATGTGGTGAGTTCTTCTCCCTTTTTTGGTTGGTTTTCTTTCGTTCTTCATTGGGGTTCCACTATGGTGGTGTTTATTCTATATGGGGTGTTCTTGGGTTTCATTTTTTACCACCCTCTGGTGTGTTTTAGGTTTATCCACAAGTTTCTTGTGCAATAGTTTTTTCCAGGAGGTTTCTTATTTTCCCTCCAGTGCATAGTGAGTTGGAAAGCTTCTTTGAGGTTGGGATTCCCTTTTTATCTTCATTTTTGCATCATGTGGGTGGAGATTGATTTTTTTTACCTATGAATTATGGTTGTACCAGCTAAATTAAAGATAAATAACTAGATAATTGAATTTAAAATGGGTGAATAGAATTTTATTTACATTCTTTTACAGATTTGATATTATATTGTGATATTTTGGATTCTACATGCTTAATGGTGCAATAAAAATTATGGTTTTGGGGGTCTTTGTTTGCGTTGGATATATGAGATATGTTTATTTCCTTGGTTGTGATTGTTGTGATATCACCCTAAGTGGAATATGGTTAATTAATTATATTTGGATAATGAAATGGTTGCCATAGGGTTTTGGATAGTGTGATAATTCCCCTAAAAATAAAGTGGAATGTGATAAAAGCCCCTTTTTAATTTGTGAAATCATCATGATGTGTTTTGATGTGTAGCCATTCTTGTGGGATGGTGATCTGTGGTTGGGGTCATGTGGGATGATAGTTTTTATGCCATGATTTTGGGGTGGCAAGGTGATCATTATTATCCATTCTTGTGTTATAGTGAGGTGAGATTGTTGGGGATGACTAGTTGCTTGTGATATAGGGTTTCTTTCTACTATATTCCTTTAGTAGTGATGGAATGAGTAAATAATTTTTTAATAATGTTTGAAATGGAATGGGTTGGTTTGGTTAATGGGGTGGAAATTTTTTTAATGGAAAATTAAATGATGGGATATGTAGTTAAATGTGATTGGTTCTAAATAATGAAGTAAATGGGTTGATTAAATGAAAATGGTGGGAAATTTGAAATGCGTTTTGTGGCTTATTGTGTGGTGTTAGGCATTTAGAGGTAGCAATAAAGGTGATGGTGTTGTGAGTTGGTTTTTTGTTTGATAACTCATAGGTTGGGATTGAGTGTTTGATACTATATATATATATATATACTTGTACATTCTTTTGATACCCCACTCACATTGACCATTATGTGCCAAACAGCCACATAATTACATGGGGTTGTCTTTCCCAACATCCCGGTGGGAGGATAGATGGATGGCCACTTGCTCTTCCCTACTCCCCTTTCCAGGAGAGGTAGGTATTGCATAGTTTGTGATGTCCAGAGGTATGTTAGTGCATTATATGGTGGTTTTGGTATCCTAGGTTACTTCGGGATGAGTTGTGATGTGGTATACTAGGTTTCTTTAGGATGATTTGTGATGTAGTATCCCATGTGTCTTCAGGATGAGTTGTGATGTGGTGTCCCAAGTTTATTCAGGATGAGTTGTGATGTGCTTTCCCAGGTGTCTTTGGGATGAGATTTGATGTGATTTGTTGTGTTTTGATGCCTATGTGTGTGCGGGAAGGATGTGTTGTGAGGCTCAGGTGTGTGCTGGAAGGATGTGTTATGAGGCCCTTATGTGTGCAGGAGAGATGTGTTGTGGTATGTTTGGAAGGTTTGGGATCACCATGACGTTTTTTGTTGGGGTGTGAGAGTGGATAATCGGTGGGAAATTGGTATGGGGTACCCTATAATTGATTTTCTTTTATTTATATTATAATACATGGATTTATCTATTTGGTGATAATTCTTTGGTGAGGTTGGGATGGTTAGTATAGATGTATAGGTGTTTTTTGGTTCTGTTGTTTTCTCATAGGTGCATCATTATGCTTATTTCACATGTGTATAAGAGACATGATTTTTTCAAATGAGTATAATTTTATTCTCACACTATGTATATAAAACTATATTTAGGTTTCCCATAGTATTTTATGGACTATGTTGGACCTTACTATCTCAGATCCTTGACAGTTTCTGTATCGCTACATTATCATTACTTTTGGGTATTTAGTTTAGAAAATTTTGTCTGTATTAGTTCCATTTATACTTGAAAGTGGAATAGTTTTTGGATTTCTTGTATATAATTTCTTGTATTTGTTAGTGGATGATTCTTCTTATCTCCCAATACTATATTATTATAGAGGATAATGCCTGTCAAACTTGAGATTTTTACACCCTCGGTGTTAGTCGCCAATCTGGGGCCTATTAGAGGCGGGACTTAGTGGTCATTATCTACCTTTATTCATTTCCATCCCAGGAGGGGTATCCAATGAGGGATGGGGTTGTGATAATAAATATGTAAAATAATATCAAAAATATTTGCATGGAGAAAAGTATTTAATAATTAAATCTTTAAACATACAAAATGTCTCATACCACTTTGAACATTTAAATAATAATCTCCATGAAAGAATACATTTACCAAATCATTAATTAACATGAATATATATAAAATATGGATATGAAATTTCATATTATATTTTTATACACATTATAAAAAAAATAACGTTTCATATCATCAATAAATGCATCAATGAAATGAGATTGAGATGAAATCCCTTACCTCAAGATTGATTCATCACGTATGTTATTTATTTTCCATAATAATAAAATTATATTAATTATTTACTTTATTGATAACCTATTTCACATTTATTATTAATTTTATATAACTTATTACCATTTTATAATAATTACATAATTATTTCTGTTCACATTGGAATTTTCGACGATATTCGGTGCTGGAGTCCAAAATGACTTGGGTATGATGTCAATAGTCAATGTGGTCATTAGTCCATCATATCAATAATAATATTCATGAAATAATAATAACTTTTATACATCAATTATACTTTTAAATAAAACCATTTGTGTATGTTTATGAAAAAATAACAACGTTATAATCATGAGGATGGTAGGCCATACATACACATGAGTAACGTTTCCATTTTTCAATGATCATTATGAAAAGAAGGTAAGTATTATTTTATATCTTCACAATGATAATAATATCATTAATATCATATTAATAATTTAAATATACCTATATATATCTTCCATGTGATTTGGTGATGAAAAAACGAATCGTATCGCTTCGTGGAGTTGTTAGTTCGCATGTCACGAACGACGTTACCATTTTTATGCTCATAAGAAGGTAAGAACATAAATGATGTATTATTATTTAATAATTATAAATATTTCATTACTATCATGTCACACCCTGACCTAACATCTTTCATTTTTGGTTATTTTTATTTTTATTTGAGTATTTTGGTTTCTTAATGTTTAAAAATTTATTAAATTAAAATCAAAATGAAATAAAATAAAATAAATGGAAAAAAATTTAACATTATTATTATTATTATGGTTAATAATATTATTATTATTATGATAATTATAATTATTATTAAGTTATTATGAATATTAATAATATTATTATTTATTAAATTTTTATTTATTTTCTTTTATTTTCTTTTATTCCTTTATTTCTTTTATTACTTTATTTCTTTTTCCATTATTTTTTTATCCCCCTCTTGTTCTTCCTCCATGTGCATCATGTGGAACCTCCCTCTCTATACATTACACCCCTTCCTCCTTATCGCACAACCCACTAAAGGTCCTCCTCCCCTCTCTAGCGTAGCTCCCCTCCCCACAGGTTCCCTCGGACGAACCTCCATTCGAGTGACCTCCCTCATCACAACCTCATCTCTGCATGATACCCTTCCCCTTGTCTGAGCTATTTCTACTCATGCCACTGCCTTCTGAGATCCCTCTCCAACTCAAATTTAAACCATTTTTCTACTCGATTCTTGGTATTATCCATCAAGGTATGGGTTTCTCCCCTGTTATCCCTCGATTTCTAGTTTATTTAAGGTCACCCCATCACCCTACTAAAATTTTTCTAAACCATAATGTGTTTGGGGATTTTCGTTTGATTAACTCTTGTTATTTTTTATTCTCTTGAGATTCATTGGAGTGAAATTTGTGCGCGATCGAAGTTTTGCATTGGAATTCAATATTTTGGCACCGAAGGTAAGTGTTTTTACATATAAGTATTGTTTGATCAATTAATTTTCTTATTTAATTAATTCAGCATACTAATTGATCAGTTTCCTTAGTGAGAATATATTTTTACTTGAGGTTTAATATGATTTCGATGTGTTTGGTATCATGTTTATTTGATATGAATGTTTTGATTTTTTTGAATACATGTGTTCAGCCTTTTGTAGTGTTTTATAAACATTTTTTTTGGTTTATTATGTCTCGTAAGGGGTGTGAATTCTGTTTTGTCATGTTATTGGTGTGTGTTTGGCCTTAAAAGATTTTTTTGAGTGGGTTTTTGTGTTCAATGTCTTGTAATACAGCTTGGGGTTGTTTCATAAAATTATTAAGTTGTTTATTAAAACATATAAAGTGTTTCAAACACGTTTGGATATTGTTTTGGTGTGTGTATGTCTTAAAAGGTGGGTCTAAGTATGCAAATGGGTTAGGAGTGGACTTCTTTTTTGTTTAGAGGGGGTTTCCTTTTAAAAAGGGGAGTTTTTGTTTTATAAAGTAGGAATGGGGTTTCCCTTGATTTATATAGTTATGCTTCGAAATATTTATGCCTTCCTTTGGAATTGTGTCTGAAATTTCAAATTGTTAGAAATCGATTTTTAGATGTTTATGAAAAGGGTGAAGTCCTGGTTGGCACTTGTGATGTGATATTTATTTCCCTTGTTGGACTCTCCTATTACATATAACAAATATGGTTTATGTGGTTGATTCGTGTGTTATAATAAATGGGTGAGTCATTGGTGAAAACCCTTGATGTGTTATTTTGAAACGTTGTAAAGATTGTTTAAGTGTTTAATTGTTTTAATATGTTATATGTGTAGTGTGTTGGACCTCGCTATAATTGTTTTGGGCTGCAGGTGTCGAGGTATCCTACATGTACATTCATAGGGTAAGGAATATATATATATATATATATATATATATATATATATATATATTCCCTCTTTGTAAATATTCCCTCATGGTGTGGGGAATATGTGAAATGCATCTAGGTGTGTGTGTGTGTGTGTGTGTCTAAACGCATGTGTGTGTATGCGCCAAGTGTCGGTTCGAGTGGTCGTCGACAAATAGTGACATGTTTGAGGTAGGTCCCCTCTACAATGGCCTTTAATTTGAACTTCAAAATTGGTTTCTTGTTTTAAAAATATGTTTTACATTTATGCTATATATACATGCTATGAAATCTCATTGCAGTTGCTGAAAACAATTATGCCTTTGTTTTGGAAATTTATAGGTATTTCTAACGCCATTGTTCTTAAGTGACTTTTCTTGAAAATTGATTTCCTTTGTGGTTTTGAATTCGTAACAAGTATTTTTAAAGGTGTTTGGCCTTTCATATGTTTAGTTGTGAAAAGTATTCCCTTTATATAATTAAGCTCATTTGGCACCTTGAGAAAGTTTTATGAAAAATAAAAACCTCTCTTGAGGGTTATGCGTTGTGTGGCGTGAAAGAGAGGGAATTCACTTAAGGAGAGAGAATTGTGGTGTGTGGTTAAATGAGTTTTGGATGAAGAAAGTGTTATTTACATATATGTTTGATTGATAAAAGAAAACTCCCCACCACTTGAAATAGAGAACATTGGGAAACCTGGGTATCTATGTGGGTGGACCATGACTAGTACGCTAGATGACACGGCATGAGTTCGTCCCAGTTTCATCTAGCAGGATTAATGCAACAAAACTATCTAAACATATGAATGACTAGGGGTTATGGTTTCTAAGCCATGTTTTCTGAGGGTCATAGTTTCTAATCCACGATTTCTGAGGGTCGTCATTTCTAAGCCATGTTTCACCAAGGTACAAGGAATCTAGGGTCCCACTTGTTCTAGATACCTATAGGGATTACCCAAGGAACTCATTTGCGACATGATGCTTGTGATGTAATTTTTCATTTTAGTTGTTTCATATGTGATATCTTATTTGTGAAAACCATATTTTAATCTAATTTTATTTCATTTAATTTTGAAACGTTAATGCATGCTTGGAACCTATTTTAAAAATTTAGTGGGAGAGAAATGATTTACTTGAAAATGAAAACTTTCACCTTGAATTTGAAAAGAAGGAAAAACATTATTTTATTATATCTTATTTTCAAAATGGCATGATTGGATTTATTACTAAAGGTAGTGGCATAGAACGTGTTTATATTTTGTCATTCCAACTGAGCATCTCGGTTCTCACGCCTACTTTACTTTTCAGTTGTAGGTTTCAGTCTTGGATCGCTTTTGAGAGAGAGTGTAGTTTACATTTTCTGGTGACCCACAGGGTCACATGAGGTATGTCACATTGATTCATTTATTCCTTTTTTTAATGCCAAGTTGTTTGATTTATTTTCCTTTATTTATTTTCTTGTTCATTTTATGGTTATTTTTCATTTTTATGGTTTAAATCATTCCTAATTAGTTTATTTTGATGCCCGGCACAAGTTTTCAGCCCGTGGGGATCGGGAACACCCTACAGGCCATGTCGCAGATGGGCTCGGGTGACTGGTTCAGGGTTGACTCAGGTTGGTTCATGAAAAAATGGTATCAAAGGAGTCCCTTGTTATTTGGGGTGTCAGGTATCTTGGTTATTAGGTGTGTCGGGACTCAAGAGGTAGGTACGGGAAGGATTTCATGAACCCTTGCACTTCCTGAGACTCGAGTTACCAGGGGTAGTCTGGGATTTTATTTTTTCTTTTGTTTGGTATGTGTGGATGAGGGATGAAAAAATAAGTGATTTGGTGTTACATGATGAGTTTTTATGGAGTAAATACCCATGTACAGCTCAAGTTCATGGTTCAAGATACTTCCTGTGGTGGATGCTCACTCATAGCATGGTCTACTAAGCCATGTTACTGAGTTGGCATAGCCACTAGTCCCCTATTTTTGGATGTTTTGATGTGAGTTATGTTTTGGATTAGTTTTGACTGACTTGATTGTATTTCAAAAGTGAAAATTGTTCATAGAAAAAGGAGTTTTTAAAAGGGAATGTGGTTCTGAAGTGGAAAAGTGGTTTTGAAATAGAAATTGTTTTCTTTTAATGGAATGTATAGTTTCAAAGGGAAAATGGTAGGTGTTTTGTAAGTTTTTTGGGATCTCGGTAAAACTTTTTGGAATGTTAATTGGAAAAAAAATTATTATTTGGAAATATATTTTTGTAATGATGAGTGACATTTTCAAATTGGTTGAGAATTTGTGCTTTACATTGAATGATCTGTTTTGGAAATGAGATGTGTTTTGAATTAACCCTTGGTATTCCTTGGAGGGACCACATATATAGAGGTACACATGTGGCACAAGGATAATTGGTGGTATGTGTGGATGGGTGCATGAGATAGCACAAGGGTATATGTATATGTAAGACTTCATGGGATACAAATGGTGGGTATTTAAGTTGTTTTGTTTACTGAAAAATGGTTTTCAAAAAGTTAATTTAAATGTTTTGAAAAGTGAGTAAGCAATTGTTTAGTGTTCTCTTTCCGTTTTGGTATTTTATTTCATGGATTATTGTTTTTTACATACTTAATTTTGGTAGGAATGGTTCTTTGAGTTTTAGCTTTAGTTCGTGATTCAGGTTTGAAATTTTGATTTATGATGTGTTTTGATTCGGATTTGTGCCTCTTGTTTTTTAGTATGTTGCTTAGAAAAGTCCTAGTGGTTTCTAGTGAGTCTTTTATAGTTGTTGGTCCTACCTAGACTCTTAGAAAAGTGGTGTAATTGATTTATTTTTTGTTGTTATCCATCTTCCATGTTAATCATGATCTATTGAAGGTAGTGGACTGGCCTGGTGAAATCATTGATGTTTTTAGGTTATTGGGAACTCCCAAAGTTATGAGAGCTCATGCTGGTTCAAGTTCATTTGAAGGTTCAACTTTGGATTGGTGTGGTAGAAAATCCCAACATCATTGCATGATGGGATGTCTTGGAAGGTGTTTAAGACCACTTATGTCTGATGGTTTATACCTAAGGAGGTAAAAGCAAGGAAAGTGGCAGAGCTCATGAGTGTCCAGCAAGACCAACAAATAGTGAACACCTATGTTGGGCATCTAAAGGAGTTAGTTCCTTTTTCTTCGAAGATAACATCACAGAATCAGTTAATGTTTCTCTTGTGTGGGGTATTCATCTAGGGTTCAAGGACCGATTATTTTTGGTGTTTGGGATGGTTCCCCATTTGGTGAGAGTGAACCGGAAAAAACCTATCTCAGACAAGTTTTCTTCTCAATCTCATATTCTATTAGTCGGGCCAATATCTTGTTCACTTCTGGTGTGGCTGGTTTTGGTACTTAAGTCACCTTGTCATCATCCTTAGAAGAATTGTCATTAGTGTGGCCAGTTGGGAAACCTAGAGAGGTTCTGCTAGCATCAACATCAGAAAGAGTCTTGACTAGAAGATGTTAGATCCTGACTGTGGGGCAGCATATGCTTTATGACGTGAGAGCTTCAGCCATAGGTCTCAGAGTGAAGCCTTTCAGGCAGTCAGGAATCGTTGGGTGTGGAGAACATTTGTCTAACTTTTTTCTTTAGTGATAAAATAGGGACAGATTGAATTCTTTTATTGTAGCTTCTTCATCATTGAAGGTTCTGTTTTGTTGTAAGAGGCACAGAGGTCTCTTTTTCTCATTGTGGTCTTTGTTATTAGAATACCTCACCTTGGTTGTAACAATGCATGGTGGTCTTGTTTTCTTGTAATTTAAGTAGTTATGCCTCCTCAAATATGAGATTTGAAGGTTGTCTCTTTATGGTTGTGAGTCGCAATATGATTGTATATCTTGTGTGGATAGCTCCTTTGGTGACCCGCTCTTGTTTTAGGACGTGCTCATTTTGGGAGACACATGTATCTTGAGAAATAATGAATAGGGTTTTGGTCTGCCATTTGGTTTGGGGTCTTTTGTCAAAGGCTCCATGTGGTGGGGGTATGGTTTGTGCAAAGAGTTTGTGGTTCAGTTTGTATTGGGCCTATATCGGTCTGTGCTAATTGGCTTAATCTTTTTGGTTCTTAGATGGTGGGGAGAACCACGATGAATATTGTTGTGCCTTATTCGAGTGTTGTTATGTGTACAATTTTTGGCCTTGTTGGAGGCTCCCTCTTTGGTAAAAGTTATAATTTCTAGATTTAGTCTATGCTGAGAGTCTCAATGTTGGTTGTGCATGCCAGGTTCTTATGGTGGTGAGAACCCTTATCATTTCTTGATGGATCTTCTCTTTTTATTTTCCCTTAGAGTTGGTTATGTGTGACTGGTGGAGTGAAAAGTCACACTGATTTTGTGATTTTGTTGGCCTCGTTCAGTTTCAAACTCGAGTCTGATTTCTCATTTGGTTGGGTGACTTTTTTGGGGAAGAAAGTTATGTAGTGGGGAGAATTGTCACACCCCGACCCGGCATTTTCAAGTTGTGGTTATTTTTATTTTTATTTGAGTATTTTTGTTTCTTAATGTTTAAGAATTTATTAAATTAAAATAAAAATTAAATAAAATAAAATAAATGGAAAACAATTAAATAATAATACTATTATTATTATGGTTAATAATTTTATTATTATTAAGTTCATTATAATTATTATTAAGTTATTATAACTATTAATATTATTATTATTTATTAAATTTTTATTAATTTTCTTTTCTTTTCTTTTATTCCTTTATTTTTTTCCTCCTTTTTTTATCCCCCTCTTGTTCTACCTCCTTGTGTGTCGCGTGGCACCTCCCTCTCCCTGCATCGCGCCCCTTCCTCCCCTCACACAACCCGCCAAAGGTCCCCCCCCCCTCCTCTCTGGTGTATCTCCCCTACTTGTGGGTTACCTTGGATATACCTCCCTTCAGGTGACCTCCCTCATCATGACCTCATCTCCGCACGACCCCCCCCCCCCCCGGTCTGAGCTATTTCTGCTCGTACCGCCTCCTCCTGAGCTCCCTCTCCGGTTCGGATTTCAACCGGTTTTCCACCGGATTATTGGTATGATCATTCATGGCATGGTTTTCTCCCCTGTTATACCTTCATTTTTGGTTGATTTGTGGTCACTGAGTCACTCTACTAAAATTTGGTGAAACCCTAATGTGTTTGGGGTTTTTCTTTTGATTGACTCTTGTTATTTTTGGTTCTCTCTAGGTTCCTCGCAGTGAAATTGGCGCGCAATCGAATTTTTTCATCAGAATTTAAAGTTTTGACACTGAAGGTAAGTGTTTTTGAATATAAATATTGTTTGATAAATTAATTTTATTATTTAATTAATTTAGCATACTCATAGATTAGTTTTCTTGGTGCGAATAGAGTTTTACTTGAGTTTTAATATGATTTTGATGTGTTTAGTAGAGTATTTATTTGATATGAATGTTTTGATTTTGTGAAAACCTATGTTGATCCTTTAATAGTGTTTTATAAAAAAAAATTGGTTTATTATGTCGGGAAAGGGATTCGAATTCTGTTTCTTCAGGTTATTGGTGTATGTTTAGCCTTAAAAAAGGTTTTTGAGTGGGCGTTTGTGTTCAAAGTCTTGTGATACTGCTTGGGGTTGTTTTATAAAATTATTAAGTGGTTTATTAAATCATATAAATTGTGTGAAAAATGTTCAGATATTGTTTTAGCATGCGTATGTCTTCAATGGTGGGTTTGAGTATGCAAATTGGTTAGGAGTGGACTTATTTTGTGTTTAAAGGGGGATTCCTTGTAAAAAGGGGTGTTTTTGTTTTATAAAGTGGGATGGGGTTTCCCTTGATTTATGTGGTTATGCTTGGAAAGATTTATGCCTTCCTTTGGAATTTTTTTTAAAATTTCATATTGTTAGAAATGGATTTTCAGATGTTTATGAAATGGGTAAAGGCTTGGTTGGAACTTGTGATGTGATATTGATTTCCCTTATTGAACCCTCTGGTTGCAGATGACGATTATGGTTTATGCGATTGATTCTTGTGTTATAATAAAAAGGTGTGTCATTGGTGAAAACCCTTGATGTGTTATTTTGAAATGTTGCATATATTTTTTAAGTGTTTAATTATTTTATTAAATTATATGTGTAGTGTGTTGGACCTCGCTACAATGGTTTTTGGCCGCGGGTGTTGAGGAATCCTACATGTATATGCATAGGTTAAGGCATATATATATATATATATATATATATATATATGCCATCATTGTACATATTCTCTCATGGCACAAGGAATATGTGCAATGCAGCTAGGGGTGTATATATATATATATAAATACATGTGTGTGTATGTGCCCAGTGTCGGTTCGAGTAGTCGTCGACAAATAGCGACATGTTTGACATAGGTACCCTATGCATATGCCTTTAATTTGAACATCATAATTACTTGCATGTTTTAAAAATATGTTTTACATTTATTCTATATACACATGCTATGAAATCTCATTGTGGTTACTAAAAATGATTATGCCTTTATTTTGGAAATTGAAAGGCATTTTTAATGCCATTGGTCTTAAGTGACTTTTATTGAAAATTGATTTCCTAAGTGGTTATGAATTGGTAACAAGTATTTCTAAATGTGTTTGGACTTTAGGCCAGTTATTTTTGAAAAGTGTTCCCTTTATGTAATTAATCCAGTTTTTCACCTTAAGAAGGTTTTATGAAAAAGAAAAACCTCTCTTGAGGATTATGCGTTGTGTGACGTGAAAGAGGGGGAATCCTCTTAAGGAGGGATATGGTGGTGTGTGGTTAAATTAGTTTTTGATGAATAAAGTGTTATATACCTATATGTTTTCTTAATAATGAAAACTCACCACTACTTGAAATAGAGGACAATGGGAAAATTGGGTATCTAGGTTGGTGAACCAGGACTAGTATGATAGATGACATGGCATGGGTTTGTCCCAGCTTTGTCTAACTGGTTTGATGAACACTAACTAAACATATTAATGACTGACGTTCGTGGTTTATAAGCCATGTTTTCTGAGGTTCGTGGTTTCTATGCCACATTTTATGTGGTTTGTGGTTTCTAAGAAAAGTTTCACTAAGGTATATGGTCTCTAGGGTCCCACTTGTTCTAGCTACCTATAGGAATTACCCATGGTGCTCGTTTGCAACATGATGCATGTGATTTAATTTTTCATTTCAGTTGTTTCATACTTTATGTCTTATTTTTGAACCCCATTTTTTAATTTAAATTGGTTTCCTTTCATTTTGAAATGTTAATGCATGATTGGAACCTTTTTTAAAAATTTAGTGGGAGAGAAATGCTTTACTTGAAAATGAAAAATTGCGACTTGAACTTGAAAAGAAGGAAAAATATTATTTTATAATATTTTATTTTCTAACTGGCATAACTGGATATCTTAATAAAGGTTGGGGCATAAGACGTGGTCATATTTTGGCATTCCTACTGAGAATCTTGGTGGTCACACCTAATTTACTTTTTAGTTACAGGTTTTAGTCTTGGATCACTTTTGGGAGAGACTGTAGTTTATGTTCCATGGTGACCCACAGGGTCACCTTAGGTATGTCACGTTGCTTCATTTATTATTTTTTCACTACCATGTTGTTCGGTTTATTTTCCTTTATTTATCTTCTTGATCATTTTATTATTATTTATCTTTTTTAAGGTCCAAATTGTTCCCAATTGGTTTATTTTGATGCCTGGAACTAGTTACCAGCCCGTGGGGATCGGAAACGCCTTTCGGTCCATGTCGCAGACCAGCTTGGGTGACCAGTTCAGGGTTGACTCGATTTGGTTCATGACATATCATATATAAAAATTTATTCCTTGATTATAACCAGCCTTGAGAGACTGTGATGGAAAATGAATTATATCAGTTTGTGAGGTGGTAGTCTGTCGTACACATGAATGAATAATTCATTTCCCATTTGATGAAATTGGAGATGAATTAAGGTGATGATATAAATATAATAAAATATAATTATACTGAGGATATGGTAGTTAATATTTCATCATGTATAAAAAATATTTGAAGGAAATCAAAGAATAACTAAAACAGAAACAATTAATTAAAAACGATATCAGTTCTTCGGATAATCACCTTTGATTAACACCTTAACACCTCTAAAGAGGGTTTTATTCCTAAAATAAGGCCTCTAGAATTTGTGTAGGGATTATAGGAAGATATTGGGTAAAATACTGTCTGAACTAAATAGATTTATACATGTGAATAATAGAGAATAATGGGTGCCCTTTTATAGGACAGGGGGGTGATCTTGGAATTCTTAAAAGTATTAAATTAATAAAAAATAATTTTGTATTATAAATTGATGTAATTTGAGTTATGTAGAATATAGGATAAGGATTGGTCTAAATCCATTCATACAATGAAAATTAGTCACGTTTGGAAAAAAAATAATCCTTATATTTTTGGTTTAACCCTTTTATTTCTTACTATGTAATCATGTTATTTACACTTTGAGGGATAATATAATTATTATAAAATGACAAACGACAAATAAATGAGTTATTTATGATATTTTATGACTTATACCAATTATTTTTCTGAATATTGTATTTTTAAAAACGTTATATCATTAAATAAAATATTTTATATTTTAAAATACCATTAGTGTCAATTTTGACACTATTCATTTCGTGACTTTTTTAAAATATCATAACAACATGATATATTCGAACCAAATATTTTATAACTTAAATAATATTTCAAAAATAAATAAATAAAATTAATTTATTTCATTAATTATATCAATTTATATTTATTGTAATATTTTTAATATCATTTATTTGATTCTTTCATTAATTAAGAAATTATTACATCATCATTATGTCACCATTTAATTTAATTTTTATTTCCTAAAAATTATAAATAAATTTCCATGATGTATGAAATCATTTTATATTCCTAAATAATATTTATAGTAGAAGTTATCTCCTATATTACCTCATATTAATAATACTTCAATTGTTAAAAACATAGGTTTGACAAATTTTGTCGTTTCTTTGAATATAATATTATGAAATTATTAAAGTCACCCACATGGTCCCAAGTGGAAATAAATTGTCCCAAGTAATATTTTGGTCAAAAAAATCATCCAATAAAATTAGGATAATTTTTGGTATATTTTTATATTAGTTATAATATTATTTTTACCATTAATTACCAGATTTACCCTCAAATATGGTAATAAAAATATTACTAAAGTTGTTGTTCATAATGTTAAAAAACAACAGGGAACCATTTAAATAGTTTTTACCTTATTATTACAAAAATATAATCCATTTTTCCAAATTCAAAACACATAATTGGCATAAATTAATTAAAAAATAATCTCGTTGACAGATCGAAGAAACAGGTTTTTAAAGTAAAAACATTCAAAAGTTTATAAAGATTTTATATCCAATTTAAATGTGAATTTTATTCCAATGAACTAAATTATATTAAATGATAAATACATGATATAATTATACATTAAAACCATTTTAAAAAAATAATTTAACTATAAAAACAAAGTGGATGAAAACACAATTTTGAACTAATATTTTGTACTATTCACTATTCATCAAAATATGAAAGTTATCAGAAAAATATCAAAAAATAATACAAAGTAAATTTGGATACTCCAATTTAAAATAATAATTTTATTTTGTAAAATAGAACTCATAAAAGTGTTAAAAATTATATTTAAAATATAAATGTCATCAAAAGGCGGCAAAATTTGATTTTTAAAAAAATACTTCTTTTATCCATAAAATCGAATTTATTCTTATATGATGACTAGAAAACATATAATATTAATTCTAAACATTATATTGAATTTATATTTCTTTAATATAATCCAACAAGAGTGATTAGATTATTTTATAAACATAATTATTCACATTTAAATAGTTTTTCATAAAAGTGCATCCTTTATATTCAATTGGTTTTTATTTTCATTTATTATTAATTTGGTTACCAGTGAATTATTATATAAACATGTGTAAACCCTATTTTCAACATTTAGTCAATACTATTCATTTCCTCCATTCTAACAGCTAGGTTTTAATGGAAACATTTAAATAATAATATCTAGTTGTTCATTTAAGCTTTCCATGATGTATCATGTACGTTATCATACATAGTGTTTCATTTTATAAAAAACTCGAAATGTTATGGTATCCACCCATTTTAATAAATTCTGATCTCACAATTTTAACTCAAAATTGAAAAAAATGGGTTTTTCATTTCCAAAATAACTTTATTAAAATCCTACATCAGAACAAGGGTAAATAAATACTTCCACTTTAAAATAAAGGAAGTAAAGTACAAAGGATACCCAAGATAACACATAATAGGGTTCCATGTTAAAAACATGGATATTTAATATAAAACTAACAATCAAGTTCTGATGAAGAGTGATAGAAAACATGATCAGGATAAATTTTTCAATCATAAAACGATAAGTCTGTGATGGGTTAAAAGGTCATTGATTTCTTAGTAAGAAAAGTAAACTGATAATGTTTTTGTTTTAAGATCCTTTTCATAGATTTTAGGAATTTTTTTACTTCTTGGACAAAGAACATAAGGAAATATACTTACTTGACAAGTATAGTTTCATATTTTAATCAATTTCCACATCAAAATCATCTTCATCTTCAAATGATGATTATTCAAGATGAATTTTTCATGCTTGAAGCACTAAAATCAAATTCTAGAGAATCAAATAATACAAAAAATATTAACCATGTATTTATAATATATTTATACATTAACCAAAACCAAAAATGTTTAGTACAATAAAAGATAATTCCCCAAAAATAATAAACCTTATATGATGAAAAACTACTTCATTCTCCAAAAATCAGTAGTAATTCTCAATGTTCAATATAGTATTTTCAATAAATAATTTTTCTTCAAATTCATCAGAAAGATTATAGATTAAGATTAAATCTTGAAAATCAGAAGGATATAATCACATAGTCTTTCCAGTTGAATTTTAAGAATTGTCTCAAAATAATATTAATCACTCTTAATGTCTCAAACCAAAAATGTAATTTCTGAAATCACATAATCTTCAAGATATGATAATTATTTTCATAAATAACCATATTCACCTTAATCATAAACTAAAATCCTAGATTATTCCAAAATATAATTCAAAGTCACTATCTAAAATAAAATTACATAGCATTTTGGTTACCTTGATCGTATATGGTTCTTAAAATAGTGATCATCATCCAAAATAACATTAATCACTTAATGACCAAATAATTTTCCAATTGCATGGATATCTATTTAATAAAATATATTTTCCCAAAATCAACTTATTATTATTCCATTAACTAATTTGAATAAAAATAAAATAGCGTACTAACAAGGTACATCACATAGGACAGTTGTAGGTGATGCACCCTTATCGCCATTCAGTTGTGGGTTTGATTCTAATGGCATTTCTAGATTTTACGGGTTGTAACCTATATTATGGTCTCTCCCTTTTAAAACTAAATAATTCTTATAACACTCCCAAAATATGATAAATTCCTCAAAAATAACCATAACAAGTTTTAACCTCAAAAGTTATCTTATACCATTCATTTTGTATCCCAAAATGTTATAACCCACAGTTACTTCAAAAAGGAATGTCTCTTAAAATACCATTAGTCACCTTAAAATTTCATAAATTAAATCCTCAAAAGGGTTTATAAGATCTTAAAATTGTGATAAACCTGAAAATTATAAACTCATGATGATACCCATAACTCTTAAGAAAATATATTAATATCTAAATATTTCTAAACCATCATCTGATACCAACTATAAGGACTCAGCCTTGAACGTAACTTATTCTAGTGTTTTTTAACTAGAATTAACATTCGAAGATCTTTTTAGTTTAGAGATTTAGGCAATTAGAAAAAACTATAACAAAGTAAACTCATACATTACAAGTGGATTCTTTTACCCAGTATCCATTTTTTCCACCAATGGAAACCCATTTAAAATAAAATAGGATTTTTTTTCAAGTTGCATCTTTAATACTTTCATCATGAAATCTTCATTGTCCTTACAAATCTTAAAACTTTGAAAAACATTTTAAAACATGGGATGAGTACAAAAAACTTAATAATGTACATAAAATAAGAAAAGAAATTTTTAGTTCATAAAAAACATTAAAACCCATGGAAAACACTTTTCTTGAAAACATAACATCTTACCCATAAAGGTAATTAACATTATTTTAAAAGATCATTTATATTACATTTTGAAAATAAACAATTACCACCAAAATAATTAGTAAGAATGGAAAATTAAATTAGGTACATTGGGACATCTCCACATATAAACCATATATAACTCTTACATAACCCTTTCAAATGGAATAACAATATAGTCGAATTCTATCTCTAAAGTACCCAATGCATTGGTGCGCCATCTGGGTGCACCCATCGTTTAATCTATAATTGTCTCACCCAGTGCTATTAGGTAACACCCATAATTTATAATTTCCAATAAAAACAAAATGTAATAAAACATTTCATCATATGAAACATACTTTTAAACTCATATTAAAATCACTTTCAAATATTAAAATACCATTATCTTTTAAAAGATCATCTTATACACAAAATACACATTTATTTTGAAAAATAATTTTCAATATCAAAATTCCTAGAAAAGGGAGATATAGGATGCTTTTTTTAAAAAAATCATGTCTTATATAGGAAACCAAATATAAAATAATGGTCACAGTGGTAGATAATTTGTTTTCACTGTATATGTTAAAAAAATTCCTGTTTTCATTTGGTTAAGAAAGTATAATGTTTTATACATAAAATATAAAACCATTCCTTTTTGAAAATATTTGAATGAAATTAAGGATATAAAATATAATTTATAATTATTTTATATCCATATAAATAAATATGTAAAATAATATCAAAAATATTTACATGGAGAAAAATATTTAATAAATAAATATTTAAACATACAAAGTGTCAATACTACTCTGAAAATTTAAATCATAATTTATATTAAAGAATAAATTTACCAAAACATTAACCAACATTATTATAGATAAAATATTGATATGAAATTTCATAGTAGCTATGGATACATCTTATAAAATAATAAAGTTGTATATCATCAAGAAATGTCTCAATGAAAGGAGATTGAGATGAAATCTTTTACCTCAAGTCTGATTCGTCACGTATCTTGTTTATATTTCTGGATAATTAACATAGGTTAATTATTTTCTTGATTGAGAAAATTTTCAAGTTTATTATTCTTTTTATATAACTTATTACCATGTTATAACAATTACTAAATTATTTAAGTTCATGTTGGATTTTTTGACGTGCTAGAGTCCAAAATGACTTTGGTATGATGTTAATAGTCAATGTGGTCATTTGTACATCATAAAAAAAATAATATTAATAAAATAATAATAAATTTTATAAATAAATTATAATTTTAAATAAATCCATTTATGTATGGTTATGAAAAGGGAATAATGGTATAATCATGGAGACGGTAGGTCGTACGTACGCATGAGTAACATTTACATTTTTCAATTATCATTATGAAAAGAAGGTAAGTATTTTTTTTAACATTATATAATGGTCATAATATCATTAATATAATATTAATAATTTATCTATCCATTTATATATCATCAATGTGATGTGGTGATAAAAAACAAATCACATCTCTTTATGGAGGTGATAGATCACACTTACGCACGAACGACATTATCATTTTTATGTGCATGGAAAGGTAAAAACATAAATGATATATTATTATCTAAAAATTATATATATGTCATGAATATAAACTATAAAAACTAATTCCATAATTATAACCAGAATTGTGAGACGGTGATGGGAAATGAATTATATCAGTTTGTGAGGTGGTAGTCCGTCAAACATATGAACAAATAATTCATTTACCATTTGATGAAATTGGAGAGGGATTTAGGTGATTATATTAAAAGAAATAACCTATTATTATATTGAGGATATTTTAGTTATTATTTCAGCATATATGAATAATATTTTAAGGAATTAGAAGAAATATTAAAACAGAAACACTTAATTATAAATGATACCTCTTCTTCGGACAATCACCTTTGATTACACCTTATCAACTCGAAGAAGAGTGTTATTCCTAAAATAAGGACTCCAGAATGTGACTAGGTATTATAGTAATTTAATTTCTCAGATATTGGTGGAAAAAAATTAGTTTTTAGGTGTGAATAATAGAGAAGAATGGGTTCCCTTTTATAGGACAGAGGAGGGGCACTCTTGGAATTATTCAAAGTATTAAATTAATTTTCTGTTAAAAATGGATAAAAATTGATTTTTGTATGATATAGGATGATTATGGGTCTAAATCCATTCATCCAATTAAAATTATACATGTTTTAATATTTTTTTAAATCCTTGTATTTTTGTTTTAACCCTTTTAACTCTTACCATGTTATCATGTTATTTACACTTTGAGGATTAATATAATTACTATAAGAGGACAAACGACAGATAAATGAGTTATTGACAAAATTTTAAGACTTAAAAAAATTAGTTTTCTGAATCTAGGATTTTTTATAAATTTTATATCATTTAATAAATTATTTTATATTTTAAAATACAATTACTGTTAATTTTAATACTATTCATTTTTTAACTTTTTAGAAATATCATAACAACATGATATATAAGAACAAAATATTTTAAAACATTAATTAAAAATCATAGTCATACATATAATTATTTTATGATATTAATCATTTCAATTTACATTTTTTGTAATATTTTTAATATCATTTATTTGTTCTGTACATTAATTAAGCAATTATTGCATCATCATTGTGTCGCCATTTAATTTAATTATTTATTCTATAAAAATATAAATAAAATACCATGATTTAGGAAATAATTTTATATTCCAAATTATTATTTATAGTCTAAGATATCCCTTGTATAACCACATATTAAAAATACTTAACTTGTTAAAAACAGGGGTGTGACAAAATTTGTCTTTTCCTTAAATATAATATTATAAATGTATTAAATTCACACATGTGGATAAAATTGGATCTAAAATCATCCCAAAGATTATTCGTGTCAACAATAACTCATTAAATGAAATTATGAAAATTTTTAGGGTAATTTTATATAAGTTATAATATTCTTTTTACCTTTAATTTCCTGATTTACCATTAATCGTACTAATAAAAATAATACTAAAGTTATTATTTGTAATGTCCAAAAATTAAAGTAACATATTTACATAATTTATACCATATAATTAAAAATATGGAATCTAGTTTCCAAAATTAAAAACAAATAATTGGAAAAATTAATTAAAAATTAATCACGTTGAGGGGTCGAGAAAACGGGTTTTTAAAGTAAACATTGTTCAAAAGTTCGCAAATATTTTTTATCCAATTTAAGAGTGAAATTGATGAAAATCACATATATTGTATTAAATGATAAAAAATTATCTAATTACATGATAAAACCAATTAAAAACAAAATTTAACTATATAAATAAAATTTACAAAAAAGCAGTTTTGAACTAATATTTAGTATTATTTTCTATTCATAAAAATATTTAATTTCTCAGAAAAATACCAAAAATTCATCCAAATTATATTTTATAACCTTCTTTGAAATAATAATATTGTGAAATAGAACTTATAAAAAAGTTAAAAAATATATTTAAAATAGGTGTGCAATCAAAAGGCGAAAAAACTGCCTTTTTGAAAAATAATTATTTTATCCATAAAATCGAATTTATTCTTATATAATGTCTAGAAAACATATAAGACAAATTTCAAAATTATATATAATTTATATTTCATTAATATTATCCAATAATTGTTATTAGATTATTTTATAAACCCAATTATTCACATTTAAATATTTTTTCAAAAAAACACATCCTTTTTATTCAATTTTTTTTATTTTCATTTATATTTAATTTGGTAACTAGTAAATCATTATATTAACTCATGGAAACCCTATTTTCATAATTTAGTTAATATAGTTCATTCCTTCTATTCTAATGGCTACGTTTTAATGGTAACACTTAAATAATAATATATTGTTTTTTTAAGCTTGGCGTGGCATATCATGTATGTTATCATAAAAAGTGTTTCCTTTTTTACAAAAAAAAAATCGAAATGTTACAATCTCAGCTACTAGATATAAGTAGGTTAAAATTTCATAAAAATAATGCTAGATGTTTATGATACCCCAACACCTAATATTTAGACATCAACTATGTCCAGTTTGGTATGATGTATCTAGACCATAGGATATATTTTTATAATTAATGTCATAGTATCTCTAGGTTCTCATTATAGCATGGAATCTCATATAACATTTTGATATGACAATTAATCTATGGAAATTATCATTTAAATGGTGTACATAGAAATTTCAACACTATAATTGTAAGTTTGTATCATATATAACTAACTATATACATGATATGATAATCGAAAAGTACTATTTAGTTGGGTCTAGGGAACCCACTATTACAACACTCCCACATGCACTAGATCTAACTTTCTAACCATCCATGTCAGCTCTCATATGATTAATATAATTTTTATGTTGAGTCAGGTATTTAGTTGCCGGGTTTACCATGTCTCCAATGTGTAGTTTTTCTTCAACCCACCTTGAGTAAAACTGCTCAATAGATGTAAACCTCAAGTGTATAATCTTTTTTTCCACTACCAAAACATGAAATATTGGCTAGTACCAGTAAAATAATTATCATCATGATTAAAAAAAATTACTTACTTGGTTTGATTCTATGAATTGGAAAAAATCATTGTGCTTAATACATTTCTTCTTAGCTACCAAAAAAGGTGTGATGTACTTGGTATTAGAAGACATGGATATTACTGGATTGAATGAGCTTGTCTTGATTATTACCTTAGACTAACTACGATATTATATCACATTGATCCACATAAGACTAGATTTTGTCCCCTAAAAACTAGTATCCTTTCCTATCTACAAACTAAGAATATAAATTTTTTATTTACTCAAGTAAAATCAGATAGTTATGACTTCTTCCATTATAGTTCTTCTAGATATAACTAATATTCTCATACTATAAATTATCTGTTATAAATATCATATCTTATATATTTCATGTCATGCATGATTGATCCATAGCTAAAGATTATGGAATTAAACATACCACATTTATCTCTTCCAATGCTCATGCATGTCTTCTTAGAGAGATTTACCCCATGTGACATTTGTAATAATTCTCTCTCAAATTGTTCCAACTTGTATTTTTCAATACCTTGTCAGTATATATACAACCGACTATGTCTAAGAAATCAGTATATCTACCTCAATAGATCATGTTTCCTAGGAATATGGTTTCCACTTTAGGCTAATCTTTTGAGTTTTACTTTCATCTTGGTCTTAACTAACTATAAGACCAATAATTTTTTCCCATGTGTTAACAAACATATTTCCATCTGAAAATAGTGATGCTCCCACTAACTTTAGGTAGAATCCTAGAAAAGATTTATTCTAAAATAGATATTCTATGAACTTTTTTTAATTCAATCCTAAATTCTGTTTTCCTAAATTTTACCCTTATTGGAATTATATGATATCACCATCCCTTTCTAGTTACGTTGTAATGATACCCTCCAAGATTGGTGGTCTTAACATCCAATACTCAATAAAATAACCATAGAAATTAGCTATGGAAAGGAAAATTCTTATGTATTTAGGCATAATTACTTGGTATTAAAAATATATCCTTATTTTTATGACACTTATACCATGCATGTATCATCTCACTTAAATACACACAATAGTATTCAAAATGACAAACCCATGTTCTTTGATACATGGAATCTATTGTTGATTTTTTAATTGATCGTGTCAGTTTTAGATAATTACCATATACTTCCTAATTTAAGGAATTATTATTCTCAATGATTAATTTATCACTAGTCGTGGTGAATATAAAATCATCACTATGGTTTTAAACTTCCTATGAAATATGGGTCTCTAGAACATTCTATTCCTCACCTCTTATGGATTTTTTTTCTATTCCAACCATTTGTGAATATTTTCCACTGACTAAACCCAAGTAAATATTTTATCCACTATCTCAAATTGATATATGTACCCTATTTTATTAAAATTTAGTCTAACACTTGACATCCACCTTTAAATCTGAGTTATTTCTATAATATCCTTATAAAAAATTAGGATAATTACTTTAGATGCACATTGTGTTTTTTTAATGCATGCCTTTTTAGATCCTTAACAAACACTTTGCATTGAAACATATGTTCTTATGACATAATGGATTTTCATCATACTATTACTCATATTATTTCCATGTTTCAAAATAGTTTTCATTTATTTTTGGGATAATGGTTTTATTTGTGATTCATGTCTTGAAAAAAATACAAGTATCTATAATGGGTGGTTTTAACATTGATTCTCTTTTTACATACACCATGGATCAAATATGTATAAGTAAATGTTTGTTTATTAATTACTCTATCCTACATTTTATTATTCAATTTTAACATGTAGGACTTATCCTTAATCCTCTTTATTATCATCGTATCCCTTATGTGGATAAGTAAATGTGTGTTTAAGAAATACTTCATGCTATAAAACTTTTATCAATGAATGCTTAATCAAGATAATCTTTGGCACACCACCCCAAAGCAACTCATATGTTCTGATCATGCATATACCATACTTCACTTTAACATTTCTTTATGAAGCATATTTACCACTCACTTGACCTTGGAATATTTCAGGCTCTATAGCTAAACTAATTCTAAATGATTTATGGCATACCTTTATTTCTAAAAGATTATTTAACAAAATTAAATAATTATATGCATCGATAATACCTAAAGTGTTTTTCTCCACTGAGTCTCAATACTATACTTAGTTTATCCTTAACATCCACTTTTAGTTTTACTTGACAAAGAATTATATCTCCACAAATGGGTATATAAGACTAGCATTTTTTATTCATCAAGTATTTCCTATGATCCGTGTATCACAGAACTATTATTTGAGTATGAAACACCACAAAAAAATAATTCATGAACTAGAATAATGTATCCTTATGTATAAAAGGCACAAGAGAAAAAAAAATTGTAATAATATGTAAAGACCCGTAAAATTCAAGGAAAATTTTTTTTCTTAATTTTCTTTGGGATTTTACAAGAACGCAGTTTCTGACAGCACCTGATTCCGAGGCCCGGTGTGCCCGGAATCATTTTTTAGAAGTTTGGCTCGGGTACGTTCAGTGAACGAACGAGCTGGTTTTTCTAACTTTTGAACTGATGCTCAGAATCGAATTCCAAGGGCACTGATGTAATTGCAGTTCCGGTACTTGATTAGAAACGCCTCTTCCGGAGTTGCGTTTGCTCGGGTGTGGTTTTTAATTTTTGGGCTTTAATTTAAGAAATAAAATAATGTGGTACGACAACTTTATTTTATTTTACTTAAAGCTGCTTAAAGCCACTTTAAGCTGATAAAGCTGAGTTGAATTGGATAGGGTGGAGCCCAAAATATCCTACCCTCTTGGTAAGATGTTTGTGAGGTGGGGCCCACATGAGCCCCACCATTTCTTTTCCGCTAAGTAACGCACCCGCGAAAACCCCTATTAAATAAAAGTCAACTGACGTGTTTTCTAAATTCTTAACGCCCTTCTTAATTGGGTGGTTAGTTCGTTGAAATTAATTCTATGAATTAATTTGTTCGTTTCTTAACCTGTTTTCAAACCGTTGGCATATTAATATAATAATACCAACACACCTTTCTTCTTGGGTGCGATTTGTTTAGAGGATTTGGATATTCTGTGCCTTCATCCTCCTTCGCGAAGAACGCGAAGAACGTGAAGAATGTGAAGAACGCGAAGAACGCGAAGAAGGTCGTCACCCTCGGAGATCAACGACGCGACACCGTGTTCCGCGACGTCGACGATTCTCCTTCCACAACGCTTCTTCCGCGACGTTCTTCCCTGCAACAATCTCCGATCACCAACTGCTTGAGGTAGGAAATTTCAAATCTTTTAATTCTCCTTTGTGGATTTTATCCTTAACATGGATTTAATTCATGAAATTAAATCCGTATGTTTTCTTTAAACCTCGGAGATTGTCGACGCGATGCCCTTCCGCGACGATGCGACGCCCTCCCGCGACGCGATGATCCTCTTCTTCCGTGACGGTCAATTCCGTGAAGAACTCTCGTCCGATGATAGCTACGAGGTAGGGGTTTTATTTGAGAATGATTTTTATTCCCGTGGTTGTTTCCTTCTAAAACAAAGAACCCAGATCAAAGTGCAATTTTAATTTATTAAAATTATATCTTGTTATGTTTTTCATGTGTTGATTATTATTTCCCGATTGTTATCACCTAACGCGGAGGGTGCGGGCCAAACAAATATAGCCTGACAACCCTCCGCAGTTTTCCGTTGATGTGCGGATTGGCGGGCGACGACAAAATGGACCGCAGAGATGATTTGTTGATTCCACAGTGAAGAACGAGACCCGGGTTGAGCTACGGTGCATAAGGAAATGAAAACGGACCACCGGAGCAACTCCGATGGCCCGCGGACTCCAACGGCGGCGCGGGTCGCCGGCGCGGCGGCGCTGGCGGCCGGAGGCGGCGGCGCCCCGGCGGGCTGCCGGACGGAGCCGCCGCAGCTGAAGTCGCGGCCGCACGGGTCCGGCGAGACACGGGACGTCGCCCTGCCGCGTCCGCTAACCAAGGGCGGCCCCAAGCGGGGCCGCGGTGTTCTCACGCGAGGGCAGCACGCCCCCCTGCGTTGCTTGGCTGAACCGGCCGAGCCGACCCCGACGGCCGGGCCGCACCCGCGCCGGCCGGCCCGGGTCGCTCCCAGGCTGGACCGGGCCAACCTGGCCGGGCCGGGCAGCACCGGCCGGGTCGGACCCAGTTCGGGTCGACCCGGGGGGGTCGGGCCGGGTCGGTCCGGGCCCAGACCCCCCGTTTCCGGACCTTTTCGGTCTTTTTATCATAACTTGAGCTACGGGCCTCCGATCAACGTACCGTCAGTTTCGATGCAATCCTTGAATCGAGACGGTCGTTTCGGTATATTTAACTCAAGGTTTCTGAATACTTTGGGTTTGTCCGGGTTGGTTCGTACACGAAACCAACCGGGCCCTCCGAGCGGAAACGCTCATATCTTAAGCTTCGGACGTCCGATTGACGTGTCGTCGACTTTGTTGGATTCCTCTAAGTAAAAAGGATCTTTTGGATTACTCCTCCCGAGGTTTGGATGTAGGTGGAGTACGGTCGGGTTGGTTTCGCCTTAAAAACCAACCGGGCCCCTAGGACGAAAAAGCCAATAACTCTCAGACCGGGCGTCCGATCGACGCACCGTCTGCGATGTTGAGTTCCTATTGACGATACGGAACTTTTGGATACATCAACTCTGGACTATGTGTTAGTTGATGTATCAGCCTCTCGGCTCGTGGAGCGGACCCTCCTGAGCGAGCTTACTGTGTGCGGAAACACTAAAGCTGGCTGTGTTTGCTACTATGACGACGACGACTGTACAGAAATCCTCAGTGGATTCGACGACGACGACTACCACACTCAGTGATCCTATGTGGATCAGTGCTACCGATCCTGTGTGGGTCCGATCCTGTGCGGGTTAGCGCTCAGTGGTTCTGTGTGAGCCAGCGCCTACAGATCCTGTGTGGGTCCGATCCTGTGTGGTTCATTGCGGGGGTTAGTTACCTATCGATCCTGTGTGGGTCAGACCCTTCCTGGGTCATTGCGGGGGTTAGTTCCCTATCGATCATGTGTGGGTCAGACCATTCCTGGGTCATTGCAGGGGTTAGTTACCTATCGATCCTGTGTGGGTCAGACCCTTCCTGGGTCATTGCGGGGGTTAGTACCTATCGATCCTTTGTGGGTTGGACGACTTAGATGAATCAGTGGATATATCTGATCATCTCTATCGTCATACGAAGATGTATACCTGTGTGAGCTGAATCCTGTTTTGCTATCCTGTGTGGATTGTGTTGTTTTATCCTGTGTGGATTTACGAATTGTTTTCCTATGTGGACTAGTTTGTGCTTGAGCTCAGAGGTTGGAGCGTACTGGAAATGGTGACTTAGGTATATGTATGGGCATATATCTAAGTAGTGTCGGATGTTACTTCGTGATTGTATCTTTCCTTTGTGGATTTTGGGAGACCATCGGGGGTCTCAGGGTCCCTACTGAGTAGCTTATACTCACCCCTTCACGGGCTATGCCCGCACTTCGTTGTGTTGGTTGCAGACGACGGACAACGCTGACCTTGGTTGGGGCTTGCAGAGCAGGACGGTACCTGGAGGTGGACCACTGGATGGGACATACTCGGAGCGGACAGCTGGACCCAAGGAGCTGTGGAGGCTATCTGTACCCACCCTTCAGGTGGGACTTCCAGTGGACAGCTCGAGGCTGCAGTTTTACTTTTCAGTTGCTATTTTCCCTTTCCAGTTGTACTTTACAGTTGAGCTTGTATTTCCGGCCCCCTTTACTTTTAGCATAGCTTGTTTCAGTTTTACTTATTGTTTTACTTCCGCTTGTACTTTGAGGTATATGTTTACTTTTATAAGGCAATGCCTTCCCTGTTATCGGGATTTATGCCTTTGGTGCTAGTCTCCAGCCCCTGGCCTATGGAAGGCGGGCTTGGGGTAGTCACAGCACGGGCCCCGAGGACGGGTCGTGACAAATTGGTATCAGAGGCGTTTGGTTCTACCACAGAACTTGGGACTCTGATCTATTTTCTATGTGAAGCAATAGTGTTTAGCGTATTGGGTGTGGTTATCAGTTCAGGGAGTCCATTGTTGGTGTGGCGGCTGACGTATCCGTACACCAGGACCCTGACTTCTGATTTCTGACTTAATACACGAAAACATTGATTGCGTGTGTGTTTCAAGTTTTCTTTTTGATTACATTGTGTCAGCTCACCAGGTATACTGTTCTGACTGTGGCGCACCTATTTCCTTTTCAGGACGGCCCCACGACGGCAGCCAGCTAGGGTTCCGAGAGTTGTGTGTGACGACAGCCCATCAAGCAACGAGGCCTCGGTGTAGGGCCCTTTGTCAACTGAGGCATCGGTGGTAGCTCTATCTGCCGAGCCACCGATACTTCCAGCCCCAGCCGCTGACGATGCATGTCGCCTTAGTGCACTGCATGAGTTCCAGTACCAGCGACCGCCCAGGTTCTGTGGGGATACGGACCCCCATGCAGCCGAGGACTTGCTGGAGGTAGTGGTGAGAATTTTCCGGTTAGTGAGGGCACCAGCAGACCTCATGGTGATCCTCACAGCGAGCCTACTGCACGCAGCAGCGGGCCGATGGTGGAGCTTGATACTCCAGGTACACGATGAGGAATCTCTCCTCTAGACAGACTTTGAGGGCCTCTTCCACTCAGAGTTCGTCCTGGCCACCCTCCTTGAGGTGCGCATCCAGGAGCTTCTTTAGCTGCGGCAGGGCAGCTTGACGGTCGCCCAGTACTCAGCGAGATTTACCGATCTCTCGCGCTACTTGACCGACATGGTACAGGACCCATTCTTCCGGGACTGGACCTTTGAGAAGGGATTGAGACATGAGATCAGGGCATCGCTGATCTCTCTCAGCATTCCAACCCAAGAATGAGTACTGGAGCGAGCCCTTTTGATCGAGAGCTTCCTTGTTGAGCCTTCTTCAGCAGCGAGACTTACCGCAGGGCGGCAGGTAGTAGAGTCTTCTGCAACAGGCAGTCGACGGATGACTCATGTGTCGAGGCAGACCAGACCCTCAGGAAGACAACCTCAAGACACTGTCTCATCAGTGCGGGGCACACAGCGCGGAGCCAATCTTTCGAGAGGCAGGTAGTGCTACTCATGCGGCGGGTAGGGCCACATGGCTCGTGACTGCCCGACCTACCATGCAGAGGAGCAGTAGACGGTTGAGGAACCACCTAGGCAGAGGCAGAGGTTCGACCGTGGCGGTCCGCAGGGAGCAGGCGGACGAGGCAGAGGAGCTGGCCGAGCAGCAGGTGGTGGACGACGTTTTGAGGCTCTACCACCACCACCAGGAGGTCCACCCCGACCTCAGGGGAGAGCACAGCTTCAGGCAGCTGAATCTTATGATCATGGAGCTCCGGAAGTGGGTGTACTAGTGCGGGACTAGCTCCATGCATAGAGGCCTTTGCCCATAATGCCTCTAACTTCGTAGTTTGTGTTGCCTTGTGTCCTTGTACTTTGAGTTGAAGTAATAAAAGACACTTGCAATAGTGATGTTTGTTTTCTTTTCTTTTGTTTGTTATTAATAAGAGGTTCCAGTTAAAAACTATTGACTTGACCCTCACTTGCGAGATTTTTACTGGAGGAGACCCAGTGACCACACACTAATGCCGACAGTATGACTCAACCATTGGAGGCAAGAGTAACGGTTGGATCTCTTGGTTACAGCGTCGAGTCCTTACGACTTCATCCATGCCATGAATTAACTAATCATGACGGGATTGACTGTATTAGGCAAGGAACGTGGTTCATCCAGGGGATGAGACCAGATTTCCCTTTTCAGCAAAGGAGAAATATTTGCAGTTTTGCAGAACATTAAGAAGGAAGTGGAAAACCCTTCGTGTGGTCAGACAGATGTCAGCAGAGCTTCCAGGAGCTGAGATAGAGATTGACCAGCGCCCCTATCTTGAGGTTGCCAGAGGAGGGAGTAGAGTATGTAGTCTACTGTAATGCATCAGGGACCAGACTCGGATGTGTCCTGATGTAGGAGAGGGTCGTGATCGCCTATGGATCACATCAGTTGAGGCCGCATGAGCAGAACTACGCTACCCATGACCTGGAGTTATCATTAGTGGTCTTCGCTCTGAAGACATGGCGACACTATCTGATGGGAGAGCGCTTTATATTATTTTCTGACCATCAGATTCTTAGATACATCTTCTCTCAGAAGGACCTGAATCTGAGACAACGGCGATGGCTCGAGTTCCTCCATGACTATGACTTTGAGATAGTCTATACTCCTGGGAAGGGGAACGTGGTAGCCGATGCCCTCGGTAGGAGGACGAGCATTCAGCTACTTGAGGAGGCGACAGAAAAACTAGCCGCTTTGCGGATATCCTTCTTGGATAGGGATGGATCAGCCTTCCTTCAGTCACTCACAGTCACTCCTCCACTACTGCAGTGGGTCAGAGAGGCACAGAGTGGGGACGCTGACTATGAGATGCGGCATGCACAGATATCCTCAGGAAAGGCACCTGATGGTTTCCCCTTTGGAGCAGAGAACGACATCCTTTTCAGAGGATGTACCATGGTACCAGTCTCTTTACGAGAGGAGGTGTTGAGAGAGTTTCACACTTCCCCTTTTGCGGTACATCCTGGAGTGGCAAAGATGTACCAGGATCTCAGACGACAGCACTGGTGGCCAGGCATGAAGAAGGTTGTGGCAGAGTTCGTTTCACGATGCCTCACCTGCCAGCAGGTGAAGGCAGAGTATCAGGTACCAGCAGGCTTAGTACAGCCTTTGGAGGTCCCGGAGTGGAAGTGGGACGGGATATCTATGGAAGTCGTCACTGGACTTCCAAGCACTTCCAGAGGTCACGACTCCATCTGGGTGATTGTCGACCGACTCACCAAGTCGGCTCACTTCTTACCCATCAGAGAGCAGGGCTCAGTGGAGAGTTTGGGATGTCTCTACATTCAGGAGATTGTACGGCTTCACGGTGTGCCATCATCTATCGTCTCTGATCGAGATGCTCGCTTTACTTCCCAACTTTGGAAGGGGTTGCAGGAGGCGTTCGGGACACAGCTACGTCTGAGCACAGCCTTTCACCCTCAGACGGATGGTCGAATAGAGAGGACCATTTAGACTCTCGAGGACATGCTCCGCGCATGTGTCCTCGACTTTGGTCACAGCTGGTAGGACCACCTACCCTTGGTGGAGTTCGCGTACAACAACAGCTACCACTCCACCATCGGGATGGCACCGTACGAGGTGTTGTACGGCAGACCTTGCAGATCTCCTTTATGCTGGACAGACCCTAGGAAGTCAGCACTTGTGGGACCGGAGATGGTCCAGGCCACAACAGAGAAGGTCCAGTTCATCCAGGAGTGGATGAGGACAGCTCAGAGCCGGCAGAAGTCTTACGCTGAGAGGAGGTGGAGGCCACTAGAGTTCGAGGATGGCGACCAAATATTTTTGCGTGTCTCACCTCGACGCGGATTATGGAGATTTGGCCGAGGCGGAAAGTTGTCTCCACGCTTCATCGGACCATTCCAGGTACACAATAGGATTGGCGAGGTGGATTATCGCCTAGTTCTACCACCTCAGTTGCACCGGGGGCACGACGTCTTCCATGTATCTCAGCTGAGGAGATACGTGCACGACCCGACGCATATCATTGACCATGGGGAGCTAGACATTGATGATGGGGAGACTTTTACGGAGGTCCCAGTGGAGATCGAGGATCGATAGGAGCGGGTCCTGCATGGACGGTCGATTCCTCTAGTGCGCATCAGATGGCAGCATGGGAATCTCCAAGAGAGCACTTGGGAGAGGGAGGCTCAGATGCGTGCTCAGTACCCTCATTTGTTTCCCTAGCTTATGATGTATCTTTACAGGGACGTAAATCCCTGAGGTGGGAGTAATTTAAAGACCCATAAAATTTAAGGAATTTTTTTTTAAATTTTTTTTGGGATTTTACAAGAACGCGGTTTCTGACGGCACCTGATTCCGAGGCCCGGTGTGCCCGGAATCATTTTTTCGAAGTTTGGCTCGGGTACGTTCAATGAACGAACGAGCGAGTTTTTCTAACTTTTGAACCGGTGCTCGGAATCAAATTCTGAGGGCACCGATGGAATCACAGTGCCGGTACTTAATTAGAAACTCCTCTTCTGGAGTTGCGTTTTCTCGGGTGTGGTTTTTAATTTTTGGGCTTTAAGTTAAGAAATAAAATAATGTGGTACGACAACTTTATTTTATTTCACTTAAAGCCGCTTAAAGCCACTTTAAGCTGTTTAAGCTGAGTTGAAGCGGATAGGGTGGAACCCAAAATATCCTACCCTCTTGGTAGGATGTTTGTGAGGTGGGGCCCACACGAGCCCCACCGTTTCTTTTCCTCTAAGTAACGCACCCGTGAAAACCCCTATTAAATAAAAGTCAACTGACGCGTTTTCTAAATTATTAATGCCCCAATTAATTGGGCGGTTAGTTCATTGAAATTAATTCTATGAATTAATTTGTTCATTTCTTAACCTGTTTTCAAACCGTTGGCATATTAATAAAATAAGACCAACACACCTTTCTTCTTGGGTGCGATTTGTTTAGAGGATTTGGAGATTCTGTGCCTTCATCCTCCTTCGTGAAGATCACGAAGAACGCGAAGAATGCAAAGAACACTGTCACCCTCAGAGATCGACGACGCGACGTCGTGTTCCACGATGCCGACGATTCTCCTTCCACGACGCTTCTTCCGCAACGTTCTTCCCCGCAACAATCTCCGATCACCAACTGCTTGAGGTAGGAGATTTCAAATCTTTTAATTCTCCTTTGTGGATTTTATCCTTAACATGGATTTAATTCATGAAATTAAATCCGTATGTTTTCTTTAAACCTCGTAGATTGTCAACGCGACGCCCTTCCATGACGACGCGACGCCCTCCCGCGATGCGACGATCCTATTCTTCTGTGACGGTCAATTCCGTGAAGAACTATCGTCCGACGACAGCTACGAGGTAGGGGTTTTATTTGAGAATGATTTTTATTCTCGTGGTTGTTTCCTTCTAAAACAAAGAACCAGGATCAAAGTTCAATTTTAATTTATTAAAATTGTATCTTGTTATGTTTTTCATGTGGTGATTATTATTTCCCGATTGTTATCACCTAATGTGGAGGGTGTGGGACAAAAAAACACGGCCAGACAACCCTCCGCATTTTTCCATTGATGCGCGGATTGGCGGGTGACGACAAAACAGGACGCAGAGACAATTTTTTGATTCCGCAGTGAAGAAAGGGACCCGGGATGAGCTACGGCTCAGACGGAAATGAAATCGGACCACCGGAGCAACTCCGGTGGCCCGTGGACTCCACCGGCGGCCGGAGGCGGCGGCACCCAAGCACACCGCGCGGGTCCGGCGAGACACGAGACGTGGCCCTACCGTATCCGCTGACCAAGGGCGGCCCCACGCGGGGCCGCGGTGTTCTCACGCGGGGGCAGCATGCCCCCCGCACCGCTCAGCCGAACCGGCCGAGCTGACCCCGGCGGCCGGGCCGCGCCCGCACCGGCCAGGTCAGACCCAGATCCAGGTCGGGTCGACCCAGTTCGGGCTGACCCAGGGGGGGTCGGGTCGGGTCGGTCCGGGCCCAGACCCACTGTTTTCGGACCTTTTCGGTATTTTTCTCTTAACTTGAGATACGAACCTCCGATCGACGCACCGTCAGTTGCGATGCGATCCTTGAATCGAGACAGTCGTTTCGGTATATTGCACTCAAGGTTTCGTAATACTTTTGGTTTGGCCGGGTTGGTTCGTACACGAAACCAACCGGGCCCTCGGAGCGGAAACGCTCATATCTTAAGCTCCGGACATCTGATTGACGTGTCGTTGACTTTGTTGGATTCCTCTAAGTGAAACGGATCTTTTGTCTTACTCCGCCCGAGGTTTGGATGCAGGTGGAGTACGGTCGGTTTGGTTTTTCCTTAAAAATGAACCGGGCCCCTGGGATGAAAAAGCCAACAACTCTCAGATCGGGCGTCTGATCGACGCGCCGTCTGCAATGTTGAGTTCCTGTTGAAGATACGGAACTTTTGGATACATCAACTCTGGACTATGTTTCAGTTGATGTATCAGCCTCTCGGCTCATGGAGCGGACCCTCCTGAGTGAGCTTGCTGTGTGCGGAAACCCTATAGTTGGCTGCGTTTGCTACTGTGATGACGACGACTGTACAGAAATCCTCAGTGGATTCGGCGGCGACGACTACAGCACTCAGCGATCCTATGTGGATCAATGCTACCGATCCTGTGTGGGTCCGATCCTGTGTGGGTCAGCGCTCAGCGGTTCTGTGTGATCCAACGCCTACAGATCCTGTGTAGGTCCGATCCTGTGTGGGTCATTGCGGGGGTTAGTTACCTATCGATCATGTGTGGGTCAGACCCTTCCTGGGACATTGCGGGGGTTAGTTACCTATCGATCCTGTGTGGGTCAGACCCTTCCTGGGTCATTGCGGGGGTTAGTTACCTATCGATCCTGTGTGGGTCAGACCCTTCTTGGGTCATTGCGGGGGTTAGTTACCTATCGATCTTGTGTGAGTCAGACCCTTCCTGGGTCATTGCGGGGGTTAGTACCTATTGATCCTTTGTGGGTCCGATGACTTAGATGAATCAGTGGATATATCTGATCATCTCTATCGTCATACGAAGAAGTATACATGTGTAATCTGAATCTTGTTTTTCTATCCTGTGTGGATTGTGTTGTTTTATCCTATGTGGATTTACGAATTTTTTTCCTGTGTGGACTTGTTTGTGCTTGAGCTCGGAGGTTAGAGTGTACTGGAAATGTTGACTTAGGTATATGTATGGGCATATACCTAAGTAGTGTCGGATGTTACTTCGTGATTGTATCTTTCCTTTGTGGATTTTGGGAGACCATCGGGGGTCTCGGGGTCCCTACTGAGTAGCTTATACTCACCCCTGCACAGGCTATGCCCGCACTTCGTTGTGTTGGTTGCAGACGACGGACAACGCTGACCTTGGTTGGGGCTTGCGGAGCAGGACGGTACCTGGAGGTGGACCACTGGACGGGACATACTCAGAGTGGACGGCTGGACCCGAGGAGTTGTGGAGGCTATTTGTACCCACCCTTCAGGTGGGACTTCCAGTGGACGGCTCGAGGCTACATTTTTACTTTTCAGTTGCTGGTTTCCCTTTCCAGTTGTACTTTACAGTTGGGCTTGTATTTCTGGCCCCCTTTACTTTCAGCACAGCTTGTTTCAGTTTTACTTAGTGTTTTACTTCCGCCTGTACTCTGAGGTATATGTTTACTTTTATAAGGCAATGTCTTCCCTGTTATTGGGATTTACGCCTTTGGTGCTAGTCGCCAGCCCCTGGCCTATGGAAGGCGGGCTTGGGGTAGTCATGGCACGGGCCCCAAGGACGGGTCGTGACATAATAAATGGACATTCTTTAATAATCATGGTAATTATAAGTTGTGTTCTTTTCACTACTAACTTAGGAACCACCCTTTCTCAGCCACTTGAAGAATACAGTTATTTCTTATAAATTTTATTTTCTTACTTGGTTACTGTATTTAAATACACATATATGAAAGGAATATAGTATTTAGTACCAAAAAATTATTAGAAAAACATTACATATATATGATGAATATACCTAAAGAAGAAACGACTACTTGTTTATTCGATTCAGTTCATTACATGTGAACTTCTATTGATTTATTTCATGATATGTGAATAAAATAACCTTATATTTAATAACCAACCTCGTATATTTGAATTGAATTATGAAGTTTCCTTTGGAATATCTCTTTCTATTGTCTTTTTAACCTTTTGTTTCAACTTATTTAAGATAATAATTAATTATTGTACTTTATTTAAGTTCTTATTTACTTGGAGAACCTTACCAAAGGTAATGCAGCATTTTTTTCTACAATATTTATTTTATAATATTAAACAAAAATGGTGTAACTTGGTGAAAATATGTAAGAATGAGATGTATTGAAAGACTGTGATCTACATTTCAATTTATTAATATCCTTTGTAATCATCATTCATTAATATCTCACTTCACTTTTTCTATTTAATCTTCTCAGATATGAGAAAACATGTATAGTCATCCATGTCCGAATTTTTTATTCAAAACTCACATAATACATTGATGATAGAATTATTTCATAACCATCATATTCATCATACATGAGTCTCCTGTAATAATTTTTACACCCTCACTTCCTAAGGTGGCTTAAAGGTATTAGGGAAACCATCACCTTAAATTTATGATGGTGTAGTACTTTGAAAAAACACATATACTACTATGGAAATTCACATTAGTTTGAACATTGACTTTGTAAAATATTTATCACAATGTACTTGTGTTATTTATTTCCATATTCTACAAAAAATAAATCTATAATATTAGTAATTTTATCTTGATTGTCAATTTAGACATTATTGATTAATCAAATTATTAAATAGCCTCCACTATTTTATCAAACACTAGAAACCTTCTATACTATAATTAGTATACTTTGTTAGTTGAGTATTATAATTGAAAGTATCCTTGGACCTCCCTTCATAGTCTATAAGAATTGTTTATACCATTACTCATAGAGTTCAAGTTTTTCGTTTGACTAGCCAACCACTTTAACTTGCATATCATTGATCTGTTTAGTGAAGTCCCGACTTCTAAAATCATAAATATAATTTACTCAAAGCCTCAATATAAAGTTTATGTAAGCTATATTTGGATATATATTTTCTTCCAAAATCATTTATTCCAACCAATCACTCTAATAAGAACTCCCCAGTAGTAAGAGGCACCCTCAACTTTGGCTCAAGGGCACCTTGAATACCCGATTTTATGTAAATTCAAATGATGGAAGGTGTTTGAGACATAATATTTATTAAAGAGTTTTTTAATATTTTTTAAAAAATGTAATCCATTTCAATTAATATGTTTATATTGTATTTTCATGCTTGCAACTAATTATTAAATGAAATACATATGTTTTTTCTTTCTGAATTTTACTATTTATTATTTTATTTGTTTCCTATTATCTTGAAAATGTATAAAATAATAAAAAATGTATAAAAGAAAATAAAAACCCAAATGGTATTGAGAATCTAAAATTGGTTGATCCATTGAAACATAATAGATTAACCATGACCTTGGGGAATCATGCCTTAGTCATATCTTGACTCATGATGCAGCTTGTCCAATGTCCACTATTTTCAATGCTCATCAGGATTTCACCTCGACATGTAATTTTTTTCATCTTACATCATCCTCATCATCATAAAAAAATACTCATATAAAGGCGAGAGGGTATTAAGAGTAAAAAATATAGATAAGTCACTTTTATCCAGGTGAACAGACCCTTATACATATTTAACGAGAAAATAAATGATGGTGTGTGGACCATTAATTAAACTCATTAATTATTTATAATCATTTCATGCAATTAAATAATTAAATAAATAAACCGAACATTTACAGGTTAGTCAATTGCTCAAGACCATTCAATGTAATTAATTTAAAGTGCAATAAAATTAAATTGAAATAAATTTTAAAGTATGAGGGAAATTTAAATAAATTAAATGAATTAATAAAATTGAAATAATTTATACAAAATATTATATTTTATTTGGTCCAAATATTAATTTTATTTTAATACCAAAAAATAATTTAATTAATTAATTCACTTTAATACCTACATTAAATTAATTTTCTATTTGGGAATTAAAATATCATATTTTATACCATTAATTAATATTTTAATTTATTTAATTTATTTCTAAAATTAAATTAAGTAACTAAATTAATTTAGATTAACTCGGACCCAAAAACTCCATGCAGGGCTGTGTAGATCCCATTTAGAGCTATTCTAGGTAGGGTAAGTCCACCCTAACCTATAACAAGTTGGGAAGACCCACCCTGGCCCATTTCAAGGTGGATATAAACCAATGGGACTAAGAAAGGGGTGCCTCATGGAAGTAGATGCCTTGATGGTTGCCTAAAGGATGCCTTAATGGGCATCAGGGAAACCACAAGTGGCATTAGATCGGTTCCATAGAGGGTGGCAGAATCTGGGCCTCCACACAGAGACAGAGTCCTCCTGACCATGTGGGAGTAGCATTAGCACACTGGTTCCTTGGAGTAAAGGAGATTCCTTCTTGGGGAAGGTCCATTTGGTGGTGTCATGATAGCGGAAGGGAGCTAAAAAGGTCATCGATGAGGTGTATTCGGCTGATAAGATGCAGACACATAGGTCTATCATGGTGTTTTTCTAGAGCTACTAATGCTCAACCATGGGGTATCTTGGGTGGTGATCTAGCTGTGAAACTCCCCTGAGGAGGAGGTGCACCCACTGTGGTGCTGCTCGAGGAGGGTGACCAAGGGCGGCGGGCTCAGTTACAAGTGATTTCATGGATGGACTTAAAAGGTTGGTGCCCCAGTGATCAGAGAAGGGAGATGACTAGGGGTGTGGGATCCAGCTATCTTCAATTGTCCAAAAGGAGGAGGATTCCCAATTTTATGGATAATCATAATATATAATTTATTGTTCATGAATTGCATTAGGGCAGGAACAACAGTGATGGTCCAATCTCGACAGGGAAGTAGGAGCTCAGGGTGGTTAGGATATGGATGGGGAGTCAGTGGCTTGGCTAGATGGGTGAACATAGGATGTAGGAGTAGAGGTCCATGGATTTACCAAGGTATGGATAGTAAGTTTTAGGTAGAGGGAGTTGTGTGACACGGGGTCTTTCCACCTATTTTATTTTTTAACTGTTGGTTTTACAAAAAAAATATTGCCCCATCTTTTTTCCCTGGTTTTATTTTTTATAGAATTACATTTCCTCAATTATCTTTGTATTTTTTTTTGAAACATGCTTCATAATAATATTTAGATAATTATTATTATTATTATTTATTCACATTGTCAAAAACCCATTAAAATCCAAACTAGCCAGAAAAAATTGTTTTGATCACTAACAGCCTTGCTGGTATTTGGTAAAATACCAACATCAAATTACTAATGGCCTTCAGGTATAAAACAATATATATTGATATATATATGTTCATCAATTTTAATACCTAAAAACCCACAAAAATGATCCTTATTAAAAATTTCATATGGCCATTACTTGGTCATCTTAAGTCAAATTGTCATGCAGTATTTACCATTGGAACCAAATTTAAACCATCGACTTAATTTAATTAAAATTAATTTTTCTTTGCTCAAGCAATTCACGTGATCCCTATGATAACAATTGATGTTCTGGGATGCACAGAAAGAGCTAGTGGTCCAAGGAGGTTAAAATATTTATCACCAGAACGATGAAACATGTCATATCTAATGATTTTAGTCTCAGTTCAGTCTTAGGATCTTGTGTGAATTAAACAGAATCCATAAAATAAAAAAATGAGTACCTTGTTCTGAATCGGAGAGCACATGACTAAAGCTCATCATCAGTAACCATTTCTTGAAGGATCTTAAGCTAAACCCCTCTAGATAATCCACACACACTCCAATAATATTCACACACTTCATTCATCGAATTAGGGGTGCCATCATAGAGCTCTAATGATATCTTCAGTGTCATGATGATCACCAAGATTTCATTCCTTCAATCCATCAAAGGCACCCTGGATCGGTTACTCAGAGAGACTCTGACTCTCTCGAAATTTGTAAGATAGAGAATATCGCATTATAGACAAATGAATAGTCCATGGAATGATCCTCTATTTGTATTTAAATAGTGGGTGTTGAAAATACCCGAATAGGGTTTCCCGACCACTGGAAATAAATTTCCTACTTAATAAGAAATAAATAAATAATTTTGAAGAGCTAAATTTTTCCATAAATATTATTTATACTTTATCACATACCTTTAGTGTATTAAATATATCACATGATAAAACTAATTCATTTAACTTGACACATAATTCTCACTAATATTAAACAAGCATGAATATTAACATAATATGTGTGCGTATAAAATTTTTCTTATATTCACTCAATACCTCATCAATACTTTTTATAAATAAATTCAACCTAATTATTTTGTACTCTAATAATGATGAATTTATTTATTCAGGAGTGATCTATGAATTTTACAACTCTTGGACCCCATGGTGGGGCCCACCATGTCTAATATACCAATTCACTAGAATATAACACATTCTTGAATACACTACTATGTGTGACCCTCTAGGACCTTATCTCGATAGCAGTAAATAGAACTGAAAGACCAAGATTAGAGACTCGAAACCCATCAATATCCTTAAAGAGATAAGGAATACTCATATTAATGAAAACTAACCTACGAAACCACATTGTATAAAATAATCACTTTGTATTTAGATATCTCATAAAGTAAGACATATACTTGTGTCGTCGTCGTTTATTTCTTTATTGTTTTTTTATTTAACACGAAGGATTTACCTACAACTACCTTGGTCAAGGATTGATGAAAATACAACCATATTGATCAACTAAGCCCAATATATATTACGTCCTCAACTAAAAATTGAAAATTTCCATCTTGATCATTCAACCATTTTCATAGCAGCAAATACGCACCCAAAAAAAAGCTACCTCTCCACAATTTCATTATCATAGTTTTTTCCTTGCATCAAAGCACACGATCAAATGAGAAACACTGATAATGATCTTAAGTCAAGAGACCAATATAAATGTTCGTCGACGGGAATAACCAATGACATGAGAAACATTTGGTATTCCTATTGGTAGGTTTATCCATATGATAACACCTACTATATATCACCAAGTGTGAACATTATGAGAACAAGTTTTAATGATTATAAGTCCCCATCACCTGATAGTCAAACAAAAATGGTTTCTTGTAAGTTTCATGCATCTAGACCATATGACATATATTTAATATAAATTTCATAGTACCTCTGCATTCACATTATATCCTGGGATCTGTTATAACCCTTTGATGTGGAAATTAATATATGGTAATTACCATTTTAATAGTATACATGGAAATTTCTACAATATAATGGTAAGTTTTAATCATGTATAACTAATTATATGCATGATATGGTAATCTAAAATTATTGTTTAGTGGGGTCTAGGGAACCCACTATTAAAAAATTTATATTATTAACAACAAAGATTTTATAAATCAATATCAACTCTTTTATATTTAGCCTTATTTTATAATTTATACACACTTTATATATCTATCATGTTTATCCAACTTTAAATCAATATCATATAAAAAAATTGGTATGGTCTATAATCTTGTGTCGATGAATAATTTCACTAATTTTACAAAAAATAAATTATATATAAATCAAAAATCATGCTTGTTTTTTACATGGTTTCCCTATGTGATAGTACCTTTCATAGAATCATGTCATTTTAATTAGGTTAATCCATTTCAAAATGATCCTTAAAAATTATTACTTCTATAACCACAAAGTGGTATTAATAAAAATGGGTGTGTTTTTATAAAATTCATAAAACAACATCATGATTTAGGGAAAATGGGCAAGGAAAATGTTTCAAAAAACAAAGAAACATAAAATGTATTTTTTATAAAGTGGTTTTCTTTAAAACACTAATGGTTAGTATTGAAATGAGATATAAAAATGATTTTTTTACAATAAAATTATGACATGGTTGATTAAAACCACTTTATGGATATAGAAAACTACATAAAATTGAATCATTTTTCAAATAAACACATCATGGTTATGGACAAACATGTTTTAACAATATATTTATCTATCTAAAAATTCAATCCAAATGTAACAAAGTGTCTCTAATATCACTGAATTATTTTGGAGGTAAAAAAATGTGTCCAATCATAATGAAATTTTTCATGACCCCTCCCCAAAAAAGGTACCCCTCCTAGGATAGAAATGAAGTAAGGGGGGATGATGATTCTCAAAGCCCACTCCAACAGGCATTATTTTGTAAACTTTCACCAAGTATATTTTATACACATAAACGGTAGGAATTAACCTTTAATAAGAATATAAGTAATGATAGATGAGATTATACCACCAAAAAAATCCTACTCATAATAAAAAATATCCCAATACTTGCATGTAATGTTATACAAACTGAAACAACTACAAATTGATAACTACAAGTACTAAAGGAAATCATTGGCCAAGACCTCAAAGTCCAAATAGCTTCAGAACAACTCATTAGGCTATTAATTTCTATACTAATCGCTAATAAAATCTTGTGGACCATAAAAACATTTTATATAGATATGGTAACAATAATATGTATACTTAGTAGGATCCCCCCAAACCACATGTACAATTGTTAAAAAAATTATACTAAAGACATGTGAATAAACAATGAAATTAACTCACCATATAATTAGGTATGATCAGTACCTTAACTCACCATGTATGTCTCACTAGGTATTTCTTACATGTAATAATATAACTCCCAATATATGTATAAAAATTTGATGGTACCTCGCTACCACTTCACCACATGTTTTTCACTCTTTCCCTAATATCACATGTCATGGTCCATATCTCTACAATAAGACACATGCATCAATGTAAACTATATAAAAATATGCACCATGTGTGTCTCGTAATAACATCATCATCCCCACCTCAAGATAGTAACTAAGTAGTTTTCTAGAATCCACCACCGCCCATACATTGTGTACTACACCTCAAGCCATCACTACCCATACATAGTATATCTATAATGATCCTTAGGATTCTATATATAGAGATACATGTGTGTAAAATAACTAAAATTCATTACATACTACTACAAAAATATACAAGAAGTTAAATTCTGAGAATATTGTCTCTTAATACTACTCCTAGAGAAGAGAGTGGGGAGTGGGGGTAGTCATCCATGCATCCTCTCCAACCTAGATGTTAGGGAACCCCCCCCCCCCCCCAAGAGTTTTTTGTGTGTTGGTTTCCCTACTGAATTTGGTTGGGTAGCATATTGAATCGCATAACATAAGGGAAACATTATTCCTCACATAAAAAACTAAGGTAAAAAATATATCCTTAACATCAACAACATCAATTGTCTCTCAGAACACCCATCTACCACCTCTAAGGGCTAGATAACCTATAAGAACAGATGATAATCAATTAATTATTAACATAAAACACTTCATATTACATAATTACAAACCAATTATCTCAATTCAACCATAAAATCCCCAACCCCATGGGAAAAGAATTTAAAAATCATTTAATATTCATTACCATTCTATAATTCTAGGTACTCAAAGACTTGTATGAAGGTACTCTAAAAGATACATATACCAAGCCTAACTAGTTGTGTTATGCAGTGGGGAAAGGAATGAAGAAAACTAGTAACCTATCCATCTAGTCTCCAATGTAATAAATTCATTCACAAAAAATAAAACCATATTTCTAATCATCAGTCAGAAATAAATCCTAGATTCAACCTACTTTATCAGTCTTGGTTCCATCCTCAACACCAATATTCAATTCACTATCTATTCGGCCATCTTAGGTGCCAGTTAGGGCCACAAAAGCAAGAACTTATTCCCATTTCAATCTAAACCATCATTCAACGCAATATCACATCATGTCACATAGTAAGGATCGTTGTCCATAGGAATCACACAAGGTAGCAAGAAAACAAAAAACAGTTAATAGTGAATCTAGGCCCTAGTACCAAAGAATCTATATTTCATATGAAAATGGTTTTGCTCAGCCCTAAAAAATTTTCATTAACAAATATCTAATTCCTTTCCATATTGAATTATCCATTTCATTTAATATAGATTACAACCATGGGAAACCTAATGCATTATCTATCAATATATATAAGTTATTTAGACATTCTCTAAGCATAACTTTAGTTTCCATCAATTAAAATGAAGAACATTAATAATTTCACATGACTCTTCATTTAATTCAACAATCATTTAAAATATTTACATTATTTTTTCAACTTTTAATCATAACAAATATGTTAAACCAAATAATAAAAAAGAGATAGCACACTATCTATAAAATCAAGAGGCAAACCATCAACAAGACATATACATAAGTAATCACTTTATCCAAAATTGAAAAATTCATTCTTTAGTTATGTTTTAATATTCATTAAGGAATTACCCAATAATATAAATCATGGTAACTTTACAGTTTAACTTTAATTAAGAGAATAAATGAATCCCCTACCTCTATACTTTCAATTTACTTCAAAGAGGAACAAAACAGCAAGTAAGCATCTCTGATCTCCTCTCCCATAAGGATTCTAAACCCTTTTAAGGACATCATGACATGAACACACCAATAAGCATAAAAAAACTCCTTAAGAAACAAAGGATATAAACTGGCATATAATGGAAGGATATAATAGGATAAAAACCAAACTAATGAGAAACCATAAGATAAAGAGGGAAAATCATCTCGGATCACCATATATTGATCTTGAGAAGTCAAGAAACAATCCCAATCAAAAGGGATTTAAAACAATCTAAAAATAGGAATTTTGGACATATAAGAATCTTGGTAAAATGGAGGATATTGAGAGAGTATAAGGGTACAATAAAATTCTTATTCATTCTTCCATATGAAAATTCACAAAAAGAATGGGTTTTTTACATTGTGAATGGTTCAATTATAAGGCTTGTTAAAAACTCATTTCCCATATCCTGTAATCCTATGATCAATTCATGTCACAAAATATATGTTCAAAATTTTAATTATTTGGGGATATATTCACCATTTCCAACCCTTTATCTATTCATGCCATTAACTGATGGTTTATTCCATGAATCATACACCATGAACTACCCGGTTTTAGGATGAAAATAACAACTTTATGCCATGAACAAAAATTCACATTTTGAATTCCTCCTGAAATAATATTTTAGCTCCCAAACTCCACCAAACCTATTACAAGATTCTCTCAAGAGCTTTGGACTTTGAAAACTAGCAATGGAATATCCTATAATGGATTTTGAACTTACATCAAACACCTATAAAAAAATTATCACCCTTGAGAATTAAAAAAAACTCAAAGAAAAGGGAAGGAAAAAATGGTCATCCAAACAACCACCTTATGTGATACCACTCAATAATATCTCCATCACATGAGGATAACCATATCCCTTAAAGGGACAAGGTGAAAACTTTAAAACATTATCAACCTACTCCCAAACAATCTACTAAGGGAGATACCTCTCAAACATGAAAAAGGACATAAATAAGGCATCAAGGAAGATATAACTATCTTATAATCCATAAAAAGGTTAACATCATAAAAATATTATTACAAAAGAAGAATAAAGCATCAAATAACTTGGGATAATGAGTACACATCAGTGACTCTTGTTCTTAGGTTCTCTCATTCATGCTTCTACGTCACTATTGGATGAGAACAAACGGAATAGTACACCCATGAAACATATTCTTCTAACAATATTGGGTCTCTATGGGCCGCTCCTCAATGTTCACATCATTATCAATGTAAATATCACCCTAATTCATGACATGAGAATCATCTTGAAGAGAGAGGAAAAGTTTCAACACATGAAAGACATCATGAATCTAGCTCAAATATGGGGGAAGTGCTAACTAGTATGTGATATATCCTATATGCAAAAATATCTTGAAAGGCTCAGAAAATATGAAATATATATTACTCCCAAGACCAAACCTTCACTACCCACAATGAGGAGTCACCTCCAAGAATATGTAATCTAAAATTTCAAACTCCAAAGGCCTTCTCCTGTGGTTATCATAGGACTTATAATAATCATAATCCACCTTCATCCACTCAAAAATCACCTACACCATTTTTATTAGACTCCACACTAGTTCCGTCCTGAGAATTTATGACTCTATGACCTAGTCCAGCACAATAGATAATGACATGTTAATCCATACAAATATTCTAATAGTGATATAAAAAGTGTGGAGTGAAAATATTAATGTAAGAAAACTTGACCAACGGATAGGGTCTCACCCATAAACCTATAAAATCAAAGGTACATTTGAGAAACATGTCTTTATAATTATGGATAGTCTGTGTTTTTTGATAGTCCGTATGCAGATGAAAAACAATATTGAGGCAAAAATAAGATCAAAAATTATGGTGAATAACTATCCATGCCTTGGATGTGAAATGAGGATCATGATCAAATATGATCATCCTTGGGACTCCATGAAACATCACTACCTTATCTAGATACTTCTTCAACAAATCTTTCACTGATCTCGACACTTGATTTCTAATAAGTGAGTATATTTTTTCAAACAATCCAAAATTACCCATATAACATCATAACATCCTTGAGATCAAGGAATACCAGTGACAATGTCTATTTAAATTTCCTCCCACTTCCTATGAGGAATATATAATAGATTGAGAAAAACACCTGGAACACGATGTTCATCCTTCACTTTCTAGAAGACAAAACATTGAGACATGAACTCTACAACTAAAAACTTCAACCCAGGCCACCAAAACATACATATCAGAGAATGATACATCATTGAAACACTAGGATATACCACTAAATGTGAGATATGGAACTCATAGAGAACCAAACCACACATCACCAAATGGAGGAAGATTCTCCCCTAAAACTACAGTCGGTGATGATCATCCTCAGACTATCTATTAGGGGAATCATTATAGACAACTCGGTCTCACCATATTTCCTCGTCAAAATCCCCTAGATGAGACTCCTCCATTTATTGTACTAAATATTACTACCCCGTCATATGATAAAGGAATAATATAACACAAACCTCTCCCATATAAAGATGAATCATTGAGATCTCTACCATCACCCTCTAATAATATCTAGACTCATGGATATCACCACTGATTGAATTATTTCTTAGTGAATTAGATACAACATTACTATTTCCCAACATATAAGAAATATTGAATTCATAATACTATAATAATTTCATCCACTATCATTATTGTAGGTTCAAGTATTACTGGGAGGATACATACTTTAAGAATATGTGGTCTATAAAAACTATACAATATTCAGTGATAAGATAGTGTCTCTATAATTTTAAGGAAAACACAACCACTTAAAACTCAAGATCATGGGTGGAACAATTTTCCTCGTGGTTTTATAACAGCAAAGACCCATAAAAATCAACTCTGATGCATCAATACACTGGATATTTCAATACATAAAGCATCATAGTAAACCTAAAAATGAACTCCATATTTTGGAAAATAAGGAATTGAGGCACTGACTAACTTCTTTTTTAGATACTTAAAAGAAGCATGGAAATGGTAAATCTATAAGAACACTTGATCCCTTCTTTGAAAGTATTCCATAAAATTTGAAATCTAGGAGAATTCACATATGAACCTCTTATAATTTCCTGCAACACCAAGGAAACTCTACACCTCTATGACTTTCCATGGGTAGGCCTAAGAAAAAACTACCTCAAACTTTAAAGGATCCATGGTTGTTCCACACTAAGAAATGAAATTCCCTACGAAGAAAACATAAAAATACTAGATGTAAAATTTTTATAGATTCTAAAATAGCTATTGATGATGTGGTACTCCTAAAATATCTCATAGATTATTTTTACTTCTCCTTATTCATGAATTACACAAGGGTTTTGTTAATAAAAAACACCATGTACTGATCTAGAAACTCTCAGAACACTATATTTATCAGTCAAAAGAATATATCTAGAGAATTAAACACATCAAAATAGAGTACAATGAAATCCTAATTCCCATAACGATATCATAAATTAGTCTTCAGAATTTCCTTATCCTTCCCCTGCATATGATGATATCATAACTGAAGATAGATAATCAAGAACCAACCAACTCTCTTTTTATGGTCAAATAAATCATCAATACAAGGAAGATGATAGTGATTCTTCGTTTTCACCTGATTCAAGTGATGATAATTGATTCAAAGACCCAGAACATCATCGGGCTTCCATACAAACAAAACTGGAACACCATAGGATGGAATGCTCATGTAAAAAAACCACAATGCAAGAGATCATTGATCAATATCTATAACTCTTGAAAATAAAAAAGGCCCCATCCCATAAATATAAATAAAAATTGATGAATCACCCAACTATATCTCTATCTTAAATCTCCCATAAAGGGGTAGAGATACAAACACTTCAGGATAGGCATCAAGGTTTCATTCCACAACCCTGGGAAACACTATTAGTTGAAGATCTTATAAACTCAACATCAACTCGGCCATAAATAAAGACAAGGTATGGGCATGTACCATTTCTATATGAGAGTATCACCTACCAAAAAACATGGAATAATATCCTTAGTCATCATAGAAAATAGTAAACCTCCTAAATAAATCTATGATAAATAGCACTTAATACATCATGACTATGTTGAGGATGATATCATATAGATGTATCCACAAACATAGGAAGAATACTAAAGGGAAGTGATTACCTAGTTCTAGTTAAAAGTCTCTACACACTCCATACAAATTAGCATAACCTCCAACTAGTGTAGTTAACTCCATGGGAACTAGAATCCTCTCTACCTCAAGTCCTAAATAATATACTATGGAAGGTGAAATGAAAGAGTTCATAGATCTTGAATCAAACGAGGAATGTACGTAAGTAGAAAAATAGTTAAATGGTGCCTTAAACAACATTTTTCTCTATTGGTGATTGAATATATATAACATTCATTTAACCATGACATGACCCATGGACTCTATAACCCTAATAATGACCACCTTATTAGTTGATCTCTACTCTCTGGCGATGAGGAGTATCATGAGATTTTCCCCAGACTACCCCATCTCCCCTCTGTTAGTCATAGAATAGATCACTTTGTTTTTTTTCCTTGGATAATACTACTTCAATAAAGGAACCTGAAGCAGAATACCAGTCACACTTTGTCTTATCATAAAGTTCAGGTGCTCACACTATTTATGAATATAACCTTCTCAAGAAAAATAGACATGTGATTCCTTAGTGGGTGCCAGAGTGTTTCCATCCTTATTGAAGTGAGATGAAGAGGGATGGGACTGACCCATATCTATTTGAAAACCATTATGTCTAAGAAACTAGTAACCCTACACCATAGGTATTTTACATGTATAATTCTAACAACTCCCCTCTCATGATGATCTGGTTCTAGCTAGTGTTTTCTCAATAATTTATACCCTCACTAGTACATTAATATATTTAAATGATATAAATGGAGTGACATAGAACTGTATATCAAGATGTAAAGCCTCTTCAAAATTCCTCAACTCAACCTTCTCATCTAGATGAAAGTTTGAAGCATTTCTCAGAAGGAACCTAAAATGGATCTTGAAATTCTTTATGTCGTAACTTTCCTATTAAAGGAAAGTATCTCTCAACTATTTTAAGATTTGTGTTAAATGATAGAAAATCGACTTGGAACTGACCTCAGAGCTTCTCTCATTAAATAGTATAATCCACGTGATCCTCAAGGAACAAGAACCACCACTTCTTGGCTGCCCCATGCAGCATCATCGTGTTAATAAAACCAAGATATCCTTTGAAGTGTGGATAAAACTAAAGTTTATATCATCCTCCTCCAACAAGTTATCTATCACTAAATATTAAATGGATCCCTCATATGTTTGTAGAATTTGGTGCTAAAACTAATAGAGTTTTATCTTAAAAGTGTCATATTCATCAACCTAAACCCTATTGTGATCTAGTGGAACATCTTATGGAATATCATCTACATGAACCTGATGAGGACGTCAACTAAGAGATATTTCTACAAAATAAAAAATGGTTATATGCTCCTAAATTCATAATATAAAATATTTAAGAATAATTAATTAAGGTTCAACCTAACCCCAAAGTCTACCTAATTCAAACACAAGCGCAAACAATAATGATGCATGATCATTTCCTATGTATTTACCCTATAACTATTATCAACTAACTTAGTAGGATTATTAAACTTGAAGGTCCTTAAATCTGATAAGAGGGGGCCCTAAATACCAATGTCCTAGTTAGTCTGCCTTGTTTACAACATATAATATAATCAATTGAAATTTTTTCCCTACAACCCATGAAATCCTCCCCAGTTCCCACCTCTAAACTCTATCATAACTATCATGACCCCTCCTTGAAAAGCTTCCCTTCCTAGGATGGAAATGAAGGATGGGGGATGATGACTCTCACATACTACCTCCAATAGTCCACAAGTTGATGAATATCACTAAGGGGGTGTCATACACAAAAATGGGAGGCATTTACCTCTAATAATAATATAAGGAACAAGATATGCAATGAAACCTCTAAAAATACTTCTAATAATAAATAAAATAACCAAATACATGCATGTAATTTCATACAAATAGAAACAATAGCCAAGGGAAAACTACATGTTCCAAAGGAACTTCTCAACAACAACCTTGAAGACCAAATAGATATCAAACAAATATTCATGTTAGAAAAGTTCATCCCAATCACCATTCTATTCTTGTGATCCTGAAAAATATTTATATAGATAGTAGTGATCAAAATAGGTATACTCAATAGGATCCTCCCTGAAACCTCTCATTAAAATGTGAAGAAATCATAATAAATCATTGTGAATAACCAATGAAATTAACTCATCATCTTATCAGGTATGCTTAATACCTAGTCTCACCATAGATATCTCACCAAGTTTCACATACAAGTAATAATATAACATCCAACATGAGTATAAAAAATGAAGCTACCCCACTACCACTTCCCCACTAGTTTTCCTCTCTCAACCCAACATTTTATGTTTGGATCCACCTCTCTCCAACATGTGTCAAAGGAAATTTCATAAAAATATACACCTCATGTGCCTCATTATCTCGTCATCATCGCTACCTATAGATAGTAACTAATTAGTTTCCTGAAATCCACCATAACTCATACATCTTGTACTTCACCTTAAGACATTATTTCCCATACATAGTATACCTATAATAATTCTAAGGAAACTATATCTGGATATACATGTGTGTTAAATAACTACAATGCATTATAGCCCTTTATACATATGTATAGGAAGGTAACCTATGTTTATACAATCACGTAATATTATTCCTAGAGAAGAGAGTGGTGGATAGGGGGTATCCATCCATCTACCCTCAACAAACTAAATTTTGGGGAAAACACCCCCCACCCTAGAGTCCAATGGGTGTAATTATACCTACTAAAATTGGTGGGTAATCATATAAAATAACATAACATAAGGAAAACATGTATACCTCAAAACCCTCATAAATGGAAACTACCTAGCCTTAACCTCAACAGCAACTATCATCTCTCAGGACACCTAACTACCACTACTAAGGGCTTGATAACCAATAATCAAACAAGAGAATTAAATTTTTTTTTTATTTGAAAATTTCATATTACATAATTTCTAACTAATTATCATAATTCAACCATTGAAACCCTGAAACTCATGGGATAAATCATTTAATATTCATTACCTTTCCATAATTCTAGGTACTCTGGGACTTTTCATAATCCACCATGAGATATGTATAGACCATGCACAAACAGCTATGTTATGCAGTGGGGAAAGGAATTTAGAAAACAAGAAACCCATATATCTAGACTTTAATGTATTAAATTCATTATAATATAAGAAAAATAGCTTTTTAATTCAACATTAAATAGAAAATTCCAGCTTAAACCCACTTCATCAGTCGAAATGTCACCCCCGACACCACTATACACATCATCATCCATCCTTCCATCCTAGGTTCCAACTGCTACCATAAACCTGGGAATTACCACCCATTTCTCACAAACCCATTAGCATTCCTAGCCTCATATCATATCGCCTAGAAATTATTCATTTCCAAATAAATCACACAAGGAAGAAAGCAAACAAAAAAATTTAATAGGGCATCTAGTACCTAGAACTAGGCCATCTTAACTACATAAGAAAATAGGATTTCTCAACCTGAAACATTAGTCTTTAACAAGTAGACAATTCATTACCATCTAAAATTAACACATTCATAACTAGTAACAACTATAGGAAACTTAAAACAATATATATCAATGGATATAAGTTACATATAAATACTTTATGCATAAATTCAATTTCCATAAATTATAAGAAATAATTGTAACAATTTCACATGCCTCTTAATTTAATTCAACAAGTATTTACCAGATTTAAATTCTTTAACCAATTTCCATGAATGAAATTCATGATAAAAAATAGAATCAATAAGATATAGAACATTATATAGAAACATAAGATAAAAATGATCAATAAGGCATAAAAACATATAATTTCTATACCTGAAACCAAAAATTCATTTTTTTTAATTCTAGTTTATTTTGTATTAAGTTTAATTCTACTATTTCACAATGAGATAAAGAATAGTAACTTTACACTTTCACTTAAATTAATAGAAGCAACAAATCCCTTACCTCGATATATTTAATTTCCTTTGAAAAATAATAGAACAACAAGAATTGATCTTCAATCACCTCTCCCATGATGAATCAATAGCCAATTAAGTACACTACACCCAAAAAAATGCCAGTAAGTAACAAAATAACTCCATGATAAATGAAATAGATATACTATCATAGTATTGAAAGAGAGAACAAGATAAAAAACCAAATAAAGAAGAAACCATAACATAAGGTGGGAAAAACTAACCTCAGATCATCACATATCGATCTAAAGAATAAAAGAATCAATCCCAATCAAAATATTTCAAAAAACACTAAAATATGACCTTTGGACACCCAGGGTTTGGAGTAAAATGGGTTATTTCGAGAGAGTATGAGGGTGAAATCGGATTTATAAGAATTATTATAATTAATATTCATGATGTGAATGATTCATCACATCATGAATGGCTTGAGTATAAGGATCGTGGAAAATTTTGTTTCCTAGATCCTATAATCTTAGGATCAATTCACTTTGTGAACTGCATGTTCACACTGTGAATTTTTTAGAGATGGATTCAAATAATCAAACCATTCATCCATTTTCATCCTGAAACAATGGTTCACACTGAAAATCACATCCTATAAACTAACCCCCCCCCCCCCAACCCTTTAGGATGTAAATAATAACTTCATTCCATGAATTCCTCTCAAAACTATATTTCAACACTCAAACTCCGCCAAACATACTCTATGAATCCCCCAAGAACCTCAAACTTTGGAAACATGAAAAGGAATAGGATATAAGGGTTTGATACCTTACAAAAATAAACCACTAAAATCTATTTTTCACAAGATTCATATATTTGTTTGAGTTTAATATTTTATAAATGGACAGCATTCATTTTCTCTAAGGAAATGATTTATTTTATGTCCTTTATAATGGTTGAAAAAAATCAAAAAGAAGAAACCAAAGGTATTCATACTCCTTGGGTATCTATAGGATATTATGAATTTCCCAACACTTGAGATTTATCTATTTTATATCACAACATTTTATATCCTTTTGTTGAAGTATATATGGAAATATAACTTCATTTTAGTGGAGTTTATATAGGAAAAATTATGTACAACCATATCATCATATCAACATCCTTATACAAGATTTGAGTAAAATCGATGAATACTAAATGAATCAAAAACATTATTTGATTAATTATTCTATATGTCAACAAGTAATTAAACTATGAAACAAGTTACAAAATAATTGCAATTTTTGTTCAAAAATGATGAAACATATAACTCTATAACTGTTTCATATTATTCTATTAAAACTCTTTCAAACATTATTTAGTGATCATAAAATAGATTAGATAATAGAAATATAAATCAATATTCATTATCATATAACCCATTATTTTCCTTGATTAAACCATGAAGTAGTGTGCTTCACTACTTTATGGTTTAAAACAACATAGACTATGACGTAGTTGATACCACCACATCATGGTTTAGATTTAGAGTATATTTTTATCCATTATTACTTATTATATTTCTCCATATATATTTTCTATCAATATCACATAAATGGACTCTGATATCCACTTATTAATCATTGATTCTTCTGTGATCTCATAATATTGATATGGATTCACATTTTGTACCTTAAACAAAAAAAATTGAAAGAATATATTATATAAGATATCAAGAGATTTTTTTCATACCTAAGACATGATAAATATTTTTGAGTAACACATTGATATTACTACATTTAGAAGAGACTATTATACTTCCAATTGAATTTCCTTAGGAACATATGAACCATTTAGAATGGGTGGTTTAATCCATGGTAATATTTTTCAATTTCCTCCCTATTTGAAATTAACCCCTAAAACTTGTTAGAGTTTTTTATCCATTTAAACATTACAAAAATCAACTACACTTTGTATCATATATTATTAAAGTAAAGAAGATCATATAAGATCTATAAGGTTTCCCCCCAGTGTGCGTGATTATATCCTTTCCATGGATACTCCCATCGATCCATGGAAATCCACTATAATATAAAGTGAACACAATTTTATCCAAATCCCATTATAATAATTCTATATACCGATATGAAATTATATTTAATAATGTCAGTTAAAAAATTTTATTATCAAAATAAGCAAAGACATGATAAAAAACTTTTCTTATCATCTCACTAAATATTTTTCAGAAATTCTCTATATGATGTCTTCATTTGGTGAACATTCTTCCTTCATCTGGTATACTCCATTCTATGTTCCTCTGATCTATTATCTGTCTTATAAATAAAACAATTGTATCTAAAAGAAATTTGGAATATTTGTACAATAAATACAATATTTGGTATCTCTGACCGATGTCTCAGACTGGTGACTCAGAATAAAATATATTTTATGTGCTACTTTTAACTGCACCACTTTCTGGTGCACTTCTACTTCAACCAGGTTCTTCCTGGGTTTGAAACTCATCTTACATAGAATTATTCAACACTTTTCCTTCTTCATATTTAAACAGTGTTAGTATGAGTTTTACATACTCACCTTTATATAGTCTCTCACCTGAAGTAAAAGGGTAGGAACTCAAAATGATTTCTTGCTCAACCAAAACAAAAAATGTTGAACTCATTCTCATTAATTGTTAACCTTGTCGTATTCCTCTAAAATATTATATAAAATTCTATAATATTCTTACTAACTCAATACTGACTTAATCGCTTTGAACTTTATTAAACTCAAGGTTATGTAACTTCTTAAAACATCCTTAACCATGGAAAGATAAAAAAAATATTGAATGAAAATCATTATAATCATCATTTTAAAGGTATTTATAAAGATTTATAAATCATACCAATACTTGGACCGATAAATTTATGTTTAGTTACTTCATAAAAACAATTCATTCAATAAATTTTTTCTCAGTGCCTCATCAAAAATCTTCTCCATTCATTGACTTAATACATCTCCATTCAATGTACTCAAGATTTTCCTTGAACAATTTATTTTTTTTTTATGAAATCTATACACATTCAACTGGTGAACTTTATATGCTTCCATAGAATAATGAACTTATATTTTTTATTATAACTTTTTCTGCCTGATGAGTCAACATATCTTTGTCTATTATATCCTACCTCGGCTCAAAATTCATACAAAACTTATAAATCAAGACTCCATCTGATAAAACATCACAGAATCATATATCCAATGACATTGTTTTGATCTATCTGATGTTCATCGATCTGATCAATCATTCAACAATGTATGACTGATAAACCTGTTTAAGAAATGGAACTCTAGCCAAATAATTTTATCTGATAGCATACATACTGCACCACCCTTCATGAATTTATGAAATTGAACTAATTGAAACTTATAACAAAACTTATCACCTTATATAGAATATTATTATGTTTGATAAGACTCCATTCATTGGTCTTCATGCATGAAAGTCTGATGCAATTGAGAACCTATCTTTTTTATAGTATTTATAATGATCTTTATGAAAACTTATTTACATGGAGTATAAAATAATATATCAAACAGAACTTGTACCAATGGATCTTCATCTGATGGACTCAATCCAATGGAATTCCTTCATTATTGAACCCCTTGACTTTAACATTAAAATTCATACAACTTATAACATAATCTTTATCTAAATATAAATTTCAATAAAATTTTCCTATCTGGAAACTTTAAATACAAATATCTATTAAAATTGAGTTTTGGGTCTTCAAAATTCTATTTTTATTACTATTTTTACATTATCATTTAAATACTCAAAATTTAACTTTTGATAATTTATATAAATTGAAACAAACATAGAAACATAGACTTATTTACATCTTCCATCTGATAGCATTGCCCCTGGTCCATCTAGTAATATTGTATGACCTTAACTTTTTAAAAACTCAACTTGGATCATGAGTTTCTTTATGATGTTAGGAACTTTAAGATCGACACAACATTGTTTAAATTAGGAAATTTTCTTAACATAATTAAGGAAAAATTTGTAACTTCTTCAATCATAACATAGAAAAACTTTATTATCAAATCCATTAACTATTTCTTAAATAAGATACAAAAGCTTGTAACACATGATATGTTTAACAAAAAATAAAAAAATAGTAAAAACATCCCAAATGATATTTAATCTCCCCATTTGAATTTTTTGGTAACATTCATAATAAATTTAACATTTTTTCAATAATTTTTTTCTCAAATTTTTTTCAAACGACATCTTTTTTTCGAGAGAATTTCTTAAAATCACACTGCTAGAAAAAGGCAATTATTTAAGAAACCACATACCTTTCTAAAGATAAAAATTGTATCCATGATAAGAAACACTACCTTCAGATTTATAAAATAAATAGTTTTACATCTTCTTAAAAAGTTGTACTTTCTCTCCCCCTTTGATAATAAAGTCCAAATTAAATTGGTGGAACTTTCCTTAAAAACACTATAGTCTTTGGTGTAGGTTGAACATATAGATTTTTCCTAATCTTATAAAATATTTCTCTTTTCATATATTTGTTGAAAACATCAAAAATTTGATACTTTTCTAAAATATTTTCAAGAATAACATCTCCAATAGAAAATTTATATTTGATGAAATGAACATTGATATCCATGTGATTTTATCTAGAGTATTTTATAGGGTTCTTGAAAAGATCATGTATATTTTATTATCACAAATAATTCTCAATGGTTTAAAAATAATCACTCTCAAATCTTCTAGCTAAAATTTCATCCATTTAATTTGTGTACAATATTGGGTGGTGGAAATATATTATGATTCCACTATTCTCAGTGTAACATAACTTTGTTTCATACTATATCATATCACACAAAATTATCCCAAAAATAATGTTTCTATTGTTATTGATTTTATATCATTACAATCTCCTAATCAATCAGTATCATTAAATGTAGGAAAGTTTTTCTAATTACTTATTTTATACATAATCCTGTAATTTTATGTTCCTTTAACATACCTGAGAATTATTTTAGCTTCCAACATGTTTGATTCCTCTATATCACTATAATATCTTTCACTTAATATAACATTATATAAAATGTATGTTATCGAATTAGTAAGATAGATTTAGATTCCTATCAGCTATAGGAAGTCTTTCTGATTCACAATTTTCTTAGCTTCATCTTTACTCAACTTCATGTCAACAGGGATATGAGTTGAAGCCTCCTACGAATATTTCATGAAAAACTTTTTTAATAAAATCTTGGAACACATTCCTGAGATAAAAATATGTATCTCTCCTTTTTTTTGAACTTGTAAGCCTAGAAATAAAGTTAACTCTCTGAGCATAGAAATTTAAAAGTTCTTAATTTATGTACCAAATTATTCACATGTTTTTATACCTGTTACTTGTAAAAATTATATCATTAATGTAAAAAATTAAAATAAGGTTACATGTTCTCATTTCCTTAACATAAAAGTTTATATCAACTTTTCCTTTAGAAAAGTTCATCTTTTTTAGGAAACATTTAATTTTAGAGTACCATGCATGAGGATCTTATTTCAACCCATACAAATATTTATTCAACTTACACACAATGGTTACATATTTATTAATGAATAATCTAGTAGGTTTCAAAATATAAACTTCTTTTTTAATATCTATATTTAATAAAAATTAATTAACATTAATCTGGTAGACTTGGTAACAATTATGTGCATCAACTACTAAGGAAATTCTTATAGTTTCAAGTCTCGCAATAGAGGTAAAACTTTCTTCAATGTCAACACCTTCCACCTATGATTATCATTTGTAAACAACAAAATATTTTTTTATTAAAATTTCTCTATGTTTGTTGATATTATCTCTAAACACCCACTTTTCCCCTATAACATTATTTCCTATTGGTCTTGGAACTATTTATCATATTTCATTTTTTTCAATTAGATCTCACTCATTATTCATAGAATTTAACCAATATTTATGTTAAACATTCACGGAAACTAATCATGGTTCCACCTATGAGATAAGTGATGTATGATTCTATAATGTTATTTTCCTTATAGTATAAACTATACATTTTTATTTATAATTATTTTGTAACATTCCACCTGTTTTTATAAACTATGAAACTTAATAGATCTTCTCTCAGTCTCACTATCTTCATCACAAGTCTGGTCTAAATCATCTTGTACATGTGAGAGATGGTTTTCATTTTCACTTTTATTATCTTTTTTGGAAATTATAAATCCATATTCTATAGCATCTTTGTTATAATCTCAATTTACTTTTGTTAAGGAATCATTTTTTTCAATAACTTTCACATAATAGGAATCAAGAAACTTTTATAGATTTTTATTCCAACACTAATAAATTCTTCCATCAGTAGAATGTCCCAAGAAATTTCATTTTTCATCTTTTTCATAAAATATTAAAAGTTATGGGTTTTTTATCTTTATATATCAGGGAATCTTGACAACATTAAAGTATTACAATGTTGTGAATTTCTTATATCACATATCATATGAAGTAATATTTTATTATGGCTATAACAAACTTCTATTTTTTACATGAACAACTGTACTTATAGCTTCTCTCTAGGAAAAATTAGAAATTGTGTATTCAGCATGCTTATACAAATTTTACCTAAACTTATGTTTTTTATTTCCTCTAATAAATTTTTTTTGGAGTTTAGGGATCATTTTATTAGTGTTTGACTTTATTTTTCTTTAAGTATAAATTGAAATCATTGATTATGTGTTCCTTTTTCTTTTCAGTTATCAGCTTCAGTATATAAACAACAATTTATTTTTCAATATCCCTTCTGAATAATTTTGAACATCTCTATAGCCTGTAAATTATGTTTAATAAATATTATGTTGTTCATATGAGTGAAATAATCAATGAATTTAATTAACCAAAAACATTTTTTTAGATTGATGTTTTATTGAACCATAGGAAACATAGTGCATAAGATCAAGAGGTTTTATGGGTTAGATTTCATATTTCTTTTGTTTTTTACTAACTATTCTTCCTTTTAGGAAAGTTATACTAACTGCCTCATATTTCCTTTTTAGTTGTGGTAGGTTTCATATATAATCTTCTTTAGAAATTTTTTTTGACACAACTTATTTTCATCCTCAACACCTAAGTAACACAAGTTAAAAATATCTCTAATATAGAATAGGTTGCCACTAGCTCATTATACCGTAATAATTACATTTCCATCTTTTTAACTTCTGATAATAAAAGAATATTTTCATAAGGTAACTTCATTTCCAGCATTATAAAGTTGGTTAACACTCAGAAATTTGTTCTTAAGCTCATCAAAAAAATAGAACTTCCTTCGATTTTATTTTCTAAGCATCAATTTTAGTCATTCCTATTTCATTTATTTTTAAGTAATTTTTGTTTATAAAATTAATTTTTAATCCTCCACATTCAATAAAATATTTAAAAATATTTAAAACACCTATCATATTTGTGGAACAACCACAATCAACAATCCAAGGTTTTTTTTCTTTTTCTATATTTTAGATCAATCTTAAAAACAAAATTTTTTCCTATATTTTATTCATTCCAGCTTCATTTTATTTTATATCATGGGAAATTTATCTTTGAAGTGTTGTAATACATTATTCAAAATATTGACATGATTTGTCACACCTTACATAAGAAATATATTCTAGTATCTGATAGGAAATTTATCTTGGAATTATTCTCGTGTCTAATGACTTTTTTTCTTTCTTCATGAAACATAAAAAATATATTCTATTTTTTTCCATTTTGTATCCCCCTCATTTAATTCTTATTCCAATAGAGAGAAATTTTTTGACAAAAATTATATTCTTTGTGCCCAAATATACCATATAAAACAAAAATATTCACTTAAACTTGATCTACTATAGAAAAATAATCTATATTTTTAGTGAGTTTATTGGTGTTCAACAAAATTTATAATAGTTATTTTTCCCAGGCATTTGGAACCATTTTCTTTAAGGATTTTTTCTATATACATTATGTGTTTTTCATATATCTTCTCAATACAAGTTTTCACATAAATGTTTCTAAAACTTGTATAGTTATTATAATGAGATGTACTTTTATATTTAGTGGGTGTAGATTTCATCTGATTCTTGGAATGATTTTTTTTCAAAAACATGAAATGTTTTATTCTTTACCTATGAATTATTATTGAAATTTTCACCCATCTTCTTTGTGGTACTTTAAAAATCAATAAATATTGATTTTATTTTAGAAATATCATATTTTTTGTAGTAATTTTCTTTATAATATCTTCCACTATCATTCCTTGTCCCACAAAAATCATTTTAGGGTTCTTAATCTTCTCAATGTACACATATTTCATTTTAATAAAATCTTCCTTTCCTATATAATTTTTTTCAACTTCTTTCTTCAACATTCTAATTTGTTTCTTTAGTTTTTATTTCTCAATACATGATACAAGTTCTGATTTTAGATAATATTATTTTTAGGTTTCTTTACCTTTCTCTTCTTCTCTTTTTTAGGAATCTCTATTTTTTTAACATTATAAAAAAAATTATGAACGTTTTCACATTTTAATTTTCTAAAATATATTATCAATAGAGTCACACTCCTCTTTTTCACTTAATATAATTATTATATTCATTCTGGTAAACTTTTTATTACTTCCAGTGGACTTTTTTATTCCTTTAAAGTTTTTATCCATTATTTTCACCATGTTTTTTCTTTAGAATATTCATCATATTATATAACATTCTTCTTAGGAAAATTTTGGGAAAAATTATCAATTCCTCCACAATAAAAAAATAAGTGGGAGTTTTCCTTTGTAATTTCCTCTACCTTACCAATAATTTTTAGAGATAAAACAGATGATTGTATCATATTCTTCAGTATCAACTTTATTATTTTTTGAATCACTGAGTTCCATCAACTCTTGTTCTGGTTTACAAAAATTCAACTTCATCATATCTTGAAAATATTTTTCTTCCTTAATATTATTTTTGAATGTTATAGCTTTCCTTATATCATAAGAAAAAATAATGTTATACAATTAATCAAGAGATAAATCATCTTTATCTTCCATGGAGGAAATTTTAGGATCAAACCTATCTATATAGTTATTCTTGATTCACTTAAAAATGGTATAATATTCAAATTCATATTTGAATCCTTTTATATTGGTAAAAATTTCATTAACTATGTTGAATTATTCATCAATAGGTTCATCAACTTCCATTTTAATATCTTTAAGCATGCTTCACTAGATTTGAATATTTTCTTCCTTTACTTTGATATTTCCCTCGAAGATAATTTTAAGTTTTTACCAAGTTTCCTTATCTATATTGATACCTATCACCTTAATATAAATATTTTTATAAAAATAAATTAGAATATAATTTATATATTTTCTATGTTCCTAAATATTTATTTTGTTATTGAATTTCATAAGAGAATATTTCTCAATGGGTGGAAACCCAACTATTAATACATCAATTACCTCTTAAACAAGTGATTTAATATAGAGTATCATTATATTTTTCCAACCATGATAAGTTTTTTCATCAATTTTTGAAATACCACTTCTAAAAAAAGAGTTAAAATTATCAATGATAAGGATCAAATAGAGGAAATATCTTATGATACCAATTGAATTTTCTTAGTATCGTAAGAACCACTGATAGTAGTGAATCAGTGGTAATATTATACCACTTATTACCTATTTCAAATTAACACCTATAACTTGTTTGAGTTTAATATCATTTTCAACTTTATAAAACTAAACCACACTTTTTATTTTATGTTAGTAAAGTAAACCAGAGAACACAAGATTTATAAGGTTTTCACCCAATGTGGTCAACTACATACCTTCCATGGAAACTCTCATCAAAACATAGAAATCCATTATAATGTGATGTGAATGTAATTTTATCCAACTTCGATTATACTCCTATCTTTCTATAAGAAATTATGATAACTCCAATAAGTTATAAATTTTACTTATCAAAATTTTCCAACACACAAGACCTATATTGGTTGTATATATACTTCAATTAGGTGCTTCCTTGGTATGAAACTCATCTTGCACAAAATTATTCATCACTTTTTATTTTTCAAATATGAATAGTATTATTATGAGTTTTAAATACATCCCTTAATATAGGCACCCACTCTAAGTAAAAGGGAGGTAACTAAAATGTATTTTTCCACTCAACCAAAATTTAAATATTGAACCCCCACTACTTTGTTTTTAGCTTTTTTGGAAAACATTACAATATTATAGAACACTCTGGAATATTCTTGAAAACTAGGTACAAGATTCATCACTTCAAACTCTATTAAAATTAGTGTTAAGTAACTTCTTAAAACTTCCTTAACCATGTAAAGATAATAAAAAAATTGAATAACTAGTTTTAGTATCATCATTATAAAGGGATTTACAAATATTTATAAGGATTCTCAAAACTAAAACTGGTAAATGTGTGTCTGATGATATCATAATAAATTTCTATATGATACATGTATTTATGGTTCCTCATCAATGATATTCTCAATTTTTTAACTTTATACATATTTATATGATATACTAAGTATTTTCTTTAACTAATTGATTAAAACTAATAAACTTTTCACACCTTCTATCAGTGAACCTCATGGTCTTCTCTAAACCAATGCACTCATATTCTTTCAGCTGAATTTATTTGTATGATGAGTTGAAATACATTCATTATATACATCCTACCTTATCTCAAGACTTCATACACAATGTATAATGAAATACTCATTCTGATACAACTTCATGAAATCATCTTTATGATGGAATTATTTTGATCCATCTATTTTTCATCCATTAGATGAATCTTTCTATAGCATCTAGTTGATCAACTTATTTGATCGATGGAACTCTGGATGGAGGATTTGATCTGATATCATATATATTGTATAACCGTTCATGACTTTATAATATTGAACTGAGTAAATCTTGTAATAAAACTTAGTACCTTTCACTCCTTCTACTTTTGTTTGATAATACTCTAGCCATTGGTCTTTATGAATGAAGGTCTGATTCAATAGATATTCTATTTGTTTGATGGTCTTCATAACGATCTATATGAAATCTTCTTCACATGGTGTGGAAAATCCGTTATCATAAAAAATTAGTCTGATGGATATTTTTCTAATAGGCTCAGTCTGATGGAATTCCTTTAGTAATTCACTCCTTGAATTCACAACATCAAACTTCATACAAGTTATAACATAATATATATCTAATTAGAAAGTATAAAAAAACTATTTATCCAAAAAATTCAGCTACAACTATCTAGTAAACTTGAGTTTTTGGTCTTCAAACATGTCTTTATAATTAATATTGTAACTTAATTATATAAGGGCTCAAACTTTAACTTCTTTTACTTTTTAAAAATTAATACAAGATCAAAAACATGTACTCATTCCCTTACTCCATCTAATAACATCATATTTTGTCCATCTATTAATATTTTATGAACACAAACATTCTATAAACTCCTTTTTTATCATGATTTTCTTCATGATGTTAGGAACATAAAGATCATTACAACATCATCTAACTTAAGAATGTTTCTTGATGTGGTTAAGAAAAATTACTTTACCTCTTATAGAACATCATAAAAACACTTTCTTAAAAATTATAGTAATTATTTCTTACTTGAGATACAAAAACATGCACAAAAAAGATATGTTTTACAACAAATTCTAAACACATTACAAGAAATCCAAAAAATACCTTCACGGATATGTGTTAGTGGTTACTTTGAGTGATTATTTTTCACCAAAACAAGATTTATCTTAATCTTTGATAAATTTTGTAGATTTCTTATCACCATTCATGTAGTTTGAGAATATTGGGCCATTAATTCAATTATTCTAATAATTAATTTTATTCAATATTATTTCTAAAATGGCTAGCTTCACTTCATCTATAGTAAAGAGTGCCTTGGTATCCCAATTGTCTTCACTATTCTCTATATTATTCTTCTTTGACTAACAATATTTATCTATATCGACCTTATTATTGTGGTTATAGGAAAAACCATCTATAATTACCTAACCTGGATTTTCCCAAATAGCACCCAAGTGGAGATTCCACAAGACCTCATGTGTTCCTCCCCTTATGCAAGATGATTATGACTAGAGGCAAGGGCCTAGGGAAGTAGTAAGGAGAATAAAACCTCAGTAATAATACCCATACATCATAAACATGAATAAAATATAACAACCAAGAGTATCATGTGGAAGGTAAATAAAAATATATATAATAACAAAATTCCACCCATGTTGTACATATAAATGAACCGTGATTGTAATGTGGAAATACAAGATAGTGTATTTAAAGTGTAAGAAGGATAAAAATAAACAACATGAAATCCTTTGGAGTCCATCATGGAACCACTACTTGCTCTATAATTCTCAACTCTACTATATGACTTAGGCCCCTTTTCCTTACATAGATCTTAAATTAATGAATTCTGTATGGGCATCGAGACTCATGTGTTGGGTGTGAGTAATAAAACTCAGTAGGATAGCACCAATGATTCCTTAACATGAATGAATAAGTATATCAGGTGTATTCATGGTAAATTTAAATGTGTAAGAAATCATCAAAAATAATGTGTCGGGGACTCATGTGCTAACCAAGATACTATGGTCCCACTCATACCTGCTTCATATCTATGTCATAAGGATAGTCATAAAGTTTATTTGGAGAGACCAAGAGATAAACATAAGTCTAGTGAACATGTTTCTTAGAAATGACAAGGGATTTGTTTGGGTCATTCCATAAGTTTTTCACATCCTGCCTCTATCATAGATCATGCCTCAAGACCGTAAAACCCCATATTTTTCATAGGTCTGGCCTCAAGGTCATTGTGTCATATTTATTTCTTTGGTCAGGCCAAAATGTCATCATACCCCTAATGTCTCTACAATGGTTCTAGACTCAAGTTCGTCATACCCATACCCTTTTTTCTAGTCCGTTTTTAGCATCATCACATGTTGTGTGCATTCCCCCTTTAAGGGATAACCATACCACGATGGTAAACCTATTCTGAGTACCAAGGAAATAACTCTAAATGAATTCTATTTACACATAACAACATATATAATATAAAGAAAACATAAATCATGTCATCATTAGATCAATTAGAAGCATACAAGTACATGTGATCACAATCAAGAATTGGCTAACAAGCTACATAAGTATACTCATGTAATCAAACACCATATCTTGGTCTCATGGGATACACACACATATGAAATCACTATCAAGTATGGTCAATAAATTTATTCTAATAAAAGTATCACATCAAGGAAAATATAGTATACAAGTTCCTCGAATTGTAAGTAACTTCATACCTTTAACTTGTTAATGAAAAACTCTGAAACCCATCGAGAGATTATAACTAAGTTATAATTGGATCAATCCCACACACTAAGAACTCTCAACTCAAACACATCAAGTTTATAAAATGATATTAAAGAATATTCCAAGCTGACAAAGAAGGCTTTACCCCAACTTATTTATCTAGATACACCAACAATGATAGAATTTAGATTGATCAAAATAGTTTTTGATGACCCTATAGATCAGCTATTGTTCTAGAAAAAAAACCTAAGTTTCAATTTCATATGGAATCATAATCCATAGATATGTAAATGGCCTATAGGATCTATCATTCTTCTTAGGGGAAGAAGGGTAAATCTAGAGGAAACCAAAATAATGGAGGTTCTTGGATCACATACCTTAATTATTTATCATCAATATACTTAGATCAATTTTAATTGATCTTGGAAGGAAATGAATTTATTGGGGAAAGCCTATAGAGTCTCTATATTCTATAGGGAAACATTTAGAAAGAATAATGGATCAAAACATGTGATTAATGGTAGTTAAAGAGGATTTTTGGATCTTTAAATCATGCACACATTGTTTGGTCACATGGTTTTCCAAATTGTTCACCAACTCTGTGAGGATTTATTCCTCTTATGGGTACCCACATGGTTTGGTCATATATATTTTTAAATCATGGGTCCCTAATTCTTTAATCTACTAAAACATATAGAACAGTTTATTAGGTGAGGCTGTATGGTTTGATAAATTGGGTGCCTTAACCATGCTCCACCCCAAGTGCTTATGCCACAAACTTCATGGTTTATTTTGAATGATCAAAACAGTTTGGTAAAATAAAGTTCAACCCATAAACCTCCATAAATGACTCTAAAAATAAATGAATCTAACCAAAATTCCCTAGAACATATCCCAAAAAAATCATATTTAAAAAATATATGAATAAAGGATAAAATTAACTCATAAAACACCTAAAAAATATGACATTGTTACAACCTCCCCCTATAAAGACTTCTCATCCTTAAGAATCATATCTAGGCATCTTTATTGAACAAATTGAGCTACTGGTCTAGGATATAAGGCTCCTACTCCCAAGATTTTTCTTGGATCCATCCGTGCAATCATATGATCTAGAAAATTTGAATTGTCTTCCCTCATATCACCTTCTCACTCATGTATAAAATATGCATTAATCATCCTACATATGATACATTAGGATCAAAGTCAACAACATCATAGTAGATTACATGCATCGAATAGGGAATGTACCTCCATAGATAAGACATATGAAATGAATTATCCATACATTGGGATCATGGAGGAAAGTCCAGATGGTAATCCATACTCCCAATATGCTCAAAAATTATGAATAACCCAGAAAATCTTGGATTTATGTTTCATTACATACACAACCATCAATGCCCAAACTAATCAGTTGCCCACAAGAAAACATTGTCTCTAATAGAGTGTCATCTCCTCTGGTAAACATATAATTTTCACCTAATCTAATAGGTGGTCGACTACTTCTTGTTCATTTTAACTTTTTCATAGGTCTTATGTACCATTTTTGGCCTCACAATAGTTACCTCACCTATCTCATACTAACATAGCCGTGAATTTTCAATTGAACATTGAGAGCCTCAAAAAAATTTATCTGAATAGATTCCTGGAATATATTATTATAAGTGAATTCAATCAGGAATATTTGATCATATCAATCTCCACTAAAATCCAATATGCATTCCCATATCATGTCCTCTAATATCTAGATCATACTATATGATTTCCCATAGGTTGAAAATGATATGTTGTACTCATTTTTAACTAAGTACCTAAATCCTTCTATTATACCTAACAAAAAAATGATGTGAAACATGCATATATGTCATATACAATGCTTGAGGGAACTCCATGTGACCATAAAATATCCCATATATATTTTTGGGAAAAAATATCTTAATGTTTTATATCAAAGTTTTTGGGATGATTTTTTTGTTGAAAAATATAGATTACCATGAATCAGTATGGTTGGTTTTACGGAAGTAGATGTTTAAGGTGGAACAATTTCCTAGTGTTTTCCAAATTTTTGGCCTTCAAAATTGGGATTTTATTTTATAGAAAATGAAGGTTTTATATAAAGGAATACACAAATAATAGTTCACAGACCACAAATCATAGTTCACAGATCGAAAATGAGGTATATAGAACTGCAATGGAAAATCAGAAAAGGAAGGAAATCTGCATAGCAACTTTATGTGGACCGTGAAGCACAAAGCATGCTATATGGAACGCATCGGGAAAAATAGTCCAAGGGAGGCTCATAATTCACAGGATACATGTAGTTCATGGGAGGCATGTCATTTGTAGTTAAAATGTTCTTTTTTGGGGAACCAAAAAAGGGTGATTCATTTACGGAAAGTATTGGTCATCGCAAAGGAAGAAAGATGCCATACAGACTGCATAGCATAGTTCATGGTGAAGGATGTACCGCATCGATGTTTTGGGTAAATAATATTAGCAGGTTTTGTGGATATATTTTCCTATATAAAGACCCCTAATCATATCATTAATTAGAGAGTGAATTTCATTAGAAAATATCATCACTCTGGGAAGAATTCAGAAAAGTTCTAATTGGATCATGAGGGAGGATTCTGTGAAGGGTGTATTAGTTCACAGGAACAGTTCATGAAAGGGTTTTTGTGGGGCTCGGTATCTTGCAAAGGAAAAGAGACCATAAAGAATCAGAAATCTTTAGATAATTATCCATCCATGGAATAATAGAAGGTCTGTGAAAGAGGAGGTGGTATTTGGAATAAGTGTTGGTTCGCAAAGCACTTATACCGCGTAGTGCAAGATAGTTTTTGGGGGAAGAAGGATAGTTTGTGGTGAGTAAAAGGAAGTGCGAGGAGGGACTAAAATTGTTTGTAAAAACAGTTTATACAACCTAACAGTATGTGGAAAATTAGGACTTCAATAGAATATCTATTTATAATTGAGTATTCATTCACTAGTGATAATTAAAGAGACCTAAAATTACATAAACTTTGTTTGTATTCTTTCCACAGTAGTGAGTAAAGTAAAAGGAATAAGGTGATCCTTTCCACCGATAGTGAGTCATAGAAAGATACTCAGGGAGTGACCCTTGGGAAAGTAGTGATCTAACCCTAAACATTGTAATGAAAGTGAGCCTAGGAATAAAAGTGATCTAGACAGAACCATGTAATTTGGTAGTGAGCCTTATTGGACTTGGTAAATCAACACTTCTCCATTGTATTCTCCTTGTATATATCCCACTGAGGGTGAACCATGTAAAATTGTTGTGTCTCGTGAATGATTTCAATTCTATTCATATATTTCTATGGGAAAGGAAGATAATTGTGTTTTGTTTAACTACTAAAAAATATTAGAATGGGTAGTTTTTTTAATCTTTTATAACCTGATTCATCTCCCCCCCCCAGGGTATTTATCCTAATTGGGATAAAAATTGGTATTAGAGGGAAAGGTTGGAAGTTCATGGTTTTCTCTCTGAGTAAAATAAATGAAGGTTGTTAATCATAAATGGATTCTGATCTTCAATGAAAAAAAATTTAAATTATGGAAGAATAGGATGCAGCACTACTTCCAATCATTATTAATAGATGTCTTCACTGCATTTATGCATGGAATATCTACCAATATCAATAGTGGTTCCTCTATCAGAATCTAGTTGAAGGTAATTGGATATCAACACTAAATAAATCAATTCTTTATGAGTATAACTATCTAATTTTTTCTGTATGAAGGTTATGTCATATAATTCATCACATTCCATGTAGGATAAATTGATAAATATCTATGAGGGAAACTCAAAAGTTAGAGAAGAAAAGTTGCAGGTTCTATGAAATAAGTATAAGGATCTTAGAATGCACCATAATGATTCTATTGATACATTATTTGACCAGGTAAATGTTTTTGTACCAGAAATTCTGGGTCTTGGAGAAATTATTGAATATTTAATGATTTTAAATCAAATATATAGAATAAATCCACCTCGTTCAATATGAAAGTTGTATTATAATATAAAGATCCAAAGGATATAACATTGGATAGCTTGTATAGTAATTTTATTTCATATGAGATAAGAAATAAAGATAATAAGTATATAAAAAAGGAAGTCAAAATAAGTGGAATTCTAGGTGATGAATAATCTCACTATTGAATATGGGTGGTAATAAGAAGATACAAAAGAAGTTATGTAATTCATTTCATCAAATTTATAAATAGAAAAGGAAAGTTCAAAGGGAAACATACACTTTCATTATATCAATGTGTAAAGGTTAGAAATCTTACAATAAGGTACCCAAAGTGGTTTCAAGAAGATGTTGAGGATGAATTATAAATTCTCATGAATATGTATTTAGCCTATGTGAAAGGAAAAAATGTTCAAGAAAAATTTCTTAAAAAATAAGAATATTCTTTCAAAAGAAGATGATAGTTCAGAAGAATATGAATAAAAAGAGATGGGGGACTACAAGGATCATGAATCAGATAATATGGTGGAAATTTTTAGAGATTCAAAAATAAGAAAATAAAACGACAATGACAAAAGAGAATTTGAAGGAAGAGTTGACTTTTTATTCAAATTAGATGTCACTCTTAAAGAAATAGATATTTGGAGAGACAAAATAAAGAAATCCAACAAAGTGGTTTGGGATGCCAAACATTATAGGTATAAGAGGGAAGAATAGAAGTCTGAGCTAAGTGAATTAATTGAAATACGAAATTATTAAATGTCAGAGAGCTCATAAAAGGTAATTGAGTATAATCTCAAAATTGAAGAACAAAAAAGGGAAATCGTTAGTTTGAATGAAACTGGAAAATATCAAATCAAATGTATTGAATAACTTGAAGATGAATTTATCTTTATGTAAAGTAAAGTGAAATATCAGGAGAAACTCTTGATTCTAGTAAATTAGTATTCAAATGAAATAGAAAACGTAAAAGAAGAATTTTGAGTTCCAGTGAAATAGATAAAGGGGTGTCATGAAAGGAAAATGATTGATTGGAATAATATAGCCAGTGTGGGGATTAATCAAAAACAAAAATCAATAATGGTTGAATTTAGACCATAGGCTCCCACTTTGAGGTTAAATATTGGTTTAGGTATGAATCAGAACTAGAAGGTTTGGATAACCCAAGGTAGAATCAGTAGTGTAGTATTTCCACATCAGAATTCACCTTGGATGAGATGTTATTATTATGGACATATGGGACACTCACAAAATATGTGTTCCATATCCAAGAGGTTACAAATAGAATAAGAATAACAAAGGTATCCATACAGAACACAATAATCCAAAATTTCATTTGATGGTCACTGTTTCTGGTGTAGAGGATTCAGTCACATGGAAAGCTATTTCTCATCAACAATTTAGAGAAATGTGCGGATGTAGAATGAAGGTGTTAATAAGAATCAATTAAATTCATCATCAAATGAGATGAAAATGAAAAATTAGTTTCCATTATTTCAATATGAATTTGTTCTGTCATACTTTGAGGAAGATCGAGAATATCAATCCACACCAAATATGAAGATCAAAAAGAAGAGAGATGAACAGGTAGTGGTGGTAGATATTTCTTTTAAATTATAATATTGAAATAGAATATGGATCATTGATAGTGGGTTCCCCTATCATATGATAAGAAATAAGGATCTGATGATCTAAATCAGGTACAATAAGGAAGGTATCATAATATTTGGTAATGATGATGGCCTGAATATTGTTGTCTTGGAAAAATCTAAGTTTGGGGGAAGAGACATGACATGTGATGATGTTTTGGCTATTTAAGGTCTTGGACACAAATTATTAAGTGGCAGTCAGTTATGTGATTTAAGAAATTCCACAAGATTTTCAAAGAAATTATGTATCATTAAGGAAAAAGATAATATGGTGATTTTTTAGGGAAAAAATATGAAAGGAGATATCTACCTTGTGAGTGGACAAGAAGATATGTGCTTTATATCCAAGTAAGAAGAAAAAAAGTTATTCAATAAATGTCTTGGCCACTTGAGCCATATGTACTTAGCAGATCTGGTGAAATATGATGATACTCAAGACCTCCCTAGGTTATCATGTGATCGTACTCGTATGTGTGGTGATTTCCAATAAGGGAATATCATTCCAAATACTTGTAAGGAAAAATATAAAAGGTTGACAAAATTTCTTGAGTTGGTGAATATTGATGTTTAAAGCCTTATTTCACTAAGATCTATTGATGGGAGGAGATATTATGATCTCTTCATTGATTATTTTAGCATAATTGCATGGGTTTCAATCATCCCCAACAAATATGAGGTGTTCTATTTCATAAAAACTTATCAAAAATTAGATGAAAAAATGTTGGGTTAAATAATCTAAAAGATCCAAATGGATAATGGAACAGAGTTAAAAAATATAAAAGTGGAGGATTATCTCGAGAAACATTGGATGAGGAACCAAGTTTGAGTGAAAATAATACTTCAGTATATCAAGGGAATGGTATATTTTGGTTTGATTCATAACGTAAAATATAAACAAGAGTTATTGGGCCATACGGATAAAAATTTGTCCAGCTCGACAAATGATAGAAAATTGACATCAGGTGGTGTATTTTATCTTGGAGGATTGTATATTTATTGGATAAGAAAGAAACAATATTGAATTTCATTGATCACCACATAAGATAAATATATTTTGGCTACTCAAGCATGTACACAGTTACTGTGGATCAAGTAGAAGCCTGATGATATGGGAGTTGAAGTGATGTCTCTTATCAGAATCCATTGCAATAGTTGAAGTGTTATAAATCTCAGAAAAAAAATCCATTCCATCACTCAAGGGAAAATCATATTGAAATCAAGTATAATTTTATCAAAGAGAAGGTGGAGCAAGGTCTTGTGAAGTTTGAGTATGTGCCTAAATAACTACAAGTTGTAGAAATTATAAAAAATTTATTACCCAAATAATTGTTTAAATAGCATCAACAAGCTCTTGGATTTCATTCGAATCCTTCACTTGAAAAAAGTGTGAATGTGGTACCCACTCTCCCCAACGTATGGTGCGTTTTTTATTTCTTTTTTTGATATTTATTATTTACCCTATTGCAGACCTTAAAAGAGTGTAATTTGGGATCGTTGACAAATGGGGAGAAATTGTAGCTATAAAATGGGAGAAAATTTCTTAATCAAGATAGGGGGAGAACATGATAGGAAGGGTAGGGGAGTATGGGAGTTTTAAATATAATGATTCTAAAGGTGATAAATAAAAGGATATATATCATGATCGATATATTTCATGATAAAATAAGTTGATTGGTTTTTTAATAAAGTGATTCTTTGATGAAATGTTTATACTGCCCTTGTTTCTCATGTCGAGCATTTCTCATGTGGGATTAGAGTGTGTATTGGATAAACCCTTGATCGCTATCTAAATTACAACAAATGAATGGCACTATAATATGCCTAAATATTCAATGAAGTATCAAAATGTGAATAGTTGTAAAAAAACCCAAAGGGGGTTGTTGAGAAAAAATACCTCAAGGTTTCATCTTGGTGTTTTTTTATGATTATTTTTGCTGAAAAATTCAGATGACTATGAATCAGTATGGTTGGTGTTTCCAAAGTAGGTGTTTAAGGTAGCATAATTTCCTAGTTTTTTTTCATATTTTTGGGCCATTAAATTGGTAGTTTGTTTTATGGAAAAGGAAGGTTTTATGAAAAGGACACTGTGAAGCATAGTTCGTGGACTGAAAATTATATTTTTTAGACCGCAAATGAGTTACATGGAACAGAGATAGAAAATCAGTAAAGTAATATTTTCTTGATAGCAGTGCTATATGGACTGTGAAGCATGCCATGGAAACTACATAAGGAAAAATAGTTTGTGGGAGGCTCGTAGTTCTTGGGAGACTGCAGGTTTTGGGAGGAATGTCATTTGCGGTTAAGAGGCAGTTATTTTGGGAGCTACAAAGGGTTATTTATTTTTGGAATACATAGGCCATTGTAAAGGAAAAAGGGCACTATGTGAACCACATATCACAATTCATAGTGAAGGATGTACCACATCACAGTTTTGGGTAATTAGAATTAGTAGGTTTTGTAGATCTATTTTTTATATAAAGACCCATAATCAAATAATTAAGAATAGAGAGAATTTCATTAGAAAATTTCATCGCTCTGGGATGAATTTAGAAAAGTTAAAAGTGGTTTCTGATGGTGGATTCTGTGAAGGGTGAATTAATTAATAAGAATAGTTCATGAAAGGGTTTTTACAGTGCTCAAAATATCGCAAAAGAAAAGGTACCACAAAGCATAAGTGGTCTATAGAGCATCAACCATCCAAAGAAGAAGAGAAAGTTTGTGGAAGAAGAGGTGGTCCGCAGAAGAGGTGGCAGCCCGTGGAATAAGTAGCGGTCTGCGAAGCACTCGCACCACACGGTGCAAGACAGTTCACGGGGAAATTAGGAATGCTCGTGGTGAGTACAAGGAAGTACTTTGAGGGAATAAAATAGTTCACAGAAGAAATTTCTACAACCTATCAGTATGTGAAAAAGTGAGAATTAAATATATCATCTATCTACAGTTGAGGATGAATTCATTAGTGCTAATGAAGGGACCTACAAGTTCATAAACTATGCTTGGATCCTTTCTAGATTAGTGAGAAAAGGAAGACGAAATAGGTGATCCTTTCCACTGGCAGTGATCTAGAGAAAGAGACTTAGGGAGTGACCCTTGGGAAAGAAAGGAGTTTACCCTAAAATTTTTAAATGTATCAATCCTGGGAATAGAAATGATCTACCTTGAACCTTGTAATTTTCCTTTAATCCTTAGTTGAATTGGTATATTGGTACATTGTCATTATTTTCTTCTTAAACATAGCCTAGTGAGGTTGAACTAAGTAAAATTGTTGTTTCTCGTGCATGATTTTAATTCTGTTCATATATTTCTATGGGAAAGGAAGAGAAGATTGTTTTTTAATTATAAAACAAGATCCTAAGAGGATGTTGTTTTAATCTATCATACCTCAATTCACCCCCCCCCCCCCCTCTTATGGTATTTAACCCAATTAGGCTAACACATGTATCTTTCCCAGCTCATCCATAGAATGAATCTCATGAATTAGAAAGAAATGAGAATCTTTCATTATTTAATCAACTATCATCCAAACTACATAAAAAATACTAGGGGTCTAAGGTAACCCCATAAAAAGGTCTATTTTCACATCATCCATCTTTCACATCGACACCAGATGTGACTGAAGCAAACCACCAAGACATTGATTCTCAATCTTTACCCTTTAGTAGGTAAGATGTCATGAAATAAAACTTGTGATACCAGACCACCAGAACTAACATTGAATGTCATGTTACATCTTTATCAACCCTGGATACGCTTACCATGTTGAATCATGAGAGTATCTCATCATATCCTCTCCCAATTATGTTTTCACTATAATCTTCTCAATTACATTGATCACAACATTATTGTCTATATAATATCATGGAAAAAGGTCATTGCCAGCTAGTCATTCTCTTATTATCACACACTCGGGATCTGGATCTTGGCCAGTCTTCACCCCAGTCAAATAAAAAAGATTATATGGCCAAGGGATTACATTTAATGGCTCCAAGATCCTTAAATTTATCCATAATCCAATATACCATAAAAATCAATAGATACTACTCCTCTATTGATTGCCTCTCACCATGTTCATACACCTACAGTGTTTTCCTACTAATAATATCAACAAATACATTACATTTACTTATAGTATAGACCGTATCAATGCCTAATTTCTACAAATACTCTACCTAATGTCACTAACTCAAATTTAGATCCCTTTTAGAGAAGATATATTAAAGGGTCTTGTGATCCATGAAAATAACAAATTTCATTACTCAATCTAATGGGGCCCAAGTTGTGACTACCCCCAATCACACCTCCATTATGATAGGGAATGGCGACTAGTTCTAAGTACTAATATCACACACATGGGACACCTTAGCCCAAAGTACCTATATAAACACACTCATCTCCAAGAACATACAATGTTGCAATGTAAAACATCCAATAGCCATGAATGCATATATCTAAATTCCCACCATCATAGTATGGAAATAAGGTATTATAAAGTAAGGTCCAAATACATTCCCACCAAAAGAAACTAAAAAAAAGTCCAACCTATAAAGTAGAAGAGGACTACAATAAATGAAACCACAAAAACACACCTTAGTCTATCTATATATCTAAGTTATTCCTTGTACTAGTCCCTCTAGGTCTTCGTAAAATGGACGATCATCTATATAATACATGACACGTGTGAGCAAACCCCATGTAGGGGTGAGTATAACAATACCTAGTAGGACACCACAAAATCATTAAGCATGTACCATCAAGAATAATAGTCACCTCATCATAGGGATATGTCAATAGAATACATAACAAAATATCTAGATATACTCAATGTAAGAAAATTTCTCAAGGTATGGTCACAACTGTAAACCCATCCTAGGAATCATGCTCAAAGGTTCCATATAACACACACCCGGGAGAACACACTCTATGAGTCAGATAGCACTGATGGCATCCATATGAGATTTAATACTTGTCAGGTCTCACCGTAAGTAGTATATGCTAGAATTTTGAAGATATCAATACACAGATGGAGATCAAATCCAAGTCCATTGGGTGTACCAACAACCCAATTTTTATTAACCCGCTAAGTAGGGGATCAACGCCCATGTAGTATTGATCATGAAGATAATAAGAACCACGCCTAGGGAAAATATGATGATATAGGATATCGTTTAGGTCTCCATGGGGGGATTCCAAACTCCATCCAAGATTGAAGTTCCTTAGAGGGGATCATCATCCTATGTAGAGGATGTGACTCCATACTAAACCCATAGGGAAAGGATAAAGGGAACATACCCTAATGAAAGTTGTACAAGATGAAGAGAAAAAGGGATCCAATCCTTTTTTGAGAGGGTGAATAGTATATATTGTATGTACATGTCAAGTCCTTTAAACACTAGGTTCTACCTATGTATCATGGCTCATGCTTTTTTCTATGTCTGAGTAAATAGTGTGTCCTACCCCATGTACTCCTGACTCTGTCCATGTATGGTTGTCCGTGTCCAAGTCTAGCTAGTCATGTTTATGTCTGTGTACCCACCCAGGTACATTATAAGCAACCATGTAATCATCTCACACCATGTGTAACTCCTCTAATTTTTCAAAGATAAAACTATTTTTGATATCGTATGTGATATGAAACACCAAACCCAAACAAACAATGATTATTTAAATATGGTTTTTTTTACCTTCCCATTATATTTGTGAATATGTGTACAATTAACTAATTTATTTTATATATATATATATATATTCTAAATATATTGATAATTTCTCAGAAAATAATTAATCAAATTTTGGTAATGACTTTTTCAAAATATGTTTTCTTCAAAAATGATTTTTTATTTATTTTTATGAAAAAAAATATTATTATTATTTTATAGAAAATTTAGAAAATTTATTTGATAAAATGATCACTAATTTAAAATTGTCATATCAAGATTAAAATATGGTGAAATTTTGGTATTTTTCAAAAATATATATTTTTCAACAAATAGTGAAAAATATAGTTTTTAAGTAAAATTGATGTTTCTTTTAATAAATTAAGTAATGTAAAATGTCCCAATATTCTTTTAATTTGATTTAAAGGTAAGATATTTATTATTTAGTTATAATTAATTAAAATAATTACAATTAAATCATCATTATACCATATTTTAGTATAATTTTTATTAGGATTAAAAACACTTTTTATGAAAACTATTTTAAAATGCATAATATTTCTCCATTTTAATCAATTAAAATAACTCCTAATGATAAATGAAATAAATGAAATATATTTTAATATATATATGTATTTATTATTTTAAATTAATATAATTAATTTTACTAGTTATAGAGTTAAAGTAAAACCATTATTTTCTTAAAAAATACATTTTTTAGAAAAAACTAATTTCCATTGCGCTTGTGGGTTTTATTTTAAATTAAACTCTTCCACCTATATGAATTTATTTTGATTAAATGGATTCCATATTTTAAATAATATTAATTAACATTAGTTAATATTTTTAACATAGTTTTTGGATAATATGAATAGTAATTATAGTAAATATTTATTACCATGGTGAAAGAAAAATAGGTTAAATAAGGGTAAAAATAATTTATCAAATACTATAAAAAAATTAACTATAAAAGTATGAATATTTATATTTTATTTTCATTTAAATAAAGACTATATTTATTTCTTTTTTTTTACTTTATCAATGATTTTGTAATCATTTTGATAATAATTATATTTTGGAACAATAAAATAGAAAGTGTATTTTTTTTAAAATATGCAATTTCAATTAAGACATTAATTTTGATGAATTAATGGATTTTTAAATAAATTATATTTTATTAAAATATTATTATAAAGTTATTATTTTTAAATTTTAATGGTAATATAATTTTTATGATGTCAAGTGTAATTTCTATAATGGTTTGAAAACACTTATTATCAAAAAAACCTGCATTTCTCAATATATGTCAATTGTTTTTTAAAAGTAAAAATTAATATATTTAGAAAATTATTTTGATAAAATAAATATTATTTTTGGAATCATAACATCAAAATTATCCAATGGTGAATTTTTCATAATTTTTCAAGATAGATGAATTTTAAGGAAAAAAATAAATATGATATAAATATATGGTGTGAATTATGATATCATAATACCCCCAAAGTAATTTAATAAAATATATAATGGGTATCCAAGAATAAATATATGTTTAAACTTTAAAATAATTTGATTTTAAGTTTATTTTCTTAATTATATAAAGCCTTTGTGAATCCTCCAAAACCGATAATATATCTTAAGGTTTTAAAATCATTTCTTTAAGGATATGACTAACTTATACATTAGAAAATGATTATTTTAATATGTTAGGCCCTTTTAATTATAAAATAATAAAAACCAACAGTTTTTGGAAAAAACAATGGGAAAAAACATGGGAAGTTTGTTTTTTTTTTGTTAATTTTATTATAGGAAGTCTAAAACCTAAGTTTGCGAAATAATAAAAGCTCCCCTCTATTTTCCTATATAAACCCACCCAATAACCCAATTATCTTCCCTAAATAACCTTAGATCATGTTATTAATCTAATATACCTTATCTATATTATTCCCAAGATTCCCCCAATCTCTCAAGAACCTCCTTTCAATATTTTGGAATCACACTCACAAGGTAAAGGGTTTCTCTCTTCTCATTTCTATTCAAGAACCCTCTTTATAATTAACTTTTTGAACTCAATAGGTTATGTTTTCATATATTTATAATTATACCTATAAAATAAATTTGATTATATAATAATTAGATACAATTTATACCAACACATTATAGTACTTACCTAAGTTGTTACCGTCCCAAAATTTTGTAAGGGATCTCCCTCTCTTATTTTTATTCAATAACCTCTTTTATTTTATTTATCTTAATTAAAATTTGTTCATGTTGGGATATATTCTTACATATGTAAATTAATTTTTATTTTATGTATTTATTATTATATACCTCTTTAACTTTCATTAATCCCTCCCATGTGCCATTGTGTATACCCATTACCATACTGAAATTTATTAAGGCATCTCCCACTCACCTTTTTTTATCAAGCATCTATTTTATGTTAAGTCTAATAATTTATATTTTTTCATATTGGGATATTTTATTAAATACCCCCTTACCATAAATTTTATTTTTAAATTATGCGATACCCCCTTTACTCTAATTAATCCCTCCCATGAACCTTTATGTACACCCATTACCATGCTGAAATTTAGTAAGGGGGTTTTATTTCTCCTATTTATTCAAGAATCCTCTTCATTTTATGCATTTTATTTTTAATTCCTAATGTTAGGATATGATTTTCCACATCCTAATTATTTTTAATTTATTTTATAAATTATTACATACCTCTTTCACTCTTATTATTCTATACCATAAATATTTTTATGCCCCCATTATGTTGTTGGAATTTCTTCGTGATTTTCCATTCGAAATAATTGTGTAGTGAATATCTCTACCCATTTCCTATCAAGGGTGTTCACCTTTATCAAATTATATTAATATTATTGTTGGATTATATGAATTTATCCAATAATCCTTTATCGTGGAATAAAATTTGATGATAAATGATTCCATTTTGTATGATCTATGTGGAACGCTTATGCATGTGAATGAAATGAAAGTGACTAGTGCCCCTTGAATTATATAGAACTTCAATGCATTGAATAATATTTTATTATCATGAGATGTCATGAAAGGGATTAGGGAGTGATGTTAATCCATCATGAGACATTTTTTATCATGATGTATTGGCGGTTATCCTTGAACTATGTTTATGATTCCATGTTTAAATTTGTTGCCACATTTTCCATGTATCCTTTATGTTATTGTACTATATCATGGTTCATTTTTCATTTTTATGATTATAACCCCTTTTATGTCTCATTAATATGCCTATTTTATAATAACATGTAATAATTTCACTATGTTATGTTTATTCTCGTACTGGGAATTATAGCTCCCTTATTTATTATGTATGTCCCCAAGTTATCCCATGCAGTTTTAAGTACGATGGAATAATATGATCATATTAATGAAGTTTTCAATAATGGGGATGTATTTCCTATTTTAAGTTGTTATTTAATGTATTTAATTACCAAAGACACTATACTTATTGATATTTTGGGTTTTATTATCTGTAATATTATGTAATAAATCATGAATTAATGTGTTATAAAGACACGGGTTTTCATAGTTGGCACCAAAATAAAGTTGAGTTATTTTTGGGATTATGATTAAAAAATTATAAAAAAATCCATAGGGATAGTACTAAACATAATAATACATCCCTAAATTTTGGTAAAGTATATATTAAGTGGTTTCATATTAAATATATCCACATCTAGAAAATGAAAGATTATGTGGCTCTGGAACAAATGTACCTAGGGGTAAAACCCGGAAACACTGCATTGAGCTAGGATCGAACAAGAACTGGTGCATGAAAATGTATCTTGATACACACCTGGTTTGACACTCCTAGGTAATATGATTTGGTAATTCATAATATTATTTAAAAATAATTATTAAGGGAACAATAATGACCATAAGAGCCTATGTTGGGAAATAGATAATGTATAACTTATATTTAATCCTATAAGTTCTTAAGTTAAGGGAAAACATGTCATTTAAAAGTTCTACCAATAATGTTATTGGATTCACATTTATGTTTCAAATAGTTTAAAATTACTCATCCCTAATTTTCAATTTATTCTAATAAATGGATGAAAATAAAGAGAACCTAGTTGATAACCAATGTGATGGAAAATATGATTAATTTCCAAATGAGATTCCTAATATGATGGGAGCTCAAGTATGACATATTGTGATTATGCCAAACCATCTATCAAAAATAAAAATTAACAATTGGAATAAATTTGAATGTCCAATAAAATCAAATAAGAGTAGGATGGTGTATCAAGAAATTTTATCTGATAAAGGTGATAAAGGAAAGAACTTTCAATTTCTTTTGTGTTAAAAATGTGGAAATAGGAACCATGGGAAATAAATAAAATAAACTATAAGGTGTTTTAAGTATAGAAAAATAGGAAAAAAATTATATATTTTCCCTTAGAAAAATAAATAGTGTGATATAAGTCAATGAATTACATCCAGCAACACCCTTTTTTAATGTCTTATGTGTGGAGGATATGGGCATTATCTGAATAAATGCCATAATCTAAGAGATAAACCATATATTAAGAACCTATGTTATAAAAATCATTTAAGTGTAAGGATTAAAGTTTTTATGTATAGTTATTTGAGAGTTATATTGTAGAAGTATTATATCAATGAAATTTTGTATATAAGAATAATTAAACATCTCAGGATTTTTTCAAAGTATTTTTTATTTAAGGAATTGAAATTTATGTCGAATGGTAACGATAACCTATAATAGTGAATTGGTGATAAATTGATATTTTATAAAACAAATGATTGATGGATTGATAACCCCTAATAGGTAACTGGTGTTATGACAAACATAAATATTATTGGGATGATATATCTATGAATTCTTATGTTTAAAATAATTGAAACACTTTTTTAAGATTTATGTGATGGAAGTTTAGTATGATATTTTGGGAAACATATTATAGGATCAAATCATTTTTATTTTTAGTTTATTAATGATATTTCAAGAGATATTTTATTTGGTTAAGTTATATACACCCATTATGATTATTTAAAAATAATTTTATTATTTTTTTAAACGTGTAATATGAAGCGTATGAAACAACCTTTTAGGTTAAAAAAATATTTAATTTTCAGGTTATTAGTGTTATATATGGGTATTTATTTAAAGAATTATCAATGTTAAACCTTTGGGATTATTTATGAAATTTTGGAGATTAATTAATTAAGGTTTTTTTATTCTAAGTATCATATTATTTATGCTAACCATTTTTGATTTAGTAAAGACGTGAGTAATATCTTGATATTATTTGGGGGATTATGTGATCTGTTAGAAGTTTATTATAGTGCTTTATGCATAAAATATATTGACTTCTCGTTATTTAGAGAAAATATGAGATTATAGTGGAAATTAATTAAATAATTAAATTATACTTTTCAACAAAATATATTTATGTATTTACCTAGTCTATATGGTGAAGTAATTCAATAAATCTAAGAAAATAATCTTAAAACCAAAATATTGTCATGTTATGATCATTTCCTATGAATTGGTGGTCATTTTTTATATCATAGATTTATTATTTTGTGTTCATTGAATTTATGATGAGTATATTCTTGATCACTCTATGTTAGTTATTTAGTGTTATTTTTCTATTCCATGTCTATGTTTTCACTTCCCACTAATGTTCTCCTACTTGGAAACCTAGTTATGTGATGACCTTCGTACTTCTCATTCTCTCTTTCGAAGTGGATGTTTTACTAACTCTCTTTACAATGTGGGTTTCCAATAAGGATATTTTCAAGTATTTCTTGATGATTTTAATATTAAATTGAGAATACACAATTTATTAGAGGGTTAAAAATGCAACACCATGATTTTTACAAAGAGAATACTATTTTTTATAGCATTTGAGATAGGAAACATTGAATCCAAACAAACAATAATTATTCAAATATGATTGTATTAACCTTTCCATTAAATTTTTTTTATGAGTAGGATTAATTAATTTATGAAATATATATATATATATCCTAAATATACTGATAAATATTTAGTAAATAATCAATCAAATTTTGGTAATGACTTTTTCAAAATATGTTTTCTTCAAAAAATGATTTTTATTTCTTTTTATAAAAAAATATTATAATTAATTTCTAGAAAATTTATAAACTATATTTGATAAAACTATCTCCATTTTTTATATCTTTGTATCAATATTAACATAGGGTGAAATTTTGGAATTTTTTTAAAATATATATTTCTCAATGAATAGTGAAAAATACTGTTTTAAAGTACAATTTTCATTTCTTTTGATAAATTAACCAATATAAATGACATAATATTATTTTAATTTTATTTCATGGGGTATTATATAGTTATATTTAATTTAAATAATTTTATTTAAATAATCATTAAAATGGATTTTAGTATAAGTTTATTTTTAGGATTAAAAATGCATTATTCTAAAAATTATTTTAAAATTCATAATGTTTTTCCATTTTAATTTATTAAACTAACCACTAATGAAATGTGATATAAATGAAATGTTTAGATTATATATATATATATATATATATATATATCTTTTTGAATTGAAATTCATATAATTAATATTAATAATTATAGTATTAGAGTAAAATCACTTTTTCCCAAAAAAAATACATTTTTTAGAAAAACATATTTCCATCACACTTTCAAGTTTTATTTTAAATTAAATTATTCCTACTATATGAATATATTTTAATAAAATGGATTCCATATTTGGAATAATTTTTATTAATATTAGTTAAAATTTCTAACTTAGGTTTTGGAGAATATGAATTGTAATTGTAAAAAATATTTATTACCGCAGGGAAAAGAAAATAGGTTAATTAAGGGTAAAAATAATTTAACAATGACTAAAAACAAATAAACCCTAATAGTATGAATATTTTTATTTTATTTTTATTTAAATAATAATTATATTTATTCCTTATTGATTTACTTTATAAATGATTAAGTAATCAATTTGATAATAATTATATTTTGATGCGATGAAACAGAAATTATATTTTTTAGTAATATGAAATTTTCATTTAGACATTTATTTTGATGAATTAATATATTTTCTAAAAAAATATATATTCAAAAAGTATTGTTATTAAATTATTATTATTAAATGTAATTGATAATAAAAAATTTTTGATGTCAAATGTAATTTCTATAATTGTTTGAAAACTATAATTTTAAAAAATATAGAATTTCTCAATAAATTTAAATTATATTTTAAAATTGAAGTTTCATATATTTGAAAAAATATTTTGATAAAATAAAAATGTTTTTGTAATAAAAACCTCAAAATTATACAATGGTTAATTTTTCATAATTTTCTAAGATAGTTGAATTTTAGGGTAAAAATTAAATATGGTATAAATATATAGTGTGTATTATAACATCATAATAACCCAATAATGGTGTAATAAATGATATAATGGGTATAAAAAACAAATCTATGTTTACCCCTTAAAATAATATTATTTTATGTTTATTTTATTAATTTTATAAATCCTTTATGAATCCTCTAAAACCTATAATATATTTTAAGGTTTTAAAATCATTTAATTAAGGATATGACTCACTTTCACATCATCAAAGGATTATTTTAATAAGTTCAGCACTTGGATGTATAAAATAAAAAAATATAACCCTATTTTTCAAAAACATGAGCAAAAAAATCATGGGAAGGTTTTCAGTTTTGGTTATTTTATTATATAGAGTCCAAAACCTATGTTTGGGAAATAATAAAAAACTCCCCCTCTCTTTTTCTATATAAACCCAGCCAAGATCCCCATTATCTACACTCAAGAACCTTATATCATGTCCTTAATCATCCTTAACATCTATATATTCCTCCCAAGGTGCCCCAAATATCTCAAGAAGCTCTTCCCAAGTTTTTGGAAACACACTCTCAATGTAAGGGGTTTCTCTCTTCTCATTTCCATTCAAGCACCCTCTTTATAATTATCCTTTTGAATATAAATTGGTTACATTGTCATATATTTATAATAATCCCAATAATATAAAATTTATTCTATAATAATGAGATTCTGTTTTTACCCTCTCATTATATCACTTACATAAGTCATTACCATTCCGAAATTTAGAAAGGGATCTCCCTCTCTTCTTTTAATTCAAGATACTCTTTTATGTTATGTCTCTTAATTTATTTATTTTCATATTGGGATATGTTATTTTATATTCAATTTAATTTAAATTTTATATATAAATTATGATATACCCCTTTCACTGTCATTAATCCCTCTCATGAACCTTTATGTACACCTATTACCATGCAAAAAATTAGTAAGGGTTCATTTACTTATCCAATTTATTCATGTATCTTATTCATTTTATGTCTTTTATTTCCAATTCCTAATGTTGGGATATGATTTTACACATCTCATGTCCTATTAATTTTATGTATAAATGATTATAGATCCCATTCACTCTCATTAATCCCTCCCATGAACATTTATATTCCCTCGTTATGCTTCGAGAATTTCACTAGAATTTTCCATTCCAAACAATTATGTAGTGAATACCCATACCCATTTCCTATAAAGGGTGTACACCTTTACATAGTTATAATTATTTTATTGGGTACTTACATGTATTTACCCTACACTCTTTTATCATGGAATAAAATGTGATGATAAATGATTATGTGTTGTATGATCTATGTGGCACACTTATGAATGTGAATGAAATGAATGTGATGGGTGTGCCCAGAATTATATAGTGATCTAATACATTGGGTTCTATTTTAGTCTCATGACACATTATGAAAGGGATTAGATACTGAACCTAATCCATCACGTTATGTTTTACATAATTATGTCTTGGTGGCTATCCTTGACCAATTTTTATGATTCCATGCTTAAATTTATTACTGTATTTTCCATGTTTCTTTTATGTTATCTTGTTGTATCATGCCTCATTGTTCATGTTTATGATTCTCACCCCTTTTATGTCTCATTGATATTCCTATTGTATAATATTTAATAATTTCTTCATGTTATTTTTATTCCCTTACTAGGATTTATATTTCACCCCTTTCTTATGTATGTCCCTAGTTTATCCCATGAATTTTTAAGTAAGATAGAATAATATGGGAATGGTTAGGAATTTTTCAATAATAGTGATGTGTTGTCAATTTAAATTTGTTTTTTAATGTACCTAACTCCAAAATACACTATATTTCTTGATCTAATGGGTTGTATTATGTGTAATTATATTTAATAAATCATGAATTAATGTGTAATAATGACATGGGTTGGTATATCGTGTGATAATGGTCATATGTCATGTGATACTTAACTCTATTTGAATCCCTAAAAACATAGTTAAGGCCTTATACATAGCATGTATTAATTCATTACATGTTTTGTAGTGAGTAATTTCACATAACCCATAGGTTCTTCACATGAATTACAAATTTGTCACTGCTTTCACCAAATCCACCACAAATCTCACTCGTGGATCACATATCTAGTTCAACTGAGCTCAATCGTCACCGAAGATATGATCTATAGTTGTTCTATTTGTTTTGGAATCGCCATGCATATTTTCCATCAATACACACCCAAAAACTCCACACTCACATCCCAGATTAGTTATTTATCTATCATTCACCATCATCCCAGCTCGATACTATTGTTAAACTAAACACAGATCTGCGATATTTATCTATTTCACCAAGAAACGGGTGCGCAATTATATTTTATCTGATATTTATCGAACCACTGGACAAAATGAATTTTGGTGATGCATGAATTAATAATTGTGATAGAAAACCAAGAAACAAAAAAGAGGAAAAAACCTAATCCATTTTCATGTTGTCCTCTATTTTTTGACATTAGAACAGTGAATGAAGATTCAAACAAATAAAAAATTATACCAAATTCCCCATAAATAAAATCATACACACAATATGATCAATCCATGAATAAATTTGTTGGTCGATTAATTCAAGCTCATCATAGGATAATAAAATGCAGATAAATACACATAAAAAACCTCCTACCTCGATATGGATACATCACTAATAAATAATGAATCTACATTATTGTAATTAGTGAGTTACTTGATTCCCAGTGGTGAAACAATCCTCAATATTCTGATCCATTGTATTCTTCCAAGAACTCTATCCTTTAATGGTCCTCTAGATCTATAGGGTTTAGTGGATAACCCTTATATCTTATTATAACCATATATTTATATAATATGTTAGGACTCTATTCCAAGAAAAATAAAAATAATAATTCACATAATTTATTTTATTAATTTGATCATGGCTATAATTTATAAAAACTCTTACCACCAAAAACAAATTATGTCATGTATAGGGTAAAACACATACTCTAAACTCAAAGTACGCTTCATATTTCATATATGAGCATTTTTTAATATTTATTTCACTTTTTAAGGGAATTTGTATATGTGTGATATTTAATATATTTATTATATTTCAAAAATTAGTTTTTTTCTCATTTGGAATTGAAATCTCATGTCTTCTCAATGCCTATATCTAGAAATAATCCATATAATATTATAAAGTCATATATGAAAATAATAAGATTTGTTTCATTCTCACCACCTTGGGTATTTAGGTTTAAATGGATATGAAAATTCTACACAAATATATGTGGGTACTGAGCACACATCTGGGTCTCTCAATCCTAGGTACTCTCTTGAATATTCATGTGCTTCCACCAAACATGCACTAAATGAATCACTCACCCACGGAGTATCCTCACCTGATAATCCTCAATATCTACAAGGTACTCATTAAAAGTATTCCCATCCTCTATATTAATCTCTCCCAAGTTGATAACATGTGATGGGTCATGCACATACCTCCTAAGATGTGACATGTGGAAGACTTCATGTACCCGATATAACTATGGTGGTAGAGCTAAGAAGTAATCCACCTCACCAACTCTATATATTATCTAGAAAGGTCCAATGAATATTTGAGATATATTGACTCCCCATAAAAATATATACAACCCACATCAAGGTGAGACACTCAGGAACACATGGTCACCCTCCTCAAACACCAAAGGCCTTTTTCATCAGTCCTCTTAGTAGTTCTGACAGCTCTGTGTAGTTCTCATATTCTCTTGGTTGATCTGAAACTTCTCTATCAAGGCTCACACTAAATTTGGGCCCATAAGTACTGACATTTGATGTTCTTTCCAGCATATTGGTGACCTATAGGGTCGCTTGTACAAGGCCTTTAATGGTGTCATACTGATGGTGTAATGGTAGTTGTTTTTGTATGAAAACTCCACAGATAGTAGTTTGTCCTACTACTATGGCCGAAGATTAATATGAAATATCGGAGTATGTTCTCTGAGACCTAAATGGTTCACTCATTCTATACATCAATCATAAGGTGAAAATGTGTGTTCAAGCATAAATTAGTCCTAAAGGCCTCCTTTAATCACTTCCATAATCAAGATGTGAAGTGATCATTATGGTCAGAAATGATGATCAAGGAAACTCCATGGATTCAAACTATCTCCTCACGTATAGGCATCCCAAGCTCTCTACTAAACTCTACTCACAAATATCTAGGAAGTGGGATAACATGGTGAGTTGTTCTTTGATCCCCTAGATGGTATCATGTCCCCTGGACATACATGGTAAATATATTATGAATTCCATGGATATCCCATCCCACTTCCACTATAGCACCTCAATGGGCTAGTTAAACCCGCTGGAACCTAGTGCTCAACCTTCACTTATTGATAAGTAAGGCACTGAGAGATAAAATTTTCAACTCACTTATTCATCCCTAGACACTATAACTACCAACTCAAGTCCTAGTATATCTTCTCCACACCAGTATATACCACTAAGGGTGAAGTATGAAACTCTCTCAATACCTCCTATCTCATTATAATTGGTACCATCATCCATCCTATGAAAAGGAATACATGCTCCCCAACTTCATAAAATCCATCTGGAGCATGTCCAGTGAATATCTGAGTACATAGAGTCATGTAGTTGGTAACCACATATTGTGCCTCCATGACTCTCTATAAAAGAAGAGGGGTGACAAACATTTACTAGATATAAGCTTCTCCACCACTTACACAAGGTATAAATGTAATGATATAAACTAATTTAATGTCTTTCTCAGTAGCTGTGAACAAGATCTCTTACTAAGATAATCTGTTACCACATTCTCCTTCACATGAATTTAGACAATCATAAAGTCATAATCCTGGAGGAACTCTATTCATCTTCTCTATCTTAAGTTAATATTCGTATGTGAGGATATATACTTGAGACTCTTGTGGTCAGAATACATGATAAATCACTCACCCATAAGGTAGTGTCACTACATCTTCAGTAAAAATACTAACTCTACTAGCTCAAGGTATTGGGTCATGTAGTTCTTCTCATGTGGTTTAAACTAACATTAACTATAGGCAATCAATATTTTACTCTACATTAGAATAAAACCAATCCTAGTCCTTAATGCATCATAGAAAACTATGTACACAACACCCTCCTCCAAAAATATCAATATGGTAGCACTTTTCAATCTCTACCTCAACTCCCAAAAAGTCATCTAGAACCACTCCGTCTACACAAAAGGCTTGCCCTTTGGGTTAAATATTTCAAGGTAGTTTATATCCTATAGAAATTGGGAAAAAATCTCAAATAGTATTCTTATAACCCAAGGAAGATCCGTGCATCCATTACACTCTTAGGTGGATCCAATATAACAATACTTCGACCTACATCGGGTCCACTGCTACATAATATTCTAAGATAACATGTCCTAGAAATTGGACCTCCAAAATCCATAACTAAAACTTCAATAGATTCCCATAAATTTGATGCTCTCTAAGTACGTCCCTAACCATCCTCAAGTGTCTTGTGTGATCCTCCATAGAGGTTAAGTGAATTGTGATGTTATCAATGAATACTACCATAAACCAGTATAATAAAGGATTAAAGATCCATCTCATGAGTCCCATGAACATAGATAGGGAGTTCATCAAACCAAACAGTATTACAAAGTACTCATAGTGACCATAATGACATTGGAAAGTTTTCATATGTATATCCTCATCTTATACTCATAGTTGGTGATATCCTACTCTAAGGTCAGTCTTCAAGAACCATTGTTCCCCTATCAAATGATTAAAGAGATCATAAATCCTAAAAAGTGGATAATAATTATTTATAGTCACATTGTTGAGGATATGGTACTCTAAACACAACCTCATGCTCTCATCTAACTTCTTGGAAATCAACATTGGGGCTTCCCATAGTGAAACACTTGGTGTGACAAACCTCTTCCTCTGTAATTCCTCTAACTACACCCACATCTTGTGAATCTCTAAAGGATCCATCCTATATACTGGTGTGGATATATGGGTCTTACTAGGGTGTAGAACAATGTAGAAGTCTATCTATTAGTGGGTTGGTAATCCCAAAACATATTTAGGAAATTAATCCTCATACTCTGCTACCATTGTAGGAAATTGAAGGCTCATAGCATCCACTACACTAGGGTTCATGCTAGACAACTGGTGTATAATTGGTTGCACCCTCCTATGCGTGAGTTCACCCTACTTTTCCTAAGTTTACTTTTCACCCATAAAGTTAAAAAGTTATCCCATAACTACGAACACACCACATCCACTGCTTGAAATAGTCTATTTTGTCATGAACTGTAGATAATTGATCCATACATAAGATGATTTCATAAGGAATCATCACTAATAAAAATAGATCCCAAAAGAAACTCTCACATCTATGATTTAGGTCGCACTATTGGTAGGAGTGTGTGATCACTGATTCACCTCCAGTAGAAGTCTCCAAGCATAATGGTCGATCCAAGGGATCAACTGGAATATTAATGTATCAGACTAGATAAGTGGAATGGAAGGAATTGATTACACTTATATCTATAAATACTAAAGATAAAGTAGATAAGACAAATATCTTACCTCAAATAATCCCCAGAACCTCTTCTTCATAATCCTCAACCGCTTGTAGCTTCCCTCCCCCTATCACCTAGCACTCTGATCCTGGCATGGACCACCTGGGGTGGTGGTGGAAACAAATCAAAACATCATCGACATCCAGATGCTCTCTTAGCTTCTCATCCCCATCCTCTACCCTATGGACCTACCCTCCCCTTCTACTGCCTCTTCCAAGGTGGCACATATACTATCTCTCTATAATCCATATAGTGGGTCTTACAATACCATGTGAGATTTACTCTATCAACACAAGAGTAGAATCACCTCTCTCTAGGATTAATATATCCATCCAATGAGACCTAAATCATAGAACCTCTATCCTGGGATATCCTCCTAAAAATTATCACACATCCATGTCCCTTTTTCTATCATTGTCTCCATGTCGTTGAAGTCTCAACTCCGATGTTCCCACTGCCAGCACCAATTTTTTGTGTCTTCACATCCAACAAACTCTCAACCACCAAAGCACTCTATAGAACCCCAACATAGGTAGAAATTCATGTAGGCATCATGTTAGCTTTGATATACCTATGTATTCCTCATTCTATGCTCTGATCCTGAAATAATTGATCACAAACTATATCTATCAAGTACCAAGAGAGGTTGGGGATCCTTGATAAATACTCATCTACAGTCATACAACCCTACTGAACTTGTAGAAGCTCTTGTATGAGCATATCCCTCATCTTATCTAGAGAAAAATACTCTCTCAAAAGGTGCTCGAACATTGATCATGCAAGAGTCTCATCATCATACAATTAGATCACTAAGACCCACCATCATCCTATATAACCATAGAGAAATCTTGATTCCAATACCACCATCTAGTCTGTAGGTTTCCTAAAGAGATGAAATAGTGTTTTCACTACCTCAAGTCAACCCTCAACTGCCAGTGGGTCTACCTCACCTTGGAACCTAAGGGGTCGTTTTTATTGAAACTCATGAAGAGTACTCAACTAGTGCACCTTATCCGTTGTTATTTTTGGTATCATATTCTACTTAAATGGTGGTGGTAATATAGGTTCACCACTTGGAGGTAACATCTCTTGAATAGGTCCCTCTATTGAAGCCTTGTCACTAAGGGGGTCACCTTGTGATCCTACTACTGAATCCTAACAGGAAAATGTCATGGAGGCATCCTGAAATAGACAAGATGTACTACAGTCATTAAGTATATCTAGAGATCTAACTCAAAAATTACATTGAAACCACAACTCATTCTTATATGATTCATGTACTAACATTTTCCCTACAAATAGTTATTACATGTACCGAGTCAACAAGATGGTCATTAGAGTCCTGGCTAATGGATACATCAGTCGTTCCATTAACACTAGAGTCTCTATCCTATGATCCAGAATTGAAACACTTAAAACCATTTCCATAAACCAAACTCACATACTCTGATCCTAAGGTTGAATTAACTCCTCTAATACCACCCTATCATGGCTCATCCCAATAGAGACTGATTCCCGACTACCCCAATCCCACCTTCAATAGGCCAGGGGATACCAACCAACACCTAGTAGGCATATCACACATATGGGAGGCCTTATCCTAACATACATGTATACACACACATCTCCAATCATATACAATTATGAAATGTAAAAAAACCAATAGCCATGCATGTATATGCCTAAAATTCCACCATCATAGTAAGATAACAAAGTAATGGAAATCAAGGTCCAAATACAATCCCACCAAAAGAAACTAAATAAAATTCTATCCTATAAATTACAAGAGGACTATTGTAACTACAACCACCAAAGCACGCCTTGGTCTCTCAAGCTCACTAATATCTACCTGGTTCTGGTCCCTCTAGGAATCTATCAAAAGGTTGGTCATCTTCATAAGACACGACACATGCATGAAAATACCATGCAGGGGTGAGTATAAAAATACCCAGTAGGACACCCAAAAATCACTAATAATATAGAATCAATAGTAATAGTCTTCTCATAATAGGGATATTTAAACAAAATACATAACATAATATCTAGATATGCTCAAAGTCTTCACATCATTTCAATGTAAGGTCACAACCATAAATCCATACTAGGATTCCTACTCGAAGGTTCCATATAGAACTTTCTCAAGAGAACACACTCTATGAGTCAGATAGCACTGATGGAGTCGATCTAAAATGTCATACTCATTGGGTTTGGTCACAACAAGTACATGCTAGAAGCTTAAAGAAACTGATACACATATGGGTATCACACCCAAGTCCATCGGGTATACAAACAACCCAATCTGGATTAACCTGCTAAGTAGGGGATCAACGCCCACATAGTGTTGGTCATGATGATGCCAATAATTCCACCTATAGAAAATATGATGATAGAAGATATCACTCAAGGACTCTTGGAGGGATTCCAAACTCTATCCAAGACTGAAGTTCCTCATATGGGATCCCCATCCTATGAATAGGGTGAAACTCCATACTAAACCCTTAGGGAAAGGATAAAGGGAATGTACTCTAACAAAACATATACGAAGTCTATAGAGGATTAAATTATTATTTGAGAGGGTACATAGTGTGTACTATAAGTACACACTGTGTCCCTTCAGCAATAGATTCTTCATGTGTATCATGGCTTGTGCCCGTGTCCATGTCTAATTACATAGAGTGTCCAACCCTATGTACTCCTAACTGTGTCCATGTTTTGATGGATGTGTCCATGTATGGATAGATGTTCCATGTATAGTTGGCCATTTTTTTAGTTGTTTACCTCCCAGGGTATACACCGAGACACCAAGTAAGGGTCATATGACATGTAACTGGGGTCATGCATCGTGTGATAATTAAATCCATGTGAAATATTAGCATTGCAGTTAGGATCCATACATGGCATATGGTCATGTGTTACATGCCATGTAGTGTGTAATTTCACATAACCCTTGGTTTCTTCATGTGGATTCAAAATCTATATCCACCATATCCAAATCCTCTACAAATATTGCTCATGTCTCCTACATCTCGGCCAACCGAGCGCAATCATCATTTGAAATCCAATCCACGGCCATTTAATTTTCTTGGGAATCTCCCTACAGCTCTATTGGAATTGCATGCCAAAAAACCACACACACACATCCCCAATCTAGTCACTATTTTTCATTAACCATTATCTCTTATCGATCACATCATTGATCTGAACCCAGATCTATGATATCAATCCAGTGATCCAAGAAATTTGTGTGCACCTATTTTTTATCTAGTATTTTTAAAACAACCAAAAAAATGAATGTAAATGATGAAAGAATGAATAATGGTGGGAGAAACCCAAGAAACATAAAATAGTAATGAACCTCAGTTGTGTTTGGGTTGGACTTGATTCGTTGTCATTAGAATGAAGAATGAAGATTTGAAAATAAATAATTAATTCTTCCAAATTCCCTATAAATAAACTCGTACTGAAAAAACGATCGATCTGTGAATAAATATATTGGAAATTTGTTTCAAATTCATTATAGGATAAGAAAACAGGGATAAATTCACTTAAAACAAACATCTTACCTTGATATGGATTGATCACTGATGATGAAAGAATCCACATCATTGTCATTGGCGATATCCTTGAGTTCTAATGTCACAACGATACTTGTTCTCAACCCAATCCATTGTCATACACCAATACTAATCTCCTCCAATAATACTCTACATCTTTAGGGTTTATCATCCAACCTTGAGATCTTCTTATTGTTGTATATTTATAGATTATTTCAGGTCGTTGTGTCAAAACAAATATAATAAGTATTTTATTTTATCTTTTATTAATTCTACTATGACTTCACTTTATAAAAAATTCCTAATGCTGATAAACATTATATCAATACTAGGGTAAAACCCATTATTTGAACTAAATGGAGGCATCATATTTCTAATATGATCCACCGTCTATGATTTATTCCATTTTTTCAGGAAAAATATACATGCATGATATTTAATATATTTAATATATTTCAAAAATTAATTTCAAGATCATTAGACATCAGAATCTCACATCATCTCAGCATCTAGATCTGAGAATAATCCATATAATATTCTGAAGTAATATATTGAAAATAAAATTCATTACAAAAAAACTCTCAACAAAGAGATAATGTTACCAGCACTTCAGGGCATGGACCACAACATCCAACTCTAAGTCATGTGTCAGGTAGTTCCACTCATAGAGTCATAGTTAACTTCACTAATAAGAAACTACCTGATGCATCTACATCAGCATAGATCCTAATCAAACGCCTAAGGAGACATAGTACATTGTGTATTTGATCCCAATCTCTAGAAGAATCAAAACTAGAATTATCTTCAACATTCTCTTCAACTCAATAAAGGGATCCTCACACTGATCACGCCATAAAAACTTCACCCCTACTTGTTAATACCCTTCAATAGTGAATCTAATTAGGATAAATATTTATTGAATCATGTATAGTATATATAAAACTCTAGGAAACTTTAAATTTCAAAAACATTATTATGGAAATTTTAATACATCATTACTTCCACATTTTATGGGTCCAACGATATTACTGACTCAGAGATCACATGACCAAGAAAATGCACCTATAAAATCCATAAGTTTTCCTTCGGAATATTAGAATAAAGATGATGCACTTAGAGTATAACCAACATGGTCTTAAGGTGTCTAGTATGTAACTCAGAAGTTTGGGAATACATAAAGATATCGTCAACAAATTCCACGATGAAAGAGATGAGATATGGGTGGTATATTTTTCATGAGATCCATAAACACTACTAGGGAATTTATTAGTCCAAAAGGCATGATTAAGTGATCATACAATCCATGCTTACTCCATAACATCGTATTAGGAATATCATCCTCTATGACCTACAACTGATGGTAACCTAAATAAAGATCAATCTTAGAGAACCACTAGGCTCCCTATAACTGATCAAAGAGATCATTTATCCTAGGTATATTATTTTCTCATAGACACCAGATTTAGCATCCTATAGTCCACACAGAGTCACAGGCTACCACCCACCTTATTGGAAAACAATATGGGATCACCCACAGAGATGTGTTTAGTATACTAAAACCCTTCATCTTCAGGTCCTCAAGATGAATCATAATCTCTTTCAACTTAGTCGGCACCATGCGATAAATAGGAATTTAAATAGACAATGCTCTCGGTGTGAGTTCTATATAGAACTCAACTACTCGATTAGGAGGAAAACTTGAGAAGTAACCTAGAAATACATCATAGTAGAGATCTAAAATATGAGGAAATGAAGAGGACCCAACATCTAGTTACATTAAGAGAGATAAACCTTCTACCTAAGATATAATGAATCCAATCTAGATCAAATCTAGTCTCACTCTTCCAACTTCGACATCTCATTCATCGGACATCACAAACTTATCTCCCTTGGGTAAAATAAAGGAAACCCACCCTTGATAGTATTCAATGTGAGCATAAAAGATGGTCAATAAACATATTCCAAGGATCGTATCAAATTTATTCATCTCAAGGATTAGGAAATCCCACAAATATCCATAGCTGACAAAAACTACAAGACACTTTAGGCATCTCTAGAGACGATCAACTTTATTCCCCAAGGGTGTGTCGAGAGAAAGAAACTCAAAATATAACTTAATTAGTAAGTTGGTACCAGCGCAACATGATTAGATATAAAATAATGGAAATCACAAGTATCAAAAAGTGTGGTTAAAAGATAAGAGGCAGTCATTATCATACCTCAAATGGTCAATGGTTCCTCTCTGTAGTCATTTAATACCTGATCCATCATATACACTCAGCCTACCTTAGATCTAAAACCCCAGTCCCAATATACATGATTAACCCAATTCAATGTTGTTATAGGATTCTGAACCTATTGTTGATGACCTGAACCAAATCCTTGGTTGTATATTATATGTATCCTACACCCTTGTGAAAACATTACCTCAAATATATAGAGTATAACTATTAGAGATTCCACATCTTACCAAACTTCTAATACTTTTTCTAAGGTGCTGGGAAGAACCTGCAGTAATGTTTGAAATTTCAATAGTTAAAGCAATGTGAAACTCCTCTTGAGGGGGATAAAAATTCCATACTCTACTCAACTTATCTGTAATGAACCAAAAGTTTTTAAATGGAATTTTCTTCTTATAATTATGTCATAAAACATATACATAACATATAGAACCCAATAAAAAAATTATTATCATAAATGAATAATGATACATTATTTAGAAAATAAACCAATAAGAATTCCAAATAATACAGTGGGATAATAAATAGAAAATAACATAACTAGAATGGGAAAATTTGGATTTCCTCGATGCACTAGAATGACCACACTCACAAAAAAAGCTTATAAATAAAACATAATGTTAATAATAAAATATTCATTTATAAGATGAAAGTATATATATAACCTTAATAAAAAATATAATTGAATGAATAATTAATGAAATAATAGTTATTTATAGAAATTAAGGAACCTATACCATTAGAATAGTAACCTAACCATTGGAATAGTAATATGACCATTATAAATAGTAATCTAGACATTAGAATAGTAAACTCACCTATGGAAGTATAACAAATATTAGGTATCTTATAAATGAAAATATTATATATTTATACAATGGTAAAAGTAAATTAATGCTTTAAAATGATGATTTAAGTGTTGGTATTATTGTAAAATGTGAATGTTTTATTTTCAATTTTATAATGAATAAAATAATTTAAAATATAATTTATCTTTATAAAATGTATTTGTAAATTAATATTAGGTTGTATGATAATTATAAGATAATTTTATGAGAACATAAATAATTTTTCAAAGGGTCGTAAAATCGATTATAATATTAAAATTGGTGTTTTTTAAAATAAATGATGATTTTATTTAAAAATTAAATTTATAATTTTTAAAAATTTATTTTTAAAAAATGGATTCCATTTTTTAATATAAATGTAAAAAAAAATAGGTTGAATTTTTGGTATTCTTCTAAAATAGTTGAATTTTTGTGAATAGTATATTGTGATAATTTTCAGTATTTGACATTATAAACCAAATATATGAATTTTAAAATCATGGATAATGTAAGAACCCATTGGTTTGAACTCTAATAGAACATTTACTATATTTATTCATAATTATCAACACTATTGAAAGTATTGATCCAAAATGATAAAATAATGAATATAATAATCAAAAACACCCCTCTCCTCCCCCTATAAATACCACCCCTTCTCCTCACAATTTCTATGTCATGTAGCTTATCAATATTCTGCCCAATTCCCTTCCCAATATTCTTATACACTTTTAAGAGTTATTGGTATGAACAAAAAACCAATTTCAAGTTCTTTAAGGGGTCCTTCAAGAAGGTGATATTCAATAACTTTCTCAAAACCATCTATTTTAATTTCATTTATTCTTCTACCATCTCCTCACCACCTTCATCCATAAAATCATAATAACTCCATTATCATGTATATAGTGTAATTTTATATATATATATGTATATAATGGAATATACTCTGTCTGCATCTTTTTTCATCTCCTCTTATTCAAAGAAATAAAATCATTGTCCAAATTATGGTGGTTAATCTTCTCCATGGATAATGAGTTTTTGTTTTCCATTGCTGCCTTTAAGGCTGGTCATAAAAATATTATTATAGTTAAAAAAATAATATTTATAAATTGTTTCATGTTTTGAAACTAATATATAGAATTGATATTAAATAAAACAAAACCATTTCAGGAATATTGAAAAACTTCCAAAATAAACTAAACATTTATCATTAACATTTTATCAAATGATTCATCATCATACCAAGAAATGAAATGATATATGAGACCATTTATACTTCTTTAAATTCCTTAATACTATATAATTTTTCTTCTTTATAATTATTCCAATTTTATAATAACTTCAATAATTATATACAATTAAACCGACTAGGAAACCATGAAAATGAATGCTCCCAGAACGATGAAAATAAACTTTATAACTCATCAAAATGACCATAAATAAAGTCAATAAAATTATAATAAATAAAATACATGTATAATAGATTATTAATTAATTAATTGAAGAATCTAATTTTATTATCTAGTATATTAAGTGCAAGTTCATAATTCATTCGGATATAAGGTAAGGGATCTCTCTGAACCTCCATTTTTCATTCGGGTTATGTTTTCTCTCTCTTTGACTCAAGTTACCTCTTCATTATTATTATTTAATTCACCTGTATTATGTTTATATGTTCCAAGAAACTTTATTTAGATCAATTCATCTTTATTTTATGGGTAATTACATGTTTTATAAGCTTCCCCTATCAATTTCTCTCGATAATAAAGCCCGATTAATGAGAACTTCTCTATTTCTTATCCATTTTAAAGTACACTCCATAAACTGTTTTAAGCCACCAATATTTTTTATAAAATATTTTATTTTATCATGAAAAAATATTTTAGTTCATTTTTGATTTTATGCAAACAATTATGACTTTTTCCTGTTTCAAGAGTCTTTAATAGTTTCCCTTAAACTGCACTAAAGTGTCTCATTTCTAGAGTTTCCTAAAAATTCTTTTTCATGTGTTTGATTCACCTAAAAATTATTATTCATGATCTATTTTTATTTTTATTTTATTATTTTCCATAAATTATTTAATCCCTTCTTTCATGTTTACCATTACGATACTCCCTTTGGTTATGCCATATGACATGATTATGAAACCCATTTCTTTACATGAGTAACTCTTATATTTATTCCTTATGTTTGATTTCCTATTATTCCACACATATTCATGAACATGTAATGATGGGTGAACCCAAATATAACTCTAATTAATTAGGTAATTTTTAGACTCATGATATGTTTTTTATGGGATTAGAGAGTAAATTCAATCCATTAGGGTACTTTTTCCACCATGTGATATAGTCTTAACAGTTAGCTTTGACTCATATTTATGTCATGATATATGTTGTTTCCATATTCCAATATTTACATGATCATATGATTCCATGTTATATATATTATTCTTCCACATTTTTATTTATTATTCATGCCATTTATGTCATCATTTTATGCATTCTTACTCATGTGTTATGTTTTATTCCCATATTTATTCTCTTATTGGGATTTTTAACTCATCCCTTTTGTCTATGTATTACTTAGATTATCCTATGCAGTTTTAGGATCTAAAATGGAGTTAGGAGATCATTATAGATATAAATAAAATTATTTTTTATTCTAGTTTCATGTTTTATAATTATTTTCCTAGTCTCCCAAAGACACTAGAATTCCTTATTCTTGGTTTTTTTAAGGGATATTTATGCTTAAAATTATGTAACAATATGTGTAAAAGGATGGGGTCACAATAGTTGGTATCAGAGTATGGTCTAGTTATTTTGGGGGTTAAGGACTATAAAAATTTATTAATAACCCTAGGTATAATTATATCACCATTTATAACCTATATTTAAAATTAGGGAACCATAAATTAGGATATAAATTTCATTTATATGTTATTCCATCTATGTTTATAGTTTCTTTTTTATATGCTCATTATCTATGTATTAAATACCCCTAATTTTATTTCATATATTTTTATTTTTTAATCGGTGTAAATAGGATAACCCATGTCAATAATAAATGTGATATTCAATGTGGTGATTTCCCCAATAAAATACCAAATTTGATGGGAATAAGACCTCTAAACTTCATTATAGGACTAGCTAAAATAGCTGAAGTTGTGAATAATAACTCAAATCATGTAGAACACCCTCTTTCTCCTAACAAAGAGAAATATTTGGTTGGATAATTTATGAGTAACATGACTTCTATATTTAGTAGATCTTTTAATCCCCACATAATGGAATAATTGATTAACTCCATTGAGAAGTTATTATATATCCTTCAATGCTTAGAAAAAGAGAAATTCATACTATAAGCCTATTGTTTTTATATATAAGCTTATAATTAGTAGTCACTAATAAAAAACACAAATTCTATGGAGTAAATTTATCCCGTGTATTGGGAAGGATTTGAGTATATATTTTTCAACAAAATTTTTCCCCAAACTCTATATCCTAAGATATAGAAGCAGTTCCACAGACTGAAGAAAAAGGAAGATGAATCTGTCAGGGCATATAAGGAAAACATTACAAGGCTTGCATGAAACACCTCTGGATTTTTCATGCAAACTGAAAGCAAGGTGGTTCACTTAATTAGTGTATTAAAACTAAGTCTATGAAATTTCATGGTGATTCAAGAATTTTAGGTCAGAATAATACAAAGTAACACAAGAGGGGGTGAATTGTGTCTTTTTAATATTCTTCACCTATTTTTCCATTTGAATCCCTTTGTGATTTGTGCAGATATGTAGTGTATTATTTTATAATAATTATAAGAATCAGATAAATATAGGGAAAGAAAACATTAAATTTATAGTGGTTCGGGGCACAAAGGTCCCCAAGTCCACTCCACCAATGCTCTCTCTGCAAGCTTTGTGAATTTCACTAGAATGTTCCTCTTATCTTAAGACAGAAAAATCAAAACTAAGTACAAGCAGTTGACACCTTTACAAAAAAATCTAAACATAGAGCCTTTTGGTTCTTTTACAAGGAACCGGTTATCCACATTTTATATCAAGAAGTTGATACTCCACCACAACTGAGTACAATTATTTGATACACCAATAAATCAAGAGTTTTATTTTAAGGTTAGGGTTAAACTTCATAGTTGTAGTAGTAGCAACTGAAAGTAGATGAATCTTCTTCTTTAGAAATGAAAGTCTTAAAGAATGACTAGTTATGAAGTGATCCTTCCTATAAATTATCTTCAATAAAAAACAAAAACAAATAGGAGTAGCAATATTATAGTAGTAATAGATTGAACATGTATGTCTCCAAAGTATATCCTCTTATGTGAATAAAAAAATTGATCAATTTTTGCAGTAGATCTGTAAAATATATTCACAGGAATATGGTCTAATATCTGAAAATATGATTTCAAAAGAAAAAAATCTTTATCAACTATATTTTAAAAAGAACTCGTGATAAAATATATATAAAGAAGCAACTTGTTTTGATATTCCAAATCCAATAAAATTACCCAATAGATCATAGATATTTAGATTCAAAAACATCTAGTGGATTCATAAAATCCCTTAGAAATAGGAGTGAGTTTCTCTATAGAATAAAATATTTTGAATCATTCATATCGATCATTGAATTTCTCATAAACGATCTTTGAATCAGCGGGTAATTTCATCAAGATCATTGTAGAAATTTGGAAAAAATCATAAATTTAAACCTCTGGTGTTGAAAGGTAAAATGTAGGATTCCTTCACAAAATGAGAAAAAAATATAGGGTTTATTCATTACACATTGTTCCAAGCATAGGATTCAACTACATAGCGATCATTTTTCAAAATTAAGGTTGAAAACAAAAGGTTGATCATAAAACTAAGGTTAATGATCTATACATTAGTCTCTCAAAAGTATGGTTCCATACTTATATAGATTTATTTAACCATAATTTCTTCTCTTGAAAAATGTAAGGTTCCATCTAAAAGTAAGGTTCTTTAACCATAATTTTCTGATAATGTAGGTCTGATGATCCATACGTACTATTCTAAATCTAGGCTTTATTCCTTACATTATATTTATCAGTGTAGGGTATGAACAGTGTTTCCAGATTATATTAAAACATGTTTTGAACACTTTAATGAATATTCTTTGTGAATTAAAATATTGAATATAATTCCAGAATAAATATTTTAAAGAATTTTAATTTCCTAAAATTCACTTAAAGTAATACGATTAATAAAACAAATAGGGGTATTTGTGATCATTAGAATCAATTAAAATTTATATAGATTTTTTGAGAAAATACACTCACAACAATCTCCCCCTTTTTTATGATCACAAACCCCATAAAATAATTAAAAAAAATATAGGTTTTTGTAAACACATTTAAAGAAAACAAATTAAAGATTTAACTTTATCAAAACAATATTTCTATTTCAAAGAACTATTTTGAATAAAAATATATTTAAATGAAATGTTGTGTTTATCCCCATTTTTCACCCCCATTTTTTGATATCAAATAAAAAGTATAAGAAAATGGATTATAACACTTTTAATCTTGCACAGAATAATAAATAAATGTTTATAATGTACTATTTTGAAAAATAAGACATTGAATCTGATAGTAGTGAGAAAAAATAATAAATAAATGAAAACATGAAGAAAAAATATAAAAAATAACAATGGGAGTATTATTAATAAAAACTATACAACTACAGTAGAGGTTTTGGATTGAGAAAAATGTTTAAACAGGTGGTCTGGTAGAAGGGGAAAGGTTTTGATCGGGAGTAAGTTCTGGTTTAACTCTGAGCTGCCTGAAAATATTCTTTCAATTCTTCCATCTGAGATTATAGTTTTTCTATAAAACTGTTAGCTAAATTTATTATCAAAATCCTCAAATCTTGACTGAATTTTAGATTTTCAATCAAATTGACTTTCCAAAAGTCATGAAAATTCTCCTCTTTTTGTAAAAACTTTGATAACCTATCACTAAACTAATTAATCAATAGCTCGATACCTGGTTCACTTGAATTGAGTTTCTCAAAAAGATATATCTGATTTTCTAATAGTATTATAAAGGGTTCACTGTTTCATTGAATATTATGAATCCTGTCATTCATATCTACCTTAAATTTTTTGATGGATTGAAATCTTCTGATCAGATCTAGTGAGTTTATAGGTTTAGAGGTAGAAGCACTAGACAGACTGATACTCCCCTTTACAGATTCAAATTGGCTTACCAAGTACCATCTCAAATCAAAAAAATATGTCTTAGAAAAATATTTTGATTTGATCTTCTGAATCGGATCCAAAATTTATCTTTTAAATGCATCAGAATCTCTTTTTGAAATAGAATTCTCTTTTATTTTATTAAGATAAGTCATAACAGACTCTAATTCTATTCTCAGAGTAGATGAATTCCATAAATCATCAAAATATTTCCTTGAAGATTCTAGTTCTTGTCAAAGACTTGAAATATCTTCCAAATATTTTTTATAATTTATAAAAAGGTCTTCAATCTAATTTGATAGAGTCAGATGTTCCTTCATTTGGATTCTTTGGATAAGAATAAAACTCTATAATAGTTAAGGGATTATCATTAGACTTCTCCACATACTTCTCACTTTAACAGGATATACCATCAAGAACCCATGTTCGTTCTCTAGAAATAGATATAGTTCTTTCAATGTAAGGTCCAATGATAGATAATTCATAATTTTTAATGATCTTAGTGATATGAGTGAATGATTTTTGAAATTTTTGATCTACTTGAGCAACTTCTTCATGATGATATGGTTGAGTTTCAAAATAAATCTCTTGAGCTTGAATTTCTTCTTATTGATCCTCAGTATAATCCAATTTTTACAAATGAACTAAATGAGTTTCATCTCCAAATCCTGACATTGGATCCTCAAGTTGTGGTTCTTATCAAACCCTTGGTTTTAAAACAAGTTCCTCAAGAACTTCTTCTTCTTCATCTACAAAACATATATCATAAAATCTAACCTTTCTCTTGGTATTCTTGGTAACGATGTATTCTCCAACTTTATCATTTCATAAATTTCTTTTCTCCCCCTGATAAAAAGTCCCATACCTCTGTTGATTATCAACACCAAAAGGCATCAGTTTTCCTTTCACTTTACTCAAAAAGAAACTAAATTTCCCAAGATCCTCAATATTCAACACATTTTTGTTATTACATTTGACTCTAGATTCAAAAAGTTGAATCATGTTATTTCTAAACAAGATAGGATATAGGATCTTTCCATAAGGATAAAACGACATTCTTACTTATGAACTGTAATGGTAACTTAAATAGATCATCATATATCTATGAATGTTCAATTTGATGTCACTAATAAATAAAAAAACATAATATACATGTTTGGGTATAAAATCTACTTCATCTCAGAAACTCTCAGAGTAGTAGCAGTTTGAATAAATTTGACCAAAACTTTTTGATATTCCTCAAGGTCCTTTATGAACATTATCCATATTTTTGTTGAACCAAATATAAAATATGTTACGTCTTTAAATTTATGATATTTATTTCCAATAGATCAAATATCAAATTGGAATACACCTTTATATAGGAATTTTAAAATTTGATCAATTTCAACTGAAGAAATTAGAAAATCATTATCTTCTATTCAAGAGGATATTGTATCTTTTAATTCACCAAAACTAAAATGAAAAATGATAAAAAAAGTTATTTATTTCTACCTCATAAAGAAAAAAATTTATTTTCTTCATTGAACAGAAACTTAAAAACATGAATTTCAAGGGTTTTCTCGAGTAGAAGGTGTGTCTGATACATCCATTCAAAATTGACAACCTTTCATGGAAGAATCTTTCTGGGGGGAACATGATGACGCTTCATATAACTTAGTTCACCTTTATTGGCTCTCTTGTTCTTCATCATTTCTTATAATCTGAAGGTTGAAGGTTTTTGGATTCTAGGGTTTAGGAGAAAGATGAGGTTTATGGAGGGAGAAATAGTTCGAAAATGAAATAGTAGGATAAGTCAAAGGGTTTTCTAATGGATGGTGACACAGTCTGGTTTCTTATGCGGATTATATAGGGTAATCATTATTTTTTAGTTTTTGAAAATATGAAATTTAAAAACTAAAAATAAGAAAAATTTATCTAAATAAATAAATAAAATACTAAATTGACAGTCAAATTAAAACATTAAAATAAATTAATAAAGATAATAGAAAAATTAGATTGAAATAAATTGAAAAAAAATAAATATAATTTCATTAAATAAAATAAAAATAAAAATATTTATTTAAAATTAAATAATCCTAACTCCCACTTAATAAAATCAAAACTTGCAGTGGGAATTGGTTTAGTTAAAATATCATCTAATTGATATTCGGTATTAAAAAATTATAAAGATATATCCTCTTTAAGAAAATGGTCTCTTAGAAAATGATATCTTATATCAATATACTTAGTCCTAGAATAACTTCTAGGATTTTTTTTGTAATATTTATAGCACCAGTATTGTCATATAAAATAGGTATATTATTAAAATGTAGTCCAAAGTCCAGTAGAGTGTTTTCATCCACAATACTTGTGCATAGAAACTACCAGCAGACACATATTTTTCTTTGGTTGTTGATGGAGAAACTAAGTGTTGTTTCATATTTGAACATGATACTAAATATTTTCATAAAAAGTGAAAGGTTCCTGAGGTGATTTTTCTATCTAATCTAAAACATCCAAAATAAGAATATGAATATGAAATTAAATTAAAATTAGAAGTTTTTTGACAAATAAGAGATTTAAAAATAGTTATTTTTAAATATCTAAAAATTATTTTAATAGTAGTAAGATTGAATTCTTTTGAATTTTACTGGAATCTAGCACATAATCATATTGAAAGAAAAACAATTTGTCTACTAGTAGTAATATATAACAAACTTACAATCATTCCTCTATATAACTTATTGTCAACTAGTTTTCCAGCTTCATCCATATCAAGTTTTACATTGGTACACATGAGAGTTTTATATTCCTTTTTGTTCCCAAGTAAAAAAAAATCAATAGATCAATAATATATTAACTTTGATTTAAAACATTTCCATAATATTTTTGATAAATTTGAAATCCTAATAATAAATTTAGTTCTCCCATAACACTCATTTTAAATTACATTTTTATTTGTTTTTAAAAATTACTAAAAACAATTATTTGTTGAATCGAAAATAATATCAACAAAATAATTTTTTACTAATAAAATATTAGAACAAATAGTTTTCTTAAAAAGTTGTGGAACATACAAACCAACAATGAATCCGTTTTTCAAAATAAAATAACTTAATATTTCATACCAGGCTCCGGGTGCTTGTTTAAGGCCCTAGAGAGCTTTAGTAAGTTTGAAAATGGGATTTGGTTTTTGAGGATTTTCAAAACCATGAGGTTTTTCAACATAAACTTACTCCATTAAATACCCATTTAAAAAATAAGATTTAACATCCATATGATATAATTTAAAATTCATGTGATATGAATAAGCTAAAATTATTCTAATGGATTCTAATCTAGATATAAGGGAAATGTTCTCATCATAATCAATACATTCTTCCTGATTATATCCTTTAGCTACTAATCTGGCTTTGTTTCTAGTTATGATCCCTTGATCGTCTTCTTTATTTCTAAAGACCCATTTGGTTTCTATATCTGGATAATTTTATGGTCTTTATAATAAATGCCAAAATTCGTTCCTTTTTAATTGGTTTAGTTCTTATTTCATTTCTAACAACCAAATTCCATCTTCTAAGGATTCATCAATAGATTTATCTTCTAAGGGGGATCGAAAGGCAAAAAATTATGCTAGGTTTCCTACATTTCTTATAGTTTTAATTCCTATGTCTAGGTCTCCTATAATAGTTCTCAAAGGATGGTTATTTAAAGTTCTATACTTTCTAAGAAATAAACTTTCAAGTTATTTAGTTTTATGTTCTTATGAACTGAACTGATTTTCATTTATATCATTTTCAAAATTAGATTTAGAGGATTCAAGTCTCATGTTGTCAAAGAAGTCATTAATTTCATTAGTTTGTTTTTTTCATTAATAAAATTTTCAGTTTCATCAAAATTAACATGAACTAATTCTTTAATAATCCTTGACTTTTTATTAAGTAATCTATAGAATTTATAAGTATCATAATATCCTAAAAATATTCTTTCATTGTATTTTTTATCTAACTTACTAAGTTTTTCCTTAGTATTCAAGATATAAATCTTACATCCAAACACATTAAAGTAATTTCTTTTAGGTTTTATGTTATTACAAATTTCATAGGGTGTATTTTTTAAAATAGGTCTTATTAAAACTCTATTCATGATATAGAAGGTTTTTCTTATAACTTATATCCAAAAATAGGTAATAATATTGTATTACTTTTTCAAAATCCTTTCCATTTGTTGAATTTTTCTATTTATTCTTTAAAAAATTCCTTTTTTAGGTGTTCTTTGTGCAGAGAAGGTGTATTTAATATCCATATTTGGTAAAAAAGAATCACATTCTTAATTCTCAAATTATCTACCACAATCTCTTCCCAAAGAAATTATTCTAAAACTTTTTACTTTTTGAACAATTTTACAAAAATTATCAAAAATAGTGAATACTTTAATTTTTAACTTTAAAAAATATACCCAAGTAAATCAAGAATAATCATCAACTAAAACATAGACGTATAATTTACTAGCCAAACTTTTTACTCTAGATGGTCCGAACAAATCCATGTGGATATGTTATAGAGGTTTAGATGTAGATATTTTGTTAATATATTTGAAATAAGACTTCTATTGTTTTCCAATTTTGCATGCATCATATAATCTATCAATGTCAAATTTAAAACAAGAAAAATAATAAATAAATTATTTCTTAGATAATTTATGTAAAGAATATATATTACAATGACCAAGTCACCTATTCCAAATCCATGAATCATTTGTCTTTGTAGTTAAACAATCCACTTTTTATTTACTCATGTAATTTAAATCCAAAGTATAAACATTATTATCTATAGGTGCTCTAAATTTAAAAAAATTATCTTTAAACACAAAGAAATAATTGTTAAAAAAATCAACAAAGAATCCATCATCATAAAGTTGATAAATACTTATTATGTTGTGTTTTAGACCTTTCACATATAGGTCTTTGTTGATTGAGATAGTATTTGGATCTCTAATAGTTACAACACCAACTGTCTTTCATTTTTTCATTATCACCAAAAGTGACTAGACCTTCATCCATTTGAGTTAGTATATGAAAATTTGATGAGTCTCCACTCCTGTTCCTAGAACAGATACTATCCATATACCATATGTATTTTCTATTCCTATATCCAATTTCCTACAAAATCAATTAAACATGTGTTTTTTTTTATAACCATATTTTCTTGGGTCCTGTAGTGTTAGAAAGCAGTGATTTGGGAATCCATATTAGCCTAATTTTATGATAATTTACTTCACTTGATTCAAAAATATTTTTATATATATAAACCTTTTTAATAAAACTAATTTTAGGATTTCTAAAATAGCACTTCTTAGTTAAATGGCCTTTTGTTTCATAATAATAACAGGTAGCATTTTTTTGAATTGGGCACAAATTAATTCTTATACATATTTTATTTTTCATCCTTGCTTACTATTCCAAATTTTACTCTTTTAATTACATTATTTCCAATAATTTCATTTAAAACTTTTTCTCCTTTAGTAAAAATAAGAGCAGCACTTTTATAAGACTCTACTTAATACTGTAATTCTTTTATTCTTTTTTCATGATTACTACAGTTTTAAGTAGAAGAATTGAATTTTTCAACAAGTTATTGTTATTGTTTTAGCATTGTATCTCTTTCTCCTAAAACAGAATTGTGAATACTTTTCAATTACTTATGATTATTTAATAAACAATCATATTTATCTTCTAATATTGAATAGTATGCAGCTAATTTATCATTTCAGAAACTATTAGTACCAGAATCATAATATTAATAAGTTGGTACTTTTTATTATTTATCCATAAAGAAAATGTTGTCTTTGATATTTGATGGTAGTTTTTCTGAATCGGATTTTGAGGAATTGTTCGAGTCTTCAGATACACTCTGGGTATCTTTTATAACTCTTTTTATTTTATTCTCATAATCATAATTTTTGTGACATTTATTTTCTGAACACTTTATTTTATCTTTAAATTGAGGTCAATAAGGTCTTATATGACCCAATTTTTTTCATTCATAGCATCGAACTTCTCTAGGTTCTTTCTTGTGCTTTATGAAGGATTTTCTAAAGCCTATTTTCTTCTTGTAAAATTTGCTAAAATTTCTGGCTATCTGAGCCAATTCTATTTTAAAACCTGGGAATTAATAAATCTTGTCTATTTTTGACTTCTTGTTTCATTTTTCTTCTATGTTTCTGAGTTGTTACTTTGTGAGAAGTATTTTCTTTTTTCACTACAATATTATGATCTTTAACTTTATCTTGCATTTCTGCTTCACACATCATAAGTGTTCCAATCAATTCTTTTATTTTCAAATTCTTGACAGGTGATGATTGCAAAATATCAGTAGATATGTCATTCCCTTTCGAGGGTAGTATTATGAGTACTTTAAGTGCCTGATCATAATGATTGATAGGATCTCCCAAGTCTGTAATATTATTGATGATTTATGTTAACCTTCTATTCATCTGTGTGATGGTTTCACTATCAAACATTCTAAATGTGTCAAAATTTAATTTTTTAGTAGAATACCTCGTCTTTCTAATGTTATATATTTATTCATAAGAAACTATAAGGGTTTTCCAAATCTCAAAGGCAATAGGACATTGTGATACATGATTAAACTCATCATAACCATGTTTGAAGATAATAGAATCCATTTATTTTTAATTGATTTCATATTCATCTTCTATTTTAGCAGTCTAAGTTTATAGTTTTTTAAAAATTACATTAGAAGTAATAATTTTAGAATATACTTTGAATCTATTATTATTCAGATAGAAAATCATTCGATAATTCCAACGTCCATAATTTTCACCATTAAAGTATAGAGCATGAACCATAGACATTCCTTCATTTGGATCATCCACTGAAATCTTCTTTTTATAGACCTTATATTATTTATATTGTTATATCTTTAATCCAAAATTTCTACTTTGATGCCAATTATTAGGAAATAATGACATAAAGTAACACAATAGGGGGTGAATTTTTTCTTTTTAATAATCTTCACTTATTTTCCCTTTTTAATACCTTTGTGATTTATACAGATATGAAGTGTCTTATTCTATAAAAAGTATAAGTAAGGGATAAACATAAAGAAAGAACACAACCAATTTATAGTGGTTTTGGGGTAAAAAGTTCCTCTAGTCCACTCCACCAACACTCTCTCTATGAGCTTGGTGAATTTTACTAGAATGGTTATCTTATCATAAGACCAAAAAAACTACAACTGAGTGTGGGGAGTTGTCACCTTTACAATAAAGGCTAAACACATAGTCTTCTGGTTCTTTTACAAGGAACTGGTTATCCATAGATTAGATCAAGAATCTGGTACTCCACCACAATTTAGTTCGAGTAGGTTATACTTCAATAAATCAAAAGAGTTTGATTTGAAGGTTCAGGTTGAACTTCACAGTCGCAGCAAAAACAACTAACATTAGATGGATATTATTCTTCATAAATGAAAAACTTCAAGAATTAATTGTTATGAAGTGATCCTAGTTTCAAATGATATTCAATAAATGGAAAAAAACATCAACAACAATCTTACATAAATAATATATTGAACATTTATGTCTCCAAACGGTAGGCTCTTCTGTGAATAATAGAGTCGATAAATTGATGTAGCAGATATGTAAAATATATATATATATAATAATATGGTAAAATATTTGAAGATATTATTTCAAAAGGAAAAAAAATTTATCAAATATATTTTTAGAAGAACTCCCGATAAAATATATAGAATACAACATATGGTTTTAATATTACAGATCCAAGAAAATTGCCTAATAGATTGTAGATATTCAAATTCCAAAATGTCCAGGGGAGCCATAACATTCTTTAGAAAAAGGATTTGATTTCTCTGTTGAATATGATTTTTTGAATCATTCATATCAAGCTTTTAATCAGTCGTAAATGATATTTGAATCATCCAATAAATATGTCAATAACATTGCAAAAAACTCAGATAAAATCAAGAATTTAAATCTCTGATGTTGAAAAGTCAAATGTAGGGTTCCTTCACAAAATAAAAAAAATGTAGGTTTCATTCCTTGAGAATTTTTCTATGTGTAGGGTTTAACTTTGTATTGATCATTTTCCAAACGTAAGTTTGACAACGTAAGGTTGATCATAAAATTAAGGTTGATGATCCATACATTTTCTCTCAAATGTAGGGTTCCTTACTTACGTAGGGTTATTTAACCATACTTTTTTCACTTGAAAAACTTAAGGTTTGATCCAAATTTAAGGTTCTTTAACCATAATTTTATGATAATGTAGGTTTGATGATCCATACATACTATTATAAATGTAGGTTTTATTCCTTACATTATATTTATCAACATATGGTATGAAGAGCATTTCCAGAATATATTAAAACATGTTTTGAACACTTTAATGGATATTCCTTGAGAATTAAATGCTTGAATATAATTTCATAATAAATATGATAAAGAATAATAATTTCCTTAAATACACTTAAAGTAATATCATTAGTAAAACAAACAATGGTATTTTTGAGCATCAAAATAAATTAAAATTTATAGATTATTATTGAGACAATACATGCTCAATAGAGACTTTGAAAGCTGTGAGGACATTATCCATTGTGCCCTTAAGGTTGAAATAGAGATCAGATATTCTTAGTGTTACAATGGTACCAAATATAAAAAAATAGGAAAATTAAGTTTAATATGGGAGGATAATAGATAAATCCCAAGAAGAAAAGAAAACCTAACATCCCACATGTCAAAATTGTGGGAATAAGTATCTCGGTATCTATCCAAAGGGAACCAAGAGATAATTAAAATGTATAATATAGGGGGATCATAATAATTATTTATGAAGGGGTATAAATAATACCAAAAAATTTAAAGAATAAAGTAAGGTTCATATAAATACTCAATCTGAACTACAGCATTTCGATTGTAAGGAAAATGAGAATTATGCAAGCTAATGTTCTAAGTAAGGGTTGTTGGAGAAAATCAATGACAACATCCTCCAAGATAGAAAGGAAGGGAATATTCTATCACTACTATTGAGGTAGAGTCCAAAAATGATGTGGTGATAGGTATGTTGTATAAAAACACTACTTTTTCTTACATTGCTATTACCTCATTTTAAAGACAAAAAAAAACAATAGTGTTACAAAACTAGGATCTAAAGATTTAGTGTCTTGGTAAAATTAGAAACATGAATAAAATTTAAATAAAAATGAATAAGAATTTTTTAATTACTTCTTCTATAGCTTCTTATTTTCCCACAAGTACTCTTTGGTATAATTAATCAACTGATCATACACATCAAACAAATGGCTGAGCTAAAATCCCAGTAAGAGGATAGATAAGAATATGAACCAATATAAATCGGGGCGATCGTAATCATCATAATTATAACATAATCATGATATCATTATCAAAATCATGGAAGGAATAATTATATAAAGGCATGTAATGTGTAAATTCATAAAAATAAAACATCATGTCATAGTGTTCAAATACTACGTATAGTTTTAAACAAACTAGCATCACGTTCACACATAAATATGTGTATAATCAAAAAATAATCATTTTGAAAAAATATAGAGTCTTGTTCATGAATATTACACCTTATCTCCTGAGATACATCACATTAACCAATGCATTGGATCACTATATAACTATGGGCCCACCCTTCACATCATAACATTTACATAATCATGCATACCTCATAGAACATATATCAATCATAGACATAAAATAACCCTTGTAAAGTAATGGGTTTCATTTCATAAAGTTTAAATTCATTAAAAAACATTTGGATTACAAAAAGTGGATAGCATACTGGTATAGGAATCATTAATATTGAGTGAATAAGAAGCAATATCAAAATAAGTAAAAGATGTGTTTTTAGAAAGAGGAGTTCTTTTGGAAAATTCCTTGTATTTTTTCAAAAAAACATATTGGAAAAATTTATATCCCAAAAAATAAAAGTTAAGAGTAATGAAATTATATTTTATGATTTTAAAATGAACACCCACATTGAAATTTGGCAAGAAATAGGAATAACCCAAAGAAAGGAAATTGGGATCGAGAATCCCTTTACCTTATGTCTGAATTCTTTATTCACTTTAATATCCTAGATAACAAAATAATATTCATTAATTAATAAATATATAAATTATTATAATTTTATTTTATTCATTATAAGTTTATTATCTTTTTTATGGTCATTTTTATGATTTATAGTGTTTGATTTCATTGATCGATATTGTTCAATTTCTTGGTTTTCAGGTTCGGTTCGCTTGTATACATGTATGGAAGTTCGTGTAAAATGAGGATAATTCTCTAGAATTAAAATTATATGTTATTATTTAACTTATGGAATTTTAATATTTCTTATATATTATTATTATTTTCTAGGTATTAGTAAGATTTATTAGATAAAATGTTAATGATAAGTGTTTTTATTAATTTGGAGGTTTTTTATCACAACGAACTCATTTTGTTTTATTATTCAATATTATGAATATAAGTTAGTTATAGAACATAAAAAAGTTCATAACATAAATTATGAAATATTTTTCAACCATTTTAAGGGTTCTAAGACCATAATTTATAAATTTAATGGAAAATAAAAACTTGTTGTCCTTGAAGGTGATAAATAAACACCTCACGGACAATGTTTTCATTTTTAGAATAAAAGGGAGAGGAGAAGTGGATTGAAGATGGATTATTCCATTAACATAATAAAATTATAGTTTATATAATATAATTCAGGTGTCATTCTACTTGGATAAGGGGAGGTGAGGATATAATAAGAAAAGAAAATAAATTAAAAAGAAATTAAAATAAAATGAAAGTGGGTTATACCTCTTGAATTATACTCCTTGAGAACCTCCTTAAGGAAATTGGTTTTGATATTTTGTTGAGACCAAAAGATAATATACATGGGGGGTTCTTGTGAATTTGATTGGTTAGAAATTAGAAAATCTTCAAGGCTTTGGATTTGTGAGCAGAAGAGGTGGTGAGGGTGATATTTATATGGGAGGAGGGGTGTTTTTGGATTATTGTATTCATTAGTTTATTATTTTAGCTCAAGACTATGATTATTTTAAACATTATCATTAAATATATTAAATAATTAAGTGAAGTTTGAGATTATGGTTCTTACATCAGTCATGACTCAATTAATAGTTAATTTAAATTATAATGTTATATACCATACATTAATGTATTTCACTATTCACCAAAAATTCAACTACTTTAGAAAAATACAAAAAATTCACCCTAACCATTTTTAAATGTGTAGAATTCAAAAATAAACTCCATTTTAGGAAAATAATTTATTAAATATAATAAATTTAATTTTAAATTAAAATCATCATTTATTCAAAAAAATATAGATTTTAAAATTATAACTGGTTTTATGACCCTTTGAAAAAATAGTTAAGGTCTCATAAAATTATATTATTATCATAATATGAAAAAAAATTAATTTATGAATATATTTTATGAAAAAAAAAATATTTTAAATCATTAAATTAATTATAAAATTGTAAATAAACATTTATGTGTTATGAAAATACCAGCACTTAATTTATCAATTGTAAAACATCTATTTACTTTTAATATGATATAATTATATCATATTTTAATTAATAAGATTCCAAAATTTTATTTATAATTTCATAGGTGAGGTTACTATTCTATTGGCTGGATTACTATTCCTAATGGTTATGTTACTATTCCAAAGTTTAATTTATTATTCCTTCGATATAGGTTCCTTAAATTATAAAAATACTTATTATTTTATTAATTCTTCATTCATAATATTTTTATTTTTTTATAAAAGAGATTTTATCTGATTTATATTATATGAAATAATTATAAGACAGTAATTTCCATTGATAGAATTTTGGGTTCTTACATTCTTCCCCCATTATGAAATTTTTCCCTCAAATTTTTATTTTACAAACTAAGATGAGAATAGATAAGGGTACTAGTCCTTCATGGTTTCCTCTAGTTCCCTTTTTTCCTACTCATACTTATGGTTCTGCAAAAGTACTTTTACTAGGTTAGTAGTCTTATTTCATATAACTTTATCTCTATGGTCCAAGATATTCCATGTCTACTCCTCATAAGAGATATCATTTTCAAATTGTAACACCTATAGATTCAGTAAATATGAGGGATCAGGTATGTACTTACTCAAGAGGGATACATGGAATACATAATGTACTTGATACGTGGTAGATGGAAGTTCCAGTTGATAGGCTACAACTCTAACATGAACAAGAATATCAAAGAGGTCGATGTACCTGGGTATCTGCTTTCATTTCTTCCCAAATCTCGTGATCCACTTATATGGAGATATATGGAGTAATACATGTCTCCAATATGAAAATCTAAGTCTCATTAACGATTTTTTACATATCTCTTCTGTCTACTTTGGGCTTCCTTGATGTGTTGTAGGATGGTTTTTGCTTTTTCTACCATTTCTTTGACCATTTCAGGTCTTAGCACCTTACGTTCACCGACATCATTCCATGATTCCATTGTTCTGTATCTTTTCCCAAAAATGGTTTCAAAAGGATCCATTTGGATGATCGAGTGGAAACTATTGTTGTAAGAGAACTCGGGCAGAGGTAGATATTGATCCCATCCTCCATTGAAGTCTATAGAACATGCACTCAACATGTCTTCCATTATCTGAATAGTCTTCTCTAATTATCCATCAGTTTAGGATAATAATCCATACTGAAGTTTGTATTAGTGTTTAGAGAATTTTAGAGACTTTTTCATAACTTATAGGTGAATCTCAAATCTCAATCAGATACAATCAATAGTGTTACTCCATACAGCCTTAACACTTCTTTGATGTATATACATACAAGTTTTTCCAATGAAAAGTCCTCTTGATTTGATCTAAGTGAGTTGTATTTATAAGAATATCTATAACAACCCATATAAAATTGTTTCCTCTGAATGTCTTTGAATGTCCAATGACAAAGTACATGGTGATTTTTTCCAATTTCTATGTTGGTATAGGTAATGTTTGCATCATCTCCTTATACTTTTTCCTTTCAGACTTCACTTGGTGACATACTAGGAACTTTGATTTATATTTAGTGATCTCCTTATTCATATTGTCCCACTAATAGTTCTCTTGGATATCTCGGTACATATTTTTTCTTCCTGGGTGAATAGAGAAGATTGAGTAATGTGTTTCATTAAAGAGATTTTTCTTTATCTATAAATTATATGGTATACATATTTGTGACCTAGATGTTACAACTCTTTCCTCAATAATTTTAAACTCTAAGGATTTTCCCTTAATCATAGCTTCCATGAATTTCCATATCATTTCTTTGAGAATCATTTATTTTATCTATAAGGGATAGTTGATAAATCATGTGATAAAGGATTGATTATGTTCCTTCCTTAATTATTCCCATGCCTATCCTTTTAAAATATAAGAAGACTAGATCCTTCTCAATTCTCATCATTGATAATGTTGTGGGATCCTTTCTAATTATAGAATCTTCCACTTTATTTTCCTTACTAGGATGGTAGTGGATTGAGCATTCCTAATCCTTGATGAGATCTAACCATCTTCATTGGAACATATTAATCTCCTTTTATATGAATATATATTTCAGGATCTTATGATCACTATATATCTAACACTTCTCACCATATAGATAATGCTGCTAGATTTTCAATTTGAATATCATTGATATCAAATCTACATCATTCTTAGGATATTTTTTCTCATCAATTTTAAACTTCCTTGAGGCGTAGGCTATCACTTTATCATTTTTCATTAGTAAACATCCAATCCATTCTTTCAAGCATCATTCTATACAACAAATTGTTCCCCGCTTTTCATTGGTGTGAGTATCGGTGTAGTGATAAGCCTATTTTTTAACTATTTTAAGCAGTCTTCACATTCACTAATTAAGTCTAACTTTTCTCCCTTTTGATTTTTCTTGGTTAGTGGGTTTGAAAATCATGAAATGTTCTTAAAAAATTTCTAGTAATACCTAGTTATACCAAGGAAACTATGGATCTCTATTAATGATGTTTTCCTAGGCCACTCTTCAATTTCCTTTGTCATAGAAGGGTCCATAGATATTAATTTTCTAGTGATAAAATTTCCTAAGGATGATACTTATTCCATCCAGAACTCATATTTACTATACTTTGCATAAATTTTCTCTCTTTGTAAAGTACTTAGTATGGTATTCTAATGCTCCTCAAGCTCCTCCTTTCTTTTGAAATATATTATAATATCATCAATAAAGACTACCATAATTTTTTGAGGTAATCTCCAAACAATATATTCATTAATTCCATAAATATTAAAATATAATTTTTGATTCTAAATGGAATCACAATAAACTCATAGTTTTTATACCTTATTTGAAAGGAAGTCCTGGTAATATCTTCCTTCCTCACCTTTAATTGGTGATATCCCAACCAAAGATCCACCTTAGATAAATACTTGGAACCAAGTGGTTGATTGAATAAGTCATATATATGTGGTAGGGGATACTTGTTCTTTATCATGACTTTTTTGAGCTCACTATAATCAATGTAGATGAATATTGATCCATACTTCTTCTTGATAAAGAGAACTGGAACACCCCTTGGTGAAGTAATTGGGTATATAAAACCCTTGTCCATATTCTATTGTAATAGCTTCTTAATTTACTCTAAATCAACAGTGGCCATTCTATAATGTGTATTTGATATAGAAAAAGATCTAGGAATAAGTTTAATTGAAAACTCAACCTATCATTCAAGAGGAGTATTAGTCAATTCTTTAGGGAACACATCCGTGTAGTCCCTCTCAATGAGCATGTCTTTGATCATGATTTTCTCCGTTTTCTCAATAATTTGAGCTAGATATACTTTCTTATAAGGGAAAATATCCATAATTTAGATGATTATTTTAAAGGAGATTCATCCTCATCCTTACACTTACACGGAATTGGAGGATACCTCATGATGTGAAGAGTGATATCTCTTTCCTAACAGTTGATGTTGGCTTTGTATAAAGATAGCCAATCCATTTCCAATATAGCATAAAACTCCAACAAAAGAAGTAAGACCATATTTTTAGAGAGGTTCGATCCAAAAACATTAACTAGGGAAGAGTTATATACTTTGGATAAAATAATTTCCCTATTTTTTAATATCATAGATAACTCAAACTCTATATTTTGAGGTGGTCTTTGAATTATTCTACAAAAACTTGTAAAATAATAATGAATGTGTAGAACTAGAATCAAATAGTGTGTTCTTTATTCTTGAATGAATAAACAGTGTACATGTCACCATATCATTATCAGGATCCACCTCAACAGTAGTGATGGTATAAGATTTCCCTTTCTCCTTTGGCTTTGGTGGCTGCTAACACTGATTACCCTCAAGGACCTGAGGTTTAGTGAACTACCTTGTATATTTGAGGCCACAACCTTAAAAATTACATAATATTGATTTAAGTCAAGAATTCACATTGAGGATATTTTCAGGTTTATCTTTTTATATCATTATTCCATAAATATTACATTACATCTCAAAAATTACAATACAGAAACTTTTACTCAGTTTCCATTTTTTCATAAAATGAAAAAACTTAAAAAAATGTCTAGTTACATGTTTTAGAAAGCATGAATTTTCCTTGATCACATTCTTAACCCTAATCATCTTTAAGTCCTGTGAAAAACATTTCAAAACTTGGGATCAGTATAAAAATCTTAGTAAGGGTTATAAAACAAGAAAAGAAAACATTATCCCATCAATAAATATAAGTTAATGAAATCATACTTTTGAATATTTAACATACCACACAATATCATAAGATTCATGAATAACACCTGGAAATCATAAATCATAAAGGTAACTTGTGGCATCCATATCATAATTATGTTGCAGATTTCACAGCTATGTAGGGAGTTACATTTGTAATAACCATCACATTATATTCCCTAAATCTATTAGGAGAAATATTAACATTTACCTTTATCATGTTACCCAATGCATTGGAGAGATATCTCAGGCTCACCCACCCTAGGTTTATCACGGAACCACCCGTATATGTAAAAAATTACCAAGAACCACAACATAATCATAACACATAACATAATTATAAAGTAAAGATGACATTTCCACATCACAATATATCATTTCAAGATATTGGCATAATCAATTCTTTCTCAAAACCATTTTCAAAATCATTTAAAGAATTTAATAAAGTTATTTTTGAATCAAAGTGTCTCATACCACTTTGAAACTTTAAATGGAATTAACATTCAAAAACATTAATTTCCATATAAATAAATCTTAAAACCCATTTTGAAAACAAGGACATTAATGAGTAATATTTAGAATAATAAATATTTAAAACATTTAAAATGATATTTTATTTAAAGTGTTCCTAACCAAATGAGAGACGCTTGAAAAAAAATAATTGAGGAATAACATTAATAAAAGCTTATAATATCATGAGAATAAGGATATTCATGATATAATATGTCAAAGGGTCGTATATACACCATATAAAAGTGAATTGGTGTATAACAACAAATAAGTCTCAATGGAATGTAAATTGTAACAAAGTCCCTTACAAAGATCGTATCCTTATATTAAGGATAAATCAATGACATAATTATGTGTGAAAAACAAGTATACACACAATATAAGTGTATATTAAGTGTAAAACAATCAAAGATCATTAACACATACTATTATCATGACATAATGAAGAAGTAAAATTTTAACCCAAAGAATTGAAATTGGGTTAAGAAGTTCCCTTACAGAAATTCGACAGCCTAACGATGTCACTTTAAAATTCAGAAAAATTAGTTTATGAGAGAGAAAAGGGTCTCTCATAACATGGACATAAAATTTATATCAATAAGGATATATAAGAACATATCCCTATATAACAAATTGGAAATTAAAATACATAACATAAATGAAGTCATTTAAAGAGAGAAGGGTGAAAGGTTCCCTTATCGATTTGGTAACATACGAAACATACACCCCAAGAAAGAATAATCATACAACGAATATGAAAATACCCCTAAATTAATGTATACTATACAAATAATACAATCATGTGTAGTACATACACCACACAAAATGAAGTAGTGGCAAATATATCATGAATCTCACGGGAATAAAAAGTGAGATGAAAACCCCTTACCTCGTGTCCAACTTGACTCGTTCATTATTTAATATCATGAATAATAAAATAAAATTAATTTATATTTGATTAAGAATATTTTCAAGTTTATTATTCCTTTTATATTACTTATTACCATTTTATAAACATTATATAATCATTTAAGTTAATAATGGTTTTTTTGTCGATATTTGGTACTTGAGTCAAAAATGAACTTACTATAATTAAAAGTTATCCATGTGGTCAAAACTATATTATCTTTAGAATTATATTCATGATTTATATATCATATATATCATAAATATCCACTATATATATGTATTTATAATAGTACATAACATTTGGAGATAACAAATGAAATGCACCATTCATGGAGACGGTAAGTCGTATGTACTCATGAATTCTAATTTCATTTATATTTCATATTTTAATGGAATTAACAGTTAATTATACATAGTTATATTATAATTACAGTATAATTTCATATATAGTTTCATTAACTCCATCCTTTATATGTCCCACATTTGGCATAAATGAGTCATATCACTTTGAGGGGGTGGTAGTCCGCACTTCCTCAAATGAAATTATAATATTTACCCATTATAGAAACCCTAAAGGTATGCTATAAATGAAAAATAAAGAAACATATAGTAAACAAAATCATAATATATATCATATATAAATACAGTTACATCATAATGGACACCATGAGAGGCGGTTGGAGATATTTGAGCAATCATCATTTCGTGAGGCAGTAGTTTGCCGTCCACAAAAACAGTATGTTCGTATCCATTAGATATAGGTGTGTGGAAGTGTAGTTCAAATATTTCTCATAAAAACAACCTAGTATATTGAGGAAAATTTTTTGTTATAAAATAAAATAATAAAGAGATTTTATGGGGTTGGAGAAGTAAAATAATAGAAAAGAACTTAAGAGAAGACATTACCTTTAAATCGGGTCACTCCCTTTGGTTTGAACCAAAAGGCTTATTTGAAGTTCTTTATTCCTAAGTTATGTATTCTAGGAGGAATATAGTTATGTATTAAGATTAATTGGAAAAAATTTGGGTGATCCAAGGGTCTTGAGAGGTGTGAGTAATGGGTTATAGGTGATGGCTTTTTATAAGGGGAGGGGCTGTTTAGGAATGTTTGAAAACAATATTGTATTATAAACTAATTTTCAGTTTTAAAAGGTCCAAAACTCATTAAATTATAATATAAAATGACTCTTTTTATAAATAAAATAATACAATAAAAATTGGACAGGTTTTAGATAGTTTTTTAAATTTTATAATCTCTTTTATTTAAATCATTTATTAATAAGGTAATCACTGCATCATCATTGTGTCATAAATAATTTTATTTATTTGATGTCTAAAATTATAAATAAAATACCATGATGTAGTAAATATTTTTATATTTCAAATGAATATTTATATTCAAAGATATAACTTATATAACCCCATGTAAAAATTTATTTACTAAAAGATATATGTTTATGTAATTTTTGTCTTTCCTTTAAATTAAATAACATAAAGTGTTATTATCACTCCTAAGTGCCTCCATGGGGTCCCATAATTGACCCAATGATTCCCATGGTCAGAAATGTATCGACCAATAGGATTATAAAACATTTTAGGGTAGTTTAATATAATTATAGTTATATTTTTTTACCCTTATTTACTAGATTTACCCTTTAATGATGGAAAATATAATATTTACTAAAGTAAATATTCATAAGGTCTAAAAATAAAATATACCTATTTTTACGATTTTTACCTCATAATTCCAAATATAAAATCCATTTTTTCAAATTCAAAAGACATAAGTTGTGGAAATTAATTTAAAATTATTTCCTGTTGTCAAAACAAAAAGCGTGTTTTTAAGAAATAATAACAATCAAAAGATTGGCACTTGTTTATGTCCAAATTAAGAGTGAAACTACTTCCAATGACCAAAATTGTATTTAATGGTAAAAATATAATCTAATTAAACTTTAAAACCAATTATAAAGATAATATAACCATATAAATTAATTATATTAAAAGGTAGTTTTGAATTAAAATACAGTATTTTCACTATTCATTAAAAATGAACATTATCGGAAAAATACCAAAATTCCATCCAAAGTATTTTTCAATGTCTTGATTCTAAATAAGAATATTATTTTGTCAAATAAAACATATAAAAGTGACAAAAACTATATTTAAAAACGGTTCGCCATCAAAAGGCGGTAAATCGGTCCTTATTGGAGTATTTATGCTTAAAATTGAATTCATTCTCATTTTAAGCCTCTAAAATTTATTGGATAAATGTAAAGACATTTAATAAAAATGTGTAATTATATTTTAGTTAGTTCTATTCATTCCCACCAACATAATTTCTAGGCGTTAACTACCATTTAAAATAATATTATATTATTATTTTTTATTATGACTCAGCCTTTTGTGAAACATGATATTTTCGGAGAAACCCATTGTTGTGTGTTAGGTACGTCATCTAACATAGCATCTCATTTAAAGTAAAATTAATATTTAATACAAAAATATTAATAAATATAAAAATTTCATATTTTTATTCACCTGGGATGTTACATCCTTCCCCACTTTTGAGAATTGCATCCTCACAATTTTAAAATTGGGATCGGAAACTTCATTAGAAGTCTCACATCAGAAAAAGCATCAATAAAACTGTCACTTTAAAAGAGATAAAGAGAAATAAAAAGGTCACCTGAGATAACCCATACTAGGATTGCATGAAAACATGGATATGGTGGAGAAAAAAAGTGTCAAGTTCTGATGGAGAGTGATAGAAAACATGATTAGGAGAAAGTTAACCACCAAAAAATCACAAACTTGTGATGGGTTAAACAGTCTTTGATTCCCCAGTTGGAAAAGTAAACAGAAAACATTTTTGTTTTAAGTTCCTTTTCATAATTATGAGGAATTTATTTGTGATTATAACTAGAAGCGTAAGGAAACATACTTACTTGTCATGTAGACTTTTATCCTTTACTAAATTCCTACCACAAACTCATCTTTTCTCCAAACGATGAGTATTCAAACTGACTTGGTCACATCAAAATCCCTAGAATCAAATTCTATAGTATCACGTAATCCAAAAAAGATGAAATATATATTATCCTTGTCTTTATACATTAACCAAAACCAAAATGGTTAGTACAAGATTAGATAATCCCCAAAAAAGGATAATACTTTATAAAAATAAATACTACTCTTAATCCCCAAAATTCGACAAAAAATACCCAAAGTTCAGCAAAGACCATTCAATAAACAAATGTCCATAAAATTATTCAATGTAACCCAAACAAATATTGTAACCCAAAACTCAGAAGGATTTAATCACATTGTCTTACATAGTAAATTATAATATTTATCTCAAAAAACATCGACTACTCTTAAAGTATCATACTAAAGTGTAATTAACCTAATCACATATTCTCTATGATTGTTTAATTATTTATAGAAATAACCCAAATCACCATATGTCAAATATAAAAACATATATTCTTCTAAAATAAAATTTCAACCATTAATCTACAAATGAAATCCCATATTATTCAATTTAAATTAAGTATATAATGGTCCCCAAAAAGAGAAAAAGTCTTCCAAAATAACCTTTATCACTTAATCCTAAAATCATTTTCCTATACTAAGTATATCCATTTGATAAAACATAAAATCCCAAAATCAACTTATTCTTGATCCACAAAATCATCTAACTAAAAATAGTTAGTCATACTAACTAGGGACTTCAAATAGTCCAATGGAAGGTGATAAATCCTAATCTAACTTTGGTTGTGGGTTTGATTCCCACAGCTTTTTCCAACACAACGGCTTGTCACACGGTCTGCATGTTGTCCTTTTTATAAAAATAAAAAATAACTCTAACATAAGGTTTTATTATACCTTTAATTTTCATCCCAATACATTAATACCTCAACATCTTATATATTGCCATTTTTTTACCTCCATATAATAAAATAAAACCATTCCCAATAGAAAGAACATCATACCTTCATCATGGTGTCCATATAGTTTCATCATCATATTGTTCGCGTATGTAGAATGTATATGCATTACAATAATGATTTAGAGATCCTTCAAAATCATTTTCTTCATTTATCCAAAAACACCTCATACAACTTAGGTAATATGGGTGATCATAGAAAAACAATTTCATAAAATAATCTTGTATCACATATAATTTCAAAACATTTGATAAAACTTTCTTTCTATAAAACTTTCTGACCGAGTTTGAGTTGAAACATGAAATCAATGCTTCTTTTAAAATAACATAAGTATGTGCTGAAAGAATATAATTTAAAATCAAATATAAATAGGTTGTGTAAGGGTCTCCTTCTTCAGAAACTTTTTTAAAATCATAATATGCTTCAAAATCTTATGATAAAGTAAAATATTTAAAATTTCCTTGATAATATTTACCTTTATTAAAAATATGAGAATATTGAGAAAATAATATTTTATTAAATACAACCCATGATCCACGATGGTATCGAGGTATAGCGGAGGTGTTTGATATCTCAAAAATTTTCTTTCAAGTGAGTTGTATGTTAGAAAAGGTTTTAGAATAATTTGGACATGACTTTGTAATAATTATAGCAAGCACTTCATTAGGAAGAGATAATAATTTCATTTGAGATCCTCCTCCTTCTATTTGTAACAGACTTTACTTGATCTAAAAAAGTTAAAAAAAAATAAGTATTTAACTGAAATAATAGACACAGGGACTAACCATGTGTTTAATGAAAACTTTTATTCCCTAAAGTTGTCTAAACCGTCCTTTGATACCAACTATAAGGACCCAGCCTTAAACATTACATAATCTTGAGTTAATTCAAGAATTTAAAATGAGGATATTTTCAGGTTTAGAGTTTTAGAGAAATAGGATATAACTATTAAATTAAATCTAAAAAATTACAATGTAGACACTTTTACTCAGTTTTCATTTTCTTCATAAAATAAAAACTCTTAAAAATGTCTAATTCCATTTTTTAGATAGCATGACTTTTCCTTGATCTCATCCTTGACCCTATTCATCTTTAATTCTTCTAAAAAAATTTAAAAACTTGGGATGAGCATAAAAATCTCAGTAAGGGTTATAAAACAAGGAAAAAAACATTAGTCCGTCAATAAATATAACTCAAGGAAATCATACTTTTCAATCATTAACATACCACACAAGATCATAAGATTCATGAATAACACATGGAAATCATAAATCATAAAGGTAAATTATGGCATCCATATCATACTTATGTTGTAGCTTTCACAGCTATGTTGGGAGTAACATTTGGAATACCCATCATAGTATATTCCCTAAATCTCTTCAGAGAAACATTAACGTTTACCTCTGTCATGTTACCCAATACATTGGAGAGCTACTCGGGCTTGCCTGCCCTAGGTTTATCACAGAACCACCAATATACATAAACAATTCCCAAGAACCATAACATAATCATAACACATAACAAAATCATATAGGAAAGATAATATTTCCACATCACAATATATCGTTTCAAGATATTGACAAAATCAATGCTTTGTCAAAACCATTTTTAAAACCATTTAAAACATTTATTAAAGAGATTTTTGAATCAAAGTGCCCCATACCACTTTGAAACTTTAAATGGAATTAAAATTTTAAATTATTAATTTCCATATAAATAAATCCTAAAAACCATTTTGAAAACATGGACATTAATGAGAAATATTTAGAATAATAAATCTTTAAAACATTTAAAATTATATTTTAGTTAGAGAGTTCTTAACCAAATGAGAGATGCTTGAATACAAATAATTGAGTAATAACATTAATAAAAGCTTATAATATCATGGTAATAAGGATATTCATGATATAATATGTCAAATGGAAGTATATACACCATATAAAATTGAATTTGTTTATAACAACAAATAAGTCTCAATGGAATGTAAATTCAGACAATGTCCCTGTTGAGATGGTATGTAGAGTATGATATACGCTATAATACCAAATGTAGGATCTAAATAATATAGATAATGAGTGAAGTATCTAATAATGATCAAAATACAATAGGGGGTGATTTATATACATTAAAAAATTCCTTTTAAAATTTTAAAGATGGTGATGTTTAACAAGGTTAAACAAGGTAATTCACAAATCCTCTAGTTCTATAAACATTCTTGAATCCGGAAAAGTGATTCTGAGAAAGCAACTTCAAAAAGATGGTTACGGAAAATGAAACTTAATGAATGTTTACAAAGATAAAGATTCTACCTTAAAGCATATAGAATCTTACGAAATCAGAGTACAAGTATAAAGAAGTATAAGATAATTATACTTTTCTAAAAAAACAAAATACAGCGGAAAAATTGAAACAAACAAGTTACAAGTAATAAGTCTTTTAACCCAAATACACTACTACAAAAATGGCCTATATCAGCGCTCAAAAAGGGCTTTAATAGCACTAAAAAAGCATTGTAAAGCTCATCACTAATATAGGGGGGGTCCCTTTTATCAGCACTCTGAAAAGCACTGATAAAGGCCCCTTTTATCAGTGCTAAAAAAAGCGCTGATAAAAGACCCCTTTATCAGTGCTTCTTTTAGCGCTGATAAAAGGTACCTTTATCAGTGCTTTTAAAAATCACTGATAAAAGTCAAAAATAATTAAATAAAATAAAAAATAATTAAATATGCCGCTAGATCTTTTAACAGCGCCTGACCCCCCCCCCCCCCCCCCTTATCAGCGCTAGGAGGTCTCTCGTGTGCTGCCCTTCTCGCGCGTCCTCACACGCATGCACCTCTTTGCGCTTCCACCTGAACTCGAACCCGCAACCTCCCCCTTTCACAGATGCACCTTTACCACTATGCAATTTCATTTTTTTCTCTATTTAATGATATATCTATTTATTTATATATATATAGTTATATTTATTTGTATATTTATATAGATTCATATTAATATAAATATATTTATTCATATATTAGTATATATATATTCATTCGTATATTAATATATATTATTATTTATTTATTTATATATATATTTTTAATTATAATATTTTATCCATATATTTATTTGCATATTAATATATACTTATAGGATTAGTTTTAAATCCATTTATGAAATATGTTTTTTATGTGTGTTTATAATTAAATAAATACATACATACATACATATATACAACACACACACACACACAGACACATATATATTTATGAATAAATACATATATATGTGTATTTGAAAAGCCATTGAATGTTAAAACTATCATAACTTATAATATAGAAGCCTGTTTTAACTCCACAACCAATAAAATTGAAGAAAATGAAACAATATTAGATATGATATGTGGTACAGGGTAAACGGACATCCGGATCAGAATTTATACCTGTTTGAATGTTAACAAATCGGGGTATCCCGATTAAAAACTCAGTTTTGGAGGAATTTTGGGCCTTTTTGGCCCCAAAAATGTGATAGAGTCTTCACATGTGTCACCAACGCGTAGAGCTCTTCGCAGGCTTCGATTTGATATGTTGTAGAGCTCCAACAGACACCCAGATCAAAAGTTATGGCCGTTTGAAGTTTGAGTTACATTTTCAACTTATTTTAGATCTTTTATTAATTGTTTTCATTTTTTCTGTCTTCAAATTGTTATTAAATGATTTTTAATCAATAATAATTAGCAAATTATTAATTAATAATATTTTTTAAAATATTTTAAAGCCATTTTCATTACATTTATTGTATATTAAATTTAATAGTCTATTCATTCATATATAAAACATATTTAAAAAATATATATTATATTTATATCAATATAAATATAGATATATAAAAATAATTTATTTTTCATGATTTTTTTAAAACATAAAATTTATCACTGGTAATAAAAAGTGCTTATAAATCCCCCCTTTATCAGCGCTTTTTTTAGCGCTGATAAAGGGGTAGCGCTTCCCTTGCCCGTTTTTGTAGTTGTGAGAGAAGAGTATCCAACAAACTTGGATAAAGGTCCCTTGATTTATACTTTCAAGAAAGTCTGTCTTACCCACACCAGGGTAAGCCCTCGATAAAAAGATCAGATTCTGTCTTGCTATGCCCGAAAGCCCTCAACTTTAAGATAGTCGGCACCTTTGTCTTCCTATCCCCGGAAGCCCTCGAATGTACTCAGAAACATTCAGAGTCACACGAATCAAATCTAAACAAGGTGTTCAGTATGCACAAAGAAATAAATTCTCTCTCTCTAGAAATCACTTCAGTAGCATGTAATCTCTAGATTGATCAACTTGTTGTGAGCTCTTTCAAATGAGCTCCTATTTATAGGCACAGCTCCAATGGTCGGCTCCCTCCCCCAATGATCATATTTCTCCTTGAATTTTGGAGGTACCTATACACGTGCCACTCAAACAACAGTTAGTTAGTAACTGAAATCACGACATCATTTTATAAACAAAAAAAGTGTAATAAAAAGTATGGTTACATAACCAAAGTCAAATATTCAGAATGTAAGCAAATAAAAGTTCAGAGTCTAACCAAAAACATATTCGGTGTCTATAATACAAGGATATTTGGATTCTGTTTTCTAAGTAATTCGGAACCTGAACCCTATAGAATTATGGAGTCTGAATTTCAAGGAAATTTGGAATCTGTATTCACAAGAATTCGGAGTCTGAATTCTGAGAGTTCCGAGTCAGAACTCAGAAGATTTTGGAGTCTGAATTCAGAGAACTCGAAGTTAGGACTCATAAGAGTTCAGAGTCTGAATTCAAAGAAATCGGAGTCAGAACTCAAAAGAGTTTGGAGTCTGAATTTAGAGAACTCAGAGTTAGAACTCAGAAGTGTTTTAAGTTTGAATTCAAAGAACTTGGAACCTGAATTCGGATCCTGAAAACAGAATTCTCTATATCTAAGTATTATATCATCCCGAGGTTTTGGATATGAAACCGAATTTTACACTTAGAAAAAATGAATGATGAAAAAAATGGTAAGGATAAATTTCCTTGGGGAAGGAAAATTTTCCTTTTGAAAGTAAAACAAAGGGTATAATGAAATTTTCCTTAAGATAAGGTGTTTGTGATTTTCAAAACAATAGGAAATGTTAAAGTCATAACGAAACCTTATTGACTCAAAAATATCCCCCAAGTATTAAGGAATGAAAAAAATCCATAAGGAAAACCTTATTGACTCAACAATCTTTCCATTTTTTGAAAGCACAAACATCCTTACGAAAAAGAATATAAGGACTTAGAAAAAAAATCTAGACTTTGAAAATAAAACTTATCTCCCTTTACTCAAGGACAATGATGAATATGACTAACTCCCCCTTAGGCTTTGGAACTCTAAGGATCATATTCTAGATTTCCGGAATGAGATTTTTCATTATCTTGAATACGGAAATATATGTAATGAAAACTCCTCCTTGGATAAACTCCCCCTTACTTAGGGATATTTCTTCTTTACTTAGTATTATTTTTCCTTTCTCCCCCTTTTTTATTTTTAAAAAGAGTTTGAGGGAATGGAAAAGAAATTATGGTACCTGAAAGATTAGTGGAAGACATCCAAAAGAAAAATATCCAAAAGATTCATTATGATTAGAATGAATTTGTACAAGGAAGAAAAATACAACAAAATATCGGATTGGGTCTATCATCCTTCCTTTTCTGTGGGCATCAACTTCTTCAATATAGTATTTAGCTTCTTGAATTCCTTATGATCTTCCTCTTCTCTCTTAATAATTTCTTCGTGATCCACAGCTTTCTTCTCTAAGGCTTTGATTCTTTCTTCCTGAGCCTTTAGAGCCTCTTCTTGAGCCTTTAGGACTTCTTCCTGCTTAATAAGCTTTTATTCAATCTCAATCTGAGGATCCCTTTCTCTCTTCCAGTTTGGGAAACAGAATACAAATTTCCATTCAAATATTTTACTTTTTGAATCTGAGTATTATGTTCAAGAGTTAGCTTTTCTTCAAAACTGGTTTTAAGATCCTTGGTCCTACCATCTTCTATGTCAAAAGCCTCTTTAACACCATCTTGAAACTCATCAAGTTCTGTCAAATCTTCAACTATTTTCTTTGACCAGCTATCCACTTTCTTACAAGATCTTTTGTGGGAATCATAGTTAATGAAGAAATTCTTGAAATCAGCCTCAAGCTTGACACACTTGTCCATCACCATGGACACTGAATCAGATTTCTGATTTAGCGTGTGTTGAAGCATCAAGAATCTAGAGTCTATGCTCGGAAAAATCTGTATGGTCCCAATAAGCTTCTTCAATGATTGAACAATGAAATCATGTCCAAGAGATGATGATTCCGAATCTGAAACTTTTTTAAGTGAAGGTTCTTTTTCTATCTCAACAGGTTTCTTGTTCGAAGATCCACTAGCTTCCTTATTCTTTAAAACAACTTTAGTTAGTGTATCAACAACCACCTTTTACCTTTATCAGTTTTTGGAATGTCTTCTTCATCCGAAGATTCATGTTAGCTATCAGACATCTCAACAATCTTATCCTCATCTACTTATTATTTCTGAGCTCCTGCCTCAGCATCTTCCAGATGAATAAAATGATGATTATAACTTTCTTCCTCATATAACTTGTTCACTTCATCTTCAGCTTTGTCATCTAACCCAGAAGTAGGAAGCTTCGAATATTTGTCTTGTGAAGTTCGGATTGAAAATTTCTCAGATGGGTTTTCCTTTTCATGAAATTCTTCCACTTGATTAATCAATTCAGTTGTGTCACCACTACTTTCAGCTTCTTCTTCTAATCTTATGACAGCTTATTTTTCTTGAACAACCTTCTCTTAGGCTTTTTTCGGAGTCATGAACTTCTTCCCAGGAGTCTCAGGTAAGGGTTCTACCAAGAAGGATTATAGTACCAGAAATTTTTTGGAAGCTTTTTCAGTATCCCTCAGAAGGGATTGAACAATCTCAGTCTCAGACATCTTTTTCATTAACTTCTTTTCCTTAGCTTGTTTATCAATCTCATCAGTTGTCCTCTCTTTTAAAGACTTGGCTTCTGCAGGATCCAATACAAACTATGGCTCCCCTACTTTCCTTTTTTCTTTGTCTTCTCTCCACTTTTCTAAAACCTCATCAGGATAAGATTTTTGCTTCTTAGGTTTTATATGCGATGATTGAGATTCCTTAGATTTTTGGGTTTTCTCTTCTTCTTCTACTTCCTTCAACTTTCTCTCCTTTGCTTCCTTTTTTGATGGTTAATCCACGTCTTGATTTTTCGGAATAACTTCATCTTATTCCTCTGGTAGGTCATAAAATTCTCCTGAGTCCTTAGAAAAACCAATGTTCATCCTCTTCAGGGTATCATCACTAACTAGCATAACTTTAAAGTTCTTGGGCTTCGAGCTACAAGGTATTTTATAAGATTCTAGACACCAAACAATTAACTTTGATTGAATATTCAGGTACATGATAATCTGAGCCTTCATATTTCCATTCTTGATATTCTCGATCGTAATCAGAATATGCTTAACAAAATTGACCTTCCTTAAGTTCACCAGAAAATATAGGATGTACATATCACTCTTCTTCAATGTGTCCTTGTCACCTTTCTCGGAATGATAAATCCTTGCACCCAGAGTTCAGGGATCCGATTATTTGTAGATAGGTGAGAAATCTTCAGAGTCTTGACATCAGTAAGACCGAGACACTCCATAGCTTTCACCTTTACAAAACTTCCTTTAACATCCAGCAGCTTGTGGGAACAGAATTCAACTTCTCCTTCATATAAAACTCCAATCAAACTAGCTTCCTTAGTGTATGAAAGAGCATAGGTCTTTCCATAGATTTTGAAGGAAAACTTCTCTCCACCTTCTTCCTTAAAGAAACTGATTGATTCATAAAACTCTATCAGTAGATCCAGATAAACTAAGTCTTGAGCCCATGGCTTCGATATGAAAACATTCTCCCATCAATTTAGCTTAATGTTCTTTGAAATAATAGAATCATACTTGTTGAAGAAGTTTGGATTCACCAAAATTTCTCTATACACCTTCCACTCTGGAATTGGATTGATAGTAGACATATATTTCTGAGAGGATTCTTCTATAGACATTCAAAATTGAGAAACTCTAAGAAGTTCGGAATGGACATAAGTAGAGGGTCAGAACTTCAGCACGTGAGAGCTTGAGATCGATGTGGGACAACCCTTGGGGGTCCTTTATATAGGCATTGGAAGTGACGATTCATCTTCCAAACTCAATCCAATGGCTAAAAATTCTTCTAATCAGATCTGACTGTTGATATGATAGTCGTAAGTAAATCTTCATAGAACCCGATCTTTTGAGGTTTTTTAAGAAAAACATTTGGATTTAAGGAAAAGAAAATCTGAAAAAATTTAAAAAACAAATGAAAATACCATAAAGTGAATGGTGATTATGAAAATTTAATAAAGGGAACGTACCTTTCAGATTTCCAGGAAGATTATCCATATAGAGAAAAAAATTTCTTGAAGAACTTTAGATTCAGAAAAAATTTAATTATGAAAATTTTGAAAACAAAAAACTTCATTATGAAAAATTTTGAGTACGAAATACTCCATTACAAAAAAATTTGAAAACATCATTACGAAAAAAAATTGAAAAATTCATTACGAAAAATTTTGAAAACTTCATTATGAAAAATTTTAATAACTTCATTCCAAAAAATTCTAAAAACTTCAATACGAAAAATGTTGAAAACTTCATTATGAAAATTTTTGAAAACTTCGTTACGAAAAATTTTGAAAACTTCATTACAAAAAAAAATTGAAAATTCATTACGAATAATTTTGAAAACATCATTACTAAAAATTTTAAAAACTTTATTACGAAAAATTTTGAAAACTTCATTACGAAAAATTTTGAAAACTAACAAACAAATGTACTCCCCCTATGAAAAAGAGTTTATTACTATAAGGAGATTGGTTTCAATAGAAATTTAACAAGGAATATTAAATTATGGTTATAATTCCTAACTTCTGTTTAATGTATTCAAATCTATCGGATGGTAAGGATTTTGTGAAAATATCATCAAGTTGATCTTGTGTACCAATAAATATAAGAATAATATCCCCTGAGCATTATCTCTAAAAGTTAATTTTCCTCCTTTCGTCTTGATAATATTTTCAAAGTAGTTTTATTTACTAGTCATATGCCAGAAACATCCATTATCCATGTACCAAGTACTGCTGTTGGTACCTTCTTTACTTTCCTAAAAATAAGAAAGTTAGACTTTCGAAACCCAAACTTTCTTGGATCCAGAAATTTCAGAAAGTAAAATTTTAGGCACCCACATTTTCTTAGAAAAATAGACTTTATGAAATCCTAAAGACTGGGTTTTTTTTAAGGAACAACTTTTTGCTCAGTTTCCACCACACTGACACTTAGTGGAGAATGGATAACTTTGAGGAACAAAATAATTGTTACTAAAAATCGGTTTAGAACTAGTATAACCAAAACCATAATTATTCCTTAGAGGTTATATTTGAGAATACATTTTATCAAAATTTTCCTTACTTAAGGTAAAGTTTGAAAAATATTTCCTCAAGGAAAAAAATTTTGAATTTAGTCTAATAACTATGTTATTGTCTTCAAAAACATTAGATTTAGAACTAGAGTTAGGCTCGAAAACATTTTTCTTAGAAATTACATTTTCTAGATCTTTAGAAAGTTTATCCTTCTTAGAATTTAATTTCTAAAGATTTTCTGAAATATTTTCAAAATCAAATATTTTCTTATCAAGATCTTTAGAAAGATCTGATATTTCTTTATTAAGTATATAAATCCTAGAATTTTTCTTATCAAGATTTTTGTTGACTTTAGAATTTTCATTCTCAAGAAGCTTAGAAAACCTAGAAACTTCTTCATAGGTAGGTAGAGTATCATCTTCATCAGAAGATGATTCTTCATCAGAAGATTAACAGTATTTATCATTACTATAATTTTTATTTAAGGAAACATTGTTTATTGATTCAGCATTGTGTACCTTATCCATTAAGTAATGATTTTTAATAGGTAGTCTGGCTATTAAACCAAGATTCTTATGTCCAGAAGATTAATAATATGATGATTCATCTAAAGAGTCACCACCACTGGAACTCTAGGTGTCATTAGCTTTCAAAACATTCTTAGATTTGGCTTTATAGTACTTCTTTCTGTTTCTCTCATATTGCTTTTCCTTTAGTTCCTTTCTTTTAAGAATAGGAAAATCAGGTCTTATATGTCCATCTCTCTTGCATTTATAACATGTAACTTCTGAATCTTTCTTATCTTTCCTTTCTTTCTTCTTATATTTGGATTGAAAGTTATTCTATCCAGCTATCTTGTTTATCCTTCGAGAAAGATTGGATAGTTCATTTTCTGAAGATTCACTTCCACTAGATTGGGATTGTATAAAAACCTTCCTAGATTTGGATCTAGTAACTCTCTCAGGATTCTTTGCTTTCATATGATTTGAAGTTGTAGTTAAAGCAATGTTTCCATTCCCATTATTCTTCTTAATGTTGTCAGCATCTCTCTTCATTCTAGTCTCATGTTGCATAAGATTTCCAAAAAGTTTATCAAGAGTAATCTGAGTAACCTTTATATTTTTATCAATAGCAGTTCTCTTGGATTCCCACTCATTGGGCATTATTTCAATGATCTTATCCATAAGAGATTCATTATCTAATCCTTTCTCACCCATAGATTGTAAACTATTAACAATATTCATGAATATTTATTTCACCTTACATATGGGTTCTCTATAAGGAAAGAAAAAACCATGATATCCAGCTCTGAGCATGGCTTTTCTAGTTTCAATAACTTTGGAAGTTCCATAGTGTGTAACTTCAAGTTTCTTCCAAATACAATTTGCTGCTTCACAAGATGAAATTTGGATATATATAATTCTAGTCATAGAACAAATCAATGTATTGTGTACCTTATAATTCAATTGATATTCATGCTTTTCTTAATTTGTGAAAGTACTAACTTCCTTGTCAAGGATTTTATATCCTCCAGTAAGCATGAAAAAATTGTCTACTCTGGTATTGATAATAATTGTCTTCATGGGATCTCTCCAATATTCATAATCATTCCCATCAAAAATAGGTGGTCTTTTTGGATTTAGATTGTCAATAGAACCAACATTGATTCCTGCCATCTTAAAGAAAATCTTTCCACACAAACTTGTTAGTAATAGAATTTTGTAAACAAGGAAAATATTCCTCTGCAAGAAAAATATAGAACAAGAGTATCTCTGAGAAAAAAATGAATATGAACTTTATAAGTCCAAAAAGATGATTCTGAAAATAAGAAAAGATAAATTCTCTCCTGATTCTAATCGTGAGATTCATTCAGATTGAACCAATCCTATAATACCAATTGTTTTAGATGGTATGTGGAGTATGATATACTCTATAATACCAAATGTAGGATCGAAATAATATAGATACTGAATGAAGTATCTAATAGTGCTCAAAATAAAAGAGGGGGTGAATTGTATACTTTTTAAAATTCCTTTGAAACTTTTAAAGATGATTCTGTTTAACAAGGTTAAACAAGGTAATTCATAAATCCTCTAGTTCTATAAACTTGATTGAATTCGGAAAAGTGATTCCAAGAAAGTAACTCGGGAAAGATGGTTCCAAAAAATGAAACTTAATGAATGTTTACAAAGATAAAGATTTTACCTTAAAGGTTATAGAATCTTACTGAATCAGAGTACAAGTATAAGTAAGTATAAGATAATTATACTTTCCTCAACAAACAAAATACATCGGAAAACATGAAACAAACAAGTAACAAGTAATAAGTCTTTTAACAGAAAGAGAAGGGTATCCAACAACCTTGGATAAAGGTCCCTTGATTTATACTTTCAATAAATTCTATCTTACCCACACCAGGGTAAGCCCTTGAAACAAAGATCAGATTCTATCTTGCTATCCCCAAAATCCCTCAACTTTAAGATAATCGGCACCTTTTTCTTCCTATCAACGGAAGCCCTCGAATGTACTCAGCAACATTCGGAGTTGCACAAAGAAAATCTGAACAAGGTGTTTAGTACGCACAAAGCAATAAAGTCTCTCTCTCTCTCTATAAATCACTTCAGCATCATGTAATCTCTAGATTGATTAACTTGTTGTGAGCTCTTTCAAATGATCTCCTATTTATAGGCATAGATCCAATGGTTGGCTCCCTCCTCCAACGGTCAAATTTTTCCTTGAATTTTAGAGGGACCTATACATGTGTCACTCAAACAATGGTTAGTTAGTAACTGAAAGCACAACATTGTTTTATAACCAAAAACAAGTGTAATAAAAAGTATGTTTACATAGCCAAAGTCAAATATTCAGAATGTGATCAAATAAAAGTTCGTAGTCTAACAAAAAACATATTCGGTGTCTATAATACAAGGATATTCAGATTCTGTTTTCTAAGGAATTTGGAACCAGAACTCCATATAATTCTGAAGTCTGAATTTCAAGGAAATTAGGAATCTGGATTCACAAGAATTCGGAGTCTGTATTTAGAGAGTTTGGAGTCAGAACTCAGAAGAGTTCAGAGTCTGAATTCAGAGAACTCGGAGTCAAAACTCATAAGAGTTTGGAGTCTGAATTCAGAGAACTCAGAGTCAGAACTCAGAAGAGTTGAGAGTCTAAATTCAGAGAACTCGGAACTTGAATTCAGATCCTAAAAACAGAATTCTCTATATATAAGTATTATATGATTTTGAGGATTTGGATATGAAACCTAATTTTACACTTAGGCAAAATGAATAACTAAAAACATGGTAAGGATAAATTTCCTTGAGGAAGGAAATTTTTCCTTTTGAAATTAAAACAAAGGGTAGAATGAAATTTTCCCTAAGATAATGTGTTTGTGATTTTCAAAACAAGAGGAAATGGTAAAGTCATAAGGAAACCTTATTGACTCAAAAATCTCCCCCAAGTATAAAGGAATGGAAAAGACATAAGGAAAACCTTATTGACTCAACAATATCCCCCTTTTTGGAAAGCACAAACATCCTTACAAAAAAGAATATAAGGACTTAGAAAAAAAATTCTAGACTTTGAAAATAAAACTTATCTCCCTTCACTCTAGGACAATGATGAATACAACTAACTCCCCCTTAGGATTTGGAACTCTAAGGATCGTATTTTAGATTTCCAGAATGAGATTTTTCATTATCTTGAATACAGAAATATCTATAATGAAAAATCCCCCTTAGATAAACTCCCCCTTACATAGGTATATTTATTCTTTACTTAGTATTCTTTTTCATTTCTCCCCCTTTGTGATTTTCAAAAAGAGTTTGGGGGAGTGGAAAAGAAATTATGGTACCTGAAAGATTAGTGCAAGACATCCAAAATAAAAATAGCCAAAAGTTTCATTATGATTAGAAAGAATTTTCACAAGGAATAAAAATATAACAAAAGATTAGATTGGGTCTATCATCCTTCCTTTTCCTTAGGCATAAAATTCTTCACTATAGTCTTTAGCTTCTTGAGATCCTTGTGATCTTCCTCTGCTCTCTTAAGAATATGTTCGCGATCCTCATCTTTCTTCTCTAAGGCTTTTATTCTTTCTTCCTGAGGCTTGAGAGCCTCTTCCTAAGCCTTCAGGACTTTTTCCTGCTTAACATTCTTTTCTTTAATCTCAATCTAAAGATCCCTTTCTCTCTTCCATCTTTGGGAAACAGAATACAAGTTTCCATTCAAATACTTTACTTGTAGAATCTGAGTATTCTTCTCAAGAGTTATATTTTCTTAAAAACAGGTTGTAATATTCTTGATCTTACCATCTTCTATGTCAAAAGCCTCCATAACACCATCTTGAAACTCATCAAGTTTTGTCAAATCTTCAACTATTTTCTTTGACTAGCTAGCCACTTTCTTACAAGATCTTTTGTGGGCATCATAGTTAATGAAGAAATTCTTGAAATAGGCCTCAAGATTGACACACTTTTCCATCACCATGGACACTGACTTCGATTTTTGATTTAGTGTGTGTTGAAGCATTTGTCATCTAGAGTCTATGCTCGGAAAAAACAGTATGGTCCCAAGAAGCTTCTTTAATGATTGAACAACGAAATCATGTCCAATAGATGATGATTCTGAATATGAAACTTTGTAAGGTGAAGGTTCTTTTTCTAGCTAAAAAATTTTCCTCTCCGAAGATCCACCAGCTTCCTTCTTATTTAAAACAACTTTAATAGGTGTATCAACAACCACCTTTTTACCTTTATCAGTTTTTATAATGGCTTACTCATTCAGATATTCATGTTCGCTATCAGACAGCTGAACAATATTATCCTTGTCTACTTATTCTTTCTGATCTCCTGCCCATCATCTTTAGGATGAATAAAATGATGATTATATCTTTCTCCCTCAGATAACTTGTTCACTTCATCTTCAGACTTGTCATCTAACCCAGGAGTAGCAAGATTCGAAGACTCATCTTGTGAATTTAGGATTGAAAATTTCTTGGATGGGCTTTCCTTTTCATGAAATTCCTCCACTTGCTTAATCAAATCAGATGTGTCACCACTGCTTTCAACTTCTTCTTCTAATCTTATGACAGCTTCTTTCTCTTGAACAATCTTCTCTTGTTCTTTTTCCGAAGTCATGAACTTCTTCCCCGGAGTCTCAGGTAACGGTTCTACTAGGAAGGATTCTAGTAAAAGAATTTGTTCGGAAGCTTTTTCAGTATCCCTCAGAAGGGATTGCACAATCTCATTCTCAGAAATATTTTTATTTAACTTCTTTTCCTTAGCTTGTTTATCAATCTCATTAGTTGTCTTCTCTTTTAATGTATTGGCTTCTGTAGGATCCAATCCAAACTATGTCTCCCCTTATTTCCATTTTTCTTTGTCTTCTCTCCACTTTACTACAACCTCATTAGGATGAGATTTTTGCTTCTTAGGTTTTGGAGATACGGATTGAGCTTCCTTAGCTTTTGGGGTTTTCTCTTCTTCTACTTCCTTCAACTTTCTATTCTTTCCTTCCATTTTGGATGGTTCAGCCACTTCTTGATTTTTTTGAATAGCTTCAGCTTCTTCCTTTGGATGGTCATAAAATTCTTCTAAGTCCTTAGAAAAACTAGTGTTCATCCTCTTCAGGGTATCATCACTAACTAGCATAACTTTACAGTTCATGGGCTTCGAGCTACAAGGTATTTTAAAAGATTATAGACACAGAACAATTAACTTTGATAGAATACCTAGGTACATGATAATATGAGCCTTCAAATTTCCATTCTTGATATTCTCGATCGTAATCAGAATATGCTTAACCAAATTGACCATCCTCAGGTTCACCAGAAAATCTAGGATGTATATATCACTCTTCTTCAATATTTCTTTGTCACCTTTTCTCAGAATGAAAAATCCTTTCACTCAGAGTTCAAGGATCCAATTATTTGTAGATATGTAAGAAATCTTCGGAGTCTTGAAATCAGTAAGACCGAGGCACTCCATAGATTTCACCTTTACAAAACTTCATTTAACATCCAGCAGCTTGTGGGAAGATAATTCAACTTTTCCATTATACAGCACTCTAATAAAACTAGAGGCCTTAGTGTATGAAAGAGCATAGGTATTTCAATATCTTTTGAAGGAAAACTTCTCTCTTCTTTCTTCCTTAAAAAATGATTGATTCATAAAACTCTATCAGCAGATCTAGATAAACTAAGTCTTGATCCCCTGGCTTCGATATGCAAACACTCTCCCATCCATTCAGCTTAATTTTCTTTGAAATAATATAATCATACTTGTTGGAGAAGTTTGGATGCACCAACCTTTCACTATACACCTGCCACTCTGGAATTTGCTTGACAGTAGACATATCTTTCTAAGATATTCCTCTACAGACATTCGGAATTGAGAAACTCTGAGAAGTTCGGAACAGGATTTAGTAGAGGGTCAAAATTTCAGCATGTGAGAGCTTGAGATCGATGTGGGACAACCCTTGGTGGTCATTTATATATGCGTTGGAAGTGACGATTCATCTTCCAAACTCAATCCAATGTCTGAAAATTCTTCTGATTAGATCTGACGGTTGATATGATAGCCGCAAAGAAATCTTGATAGAACCCGATCTTTTGAGGTTTTTTAAGAAAAACATTTGGATTTAAGGAAAAAAGAATCCGAAATTTTATTAAAAACAAATGAAAATACCACCAAGTAAATGATAATTATGAAAATTTAAGAAAGGGAACATAACTTTCGAATTCCCAAGAAGATTATCCGTATCGTGGAAAAATTTTCTTAAAGAAATTTAGATTCTGAAAAAATTTGATTATAAAAAATTTGAAAACAAAAAACATCATTACAAAAAATTTTGAGTACGAAAAATTTCATTATGAAAAATTTTGAAAACTTCATTACGAAAAAAACTTTGAAAACTTCATTACAATAAATTTTGAAAACTTCATTATGAAAAATTTTGAAAACCTCATTATGAAAAATTTTGAAAACTTCATTAAGAAAATTTTTGAAAAATTCATTACGAAAAATTTTGAAAACATCATTAAGAAAAATTTTGAAAACTTCATTATGAAGATTTTTTGAAAACTTCATTATGAAAAATTTTGAAAACCTCATTATGAAAAAATTTGAAAACTTCCTTACAAAAAATTTTGAAAACATCATTATGAAAAATTTTGAAAACTAACAAACAAATGTACTCCCCCTATGAAAAAGAGTTTATTACTGTAAGGAGATTGGTTTCAACATAAAGTTAACAAGGAAGATTACCTTATGGTTATCTTTCCTAACTTCTGTTTAATGTATTCAAATCTATCGGAGGGTAATAATTTTGTGAAAATATCGACAAGTTGATCTTGTGTTCCGATAAATTTAAGAACAATATCCCCTTAATATTATCTCTAAAAGTTACTTTTCCTCATTTAGTCTTGATAATATTTTCAAAGTATTTTTTGTTACCAGTCATATGTCGGGAACATCCACTATCCATGTACCAAGTATTGTTGTTGGTACCTTCTTTACTTTCCTAAAAATAATAAAGTTAGACTTTCAGAACCCAAACATTCTTGGATCCAGAAATTTCAGAAAGTAAAATTTTAGGAACCCACATTTTCTTTGAAAAATTGGCTTTATGAAATCCTAAAGACTGGGTTTTTTTAAGTGAAAACATTTTTTCCAGTGTCCACCACACTGACACTTAGTGCAGAATGGATCACTTTGAGGAACAAAATAATTGTTACTAAAAATCAGTTTAGAACTAGTATAACCAAAACCAGAATTATTCCTTAGAGGTTTGATTTGAGAATACATTTTATCAAAATTTTCCTTACCTAACGTAAATTTTGACAAAAATTTCCTCAAGGAAAAATTTCAGACTTTAGTCTAATAACTAAGTTATTTTCTTCAAAAACATTATCTTTAGAACTAGAGTTAGGCTCGAAAACATTTTTCTTAGAAATTACATTTTCTAGATCTTTAGAAAGATTATCCTTCTCAGAATTTACTTCTTCAAGATTTTTTGAAATATTTTCAAAATCAAATATTTTCTTATCAAGATCTTTAGAATGATCTGATAATTCTTTAGTAAGTATAGAAATCCTAGAATTTTCCTTATCAAGATTTTTATTGAATTTATAATTTTCATTCTCAAGAATCTTAGCAAACCTAGAAACTTCTTCATAGGTAGGTAGAGTATCATCTTCATCAGAATTGGATTCTTTATCTGAATATTCATAGTATTTATCATTAATATAATTTTCATTTAAATAAACATTGGTCATTCATTCAGAATTGTGTACCTTATCCATTAAGCAATGATTTTCAATTGGTATTCTGGCTATTAAACCAAGATTCTTCTGTCCAGAAGATTCGTAATCTGATGATTCGTCTGAAGAGTCACCACCACTGGAACTCCAGGTGTCATTATCTTTAAAAACTTTATTAGCTTTGGATTTATAGTACTTCTTTCTATTTCTCTCAGTTTTCTTGTCCTTTCTTTCCTTTCTTTTAAGAATAGGACAATCAGGTCTTATATGACCAGTTCTCTTTCATTCATAACATGTAACTTCTGAATATTTCTTATCTTTCCTTTATTTCTTCTTATATCTGGATTGAAAGTTCTTTTTTCCAGTTATCTTGTTCATCCTTTGAGCAAGATTGGTTAGTTCATTTTCTGAAGATTCAATTCCACTATATTAGGATTGTATAACAACATTCCTAGATTTTGGATCTAGTAACTCTCTCAGGATTCTTGGCTTTCATATGATTTGATGTTGTAGTAAAAGAAACACTTCTATTCCCATTATTCTTCTTAATGTTTTCATCATCTCTCTTTATTGTTGTCTCATGTTGAAGAAGAGTTCCAAAACGTTCATCAAGAGTAATCTGAGTAACCTTTCTATTTTTATCAATAGAAATTCTCTTGTATTCCCACTCATTGGGCATGATGTCAATGATCTTATCCACAATATCTTCATCATCTAATCCTTTCTCACCCATAGATTTTAAACTATTAACAATAGTCATGAATCTTTGTTGCACCTTACATATGGGTTCTCCATAAGGAAAGAAAAAAACCATGATATTCAGCTCTGAGCATGGTTCTTCTAGTTTCAATAACATTAGAAGTTCCAAAGTGTGTAACTTCAAGTTTCTTCCAAATACAATTTGCTTCATCACAAGATAAAATTTTGATATATATATTTCTTGTCATAAAACAAAGAAATGTATTTTGTACCTTATAATTCAATTGATATTCATGATTTTCTTGATTTTTGAAAGTACTAACTTCCTTGTCAAGGATTTTATATCCTCTAGTAAGCATGAAAAAATTGTCTACTCCAGTATTGATAATAAATGTCTTCATGCGATATCTCCAATATTCATAATATTTCCCATCAAAAATTGGTGGTATTGTTGGATTTAGTTTTTCTATAGAACCAACATTGATTCATTCCATATTAAAGAAAAACTTTCCACACAAACTTGTTAGTAATAAAAGGTTGTAAACAAGGAAAATATTCCTCATCAAGAAAAATATAGAACAATAGTATCTCTGAGAAAAAAATGAATCCGAACTTTATGATTCTGAAAAGATGATTCCAAAAATAAGAAGAAGATGAATTCTCTCCTGAAACTAATTGTGAGATTAATTCAGATTGAACCAATCATCTAATACTAATTGTTAAGATGGTATGTGGAGTATGATATACTCTACAATACCAAATGTAGGATTGAAATAATATAAATCTGAATAAATTATCTAATAGTTCTCAAAATACAATAGGGGGTTGAATTTTATACTTTAAAAAATTCCTTTGAAACTTTTAAATATGGTTGTGTTTGGCAAGGTTAAACAAGGTAATTCACAAATCCTCTAGTTCTATAAACTTGCTTGAATCCAAAAAAGTGATTCCGAGAAAGCAACTCTGGAAAGATGGTTTCGGAAAATGAAACTTAATGAAAGTTTACAATGATAGAGATTCTACCTTAAAGCGTATAGAATCTTACTAAATCAGAGTACAAATATAAGGAAGTATAAGATAATTATACTTTCCTCAACAAACAAAATATAGCGGAAAACTTGAAACAAACAAGTAATAAGTAATAAGTCTTTTAACCCAAAGAGAAGGGTATCCTACAACCTTGGATAAAGGTCCCTTGATTTATACTTTAATGAAATTTTTTCTTTCCCACACCAGGGTAAGCCCTCGATAAAAAGATCGGAGTTTGTCTTGTTATCCTCATAATCTCTCAACTTTAAGGTAGTTGGCACCTCTGTCTTCCTATCCCCAGAATCCCTCGAATGTACTCAGCAACATTCAGAGTCGCACGAAGCAAATCTGAACAAGGTGTTCATTACGCACAAATCAATAAAGTCTCTCTCTCTAGAAATCACTTCAGCAGCATGTAATCTCTAGATTGATCGACTTTTTGTGAGCTCTTTCAAATGAGCTCCTATTTATAGTCACAGCTCCAACGGTCGGCTCCCTTCTCCAATGGTCATATTTTCCTTGAATTTCAGAGGGACCTATACACGTGTCACTCAAACAATGGTTAGTTAGCAACTGAAATCACGACATCATTTTATAACCAAAAAAAAGTGTAAGAAAAATTATGGTTACATAACCAAATTCAAATATTCAGAATGTGAGCAAATAAAAGTTTGGAGTCTAATCAAAAACATATTCTTTGTCTATAATACAAGGATATTCAGATTCTGTTTTCTAATGAATTAAGAACCTGAACTCTATAGAATTCCAAAGTCTTAATTTTAAGAAAATTTGGAATTTTGATTCACAATAATTCTGAATCTAAATTCAGAGAGTTCGGATTCATAACTCAGAAGAGTTCAGAGTCTGAATTCAGAGAACTCGGAGTCAAAACTCATAAGAGTTTGAAGTCTAAATTCATAGAACCCGGATTCAGAACTCAGAAGAGTTCAGAGTCTGAATTCAGAGAACTCAGAACCTCAATTTGGATCATAAAAACAGAATGCTCTATATCTAAGTATTATATGATTCTGAGGTTTTGGATACAAAACAAAATTTTACACTTAGACAAAATGAATGACAAAAAACATTGTAAGGATAAATTTCCTTGGGGAAGGAAAATTTTCCATTTGAGAGTAAAATAAAGGGTAGAATGAAATTTTCCTTAAGATAAGGTGTTTGTGATTTTTAAAACAAGAGGAAATGGTAAATTCATAAGGAAACCTTATTGACTCAACAATCTCCCCCAAGTATGAAGGAATGGAAAAGCCATAAGGAAAACCTTATTGACTCAACAGTCCCTTACAAAGATTGTATCCTTAGATTAAGGATAAATAAATGACATAATTATATGTAAAAAATAAGAATACACCCTATATAAGTAGATATTAAGTGTAAAACAATCAGAGTTCATTCACATATATTCATATCATGACATAATTAAGAAGTAAAAGTTTAACCAGAGAATTGTAATTGGGTTAAGAAGTTCCCTTACAGAAATTTGACAGCCTAACGGCGTCACATTAAAATTCATAAAATGAGTTAATGAGAGAGGAAAGGGTCTCTCATCACATGGACATAAAATTTATAGCAATAAGGATATAGAAGAACTTATGCTGATATAATAAAGTGGAAATTAAAAGACATAACATAAATGAAGTCATTTAAAAAGATAATAGTGAAAGGTTTCCTTGTTGATTTGGTAACTAAGGAAACATACACCCCAATAAAGAAGGGTCGTACAATGAAGATTTAAATACCCATAAATTAAAGTATATTACACAATTAATACAATCATGGTCTGTACATACACTATACAAAAGTAATTAGGGGAAAATATATCGTGAATCTCACGGGAATAAAAAGTGATATGAAAACTCCTTACCTCGTATCTGACTTGACTCGTTCATTCAATAATATCCTGAATAATAAACTAAAGTTAATTTATATTTGATTAAGAACCTTTTTTAAGTTTATTATTCCTTTTATATTACTTGTTACCATCTCATAAACATTATATGATCATTTAAGTTAATAACGGTTATTTTATTGATATTTGGTACTTGAGTCAAAAATGAACTACCTATAATTAAATATTGTCCATGTTGTCAAAATTTAATTATCTTTAGAATTATATTAATGATTTATATATCATATATATAAAGTATATATATGTGTTTATAATAGTACATAACATTTGGAGATAAGAAATGAAATATACTGTTCATGGAGACGGTAAGTCGTACGTACGCATGAATGCTACTTTCATTTCTATTTTGTATTTTAGTGGAATGAAAACTTAATGAAACATAGGTATATTATAATTCTAGTATAATATAATATATAATTTTATTAACTTCATCCTTTATAAGTCCCATGTATGGCATGAATGAGTCATAACACTTTGAGGGGGCAGTAGTCTGCACTTCCTCAAATGAAATTATCATATTTACCCATTATGGAAACCATAAAGGTATGCTGTAAATTAAAAATACAGAAGAATAGAGAAAAAAACACATAATATATATCATATATAAATATATTTCTATAAAAATGGACACTATGAGAGAAGTTTTGAGATATTTGTACAGTCATCGTTTCGTGAGGTAGTAGTTCATCGTCCACAGAAACAGTATGTTTGTATCCATTAGATGGAGGTGTGTGGAAGTGCACTTCAAATCCTTCTCATAAGAACAACCAAGTATATTGAGGATAATATTTTTTTTATAAAAGAAAATAATAAATAGAGTTTAGGGGGTTGGAGAAGTAAAATAATAGAAAATAACTTAAGAGAAGACATTACCTTTAAATCGGGTAACTCTCTTTGGTTTGAACCAAAAGGCTTCCTTGAAGTGACTTATGCCTAAGTTAATGCTTCTATGAGGAATATAGGGATGTAGGGAGATCAATTGGGCAGATTTTGGATGATCCAAGGGTCTTTATAGGTGTTATTAATAGGTTAGAGGTGATGGGTTTTTATAAGTGGGATGAGGGGATCTTAAAAAGGTTTGAAAACATTATTTTATTATAAACCAATTTTCAGTTTCAAAAGGTCCAAAACCTATTAAATTAAAATATAAGATGACTCTTGTTATAAATAAAATCATAAAATAATAATTTTATAGGTTTTAGATAGTTTTTTAAATTTTATAATCTCATTTTGTTAAATCATTTATTAATAAGGTAATCACTAAATCATCATTATGTCATAAATAATTTTATTTATTTGATGTCTAAAAATTATAAATAAAATACCATGATGTAGAAAATCCTTTTATCTTTCAAATTAATATTTATAGTCTAAGAGATAACTTATATAACCCCATGTAAATATTTATTTACTAAAAGATATATGTTTATGTAATTTTTGTATTTACTTTAAATTAATTAATATAAAGTGTCATTATTACTCCTAAGTGGCTCCATGGGGTCTCAAAATCAACCCAAGAATTCCCATGGTCGGACATGTATCAACCAATAGGATTATGAAACATGTTTGGATAATTTAATATTATTATAATAATATTTTTTTACCCTTATTTACAAGATTTACCCTTTAACCATGGTAAATAAAATATTTACTGAAGTAAATATTCATAATGTATAAAAATAAAATTTAACTATTTGCACAATTTGTAAATCCTGATTCTAAATATGGAATCCATTTTTTCAAATTCAAAACATATAAGTGGCAGAAATTAATTTAAAATTAATTCTCGTTGTCAAAACAAAAAAGCGTGTTTTTAAGAAATAATAACTATCAAAAGATTAACTCTTGTTTATATCAAAATTAAGAGTGAAATTACTTCCAATTACCAACATTGGATTATATGGTAAAAATATAATCTAATTAAACTTTAAAAACAATTAAAAATATAATATAAACATATAAATTAATTATATTAAAATGTAGTTTTGAATTAAAATACAGAATTTTTCACTATTCATTAAAAAATGACCATTATCATAAAAATAATGAAATTTCATCCAAAGTAAATTTCAATGTCTTGATTCTAAATAATAATATTGTTTTTTCAAATAGAACATATAAAAGTGACAAAAACTAGATTTTAAAATGGTTATCCACTAAAAGGCAGTAAATTGGTTCTTTAAAAAATATTCGAGTATTTATGCTTAAAATTGGATTCATTCTCATTTTAAGCCTCTAAATTTTATTGGATAAATATAAAGACATTTAAAAAACATGTATAATCATATTTTAGTTAGTTATGTTCATTACCTCTAACACAACGGCTAAGCGTTAACTACCATTTAAAATAATATTATATAATTATTTTTTTATGATGACTCAGTCTTATGTGCAACATGAGAATTTCAGAGAAACCCATTATTGTGTGTCATGTACGACATTGAACATAGAATCCTTTTTAAATTAAAATTAATATTTAATTCAAAAATATTAATAAATATAAAAATTTCATATTTAGTATTCACCTGGGATGTTACATTCTTCCCCCTTTTGGGAATTACGTCCTTGTAATTTTAAAATTGGGCTTGGAAACTTCATTAAAACTCCCACATTGGAAAAAGAGTCAATAAAACTATCACATTAAAAGAAAGAAAGAGAAATATAAAGGTCACCTGAGATAACCTATACTAGTATTCCATAAAAACATGGATATGTAGGAGAAACTAAGTGTCAAGTTCTGAAGGAGATTGATAGAAAACATGATTAGGAGAAAGTTAACCACCAGAAAATCACAAACTTGTGATGGCTTAAACAGTCTTTGATTCCCCAGTTGGAAAAGTAAACGGACAACATTTTTTTTAGTTCATTTTAATAATGTTGAGGAATTTATTTATGAGATTAACTAAAAACATAAGGAAACATACTTAATTATCATGTAGACTTTCATCCTTTACTAAGTTCTTACCACAAACTCATCTTTTCTCCAAATGATGACTATTCAAACTGACTTGGTCACATCAAAAGCTCTAGAATCAACTTCTAGAGAATCACGCAATCCAAAAAAAATGAAATATATATTTCCCTTGTCTTTAGACATTAACTAAAACAAAAATAGTTAGTACAAGATCAGATAATCCCCAAAAATGATAATACTTTATAAAAATAAATATTACTCTTAATCCCCAAAATTCGACAAACAATACCAAAAGTTGAGCAAAGACCATTCAATAAACAAATTTCATTAAAATTATTCAAAGTAACCCAAACTAATATTGTAACCCAAAACTCATAAGGATTTAATCACATAGTCTTCCATATTAAATCTTAACATTTATCTCCAGAAACATCGACTACTCTTAAAGTCTCATACTAAAGTGTAATTAACCTAATCACATATTCTCTATGATAGGTTAATAATTTTTAGAAATAACCCAAATCCCCATATGTCTAATATAAAAACATAGATTCTTCCAAAATAAAATTTCAACCATTACTCCACAAATGAAATCCCATAGTATTCTATTTTCCTTAAGCATATAATGTTCCCCAAAAAGAGAAAACGTCTTCCAAAATAACCTTTTATCACTTAATTGTAAAATAATTTTCCTTTACTAAGGATATCCATTTGATAAAAAATAAGATCCTAAAATCAACTTATTCTTGATCCACAAAATCATCTAACTAAAAAGGGTTAGTTATACTGACCAGGGACTTCACATAGTCTAGTGGAAGGTGATAAATCCCAATCTCACTTTGGTTGTGGGTTCGATTCCCACATCTTTGTCTGATGCGACAGGTTGTCACACGGTCTGTGTGTTGTCCATTTTATAAAACTCAAAAATAACCCCAAAATTTTTAACCTCAAAGGTTTTCTTATACCTTTAATTTTCATCCCAATACATTAAGACCTCACCATATTATATATTGTCATTTTTTTACCTCCATATAATAAAATAAATCTATTCCCAATAGAAGTAATATCATACCTTGATCATGGTGTCCATATAGTTTCATCATCATATTGTTCACATAGGTAGAAGGTATATTCATTACAATAATTATTTAGAGATCCTTCAAAATAATTTCCTTACTTCATCCAAATACACCTCCTACAACTTGGGTCATATAAGTGATCACAGAAAAATAGTTTTAGAAAATAATCATGTATGACATATAATTTCAAAATATCTGATAAAACTTTCTTTCTATAAAATAGTCTGACCAAGTTTGAGTTGAAACATCCAATAAATGGTCCTTTTAAAATACCATTAGTATGGTCTAAAAGACTATAATTTAAAAGCAAATATAAATAGTTTGCATAATGGAATCCTTCTTCAATAACTTTTTCAAAATCATAATATGGTTCAAAATCTTGTGATAAGGTAAAATATTTGAAAATGCCTTGATAATATTTACCTTTATTGAAAATATGATAATATTGAGAAAATAATATTTGATTAAATACAACCAATGATTCACGATGGTAAAGAGGAATAGCGAAGGTGTTTGATATCTCAAACAATTGCTTGCAAGTGATTTGTATGTTATAAAATGTTTCATAATCATCTAGTGAAGACTTTGCAATAATTATTGCAAGAAAGTCATCAGGAAGAGGTTAGAATGTCGTTGGATGTCATCCTCCTTCCATTTGTAACAGAAATTTCTTGATCTAAAAAATCAAAAAACAAGTATTTAATAGAAATAATAAACACAGGGACTAACCATGTGTTTAATGAAAATATTTATTCCCTAAAGTTGTCTAAACCTACCTTTCATACCAAATATAAGGCCCTATCCTTAAACATTATATAATATGGAGTTTAGTTAAGAATTCACATTGAGGATCTATTCAGGTTTAGAGTTTTAGAGAATTAGGCCATAACTATGACATTGAATCTCAAAAATTACAATGTAGACACTTTTACTCAGTTTCTATTTTTTTTTATAAAATAAAAACTCTAAAAAATATCTAGTTCTAGGTTTTAGACATCATGAATTTTCCTTGATCCCATCCTTGACCCTATTCATCTTTAAGTCCGGTGAAAAACATTTCAAAAATTGGGATGAGCATAAAAATCTCAATAAGGGTTATAAAACAAGGAAAGAAAACATTAGTCCATCAATAAATATAAGTCAATGAAATCATACTTTTCAATATTTAACATACCACACAAGATCATAAGATTCATTAATAACACATGGAAATTATAAATCATAAAGGTAAATTGTGGAATCCATATCATACTTACATTATAGATTTCAAAGCTATGTAGGGAGTTACATTTGGAATACCCATCACATTATATTCCCTAAATCTCTTAATAGAAACATTAACGTTTACCTCCATCAAGTTACCCAATGCATTTGAGAGCTATCTCGGGCTCACCTGCCATAGGTTTATCACGGACCACCCATATATGTAAAAAATTCTCAAGAACCATAACATAATCATAACACATAACATAATCATAAAGGAAAGATAACATTTCCACATCACAATATATCATTTCAAGATATTGACATAATCAATGCTTTGTGAAAACCATTTTTAAAACCATTAAAACATTTAATAAAGATATTTTTGAATCAAAGTGTCCCATACCACTTTGAAACTTTAAAAGGAATTAAAATTTTAAAACATTAATGTTCATATAAATAAATCCTAAAAACCATTATGAAAACATGGACATTAATGAGAAATATTTATAAGAATAAATCTATAAAACATTTGAAACGATATTTTAGTTAAAGAGTTCCTAATAAAATGAGAGATTCTTGAATACAAATAATTGAGGAATAACATTAATAAAAGATTATAATATCATGAGAATAACGAGATTCAAGATATAATATGTCAAAGGGATATATATACACCATATAAATGTGAATTGGTGTATAACAAAAAATAAATCTCAATGGAATGTAAATTGAGACAAAGTCCCTTACAAAGATCGTATCCTTAGATTAAGGATAAATAAATGACATAATTATGTGTGAAAAATAAGAATACACACAATATAAATGGATATTATGTTTAAAACAATCAGAGGTCATTCACACATATTCATATAATGACATAATCAAGAAGTAAAATTTTAACCCAAAGAATTGAAATTGGGTTAAAAAGTTCCCTTATAGAAATTCGACAGCCTAACAGCGTCACTTTAAATTAAGAAAATGAGTTTATAAGAGTGGAAAGGGAATATCATCACATGGATGTAAAATTTACAGAAATATGGATATATAAGAACATATACCAACATAATAAATTGTAAATTAAAATACATAACATAAATGAAGTCATTTAAAAAGAGAAGGCTGAAAGGTTCCCTTATCGATTTGGTAACTTACAAAACATACACCCCATGAAAGAAGGATCATACAATTAAGATTTAAATAACCATAAATTAAATTATATTACACAAATAATACAATCATGGGTAGTACATACACCACACTAAAGGAAGTAGTGGAAAATATAGATTGAATCTCACGGGAATAAAAAGTGAGATGAAAAACCCCTTACCACGTGTCCGACTTGACTTGTTCGTTCTTTAATCTCCTGAATAATAAAATAAAGTTAATTTGTATTTTCTTAAGAACCTTTTTCAAGTTTATTATTAATTTTATATTAATTATTATCATTTTATAAACATTATATAATAATTTAAGTTAATAACGATTATTTTTTCAATATTTGGTATTTGAGTCAAAAATGAACTTCCTGTAATTAAAAGTTGTCCATGTGGTCAAAATTACATTATATATAGAATTATATTTGTGATTTAGATATAATATATATCATATATATCCAGTATATATGTGTATTTATAATAGTACATAACATTTGGAAATAAGAAATGAAACACACCGTTCATGGAGATGGTAAGTCGTACGTACTCATGAACGCTAATTTCATTTCTATTTCATATTTTAATGGAATGAAAACTTAATGATACATAGGTATATTATAATTTCATTATAATATCATATATAATTTCATTAACTCCATCCTTTATATATCCCACGTATGGCATGAACGAGTCATATCACTTTGAGGGGGCAGTAGTCCACACATCCTCAAATGAAATTATCGTATTTACCTATTATAGAAATCATAAAGGTATGATATAAATGAAAAATACAGAAGAATATAGAAAACAAAAACATAATATAAATCATATATAAATACAGTTTTATCATAATGGACACCATGAGAGGCGATTGGAGATATTTGAACAGTCGTCATTTTGTGAGGTAGTAGTTCGCCGTCCACAGAAATAGTATATTCATATCCATTAGATGGAGGTGTGTGGAAGTGTAGTTCAAATAATTCTCATGAAAACAACCTAGTATATTTAGGATATTTTTTTATTATAATATAAATGAATAAATATATTTTAGGGGGTTGGAGAAGTAAAATAATAGAAAATAACTTAAGAGAATATGTTACCTTTAAATCAGGTAACTCCCTTTGGTTTGAACCAAAAGGCTTCCTTGAAGTGTCTTATGCCTAAGGTAAGGCTTATAGGATGAATATATGGATGTAGGAAGATTAATTGGGAATATTTAGGTAGATCCAATGGGATTGAGAGGTGTGAGTAATGGGTTAGAGGTGATGGCTTTTTATAAGGGGAGGAGGGGCTCTTTAGGAAAGTTTGAAAACATTATTTTATTATAAACTAATTTTCGGTTTCAAAAGGTCCAAAACTAATTACATTTGAATATAATATGACTCTTTTTAGAAATAAAATCATACAATAATAATTTTACAGGTTTTAGAGAGTTTTTTGAATTTTATAATCTCATTTATTTAAATCATTTATTAATAAGGTAATCACTACATCATCATTGTGTCATAAATAATTTTATTTATTTAATGTCTAAAAATTATAAATAAAATACCATGATATAGTAAATCTTTTTTTATTTAAAATTAATATTTATTTTTGAATAGATAACTTATATAACCCCATGTAAAAATTGATTTACTAAAAGATATATGTTTATGTTATGTTTGTCTTTACTTTAAATTAATTAATATAAAGTGTCATTATCACTCCTAAGTGGATCTATGGGGTCCCCAAATAGACCCAAGGATGACCTTGTTAGGAAGTCTATCAAAAAATAGTATTAGGACACATTTTAGGGTAATTTAATATTATTATAATAATATTGTTTACCCTTATTTACCAAATTTACCCTTTAACCATGGTAAATAAAATATTTACTGAAGTAAATATTCATAATGTATAAAAATGAAATTTACCAATTTACACAATTTGGAACTCATGATTTAAAATATGGAATCCATTGTTTCAAATTTAAAACACATAAGTGGAAGAAATTAATTTAAAATTAATTCTCATTGCCAAAACAAAAAGCCTGTTTTTAAGAAATAATAACTATCAAAAGATTGACACTTGTTTATGTCCAAATTAAGAGTAAAATTACTTCCAATGACCTAAATTGAATTAAATGATAAAAATATAATATAATTACACTTTAAAACCAATTAAAAAGATAATATAACTATATAAATTAATTATATTAAATGGTAGTTTTGAATTAAAATACAATATTTTTTACTATTCATTAAAAAATGAACATTATCAGAAAAATACCAAAATTTCATCCAAAGTAAATTTAAATGTCTCTAATCTAAAGAATAATATTATTTTTTTCAAATATAATATAAATAAGTGATAAAAACTAGATTTAAAAATGGTTTTCCATCAAAATGCGGTAAATTGGTCCTTTAAAGAATATTAGAGTATTTATGCTTAAAATTGGATTCATTATCATTTTAAGCCTATAAAATTTATTATATAAATGTAAAGACATTTAACAAACATTTACAATAATATTTTAGTTAGTGCTTTTCATTCCACCAACACAATGGCTAGGCGTTAACTACCATTTAAAATAATATTATATTATTATTTTTTTATTATGACTCATCATTATTTACAACATGATATTTTTAGAGAAACCCATTGTTGTGTGTCAGGTACTCCATAGAACATAGAATCATTTTTAATGTAAAATTAATATTTAATTCACAAATATTAATAAATATAAAAAATTATATTCTTTATTCACCTGTGATGTTACATTATAGCTCCCTTACTCCCTACAATTGAAGCATTGAACCACGGTTGGTGCTCTCCTTTCCTCTAACAAATTGTATAAATTCCTCATATATCTTCAACATTCATGATCTTGGTTTCCTTCTCTGTCACACTTGAAGCATTTCCCCATACATTTGAGGAAATTTCTATGATACTTATTCCAACATTTTTGACATGTGAGTGGTTGGATTTTCTTTCAACCATTGTCATTAGATCATCCAGCTTGAATCTCCATCTCTAATTTCTTATCACTATAGCAATGCTACCACTCTTGAAAATCTATCTCCACTTTGAGAGCACATCTAAAAACTTCTTCATAACTCCCAAAGTCTCTAATTTCTAGATCCTTTCAAAGGTTTGGTTTTAAACCACTAAATGATCTATCTATTTTTATACCATTTTTTATACAAAAACCTACGGCATACCTTACAGTCCTTATGAAATTTCTTCGTAAACTGTGATAGATTCACCTTTATTTTTCTTCATATCTATAAATTCTCTCTATATCTTTGTATAAGGAGTTATAGGGAAATACTTGTTAAGTAATATTTTTTTAAAGTCTTCTTATTTATTCTCTTCAATTTCATTCTTTGGATTTGTGTTCTTAATCAACACCCACCATTAATTGGATTATCCATCTAAACAATAAACTTCCAGAGTCAACTTCTCTACCTTAGAACAGTGAATCCAGGAAAAGATCTTCTCTATTGAGTGGACCCACTGTTTCACATCTAGTGGATCGAAAGAAACACTAAACATCAGTGTTAATTTCTGTATAAAAAACTCCACAGCCAGTTTCTCCCTCTTAGGAGAAGGAGGAAATTCCATATTATTCATGTTATTGTTCATATCCTGAGACATTTGGGTAAGCATCTCCATGAAATTTTGAACTCCACCTCCCAAAAAAATGGGGATTTCATTTGTACAATCATTGTATTATCCTTAACATGGGTTTTTGGCCTGGTTTCTCTTGGTTCCCACCATTTTCTAAAATATAAATGGTTTAAACAAAACATAAGCCAATAAATCATAAGTAAATAATTTATTCCATTGTGAAATTAACTATAAAGGCATATCTTGTGGGATTTATTTTTTTAGAATTTATTTAAAACAAATATTCTTTCGTGCTAACATATACTTAGCCTCATAAAAAATTACATAATTTTCTCTAATCCTAATTCCCAAATTAACTAAACCATGCTCTGATACCAACTATATTAACCCTTCTTTTTCTTACATTATTATTACATTATTTTAAAGATATACAATATAATAGTGTTACAAAACCAAGATCCAAAGGTTTAGTGTCTTGGGAAAATTAGGACCATACAAAACATTTACATAATAAAACATAAGAATTATTTAATTCCTTATTCTCTAGATTCTTAGTGGACCACAAGTACTTCTTAGTATAATTCATCACATGAGGATATAAATCAAAGAAAGAGGTGGGCTAAAATTCCAACGAGAGGATAGATAAGAACATGAATTAATATAACATGGTGTGATAATAATCATCATCATTATAAAATAATCATAAGACCATTATCATAATAATGAGATGAATAATTATATAAAGTAATCGAATTTGAAAATTCATAAAAAACAAACATCATGTCTTAGAGGTCAAATACCACACATAGATGTAAACAAAGCTAGAATCATGTTTACACATAACATATGTGAATAATCACAACATAATCATTGTGAAAAATTTTAGAATCATTTTCATGTATATTTCACCTTATCTCATGAGATACATCACATTACCCAATGAATTGGAGTATTATATAATCCTGGTTACGCCTATCACATCATAACATTTACATAATCATATATGCCACATATAATGTATATCAATCTTAGACATAAAATAACCCATGAAAGGGAATGGATTTAATTTAATAAATCATAAATTTATGAAAAAACGTTTGGGTTCATAAAAAGAAATAGAATTCTGGTATAGGAATCATCAATCTTGACTGAATAAGAAACAATCTCAAGAGAAGTAAAAGATGTGTTTTTAGAAAGAAGAGTTCTTTTAGAAAATTATTTTTATTTTTTCAAAAAAAAGTTGATTGGAAACATGTATATCCAAGAAAAGAAAATTAAAGAAAAATTAAATTATATTTTATGAATATTATATTTACATCTACATTGCAATTTTTCATGAATGAGGAATAACCCAAATAAAGGAAATTGGGTTCGAGAATCTCCTTACCTTATGTATGAATGATTTCTTCACTTTAATATTCTGTATAATCAAATTATATTCATTAATTAATAAATAAATAACCTTTTATACATTTATTTGATTCAATATAACTTTATTAAGTTCATTTATGTCCATTTTGATGAGTTATATTGTTCGCTTTCATTATTCAGGAGTATTCATTTTCTTGATTTTCATGATCGGTTCGCTTGTATACATGTATGGAAGTTCATGTAAAATGAGGATAATTCTCCATAATTGAAATTAGATGTTATTAGTGAACTTATATAATTTTAATTGGTATTATATATTATTATTTTTAGGTATGAGGATGATTCATTAGATAAACTTTTATTGATAATCATTTAGATTAAGTTGGCGGTTTTCAATCACAATGAACTCGTTTTGTTTTATTATTAAATATTATGTATATAAGTTATTTAAAGAACATAAAAAAGTTTATAACATAAAATTTATGATATTTTTCAACCATTATAAAATGTCATCCTTGAATAAGGTAAAGGAAAATTAAAACTTTTAATCTTTGAAGGTGATAAATTAACACCTCACAGGCGATGTTTTCATTTTTAGAATAAAAGGGAGGTGAGAAGAGTATTTATGATTGATTATTACAATAAAATAATAAAATTAAATTATATATAATATATTTAATTTATCATTCCACTTGTATAAGGGGAGTTTAGGATAGAATAAGAAAATGAAAAAATTAAAAATAAATTAAAAGAAAATGAAAGAGGGTATACCTCTTGAATTCTTCTCCTTGAGAACCTCCTTAAGGAAATTGGTTTTGGTATTATTTTTTTTTCGAGACCAAAGGCTCCTAGATATGGGAGAGAGGATTGGGAATATTATTGGTAAGAAATTGTATGGGCTTAAAGTCTTTAGATTTGTGAGGAGAATATGTGGTGAGGGTGGTATTTATAGGGGATAGGGGTGTTTTTAGATTGTTTTATTCGTTAGTTTATTATTTTATATAAAGATTGTGAATAGTTTAAAAATTATCACTAAATATATTAAATAATGAAGGATAGTTATAGATAATTTTTTTTACATCATCCATGACTCATGAAATAGTAAATTTAAATTATAATGTTATATATCGTACATTACTGTATTTCACTATTCACCAACAATTCAAATATTTTAGAAAAAATCCAAAAATTCACCCTAATAATTTTTCATCATTAAGAATTAAAAAATGAACTCCATTTTATGAAAATAATTTTATAAATATGATAGATTTAATTTTAAATTAAAATTATCATTTATTCAAGAAATACAGATTTTAAAATTATAACTAATTTTATGACACTTTAAAAAGTTAGTTAAAGTCTCAAAAAACTATATTATAATAATAAGACAACAAAATATTAATTTATGAATCTATTTATAAAAATATATTTTCTTTTAAATCATTATATTAATTACAAAATTGTAAATAAATATTTATGTTTTAAAAAAAACAACACTAAAATTTATCAATTTTAAAACATCTATTTACTTATACTATGATATAATTATATCATATTTTAATTAATAAGATGCCAAAATTTTATTTATACTTTCATGGGTGAGGTTACTATTCTATTGGATATATTACTATTCCTAATGGTCATGTTACTATTCAAAATTTCAAGTTACTGTTCCATCGGTATAGGTTTATTAACTTCTGCAAATACCACTTGTTTTATTCATTATTCATTTATAATGTTTGTATTTTGTTCTCAAAGTGATTTTATGTGATTTATACTATATGAAATAATTATAATAAGGGAATTTTAATTGATAGAATTTTGTTTTGTTACATGCTAGTTATTCATTCAAGAATATAAAAAATACTATTTGATTATAGTTCTATGCATTATTTCATATCTTTCAAGTTTATTAGAACTATTTAAATATTTCATAAAAATATGAAGGTTGAGTTATCTGTAAGAAAAATTGATGGGGAAATTATTGCATCTAAATTATATAAATCTCCCCAAATTAATTTTTGTGGATTGAACCTCCAAGCAAATCTTTTCATTCTTCATTTAGTGGATTTTGATTCTATATTGGTCATAGATTGTCTAACTTTATAAAAAGATAACATCAACTATTGGGAAAGGGAGATCACTCTTAACATCCCAAATCATCCCCCAATTTTGTACAATTTTAAGGAGGAGGATGAATCTCCTTTAGAATCATTTTCTCAATTTTGGATATTATTTCCCTATGAACAACCATATCTTGCTCAAATTATTGAGGCAAAGGAGAGAAATCATGCTCGAAGACATGACCATTATGAGGGACTACACTAATGTGTTCCCTGAAGAATTTCTTTGTCTTCCTCCTAACTGTGAGGTTGAGTTATCAATTGATATTATACCAATATCTCTACCTATATCAAAGACTCGTTGCAGTATATACACCATTGATTTAGAGGAACTAAAGAAGGAATTATAAGAGAATCTGGACAAGGGTTTTATATGCCCGAGTGCTTCACTATGGGGTGTGACAGTCCTCTTCTTCATAAAGAAGGATGGATCAATGTGCCTATGTATTGATTATCATGAGCTCAAAAAAACATGATAAAGAACTAGTATCCCCTACCATGGATAGATGACTTGTTTGATCAACTACTTGGGGGAAATTATTTCTCTAAGGTGGACCTTCGGTCGGGATATCACCAATTAAAGATGAAGATGGAAGATATTACCAATACTTCATTTTGAATGAGGTATGGACATTATTATTTCATAGTGATTACCTTAAAAATGACTAATTCTCCATTAATTTTCATGGTCTTAATGAATATATTCTTTAGAGGTTACCTCAACAAATTATTAGTAGTATTTATTGATGATATTCTGATATACTCTAAGAGAAAGGAGGAACACAAGGAGAATTTGAATACTGTGCTAAAGAATTTTGTATGGGATAAAATATATGAAATGTACAATAAATTTAATTTATGTATGGAAGAATAATCATTATTGCGGCATGTTATTACCAAAAAAGTAATATCTAGGGACCCTTTTAAAACAAAGGCAATTGAGGAGTGTCCTAGACCAGCATCTATAATGGAGGTCCATAGTTTCTTTGGTCTAGCTAGGTATTACCGATGATTTTTTAGGAACTTATCACAATTTTAAAACCCACTAATCAAGCTAACTCATATGGGAGTAATTTTTTTTGGACCAGTGAATGTGAATATTGCTTCCAAGAGTTGAAAAATAGGCTTATCACCATACCATTACAAACACTATCAAAAAGTAGGGAACTATTTGTGGTATAAAATGATGCTTCAAAGAATATATTAGGTTGTGTACTTATGAAAAATGATATATGAATATTCTATATCTCAAGGAAGCATAATGTTCATGATAAAAACTATCCCAAACATGATCTGTAGTTTTCAGTTGTGATCTTTACATTGAATATCTAGAGGAATTATCTCTATGGAGAGAAGTGTGAGATATATACTGATCATAAGACCCTAAAAAATATATTCACACAGAAGAAACTTAATATTTTCAAGAAAATATGGTTTTATATCAAAAATTATTATGATTTCTCAATCCACTACCATCCCGATAAAGCAAATAAAGAGATAGATGCTCTAAGTAGAAAGGATCCTATAACTTTATCAATGATGAGAATTTAGAAAGATACAATTTTCTTGTATGTGTAAAGGATGTATATGGGAATTATAAAGGATGTTATATCATATTACATTCACAAATTATTTCTCAACCATCCCTTTTAGAGAAGCTAAAGAATTCTAAAAGACTTAATTTTGAAATTCAAAAAAAGGTGGAAGCTATAAGAAAGGTGAAATCCTCATAGTTAAAAATTAATGAGGAAGAGTTGTAATATTTGGTTCATGGATATGTATAAAATCAAATTTAGAGATAAATAAATATATTTTTAATGATGCACATAGCTCAATGTTATCTATTCACCCAGAGATCACAAATATGTATCAAGATCTCTAGGAGAACTATTGGTGGGATAATATGAAGAAGGATATCGTTGAATATGCAATAAAGTTCCTGGTATGTCCAAAAGTGAAGGTTGAAAGAAAAAATTATAAGGGTATGATGCAACCATTACCCATACCTATATGAAAATTTTAAAGCATTTCTATAGACTTTTTCATTGGACTTCCAAATACATATAATGGAAATAATTCTATATGGTTCATTGTGGATCGTCTGACAAGGACTGATCACTTTATTGTGAGTTGAGAGGACTTATCACTAGACCAAATTTCATAGATATACATCAGAGAAGTGGTGTGGATATATGGAGTACCATTATCAATTATATATGATCATGATTTGATATTTACCTCCAAGTTATAGAACAACCTCCAACATTCTCTAAAAACTGAGTTGAACTTTAGTATGGATTATCACCTCGAAAATTAAGGCCAATATGAGTATACTATTTAGACACTAAAAGATATGCTAAAAGAAAGATAAATGGACTTTAAATTTGTATGGGATCACCATCTTCCAATGGTCAAGTTCTCTTACAAAAATAGTTTCCACTCAAGCATCCAAATAGATCAATTTGAAGCCCTTTATGAGAAAATATGCAGAACACATGTATATTGTGATGAAGTTAGAGAATTCAAGCTTATGGGACCGAAAATTATCGATGAAATGGTGGAAATGGTGAATACCATCAAGTAACATATCTAGGATTCCCAAAGTTTATCCATGCACCAATTGTGTGGGGATTTCTACCTCTATGAGGCACCCACATGGTTTGGTCGCATAGTTTTTCAAATTATGTTCTAACTATGATTTTGGTTGCTGGAACATGTTGTGTAATTTTTTAAGTGAGGATTCACTATTTGATAAAAAATTCACCTTAATCATGTTCCACAATAATTGCTTCTACCAAAAACTATACAGTTTCATAGATTATCATCATGGTTTGGTAAAAACCATGCTCAAATTATACACCTCCAAAAAGACCTTTAAAACAATCCAAAACTAAAAAAAACCTTATAACTTAGCCCAAATAATTCATAGTTCAAAATAATATGTGTAATACCATAATATTTTATGAAATATTTTTTTCAAATAAATTTAATTTTTCTAATAGATTGTGTTATACGCAACACCGATTTTTAACGAATAGCAATATACAATTTATATTATTATTTAAACTTGATTGTTATAACCTAGATATCAAAATTGATGGTATGAATAGGAATAAACATATTTTAAATATTAAATATAATGGTTTCATATAAATAAATCATATTGAAAAAAAGTACTTTAGTTTTAGTAAAGTCTTTATATGTTACGAAAATATTATTTTCTCAAAAAAATGTTTTTATTACATTTTGTGAACAAATAATAAAAGCAATTTTTAAAAATTTTAGAAAAATTATTTGAAAAAATAAAATTAATTTTTGATATCTACATTTAAAAACTATATTTGAATGAATTTTTTGAGAATTTTCTAAAAAATATTAATTTTTTTATGAATAGTAAAAAAATATTGACTTTTGTTAAAAATTGTCTTTTTTTTAAAGAATTTACAAAGTTCCATATTATATAAAAATATTTTAAATGTAAAATTATTTAAATTAAATATCTATTTATCCAAAATATTTTAATGAAACCAATTTCATATTGAATTTTTATATTAAGACTTTTTATACTTATGAATATTTTCACTCTGGAAAAAACATTTCTTCGTCACGTCTGCGGGTTTAATTTTAAAATAATTTTTTTCAATTTTTTAATGGAATTTATAAAAATTGATTCCATATTTTTAATCATCATAATTAATATTATAGAAAAATTTCTACTTAATTTTTGATCAAAATGATTATTAAAAAACAATAAAAAATAATTACTACAGTTAAAGTTAAAATGGGTTTGCCAGGGGTTAAACTAAAAATATAAGAGATAAAATGACCTATAAACTTGTAAAACTGCCATTTTATATGAATATTTATATATTATAACCTATATGGTTTGATAATTAACCATTCTAGAGCCTTTTAATGTAAAAATCTGGGTATACTTTATTCTTTTCAAAAATTCTAAGTTCTTCCTCTCCCCCACTTATAAAAGGCCACCCCCTATCCTCTTATCTTAACACTTAAATACCCACATCCTAGAGGCCTTATTTTGTTTAGTAAACCCTCCTAATAAGGCTTTAGGTATAAACCTAAAGAGGTTCTCTAAATAAGAGGTAAAATTCATAAACTTTTTTTTATTTTATATCTTCTTACACCTCGTTAAAATATTTTAAAAATATGATGATATAATAAAAATTATATATAATATACTGATATTTTATTATTTTAATTTCATAACATATATACACCTTCTCTTCCATCAAATGGAAAACAAATGCATCGATCATTTGTATGGTAGACTACCGACTCGTGAACAGATGTATTTAGTTTTCCACCACCACCTCATAGGGCTAGATATAATTATGTATTTAACATATTTATCTGATATTTATGACATAAATATACTTATTTAATTATAATATCACATATAAATTCTTAATTTCCATTTCATGGGGGTATGATAACGTCGCTCATGTGTACGGCAGACTACCCCCACGCAAAGTGATATAATTCATATTTCACTTATAATTTAAATAAAGGTAGTAAGGATAAATTTAATTAATATATTTCATATATAATAAATCATAATTAATATATAAAACTAATTTATTATTTAATTTTCTTTTATTCCATTGTTCTAGAAAATGGAAAGAGCATTCACGCGTACGTATGGCCTATTGTCTCCATGAACGGTGTATTTCATTTTCTATATCTAAATTTTATGGATAAATATAAATAAATATATAATTAATATATATTATATTTATATCATATTTAATATTATTAAGATTATTTAACCATGATCAAATTAATAGGAATAAACATACGAAATCAAAACAACATGAAAAACAAAGCTGTTATTACCCAAAACGTGATTTTAACAAGGAATTGTTAATAACTGGGTAATAAAATGACATAAGTAATTAATATATGGTATTATATATATATTTATTTTATTTAATATATTTATAATAAAGATATATTTATTATAAATTAGTTTATAATGTGTACGAAGGAAGTCTAGACTTAAGGTAAGGTATTTTTGTCTCAAATTGTCTTCTTTAAGACATATGTTATGTTATGAACCTATCTTATTTTATGAGGTGTATATACTGAAAATTTTACATGTTATATCATGAATATAATTATTTTCATTATATTAAATGTTTTATTTTATTTTATGCTTAATGAGGCTTACGATTGAAAATATTACCAAAGCAGTAAGGGATTTTTGACTCACTTTTATTATGTGATACACATGCCTGATAAACCACTTGTTTAATTTGTGTGGTGAATATAATACCCATGGATTTATTTTAGGATTATTATCATGAAATTATGGGATATAAATATCTATATTATGTTATTTATTTCATGGGTTATACAATTCAAAATTTACAAAAGTTTTAAGGGTTTGATGTTACAATCTAATTTTTTATAAGGATTGTTTATTATTAAGCTTTTTATAATGAAACATTATGATCAAATTATACATAACTTCATAAATTTTATTATACACTAGTTATTTCATGATAATACATGTTTTACCTTAATTTTTCATTCTTTATGTACTCGAGATTCTAAAATAATGTTTTTAAAGAAAACCAACTTTCTTTCTCTCTTTGGTTGAAAAAAAAATTCTTTCATATCCATATTTTATAAAAATGTTTTAAATAATAATTTAATGATCATATATGATTTTTTAAATTCCCTTTTACCCTTTTCTACTTTTTAAAAAAATTAAAAGGAATATTCATTTCATTTTCAAAATAAACTCCATTTTTCATTTACCAAAAAATGTGAAAGGAATCGTTGTTTTAATGTGTACGATATAAAAAAATTTCCCACGAACAAGACCACTCAATTTTTTAAAGATTCCTTTATTAGTTTAAAATTTTATCTTCAAAGAAAAGTATTTTTACATTTTTTTTGAACATTTAATTTTAAAAAATGTGATTTTTTATTAAATGTTTCTTTTCTTAAGAAATGTTCCAAGTGATTTTATTTTAAAAAGCATTTTCCATATAAGATAAAATCATCTTATGTTACTTAACCCTTAATAAAGATAATAAAAAAATTTAACATCCTCGTTATTTCTTTGGATGGTTTATTTTTATGATGAAAATAGGTTATTGAAACTCATTTATTTTCCACAGTTTATACTATGATAAAATGTTTATGAAACCTATTTCATTTTCACAGGTTATGAGATGATGAATTTTTATGATCTTTTAGCACACAAATGTATAGATTATGTGATGGGTTAGATCTATATCACCCTAAAATGCATTAGGTAATAATGGATATCTCATGAGTTAATTATGTTATGCATAAACATGTTTTCATGTTCACAATTTTATGAATGGGACTACTTTTATGTCCATAATATTAAGCATAGGCCTAGTTTTAAAGTCTATAAGATTAAGTGTGGGCTTGGTTACATGTCCATAAGTTTAAGAGAGGGCCTGATTTCATGTTCTTAACTTAATGAGTGAACATGTTTCAATTTATCCATGTTCACAATGTTATAATATTATGTGTATGCCACAAATATATGTCTTATTCCAATGTTATGATCTCATATATTATGTACTTTTATTCATTTAGGATTAATTTATTATAAACTACCAATATTTCTTCCATAACTCAATTTTATGATCTATGATATGCAGAGAATGGTTTTCAGATATTAATATCGTGTTCTCATACCCTTATGCTCATGTTATTCTTATGTGACCATTTATATCTACCATGTTTACCCTTACTAATCATATGATATAACCCTTTATTATGTTTTATTCCCCATGTTATGAAGAATGTTTTATGTATAATAAGTCAAAGAATAGTGTTAGATATGATGAATTTAGTGGGAAAAGATGTACTTCACCCATGAAACAATTGTTTATGTTTCCAAGTTTCCAAAGGAACTAGGCCTAAACAGTTATAATGTGAATCATTATGTTATATGATGAATATTTATCTATTAAGATGTAATGTATACGTATGAAAAGTGTGGGTCATTATAGTTGGTATCAAAGAAAAGTTTTATTTAACCTTTGAAAACTAGGTTGAGAATAATTTAGTGAAGAACCCATAGGATGAGTATAAGTATAGGATAACATCCTAAGGATTTGGTAAGGAAGAGATTATGTGGTTTTTTGAGTAATACATCCCTATATGGATACTAAAAGTGGGTGTGGGTTTATAATAGATGTATCTAGGTCTATTAATCTAAAAATAGTTGTTCGAGTTTATCTTGAATATCATTTTGTTGAATGGTGTGTGTACCCTTATTGTGCACCTGGTTTGACACTCCCAAAGGATATGATTTGGTAAATTCCCATTGTCATGACCCGTCCTTGGGGCCCGTTCCGTGACTACCCCAAGCCCACCTTCCATAGGCCAGGGGAAGGAGACTAGCACCAAAGGCGTAAATCCTGATAAAAGGGAAGGCGTTGCCTTTATGAAATGTAAACACACACACATACACAGAGTACGAGTGGAAGTAAACACTAAGTAAAACTGAAAACAAAAGTAGTGCTGAAAGTAAGGGGACAGAAATATAAGCCCAACTGTAAAGTACAAATAAAAGAAAAAAAAGCTGGAAGGTGACAAGAAGCTCCTAGATTATCCACCACGGATCCAACCTAAAGGGTAGGTACAGATAGCACAGCTCCTAGATTTTCCACCACAGATCCTACCTGAAGGGTAGGTACAAATAGCCTCCTCAGTGCCCTCGTCCGTCAACCTCCTCCGGGTACCGACTCGTCGTGAGGTCCACCTCTGGGTACCGACTCATTATGAGGCCCACCTACAGGTGTCGTCCAGTCCTCGTACACTCGGCCTCCGTCAGCGCTGTCCGTCGTCTGCATCCAACACAACGAGGTGCGGGCATAGCCCGTGCAGGGGTGAGTATAATGATACTTAGTAGGGACCTTGAGACACTCAAGGTCTCACTAAATCCAACAAGGATAAACCAAAAATAAATATCTCAATTGATAACTTTACTTAGTTATATGCCCATACATATACCTAAGTTATCAAGTAACCCATCACAATCATGAGGAAAACACAAAGGTCATTGACTCAGCTCAAACAAGGATTTTCATTATCAAAACCAAAACTGCTAGAGAACTCATCCTCTTTCGATTACAGTGGACCTATCATGACTCTGAGGCACTACTCACTAACCTTATACTGTTGAGGTACTCCTCCTGTCGAGTACCGTGGGTCTGCTGCCAAATACCGGGTGCTCTGTCCGCTGTGGGTCTGCCGCCAAATATCGGGCGCTCCCCCTAATAGCCTACAGAGGTACTCCTCCTGTCGAGTACTGCGGGTCTGCTTCCAACTACCAGGTGCTCCGTCCTTCGTGGTTCTTCCACCAAATACCGGGCGCTCCATCCACTGGGCTAATCGAATCACTCCAAGTCAAATTGGTCAAGCAGTCATCAGGTCTACAGCTACTAGGTCTCTGCATTCCGTACGCTCGCCTTCGGGAGGGTCTGCTCAACGAGCTGCTGGTCGTTACTTCAAAGTTTCAAGAAGTCTCATGTAGAAGTAACATAAAGGACTGCCTCATCATAGAGGTCTCAATGCAACAGACGGTGCGTTAATCGGACGCCCGATCTGTGAGTTATTAGCATTTCCGTTCCAGGGGCCCAGTTGGATTTCGGGTACAATCCAACCCGACCATACTCAAACTGCATCCAAACCTCAGGTGAAGTATTCCAAAAGAATCTTATCATCAAGAGTAATCCAACGTAGTCAACGGCACGTCAATCGGGCGTCTGGTCCTCAAGTTATAAGCGTTCCCGCTCCGTAGGCCCGATTGGTTTCGGGTTCGAACCAACCCGACCATACACAAAATTCTCCGAAACATTGCGTATAATATACCAAAACGACCATATCGATCTAAGGAATCCTACGCAACTGACGGTGCATCGATCGGAGGTCTGTAGCTCAAGATATGGTCGTTTAATCGAAAACAGCCCGAAAATAGGGGTCTGGGCCCGGTCCGACCCGGACCAACACCCCCCGGGTCGACCCGACCCGGGTCCAGGTCCAGCCCGGTAGGGAGCGGCCCGGACTAGCTGGGGTGGCCCATCCCAGCCCGGCCCGTGGACGGCTGAGCATTACGTGGAGCGGGGGAGGTGTGGACTCCCTGCTGATTGACACTGGCGGCGCCAGCTGGCGCCGCCCTCCGGGCATCCCAGATCCCACGCAGTCGCGGGATACTTCGCGTCGCCGACGTGGTTGTTTCCATGGTGGGTCTTCTCTAGAGGTGCTCTGGGGTGCCACTTCCTCTAGGCGGTCGGACGGCTGTCGGCCGCGACCTCCAGTCATCGGCGCCGCCGCGCCGGCGACCCGTGCCGCCTTGAGGTTCTTGCGGGCCACCGAAGTTGCTCTGGTGGTCCGATTTAGCTTCTGTCTATGACGATGGTCTTCTCAAGTCCCAAACTTTACTGTGTGGGTTCCTAAACACCGTTGTGCTTCTGTTCACCCATCTCCATGCAAACCGCGCATCAAGAACATGTTGGCGGTGGATCTTCACTTTTTCGGTAGTTCGTACCCACAGTGTTAGCAGTTTGAATAATCACCCAACAAAATATTCTTCCATGCTCGAGGGCATAAATCATGTAAACATAAATATGCAAAATCCCCCTACCTTGATTATGGTTCATTCTTCATTTAAGGGCATCGCCTCACTTGTCACGGAGAGAATAAAATAAAGCACGTCGTCGATCCTCAGATCGGTTCCTTCAACGGTTGTTGCGTTCTCCATTCTTCATTGAAGGATGACGTTGTCGGAGCTTTGCCAGATATTTCCCCGTGATCTCCAATCCTTTCACCAACGGATTGATTAAATAAAAAGAAACAATATCCATGTTTAGCTCATTAATATGGTTCATTAATGAACCTTAATTAAAGCACCATTAATTAAGTGTGTGTTGCGGTTTCACAACAAAATAAATAGATCATTAAATGCCTTATTTAATGATCGTTGTTACACTTCGGTTCTGCAAACCATTTCTCAATGGTCAAAGAAAGAATAAAATAACTCATTTAGTTATTTTATTATTTTTCTGAAAAGTCCAAAATTTAACTTTTTCGTCAGACTCTTGCCAACCGAAGTTAAGCTTCACCTAAGCGAATCTTAGCGCTGCGAGTTCATCGGTGCCCTCGGATTTCAATTCCAAGCATAGATTCAAAAGATAGAAAAACCCGCTCATTTTTTTACTAAACATACCCGAGCTAAACTTTGGAAATTGATTCTGGGCACACCGGGCCTCGAAATCGAATGCTGTCAGAATCTACAGACTCGTAAAATTCCATTGAAATTAAGAAAAAAAAAATCCTTGAAATTTTCGGGTCTTTACATTACTCCCACCTCAGGGATTTACATCCCCGTAAAGCTATAACACAAACTAGAGAAACTAAAGTAGGTACCGAGCATGCATATGAGCCTCCCGCTCCCATGTTCTCTCTTAGAGGTTTCCCGTGATTCCAGCAAAAGCGCATAAGAGGAATCGACTGTCCCCATAGGACCCGCTCCTATCGATCCTCAACCTATACTGGAACCCCGTGAAGGTTGCCCCATCTTCGATGTCTAGCTCTCAGTGGTCGATGATGATGGATAGGTTGTGCACACATCCCCTCAACTAAGATACGTGGATGACGTCGTGCATCTGGTGCAATTGAGGTGGAAAGGCTAGGCGGTAAGCCACCTCACCAACCCTACTAAGGACTTGGAAAGTTCTGAAGAATCGTGGAGATAACCTATTTCTCCAGCCAAATATCTGTAGACCTTGTCAAGGTGAGACCCATAAGGAAATGCGGTCACCATCCTCAAACTCCAGTGGTCTTGTCTCCTATCGGCATAGGACTTCTGTCTGCTCTGTTTAGTATTTATCTGCTCCTGGATGATCTGAACCTTCTTCGTCATATCCTGAACCATCTCTAGTTCTACACATGCAGATTCCAACACTATCCACAAGGGATATCTGAAACGCGGCCAGCTACTGTCCTGCCTCTCCTAACAGCTGAATTCCTAATCTCCTACTAAGAGCATATGCTACAACGTTCCCCTCCCCAGGAATATAAATTATCTTGAAGACATAGTCCAGGAAGAATTAAAGCCATCTTCATTGTCTCAAGTTCAGGTCTTTCTGAGAGAAGATACACCTGAGACTATTGAGTTGGATAGAACCATAAACTGTTCACTCAACAAACAATGGGTGAGAATAGCCAATTGTAAGAACTCATATCCACCCTTCTTTGTCTACGTTATATAAGAGCTGTTGAGATTTCTCCTCTTTCGAAAAGATAAATCTGGTCTCATCCCCTGGATGAACCACGTTCTTTGCCTAATAGTGTCAATCCTGACATGAATGGTACAATTTGTGTCTTGAATGATGTCGTAAGTCCTCAATGCTACTACTAAGAGATCTAACTGTTACTCTCTCCTCCAAGGGTTGAGTCACACTATCAGCATCAGTGTATGGTTATTGGGTATCCTCCTTTAGGAATCTCGCAAGTGAGGGTCAAGAAAACAGTTTTAACTAGAACCTCTTTGTATCAATCATACAAAAAGGACAGGAAATTAAACGTCACAAAGAAAAGTGTCTTTTATTACTGCAGCTCAAAGTACAAAGACACATAACAACCTCAAACAACAACAACACGGAAACTAGAAGCACCAAGAACAAAGGCCTCCATGCCTGGAACTAGTCTCACTCCTGTCCACCAACTTTCAAAGCTCCGTAGTCGTAAGATTCAGCTACCTGAATCTGTGCTCTCCCATATCCACCTGTTCCCTGTGGTCGGGGTGGACCTCCTGGTGGTGGTGGTGGAAACACCTCGAAGCGTTGTCCACCTCCAGCTGCACGGCCAGCTCCTCTGCCTCGGTCTCCTACTCCTTGCAGTCCGCCTTGATCGAACCTCTGACTCTGCCTGGGAGTTCCTTCATCTATCTGTTGATTGTCTTTACGGTAGGTCGGACAGTCACGTGCCATGTGACCAAGCACTTTGTAGGAGTAACACGGCCCGCTCCTCACACAATTGGATCTATCTCCACTCTGGTTGCCCCGCACAACTGAACCTAAGTCGTGCAGTCGGCCACCAGTGGGTCTAGTCCTCTTGGTCCCTTGTGTCATCTGTCTACTGTCAGATTCAGAAGACTCTGTTGCATGTCGACTAGTGGTGGGTCCCACCACTGTAGACTGCTCAACAAGGAAACTCTCTACTAGAAGGGCTCACTCTAATACTCTCATCTACATCGGGATGCTATGAGAAACAATTGAAGCTCTAATATCTCACCTGAGCCCCTGCTCAAAGGTCCGGGCCCTGAAAAATGAGTCTCTTATTATATATGTAGAGTAGCGCAAGAGGTCTGTGAACCTTGCCGAGTACTGTGCTACTGTCATTTTTCCCTGATACAGATGCAGTAGCTCCTGTATACACACCGTTCGAAGGGTGGATGGTACAAACTTTTCCCAGAACAGGCTCTTGAAGTCTTCCCATAGAAGTTTATCCTCGTCATGCATCTGAAGCATCAGGCTCCACCATTTTTCTGCTGCTTCCTGTAGGAGGCTGGCAGCAAGGATCACCATGAAGTCCACTGGTGTACCTACTAGCCTGAAGAGTCTCACCACAGCCTCCAGCCAATCCTCAGCTGCCTTTGGGTCCATCATTCCCTGGAACTTGGGTGGCCTCTGGAGTTGGAACTCGTGCAGCACGCTCAAGCGGCGTTCATCGCCTGCTGCTGGGGCTGGTGGCATCGGTGGCCCAACGGGTGGTAGTACCGATGGTGCCTCCCCTAGTGCCTCAACTGGAAGAGGACCCTATACTAAGTCCCCATCGCTCGGAGGGATGTCAGTACGTACAACTCTCAGGGCTCTAGCTGGTCGTCCGTGGGGAGGCATCCTGAAAGAAATAGATGTGACACGGTCAAAATACTATACCTAGTGAGCTGACCTGGTTTGAGCTGACTTAAAGAAAACTTTTGGAAACACACACGCAATCAGTGTTTTCGTGCACTGAGTCGTAAATCAGAATTCAGGGTCCTGGTGTATGAATACGTCGTCCACCACACCAACATTGGACTCCCTGAACATAAAACCACACTGAGTACACTTAACATTATTGCTTCATAGAAAAGAAAATATCAGAGTCCTATGTTCTGTAGTAGAACCGACTCCTCTGATACCAATTTGTCATGACCCATCCTCGGGGCCCATGCCGTGACTGCCCCAAACCCTCCTTCCATAGGCTAGGGGCTGGAGACTATCACAGAAGGAGTAAATCCAAATAAAAGGGAAGGCATTGCCTTTATGAAACATATACACACACACATACCCAAAGTACAAGCGGAAGTAAACACTAAGTAAAACTAAAAACAAAAGTAGTGCTGAAAGTAAGGGGCTGGAAATAAAAGCCCAACTGTAAAGTACAAATAAAATAAAAAATAGCTAGAAGGTGACAAGCAGCTCTTGGATCGTCCACCATGAATCCTACCTGAAGGGTAGGTACATATAGTGTAGCTCCTAGATCGTCCACCACAGATCCTACCTGAAGGGTAGGTACAGATAGCCTCCTTAGTGCCCTCATCCGTCAACCTCCTCCAGGTACCAAATCGTCCTGAGGTCCACCTCCGGGTACTGACTCGTCGTGAGGTCCACCTCCAAGTTCCCTCCAGTCCTCGTACACTCAGCCTCCGTCAGTGCTGTCTGTCATCTGCATCCAACACAACGAGGTGCGGGCATAGCCCGTGCAGGGGTGAGTATAACGATACTCAGTAGGGACCCCGAGACCCTCAAGGTCTCACTAAATCCAAAAAGGATAAACCACAAAGAAATATCTCAACAGATAACCTTTACTTAGGTATATGCCCATAAATATACCTAAGTTATCAAATAACACATCTCAATCATGAGGAAAACACAAAGGTCATTGACTCAGCTCAAACAAGGATTTTCATTATCGAAACCACAACTACTGGAGAACTCCTCCTTTGTCAATTACAGTGGCTCTATCACGACTCTGAGGTGCTACTCACTAACCTTATACTATTTAGGTACTCCTCCTCTCAAGTACCACGAGTCTACTGCCAAATACTGGGCACTCCGTCCGCCGTGGTTCTACCTCTAAATATCGGGCGCTCCCCCTAATAGCCTACATAGGTACTCCTCCTGTCGAGTATCGCAGGTCTGCTTCCAACTACCAGGCACTTTGTCCATCATGGTTCTGCCGCCAAATACTGGGTGCTTCTTCCACTGGGCTAATCGAATCACACCGAATCGAATCGGTCAATCAGTCGTCAGGTCTACAGATACTAGGTCTCCGCACTCCATACGCTCGTCTCCGGGAGGGTCCGCTCCATGAGCTACTGGTCGTTACTTCCAAGTGTCATGAAGTCTCACTTATAAGTAACACAAAGGACCGCCTCATCATAGGTGTCTCAACGCAACAGACGGTGCGTCAATCGGATGTTCGGTATGTGAGTTATTAGCATTTCCGTTCTAGGGGCGCAGTTGGATTTCGGGTACAATCCATCCTGTCCATACTCCAACTGCGTCCAAACCTCAGGTGAAGTATGCCAAAATAACCGTATCATCAAGATGAATCCAACATAGTCAACTGCACGTCAATCGGACGTTCGGTCCTCAAGTTATAATTGATTCCGCTCCGTGGGCCTAGTTGGTTTTGAGTTCGAACCAACCTGGACATACCCAAAATTCGCCAAAACCATGAGTGTAATATACTGAAATGACCGTATCGATCCAAGAAATCCTATTCAACTTACGGTGCATCGATCATAGGTCTGTAACTCAATATATGGTCGTTTAATCGAAAACGGTCCGAAAATAGGGGGTCTGGGCCCTGTCCGGCCCGGCCCAACACCGCCTGGGTCGGCCCGAACCGGGTCGACCCAACCCGGGTCTAGGTCCGGCCCGGTAGGGTGCGTCCCAGCCGGACTGGTGTGGCCCGGCCTGCGGCTGGAGCGGCCCGGCCCGCGGTCAGCCGCGGCTCGGCCAGCCGGGCCGAGCATTACGTGGAGCGGGGGAGGTGCAGCCTCCCAGCTGATTAACACTGGCAGCGCCAGCTGGCGCCGCCCTCCGGGCGTCACGGATCCCATGCAGCTACGGGATCCTCTACGTCGCCGTCGTGGCTGTTGCCACGGCGGGTCTTCTCCGGCAGCACACTAGGGCGTCACCGCCTCCAGGCGGCCGGCCGGCCGGCGACCCACGCCACCTTGAGGTTCTGCGGGCCACTGGAGTTGCTTTGGTGGTCCGATTTAGCTTCTGTCTACGTCGGCGGTCTTCTCGGGTCTTGAACTTTACTATGATGGCTTCTAAACTTCGTTGCGCTTCCATTCACCCGTCGCCACGCAAACCGCGCATCAAGAACAAGTTAACGGTGGATCCGGACTTGTTCGGTAGTTCGTACCCACCGCGTTAGTAGTTTGAATAATCACCCAACAAAATATTCTTCTATGATCGAGGGTATAAATCACATAAACATAAATATACAAAATCCCCCTACCTTGATTATGGTTCATTCTTCGTTGAAGGGCGTCGCCTCACTTGTCGCGGAGAGAAGAAAAAAAGTGCATCGTCGATCCTCGAATTGGTTCCTTCAATGGTTGTTGTGTTCTCCATTATTCATTGAAGGATGACGTTGTCGGCGCTTTGCCAGAGATTTCCCCATGATCGCCAATACTTTCTCCAATATATTGATTAAATAAAAAGAAACAATCTCCACATTTATCTCATTAATTTGGTTCTTTAATGAACCTTAATTGAAGCACCATTAATTAAGCGTGTGTTGCGGTTTTACAACAAAAGTAACAGATCATTAAATGCCTTATTTAATAATCGTCGTTACATTGTGGTTCTGCCAACCGTTGATCAATGGTCTAAGGAAGAATAAAATAACTCATTTAGATATTTTATTATTTTTTTGAAAAGTCCAAAATTTAACTTTTTCTTCAGACTCTTTCCAACCGAAGTTAAGCTTCGCCTAAGCGAATCTCAATGCTGTGATTTCATCGGTGCCCCCAGATTTCAATTCCAAGCACCGGTTCAAAAGATATAAAAACTCGCTCATTCGTTTATTGAATGTACCCGAGCTAAAATTTGGAAATTGATTCCGGGTACACCGGGTCTCGGAATCGAGTGCTATCAGAAGCTATATACTCGTAAAATTCCAAAGAAATTAAGAAAAAAAATTCCTTGAAATTTCCAGGTCTTTACACCCATTTTATTTACAAACAATCATGATGGATTTAAATATATGATGACCATGAATAACTTAGGTTAAACCTAAGGTTTCATAGATAGAAAATAAGGTTCCATGATTTAGAATTCCTATAAATTATTTTTCAGGATTATGTGTTTTCCACTATGATTACTATTTCTCACACTATTTTTTTGGGTTTTAGTCAATAACGAGAACTAGAAGGAATTGTTTTAATGGTGAATGTGATAGAAAATGTTTTAATGAGACACCAAATGGGATGATTACTGGATTAAAGGATATTATGATTATTCCTAATCAGTTATCATGATATATAATTAACAATTTACACCTTAACAAACCCTTGGACACACCAAAGAAGATAAGGATAGAGTTCACTAAGAGATCAGGTGATGGTGACCATAGAGGAAGTAAGATTTAGTTTCTTAAATGTCAAAAATATGGGAAGAAGTACTCAAGTGAATGTCTGAAGGGAATAAGAAGTTTTTTTATGTGTGGATAAGAAGGGAAGAGATTAAGAAATTGTCAAGGAGAAATGAAAAGTTTAGTTAATTAAATGGATGGAAATATTGGTCTCCCAAAAGTTTTATCAACAGATGAATATTTTAAATGTGGAAAGTATGGGAACTATGAAAATAGATATCCTTGGGGGGAATATCAAGAAGAGGATCAGCAAGGTTTTATGAGTAAAGGATTTTTTTTATGATGAAGATACTATAAATATCATATGAAAGGAAATAAGTGTTAAGTAATAAGACAACGAAGCCCAGTTAGTAGTTTACAAAGGAAGTGGAATGATTTATGGGTTTATGTATTGGGATTAAAAGAGTTAATTTGAAGAATAATTTTTATTAATGGCATTTTAGATATTAGAATCATGAAACATCAATGGATTGTTTCTTAGTATTTTTTCATGAAGGATTTGCAAGAATATGTTTAATGGTATTAATGACCTAGAAAATTGTTTTAATGTAAAGGTGATATTTTATATATAATGTTTGATTAAGGGAATATAACCCTTAATATGTTCCTAATGTTAAGATAATTGTTTTTAGTTTGGATAAAGATATGATTGATATGGATAAAGTAAATTGGATAGTATTGATGGCCTTAAAATAGATTAATGATCTATTGACAAAGGGGTTTATGTTATCATTAATGGATTTTATGGAATTATTGGATTTATGGAATGAATTCAATAATTTGTGGTTTTATTTAAGTAATGAGGAAGCATGTATGTTTCCATTGAGGTTTTAGTATAATACTAGTTATTACAATGTTTTAGGGGAATATATGACCAAGGTGTTCGCATATTTGGTATGTGAAAATTGAAAGCTACATTATTATGTTTAAGGGGTTAATAGTATATTGATTTTCAGAAATATAGTGACCTTATTTATAAGTATTTAATTTTAGAAGGGTCATAAGGTTAAATATTTATGAAATGATTTAAGTTGAGATTTGGATAACATTTTAGAGATTAATGTATTATTTCACCATATAAATATTTATGAATATTGGATAACCTATGCTAACCATTTTGGTTTTGATGATAACTAGAGATAGAACGAATGACTTACTATTCTTTTATGGATCTAATGATCTATTAGTGCTTCAGGCATGAAAAAAATCATCTAAATCTTTTTGAAATCGATTAAAGCACAACCAAAGGTGAGAATATGCTTATTGAATGTAAAGAAATAAAGTAAGTATATTTTCTTATGTTATATATAATGATAGTAAAAATTCCCTTAACTTTATGAAATATATCCTAAGATAAAAATATTGTCCTATTAATTTCATTTTTATTGAATCAATGGTATTTTAACTCATCACATGTTTATGGTTTTTTGATGGTTAAATTTCTCATGACCATGTTCTATATCACTATATATTAATATTTGGGAATTTGTATTCTCTTCCTTGTCCATATTTTCATTTCCCATCAATGTTATACTATTTGAAAACACATATATGTGTTATCCTAGATGACCTTAATATTTTACCATTCATTCTTTTTAAGACGAATGTTTTATCAACCCTTTTTCGATGTGGGTTTTTTGCAAAGAAATTTTCAAATGTCAATCCCTTGATACATAGTTTAGTTTTGGTACTGTATATTATCCTTATATATATGTTTAGTCTAAGAGAATAATTCAAATCATAGAGAATATGTTGAGATTTTTTTTCTATGGATTTAAATGTTGTTTAGGATCAACGGCTTCCATTATTCAATTTTTCTCACAATAATAGCTTTCAATTGAGCATTCAGATAGATCCTTATGAATACCTCTATATAATGAAGTGTAAAACTCTAACATACTGAGATAAATTTAGAGAAATAATTTTATTAGGGATTGGGTTATCTAAAGAAATTTTAGAGTAGCGTAGAGTCTTTCTACAACACATAAGGGTGGGATAAAGACAGTAGAAAATTTATGCTAACAATCGTCGATGTGATCTAGAATTTGAAGTTAGTGGAAAGGTGTTTCTATGAATTTCTCCATGGAATAAGGTAATGAGATTTGAAAATAATTTCAAACTAATACTTAGTTATATTGGTCCCTTTGAAATTCTTGAGGGTGTTGAGATGGTATCTTATCAATTGGATTTTCCACTGAACCTCTCTCATGTCCAGGATGTGTTCTATATATCTCTCCTAAGGAAGTATATACATGATCCTTCACATGTACTGAACTTAGAGGTTTCACCACCGGAGCATGATTTTTCTTATAAGTAATAACCATCAAAGATTCTAGACTACATATAGAATTTTTTACAAAATAGGACCACTCGTCTGGATGAAGTTTTTCAGTGAAACCACCTACTTAAGGAAGCTATGTACAAACCTATGGATGTAATGAGGCAAAATTATCCTTATTTGTTTTTACAAGAGCAATAAAATTTATAGGGATAAATTATTTTTAAGAGGTTTATAATTTAACCTCTTGAGATTTTATGAAATGGTTTTTTTTTTTGAATAAATATAATTTCTTTGAGATCTTGCATTATATGCAACACTGAGTTTTAAAAAAATAGAAATATACTATTCATAATATCATTTAATATTGACCATTATAACCAATACAGTAAACTTGGTGGTATGAATAGGAATAAAAAACTTTTAAATATTATTTATAATAGTTTTATATAATAAAACCTTATTGACAAAAAAGTGATTAATTTTTAGTAAAGTCTTTATATGTTTTGAAAATACAATTTTCTCAAAAAAATCAATAAATTTTGTGAATAAATCGTAAAAGTAATTTTTTCCAATTTTAGAAAATTTATTTGAAAAAATAAACTTTATTTTTTGAAATCAACATATCAAAATTATTTTTGAGTAAATTTTTAATAATTTTATGAAAAGATTAATTTTTTGAAGAATGGTAAAAAAATAATGACTTTTATTAAAATTGTCTTTTCATTTAAAGAATTTACTAAGTTCCATATTATTTTAAAATGTTTTAAATGTAAAAATAGTTAAATTATATACTTATTAATATAATTTAGTTTATTGGAATCAATTTTATATTGAAATTTTATATTAAAACATTTTATACTTATGAAACTTTTCTCTTTGTAAAAATCACTTTCTTATCACGTCTATAAGTTTAATTTTAAAATAAATCTTTCCACTAATGTGAATTTAATTTATAAAATTTTATTTAATATTTGTAATAAAAATAATTTTTATTATATAATAAGGTAAACTTATTATTTTTTCAAAATGAATAGTAAAAACAATAAAAATTAATTATCACGATTTAAGTTAAAACGGGTTTACCAGAAGGTTAAACTAAAAATATAAGGGATAAAATGAACTATGAACATTTCCAAAACACATTTTTTGGATATTTTTATAAATTATCACATGTAATGTTTGATAATGAACCATTTGGGATCCTTTTTCATGTAAAAAAATGTGGGTACACTTTGTTCTTTTCAAAAATGCCAAGTGTGTCCTCTTCCGCAGTTATAAAATGTCACACCATATCCCCTCCTCTTCAAACTTAAAAAACCCTTTAGTTCAGAAAATACCTGTCCAAATACATTTATTTATTATATATAAACATAATAGATGCATTATTTTTATTATGAAACCTTTTTAAGAAATATTTATATGAAAACCTAAAGAGTTTCTCCAAAGAAGAGGTAAAATTATTAAACTTGTGTTTTTGTATTATTTATTCTTCCACATCCTTAAAATATTCTCTAAAAATTATGATATAATAATAAAAATATATACCATATATTTATATTTTATTCTGTTAATGTAATAACTTATATCCACCTCCTCTTCCATCAAATGGAAAATGAAACCATCGATCATGTGTATGGCGGACTACCACCTCGCGAACCGACGTAGTTTGTTTTCAATCCCCACCATTCAAAACTGGATATAATTATGAATTTAAGATATATATATAATATTTATTGCATAATTATATTTTTAAAATTATAATATCACATATACCTTCTTACTTTTCATTTTTTGGGTGTATGATAACGGCACTCGTGTGTACAGCGGACTACCACCACGCGAAGAAATTTGATTCGTTTTTCACTTAATATTTACATAAAAATTAATAATAATAAATTTAATGAATATAGGTTATATATATGAAATAATAATGAATATATAAATTTTATTTATTATTTACCTTCCTTTTATTCCATCCGTTGAGAAAATGGAAACAGTGTTCTTGTGTATGTACGGCCTACTGTCGCCATTAATGGTGTATTTAATTTTCTATCTCTAACATTTATAGAATATTATAAATAAATATATACTGAATATTTTATAAATTTTTATCATGTTTAAAATTTTATATATTATGTAACCATGATCAATCATTAGGACCAAAAATAACAAATCAAAACATACATGAAAAACCAAGCAGTTATTACCTGAAATGTAATTTTAGCAAAGAATTATTAATAAACAGGTAATAAAAGGTAATAAGTGAATAATATATGGTATGATATATATAATTATGGTTATTTAATATATTTATAATAAACCTATATTTATTATATAGTATTTTTAAACATGTTGTCTCAAATTTCCTTCTTTGATACATATGTTATGTTATGCACTGATCTTATTTTATGAGATGTATAGACCGGCTATTTGACATGTTATATCCTAAATATAATTATTTTAAATATATTTAATGTTTAATTTGATGTTATTATTTATTGGGTATTACAATTTAATATATTTACAAATCGATAAGGTATTTTTGTCTCATTTTTATTTATGTATGACACATGTCGTATACACTACTTTTTTTGTGGTGTATATACTTACTGTGGATGTATTTGATGATATTATCATGAAATATGAGATATAAATATCCATATAATGTTATTTATTTCATGTGGAATATGATTCAAAAAAATTCAAAGTGGTAAGGGTTTGACGTTACAATCTCATTGTTTATCAGGATTGTTTATGATTATGATTTCGATAATAAAATATTATGATCTAATTCTCAAGAGAGTCATGAATTTTCTTATCCTATAGTTATTTCTTGATAATAAAACACTACTATAATTTGTGCCTTTATCCATAGACCTATATCCAAGGTCAGTAAGAACCATGTATATAGATCACTTATACCCATGTCCATTTTATGATATGTGCCAGTAGTCCACCTCACTCCCACTTCTCCCTAGACTCATGAGATTCCTCCTCCCCCTACCCTCAAAAACTTCCTCCCCATCATGACCCTCCTCCCCCAATATTTCCATCCAACCTCCTGCCATCCTCCTCTAACAATTCCACCCAACTTCTTCATGATCCTCCTCCTCCTCTGACGCGGTCACCCCACCTTTGTGCTAGCATTGCTCTGATACTTCTCTGACACTACTATGATGTTACTCTAATGCTACTCCAATGTGGACTCCCCACATTCTTATATGATTCACCTTTGATTCATCCACCCCACCTCCCAGTTATCCTCCTTCTCCAACACAACTATGACAAAACTTCTATGAAGTTATAACATAGATCTGACATGACCACCCCACCTCCCAGTATCATACTCCTTTGACACAACCACCCCCAAATGTTCTACTCTGACATAGAGACCCACCTCACTGATTTCTCATTCAAACTAAGCCCTACCCTCATGATCCTCCTACTCTCTTGATTTATTACTAACCCCATTTGGCCAACCGTAGCGAAATCCTCCCTTCCGTGATTTCTTATACCAAATATTTACCTCCTCTTCTAATGAATTGCATATGCACAAATGGTTAGGGTTCCCCCAATTTCCCCTATAAACTCATTTTTATTCAATTATAATATTTAATTAGTGAGACATTGAACCATATTAATTTCATGAACATACATTTTCATTATTTTCTCCCTAAATCAATAACTTATTTGGATCTCATTGTATTATTGTTGAATAATTTGATTTTTACACTGTTTATATACGCTTATACTAGGTCAAATTCATAACTTAGTTATATTTCATATTCTTCCATGTTTATATTTATGTAAGTTTATGGTGGTGGCCAAAAAACATGTTCTATATTCCCTTTTCTAATATGATCATACCCAAATTGAAAAAGTACCTATATTACATAGATATTATAGGTATGATAAAATTTCCAGGAACTGCTGCATGATTTTTATCTCATCAGGGTTTATTTGATATCACTTACTGAATACTAATTATAGAAATTATCACCTATTGTAAGTGTTTTTTTATAATTATTTCTCATTGATGAAATCCATCTCTACAACATATATATGCATATTTTTAGTAATGAAACTAACAATTCTTATTTTTTAAATTGACCATCTTATGTGATAAGTGCGTAAATAGTTTTCAATAAGTGAAGTCAATAATACACTCAATATTTTTGTGTTAAGTTCTTAAACAATTTTAAGTAAGTATAATTATTTTTTAATTTCATAAAAGACTATAAATCTTATGCATAAATTAATTATTTGTTGGTATATGATATTTTTCATGCATTATTGATTGTTTTCTAAGTCTTTCTAATAGTTATGTTTTACATTAATCCATATTATAGTATTTATTTTACATGGTATTAAATTTTACTTTTGAGATCTCATGATTTATTATTTTTTACATCTTTTTCATTTACTATGATACATGAGAGTGTTATATGTAATTCAAAATACAGAGAAGGATTTTTTATGTAAATGATGTATTTTTTTATTCATGAATAATTTTTGTGGATTAATTTTTTTAATGGATAAGAATATATTTTTAATGAAAATTCTAAAATTTTCAATTTTTTTATTGTTTATTCTAAATTTATAACACTTTAAATATTTTTATATAATAAGTTTTCAAAAACTATAATATGTGTATTATAAGTAGTTTAAAATTGTGTTTTCCTACAAACCAAACATAGGTGACTCAAATTTCTTCAACATTTCACTAGTTGAAGTTTTTATCATAGTGTAATGATGAATTTTAATGTTTGACAATATATTTAATTTTATAATAACCTTTGTTTACTTTATAAAGACATTTCAATCCATATTACCTATTTTTTATTGAGTACCTAATTGGATGATACATTTATTGTTATGAAAAAATATAATTCTAAAGGATTCTTTCTAGTCAGTTATCATATTTTTTTTCACTGATATGATAATTTTAGTTTTTATTAGTGTGTTTATTTTGTGTGGTATGTTTCAAGTAAAATGTTTTATTATTGCACAATTACATTTTTTTGTGAACCCCTTTATTGGTGTAATGTGATTTTGTTATTTTTTTCATTTATTATTTCAATATGGGGTTTATGTTTTAGTAGTTGAGAATTTTTTATGTATTTAAATGGTTTTCGAATACATTAGTGTTAATTCATATAAAATAATCCTACTATATTGTTTTATATGCATCTTTTTCTTGATTTTAGTATAAGATTGAAGATTAATTTATTCTATTCACAAGTGTAATAATGGATATCTACTTACAAGAGTGCTGATTATTAGATGCTTCCATCCACCTATGTCCAAAATATGAGTAGTCATTCAATCTTATATTACTATTTATTTCCTTAAAAGGTGATGCTTATGATGTAAGATCCTGAAAAACTAACTCAAGCACCATGTCAATGTCATAATTATGCCTAACGGTGTGTAATAATTTATTTCATCTATAATTTACTTATATATTAAAAACTATTTCAAATAAATGAATTTTAATTTGTATTTCCTTTTAGTTATTGATGTTTTATTTATTATATTTTAAATTTTTTCATGAAAATATGAGTTTATATGTTAATTTTTTTGAATTGTTTCAGCTTATATGGTAATAGTTTTTAAAAATTCTAAACCATAAAGTCCATATAGTTTATATGTTAATTTTATTAAACAAATCAACATAAAAATAAACTTATAAATGATATTTAAATTTTTTTTATATTTACATAAACATTTTATAATTTATAAATGGTTAATATATATATTTATTTTTTAATATATTTTATATGTGTATAATATTATATATTAATATTTTATATATGTTTATAAATATTATATGTTAATACAGTTTATAAGTTTATATGTCAATTCATTTTTAATTTTTCTTGTCTTTAGGTATGTGAAAATAAGACTTAGATGTATCATGATCAGATATTGGTCTTATATATAAAAATATAGATGTTCATAAATCATACCCAAGATAAAGGTATGCTCATGGACTCTAGGGATCTTTGTCATAGTGAAAAAATTGATGCTTTAATATTTGATTATTATTTGGTGGTTCAACTTTATTAGAATTCTTATAACATTCTCAATAGTGATAATGAGGTGACTGTCATTGAAGCTGCTAAGTGATGACCTGAGGCCAATGATATTCTTCACACTAGGATGATTTTAAATGTTTTATCTTCCTTTTTACCTCCATGTATCAAAACTAATATTGATTTTTTTATAAAAACCACAAGTAATTTGACAAAACAAATATTGTTTTTTTTTCTTATCTAGTTAAATCATATGTGATGAAATACTTTGCATTGTTGAGAGTGTGTTGTGTATTTAGTATACTTCTTTGAGTGTTAAATAAACCTTGATTTTATATTTAAATTTAATGTATATATTTGAGAGTTTGATTATAGTTACTCTTGATTTTATCTTTGTATTCAATGGTATTTAAACACTTTGGTAATATCTCAATAGGAAATAGAGTTCTTTCACTGTAGTTTAGTGATAGTTCTCTACTTATAAAATAGTATAAGTGGGTGTATTATGGTTTTAGGATATACAGTGAGTGAAATATATTGATAAAAATACTTATATCTAATGAGTAAATTACTTTCTTAGGTTTCTATGCATTTATTTAAACATTAATATTCAATACCATAATCAATAAAAAAATATATTTTCTATTAAATTTATGAATTATTTAGATATTTTATATATTTTACTCAATTAAATATTATTTTTTAAAGATTCATGATGCTTAAATATAATTCTATAATTCTTATGTACATGTATAATAAATCTCAATTGTCTATTTAGTAATCAAGGAAATCATTGTAATGATATTTCCTATTTTGGTCCTTTTAAATTTAATTGGTACTTTAGGTTTTCTTATATAATTTTTTAAGGAATATTATACTACTATTCAATTTTTGGAGCTTCCCTATATCATCACTTCAAGGTGTTGCAACAATGTGTTATTATGATTTATGTGTAATTGATTCTTCTTACTATATTTCAGTAAGTTTCATACCCATATCCAATCTCAATAAGAACATATAACTACGTTCATATCACAATACACACACACACACATCTCTTTATTATTATAATGTTCTATATAATATTAATAAACTAATACAATATATATATATAAATTCAAAGGCAGGAAAATCTATAAAATTTTGTAGAGTGTGAAGGGCCACTTTTTGGGTTGGTGCTGAAGAGGAATTCCTTATAAGTGCTACTGAATTTTTAGACTAACAAGGTAGAATTATAGAAGAACTTGAATGATTTTCCTAGACAGTGATACTTATTCATGCGAATGATGGTTTCTCTTACAGACAATATGTAATTGGTAGGAAACTCTTCTTACAAATGGACCAAGGCTAGTCCTTTATGTACTCATGGTAGGATACTCATTCTCATAGACAAGGTACAAATTCATATACCAATGGAAAAATGCATCAACTATAGGACAAACTAACATAGTGGTTCTTATGGAATTTTTCATTCCCACCCTTCAGTGTCATTTCATCACATGCTCTCACATCATTCCTAATATTTTGGTCATTAGATCCCCTCTATATATTTAATCATTAATTATTGTGTAAAAAACCAAATTATTATGAATACATGTCTACCAAAGTCTTATGTATTCAAAGAAAATATCACTATAAATGTTTTGATGATATTTAATAAATAATTTTTCTCAATAAATTTAATCATTTTAACCATATCATTTTTCCATATTATTACCTTCTAAGGATCCCATGTTCTAGTTTTGTGATAATGATGTCAGTGTTTGGTAGATGTTGTAGTGTATATTATTGTGGGGTCTTGTGGAATTAGACACTCATGTTAATGGCGGATAGTGGTTGTTCCAATTAAGTACTGCATATTTGATAGTCTTGTTGGGATTTACATGTTTCCCGAGACACTGCATTGTATATCCAAGTGAATCCTTGTTTTTTATGTTCTATAAGACTATTTTGGCTCCAATCATCCAGGAACCTACATGTTATTATAAAATAATATATATTATTAAAATATAAAATTTTGAGTCTTCCAAAGGTGGTATTTAATTCTATAATATACTAATATACTAAATCTGGGTGCTCCTAAGTACACGTGTATCCTCTCCATGAATTCATTTCCCATTCATATTTTCCCTTTTCCCAATCTGTTCTCCCAGATTCTCATCTCCCTCCAATTTCCCACCACTCAGTTACAACCTTCCTATTTATTCATCTATGAACTTCTCTATCATCCTCCTTGATGAATACCTAACTTAATACGCCTGTGATAATTCATCCACACCCTTTCACAGACCTATTTTCCCATCCCAAGCTCAATCCCTCTATCATGTGTGATTTCCAAGAGTTTCATCCCAAATCCACTACCTTCCATAATTTCTCTTCGTCACTATGCTTCACATCCAATCGATTCATATCTATCTAAAATACATTAATTTTGTGTGAACTCAAGGAGTCTCTCATGTATTTATTCTAGAAAACTCTAATCCTTATTCCCACTCTAAGCTATCCATTTTTTGTTTCCTATTAAATCATGTTATCAAATTTTGAAGTCATAAGTTTCACATTTCCTTACAAAGTATCCACCATTAACTCTTTGATTCCCTTGTGAGGGAACTACATTATAATAAGAAACTAGTATGATTAGGAGTCATCCCAATTTTATTAATGGAAGGGATATGAAAGAACCAGCCCACCTCCAACCCTGAAAACATCATCGAGACAAGTCTGGTTGATAATTAGGTATTCAATTTGGCCTTCACCAATTTATTTAGATTTGTGACTCTCGGTTTCTATTATTTATATTCATTTGTAGTGTATAGTTTCTTATGGATTTCACTATCCATGTAGTATTCCTATTATTTGATTGAATAATAGTTTTAAAAAAAAATAACCCTCTATCTGCACAAAAAAAAGGGTGAAAGCTACCAACACATAGGACCATTATAGTCTCATAGAGTTCAATTGAAAGATGTTTATTCACATGTCTTGTATTGGGTTTTTCACCTTATTTAGAAACATAAATTACAACAATTATATAAGAATAATTCATGTGAACTGGGATGAGTAAAATTCCTATTAAGATTTGATTACCTAAAACCACCCCTGAGAAATATGTTTACCTTTAAAATATATTATGTTACATGTATATCTATATTCATTGAATTTCACTTTTAAATGACAGGTTCTTATATCATATCAAGCTATTCATCTTCAAAAAAAACAATTATCCATTATATCACCTTAGAAATGGTATATACATTTTTTTTTAAAAAATTCTATTTTATATTAATTTAAAACATTTTATAGTTGTTAATATATAATCTATTAAAACATGAATTTTTTATTTATATCTCAATTATGTTTTATATCAAAAATCTACTATATTCAATACAAGAAACTAAAAATCTCTTTTGAATCTACATTATTATCTTCATATATTATTTGAACTAATTTCTATAATGATTATTTTAATTATATTTCACTTTCTCCCTTTTTATTTTTCAGGTTTTATTTACTTCTTATTCAGGCTCCGAGGTTCGATTTTCCTCTTCCCTTTTACCCTTTTTTACTCTTCATATTTCATTTCCCTATTCTGGTGTTTTATAAGAAAAAATGATTTTATTTTCTCCACATTAGTGGTTTATAAATTGTACATGAATTCTTTATTTGTTTTTTTTTTAAATTCAATATATTATCCATTGATTAAAAACCTCTAATATTTAACAATCTCCAATATTTTCAAACATGACCTTTTTATTTATATTTTGAATTTGTTTTTTGTCTAAATCTACTACTTTTAACTAACAAAAATTCCATTTTGAATCTATATTATTATTTTTGTCTATTATTTAGAGTGATTTTAGTTTTTATTAAATCTAATTCATCTATTAATTATGTTATATTTTGAATTTTATATCAGTTTTAGATATTTTGTATATTAAAAATTATGGGAATTTAATTTTTATTTGGATTTTTACTTGAGATTTAATTATATTAAAAATACAAACTGTAGAATTATAACATTATAAAAGAACATGAATTATGTTTGAAATAATGTATTAAACTCTTATAAATTAATTTATATATAATACTTGATATAATGTATTAGATTTTGGAATGATTTCATTAGATTTTATCTTTTTAATTTTCAATTTTAATGTATGTTTTATTTGGAAGCATTTCTAACCTATCTTTATGTAAGTGGAATGATTATGTACAGTGCAAGTTTCATTTGTAACCCGTCTATCAATATAAGTGGGATTTAATGTCATTTATAGCATGTTTGATAATATAATATTTCAGTTTATGTAAAATTTAATTAGTATTGTTTGTAACCTACATGTCTGCTAATGTAAGTAGAATTTGTAACCAGCATGATTATATAGAAAATTAGTTTTAATGTGCATTAAATTTTCATGCTTCTATAAAGTATAATCTAAGAGATATTAATTTAATGTGATTTTCTATCATTTGTAACTATAATTCTTCTGAAGTTTAATTCTTCTATATTATTCTAGGTTGTATTTATAAACCTTCTTGTTACTGTAACTGGGGTTCAGAATAATTTGTAACTTGCATTCCTTCTAATGTGAGTATCATATGTATTTTTGTTTATATATAAATGAATTTTTTACATGTATTAAATAGTATAGACTGAATGCTACTTGAATTAAATTCAACCTCCTTATTAATCTATCTTCCCGCCTGCTATTTCAAGTAGGAAACTATTTACATCTGTCAACTTCTTACTATTATAAGTGGCGTTCATTTATATAATTCCATGTTTCATTTATAACATACATGTTGATGTAATTTGGATTTAGAATCATTTGTAATCTATCTTATTTTAAGCACCATTTTTAATTTTCATTCTTCTATATAAATTAATTTCCAACATGCATTAAACATATTATACTAGAAAACTATTTTCATTAAAATCAATCTGACTGGTAATCTACCTTCTTGCTTTTGAATTTTGGGTTTGGACTGGTATTTGATGTAGTGTGTGACTGTTATTGATCTTGAATGGATACAACACTTCTGTAAGTTGATTTATTATTTTCATGGAAACATTTCATGAACTGTTGGTCATTTCACAAAGGGATTTTGGTTCTCTATTTTTTGGAGGTATTTCATAGTTTTTGTACTTATTTAATTCATTTGGTGTGCCTATGTTTTTTTATAAATTCTTAGATCCATGAGTTTGGATTTCCAAACCCATGGTTCTTGGTGTTTTTTTACACTACAAATATTTATTCACTTTCTTAGGGGGGTGTATTAATCAGGGGAATACCACACACCATGATTTTTCAACATGCATCTAATATTCCTACAATATTACTACCTTAGTATTTTGAATTAAAAATTTTTATAACATTATTAAAAAAACTTCTACAAGCTTAGAATCTATACATATATATATATATATTAATACTCAAGAATATTAAACTATTAATGTGTAGGTTTCACCAAAGATATGAAGATTGGGGATCATTTTTAAGCATGAAATGTCTAGGTGATCTCATCAATGAAGTTTTTCTGATGAAATTTTTGTAACAATGATTTTTTTTCTCATTTTTTATCTAATGGTTTTCATGATAATGGTTTCATGTCATAGTTAGTACTTTATCTACATTGAATGATAAATAATGATATTGATGGTATGTTATCTTTTATTTAATTCATAGTTTGACCTCTATGTAAGAAAATTTATTTTCTAGTGAGGTAATTGTATCTATCATATCCATTAAAATTATAAAAAAATTCTTTAATTCATTTAAATTTAATTTTTTTCAATTCCTTTTCCATGTATTTAATTCCTAAAATTTATAATTTTAAAGTATAATTATTCAAATCATTCAATTATATATATTATTTTTCATTTATTTAAAACCTTTTCTTATATACTTATCTTATATTTTGTTTCACATAACTTTTCATTACAACGTATTCTAAACTAAATAGTTTTTACTTATATTATTACACAGAATGGTGAATAGGCTGTGCATTTACATAGGAAAAGTATTATCTTTTTTAATAAAGATATATGAACATGGCTAGTTGATAGAACAGACACTCCCTGGATTATAGAAAATAAATCCCTAGATGATAAAGTGATATGAACCATCATGTTCCATATGAAAAAATCCCATAATGGATTTCTCATGCTTCCAAAATTAATGCTCAATCAAGGAATTATGATCACACCAAGGATGAAAAGGTACATGAAATGTACTTCAAGAGAAACTATGTGTAACTTAGGTAGTGGATGGGTCTGTACTATTATTTCCTAATCTAAGTGAGTTTGACCTATAAGGAATGTCTAGAATGGTAGGCTATGTGTTGGACCTATAGACTAATAAGGCATGTATTACCATGGCACTTCATGCCATATAACCGAAATAAATTATATTTAATTTCTCTACCCTATGTGTATACCCTATAAATGATATGAGAATGTACTAAATGAGATTCCTCAGTCGGGTCACTGAAATAAACAATGTGTCATTTAGCCTGCATAGCATGTGGGGATAGATCATTGACCTGGTGTGAACTAGGGTACACATTGAGGTATGGAATTCTGAGATACATGGAGAGTAACCCATGATAATATCATATTTTATATTTGTAATAAAAAAACTACTAGTGTCACAGGGTTATAGGATATATGGAATCGTATTCATAGGATTATAATCCATATAGTTGAGTTTTCTAAAATTGTTCAAATTCTTTATGTTAGGTTGAAAAGACTATAATGATAACACAAGAGGGGGTGGATTGTTTTCTTTCTAAAAATTTCACAAATCTGTCGATTCACAGCAACAGTATATAGAGCTGGTGGCATTTCTGTATGAGAGTATATGTAGCAAATATGAACAGGGAACAAACCACAACAATTTATAGTGGTTCGGGGCACAAAGATCCCCTAGTCTACTCCACCATTCACCCTCTCTGTGGGCTTGGTGAATTTCATTTGTAAGGTTATTGTATCATAATATTGATCCACAACTGAGTGCAGGCAGTTGTCACCCTTACAAAAAAAGTCTTACAAAGTAGAGCCTTCTGGTTATTTTATAGGGAACCAATAAAACCACAGGTTAGTGAAAGAAGTTTTCACTCCACCATAATTGAATACGAGAATCTGAAACTCAAGATAGATAAGATGTGGTTTGATGATAAATAGATATATCTTGTAGTTGCAGCATCACGCAACTGACAAAAGATGTATATTCAACTTCAGAAGAAAATAAACATTCAAATATATTTAAAGAGATCCAATTTCACAAGAGATCTTTGATTTTAAGAATATCAAAAAAAACAGGGCATCACACTTCCATAATTAAACATGTATATCTCTAAGATGTATTCCTTGTTTCAGAGATGCTTGATTTTTGTAATAATGTAAACAATTTTCAAAGGAATAATTCAATGAGTAATATTTTCACAAATCCATGGATTTTTTTATGATACTTAGAGAGATATATAATGATAAATCTCCAGCACAAATTATATATCTGCAAAAGATTCTTGATAAAATGAGTGAATTAAAATTCAAAAAAATACATCTCAGAGTAGTCGTAACTTCCCTTAAGAATAGAAGTAAAAATATCCTCTGTAAATGGAACTTTAAATCATTTAAAATGAGCTTTGAATCAATAAAAATTGAGATTTAAATATCCCTAACATTCCACAAAAACTGTTGCAAAAATATTTGATAAAGACGTAAATTCAAATTTCCGACATTGAAAAGTCAAACATAAGGTTCCTTCACAAAATGAAAAAATAACAAACATAGGGTTCAACTTCATAACATAGTGTTGATGATCTATACGTTTATCCTCATTAGCATAGATCTATTTACATAACATTGATTATTCATACGTTCACTTTTCCCAAATTTAAGGTTTACAATGTAATTTTGATTACAAAATTAAGGTTGATGATCCATACGTTTGTAAAGTTCTATACTTACATAGGGTTCTTTAAACATACTTTTTCTTTCTGAAAAATGTAAGGTTCTTATCCAAAAATAATATTCCTTAACCATATGTTTCTTCAAACATAAGGTTGATTAACCATACATGTTGATCCTTTAACATAAATATAAGGTATATTTCATATGTTACTTTCTTTGACGTATTGAATAAATAGTAATTCCAATAAACGAAAAACACTAAAAAGTGTTTCTAGAATACTCTTAAGAGTATTCCGAACACTTTAAAGAATATTTCTCTTAAATAAATAATTGAATATTTTTTCAAGATAATAATATTAATTTCCTGAAATACACTCAAAATAAAATCATTAGTAAAATAAACAAGTGTATTTATGAGCATCAAAATCAATAATATGTATAGAGTATTGTTGAGATAATACATGCCCAACACTTTATTCGCATTATGTGTTGTGACTCATGATTCCTCCTTCTAATTCGTCTTTTCCATTATTGCCCACGTATGACCCCGTTTGAACCATCATATACCCTTCATAGAGCTTCACTGGTTGTAAGTTTTTACACCTATTTAGGGCTACTACATCTTTAGTCAAATTCATATCTATGCCCCTAAGTGAATTCCTTGTCCTCTTTGAGTTAGATGACCTATCACTTTTTCATGACCTTAGTGTGTGTTCATATGTGAATTATGGACTTATTATTGACTTCTTATTGATTTAAATTGCTTATATGTGTTTCTTTGATTGGTAATTATTTTAATTGGTGATAAATAGATTTTTTTTTTATTTGTTGATTGATGATCGTGACCCTAAAATGGTGATACAAGGATTGAATTAGGTTTGTACATGTTTTAACTGATAAACTAGTTGGGGAAAGTTTAATATGAAATGCATAAGATAAATGGACAATAATTTGATGATTATAGATAGGTAAATAATTCTATCAAATTAAGAAAGAATGGGAATAATGGTGAACATTGATTGGTAGTTTTAAGTGGTACAATTTCTACTAAAATGATATTAGTGTTTAAGAGGGATAAGCATGTCCAGCCTACATTGGTAAATTAACCTCAAGATTGAAATATTTATAGTCATTCTTATTCTATCTTTGGTGGATTATAAAAATATAGGAATATTATTTTAAGAGTATAAAGTGGTGAATAAACTTATATGAAGCACAGAGTGCTTGGTCTATTGGACATATACTTGAGCTTACTAAAGTGTAATATTGGTATGCTTTAAATGGTTTTTTAAATTATCAAAAATATTAGATATTGAGACCTTGTTAGTGTTTATTTATGTGTATTGGGTTTCTAAAATTATTATCTTTAATATATAAAATAGATTTGTATTTCCATGTTGATTTCAAATGGTATGAAGGGGGATAAAATGACAACATGAGTTTTCATGGACAAGAAATGATGTGATGTTTTGTGTTTTTAGTGATGTGTGAGATTTTATCACTAAGCATGTTTTGATATGTTTGAATTGTGATAATGGTCACTTATAAGTGGCTCATCATGGACTAAGTTATGAAATTACATGGTATGATATAATTGTCCTTGAAGGTAATTGAACCTTGTTTTATTACACTATTATTTATATATTCACATACTTACTCCTTGAGTTAACAGAGGTTTTTGTGGTTTTTACCAAGGATTATGTTCTCACACATTTTATATAACACGTTTTTTGTGTAAAAATTGAATGCATGATGTTTTAGGTAATAGAAAGTGGCCTTTGTAGTTGAGTGTTAGTTTATAGATAGTTTGAAGCTTAGTCTGCAATCTTACAGATTATAAAGGAGTGGGTGTCTACACTTGATTCCATTATCTATTTAAGTGTAATTTCTTATATATTGGTATGTATGACTTACCTTTGAGTTTATTTTGACTACTTTACATTTTTGGGTGTGTTAGTATATTATCTCGAGAATGATTTAGTGAAAGAAACTGATGGAATTATATAATAAATCTCATAAAAGAACAATAGTTATAGGTTAATTTCTTATAACTTAGTTCCCATAACATGACTAGTGATACAGGTGCATCATGATTTGTGGAATGACTTAGAATATCTGATATTGTATATAATCATTTCATTTCATCAATTTTATATTAAGAATGATTGGGTGGTGGAATTACAAATCTAAAAGGAAGTGTGAAACACATGCAGACAACTTTGGTTATAGATTTAGGATGAAATGAATCATTGTGTTTTGATTATTTTTTGTAATAGAAATTATTGTATTGTAATTGTTGTGTGAGTATAATTTTTCTTTTGTGAATAATTGTATTAGGATGAATCCTAGAAAATATTTTTTGAATTTTAAAATCTGAATTTCATTGTGCTCGATTTTATTTGTGGATGATAATGGAAATGGTTTCGGGACCTTTGATTTGGGAGATTATGAAGAGGAACAACTGATTTTTAGTGAATTATTTTGGGGAAAAAAATATTGGTATGCAGTTCATCAAGGAGGGAAATAATATTTACAATTTCAACACATTCAAACACTCTGGCCAAGAAAATCAAAAAACCATCACCATTCAACCTGAAAAAGATGGTCATGTGGTTCTTTCATACTCTAAGACCAAGAAGCAGAAAAAACCTTCCATTATGTTTAACAAGTATTTCATGAAGGATTTTTTTAACATGGAAAAAGCTCTAAAAAACATGGTGGCAGATAATAGTTACAGGCTATACTTGAAGAACGCAGTACTTATAAGGTTGAGTGTAGTGAACAGGGGCTTGAAGGTTTCCAAATCTAGGGTGAAGAATAGTTACAACCAACATTTCAAAATTCTTCCTAGGAAGTGAGTCGTGTGTGGGATTTTTTCGCTTCATTTCAAATATTAAATCATCTATATTCTACTATAACTGTGAAACATCTGTGAGATTTAATGAAAATATATACATTGTTATCTTAATTGTCTCAACCACACAAACCATTTTTTCAATTTCAGTCACATATTTTTAAAAAAAAATTAATTTTGTACTTGTGTGATATATTATTCAATAATTACATAGAAATAGGACATGAAATGATCCTTTTTAGGGTTTTTATTACGATCATTGGCTCATCACCATGGATTTTCCTAGAGATACCATGCACACTCTGGAGTAGACTGACAAGAGTTATGTCCAAACTGGTGTTAAAGTCTTAAGCATCATGTTCCCTTTCATGTATTTTTGTTATTATCACCCAGCTATTAGAATGAAATAAATTAGAATTTAAGGATTAGTGGTTACTATTCATCCATATGTTGATTGGCCTGATGTCTCTACTTACTGCCTATTTCTATTTCATGTTTTATTTTATATTTTAAATCTATTTTTTCAAAAATTTAATGTTCGGTGTCATGAATCTTTATTCAAAACTATGCACTATTTCATTTTTTTCAGAATCACACACTATTTCATTTTATCCATCTTAAGTTACCATAAAATAGTTAAACATTATTTAATGATTAATTAAAGGTATTTCTAATAGTTATACAAATCATTTAAATGCTAAATGTTTTTTTTTTGGGTAGCTGGGGAGGATATGAGTTCTGGAAAGTTTCAGGGTATAGTTTTTTTGTCTAGCATGTGGAGGATATATCCACAGTTTATAAATATATAATTGACCTATTACCATGGTTTTTTAACGTGGATACTGACATAATTTCATGGTTATAATTTGTGGTTTTAATTCAATCTATATCCATAGTTTGTAATCATAGCAATCAGTCTACCACCATGGTTCAAACTGTGGCTATAGCTTTATTGTCACGGTTAAAAACTATTGTAATAGGTCTTTATGGAGGAGGCTATAGCCATAGGTGAGAACTGGGGAAATATACCTATTTCCACAGTTTGAACCATAGCAATAGGAATATTATCACGGTTCTCAACCAAGGATATAACCTCTTCCCTATTACCACACCAATAGAAGCCACAGCCATCCAAACTGTGGTTATATCCTATAGCCATAGTTTTGGTGTATATAGTCACGGTTACAAATCATGTTTATTGCCTAATTTTATAGTAGTGAAATTTTTTCCTTCACTTTTCTCTCGTTATGTACTCAAGATTCCAAATGAATGTTTTTAAAGAAAGATGACTTTATTTCGCTCTTTGGTTGAAAACATTTTTTCTTCTATATCCATATTTTCTAAAAATGTTTTCAAGAATGTTCTAATGTTTCTATATGATTTTTTAAATTCATTTTTACCCTTGTTTTAATTTTTGAAAAAAAAATTTCTAAAGAAATATTCATGTCATTTTCCAAACATGGGTCGTTTGGCTTTTACTTAAAATTTGAAAGGAATATTTTTTTAATGTGTATGACATGAACAGAATTTATTATCATCATGACCACTCGATGTTTTAAATATTTCTTTATATGTTTTAAATTTTATTTTCAAAGAATATTATTTTCACAATGTTTTGTGAACGTTTAGTTTTAAAAAAAAGGTGATTTCCAAAGAAAGGTTTCTTTCCTCAAGAAATGTTCCAAGTGATTTTATTTTCAAAATTATTTTCCATATAAGAGAAAATATTAGGATGTTATATAAGTTTTAGTGAGGATATGATCAAATTTTATCATTTTTACTCTTTCTCTAGATGGTTTGTGTTTATGATGACAAGTGATTTATGAAACCTGTTCCTTTTCCATGGGTTATACTATAATGAAATTTTTATGAAACCTTTTTTATTTTCATGGATTATGGTATGATGAATATTTTATGATCTTGTAGAACACAAATATAGAGATTATATAATGGGTGGGACATATATCTCCCTCCAATTCATTAGGTAATAACGGATAACTCGTGAGTTAATTAGGTTCTATGTTAATTCGTTTTCATGTCCATCATTTTTTTCATGGAACTAATTTAATGTCTATAAGTTTAAGAGTGGGCCCAGTTTTTATGTCCATAAGATTAAGTGTGGGTCTAGTTACATGTACATAATTTTATGCAAGGACCTGATTTCATGTCCAGAACTTAATGAGTGGGATTGTTTCTATATATACATGTTCAAAATGTTATAAGCTTATGTTTATGTTACAAATTTATGTCTTATGTCAATGTTATGCTCTCATGGATTATATACTTTAATTATTTTATGATTCATGTCTTATGAACTGCCATTTTTTATATCATGTATCATATTTATGATCTATGATATATAGAGTATAGTTTTCAAATGTTAAGATCATGTTCACATACCCTTATACTCATGTTATTCTTACGTGATGAGTGATATTTCCCCTGTTTACCCTTACTGACCACCTGAGCTCTCCCTTATATTATGTTTTCTTCCTCATGTTATGAAGAAATGTTTTATGTATGTTATGTTTTATAAGGGTGTTATATATGAAGAAATTAGTGGGGAAAATGCAGTTCACCTACATTGGAGGATAAATAATGATATTGATGATATGTTATCTTTTCCATGTATTTAATTCTTAAAATTTATAATTTTAAAGTATAATTATTCAAATTATTCAATTATATACATTATTTTTCATTTATTTAAAACATCTTATTATATACTTATCCAATATTTTGTTTCACATAACTTTTTATTTCAACATATTCTGAATTAAATATTTTTTACTTATATTATTACATAAAATAGTGAATAGGTCATGCATTTACATGGGAAAAGTACTATTTTTTTTTAATAAAGATATATGAACACAACTAGTTGATAGAATAGACACTCCCTAAATTATAGGAAATAAATCCCTAGATGATGAAGTGATATGAAAAATCATGTTCCATATGAAAAATTCCCATAATGTATTTCTCATGCCTCCAAAATTGATGCTCGAACAAGGAATTATGATCACACCAAAGATGAAAAAGTACATGAAATGTACTTCGTGAGAAATTGTGTGTAACTTAGGAAGTATATGGGGATGTACTACTATTTCCTAGTCTAAGTGAGTTCGACCTATAGGGAATGTCTAGTATGGTAGGCTATGTGTTGGACCTATAGACTAATAAGGTGTGTATTACCATGGCACTTCATGCCATATAACCAAAATAAATGATATTTAATTTTTCTACCCTATGTGTGTACCCTATAAATGATATGAGAATGTACTAAATGATATTCCTCGATCGGGTCACTGAAATACAAAGTGTGTCAGTTAACCTACACAACATGTGGGGATAGATCATTGAACCGGTGTGCACTAGGGTACACATTGAGGTATGAAATTTTGAGATACATGGAGTGTAACCCTTGATAATATCATATTTGATATTTGTAATAAAAAACTACTAGTGTCATAGTGTTATAGGATATATAGCAAATGATTCATAGGATTATAAGTCATTTAGTCGATTTTTCTAGAACTGGTCAACTTCTTTATGTTAGGATTCGAAAGACTATAGTGATAACACAAGAGGGGGGTGAATTGTTTTCTTTTTAAAAATTTCACAAATTTTTCAATTCACAGCAATAGTAGATAGAACTGGTGACATTTATATATGAGAGTATATGCAGTGGATATGAATAGAGAACAAATCACAACAATTTATAGTAGTTCAGGGCACGAAGATCTCCTAGTCTACTACACCATTCACCCTCTCTTTGGTCTTGGTGAATTTCATTAGTAAGGTTCTCGTATTATAATACTAATCCATGACTGAGTGCAGGTAGTTTTCTCCCTTACAAACAAAGGCTTACAAAATAGAGCCTTTTGGTTCTTTTATAGGGAACTAATAAAATCACAGCTTAGTATGAGAAGCTGTCACTCAACCACAATTGAATACGAGCATCCAAAAATCAAGATAGATAAGATGTAGTTTGATGAGAAATAGATAAAGCTTGTAGTTGCAGCAGCACGTAACTGGAAGAAGATGGATCTTCAACTTCAGAAGAAAATAAAAATTGAAATATATTTTAAGAGACCCAGTTGCACAAGAGATCTTTGATTTTAATAATATAAATAAAAACATATCATCACACTTCTAGAATTAAAAATGTATATCTCCAAGATGTAGTCCTTATTTCAGATATGCTTGATTTTTGTAATATTGTAAACAATTTTCACATGAATAATTCAATGAATAATATTTTCATAGATCCAGGGATTTTTTTTATGATACTCAGAGAGATATATAATGATAAAAATCCATCATGATTTCTAGATCTACAAAATATTCTTAATAAAATTAGTGAATTCAAATTCAAAAAAATATATCTTAGAGTAGTTGTAGCTTCCCTTAAGAATAAGTGTAAAAATATCTAATGCAAACGGCTCTTTAAATAATTTAAAATGAGCTTTGAATCAGTCGAAATTGAGCTTTAAATAGCCTTGAAATTTCACAAAAACTATTGCAAAAAGCTCTGATAAAGACGTAAATTCAAATTTCTGATGTTGAAAAGTCAAACATAAGGTTCCTTTGTAAAATGAAAAAATAACAAACATAGGGTTCAACTTCATAACATAGGGTTGATGATCTATACATTTATCCTCATTAGAATAGATCTATTTACATAACATTGATTATTCATATGTTCAATTTTCCCAAATGTAAGGTTGAAAACATAAGGTTTATTACAAAAGCAAGGTTGATGATCCATACATTTGTAAAGTTCCATACTTACGTAGGGTTCTTTAACCATACTTTTTCTTTCTGAAAAATATATGGTTCTTATCCAAATTCAATGTTCCTTAACCATACGTTTCTTCAAATGTAAGGTTGATTAACCATACATGATAATCTTTTAACATAAACTTAAGGTATGTTCCATATGTTACTTTCTTTGACGTATTGAATAAATAGTAATTCCAGTAAATGAAAAATGATGAATAGTATTTCTAGAATATTCTTAAGAGCGTTCTGAACACTTTAAAGAATATTTCTCATAAATAAATAGTTGAATATTTTTTCAAGATAAGAATATAAATTTCCTAAAATACACTCAAAATTAAATCATTAGTAAAACAAACAAGGGTATTTGTGATCATCAAAATCAATAATACTTATAGAGTATTATTGAGACAATACATACCTAACACTTTATTCACATTATGTGTTACGACTCATGATTCCTCTTTATAATTCATCTTTTCCATCATTTTTTCCCATGTATGACCCCATTTGAACCATCATATACCCTTCATAGAGATTCACTAGTTGTAAGTTTTTACACCTATTTAGGGCTACTTTATCTTTAGTTAAAGTCATGTCTAAGACCCTAAGTGAATTCCATGTCCCCTTTGAGTTAGATGACCTATCACTTTTTCATGGCCTTAGTGTGTGATCATATATGAATTATGGACTTCTTATAGACTTCTTATTGATTTAAATAGATTATATGTGTTTCTTTGATTGGTAATTATTCTAATTGGTGATAAATAGATTTGTTGTGATTTTAAGATTGATGATTGTGACCCTAAAATGGTGATACAAGGATTGAATTAGTTTTGGACATGTTTTAACTAATAAACTTGTTGGGGAATGTTGAATATGAAATGCATAAGATAAATGGAAAATAATTTTATGATTTTAGATAGGTAAATAAGGCTATAAAATTAAGAAATAATGGGAATAATTATGAACATGGATTGGTGGTTTTAAGTGGTACAGTTGATACTAAAATGATATTAGTGTTTAAGAGGGATAAGCATGTCCAGCCTACATTGGTAAATTAACCTCAAGCTTGAAAGATTTATAGTCATTCTTATTCTATCTTCAGTGGATTATACAAATATAGGAATAGTATTTTAAGAGTATAAAGTAGTGAATAAACTTATATAAAGCACAAAGTGCTTGGGCTGTTGGACATATACTTGAGCTTACCAAAGTGTAATATTGGTATGCTTTAAATGGTTTTCTAAATTATTAGAAATATAGGATATTGGGACCTTTTTAGAGTTTCTTTATGTGTATTGGGTTTCCAAAATTATTATCTTTAATATAGAAAATATATATGTATTTCTATGTTGATTTCACATGGTTTGTAGGGGGATAAAATGACAACATGAGTTTTCATGGACAATAAATGATGTAATATGTTGTGTTTTTAGTGATGTATGATATTTTTATCACTAACCATGTTGTGGTATGTTTGAGTTGTGATAATGCTTACTTATAAGTGGATTATTATGGACTAAATTATGAAATTACATGGCATGATATAATTTTCCTTGAAGGTAATTGACCCTTTTGTCATTACACTATTATTTATATATTCTCATACTAACTCCTTGAGTTAACAAAGGTTTTGTGTTTTTTACCAATGGTTATGTTCTCACACATTTTATATAACCCCTTTTGTGCGTAAAAATTGAATGCATGATTTTTTAGGTAATGGAAAGTGGTCTTTATAGTTGGTTGTTAGTTTCTAGATAGTTTGAATATTAGTTTTCAATCTTACAGATTATTAAGGTGTGGGTGTCTACACTTTATTCCATTATCTATTTAAGTGTAATTGCTTATGTATTGGTATGTATGACTTACCTTTGAGTTTATTTTGACTACTTTACATTTGTGGGTGTGTTAGTATATTATCTCGAGAATGCTTTAGTGAAAGAAATTGATGGAATTATGTAACAAATCTCATAAAAGAACAATAGTTATAGGTTAATTTCTTGTAACGTAGTTCCCATAACATGACTAGTGATACGTGTGTGTCATGATTTGTGGAATGACTTAGAATATCTGATATTATATAGAATCATTTCATTTCATCCATTTTATATTACAAACTATTGGTTGGGGGAATTACAAAGCTAAACGAAAGTGTGAAACACACACAGATAACTTTGGTTATAGATTTAGGATGAAACGAATAATTGTGTTTTGATTCTTTTTTTAAAAAAGAAATTATTGTATTGTAATTTTTGGGTGAGTATAATTTTTATTTTGTGTATAATTGTATTAGGATGGAGCCTAGAAAATATTTTTTGAATTTTAAGATCCTGATTTTATTATGCTCGAGTTTATTTGTGGTTGATAATGGAAATGGTTTCGAGACCTTCGATTTGGGTGATTGTGAAGAGAAACAACTGATTTTTAGTGAAGTATTTTGGGAAAGGAAATGTTGGTGTGTAGTTCATCAAAGAGAGAAATAATATTTACAATTTCAACTCATTCAAACACTCTAGCAAAGAAAATTTAAAAACCATCACCATTCAACCTGAAAAAGATGGCCATGTGGTTCTTTCATCCTCCAAGACCAAGAAGCAGAACAAATCTTCCATTATGTTTAACAAGTATTTCATGAAGGAGTTATTTCACATGGAAAAATCTCTTAAAAACCTGGTGGTAGATAAAAATTATAGGACATACTTGATGAATGCAGTACTTACAAGGTTGAGTGCAGTGAACAGGGGCTTGAAGGTTTCCAAATCTAGGGTGAAGAATAGTTACAACCAAAATTTCAAAATTCTACCTAGGAAGTGAGTCTTGTGTGGGATTTTGTCGCTTTATTTCAAAGATTAAATCATATCTCTTCTACTATAACTGTGGAACATCTATGAGATTTAATGAAAATATATACATTGTTATATTTATTGTCTCAATCACACAACCCATTTTTGCAATTTCGGTCACATGTTTTTTTTTAAATCAATATTGTGATTGTGTGTTATATTCTTAAATAATGACATGGAAATAGGATCTGACATGATCCTTTTTAGGGTTTTTATTATAATCATTGGCTCATCACCATGTATTTTCTTAGAGATCCCAAGCCCACTCTGGAGTAGATTGACAAGAGTTATGTTCAAACTTGTGTTAAAGGATTAAGCATTAGGTTCCCTTTCATGTGTTTTTGTTGTTATCACCCAGCTATTAGAATGAAATAAATTAGAATTTGAGGATGAGTGTCCACTGTTCATATAGATGTTGATTGTCCTGATGTCGCTAATTACTGCCTATTTCTATTTCATATTTTATTTTATATTTTAAATCTATTTTTTTCAAAATTTTAATGTTCGGTGTCATGAATTTTTTTCAAAACTATACACTATTTCATTTTTTTTAGAATCACTCACTATTTCATTTCATCCATTTTAAGTTACCCTAAAACAGGTAATCATTATTTGATGATTCATTAAAGGTGTTTCTAATATTTAAACAAATCATTTAAATGCTAAATGTTTTTTTGTAGCTGGGGAGGATATGAGTTCTGAAAAGTTTCAAGGTATAGTTTTTTGTCTGGCATGTGGAGGTATATCCACAGTTTATAAATATGGAATTCACCTATTACCACGGTTTGTAATATAGATACCGAAATAATTTCATGGTTATAATTTGTGGTTATAAGTCAAGCTATAGCCATAGTTTGTAATCATAGCAATCAGTCTACCACCATGGTTCAAACTGTGGCTATAGCTTTATTTTCATGGTTAAAAACTACAGTAACAGGTCTGTATGGCGGAGGTTATATCCGTAGGTGAGAAATATATAAATAGACCTATTTCCACAGTTTGAACCATAGTAATAAGCCTATTATCGCGGTTCTCAACTTTAGATATAACCTCTTCCCTATTACCACACCAATAAGAGCCACAGCCAGCCAAACTGTGGATATATCTTATAGCCATAGTTTTGGTGTCTATAGTCATAGTTACAAATCGTGTCTATAGCCTAAAATTCTATTATTGAAAGTTTTCCCTTCACTTTTCTCTTTTTACGTACTCAAGATTCCAAATGAATGTTTTTAAAGAAGGATGAATTTATTTCTCTCTTCAGTTGAAAAAAAATTTTCTACTATACCCATGTTTTCTAAAAAAGATTTCAAGAATGTTCTAATGTTTCTATATGATTGTTTAAAGTCATTTTTACCCTTGTTTTAATTTTTAAAAAAATGTTTTAAAAGGAATATTGATGTCGTTTTCCAAACATGGGTCGTTTGGCTTTTACTGAAAATTTGAAAGGAATCTTTGTTTTAATGTGTTTAACATGAAGAGAATCTCTTATCATCATGAACACTCACTATTTAAAATCTTTCTTTATATGTTTCAAATGTTATTTTCAAATAAAATTATTTTCACAATGTTTAGTGAATGTTTAGTTTTAAAAAAAGGTGATTTTCAAAGAAAGGTTTCTTTCCTCAAGAAATGTTCCAAGTGATTTTATTTTCAATATTTTCCATCTAAGAGGAAATATTATGATGTTATATAATTTTTAGTGAGTATATGATCAAATTTTATCATTTTTACTCTTTCTCTGGATGGTTTGTGTTTATGATGACAAGAGGTTTATGAAACCTGTTCCTTTTCCAAGGGTTCACTACTAGAAAGATGATCTTTCCCAACACTTCTATACCAACGGTTTGTAAAAACCGTTGGTATAGCTACCATTTCCCAACGGTTCACCAAAACCATTGGGAAAGACTTAGATTTCCCCACCTTTCCCAACGGTTTTGGTGAACCGTTGGGAAAGGGTCACTCTTTCCCAACGGTTCACCAAAACCGTTGGGAAAGGGTGTGTTTTGAGCCTCTTTCCCAATGGTTTTGGTGAACCGTTGGGAAAGAGTGACCTTTCCCAACGGTTTTGGTGAACCATTGGGAAAAAACAGCGAAAAAACCAACCTTCGGTCTAAATAACTCAACCCACCCCTAACCTATCCCAACGGTTTTAAAAACCGTTGGGATAGGTTATTTAATTTTTTTCCAGCCCTACTAACTGAGAACATTATATAAATCAAAATTTTAAATAATTATGATAATACATATATATATTTATGAAATTATGTTTACAAAAGTGATGTTAGCTTGGTGGTTAAGTCGTTCGATTATAAACGAGGGGTCTTGGGATCAAATCCCAGCGGATGTTTTATTTTTGGAATTTATATACCAACGGTTCCATTACCGTTGGTATAGATTTCATATTACCTATACCAACAGTTTCCAAAACCGTTGGTATAGGTCTATACCAAAGGTTTTTGAAAAACCATTAGTATAGACCTATCCCAACGGCTTACTTGGCTACGGTTCTCCAAACCGTTGGTATAGGCTATACCAACGGTTTGGAGGCATATACCAACGGTTCAAAACCGTTGGTAAAGGTTAGTTTTCTAGTAGTGGTTATACTATGATGAAATTTTATTGAAACCTATTTTCTTTTCATGGATTATGGTATGATGAATATTTTATAATCTTGTGGCATAAAAATGTAGATATTATATAATGGGTGGGACATATATCTCCCTCTAATACATTGGGTAATAATGGATAATTCGTGAGTTAATTATGTTCTATATTAATTTGTTCTCTTGTTCTCAATTTTTTTCATGGAACTACTTTAATGTCCATAAGTTTAAGCGTGGGTCCAATTTTCATGTCCATAAGATTAAGGGTGGGTCAGGTTACATGTACATAAGTTTATGTAAGGACCTGATTTCATGTCCATAACTTAATGAGGGAGCTTTTTTATATTTATACATGTTCAAAATGTTATAAGCTTATGTTTATGTTTCAAATATATGTCTTATGTCAATGTTATGCTCTCATGGATTATATACTTTGATTCTTTTATGATTCATGTCTTATGAACTTCCAATTTTTATATCATGTATCATGTTTATGATCTATGATATACAGAGTATGGTTTTCAAATGTTAAGCTCATGTTCACATACCCTTATACTCATGTTATTCTTATGTGATGATTGATATTTCCCCTGTTTACCCTTAATGACCACCTGAGCTCACCCTTATATTATGTTTTCTTCCTCATGTTATGAAGAAATGTTTTATGTATGTTATGTTTAAGAAGGGTGTTATATATGAATAAATTAGTGGAAAAAATGTAGTTCACTTATAAACCAGTTATTCATGTTTCCAAGTTTCCAAAGATAGTAGACCTAAATGGTTCTGGCATGGATCGTTATATTATGTAATAAATATTCATATATTAAGATGTAATATCTAAGTATGAAAAGTGTGAGTCATTATAATAAGAATAAAGGATGACATTAACTCATAACACACCTGAAAAATTAGAAGTCATTCCTTTTTTATGTAATGATCCATAATGGTTTGAGCCCAACTACAAGACCAGCTACACCCATGGTAAGCTGACAATGAACCCTCATGAGCCTTTCTATGTAGTAGGTATTTTCCCCTCCCTTATGGGGACATAATCTAACCCCCCCCCCTGTAACTTGAACTTGGGACCTCAGGGATAACAATCCACTGGGGAGCGTTATGATCACCACTAGTGATATTAGATTCGGAAAGGTAAAGTTGAGTGTTAGATACATTGTCTCTTTGAAAATCATTGATCATGTGGGGACGGTATCTTATCATCTTATACTTATACTAAAAAACTCTCTGGTGCATGATTTATTTGATGTACCACGTTTGAGGAATTACATAGATATAGTGCAATTGGAATACGAAATATCTTATGATGAGCAACCACGGTAGAAATCTTGGGTCATGGAGATAATGTACTATGAAGCATGATCACTCAACTGGATAATGTTATATAGAGGAATCATAATATTGAGTAGGTAATGTGAGAACCTAAAGATGTATTGAGGCAAAAATAACTACATTTTTTCATCATTGTAAAAAAAATATAGACAAAATTATTTTAAGTGGTGTAAAATGTAACACCCTATGATTTTACTACGTATTTTTTCTTTAAATATAAATTATATTGAATAGATTGTTTTTTATGAAAACACCGAACTAAAATGAAAAAAAATACAATTTAATAATAGAAAATATTATAATTCAATATAGACACTAATTAATTAATACAATATGATAGGTACCAATAGAATAAATCAACAAGTAAATAAAATACCAAGAACCAAAAAACATTACCATTGTGATTTATCGTGAGGATTATAACTTCAATTATATCTTTTGAAAGAATGAAAAACATTAAAAATATAATGAAGAGAAGGAAATGAATAAGATGAATTATTTAAAAAATATATGTACGGGTATATATGGGTTTTTTATATATATGGGTTTTAAAAAAAATATGGAAAAGGGATAGGATTTGAAATATTTTTAAAAATGGGTCTTTAGATGCGTGAACCATGTTCACGCATCTTCTTCTCGGTCAGATACGTGAACACGCATCCTTCGAATACGGGCTAAAGGATGCGTGAACCCTATTTACGCATCCAACCGAGATGATCTATAAAAGGGGGTCTCCCCCCCCCCCACAAATTTATTCTTCTCCTCTGGATTTTGTTGCGAAACCCTATAGAATTTCTTTCTCAACAAATTTTTACTGCTTTTAAGAAGATAAATTTTATATTTTAATTTTCAATTATTTAATTGTGTTTATTTATTTCATTTGTATGATTTCTTTATTTTATTTTTGATATGTATAAACTAGTTTTTGTGTGTATGGTTTATTTATTTCATATGTATTGATGTGTAAATTAGTGTCTTTTGTATGATTTAATTTATGAATGATGTGTTTTTTGTATGAATTCGTATTGAATGTTTATGAAAATTAAATATGTTACAAAAAATGTTATTTTTAAAGTAATATTAATTTAAATTATAATATTTTTATACACTAGTAATATAATTTGTGAATAATATATTAGTTATATGTATCATATTTAAATTTATTAAAAATTATATAGAAAACTTTTTCTGTTAATGGTATAAAAATAGTTTTGTATAAATAAATTTTTTAAATTATATTAGTTATAATTAAACTTATTAAATATAAAAGAGGTGTAGATATTTAATATGTATTTTATATAGTAATAGATATAATAAGTATACCCTAAAACATGGTAAGTTGTGTGATGATTGATCTTGAGATGACCGACCGATGCATAATTGAAATTGCATGTCTTGTTTTGTGAATGTGGTTATTAAATTTGTAATAATTGCATTTATTTTTCTGTATTGATGACATGTGATTCATCTTTAACTAAGTATGTAAAGACCTGCGTGTCTTCTTAAAAAATGTTATGCATTTCATACCCCTAGACCCCCTCACATTCATATGAGTAAATTTGTAATTAAAAGGCAATCAACAAGAGGTGTCCCTGAAGAGGCATCCCCGAAGAGGTGTCCCCGAAGAGGCATTTGAGAACAAGCTTTCGATATGAGGCGTTGCTATTTGAAAGGAGACTAACGGTTGCTGAAATATTTTATAATAGAGACTCCATGAGTTTACCCATAGTTTTTGGTTAGTTTATCAAATAATGATAAACTAATCATAAGTCTCAAGATCAAGTCGTGATTAATTATTCCTAACTAATTAAAATATATAACGTTATATTAAATAATATAAAATATTGATGTAGTATATAATATTTTATTAATTATTTTTTATAGGTAATAATGTTTGTGCAAATATATTGCAATGGTGATACCATTTATACAGTGAAAGGATTTAGCTATAGTGTGCCACCTGTCAGAGTGGTAAATCTTCATGGTTGTATGCAATTGAATGCAGTTCGCAATAAGATTCATAATCAGTTAAAGCTGAGGGTCGATCAATCCATTTATTCAATTACATATCGACATCTATAACATCTTGAATGTTTCTGTCACACCGAGTACCCTTTGGTCGATGATGATTATTGGATGGATGCATCTTCTTAATTTAGACAGCAATATTCTAATGATTTGATGAAGTTGTATGTGGTGATTTTTGATATAGATGTAGTGCAACTGACTACTAAAAACCCATGTTTTGTGAGATCTGTACAGTTTGGTACTTCGCATCAGTCTTTTTCATTGCCTCCTTCTCATTTGACTCCAGTAATAGAAGTAAATTATGAAGAAGATGATCAAAATTTAGAAGGAAATGTAGATGACATCCCTTTGTGTGCTGATATAGTGAATGAAAGTTTATTTGAGGAAGAAGAATTTGGGGAACCATCAGGAGATGATGTGGGTGAGGGTGATGTGGGGAATGAGCCTTCTAAGATTCCTTTAAGAGATGTGGGTGAGGGTGATGTGGGAAATGAACCTTATGAGGTTCCTTTGAGACACAAACATCCACGACATCCATCGGTTAGTGGTAATCATCCTTCAGTATTGAGTTACTTAGTAAAAGAAATGTCTCGTGAACAACATTTTGATTGGGATGTAATTACACCGGCTTTTGAATTTCCTGGCATTATAGGGAATAGTTCTGCATCAAATGACAACGCCATCCATGTCGAGCAGGAGTTTGAAAGTAAATTGGTTATGAAAAATGTGATAAATCAATACCACATTGAGTGACATTTCACATTTTTGGTTGATGAGTCAAAGAAGACAAAATATATCATTCATTGTGAAAAATATTGGCCAAAATATAAATTTCAATTATGGGAAATATTTGATAAATTCTTTGCATGTTAGAGGATAACAAAATTAGAAGGTTCGCACACTTATGTGCATCCAATCTTGTCACAGGATCAATCTTCCCTTGATTCATAGTTTATATCAAATGTTATTTGTGAGATGATATGAACATGTCAGGATGTTCTCGTTTCCCTTGTTCAGGAAAGAATTCAACAGTTTTATAACTACAAGATATCATATACCAAAGCATGGAATGAAAAACGGAAGGCAATTGTAAAATTTTATGGTGATTGGGATGAATCTTATGCTACATTGCCACAAATTATGGAATTGTTATCTCTCAACAATCAGATTGTTTATCAGTTGGACACTATTGAGTATGTATCCCCTAATCACTGAGTTGATCAAACAAAGGTGGAGTTCAATAGGGTTTTTTGGGCATCCAGGCCATGCATTGCTGCCTTTCCCTATTGTAATAAATTTATTCAAGTTGATGGAACTTTCTTGTATGGAATGTATACAGGTGTTCTACTCATTGTTTCCACACAGGTTGGTAATCGTGCTCCTATTCCACTTGCTTTTTCTATTTTTGAAAAGGAGAATTTTGAATGTTGGAGCAGGTTTTTGCATGTATACGTGTTCATGTCACACAAAACCATGGCATGTGTCTGATATCTAATTGCCATCAAGCGATTATAAAGGTCATGGTTAGTGATGGGGTTTCATGGATTGAGCCGAATGCTTATCATCGTTATTGCATTCGACATATTTCAAGTAATGTGCATAAGAATTTCAGAGATGATTCCATAAAGAAGGTGATCCTCAAGTTGGGTATGTTTTTATAAACTTATTTTTTAGAACAAAATTTATTCTCCATTTTAATATATTATTCTCTTATGGTTTCAACATATGATCCCCAATAAGAAAGGTTTGATCGATGCCTTGAAGAGATCCGAACTGCTAATGAAGATGTGTATTAATATATGATGCAGATTTCGAAGGAGAAATGGTCATTAGCATATGATGGTGGCAGAAGATATGGCCATATGACCACTAATATAGTGGAGTATATAAATGGGGTCCTCAAGGGTGTGCGTAGACTTCCTATCACAGGGTTAGTGTAAGAGACATTTTATAGTTGTGTTCACTACTTTTTTGACCGGTCCCAAAAGGCCTATCAGGGGATGGAAAAGGGAATGCGTTTTACGTAGCATTTCCAAAGTGATATTGATTCAATACTGAATGAGGCTTCAAGATGGACTGTTCTAGCCTTTGATAGGGAAAAGATGAGCTTTCAGGTAAGATTGTGCTACGACCGGGCTACATGCACTAGTGGTCGAGTGTTTGTAGTGATGTTAGATAATAGATACTGTGATTACGGCAACTTTCAGGTATTTAGATATTCATGTGCACATGTTATCACAGCTTGTGCTTCAGTAAATATATCATGGGAGCCATATGTTGACCCAGTGTATCGCATGAGCACTTTGGTGAACTATTATAGTGTAGCTTGGATACTTGTTGGTGACTTTCATTCTATCTCATTGCCTGCTGATCATCCGACCATCATCCCTGATATTTCCAGGTTTCGTAATTTGGTTCTGTTTTTATTTATTATTTTTTCAATGTCTGGCTTTTTTAAATTATTGGCTTCATACTACTAGGTTACGGCCTCAAGGAAGACCAAAATCAAGTCGAAACAGAAATGAAATGGATTGGCCTTGACAACGAGGAGGGAGAATACGATGCAGTATTTGTCATGTAGAAGGACATACTCGTAGTAGATGTCCCCAAGTGGTATCACAGAGCTCCACATCTCATCATCCATGATCAAGTTTGTGTATTGTATCACGAATATGTATATTTTTATTTGTATATGGAAGTTTCAGTATTGAATCCTTTTATTTATGACTTTCTCTATTTATAACATGTTTTAATTTTCGTTTGTCTCGTTGTTTGATTCTCTAATAAAGAATTTTGTGATACTCAAACTATTTAAAAAAACAACATAGAACGAAAGAACTAGCTCATGGAAGCCCACATGCAATGCTTAGAAGACCTCTATAGGTTTTAATTAATGCAGACCTCATAAATATTGAATCTCAAAATTAGGTAATATGGTGCTTTATTTAATGAGGGGATTGGTTAAGTAATAAAAACACTAATCCACATGCAACAAATCAAGTATAAATCAAAAATATTAACACAATCATTTTTCATTTCATTGTTTTATATTTATTTAAATAATAGTTAATTTTTTTATTGAATTCTCTATAATAAAGTAACGATGATATCAATTGTGCAGATGGCAGATTTTCCATTTCTCACATCTTAGGATACTCATGTATCACAACTGGTTTTAGAGGGACATCCAGTGCCTCCGTTGATTGTACGAAGATCTCACCATTTCCAACATACCGCACCACCTCCCGCTGTCATCTCTCATCTTCGTCATGTTGGATTCTATGTCGTAGCGATGTGAGACTTCACCTTTCTCGATCATCACCTCATTGTTGCGCTTGTAGAGAGATGGAGGCCAGAGTCACATACATTCTATTTTAGAGAGGGAGATATGACTATTACCCTACAGGATGTGGCCATTATGTTGGGTCTCCCCATCGATGGTGCAGCTCTGACTGGCCGAGTTGGAGCAGATTTTCCAGAGCTTGTTCATAGACTACTGGGCATAGAGGTCCCTAATTATGGAAGGACCATAGTTGGTGGTAGATTACGCATGCATTGGTTAGACCAGCACTTCACACAGTTATCAGAGGATGCTGATGAGATCATTGTGCTACGATTTGCACGTGCATATATTTTGAGGTTGATCGGTGGAACGCTTTTTGTTGATCACTCCACTACTTTTGTACATTTGATGTATTTATCTTTTTTGGAGGATTTGGACAAGGCTGACTAATATAGTTGGGGGTCTACTTGTCTAGAATATACGTACAGGGCGTTATGTAGTGCATGTCGAATCGATAAGATTCAAATCATGGGATGCATGGTTCTTCTACAGATGTGGGTATAGGAGCACATCCCTCATTTAGCTCCACATGATCATGTGCCATTACCAGCAGATATTGTAGCAGAGGGTCCACGTAGACGTTGGTATGTTATTCCTTCTTTATACCGTCTAACTTAATTGTATAACTTTCTATTATGAAATGTAAATATAACAATATTATCTACAGGTAGAGTCAGGCACATTGACATTCAGATTCCCCCAGACACGATGTCCATGCCTATAGACTTATGTTGGACAGCATTCGACCACACGATGTAAGTGATTATTATTTATATTGTTAAATCTTTATTCTTTACTATACATGTATTCCTTTATTAATTGATTATTTATTTTTTCTTTCAGATTTTATGGATTTCATATACAGATGCTATTATCCAGAGTCTTCCACCGTACTGTACGGTGATGCTTGCTATCGGCTCCTGTAGGGTTCTATTGATTCATTTTCATATGGTCGAGTGGCATCAGACCAACAGATTTATGAGGCAGTTTGGATTCTTTTAGCCTGTTCCTGACCCGCCCAGTCAATTAGATTCACTGAATTCCCTGAAGATGTCAGGGAAGAGATATTTCTATTGGAGGAGATACCACACCAGATATATTGATTTAACGGATAGTCGATAGGACTTCCAGTTGTGAGGGATGGGGACAATGCGTTTTCATTTGGTGGATCAGATGGATTACGCAGCTTGGTACTACAGGTCACCAGTCATATTTCTGACATGACCCGAATGAGGCTTTCATGAGCTGGTATACATAGTTCCTTCCAAAATTCAATGAAATTTTTATTCATATTACTTAACAACATAATTTTTTTTCGTAGGATGCTCGTATCTGTCATATACTACACATGTCTGATCTAGTAGAACACACCGTATTTGACCCAGTATATTTTCACACCCTTGTATCACAGTTGATTCCTTCGATAGACGAGATTTATCATGGAATTTTCTTTGATCCACCACATGCTGAGGAGGTTGTGGAGTCTGCTAAGGCTCATATAGAGGTACCAGGGGGTGACGACCCTGTTATGGATCTTGTTGTTCCACTGGAGGAGGATGTTCAGATTGATCAGTTAGATGTTGTTGTTCCACAGAAGGAGGGTGTTTCGCATGATCATTCATCTGCTCCTCCATCTTCTCAAGCTCATCCACAGGTAGATACAGACGATGACTGGGTGTTATTTTTATTTCCATATTAAATGTCTTCGTCCCGTTTATTATCATTATTATTTTTATTACATGCGTTTTATGTATTTATTTTGTATGCTCAAATCTTTGTTGTCCATTTGGGCACCGGCCTTTTTATCCTAGTCATCTATCAGTCTTCAGCGGTTTCATAGTTTTTTTTGGGGTTGGTTTTCGGATCCTGCGTTCGTGGCAGCCTTGCAGCGGAGGTGTGGTTATGCGGTTTTAGATTTTTGATTAAGGATTTATTCCCTTGCTGTTTTTTTTATCAATGGGATGTTCAAAGACGAAGAAGAGAGGTCACGGCACCATCGTCAAGTGAAGAGAGATTTTGAGATCTGGTTTTGCTTCACTGCCCTTGCCGCTGAAGCCCCTCACGTCGCTAGTTCTTGGTGTTGTCCGCTGCTGGAAATCATGAGTTTTTCAACAGCTCTAGTCTAAATCTGAAGTCCTTCGTCCACACTGCTCAAGAAAAAAGATTTTTTGGGCGCTCCATTTCAGATATGTTGTTCGTCGATTTTTTGGGCACTCCGTTTCAGATCTGCTGTTTGTCAGTCCAGATGCGCCCAGATCCGCAGTTTTCCAGCAAGGCAGTTCGTCTTTGCTTGTGTTGTCCGATCCAGAACCCCAAACAACATCAAAACAAGAGAGGTAGTGTCAATCAGGGTAAGATGACCGACCTTTGTTCAATTGTTTGGTTTGATCATGCCCTGTTTGGCTTGTTTTCAGTTTTCTGAAGCGTGATAGCATGCTTTTAGATTTGTAATGTGTTTTCTTTGAGAATTTAATAATAAAATGTGTGTGGTGGTCTTCTTGCCATGGAGTAGGGACCAAAAGGGTTCTGAACCACGTAAATACTTGTCTCAAGCCTGTTCTTCTTTACTTTGCATTGTTGTCCACTGTTGTGCTACTATTCACTGTTGTCCATTTTCAATTTGTTTTAATTGTAGCGTATTGAACATCAATTTTTCATTGTAAAAAATTATTTTGCACTTGTCCGTTCATTTGGTGATCCTCAGCTCGTGCGTTGGGGCCTGTTTTCCACATTTTCCCCCACCACAAAGTGGTATCAGAGCCTCTGAATAATCCATGGCATCTGTAAAATACGAAATAGAAAAATTTGATGGAAATAATGACTTTAATTTGTGGTGGTTAAAAATGTGAGCCTTGTTAGTCCAGCAAGGGATGCAAGATGCCCTCTACAGACCTAAGAAACCTCATGTGAGTCTGTCTACTGATGGACAGATTGTGATGACCTATTCAGACGTCCCTCCTGACATTTTTATGAAAGCCCATAGCTCTCTGACCTTGTCTTTAGGTGATAAAGTTCTACAGGAAGTCGCGTATGAGACTTCTGCAGCTTGTATTTGGTCCAAGCTTTAAAAACTTTATATGAAAACTTCTTTAATTGGTCGTTTTCATAAGAAGCACAAGTTGTACACTTTCAAGATGCATCCTTGAATGGCCATCCAGACACACCTTGATGAATTCAATAAAATCTTATTAGAAATGGCCAATATTAATGTCAATATTGAAGACGAGGACGAAGCCATTATACTTTTAATTTCCCTATACAGTTCATATGAACACCTTTTTGATGCTATGATGTATGGAAGAGACTCCTTGACCTTAGAGGAAGTCAATTCTGCCTTGCTTTCTCGTGAGTTGCGTAGCAAGGATAATGTTAAGCCTGAAGCTAAGGGCCTGAATGTGAGGGTTCATTTAGAGTTTCGAGGGAAGAAGAAAGGTAAATGCAGGAAAGTAGCAAAAGTCGTAGCCAGTCACAGGAACACCGGTTTAAATCCAAAACAAAGGGGGTTATCTGTTTCCACTACGGGAAACCTAGGCATATAAAACCCAGATGCCCTGAATTGAAATCTGGTAAGACTTCTAATGAATCTACTGATCATTCGCTCTTTGCCGACCAAGGCTATGAAAGTGCTGAGGTGTTGTGTGTGTCACATGATACTCTTTATGTCGAGTGGGTGTTAGACTCGGGATGTTCTTTCCATATGTGCCCAGATAGGAGTTCTTTTTCTAGTTTGACCGAAGGAGTTGAAGGAGAGGTTGTTCTAGGCAACAATAAGAGATGTTGTGTCATGGGTAGAGGCTCTGTTATGATATAGCTCTCAGACCATTCTCTTGTCACCTTGTTGGATGTGAGATGGGTTCCGGATTTACACAATAATCTCATCTCATTAGGTGTTCTAGATCAGAGAGGTTTTTCCTTTAAGTCTAATTCTGGTTGTCTTAGAATCTCCAAGGGAGCTCGTACGGTGTTTAGAGGCTCCTTGTTGAATGGTATATATGTGTTGGATGGAAGAACACACATCAAGCTGTTGGGAAACACATATGTCACTAATAATGACAATACTAAGCTTTGGAATAAGTGGCTAGGACATGTGAGCGCTAAAGGATTAGAGGAATTGAGCAAGCAAGGCCTGCTCACTCAAGTTACACCGAGTAACTTACCCTTTTGTAAAGATTGTGTAATGGGTAAGTCAAAAAGAGTCAGTTTTCATAGATCCAGCTTTAAAGCTGGTTTCCCACTTGAGTATGTTCACTCTGATTTGTGGGGACCTGCTAGGACTACCTCCCATGGTGGAGGCTCCTACTTTTTCACCTTTATAGATGACTTTTCTCGGAAAGTCTGGGTTTATATTTTGAAAAATAAATATGACGTCTTCGAGGTGTTTAAAACTTGGAAAGCCTCTGTTGAAAATCAATCTGGGAGAAAGTTGAAAGCTTTAAGAACCGAAAATGGTCTTGAATACCTGTCTACTGATTTTATCAAATTTTGTGAAAATGAGGGAATTTTGAGACACTGAATCGTGAGTCATACTCCTCAGCAGAATGGTCTAGTTGAGCGTATGAACCGTACCATTCTTGAGCGAGTTCGTAGCATGCTTGCATGCTCAGGCCTTCCCAAATCCTTTTGGGCAGAAACTATCACTACATAAGTTTACTTAATAAATAGGTGTCCCTCATCAGCCAATGACTTTAAGACTCCGATTGAATTATGGAGAAATCACCCCCCATCCTATGGACATCTTAGAGTGTTTGGGTGCACTGCCTATGCTCATGTCAAGGATGATAAACTTGAGCCCTGAGCCATTAAGTGCATCTTCATAGGATATCCTACTGGGGTGAAGGGCTATAAACTTTGGGTAGACAAACTCGGCTTTCAGAAGTGCATCATTAACCGGGATGTGGTTTTTCAAGAGTCTGTTCCTGCTAGAGTCTAGCCTCCCACTGATGACAGTGAGGGTCCTTCTCAGAAGAGGGATCTTTAGATTGATCCTCCCAGTGTTAGTGAGTCTCCGGTTGAGACTCCTTCTACCTCTCAGGCGCCCCTTTCTCAGCCTGAGCCAGAATATGGGTCTGATTCTGATGATGCTCTTGATGGTGGAGCTCCTAGTGACCTTAGGGGTTATCAGCTCACTAGGGATAGGCAGAGGAGAGTCATTAGGCCTCCTCCTAGGTACAACCATGCTGACACGGTTGCCTTTTCCTTCAATGTGGTAGCGGATCTTGGTGGAGAATATCCTCAAAGCTACAATCAAGTTGTCAATGATAGCAACTCTAAGCATTGGATTTCGGCTATGGAAGATGAGATGAAATCCCTAAGATAGAACCATACTTGGTTCATGGTCAATAAACCACTTACTACCAAGGTGATTGGCTGTAAATGGATATAAAAAATGAAAGAAGACAATACTAAAGAGAATAAAATTAAATTTAAAGTTAGGCTTGTAGCCAAAGGTTTCCTTCAAAGAGAAGGAATCGATTATTCCGAAATTTTTTCTCCTGTAGTGAGACATTCTTCTATAAGAATTCTTCTTGCGTTTTCTGCCCATTTAGATTTTCATATTGAACAGCTAGATGTCAAAACTGCTTTCTTGCATGGTGATTTAGATGAAAAGTTATACATGAAGCCTCTTGCTGGTTTTGAACATGAATTTAAAGCTAACCAAGTTTATTTGCTTAATAAATCATTACATGGATTGAAACAAGCTTCTAGACTATGGTACAAGAAGTTTGATTCTTTTATGCTTGAAAATGGTTTCAGTAGGAGTCAGTTTGATGCATGTGTATATTTTAAATCTATCAAAAAATTCATGATTTATTTACTATTTTATGTAGATGACATGTTATTTATGTGCAGTGACATGAAATTAATCACCCATGTGAAAATGCAATTGAATTCGGCTTTTGAAATGAAAGATCTAGGTTGTGCTAAGCAAATTCTGGGCATGAAAATTGTTAGGGATAGGAATCATAGACTTTTATATATATCTCAACGTGCATATATCCTTAAAGTGCTTAAGAGATACTTGTTTGATTCTTTGAAGCCTATTAGTGTTCCTTTAGGTCAACATTTTAAATTGTCTTTATCTCAGTCACCTGCCACAGCTTCTGATATTGAATACATGAGTAGAATCCCCTATGCTAATGTAGTGGGTAGTATTATGTATGTTATGATTTGTACTCAACCAGATGTTGTTTTTTCTATCTTTACATTGAGCAGGTTTATGGAAAATCTGGGCAAGCCTCATTGGCATGCTCTTAAATGGTTGGTGAGGTACATTTATTCTACTTCATCTCTTTCTATTTGCTATGGTAAGAATGTTAGTTCATCTAAATTAGTGACTGGTTATGTTGATTCTGACTATGCTGGAAACATTGATACTAGGAAATCACTAACTGGTTATGTCTTTACCGCATGTGGAGGACCTATATCATGGAAGTGCAATATGCGGTCGGTGGTGGCCCTCTCAACCACTGAAGCCGAGTACATTGCACTGACAGAAGCCATTAAAGAATTCATATGGATTAAGGGTTTGATTTCTGAACTTAGTATTAGTAATGAAATTATTACTATGTATTGTGATTCTCAATCTGCCATTTATCTGTCTAAAAACTTAGTTTGTCATGATAGGTCCAAGCACATAGACATTAGGCTTCATTTTATTAGAGAGGTTATTGAAAGTGAGCAGTGTGTGTCACTAAGATACACACGGATGAAAATCCAACCGATAGTTTGACTAAGGTTGTAACTTTATCCAAGTTCAAGCATTGCTTAGATATCTTGAACTTGGCTCCTCTTGAATAAGATTAGGTGCAAGAACATCGCCAATTTTATATGAAAATGGTGGAGATTTGTTATTTTTATTTCCATATTAAATGTCTCTGTCCCGTTTATTATTATTATTATTTTTATTACATGCGTTTTATGTATTTATTTTTTATGCTCAAATCCTGGGTGTCCATTTAGGCACCGGCCTTTATACCCTGGTCATCTATCAGTCTTCAGCGGTTTCACGGTTTTTTTTGGGGGGGGTTGGTTTTCGGATCCTGCGTTCGTAGCAGCCTCGCAGCGGAGGTGCGGTTATGCGGTTTCAGATTTCTGATTGACGATTTATTCCCTTGCTGTTTTTTTTTTGATCGATGGGATGTTCAAAGACGAAGAAGAGAGATCACGGCACCATCGTCAAGTGAAGAGAGATTTTGAGATCTGGTTTTGCTTCGCTGCCTTTGTCGCTGAAGCCCCTCGCGCCGCTAGTTCTTGGTGTTGTCCGCTACTGGAAATCATGAGTTTTTCAACCGCGCTGGTCTAGATCTGGAATCTTTCATCCACACTGCTCAAGAACAAAGATTTTCTGTACGCACCGTTTCAGATCCGCTGTTCGTCGATTTTCTTGGCGCTTTGTTTCAGATCCGCTGTTTGTTGGTCCAGACACGCCCAGATCAACAGTTTTCCAGCAAGGCAGTTCGTCTTTGCTTGTGTTGTCTGATCCAGAACCCCAAACATCAAAACAGGAGAGGTAGTGTTGGTCAGGGTAAGCTGACCGACCTTTGTTCAATTGTTTGGTTTGTTCATGCCATGTTTGGGTTGTTTTCAGTTTTCTGAAGCGTGATAGCATGCTGTTAGATTTGTAATGTGTTTTCTTTGAGCATTTAATAATAAAACGTGTGTGGTGGTGTTCTTGACGTGGAGTAGGGCCCAAAAGGGTTCCGAACCACGTAAATACTTGTTTCATGCCTGTTCTTCTTTACTTTGCGCTGTTGTCCACTGTTGTGCTACTATTCGCTGTTGTCCATTTTCAATTTGTATTAATTGCAGCGTATTGAACATCAATTTTTCATTGTAAAAATTATTTTGCACCTGTCCGTTCATTCGGTGATCCTCGGCTCGTGCGTTGGGGGCTGTTTTCTGCATTTTCCCCCACCACACTGGGTTTAGCTCGATTCTTTATTACAGACATCATCAGCACAACAGTCATCTTCTTTCCATGTTGGTGAGAGTTTCAGCCAGCCTCCACTATCATTAGATGCAGAGCAGGGTGTAGATGGTGAGACTGTACATCCACTGCCTGTCACACTGGAGGATGTGGGGGTGGGTGCTGAGGATGATGTGCAATGTATGCCAGAGCATAGACAGAGACGGACACAACGTGGACGCGTCCAGTATACACCTGGTTGTGGGACAGAGGAGCATCCACGCCAAAGGCGTAGATTAGGTTGATTTGTGATTTACAATACACTATGTATGTGCATTACTATTATCATTTATAGAGTTTTACTTTTTTTAACAAGTGTCTTACTGTCATCAAGTTATCTTCCAAAATTAATAATTTCTATTTGGTATTCATTAATAAATATTTATACTCTGGATGAAAAGATCTGTGAACATCAATAAATCTTGACAAATATTATTGATCTCAATGATTTGAATCCTAAAATCATGGAACATGTTTATTTGTTTAAAAAAATTAAATTACATAAAGAACAATTTCAATGAATAATGAATAATTGTGAAGAGTAGATGATTATGATTGAAGATCAAAAAAACCAAAAATATGAGATGTATGGAATTAGAAGTTCATTTGGTCAATTTTGAGAAAATACATATTCAAACTTTATAAAAGGACACATGTTCTACTGGTACACAATCTTCACTGGAGGATTTTACTGTTAAAATACCTTCATCATGTGATAAAATTATGGACATTATGAAAAAGATTGATTTCATATTCTTCTAAAATAAGAAACAATCCTTAAGAGGGTTACAAAATGTGTTAGCATATCTAAGAATAAGTATTGAAGAAGATCATCCTTGGTGAAGTTATATAAGATTTCAAAACTGATGTTTATGACTGTTTCTCTTTAGGGGGAGGTAAATGAAGAAATATTAGAATCAAATCTAATTACTGCAGAACATTCTAGAAGATCATGTTATTGAAAGATAAATGTTTTTCTAAATCTCTCTTTCTTTGTTAACAAAAAAAATACTGAATAGAAAGGAGTTGTAATTGAATTAATTAAATACATAAGAAATTTTTTCTTCTAAATAAATGATGATTTTTTTTAACCTTTCTGTAGGATGCATGAACGGGGTTTACACATCCTTTAGAGACTTCATAAAAGATGCGTGAACCCCGTTCACGCATCTACCATTTCTAGGATGTGTAAACGGGGTTCACGCATACTTCGAAGATGGGTTGAAGGATGCATGAACGCCGTTCACGCATCCGGCCGAGAAGAAGATGCGTGGATAGGGTTCACGCATCTAAAGACTCATTTTTAAAAATATTTCAAACTCTATCCATTTTCCATAAAAAAAAAAATTAAACTCATATATATAAAACACCCAATATATATAAAAATGAAATCTGACCAACTGTTACATTTGTTCTCTCTTTTTTTTTCTAACAATTTGAATATAATATAATTCATAATCCTTGAATAAAATAAAAATATAATATTTAACTAACATATTTTATTATAAAAATATATTTTTTAACCACTACATATTATTATGAGAAAACCTGTCATCATCCAAAATCCCGAGCCATAACGTGCATCTCATCAGAGAGAGGCTATTCCAGCTGCCGGCGCGGGTGAAGCAACACTCGAAAATACCTTCCAAAAAATAAGAGCATTCGTTTCAAAAGGGAAGAACACGGGTCCTAACAGATGCCTCGTTAAAATAACATTAAAAATCCATGGGTGAGCCAGGAGGAGGATGGAAGGAGTAGATTTAATACTGAATCTCAGAGAAAGGAGGGGGAGAGATCCATGGAAGGGTAAGGGTTGGCCCCGAGGAAGTGGTCCATGTAGTAGTGGGGTTGGGGGTGCCCCCCCTCCATCACCACCAACTGCATGTCCTCCGACGGCTTCCAGTGCCGCTTCCTCTGGTTTATGAACCAGTTGTTGATCTGCTTCTGATCCAGCCCCGTCGCCTCCGCCAGCGCCACCTTCTGCGACTCCGAAGGGTAAGGCCATTTGTAATGCCTGCTCCACCACTCCAGCAGCACCTGCCGTGCTTCTTTTGGCAGCTTCCCTTTCTTTCTCTTCTTCATGAACTCCTGCTTCAGGCTCCCCAGATACCCACTGTACTTCCGCAGCAGCTGAACTTTCAGATCCCTGTCTTCTGCTTGAGGGTCGATCAGGCTGTTGCTGCCATCCAGCTCTTCTTCTGATGATCCCGTCCTCTCCATTCCTTCTCCGCATCCTGAATTCATCAACACCCACAACATCACTTAATGCTTTGTTGGCGTCCATGCCATTCTATTATTATTACATCGGTCAGGGAAGGGGATAAGAAACATACAAAAACTCTACCTAATTGCGCACGAGGAGACTCGAAACCGAAATCTCCAAAACATCGCCACAAAACGCTACCACTATACCACTAGGGTGCGCCCGTGGGGCTCGATAGATAATTTTACTACAATTCATGAAGAAAATAAATTTAACGACAACAGAAAATTGTAATTTGAGGCCAAACAATACCGCTTTGCGGTGTATGGAATTTCAATTCCATACATTTGTCCATTGCAACCTTAGCAATCCATTATTCAAATCCCAAAACATTCACAAGTCAAATATATTATGAAGGTTAAATTTTGGAAATTTCAAATCTGAAAGGACAAAGAAAATAAATGTTGAGAACATGACCCATAGCTCATAGTAAATGAAAAGATCAACGAGGCACGAGTCCTCTGGCTAAATCACGGAACGTTACCCGGACAATTAATCAACCAAACCTGACAATGCAAACCTTCCAAGTGCAAGTGGATAAACAAGAAACCATCCACATAGATTGGGCGCGTTGTCCCACATTGGTAAGTATGGCAGGTATTTGTGTATAGGGTAACATGGGTTGGGCTTAAAAGTTTATTTCCTTTACCTCATGATACAAAAAGAAGAAAAAAACCCTTATGGGGCGTTTGTGTCTTGCCCCACATTGATCGGTTTCATTTCCTTTTCCTAATGAGATCATAATATCACCTTTGATATTTACACATGTGTGCGCATTGTGGTGTTAATAAGTCGATATGGGTCGCGCTAGAAATAACTCAGACCATCTCCACCCAAAACACCAAAATATACTTCAAATTGAAGTAGCTACACTGAAACCCATCCCCAACCCATTTACTTCCTAAACGTATATTATAATTAGAAAAAAATACATATAATAAAAAACTGATATTTTGTCAAAGAAACAAACTGATTTTTTTTTTAAATCTCAAATAGTGATGAATATAGCTCTGGGTTGGAGGAGCCTTTTAAAGCCAAAATGGGGTTCCACAAGTTGGATTGGAGACGGCCTCACATTAAGGGATTTTATCATGTTATGTAAAACGTCACATTTCCCATAAAAAAAACATAGAATTAATTACCATTTCTAACAAAATTTTAAAATTATCTAAAAAAACCAAATTCCATTTTAAAGGAATGACTAACATGCATATAAGATAGTTAAAATCGCAAATTTACTTATTGGGTTCCGGAACAAACTCGGTAGACTCGTGGTAAACTTGTGACTAAACTAGTAGACTCAAAAGGTAGACTCAAAAGGTAGACTCAAAAGGTAGACTCAAAAGGTAGACTCAAAAGGTAGACTCGCGGGTTTGATTGAATTGCTAAATGATAACATGATCAGGATTGACTAATAGTCAACTAAACAAGGAAATGTTGAGATGAAGAGAGGCTAAAAAAACAATAAGTTGATTAAATAATGAGATTAGAGGTTCATTGTGTGTATCATCAAGAAGTAGGGTTATCAGTAATTTTTTTTACAATAGAACAGTCAGAGAACAGAAAAGCTACGATGATTAAATAATGGGATTCGTGGTTAATTAAATATGGGTATCATCAATATGGAAGAGGAAGACTATGGATATATATAATCACCCAATTTAAACAAAAACAAGGAGAACAAAGGAGAAACGTGGTACCAGAAGGATCCAGGGGAGGAGAGACGGCGAGAGCTTGAAATTGGGACTCGACCCGGGAAAGAAAGAGCATGGCGTCGTTGAACGGTTTAGAAAGCTCCTGGTGGTACTTTGTCAGCATCTCGCAGTAGGCCTCCATGAACTGATCCAGCGCAGGATCCTCCCCTATGCACCCCCCAATCCCCATCCCGATCCCACCTGCGCCGCCGCAGCCCCCCAGTGCCGACACCGCCGCCGCCGAAACCTTCGCCGCGCACGCTTCCTCCAGCCTCGCAACCACCTCCGCCGGGGCCCCGACCTGCCAGACGTCAAAGGTGCAAGCAATCATTTCACCTCCGCCGGGTTTAAGATATGTTTAAATTTATTTTAGAAATAAAAGCTTTGCTTCTCCTTCTTCTTGTTTTTCATTTTCATCTGTTTTTCGTTCACCTTTTGGCAGTTCAGGTAGGCCGCCAGGAGGCGGTGGTAGTGAGGGTGAGCCATGATCTTAGACTTCACTGAAGAGTTTCCGGTGTTGGCGCCATCGTTGTCGTCCATGAAATAACCAGGCGCGGCGTCGGTGGTGGGGTGGGAGAGGGGATGGTGCTGCAGCATGGCGGGAGCGACAGAGTTCATGCGCGGATGGTCATAATTCAGGCCGGTGGGAGGGAGATAAAGAGACGCAGTGTTTTGGTGGTCGTGATCTGCATTAAAACAAGAAGAAGAACAAGAAGAAGAAGAAGAGGGAGTCATGAAAGGCATCATCGTCGCGTTAGGGTAAGGATGGATTCCATTACTACTGCTGCTACAATTGGCGTTTCCGCCGTCCCCAAAAGCCATCCAAGAAGATGTTATAGATTTAGCTGCCCCACCCGAGCCCCCTTCCATTATCTCCCTCCCGCTCGACCGCGATCGCAGAAACGCTACGTACCATAACCTTCTCTATTATTTAATATACCTTATACTGTTTTGGTAGACCTAAACGCGCAATAATGGAACCCCCTCCCCACCTCGTCCTCGCCTCTGTGTCCCTTCGTGTGGATGTGCTTGATTTTTTTGCTGTACACCTCTGTCGTCTCCTGAGCGCTCTCCCGCGTTTCGTGCTTCGCTACTGGTATCGATACTCGACGCCAAATGTCCCAAATTCCACCACCCTTTGGATTTTCATTGGAAAATTAATGTGATGATTCACCCCCTACTATACTCTGTAATTCGCGTAGGCGAGTGGCGAGAGTGTTGCAGCGGAAGAGAGAGAGTAGGGCGTAGGTAGAGGGAAGCTATGGATGGCAAAGCTTTACCTTCCCGATGAAAGCTCTCTCCTCTACCTCATGCACTGCCACTGCTGCGCTGCCATTCCTGGCAGATGAGCTATAGAAGCGCTAAAGACAGGTAGGGCAGGGCGAGAGAGATGAGAATTATCAGAATTTAGATATATAAAGAGAAAGTAAAACAAACCTGAGAACAGAGGAGGGAGAAGGAGTGAAAGGGACGGCCGGGCTCTGGGAGAGGGAGGAGGGAAGGAAGGGTTGGGTGCACGGAAGCACCGCGCCTCTTTTGTACTGTACGCCTCGCTTTGCTTACTCGCAATCTGTCCACTCATTTATTATTCCTTCGTGCACCGTCCTCTCCCTCCTCCTTATTCAGTCAACATTTCTTTCTTTTCAATCATCGTCAAAATAAATTGAAAAACAATTTCATGTTCGGACATTCAGTAATTATTATTATTATTATTATTATTATTATGCATATGCGTTTTTTAGGACGGAATAATGGCATGACGGAAAATTCATATATATTTTTTTATAATCTGTTTATTTTTTAAATGTATAACCTACAGTGTTATATTTTGAAATACCTAAATATTCGTCTATAATTTAATTTTTTTGAAATTCATTAATAAATTTAAAATGAAGGGAAACCGGGTTTAATAAATATATTTTATAATTTATGGTACTTTCAAAATATAAATATTTATTGTATATATGTTTATATAATATATTTCTATAATATATTTAAATGCATTTATCTTATATGTGCACATTTATATACATTTTTATTACATATTTAATGATGATAATATATTTATAAAAATACATTTATATGATGTATTTACACAATATTAACACACACATATATATATTTCACACACACCACACTTATTTCTGTTTATATTTATATTTATATTTCTATACTACATACACATACATAAATACATTATATTTATATAAATATATATTTATTGTTATATTATATTTAAGAATATAAAAAAATGTATGTATAAAATATATGTGCAATGTGCTCTTTATGGGTGCATGTTTATTTACATATATTGCAATATACGTGTAAATACATATTTGATTGTTGACAAATGCATATTTATATATAAACATTGTATATACAGTTCTACGGGTATATGTATATATTAACAAATTTTTATATGGTAAATAAAATAGATAACTATTTATTTTAAATAAAAGGAATAATAAATATTTATTTTCGTATGAGTTCACTACTATAAAACAGGGCAAGGGAAGCGCTTCGTTTTATCAACGCTAAACAGAAAGTGCTGATAAAAGTTTTTAATAATAATTTATATACAATTATTATATTTATATTCTAAAATAATGTTTATTTTTATATTTTAAATAAAAAACGCTTGTTTATAATTAATATATTTTTTTTAATAATTCTAAAATATATATATAATGTTTTTATTAAGTATAGGATTATAATTAAATATATATGTGTTTCCAATGTATTTGGTCAATTAATATATTGATCACGCGTGCATATATGTTATGTATCATCATTAATATTCATTTATACATTACACTCTTCTTATTATTCATGTTGTCTATTGATGACTCATTTTTTATTATGTATATTTTACTAGGTGATACGATTAATTCACATTTGCCCATATATATATATATATATTATGCTCTCAATATTTATAAAATTACATTAAAAATATTTAACGAATGCATGTATTTATTATATTTATAATTATTAAATTTTAAGTATATATAAATACTTTTTAAATATATTTATTTGTAATTATAATTACAATTATATATTTATTTATTTATTTATTTAAATAATTATAAAATTACAATAAATAAATATATTATAATTATATATATATATATATTTATAAATATATACAAATATTTATAAACATATTTATTTATAGTTATAATTGTAACTATAAATAAATAATATGTAAACAATTATAAAATTATAAAAAATATATTTATTATAAGACTTATAAAGTTATAAATATATTATTAAATAAATATATTTATAAATAAATACAAATATTTATAATTATAATTCCAAAATAAATATAGATATAATTAAATAATTAAAAAATTATAATAAATATATTAATTATATATATTTATATATAAATATCTATAAATAAATACAAATAGTTATAAATATAATTCTAAATAAATGTAGATACATTTAAATAATTAAAAAAGACAATAAATATATAATTATATATATTTATAATTACAACTATAAATAATTTATTTATATATGTAGCAGTAGTGGGGTTGTAGCAACGGCGACACTGTAGCGGCGACAGGGGCATTGTAGCAGTGGCGGGAATTGTGTGGTACTGTAGCAGGCGATACTGTAGCAATACTATTCAAAAAATTGGGCATACGGTCCATGTAATGGGTTAAATGCCCACTGGGCCTTCGGGTTATGTAATGAGTCTACCTCTACTCAATTAAAAGAGGTATTTTCTTTACTTTAATAATAAATGAGGCTTCGACCCTAACCTTTAAAAAAAATTTAAATAATTATAAAATTATATTAAATATATTAAATATAAATATTAATAAAATTATAAATATTAGAAATATTAATTGTTTATAATTTTATAATTATTTATTTATAATTATAATTATAAATAAACATATATTCATATAAATAATTATAAAATTAGAAGAAATATAGTTATATACATCTATAATCTTTAAAATATATATAATTAATATATTTATTATATAAATTTCTAAGATTATAAATTTAATAAGTATACTTCTAATTTTATAATTATTTAAATTATAATTTTATAAATATAAATATATATTTATCATGTATATAATTTTAAAAATATATATAATAATAAAAATAAATTATTAACATTATATCTTTATCCGCGCTTTTTTAGCCAAGATAGCTCTTTATCAATGCTAAAAAAGCGATGATAAAGACTTTTTTTATCGGCGTTTTTTTAGTGATGATAAAGGTCCATCTTTATCAGCGCTAAAAAAGCGGTGATAAAGACATGTTTATTAGATTTTTCTATTTTAGCGATGATAAAACATAGCTTTATCAACACTTTTTAATTAACGTTGATAAAAAGTTCACCGAATTTCATAAGAAAACCCTAACTTTCTCCTCCTTCCTCGCACCCTTCAAGCTCTCGTGGAAGCCGATCGCTGTCGTCGCGCCTCCTCCTCCTCCTACTCATCCTCTCTCACTGTCTCTCCTCTACCGCGAAGCACACCTGCGCCATGCGCCTCTCCTCCGCCGTGAACCAAACCGCATGCGCCTCTTCTCCGTCGGGCGCCACACCTCCGCCGTGCGTGAACCAGACCGTCGCGCGCCCACCTCGGCTGTGCGCCAACCAAACCGCCGCGCACCGCACCTCCGCCGCGCACCACACCTCCGTCGGGCTGCTCTCCTCTGCCACGCACCTCTCCTCTGTCGGGCGTCTCTCCTCCGCGACGTGCCTCTCCTCTATCGCGAACACACCTTCACTGCGCGCTGAATGACACCTCCGCGGTGAGTTTTCTCCTCTTTCTCTTTGTTTGATGGTGATGTTGTGAATTATACGGGCTAAACGCCCTGTTGAAAATCGTGGTCGTTGGTGGTCTTTGTTTGCGCACTAAATGAATTGCATGCGTGATTGGTTTTTTTTAAAGAAATCGGTGGCCCTCTAGTGAAACATGATCGTATACCCTGAATGTGTGTGTGTGAACATGTGTTTCCCAAAGTTCATTTATCTGTATATTATTAGATCCACTTTCTAATTCACTCTAAGTGTTTGTGTAAATTCCTTATAGGCACATTTCATGCACTTATATTTTTAAATAGTTGTTCAAGCCATCTAATGACCTCGAAACATTTTCTATAAGCAACAAATTAAGAATTCTACTTTATTTCCTAATTAAATGTCACTTTTTGAAGGGGATTTGATTGTTATTGAACTTTGGTGTTCTTTTGTTATCACTTTATGAATCTTATATATTAATTAGATTTAGTAATATGTAATGATATCTTATATGATTTTTTGACACCCTGTTATGTATGTTTGATATATTTATATTGGAATTGTAACGACCCAAAGTTTCATTAATGGAAATCCCTCTTGATCTAATTAAATGTCTCTTTATGTTTATATAAAATGTCAACTTCTTTGGTTTTATGTTAAGAATTTTGACCCTTGCTAATATAGCCGTTGAACAGTGATCACATGATTAGTATAAATATAGCTATTTAACAAATCCAAATTTACTCAGACAAAAGAAGCGATAACCTCATCCAGTAGAATTTCCCCATACGAAGCCCATTTGTCGGAGCTCGGAAAAGAGGTGGCATCCTTGGGTTTCGCTCTTGACCAAGCCCAAGCTAAGCTTCATCATATCAAGCTCGAACGGGACCGTCTATGGGAGAAGTGGAAGTTGTTAGAAATTACCACTCGAGCGATGTTATCTGAGCCACCCCAAGAGTCTGTCATCATCGCACACTTTACACTTAGGTCTTATGCGGCTGTTTTAAGGGGTTATGTAACAAATAAATAGTACTATATTCATGTACATTATTTTTTGTATATAATAATGAATATACTTTCTTGTCATTATTGATACATTGTAAATAGTTTTTAAAGTACAAATAATGTTTTTAGTTATTATTTAATTAAGAATTATATTTTATTTAATTAAGGGATTTTTGAATTAAATAATATTTTAATAAATTATTATTATTATTATTAAATTAATTTTTATTAAATATAAATGATCTTATATTTTTATGAATGCAATTGTAATTTTTATTAAGGTTTGAAAGCCATTTCTGTCAAAACCCGTGAATTTTCGATAAATGTCAGTTTTTATTTTAAAAGTGAAAATTAACATATTTAGAAAATTATTTAGATAAAATAAATATTATTTCTGGAATCAGGATGTCGAAATTATGCAACGGTGAATTTTTCATAATTTTCTGAAACAATCAAATTTTTGGGTAAAAATTAAATACCTTTTAAATATATAATATGTTTTATGACATCATAATGACCCAATAGTGATTTAATAAAATACTATAATCTTTATATTCGGCCAATATATGTTTTACCATTAAAATAATGTGATTTTGGGTTTATTTGACTTACTTTTCAAAGCATTAATGGACCCCTCAAGACTTATTAAACACCTTGTCTTTTTAAATTAATTTTCATGGGAGTATGACTCACCTCCACATAAGCAACCCTATTATTTTAAGAAGTTCGGAATTTGGCCTTATAAAATATTGTTTTCCTCTTCCCTTTGCCAAAAACCATGGGCAAAAACCATGGGATGGTTTGTGGTTTGGATTAATTTAATGTAAGGGGACCCAAACCAAAATAATAAAGAATTCCCTAACCTTTCCTATATAAACCCACCCAAGCTCTCACTTCCTCCTCACTCAAAGCCTTTGGAGTTCATCCAACCTCTTCCCTACTCTCTCTAGAATCCTCCCAAGGTGCCCCAAGCTCCCAAGAAGCCTCTCACAAGCCTCTCTCTAGCCTTTGGAAGCACACTTCCAAGTAAGAGTTTTTCCTTCCTTTCTCATTTTTGTCCAATTTTCTTTAAGTTGTTTTTCCCTTTTAATTTCAATTATGAATGTTGGGGTATGGTTTTTCACCCCCCTCATACTGACCTCTTTATGTTTGAATGATGGGAGACCCCTTTCTCTCTCATTAGATGCTGCCCATGTACACCTGTTACTATGCCGAAATTCTGAAAGGAACTTCTCTCTCCTCATTTACATTCAAGCAATACTTTTGTATCATGAATCTAAATTCCATTACAATTGTTGGGACATGAATCTATATGACCTCCTTACTGTCCATTACATGTAAATATGATGAGGAACCCCTTTCTCTCTTATCAACCGTTTTTATGAATTCTTATGTCACGCCGTTACGCTGCCAAAATCGCACCAATTTTCTAAGCCAATGCCATTGTGTAGTGAATACCATGCCCATTTCTCCATCAAGGGTATTCACCTTTATGCACATTTACTTATTGATTATAAAGTTTCATGTATGAATTCCACATTCCTTTATCATGGAATAAATGATTATGTTTTACGAATCCATGTTCTATGATCCATGTGGCACACTTATGCATGAAATGAAATGTTTAAGAAGGGTGTGCCCTTATAGCGCTCCAATGCATTAGGTAAAGTATAGTATCATGATACGTCATGTGCAATGAGTGTTGACTCATGCTAATTCAATTGCAACGAGGGTTTACTTGTGTTTTATGTGCAATGAGGATTTACTCATGCTCCATGTGCAATGAGCCTTGGCTCATGCTAATTCCATGTTAAGTGTTGTTGCCACATTTCCATGTTATGATTATCATGATTTATCACGCCTTTATGTTCATGTTTCTCTTATGCTCTATTGATATGCCTATTGACTAACATGTATTTTACTCCTCATGTTATTCCATGTGTACTCCCTTACTAGGCTTTATAGCTCACCCTTTTCTTATGCATGTCCTCAGGTTATCCCATGCAATGCTATGTACGAGGGAATGTAGTGGTCATGTAAAGGAAGTTTTCAATAAAGATGTTGTATTTCATGTTTTAAGTTTTTATGTAATGATTCTAAGCCCCAAAGACACTAAACCTCTCGATCTTCTTTGTTGTATCAAGTGAAGTTTTATGTAATAAATCATGTTTAAGTATGTAATAAAAGCAGGGTTGTCATAGTTGGTATCAGAGGATAGGTTTAGTTATTTTTGGGATTAGGATTAGAAAACCCTAGTAAATCCTTAGAGACAAGACTAAGTATAATAAAAACATCCCTAAGTTTTGGTAAGTACTGAGTAAGTGGTTTATCAAACAAATACATCCCTGTCTGGATACGAGCAGGTAGAGGCGGCTCTGGCACAGATGTATCCTAGGGGTAAAACCCGAAAACACCGCTTTGAGCTTGACTCGAACGGGAACTGGTGCACGACAACGGGCCTTGCTGCACTCTTGGTTACGATACTCCCGGGGGATATGTTTTGATAAATTCACAATCTTAGTATGAACCCTTATTAAGGGAATTAAAAAAAATTGCCCCTAAGAATATATATTAGAAATTAGATCATGAAAAGCCTAGATTAAAGCCTATAGACTCATGAGTTAAGGAAATAAAAGTTTATTTATAAGTCATCAACTTTTGTCTTTGGATTACCCTTTATGTGTTACCCCTAACTTTCCTTTTATTCCAGCCAATGGCCGGTAATAAGAGGACTCGGGCTAACAACCGTTGTGAAGATCAGTGTGATGACTGTACTAATGAGATGCCCAATCCAATAGGAGCGGGAATCGTGAAATTTATCACGCTTCTCTCTCAGCTAACTCAAGTTTTGAATTAAAACACGGGTCAAGAGGAATGTTAAACCCCCCCTAAGAAAGAACAAGTCGCTATTGAGAGCTTCATGAGGCAAATGCCTCCTACTTTTAGTGGATCATCTGATCCCATGATCGCTGAACAATGGATCAACTCCATTGAAAAGATCTTCTCCATCCTTCAATATTCTGAACAAGAGAAGGTTCTCCTGGAGGCTTATCATATGGAGGGTGAAGCTGATCAATGGTGGACGTTGATAAAAAATACGAAGCCTGAGGTGGAGATCGAGGCGTTGGAATGGAAGGATTTCCGGAAGATGTTTTTTGATAAATATTTTCTGCGTACCCTCCAGCTTAAGATGGAAAGGGACTTCCTTTCCCTCAAGTAAAAAAGACGAAGAATCTGTTGGAGCGTACGAGGCAAACTTCCCAAGGCTTTCATGATATGCTTCCGGCTTTGTCGTTACCCTAGAATGCAAAGTTGACCACTTCTTTGGTGGGTTGAAGCCTAGCCTACGGAAAACATTAGCAATCCGTGACTTCGACAGCTATGAGGAAATTGTCCAATGTGCCCTCAAGGTCGAAATGGAGATCAGAGAATCACAGGGGTATCATGGGGATAAGAAGCGTAAGGTGGACTTCAATGCTGGTGGTCCGATGGATAAATCCAACGGTGCTAAGAAGATCCAACACCCCACTTTCCAAAAGTGCGGAAAGAAGCACCCTGTAAATTGCCTTAAGGGGACGAGGAAATGCTTCAGGTGTGGAAGAGAAGAACACCTAGCTGTTAACTGTTGGCAAGAAAGACCCACAACTGCGACAGAGGAGAGGAACGCTCCGTTTGAACCTCAACCCGTTCTTCAATGCTACAAATTCAACGAACCATGTCATTTTTCAAATCAGTGCCCTAATCCAAGGGTTTTCGGAGGCAACCAACAACTATCAAGGAAACCAGGAAGAGCTTTTTCCATCACTTCTTCCGAAGTGAACCCCGATAACGAAGTGGTGATAGGTACGCTAGTTATTTATTCAATAATAGCGAACATACTTTTTGATTTAGGTTCTACACATTCTTTTATATCTCTAAATTTTAGTAGAATAATCCCAGTACCACCACAAATCATGGAAGTGAAGATGTCGGTGAGTACAACAAATGGGGCAATCATTTCATCCCATGAATATAAGTCCTCCCCTGTTATAATCTGTGGATTGAATTTCCCGGAGAACCTCGTCATACTCCCTCTGGTGTAATTTGATGCAATTCTTGGCATGGATTGACTTTCCTTATATAGAGCCAACATAAATTGTCGAGAGAGGGAAATCACACTCCATATGGAGAATCAACCCTCGATTCTTTACAAGTGTAAGGAGGAAGATGAATCTCCTTTAGCTCCATCATCTCAATCATGAATATTATTGCCTTATGAGCACGCGTATCTGGCTCAGATGATTGAGTCCAAGGAAGAAACCATCCTTGAAGAAATTCCTATTGTGAGGGAATTCACCGAAGTGTTTCCCGAGGAACTGCTTGGTCTTCCTCCTAGAAGAGATGTTGAATCCTCAATTGAACTTATACCCGGGGCTTTACCAATATCCAAGACTCCATATAGAATGGCTATTGTAGAGCTTGAAGAGTTGAAGAAACAACTACAGGAGAATCTGGATAAAGGGTTTATACGCCCAAGTGCTTCACCATGGGGTGCACCAGTCCTCTTCGTCAAGAAGAAGGATGGGTCAATGCGGCTTTGCATCGATTATCGCGAACTTAACAAAATCACGATAAAGAACAAGTATCCTCTCCCAAGAATTGATGACTTGTTTGATTAGCTGCGTGGAGCACAATACTTCTCCAAGGTGGACTTGCGGTCGGGATATTATCAAGTAAGGGTGAAGAAGGAAGATATCTCCAAGATTGCTTTTCGCACAAGATACGGGAACTATGAATTCAAGTAATGCCTTTCGGACTCACTAATACTCCAGAAATCTACATGGACTTAATGAATAGAGTCTTTAGAGATTACCTAGACAAATTTGTGGTAGTCTTTATAGATGATATTCTAATATACTTCAAAAACAAGTAGGATCATGAGGAGCATTTAAGAACTATACTGGAGACTTTGCGCAAGGATAAGCTCTATGCAAAGTACAACAAGTGTGAGTTCTGGTTGAAGGAAGTCTCATTATTGGGCCATATCATCACAAGCAATGGGATATCTGTGGATCCCTCCAAAACAGATGCAATTGGGGGATGACTGAGGCCAACATCGGTAATAGATATCCGTAGCTTCTTGGGGTTAGCTGAATGTTATCGACGATTTTTGAGAAATTTCTCACGATTGTCCAACCCTTTTACCAAGCTAACTCGAAAGGGAGTAAAGTTTGCTGGGAGTGATGAATGCGAAGAAAGCTTCAAGGAGTTGAAAAGGAGGCTTATCACTGCGCCCTTGCTCAATTTACCCACAAGTGGGGAACTTTTTGTTGTTTTCAGTGATGCTTCAAAGAATGGCTTAGGTCGTGTACTGATGAAGAATGATAAAGTGATATCCTATGCCTCAAGGAAGTTGAAAATCCATGAGCGAAACTATCCAATGCATGATCTGGAGTTGGTAGCTGTGATCTTTGCCTTGAAAATCTGGAGACATTATCTCTATGGGGAGAAATGTGAGATATATACTGACCACACAAGTCTTAAATATATATTCACATAGAAAGAGCGTAATATGCGCCAGAGAAGATGGATAGAGCTCATCAAGGATTATGACTGTTCAATACATTACCACCCTGGGAAAGCAAACAAGGTGACAGATTCCCTAAGTAGAAAGGACCCAACAATTCTATCAATGATGAGAATTGAGAAGGATCCAATCTTCTTAGACTCGATGAAGATGGACATGGGAATCATAAATAATGGAACATCATCAATCCTTTCACAAATGATTTCTCAACCGTCTCTTTTGGAAAGGTTAAAGGATGCTCAAAAGGATGATGTGAGAATTTAGGAAAAAGTGGAAGCTATCAAAAAAGGGAAATCCTTGGAGTTTAATGTTAATAAAGAAGGAATTGTGTGGTTTGGGAAAAGACTATGTGTTCCATCAAGTCTGGAACTAGAGAAGGAACTTTTGGATGATGCACATAGTTCAAATTTCTCTATTCACCTAGGGATCACAAAGATGTATCGAGATCTCTGAGAAAACTTTTGGTGGGATAATATGAAGAAGGAGATCACTGAATATATATCAAAGTTCCTGGTGTGCCAGCAAGTGAAGGCAGAGAGGCAGAAGTCTAAGGGGATGATGCAACCATTGCCCATACCAGAATAGAAATGGGAGAACATCACCATGGACTTTGTCACCGGACTTCCGAGGGCATCCAAAGGCAACAATGCAATCTGGGTTATTGTGGATCATCTTACAAAGACTGCACACTTCATTGCTATTCGGGAGGATTTCTCATTGGATCAAATGACACATATATATATTAGAGAAGTGTTAAGGTTGCATGGAGTACCACTATCTATTGTGTCTGACCGAGATCCAAGATTCACCTCTAAGTTTTGGAAGAGTCTTCAACATGCTCTGAATACTGAACTGAACTTCAGTATGGCCTATCATCCTCAAACTGATGGCCAATCCGAGAAGACTATCCAAACATTGAGGATATGTTGAGAGCGTGCTCAATAGACTTTAAAGGAGGATGGTATCAACATATTCCTTTGGTTGAGTTCTCTTATAATAACAGTTTCCACTCGAGCATCCAAATGACACCATATGAAGCCCTTTATGGGAAAAGGTGCAGAACACCTGCATGTTGGGATGAGGTCAGTGAACGTAAGCTGCTTGGACCAGAAATGGTCGAGGAAATGGTGGAGAAGGTGAAAACCATTCAGTAGCATATCAAGGCAGCCCAGAGTCGACAGAAGAGTTATGCAGATAATCGTCGACGAGACCTTGAGTTTAAAGTTGGAGACATGGTTTTTCTACGCATATCTCTGTGGAAGAAGGTCATGAGGTTTGGAAAGAAAGGGAAGTTAAGTCCAAGGTACATCGACCCCTTCGAGATTCTTGATCGTGTCGGGGCTGTGGCCTATCAACTAGCACTTCCACCTACTATGGCCAAAGTACATGATGTCTTTCATGTATCCCTATTAAGGAAGAACATACCGGACCCTTCACATGTACTCTCTTCTGAGGTGGTACAATTGGAAGATGATATTTCTTATGAGGAGCAACTAGTGAAGATCTTAGATCGTAGAGAAAAAGTTCTATGAAATAAGACAATGCCCATCGTTAAGGTGTTGTGGAGAAACCACAAGTTTGAAGAAGCGACCTGGGAATCAGAGGAAATGATGAAGCTGAGTTACCCACATCTGTTTTAGTGTGGGAAAAGGAAAATTTCGAGGGCGAAATTTCTTAAGGGGGGAATATTGTAATGACCCAAAGTTTCATTAATGGAAATCCCTCTTGATCTAATTAAATGTCTCTTTATGTTTATATAAAATGTCAACTTCTTTGGTTTTATGTTAAGAATTTTGACCATTGCTAATATAGCCATTGAACAGTGATCACATGATTAGTATAAATATAGGGCTTTAACAAATCCAAATTTACTCAGACAAAGGAAGCGATGACCTCATCCAGTAGAATTTCCCCATATGAAGCCAATTTGTCGGAGCTCAGAAAAGAGGTGGCATCCTTGGGCTTCGATCTTGACCAAGACCAAGCTAAGATTCATCATATCAAGCTCGAACGGGACCGTCTACGGGAGAAGTGGAAGTTGATAGAAATTACCACTCGAGCGATGTTATCTGAGCCACCCCAAGAGTCTGTCACCATCGCACACCTTACCCTTAGGTCTTATGCAGCTGTTTTAAGGGGTTATGTAACAAATAAATAGTACTATGTTCATGTACATTATTTTTTGTATATAATAATGAATCTACTTTCTTGTCATTATTGATACATTGTAAATAGTTTTTAAAGTAAAAATAATGTTTTTAGTTATTATTTAATTAAGAATTATATTTTATTTAATTAAGGGATTTTTGAATTAAATAATATTTTAATAAAATATTATTATTATTATTAAATTAATTTTTATTAAATATAAATTATCTTATAATTTTATGAATGCAATTGTAATTTTTATTAAGGTTTGAAAGCCATTTCTGTCAAAACCCGTGAATTTTCGATAAATGTCGGTTTTTATTTTAAAAGTGAAATTTAAAATATTTAGAAAATTATTTAGATAAAATAAATTTTATTTCTGGAATCAGGATGCCGAAATTATCAAACGGTGAATTTTTCATAATTTTATGAAACAGTCAAAATTTTGGGTAAAAATTAAATACAGTTTAAATATATAATGTGTTTTATGACATCATAATGACCCAATAGTGATGTAATAAAATACTATAATCTTTATGTTCGGACAATATATGTTTTACCATTAAAATAATGTGATTTTGGGTTTGTTTTATTTACTTTTCAAAGCATTAATGGACCCCTCAAGACTTATTAAACACCTTGTCTTTTTAAATTAATTTCCATGGGAGTATGACTCACCTCCACATAAGCAACCCTATTATTTTAAGAAGTTCGGACTTTGGACTTATAAAATATTGTTTTCCTCTTCCCTTTTCCAAAAACCATGGGCAAAAACCATGGGATGGTTTGTGGTTTGGATTAATTTAATGTAAGGGGACCCAAACCTAAATAATAAAGAATTCCCTCACCTTTCCTATATAAACCCACCCAATCTCCCACTTCCTCCTCACTCAAAGCCTTTGGAGTTCATCAAAACTCTGACCTACTCTATCTAGAATCCTCCCAAGGTGCCCCAATCTCCCAAGAAGCCTCTCACAAGCCTCTCTCTAGCCTTTGGAAGCACACTTCCAAGTAAGGGTTTTTTCTTCCTTTCTCATTTTTGTCAAATTTTCTTTAAGTTGTTTTGCCCTTTTAATTTCAATTATGAATGTTTGGGTATGGGTTTTCACCTCCCTCATACTTACCTATTTATGTTTTAATGATGGGAGACCCCTTTCTCTCTCATTAGATGCCTCCCATGTACACCCGTTACTATGCTGAAATTCCGAAAGGAACTTCTCTCTCCTCATTTACATTCAAGCAATACTTTTGTATAATGAATCTAAATTACATTACAATTTTTGGGACATAAATATATATGACCTCCTTACTGTCTATTACATGTAAATATGATGAGGAACCCCTTTCTCTCTCATCAACCGTTTTTATGAATTCTTATGCCATGCCGTTACGCTGCCGAAATCGCACCGATTTTCTAAGCCAATGCCATTGTGTAGTGAATACCATGCCCATTTCTCCATCAAGGATATTCACCTTTATGCACATTTAATTATTAATTATAAAGTTTCATGTATGAATTCCACATTCCTTTATCATGGAATAAATTATTATGTTTTATGAATCCATGTTTTATGATCCTTGTGGCACACTTATGCATGAAATGAAATGTTTAAGAAGGGTGCGCCCTTATAGCGCTCCAATGCATTGGGTAAAGTATAGTATCATGATACATCATGTTCAATGAGTGTTGACTCATTCTAATTCAAGTGCAAAGAGGATTTACTCGTGTTTTATGTGCAATGAGGATTTACTCATGCTCCATGTATAATGAGCCTTGGCTCATGCTAATTCCATGTTAAGTGTTGTTGCCACATTTCTATGTTATGATTATCATGCTTTATCATGCCTTTATGTTCATGTTTCTATTATGCTCTATTGATATGCCTATTGCCTAACATGTATTTTACTCCTCATGTTATTCCATGTGTACTCCCTTACTGGGCTTTATAGCTCACCCTTTTCTTATGCATGTCCTCAGGTTATCCCATGAAATGCTAAGTACGAGGGAATGTAGTGGTCATGTAAAGGAAGTTTTCAATAAAGATGTTGTATTTCATGTTTTAAGTTTTTATGTAATGATCCAAATCCCTAAAGACACTAAACCTCTCGATCTTATTTGTTGTATCAAGTGAAGTTTTATCTAATAAATCATGTTTAAGTTTGTAATAAAAGCAGGGTTGTCATAAGAATTTAATTCATTTATTATTTAAAGGAGTTGTGAATTCGGTTTTGAATCATGTTTGGTCTCCAAAAAAGGATTTTATGTGTTCAACTTGGGTGAAATATTTAAGGATAGTTTGGAAAATTCTCAAAAATAATTTCATGTTTTGGTTATTAATGAATTCTCAAAGGTCTGGTTAGAACTTTATAAGAAAATTTTTTGATTTGAGAACATTTTCGTAATATTATATTTGGATTTTGATGGTGATATAAAGCGGGTTGATTTTCTATTGGAATGTGTTAGACATGAGAAAAACATGGTTGCTTCAGTGAAGGGTGTTTAGAGGTGAGATGAATAGTTTTTTATGTCATTCAGATTTTATGTGACTGACTTCATGATTGATTTTTATCTCCTCCATTTCATTTATCACAAGAACCCAGTTACTTAGGCGGGATATAGGACATGTACTTTCTATACATTGATCTTCTCTCCCTAGTATGAGATTATATCCTCAAACCTACTAGGAATCAATATGATCTCCCTAAATATGGATCAAAACGCTTCACCTTCTAGGCATTGATACATTCTCACCGAGAACCACTGTTGCACCAAAACCTCAACCAATCATACTCCTTGATCCCTCCCTCTACTACACACCCCCTTTAATACTCAACATCGTTGAGGCATGTACTTCTTCCCTATTGGATCCAGATTCTCTTGGACACACCTTTTAATTTTTTTAATGCTTTCATCTCATAGTTTCCCATTATACTGAACACCTCACTTATGACTAATTCAAAATCAATGTAACTTTTGAAATCTCTAAGAGTAGGAAGTCCATTTTCCCACAAAGTATGAATCCTCCACCATTTAATATCAATCCAAACCATACCCATTTCAATGACACCACCACTTTGTTACTAGTGCAATTCCACTAATTCTTATAAAAATACTTCACTAGAGGAAACCCAGTAGTCTTAAAACCAATACTTTCTATTGAGTCTTGATAAAATAATCATCATATGTTATGTAACCAAGATTTAATACCACTTTTTGGTAACTGATAGTAGAATAAGAAAAAGAGATGATACCACTAGTTGGATTTGGTACAAATCAACAACCCTAATTTTAAACCCCCAAACATAAATTAAACCCCTGAAACTTGCAAACAACATAAGAAATTCCAGAACATATCTGAATTGAAACAAATCCCCAAACTTGATATACTATAACATAGAAGTAAAGCTATAGTTAATTCACCACATCATATCTCTACCTTCTAGTTTGAGTAACCTCATGGTTTTGAAAATACCTCCCCTAGAGGAAAACGAGAAACAAAGAATAAACGCATGACATAAATGGAATAAGCACACCACATTAAATTTATGTTGTTTGGATGACAATCCTACTTCATTGGGGGAATACATTGATATTTTTATTAAGGGATAAATTGATTTATAAGGGAAACATATCTTTTGTTATCCCTACCTATCCAAAGCTGCATGAGACACTTTTTGGACACCCTAGTCAAATAACCATAACAACACATGTAATGAATCATTCCACCTACACACACTTTATGGTGAATCCACTCAAAGAGAAAAATGATATAATTCAAGTGATTATCAAATCACATTTTCTTCTTAGCATAATTTTATATCTAAATATATAAATTATTATTTTATTACAACTTTGAAAAATTATATGAATGAATTATTAACTATTGATATTCAATGTTATGAAGTGGTCATGAAATTTAGATTGATGCATCTATCAAAGGTACCAAACCTATATTTTCTTTATGAAATTTTATTTAAAAGGTTCTAAACTATTTTGGGACTTGATGTTGTTAACCTCATGAATGAGTTTTGGAGAGGTAATAATTCTCTTGAGACTTATAATGATACTCTCATCACTTTGATTCTAGAGGTTAGTGATACGAGTTCAGTTAAGAATTTTAGAATGACTAGTCTTTGTAATGTCATTTATAAAGTCTTTTTGAAGATTTTAGAAAATAGACTATAGAAAATCATAAAATCTATTAGTTTAGTACATTTTTATTTTCTTATTTTGAAATGAGACATGATGTACTTAAAAGGATTGGGAAATCAACATAGTTTCTTTTAGTGATGAGTGGCCTAGGGAAATTCTTTGTGTGAAAGGACTGGCACTTGAGAAATTTTTGATTATACAATGGGTTCATGCTTATAGATTTTCTTAGGCGTATTTATAAATAAAGGAACTAATAGTACTTCATGTGAGATACATATTGATAAAACACAATTTTATTGAATATTTTATTGATAACAGATGATATAATTTCCTCACATTATGCTAAATATGTTCAATTATGAAATATTTGGGATTAGATCATTCATTTGAAAATTTGATGAAAATTCAATTTTAACCTTTTAAAATTCACTGTAGTATTTCTGAAATAAATAGTTTTCTATAAATTATTTTGGATTAAAATTTTGTAACTGTGTTTCTGACTTAATGAGATACAAATTATATTCAGGACATGTGAGCTGAATCGTGCATTTAAGTGTAGTAAATGGGCCATGAAGACAAAGATGTACCGAACTATCCCGATTGGACATCACTTCACCATTTGAGCTGTATCTTCTTCATCCAGGATTGGATTGGCCCCCAATTTTGAGGAGATATCGGGGACATGATTATACAAAAATCATACTTCTAGAAGGCTGGACAATTCATGCGTTTTGGAGGTCAACTATGCGGTTCAACTTGGAATAAAATATCTGGCCGAGTTTTCATTTCACACATAAAAAAGTTATGTAACCCTAGCCCTCAAAAACTATATTTAAAGGGGTTTTTCACTCTTTGGGAAGTCTGTTCAAGGATTTGGGAAGGTTTGAATGAAAGGGTGTCTCTTGGGAGCTCCTCAAAACTCTTGGAATAAGTAAGGCTTTGTGAAACCTCTCTTCCAAAAACACTCTCCTCTCCCACCTCCTCTTTGTATTTCTTTTCTTTCATGTTTGTATATTGAATTTTTCTTTAATTAATCTTTTTTGTTCTTCCCTTTTCTTCTTCTATTAATCTTCTTAATTGGGTTGGAATCAATAGTGGAGATGAGATTGGGTTCTACCCTTTCAATCCTTTTCTCATGCAAAACGTCTCCACGATGACCACACCGCCCATGGAAGAGTAGTTTTCTTAGTGATTGATCTATCTTCCACCCTCTTCATTTAATTATTTTTAATCATTGAGATAATGTAATTCACTTAATATGATCCATGATTTTTTTTTAAATTATAAGAAACTAAGAAAGTAATTGAACAATTAGCACAAAAACACGCGAGGTTGATATTTTGTGTAAATTGTGAGAGCGCGATATTAATCGGTAATACAAGACCACACGAGATAAATTTTTAAAGTTCAAATATAAACCCTAAACACAATTCATTTTCATTTCCAGAATAGATATGTACTCTAATTAACCACTGACCATAAGCTAACCTTAGAACAACAATCAAAACAGGGTGCTGCGATTGCGTGTTCTGAAGCTAGCCTAGGGTTTAAGTAATTTCATCTTTGTGGTTAAGTTAACTCTCGTAGGGTTCAAGGGTTAACAAATTAGGGCATCATAATTAAGTGGATATTGATTTAAATTATAATGATTAATAAGTAAATTAATATGTAGAGTTAGATCGATTACACCATTTAAAATATTTTCTAAAAAAACATCTTCTTATTGTGTCATTTTAATCGAACTTCATTTCAAAACAAAAAACAAAAAAATACAATCTTCTTATAGCAAACTTCTTCTAGATTTATAAACTATAAACAACCCCCATACTTTCACATAGTGTTTTAATTCTATTCTATTTTATTTTCATAATACCTTTAAGAAGTTGTTTTAATTTACTTCCTCCTTTGAGAGACGACCTTGGTTAGCCACTCTACTGCACCTAAGTACCCAAAAGCCACTAATCATTTGAGGGCGCCCACAACAACACTCTTTCAAATTGGCACCATTTCTAGGGATACAAGTAATTATTTCAACCAATTAGAGGTATTTATTTTATTTTACATTTTATTCTGTTCCTCTCTTCTTTCTTCCTTCTTTACCCAATCTGAACTTTTTATTCTTCTTTTATTTTCTTCTTCTTCTTTTTGAACCATCAACTCAAACTTATCATTTTTTACTATGGTCCACTTTCATTCCTTTTATTTTTATTTTATTTATGACACGAACTAATCCCAATGATCTTTTAGATCTTGACATTGAGATTGAACGTAGCCTTAGGGTTTGAATCAGACATTCTCAGTCTATGAGAAGTTTCAACATTCAACCAGTTGGAGAATTACTCCAATATCAGAACATTAAAATTGGAAGAAATTCAAATTCAACCATAAAACACGAACCAATGACTGAAAATAATGGAAATGAACTTAATAGAACCATTAAAGAATTGGACTCACCTGATATTAATTATCAACTAAATTGCATTGCATATCCAAATCTCAAATCGGACTTTGAACTGAAATCTGGATTAATTCACCTGCTTCAAAAATTTCATGGCCTCTCTAGTGAGGATCCCAATAAACACCTAAAAGAATTTAATGTGGTTTGATCAACCTTAAAACCAATAAATGTTTCTGAAGATCAAATCAAACTAAGAGCATTCCCATTCTCACTTGATGGAGCTGCGAAAGACTGGATGTATTATTTACAACCTGAAGTTGTAACTTGTTGGAACGATTTGAAACATATTTTCTTGCAGATATTTTTCCATATTCAAGGACCACATCCATTTGAAAAGAAATATTAGGGATCAAGCAAGCCCAAGGGGAGTCAATGTATGAGTACTGGGAACGATTCAAGAAGTTGTGCGCAAGATGCCCACATCACCAAATCAGTGAGCAACTCCTCATCCAATACTTCTATGAAGGACTCACACCTATGGAGAGGAGAATGGTGGATACTGTAGTTGGAGGAGAATTGGTGGAAAAGACACCAGTAGTTGCACGTGCGTTGATCGAAAAAATGGCCCAAAAATCCCAACAATTTGGCGATCGAGGTACACCACATGTTATGGTAGTACATCAGGTAAGTCCATATTCTCTTGAAATTAATTTGATTGATACCAAATTGGAAGAATTGACAACTATGGTGAGGCAGATTTCTTTGGAAGAAAAGACATCCCAACCCTCTCCTTCAAGGCCTTGTGGCATTTGCACTGAGACAAGCCACCCAACTGACTGTTGCCCACAACTATAAGAGACATGAGATTTTGCAGCAGTGTTTCCTGGGAGACCATATCAGCAACAACAACAACCATATCCCCCAAAAAAGCTTGATTCCTTTGCACCAGCATACAACCAAGGGTTGGAAGATCAATCAGACATGAGGTATGGATCTGGACAACAACAAAGACCCCCTTTTCAACAAAACTTACAGCAGCCTCCGCCTTACCAGTAGGGTTTCCAACAACCCCAAAGGATATTTGAATACCAAGCATAAACAAGCCAGCAACAAGGGAATCCACCACCCAAGGTAGATTCTAACACTGATGAAATTTTGAAACAAATTGTTCTTAATCAACAGAATGACAGAAGAGTCAAGGTTCAGAGCTGAGGGAGTTGAAGATTCAAATGAGCCAGATTTCCACCGCCCTCCATAAAATGGTAAGTAAGAATTCTAGAAATCTACCATCCCAACCTACTCCAAATCCCAAGGGGAATGTTAGTGCCATCACATTGAGAATTGGGAAGCAAACAACTGATATATCTGCACCTATCGTTCCACCGGGATTCACCTTAACTCTAGAGAAGCCCCATTCAAAACCAGCTGATGAGCAACCCAAGGAGAAAGATAAACGTAAGAAAAAGATTAATTATATTACTCCTAAATTCCTTCCTTTTCCAAATAGGGTTGTTCAAACTAAGAATATGGCTGAAGAGGCGATGTAAAAAAGAAGTTTTGGATACATTCAAGCGTGTGGAGATCAACATTCATCTACTTGAAGCCATCAAGAAAATCCTAAGGTTTGAGAAATTCTTAAAAGAACTTTGTACCAATCAAAGAGGTCTTAAGGTAAATGAGAGGATCAGTCTTGGAAGGAATGTGTTAGCACTCATTACACCAACTCTAGTAATGTCGACAAAGTGAAAGGATCCAGGGACATTCACCATCCCATGCACCATAGGGGAGTTACACTTTTTTGATTCTCTTTGTGATTTGGGAGCTTCTATAAATGTGATGCCTCACTCTGTATTCTCTTCTTTGCAGGTTGGTGAGCTAAATCTGATGAGAGTATTGGTGAAGTTAGAAAATAGAGCTACAACATATCCAGCGGGAGTCCTTGAGGATGTACTTGTCCAGGTAAGGGACATGATCTTTCCAGCAGATTTATACGTGCTTAATATAGAAGATGATCAGGTAAGTTCTCATGCTCCTATTATCTTAGGTAGAATCTTCCTTAAAACTTCAAAAACTATCATAAATGTCAATGAGGGTACACTTTCCATGGAGTTTAGGGATGAAGTTGTGATATTTAATATTATAGATTCCATGAAGTACCCCTCAGAGGACCATTCTGCATTTGTTATCTCCCATTTTGAACCACCAAATAAAAACCCCATGAAATTTGATTATCCTATGCTTAAGGAGATTATGAGTATTGGTTCTAGTTTGATGTCTAAGAGTACTTACACACCTATTTATAATTCACAAGACTCTCTTAGATTTTATTTTGAAATGGAATCATATCATTTGAACTCTGATTATGACATGGCTATTGAGTATGCTAATGGATTTGATGCTTTATTCTCTGATTATGATGATTTCTATTCTGATACTGATTCTCTTTGTGCACATATTTCAGTTCCTTTAATGTCTCCATCCATACACCACCCCCTTTATTGGAGCTGAATCCATTGCCATAAAATCTCAAATACTCATACTTGTTGAGTGGTGAGAGATTACCTATTATAATTGCTAATAATCTTCCTTTTAAACATGAAGAAAAACTTTTGAATCTTTTGAGGGAGAACATTAAGGCAATCAGGTGGACCTTGGCTGACATTGTAACGACCCGAAATTTTTAAATAAATTTTGTTTCCTAATTTTATGTGTTATTGTTATACTCAACAAAAATGTTTTATTTGATAAACATGATTATAATTAAAATGAGATCAGTGGGTTTTGACTATTATATAACCATCGGTCAACATGACCGCTGTGAACAAAATGTTTTGATTATTGTCTCTAAATAAAAGCAATCTTGGTTAATTAATATAGAAAGAAGATTTGATGGCCTCACCCAGTAGTCTTGGACCGATCGAAGCCCATCTAACAGAACTTGGGAAGGAGGTAGCACCACTGGGCTTTGCTCTGGACCAAACCCAAGCTGAACTTCATCGTGTGAAGCTAGAACGGGATCGACTTCGCGAGAAGTTCAAACTGATAGAAATTACTACTCGTGCGATGTTGGCCGAGCCTCCCTCGGATTCGCTCACCTTAGCACACCTTACACTTAGGTCCTATGCTGGTGTGATAAGGGGCTATGTAAGGAGACCGTAACTGCCTTGTGTAATCCTTTGTTTTAAATAAAAATTGGGATTTCTTCTTATGATGAAGTTTATGAATTTTCAAATGACCGGATAAATATAATATGCATATTTTTGATGAATTTTAGAAAAATGATATTTTAAAAATGGTTGTGTAAACCTTAAATAATCAAAAATGTGTAATGATTTTCGAAAAATGGTCTTCTACAATTATGTTCAGTACAAAATTTAGAGACTAATAAGATCAACTTAATTTTTGATGAATAGTAAATTATGAATAGTGTTTTTTAATTAAAAATTTAATTAAAAATAATTAGAAAATTATTTTTATAAAAATGACTTTATTTTTGAACTCAGAGCATCGATATTATGTTATGGTAATTTTTGGGGTTTTTTTTCTGAAAAAAATGAATTTTCGATGAATAGTGTTTTTATTTAAAAATTAAATTAAAAATATTTAGAAAATTATTTTTATAAAATGGATTTCATTTTTGAAATCAGAGCATTGATATTTGGTTAATGTGAAATTTTGGGATTTTTCTGAGAAAGTTGAATTTTCAGTGAATAGTAAAAATACAGTTTTAGGGTTTCGGTATGTTTAATGACATCATAACGGTGTCATGATGATGTCATGAGATCTTTTGAGGGTTGGCCGGCCAAGGGTGATGAATTATTGTTTTGGGGGCCCCATGTGGCCTAACTCCATGATAAATTCCAAGGGAGAGCACATGGGTTTGAGAAAAGCACATGTGAGGTGTCCCTTGGCCATTAATGCCTTGTCCCCTCACTTTCCCTATAAATACCAAGCCCTCCTCTCATCCATTCGACTCCCCACTCATTCCCAACGAATTTCTGGTCTCATTACCTCCCAAGGAGTCCTCCCAAGGTGCCCCCAAGCCCTCAATGTCCCAACCTTTGAGGTTTAAGAGTTACATTTTAAGGTAAGGGATCCGACCCCTCTCTTTCTTTTCAAGTAATCTCTTTTATGTCATTTCTTTTATACTCCATGTTCTTATGTTGGAGGATGTTCTTTTATATTCATCCTACTGCCTATTTAATGTTAATATGATGAGAGACCTCCCCCCCCTTGCTCTCATCAATTCGTTTTAAGAATGTTTAAGTGGCGCCGTTAGGCTGCCGAATTTTTAAGGGATTCTTTCACCTTCCTCGTTTTCAAGTTCTATTCTCATTCAAGTCTTTCATATTCCTTTTTATTATGTTGGGGTATGATCTATAAATTATCATACTGATATTTTATGTTCATATGATTAGAGACCCCATTTTATCTCTTCAATTCAGTATTTTGATGTTTTAAGTGGCGCCGTTAGGCTGCCGAATTTTTAAGTGGTTCTTCACCCTTCTCGTTTTGAAGTTCTACTTTCATGTCAATTATTTCAAGTTCCTTTTTGTTATATTGGGGTATGATCTCTATATATATCATACTGTACTCTTATGTTCATATGATGAGAGACCCCATTTGATCTCTTCAATTCAGTATTTTGATGTTTTAAGTGGCGCCGTTAGGCTGCCGAATTTTTAAGTGGTTCTTCACCCTTCTCGTTTTGAAGTTCTACTTTCATGTCAATTATTTCAAGTTCCTTTTTGTTATATTGGGGTATGATCTCTATATATATCATACTGGAATCTTATGTTCATATGATGAGATACCCCATTTGATCTCTTCAATTCAGTATTTTGACGTTTTAAGTGGCGCCGTTAGGCTGCCGAATTTTTAAGTGGTTCTTCACCATTCTCGTTTTGAAGTTCTACTTTCATGTCAATTCTTTCAAGTTCCTTTTTGTTATGTTGGGGAATTATCTCTATATCTATCATACTGAACTCTTATGTTCACATGATGAGAGACCCTATTTGATCTTTTCAAATCAATTTTGTTGATGTTTAAGTAACGCCGTTAGGCTGCCGAATTTTCATAAGTGAAATCTAATTTTTTTTCCTTCCATGTTTTTCATTTCAAATGGTATGTCCCTAAAATTTCATTACCATGTCCATATGTCCTTCTTATTCTTTAACCCTACTGTTTTATGGATCATTTATGAGGGGGTGACCCATGTCCCCTCTCATTTCAATGTTTTCTAAAACCCCGAAACTTAGCCGTTATGCTGCAGAATTTTCCCCTCAAAATGCCTCTCTCTTTTCTCAAAAATTATTTTATGTTATAAAGTGAATACTCAAAGCTCTTATTTCTACAAGGGTATTCACATATATATCAAAATTTTCCATTTTAAATTCTGGGATTTACATACATGAGACCCGCTTTCCCTTTCCGTGGGTTTAAAGTGACGTAAAGATCATGTCTTTAAAGCAGTTTTTAAAATGTTATGATTATGAAATGAAACCCATTTATTTTATGCTATGTGGGTTATTTATGAAATGTTTGATGATGATATATTTGGCTCACATGATAATAAAGGCAAATTTAAGGGTGCGCCCTGATAGTGCTCCAATGCATTGGGTAATGATGTAACCACTAGAGATTACAATTTTCACGATACCTTGGTGAATAACCTTGGTAATTTTAAAATGACACCTTGGGGATGGACCTTGGTGATATGTTCATGATTGTCTATGTTAAATGATGTAGCCACATCTTCAAGTTATTAAAAAGTTTTATTTTTATTACGATATGCCTCATGATTTCATTTTCATGCCTTAAAGTTCTTTTCATGACTTTATTGATGTATCTCAAGTTCATATGTAAAATGTTTCACTTGTTTCCCTTGCTGGGCCTTCTGCTCACCCTTCCTTTTGATGTATGTCCCCAGGTTATGGGATGCAGTAATGAGCCTAGGGTGAACATGAGGAGAAGCCTTTCAAGTGTTTAAGAAGAATGTTTTTTTTGTTTCATGTTTTATGTTCCTTGCTTCCAAGACACTAAACCTTAAAGATCCTCAGTTCCGTGTAATAGAATGAAAAGTTATGTTATAAAAAGACGGGATGCTATAGTTGGTATCAAAGGATGGTTTAGTTATTTGTGGAAATTAGGATATGAAAACTCTAGGAGGAACCCTATAGAAAAGTTTAATATAGGAAATCTTCCTGGTATTTTGGTGAGTATTGAGTAAGGGGTTGCCAAGAAAATACATCCCTGTCTGGATACGAGCAGGTAGAGGTGGCTCTGGCACATATGTACATAGGGGTAAAACCCGAAAACACCGCTTTGAGATAGAATCGAACGAGAACTGGTACACGACAACGGGCCTTGCTGCACTCTTGGTTACGACACTCCCAGGGGATATGCTTTGGTAAATTCATAAGCTTGGTATGAACCATTGTTAAAGGAACAAAGATAAAATAAAATAAAGGTTCACATAAGAATATATGATCATTCATAACCTAGATGGGAACCTAGGAGATCACAAGTTAGGGTATACCTTTCATATACAAGTTATCCTTATATGCTTTCAGTTCCTTTTCATGATTATTAGCTAAGTACTTAAGCCCCTAATTATGCTTTCTCTTCTTAGTTAATGGTGGGAAATGGAAGAACATGTTCCGACAACCAATGTGATAGGAAATGCGACGATTTTCGTATTAATATGACATGGATGATTAGGGGATTAAAATATGATTATTATTTTGGAAGACGTTCATTATTTTGGGAACCATATTTGATCGAGGTAAATAGATTACTACGGTATTTTCATTAAGGAGTAAGGTTGACTTATATTTTGAAGAATCGATGAATTTAAGGTGAAATTATAGTAATTTACCTTACTTATGGGAATGACTAACCTATCTTGGGTAAAATATGTTTAGGTTAGCTACCTTTTTTATAAGATGTTAGGAGTGGTTGATGTTGTCTGGAGATGAACAATTAAGTTGTTTTGGAAGACTATGTTATCAAATCCTTCTTGTATTTGGGTTTCAATCTTAGTTTGGTTTGTTTTGAGGAATTTTAAGGACCGTTATTTATGGAATGGTCTATGATGAACTTTGGGTAGTACCATGGAACTTTGATGATTTAAAAGTAGTTTCCATTCCTATGGGATTATTTCTTTTTGAAGAGTTGTTTTACCTTAACCTTTCTGTTTTTGGGATAATGTTTAAAGATAGAAGAAATAGATAGTTAATCTTTTGTAGATTATGTGATTCTATAGAAGATGATTCTTGTGCTTTTATGAGACCAAGTGTTTTTGAATTCTCATCATTTAGAGAAAAGATTAGTGTTGGTAGGGACTTGTTAAAGGATGAAACTCTACTTGAAGGTAGGTATATTTTCTTATGTTTTTGTTCTATGTAGTAAATGAAATCCTCAAAATTATGAAAAGAAAGGTAAAACAAAAATTTTGTTGGTTTAAGTTTCCTACTAGGTAAACAAAGACCGTTTACACACATCATAAGTTTGGGATTTTCTCATGGTTAACTTTCTCCTAATCATGTTCTCTATCACTCTCCCTCAGAACTTGACCCTTTGTTTTCTCCTCCATGTCCATGTTTTCCTACATGGAACCCTAGTGCGGGTTAACTCGGGTGACCTTTGTACTTCCCTTTCTTTATTTTAAAGTAATAGTTTTACTGACTCCTTTTCCGATGTGGGACTTTCAATGAAATTTCAAAACCCAATTTTAAAATTGCGAGGACGCAATTTCTTAAGGGGGGAAGATTGTAACGACCCGAAATTTTTAAATAAATTTTGTTTCCTAATTTTATGTGTTATTGTTATACTCAACAAAAATGTTTTATTTGATAAACATGATTATAATTAAAATGAGATCAGTGGGTTTTGACTATTATATAACCATCGGTCAACATGACCGCTGTGAACAAAATGTTTTGATTATTGTCTCTAAATAAAAGCAATCTTGGTTAATTAATATAGAAAGAAGATTCGATGGCCTCACCCAGTAGTCTTGGACCGATCGAAGCCCATCTAACAGAACTTGGGAAGGAGGTAGCACCACTGGGCTTTGCTCTGGACCAAACCCAAGCTGAACTTCATCGTGTGAAGCTAGAACGGGATCGCCTTCACGAGAAGTTCAAACTGATAGAAATTACTACTCGTGCGATGTTGGCCGAGCCTCCCTCGGATTCGCTCACCTTAGCACACCTTACACTTAGGTCCTATGCTGGTGTGATAAGGGGCTATGTAAGGAGACCGTAACTGCCTTGTGTAATCCTTTGTTTTAAATAAAAATTGGGATTTCTTCTTATGATGAAGTTTATGAATTTTCAAATGACCGGATAAATATAATATGCATATTTTTGATGAATTTTAGAAAAATGATATTTTAAAAATGGTTGTGTAAACCTTAAATAATTAAAAATGTGTAATGATTTTCAAAAAATGGTCTTCTACAATTATGTTCAGTACAAAATTTAGAGACTAATAAGATCAACTTAATTTTTGATGAATAGTAAATTATGAATAGTGTTTTTTAATTAAAAATTTAATTAAAAATAATTAGAAAATTATTTTTATAAAAATGACTTTATTTTTGAACTCAGAGCATCGATATTATGTTATGGTAATTTTTGGGGTTTTTTTTTCTGAAAAAAATGAATTTTCGATGAATAGTGTTTTTATTTAAAAATTAAATTAAAAATATTTAGAAAATTATTTTTATAAAATGGATTTCATTTTTGAAATCAGAGCATTGATATTTGGTTAATGTGAAATTTTGGGATTTTTCTGAGAAAGTTGAATTTTCAGTGAATAGTAAAAATACAGTTTTAGGGTTTCGGTATGTTTAATGACATCATAACGGTGTCATGATGATGTCATGAGATCTTTTGAGGGTTGTCCGGCCAAGGGTGATGAATTATTGTTTTGGGGGCCCCATGTGGCCTAACTCCATGATAAATGCCAAGGGAGAGCACATGGGTTTGAGAAAAGCACATGTGAGGTGTCCCTTGGCCATTAATGCCTTGTCCCTCACTTTCCCTATAAATACCAAGCCCTCATCTCATCCATTCGACTCTCCACTCATTCCCAACGAATTTCTGGTCTCATTACCTCCCAAGGAGTCCTCCCAAGGTGCCCCCAAGCCCTCAAGGTCCCAACCTTTGAGGTTTAAGAGTTACATTTTAAGGTAAGGGATCCGACCCCTCTCTTTCTTTTCAAGTAATCTCTTTTATGTCATTTCTTTTATACTCCATGTTATTATGTTGGAGGATGTTCTTTTATATTCATCCTACTGCCTATTTCATGTTCATATGATGAGAGACCCCCCTTGCTCTCATCAATTCGTTTTAAGAATGTTTAAGTGGCGCCGTTAGGCTGCCGAATTTTTAAGGGATTCTTTCACCTTCCTCGTTTTCAAGTTCTATTCTCATTCAAGTCTTTCATGTTCCTTTTTATTATGTTGGGGTATGATCTCTAAATTATCATACTGATATTTTATGTTCATATGATGAGAGACCCCATTTGATCTCTTCAATTCAGTATTTTGATGTTTTAAGTGGCGCCGTTAGGCTGCCGAATTTTTAAGTGGTTCTTCACCCTTCTCGTTTTGAAGTTCTACTTTCATGTCAATTATTTCAAGTTCCTTTTTGTTATATTGGGGTATGATATCTATATATATCATACTGGACTCTTATGTTCATATGATGAGAGACCCCATTTGATCTCTTCAATTCAGTATTTTGATGTTTTAAGTGGCGCCGTTAGGCTGCCGAATTTTTAAGTGGTTCTTCACCCTTCTCGTTTTGAAGTTCTACTTTCATGTCAATTATTTCAAGTTCCTTTTTGTTATATTGAGGTATGATATCTATATATATCATACTGGACTCTTATGTTCATATGATGAGATACCCCATTTGATCTCTTCAATTCAGTATTTTGACGTTTTAAGTGGCGCCGTTAGGCTGCCGAATTTTTAAGTGGTTCTTCACCATTCTCGTTTTGAAGTTCTACTTTCATGTCAATTCTTTCAAGTTCCTTTTTGTTATGTTGGGGAATTATCTCTATATCTATCATACTGAACTCTTATGTTCACATGATTAGAGACCCTATTTGATCTTTTCAAATCAATTTTGTTGATGTTTAAGTAACGCCGTTAGGCTGCCGAATTTTCATAAGTGAAATCTAATTTTTTTTCCTTCCATGTTTTTCATTTCAAATGGTATGTCCCTAAAATTTCATTACCATGTCCATATGTCCTTCTTATTCTTTCACCCTACTGTTTTATGGATCATTTATGAGGGGGTGACCCATGTCCCCTCTCATTTCAATGTTTTCTAAAACCCCGAAACTTAGCTGTTATGTTGCAGAATTTTCCCCTCAAAATGCCTCTCTCTTTTCTCAAAAATTATTTTATGTTATAAAGTGAATACTCAAAGCTCTTATTTCTACAAGGGTATTCACATATATATAAAAATTTTCCATTTTAAATTCTGGGATTTAAATACATGAGACCCGCTTTCCCTTTCCGTGGGTTTAAAGTGACGTAAAGATCATGTCTTTAAAGCAGTTTTTAAAACGTTATGATTATGAAATGAAACCCATTTATTTTATGCTATGTGGGTTATTTATGAAATGTTTGATGATGATATATGTGTCTCACATGATAATAAAGGTAAATTTAAGGGTGCGCCCTGATAGCGCTCCAATTCATTGGGTAATGATGTAACCACTAGAGATTACAATTTTCACGATACCTTGGTGAATAACCTTGGTAATTTTAAAATGACACCTTGGGGATGGACCTTGGTGATATGTTCATGATTGTCTATGTTAAATGATGTAGCCACATCTTCAAGTTATGAAAAAGTTTTATTTTTATTATGATATGCCTCATGATTTCATTTTCATGCCTTAAAGTTCTTTTCATGACTTTATTGATGTATCTCAAGTTCATATGTAAAATGTTTCACTTGTTTCCCTTGCTGGGCCTTCTGCTCACCCTTCCTTTTGATGTATGTCCCCAGGTTATGGGATGCAGTAATGAGCCTAGGGTGAACATGAGGAGAAGCCTTTCAAGTGTTTAAGAAGAATGTTTTTTTTTGTTTCATGTTTTATGTTCCTTGCTTCCAAGACACTAAACCTTAAAGATCCCCAGTTCCGTGTAATAGAATGAAAAGTTATGTTATAAAAAGACGGGATGCTATAGACATATTAGATATTAGCCCCTCCATTTTCATGCATAGGATTATTTTGGAGGATGGGGATAAACCGGTTAGGAAGCCACAAAGGAGACTTAATCCAACACTTTTGGAGGTTGTTAAAAAAGAGGTTGAAAAATTTCTCAAGGAAGGTATAATCTATGCCATTTCAGATTCCCAGTGGGTGAGTCCTATTCATGTTGTTCTTAAGAAAAGTGGTTTTACTGTTGTTAAAAATGATAAAGATAAGTTAGTTTCAATGAGGGTACAAAACAGTTGGCGTGTTTTTATTGATTATAGAAAACTAAACCAGTCCACTCACAAAGACCATTTCCCCCTCCCATTTATTGATCAAATGCTTGAGAGACTAGCTGGGAAGACACACTATTGTTTCTTGGATGGTTTTTCTGGATATTTTCAGGTTCTTATAGCTCTAGAGGATCAGGAGAATACAACATTCACTTGTCCATTCAGTACGTTTTCCTACCAAAGGATGCCATTTGGACTTTGTAACGCCCCAGGTACCTTCTAGAGATGCATGGTGAGTATTTTTTCTGATTTTATTGAGACCTTCATAGAGGTATTTATGGATGATTTTATAGTGTATGGGTCTTCATTTGATGATTGTATATCTAGTTTGGGAAGGGTTTTGAATTGTTGTATTGAGAAGATTCTGGTATTGAACTTTGAAAAGTGTCATTTCATGGTAGAGCATGACATTGTCTTAGGGCATGTAGTGTCAAAATATGGTATAGAGGTTGATAGATCTAAGGTAGATATTATTTCATCCTTACCATATCCTTCATGTGTGCGTGATGTTAGATCTTTCCTAGGGAATGAAGGATTTTATCAGTGCTTCATCAAAGACTTTAGTAAGATTACTCTTCCTATGTCACGATTACTTCAAAAGGATTCTGATCTTGTGTTTGATGATTCTTGTAGGACTTCTTTTGATGAGCTAGAGAAGTGTCTAACTACTCCACCAATCATACAACCCCCATGGTGGGAGATTCCTTTTGAGCTTATGTGTGATGCCTCCAACTTCATAGTTGGAGCTGTCTTATCTAAGAGGGTGGAGAGATGTTCACACACGATTGCCTATTCATCAAGGACGCTGGATTCATCCCAATAAAACTACATGACAAAAAAAAAGAGTTTCTTGCTATCATATTTTCTTTAAATAAATTCTGTTCATATTTATTGGGCTCTAAAGTAGTTGTTTTTTCTGACCATGCAGCTCTAAGGTACCTCTTGAAGAAGCCAAACACAAAGCCCAGGTTAATATGATAGATGCTTCTTATTCAGGAATTTGACATCAAGATAAAGGAAAAAAGGGGTCAGAAACCTAGTGGCAGACCACATGATTAGGCTTACTCACACACTAGAGGATGACACCTTGGACCATGTACCACTTCAGGACACTTTACTCAATGAGCATCTTTTTTCCATCTCAGGTATGCATCATTGGTATGCGGATTTAGTGAACTACCTTGTTGCATCTGAAATCCCTACAAATTTAAAGAAAAATCAAGTCCAAAAGTTAAAGAGTGAGTCTATATTTTATTTGTGGGATTATCCCTACTTATGGCGCATGTGTAGTGACCAAGTTACTAGGAGGCGTGTTCCTGATCATGAGTTTGAGTATATTCTACAATTCTATCATACACTTGCTTGTGGTGGAGACTTTGGACCCCAAAATATATCCATGAAAGTTTTGGACTCTGGATTATATTGGCCTAGCTTATTCCATGATGCCAATGTGTTTTGTAAGTCATGCTCTCGTTTCCAACACACTGGGAACATTTCTAGGAGACATGAGATGCCCCCAAAACCCATACTATTCTGTGATATTTTTGATGTATGGAGCATCGATTTTATGGGTCCTTTTCCTAGTTACTTTGGTTTTTTATACATTTTGGTTTCTGTTGATTATTTGAGTAAATGGGTGGAGGATAAGGCCACCAGGATTGATGATTCTCATGTTGTTGTGAACTTTGTCAAAGCACAATTTTTTGCAGGTTTGGAGTATCGAAGGCCATCATCTGTGACCAAGGGACACAGTTCTAAAATCAGAATTTGGATTCCCTCCTTCGGAAGTATGGGGTGACACACAAAACATCAACACCATACCACCCCCAAACAAATGGCCAGACTGTGGTTTCAAATCATGAGTTAAAACATATTTTAGAGAAAACTGTGCATCCAAATAGGAAGGATTGGAGTAAGCGCATGGATGATGATCTATGGGATATAGGACAACATAAAAAACTCCCATCGGTATTTCCCCATTTCGGATTTTTTTTGGGAAAGTGTGCCATCTCCCTGTGGAAGTTGAGCATCAGGCTTATTGGCCTATAAATAAATGCAACATGAATTTGGCCCAAGCTGGAATCCAAAGGAAGCTATAAATTCAAGAGCTTGAGGAGATTTTATTTCCTTCATATGAGAACTTAAGGCTCTATAAGAAAATATGCAAAGTAGCTCCTGACAAAATGATACAATAAAGGGAGTTTCATGTTGGATAGAAAGTCCTTCTATATAGTTCATGATTGAAGCTGATGCCTAGTAAGTTGCGTTCCAGGTGGTTAGGTCCTTATGTTGTGACTAATGTTTTTCTTTATGGTGCAGTGGAGATCATACAAGAGGACACATAAAGGATATTTACTATCAATGGGAAAATTTTGAAGAGATACATTGAGGAACTTTCTACTGATATAGTGGATTTTATCACACTACATGACCCCATCATCACTTGAGCATATCATGCTATTCATAACCCTTTAACTTTTTTATGCTTTGTACTATTTAAAATTATAAATTTCATGTGCATATATCATCTCATGGGTTCACATTGAGGACAATGCAATATTTTAAGTGTGGAGGAGGGAACCTTTTAGTTTAGTAATTTCAATTGTTTTCCTGTTTAAAAAAAAACAAACAAAAAAATTGTGTTTTTCAAATTTTTTGTGTTTATTTTTCAATTTTTTTGTGTGTTTTTGAAACTTTTGAGCTGAAATGATTCTCATCACCATTTTTAAATCCATATAAATAAGTGAAACAATTTATCCCTTGAAACCGAGCTTAAATGAATGCTAAAAATGACTTTGTTTCAAGTTCAAATATTTAGTAATTTCATGAAAAGTACACTGAATTTTGAATCCCATGACACATCTCATTGTCTTTATATTTGAAATAAATTTTCTGTGAGGCTTCTGAACCATTATTTTCATATTCTTCAAATTCACCTCACTTCTTGAGAGAACCAAACCATGATTGATTTAACCAAAATTTGATTTATTCCTGTCAAAACTGGAGGGTTTGAGGTACTTATGTTTAAATGATTGAGGAATTTGTTTGGTATTAAAGCCCATATTTCAAATAATCTTTTTTTTATAATGGGATACCTTGAACATTTAATCCATGTAGCCCTTAGAATCCATGAACAACCTGTTAGGTTAGCAACATTACAAGCCAATTTTTCCCATCCAACCAACTCTTGAAGTGAAATTACATAATCTAGTTGAACTTAAGTGTTGGGGAAGCTATCTTGTGTTGTGCTATGACATTCTGTAATACTTTGGGTAGAAAATTAAATTTTAAAGAGGTGTGTTTGTAGCTGAAGAAAATCATTATATTGAAAGTTGTGAATTTTCTAGATCTTTCATGATAAGTGAAGCTATGCCTTTTCTCAAGCTTCTAATAGAGGAAGAAAGTTGTGCCTATCTGGAGCTTTCAAGAAAATCATATTTGAGAAGATTGACATTTTTTATGCTGAAATGATGAATGGTGTAAACTTTCCATGAATTTTCATGATGATGGAGCTGAATTGATATTATGGGGATTGAGGAGGAGACCATATTTAAGTGAAAATTAGATTAATACAATTTTTATTCAAAAAGGGTCAATCTCTCCTCATTTAGCCTCAGAATTTTTCACATCTTAATCCTACCAACCGAAATCCACAGAACAACCCTGAAAAGTCCTCATGATAAAAATATGTCCTTGACTCACATCGGGTGGTGATGTAGGAATTTATCAAGCCTATGGTGACTCTTGTATGAGTTTGGATGAGAAATACATTTCTAAAAATTGACATTTGTGTGATATGAGAAAATTTAAGTGAGGTAAGTGTTTTGTGCATGGGAGGATAAATGAAGTGGAAATATATTGAATGATATAAATTGTCATGACCCGTCCTCGGGGCCCGTGCTGTGACTACCCCAAGCCCGCCTTCCATAGGCCAGGGGCTGGCGACTAGCACCAAGGTGTAAATCTCGGTAAAAAGGGAAGGCATTGCCTTTGTAAAGTAAACAAGCACCACAGAGTAAGCAAGCGGAAAAGTAAACACTAAGTAAAAACAGAGTACATCTGTAAGTGCGGAAAAGTAAATGGGCTAGTATACAAACCCAAACTGAAAGTAAAGTACAACTCGAAAGGGAAAAAACAACTGAAAAATAAAAGCTGCTACGCTGAGCTGTCCACTGGAAATCCCACCTGAAGGGTGGGTACATATAGCTCCACTGCTCCTCGGGTCCTGCCGTCCGCTCCGAGTACATCCCGCCCAGTGGTCCACCTCCAGGTACCGTCCTGCTCTGCAAGCCTCAACCACGATTAATGTTGTCCGTCGTCTGCAACCAACACAACATAGTGCAGGCATAGCCCGTGCAGGGGTGAGTATAAGCTACTCAGTAGGGACCCCGAGACCCCCGAAGGTCTCCCAAAATCCACAAAGGATAAACCACAAAGGAAAGATACAATCACAAAGTAACAACCGACAATGCTTAGGTATATGCCCATACATATACCTAAGTCATCAATTAGAATACGTTCCAACCTCCGAGCCCAAGTACAACCCAGTCCACACAGGAAAGTATACGTATTCCACACAGGAAAGAAAAATGTAATCCACACAGGATATCACAACACAATCCACACAGGAAAGCAAACAGGATTCAGCTCACACAGGTATACTTCTTCGAAGACGATAGAGATGACCACTGATCCATCTAAGTCGTTGGACCCACAAAGGATCGATAGGTACTAACCCCCGCAAAGACCTACACAGGATCGGACCCACACAGGATCTATAGGCGTTGGCTCACACAGAACCGCTAAGCGCTGACCCACACAAGATCGGACCCACACAAGATCGGTAGCACTGATCCACATAGGATCGCTGAGTGCTGTAGTCGTCGTCGTCGAATCCACTGAGGATCTCTGCACAGTCGTCGTCGCAGTCACAGTAGCAGTCGCAGCCAGCTCTAGGGTTCCCGCACACAGCAATCTCGTTCGGGAGGGTCCGCTCCACGAGCCGAGAGGCTGATACATCAGCTGTCACATAGCCCAGAGTTTATGTATCTAAAAGTTCCGTATCGTCAACAGGAACTCAACGTCGCAGACGGCGCGTCGATCAGACGCCCGATCTGAGAGTTATTGGCTTTTTTGTCCCAGGGGCCCGGTTGGTTTTTAAGGAAAAACCAACCCGACCGTACTCCACCTGCGTCTAAACCTCGGGCGGAGTATTCCAAAAGATCCGTCTCACTAAGAGGAACTCAACAAAGTCGACGGCACGTCAATCGGACGCCTGTAGCTCAAGATATGAGCATTTCCGCTCCGAGGGCCCGGTTGGTTTCGTGTACGAACCAACCCGGCCGAACTCAAAGTATTCCGAAACCTTGAGTGCGATATACCGAAACGACCGTCTCGATCCAAGGATCGCATCGCCGCTAACGGCGCATCGTTTGGAAGTCCGTAGCCCGAGTTATGGACATTTGAACCCAAATGGTCCGAAAATGGGGGTTTCGGGCCCGGACCGACCCGGCCCGAGACCCCCCGGTTGGCCCGAACCGGGTCGACCCGCCCCGAACAGGGTCGGCCCGGCCCGGCCAGGCTGGGGACAGCGCGCCCAGCCCGCTGTCTGGCTCGGCCTTTGGCTGAGCCGTTTCGGCAAAGGGGGGGGGGGGGGGGGGGCGCCTGCCCCCCTGTATAACCGCGACCCCCCACAATTAAGGGGGGCCGTTTTGGCCAGCAGGCCAGCCGGCCGGGGGTTTGAACCCCCGGTTGCACACCGGTCCGGCCGGCCCGCCCTGGCCGGCCGGTTCCGGCCTCCACGGGACCAGCGACGGCCGGTCCCCTTCTTCCCCGACACCGGCGGCCCGGTCCGGCCGCCGGTCACCTTGCTCCGCCGCGGCCCGGAACCAGCCGCGGCCCCGCTTTGGCCGCGACGCCTTCGATTTTCTTCGACGCGGTGCGGCGGCGTCGCGTTCTTAAACTTCTTTCCATGGCGCGGCGCGACAGCGCCGCGTAATACTTGCCGTGTGATTCCCGCGTGGTGCGACGACACCACGTAATCCCGTTCCATCTGCAAAGAATCAAACATGAACATAGGAGGGGGGTTCGGCCGTGTTAGTGCAGTCCGACCCCCCTCTTGTTAAATGATATCATCTAGTCAAAAATCCACGATAATCGATAAACTAGAATCATCAACGGAAATAATTAAATAAAATAACCCCCTACCTCGGTTCAGGAACGGTGTTCGTCAACGAGTCGCGGAAGACGAGCGTCGCAGAGGTCGGGCGTCGCGGGAGAACATCGACGTCGCAAAGCGAGGATTCGAAGTCGTTGACGGTGATTTCGTCGCGGAAAACTGTCGCGGAAGAGACGACGCGGAAGAAGAACGTCGCGTCGCGGATACGGCGTCGCGGAAGAACTGTGTTCTTCGGCGGAGAAGTTCTTCGTTGAAGAATGGTGTTCTTCTCGTTCTTCGTCGAGGTTGAAGAAGAAGAAGAAGAAGCTTTCCCAATCCTCTCAAGGTTGCAAAACTCTAACATAATAAAATAAGACTAAGTCTTATTTTATTAACACAACCTACCAATTGAATTTCAAAAGTTTGAAATTCAATAACCACACACAACTCACCTCATAAAACTTATTACATTTAAGTCATAAGTTATAACTTAGGTTAACAAAATTAAAGTGGGAGTTGAGGGGGGTTTTAGAGGATACGAAGGGGTGGGGTTCATGTGGGCCCCACCACCCTCATAACCTCCCAAGGGAGGTTGGGTGGTTACCCAACTTCCATCAAGAACTAACACTTAGAGTAAAAAAATAAAAATTGTAGTGTAATTATAAAATAAACTTCCACAATTTTTATTATCAACACTCGTGTAAATGCAACTCCGGAACAGAAGTTCCTAAGCAATTACCGGCGCTGCGGTTTCATCGGTGCCCTCGGAATTTGATTCCGGGTAGCGGTTCAAAAGTTAGAAATTCCCGCTTGTTCGTTCACTGAACATACCCGATCCAAACTTCGGAAATTGATTCTGGGCACACCGGGCCTTGGAATCAGGTGCCGTCAGAAACCGCGCTCTTGTAAAATTCCAAAGAAAATTAATAAAAAAATTCCCCTTGAATTTTATGGGTCTTTACATTACTCCCACCTCAGGGATTTACGTCCCCGTAAAGATACATCAAAACTAGGGAAAAAAATGAGGGTACTGAGCACGCATCTGAGCCTCCCGCTCCCAAGTGCTCTCCTGGAGGTTCCCGTGCTGCCATCTGATGCGCACTAGAGGAATCGATCATCCACGTAGGACCCGCTCCTGTCGATCCTCGATCTCTACCGGGACCTCCGTAAAAGTCGCCCCATCGTCAACGTCAAGCTCTCCATGGTCAATGATGTGCGTCGGGTCGTGCACGTATCTCCTCAGCTGAGATACGTGGAAGATGTCGTGCACCCGGTGCAGCTGAGGTGGTAGATCCAGGCGATAAGCCACCTCGCCAATCCTGCTGAGGACCTGGAAGGGTCCGATGTAGCGCGGAGATAACTTTCCTCCTCGGCCAAATTTCCGTAAACCATGTCGAGGTGAGACACGCAAGAAGACGTGGTCGCCATCCTCGAACTCTAGTGGCCTCCGCCTCCTATCAGCGTATGACTTCTGCCGGCTCTGAGCTGTCCTCATCCGCTCCTGGATGACCTGGACCTTCTCCAGTCCCACAAGTGTTGACTCCCCAGGGTCTGTCTAGCACAAAGGAGATCTGCAAGGTCGGCCGTACAATGCCTCGTATGGTGCCATCTCGATGGTGGAGTGGTAGCTGTTGTTGTACGCAAACTCCACCAAGGGTAGGTCGTCCTCCCAGCTACGACCAAAGTCAAGGACACATGCGCGGAGCATGTCCTAGAGAGTCTGAATGGTCCTCTCCGTCTGACCATCCGTCTGAGGGTGAAAGGCTGTGCTCAGATGTAGCTGCGTCCCGAACGCCTCCTGCAACCCCTTCCAAAGCCGGGAAGTAAAGTGAGCATCTCAATCGGATACGATAGAAGATGGCACACCGTGAAGCCGCACAATCTCCTGAACGTAAAGTTGTCCCAAGCTCTCCACTGAGCCCTGCTCTCTGATGGGTAAGAAGTGTGCCGACTTGGTGAGTTGGTCGACAATCACCCAAATGGAGTCGTGACCTCTGGAAGTGCGTGGAAGTCCAGTCACGAAGTCCATAGATATTCCATCACACTTCCACTCCGGGACCTCCAAGGGCTGTACCAAGCCTGCTGGTACCTGCTGCTCTGCCTTCACCTACTGGCAGGTGAGGCATCGAGAAACGAACTCTGCCACATCCTTCTTCATGCCCGGCCACCAGTGCTGTCGCCTGAGATCCTGGTACATCTTCACCACTCCAGGATGTACCGCCAAAGGAGAAGTGTGAAACTCTCTTAGAACCTCCTCCCATAAAGCGACTGGTACCATGGTACGTCCTCTGAAAAGGATGTCGTGCTCTGATCCAAAGGAGAAACCATCAGGTGCCTGTCCTGAGGATATCTGTGCACTCCGCGTCTCACAGTCAGCGTCCCCACGCTGTGCCTCTCTGACCTGCTGTAGTAGTGGAGGAGTGACTGTGAGAGATTGAAGGAAGGCTACCCCATCTCTATCCACGAAGGATATCTGCAAAGCGGATAGCTTCTCTGTCGCCTCCTCAAGTAGCTGAATGCCCGTCCTCCTGCTGAGGGCATCGGCTACCACGTTCCCCTTCCCATGAGTATAGACTATCTCAAAGTCATAGTCCTGGAGGAACTTGAGCCATCTCCGATGTCTCAGGTTCAGGTCCTTTTGAGAGAAGATGTACCTAAGACTCTGATGGTCAGAAAATACTGTAAAGTGCTCGCCCATCAGGTAGTGTCTCCATGTCTTCAGAGCGAAGACCACTGCTACTAACTCCAGGTCATGGGTAGCGTAGTTCTGCTCATGTGGCCTCAACTGTCGTGATCCATAGGCGATCACTGCCCGCTCCTGCATCAGAACACATCCGAGTCCGGTCCCTGATGCATCGCAGTAGACTACGTACCCTACTCCCTCCTCAGGCAACCTCAAGATAGGTGCGCTGGTCAATCTCTGTCTCAGCTCCTAGAAGCTCTGCTGACATCGGTCTAACCACACGAAGGGTTTCCCCTTCTTCGTCAAAGCTGAGAGTGGTGCTGCAACTCTGGAGAAGTCTGGCACGAATCTCCGGTAGTATCCAGCTAGTCCCAAGAAACTCCACACCTCCGTCACGCTCTTGGGTGGCTCCCAGGCTAACACTACCTCGATCTTCGCAGGATCCACTGCAACTTTCGCCTCAGAGATGACGTGTCCCAAGAAGTGGACCTCACGTATCCAGAACTGGCACTTCGAGAGCTTATATGACAACCTAGCTTTTTATTACAACTTAAACATGCTTTATTACATAAAACTTCACTTGATACAACAAAGAAGATCGAGAGGTTTAGTGTATTTGGGGCTTAGGATCATTACATAAAAACTTTAAACTTGAAATACAACATCTTTATTGAAAAATTCCTTTACATGACCACTACATTCCTTCGTACTTAGCATTGCATGGGATAACCTGAGGACATGCATAAGAAAAGGGTGAGCTATAAAGCCCAGTAAGGGAGTAAACAATGAATAACATGAGGAGTGAAATACATGTTACGCAATAGGCATATCAATAGAGCATAATAGAAACATGAACATAAAGGCATGATAAAGCATGATAATCATAACATGGAAATGTGGAGACAACACTTAACATTGAATTAGCATGAGCCAAGTCTCATTGCACATGGAGCATGAGTAAACCCTCATTGCACTTGAAGCACGAGTAAACCCTTGTTGCACTTGAATTAGAATGATTCAACACTCATTGCACATGATGTATCATGATACTATACTTTACCCAATGCATTGGAGCTCTATAAAGGGCACACCCTTCTTAAACATTTCATTTCATGCATAAGTGTGCCACATGGATCATAAAACATGGATTCATAAAACATAATCATTTCTTCCACGATAAAGGAATGTGGAATTCATACATGAAAATTTATAATCAATATGTAAATGTGCATAAAGGTGAATACCCTTAATGGAGAAATGGTCATGGTATTCACTACACAAAGACATTGGCTTAGAAAATCGGTGCGATTTCGGCAGCGTAACGGCGTGACATAAGAATTCATAAAAAAGGTTGATGAGAGAGAAAGGGGTTCCTCATCATATTTACATGTAATGGAAAGTAAGTAGATCATATATATACATGTCCCAACAATAGAAATGGAATTTAGATTCATGATACAAAAGTATTGCTTGAATGTAAAAGAAGAGAGAGAAGTTCCTTTCGGAATTTCGGCATAGTAACGGGTGTACATGGGAGGCATTTAATGAGAGAGAAAGGGTTCTCCCATAATTCAAACAATAATAGGGCAGTATGGGGTAGGTGAGAAACCGTACCCCAACATTCATAATTGAAATAAAAAAAGGTAATACAACTTAAAGAAAATTGACAAAAATGAGAAAGGAAGAAAAAACCCTTACTTGGAAGTGGGCTTCCAAAGGCTAGAGAGAGGCTTGTGAGAGGATTCTTGGGAGCTTGGGGCACCTTGGGAGGATTCTAGAGAGAGTAGGGCAGAGGTTGGACGAACTCCAAGGGATTTTAGTGAGGAGGAAGTGGGAGCTTGGGTGGGTTTATATAGGAAAGGTGAGGGAATTCTTTATTATTTAGGTTTGGGACCCCTTATATTAAAATAATCCAAACCACAAACCATCCCATGGTATTTGCCCATGTTTTCTGGAAAAGGAAAGAGGAAAACAATATTTTACAAGGCCAAGGTCTGAACTTATTAAAAAATTAGGGTTGCTTATGTGGAGGTGAGTCACACTCCCATGGAAATTAATTTAAAAAGGCAAAGTGTTGAATAAGTCTTGAGGGCTCCATTAATGCTTTGAAAAGTAAGTCAAACAAACCCAAAACATCATTATTTTAATGATAAAACACATATTGGCCGAACATAAGGATTATGGTATTTTATTACATCACCATTGGGTCATTATGATGTCATAAAACACATTATATATTTAAATGGTATTTAATTTTTACCCAAAAATTTGACTGTCTCAGAAAATTATGAAAAATTCACCATTGGATAATTTAGACGTCCTGATTCCAAAAATAATATTTATTTTATCTAAATAATTTTCTAAATATGTGAATTTTCACTTTTAAAATAAAAACCGACATTTATAAAAAATTCACGGGTTTTGACAGAAATGGCTTTCAAACCTTAATAAAAATTTTAATTGAATTCATAAAATTATAAGATCATTTATATTTAATAAAAATTAATTTAATATTAATAATAATATTTTATTAAAATAATATTTAATTCAAAAATCCTTTAATTTAATAAAATATAATTCTTAATTAAATAATAACTAAAAACATCATTTGTACTTTAAAAACTAATTACAATGTATCAAAAAAATTATATTCATTATTATATACAAAAAATAATGTACATGAACATGGTGCTACTTATTTGTTACATAACCCCTTAAAATAGCCGCATAAGACCTAAGGGTAAGGTGTGCGATGGTGACAGACTCTTGGGGTTGCTCGGATAACATCGCTCGAGTGGTAATATCTATCAACTTCCATTTTTCCCGTAGACGATCACGTTCGAGTTTGACTTGATGAAGCTCAGCTTGGGATTGGTCAAGGGAAAAGCCCAAAGATGCCACCTCTTTTCCGAGCTCCGACAAATGGGCTTCGTAAGGGGCAATTCTACTGGATGAGGCCATCACTTCCTTTGTCTGAGTAGAAATGGTTTCGTTAAAGCCTTATATTTATACTACTCAGATGATCACTATTCAACGGCTATAAAAGTAACGGTCACAAATCTTAATATAAAACTGAAGAAGTTGACATCTTATAAAAACATTTTTTTCATAAAGAAACATTTAACTGGATCAAGAGGGATTTTCCATTAATGAAACTTTGGGTCGTTACAACATTCCCCCCTTAAGAAATTTCGCCCTCGAAATTTTCCTTTTCCCACAATAAAACAAATGTGGGTAACTTAGCTTCATCATATCCTCCGACTCCCAAGTTGCTTCTTCAAACTTGTGGTTTCTCCACAACACCTTGACGAGGGGCATTGTCTTATTTCGTAGAACTTTTTCTCTACGATCTAAGATCTTCACTGGTTGCTCCTCATAAGAAAGATCATCTTCCAATTGTACCACCTCGGAAGAGAGTACATGTGAAGGGTCCGGTATGTACTTCCTTAAGAGGGATACATGAAAGACATCATGCACCTTGGACATAGTCGGTGGAAGTGCTAGTCGATAGGCCACAGCCCCAACACGATCAAGAATCTCGAATGGGCCGATGTACCTTGGACTTAACTTCCCTTTCTTTCCAAACCTCATGACCTTCTTCCATGAAGATATGCGTAAAAACACCATGTCTCCGACTTTAAACTCAAGGTCTCGTCGACGATTATCTGCATAACTCTTCTGTCGACTTTGGGCTGCCTTGATATGCTGCTGAATGGTTTTCACCTTCTCCACCATTTCTTCGACCATTTCTGGTCCAAGCAGCTTACGTTCACCGACCTCATCCCAACATGCCGGTGTTCTACACCTTTTCCCATACAGGGCTTCATATGGTTCCATTTGGATGCTCGAGTGGAAACTATTATTATAAGAGAACTCAACCAGAGGAAGATGTTGATCCCATCCTCCTTTAAAGTCCATTGAGCACGCTCTCAACATATCCTCAAGTGTTTGGATAGTCCGCTCGGATTGGCCATCAGTTTGAGGATGATAGGCCGTACTGAAGTTTAGTTCAGTATTCAGAGCATGTTGAAGACTCTTCCAAAACTTAGAGGTAAATCTTGGATCTCGGTCAGAAACAATAGATAGTGGTACTCCATGAAACCGTACCACTTCCCTGATATATATCCATGCCAGTTGATCCAAAGAGAAATCCTCTCGAATAGCAATGAAGTGTGCAGTATTTGTAAGACGATCCACAACAACCCAGATTGCATTGTTGCCTTTGGATGTCCTTGGAAGTCCAGTGACGAAGTCCATGGTGATGTTCTCCCATTTCCATTTTGGTATGGGCAATGGTTTCATCATCCCCTTAGAGTTCTGCCTCTCTGCCTTCACTTGCTGACACACCAGGCACTTTGATGTATATTCCGCGATCTCCTTCTTCATATTATCCCACCAAAAGTTTTCTCGGAGATCTCGATACATCTTTGTGATCCCTGGGTGAATAGAGAAATTTGAACTATGTGCATCATCCAAAAGTTCCTTCTTCAGCTTCGAACTTGATGGAACACATAGTCTTTTCCCAAACCGCACAATTCCTTCTTCATTAACATTAAACTCTGAGGATTTTCCCTTTTTGATAGCTTCCACTTTTTCTTGGATTCCCGCATCATCCTTTTGAGCATCCTTTAACCTTTACAAAAGAGATGCTTGAGCAATCATTTGTGAAAGGATTGATGATGTTCCCTTCTTTATGATTCCCACGTCCATCTTCATTAAGTCTAATAAGATTGGATCCTTCTCAATTCTCATCATTGATAGAATTGCTGGATCCTTTCTACTTAGGGAATCTGCCACCTTGTTCGCCTTCCCAGGGTGGTAATGTATTGAACAGTCATAATCCTTGATGAGCTCTATCCATCTTCTCTGGCGCATATTAAGATCTTTCTGTGTGAATATATATTTAAGACTCTTGTGGTCAGTATATATCTCACATTTCTCTCCATAGAGATAATGCCGCTAGATTTTCAAGGCAAAGATCACCGCCGCCAACTCCAGATCATGCGTTGGATAGTTTCGCTCATGGATTTTCAACTGCCTTGAGGCATAGGATATCAATTTATCATTCTGCATCAGCACACATCCTAAGCCCTTCTTCGAAGCATCACTGAATACCACAAAAAGCTCCCCACTTGTGGGTAAAGTGAGCACGGGTGTAGTGATAAACCTCCTTTTCAACTCCTTGAAGCTTTCTTCGCATTCATCACTCCAAGAAAACTTTACTCCCTTTCGAGTTAGCTTAGTAAGAGGGTTGGACAATCGTGAGAAATTTCTCACAAATCGTCGATAATATCCAGCTAACCCCAAGAAGCTATGGATATCAGTTACCGATGTTGGCCTCGACCATCCCTCAATTGCATCTGTTTTGGAGGGGTCCACAGATATCCCATTGCTTGTGATGATATGGCCCAAGAATGAGACTTCCTTCAACCAAAACTCACACTTGCTGTACTTTGCATAGAGCTTCTCCTTGTGCAAAGTCTCCAGTACAGTTCTTAAATGCTCCTCATGGTCCTCCTTGGTTTTGGAGTATATTAGAATATCATCTATAAAGACTACCACAAATTTGTCTAGGTAATCTCTAAAGACTCTTATTCATCAATTCCATGAATATTGCTGGAGAATTGGTGAGTCCGAAAGGCATTACTATGAATTCATAGTGCCCGTACCTTGTACGAAAAGCAGTCTTGGGGATATCTTCCTTCTTCACCCTTACTTGATAATATCCCGACCGCAAGTCCACCTTGGAGAATTATTGTGCTCCACGCAGTTGATCAAAAAGTCATCGATTCTTGGGAGAGGATACTTGTTCTTTATCGTGATTTTGTTAAGTTCACGATAATCGATGCAAAGCCGCATTGACCCATCCTTCTTCTTGACGAAGAGGACTGGTGCACTCCATGGTGATGCACTTGGGCGTATAAACCCTTTATCCAGATTCTCCTGTAGTTGTTTCTTCAGCTCTTCAAGCTCAATAACAGCCATTCTATATGGAGTCTTGGATATTGGTAGCGCCCCAGGTATAAGTTCAATTGAGAACTCAACATCTCTTCTTGGAGGAAGACCAGGAAGTTCCTCGGGAAATACTTCAGCGAATTCCCTCACAATAGGCATTTCTTCAAGGGTGGTTTCTTCCTTGGACTCAATCATCTGAGCCAGATATGCGTGCTCATAAGGCAGTAATATCCATGCTTGAGATGATGGAGCTAAAGGAGATTCATCTTCCTCCTGACACTTGTAAAGAATCGGGGGTCGATTCTCCATATGGAGTGTGATTTCCCTCTCCCGACAATTTATGTTGGCTCTATATAAGGAAAGCCAATCCATCCCAAGAATTGCATCAAATTCCACCAAAGGGAGTATGATGAGGTTCGCCGGGAAATTCAATCCACAGATTATAACAGGGGAGGACTTATACTCATGGGATGCAATGATTGCCCCATTTGCCGTACTCACCGACATCTTTACTTCCATGATTTGTGGTGGTGCAGGGATTGTTCTACTAAACTTTTGAGATATAAAAGAATGCGTAGAACCTGAATCAAAAAGTACGTTCGCTATTCTTGAATGAATAACTAGCATACCTGTCACCACTTCGTTGTCGGGGTTCACTTCGGAAGAAGTGATGGCAAAAGCTCTTCCTTTCTGTCTTGGAGGTTGTTGATTGCCTCCGATAACCCTTGGATTAGGGCACTGATTTGCAAAATGACCCGGTTCTTTGCATTTGAAGCATTGAACAACGCGTTTAGGTTCGAACGGAGCGTTCCTCTCCTCCGTCGTAGCCGCGGGTCCTTCTTGCCGACAGTTAACAGCTAGGTGCCCTTCTCTTCCACACTTGAAGAATTTTCTTGTCCCCCTAAGGCAATTTCCAGGGTGCTTCTTTCCACACTTTTGGAAAGTGGGGTGCTGAAATTTCTTAGCGCCGTTGGATTTATCCATCGGACCACCAGCATTGAAGTCCACCTTCCGCTTCTTGTCCCCATGATGCCCCTGTGATTCTCCGATCTCCATTTCAAACTTGAGGGAACATCGGACAATTTCCTCATAGCTGTCGAAGTCACGGATCGCTAATGATTTCCGCAAGCTAGGCTTCAGCCCACCAAAGAAGCGGTCAACCTTGCATTCGGGGGTAACGACAAAGCCGGAAGCGTATCGTGCAAGCCTTGTGAAGTTTTCCTCGTACGCTCCCACAGATTCCTCATCTTTCTGTTTGAGGGAAAGGAAGTCCCTTTCCATCTTAAGACGGAGGGTGCGTGGAAAATATTTATCGAAAAACATCTTCCAGAATACCTTCCATTCCAAAGCCTTGATCTCCTCCTCAGGATTCGTATTTTTGATCAATGTCCACCATTGATCAGCTTCACCCTCCATACGATAAGCCGCCAGGAGAACCTTCTCTTTTTCAGAGCATTGGAGGATGTAGAATATCTTTTCAATGGAGTTGATCCATTGTTCAGCAATCGTGGGATCGGATGATCCACTAAAAGTAGGAGGCCTTTGTCTCATGAAGCTTTCAATAGCGACTTGTTCTTTCTTAGGGGGGGTTGAACGTTCCTCTTGACCAGTGTTTCTATTCAAAACTTGAGTTATCTGAGAGAGAAGCATGACAAAGTTCGCGATTCCCGCTCCCATTGGATTGGACATCTCATAAGTACAATCATCACACTGATCTTCGCAACGGTTGTTAGCCCGAGTTCTCCTATTACCGGCCATTGGCTGGAATAAAAGGAAAGTTAGGTGTAACACATAAAGGGTAATCCAAAGACAAAAGTTGATGACTTATAAATAAACTTTAATCTCTTTAACTCATGAGTCTATAGGATTCAATCCATGCTTTTCATGATCTTCCTTCTAACATATATTCTTAGGGGCATTTTTCCCTTAATAAGGGTTCATACTAAGATTGTGAATTTATCAAAACATATCCCCCGGGAGTGTCGTAACCAAGAGTGCAGCAAGGCCCGTTGTCATGCACCAGTTCCCGTTCGAGTCTAGCTCAAAACGGTGTTTTCGGGTTTTACCCCTAGGATACATCTGTGCCAGAGCCGCCTCTACCTGCTCGTATCCAGACAGGGATGTATTTGTTTGATAAACAACTTACTTAGTATTTACCAAAACTTAGGGATGTTTTTTATTATGCTTAGTCTTGTATCTAAGGCTTTACTAGGGTTTCCTAATCCCAAAAATAACTAAACCTATCCTCTGATACCAACTATGACAACCCAACTTTTTATTACAACTTAAACATGCTTTATTACATAAAACTTCACTTGATCCAACAAAGAAGATCGAGAGGTTTAGTGTCTTTGGGGCTTAGGATCATTACATAAAAACTTTAAACTTGAAATACAACATCTTTATTGAAAACTTCCTTTACATGACCACTACATTCCTTCGTACTTAGCATTGCATGGGATAACCTGAGGACATGCATAAGAAAAGGGTGAGCTATAAAGCCCAGTAAGGGAGTAAACAATGAATAACATGAGGAGTGAAATACATGTTAGGCAATAGGCATATCAATAGAGAATAATAGAAACATGAACATAAAGGCATGATAAATCATGATAATCATAACATGGAAATGTGGCGACAACACTTAACATTGAATTAGCATGAGCCAAGGCTCATTGCACATGGAGCATGAGTAAACCCTCACTGCACTTGAAGCACGAGTAAACCCTCGTTGCACTTGAATTAGCATGAGTCAACACTCATTGCACATGACGTATCATGATACTATACTTTACCCAATGCATTGGAGCGCTATAAAGGGCGCACCCTTCTTAAACATTTCATTTCATGCATAAGTGTGCCACATGGATCATAAAACATGGATTCATAAAACATAATCATTTCTTCCACGATAAAGGAATGTGGAATTAATACATGAAAATTTATAATCAATATGTAAATGTGCATAAAGGTGAATACCCTTGATGGAGAAATGGGCATGGTATTCACTACACAAAGACATTGGCTTAGAAAATCGGTGCGATTTCGGCAGCGTAACAGCGTGACATAAGAATTCATAAAAAAGGTTGATGAGAGAGAAATTGGTTCCTCATCATATTTAAATTTAATGGACAGTAAGGAGATCATATATATACATGTCCCAACAATAGAAATGGAATTTAGATTCATGATACAAAAGTATTGCTTGAATGTAAAAGAAGAGAGAGAAGTTCCTTTCGGAATTTCGGCATAGTAACGGGTGTACATGGGAGGCATTTAATGAGAGAGAAAGGGTTCTCCCATCATTCAAACAATAAGAGGGTAGTATGGGGGAGGTGCGAAACCATACCCCAATATTCATAATTGAAATAAAAAAAGGCAATACAACTTAAAGAAAATTGACAAAAATGAGAAAGGAAGAAAAAACCCTTACTTGGAAGTGTGCTTCCAAAGGCTAGAGAGAGGCTTGTGAGAGGCTTCTTGGGAGCTTGGGGCACCTTGGGAGGATTATAGAGAGAGTAGGGCAGAGGTTGGACGAACTCCAAGGGATTTTAGTGAGGAGGAAGTGGGAGCTTGGGTGGGTTTATATAGGAAAGGTGAGGGAATTCTTTATTATTTAGGTTTGGGACCCCTTATATTAAAATAATCCAAACCACAAACCATCCCATGGTATTTGACCATGGTTTCTGGAAAAGGAAAGAGGAAAAAAATATTTTACAAGGCCAAGGTCCAAAATTATTAAAAAATTAGGGTTGCTTATGTGGAGGTGAGTCACACTCCCATGGAAATTAATTTAAAAAGGCAAAGTGTTGAATAAGTCTTGAGGGCTCCATTAATGCTTTGAAAAGTAAGTCAAACAAACCCAAAACCTCATTATTTTAATGATAAAACACATATTGGCCGAACATAAGGATTATGGTATTTTATTACATCACCATTGGGTCATTATGATGTCATAAAACACATTATATATTTAAATGGTATTTAATTTTTACCCAAAAATTTGACTGTCTCAGAAAATTATGAAAAATTTACCATTGGATAATTTCGACGTCCTGATTCCAAAAATAATATTTATTTTATCTAAATAATTTTCTAAATATGTGAATTTTCACTTTTAAAATAAAAACCGACATTTATAAAAAATTCACGGGTTTTGACAGAAATGGCTTTCAAACCTTAATAAAAATTTTAATTGCATTCATAAAATTATAAGATCATTTATATTTAATAAAAATTAATTTAATATTAATAATAATATTTTATTAAAATATTATTTAATTCAAAAATCCTTTAATTTAATAAAATATAATTCTTAATTAAATAATAACTAAAAACATCATTTGTACTTTAAAAACTAATTACAATGTATCAAAAAAATTATATTCATTATTATATACAAAAAATAATGTACATGAACATGGTGCTACTTATTTGTTACATAACCCCTTAAAATAGCCGCATAAGACCTAAGGGTAAGGTGTGCGATGGTGACAGACTCTTGGGGTTGCTCGGATAACATCGCTCGAGTGGTAATCTCTATCAACTTCCATTTTTCTCATAGACGATCACGTTCGAGCTTGACTTGATGAAGCTCAGCTTGGGATTGGTCAAGGGCAAAGCCCAAAGACACCACCTCTTTTCCGAGCTCCGACAAATGGGCTTCGTAAGGGGCAATTCTACTGGATGAGGCCATCGCTTCCTTTGTCTGAGTAGAAATGGTTTCGTTAAAGCCTTATATTTATACTACTCAGATGATCACTGTTCAACGGCTATAAAAGTAACGGTCACAAATCTTAACATAAAACTAAAGAAGTTGACATCTTATAAAAACATTTTTTTCATAAAGAAACATTTAACTGGATCAAGAGGGATTTCCCATTAATGAAACTTTGGGTCGTTACAGCTTAACATAAAGCTGGTGCTCTCGGAGTGTCTCTAGTACAACCCGTAAGTGGTAGGCGTGTTCCTCCTCAGTCGTCGAGTAAATCAGAATGTCGTCGATGAAGACCACGACAAATCGATCGAGGTATGGATGGAAGATCCTGTTCATGAGGGCCATGAACACTGCTGGAGCATTGGTTACACCGAAAGGCATAACCAAGAACTCATAGTGGCCATACCGACATCTGAAGGCCGTCTTCTGCATGACCTCGTCTTGAACTCTGAGCTGATGATAGCCTGACCTGAGGTCTATCTTCGAGAACCACCATTCTCCCTTGAGCTGATCAAAGAGGTCATCAATCCTCGGTAGCGGATACTTGTTCCTCACTGTCACCTGGTTCAGGCGACGATAGTCAACACAAAGTCGCAAGCTCTCGTCCGCCTTCTTGGCGAACAATATCGTGGAAGCCCAGGGTGAAACACTGGGTCAGATGAACCCCTTTCCCTGCAAGTCCTCCAACTTTACCCGCAACTCTCGAAGCTCAGCGGGGGCCATCCGATATGTTGGAGTCGATATCGGGGCTGTCCCGGGGTACAGGTCAATATAAAAGTCTACCTTTCTGCGAGGAGGTAACCCTGGAACGTCGTCAGGGAAAACGTCCGCAAACTGATCCACCACTGCAGGAAAACCAGGACTCCGCACGTCAACTGCTCCTAGGATGAGTCTATCCAACATATGAGTGATGGGTTGTGCTCTCCTCCGCGGAAGTCCATCCTGTGCTGCAAAGGCTCCCTTCTCGCCGGTGAAGGTGAACCTGCTCCCGTCGGTGCGTACACATCGCACCTTGCGCCTAAAACAGTCAATCTGTGAATGAACCGTAGATAACCAATCCATGCCCAAGATGACGTCGTAAGGCCTCGACGCTGCTACAAGAAGATCCCAGCCAAAGCTCTCGCCTCCTAGAGTAAGCTCACACTACCGGCACCAGTGCGTAATCATCGAGTCTGCTCCCGTAGGAGTCTCTAGCCGTAAGGTTCGAGCCAACGGCTCTGTCGGAATCTCCGAGCTCCGAACAAGGGAAACGGCTATGAAAGAGTGACTCACTCCTGTGTCTATAAGTACTCCAGCAAGGGTGGAATAGACACAGATAGTACCTCGAATCATCTCGGGCACGCTGTGGTCGTAGGCCTCTGCTGCCTGGAGCTGTGCCTGTCTCTGCCCGCCAGCTCCCTGTGGTCGGGGTGGACCTCCTGGTGGTGGTGGTGGTAGAGCCTCAAAGAGTCGCCCACCACCTGCTGTTCGGCCAGCTCCTCTTCCTCGTCTGCCTCCTCCCTGCGGACCGCCACGATCGACCCTCTGCCTCTGCCTCGGTGGTCCCTCAACCGTCTGCTACTCCTCGGCAGGGCGGGTCGGGCAGTCACGAGCCATGTGGCCCTGCCCTCCGCACGAGTAGCACTGTTTGCCTCTCGAAAGACTGGCTCCGCGCTGTGTGCCCCGCACTGCTGAGCCAGTGTCCTGAGGTCGTTTTCCTGAGGGTCTGGTCTACCTGGACCCCTGAGTCATCCGTCGACTACCTGCTGCAGAAGACTCTGCCACGTGCCGCCCTGCGGTGGGTCTCGGCGCTGGTGTAGACTCAGCAAGAAAACTCTCGATCAAAAGGGCTTGCTCCAGTACTCCCATCTGAGTCGGAATGTTGAGGGAGATCAGCGATGCCCTGATCTCGTGTCTCAATACCTGCTCAAAGGTCTGGGCCCAAAAGAATGGGTCCCGTACCATGTCGGTCGAGTAGCGCGAGAGATCGGTAAATCTCGCCGAGTACTGAGCGACCGTCATGCTGCCCTGCCGCAGATGAAGAAGCTCCTGAATGCGCACCACACGGAGGGTGGCTGGGACAAACTATGAGCGGAAGAGGCTCTCAAAGTCTATCCAGAGTATAGATGCCTCATCGTGCACCTGGAGCATCAAGCTCCACCATCGGCCCACTGCTGCGTGCAGAAGGCTCGCAGCGAGGATCACCATGAGGTCTGCTGGTGTCCTCACTAGCCTGAAAACTCGTACCACTGCCTCCAGCCAGTCCTCGACTGCCTGGGGGTCCGTCTTCCCGCGGAACCTGGGCGGTCGCTGGCACTGGAACTCATGCAGTGCACTGATGCGACGTGCATCGTCAGTGACTGGTGCTGGAAGCATCAGTGGCTCGGTGGGTAGAGCTACCGCCGGTGCCACTGCTGACAAAGGGCCCTGCACCGAGGCCTCGTCGCTTAGTGGGCTGTCGTCACGCTCAACTCTCTGAACCCTAGCTGGCTACCGTCGTGGGGCCATCCTAAAAAGGAAACAGGTGTGCCACGGTCAGAATAGTATACCTGGTGTGCTGATATGAAGTAATCACAAAGAAAACTTGAAACACACATGCAATCAATGTTTTCGTGCATTAAGTCGGAAATCAGAAGTCAGGGTCCTGGTGTACGGATACGTCGGCCGCCGCACCAATACTGGACTCCCTGGACTGATAACCACACCCAATATGCTAAACACTATTGCTTCACATAGAAGAAAGATCAGATTCTTCGGTAGAACCGACCACCTCTGATACCAATTTGTCACGACCCGTCCTCGGTGCCCGTGCCGTGACTACCCCAAGCCCGCCTTCCATAGGCCAGGGGCTGGAGACTAGCACCAAGGCGTAAATCCCGGTAAAAAGGGAAGACATTAACTTTGTAAAGTAAACAAGCACCACAGAGTAAGCTAGCGGAAAAGTAAACACTAAGTAAAAACAGAGTACATCTGTAAGTGCGGAAAAGTAAATGAGCCAGTATACAAACCCAAATTGAAAGTAAAGTACAACTCGAAAGGGAAACAACAACTGAAAAGTAAAAGCTGCTACGCCGAGATGTCCACTGGAAATCCCACCTGAAGGGTGGGTACATATAGCTCCACTGCTCCTCGGGTCCTACCGTCCGCTCCGAGTACGTCCCGCCCAGTGGTCCACCTCCAGGTACCGTCCTGCTCTGCAAGCCTCAACCACGATCAACACTGTCCGTCGTCTGCAACCAACAAAACGTAGTGCGGGCATATCCCGTGCAGGGGTGAGTATAAGCTACTCAGTAGGGACCCCGAGACCCCCGAAGGTCTCCCAAAATCCACAAAGGATAAACCACAAAGGAAAGATACAATCACGAAGTAACAACCGACAATGCTTAGGTATATTCCCATACATATACCTAAGTCATCAATTCCAATACGCTCCAACCTCCGAGCCCAAGTACAACCCAGTCCACACAGGAAAGCATACGTATTCCACACAGGAAAGCAAAACGTAATCCACACAGGATAGCACAACACAATCCACACAGGAAAGCAAACAGGATTCAGCTCACACAGGTATACTTCTTCGAAGATGATAGAGATGATCACTGATCCATCTAAGTCATCGGACCCACAAAGGATCGATAGGTACTAACCCCCGCAAAGACCCACACAGGATCAGACCCACACAAGATCTGTAGGCGCTGGCTCACACAGAACCGCTGAGCGCTGACCCACATAGGATCGGACCCACACAGGATCGGTAGCACTGATCCACATAGGATCACTGAGTGCTGTAGTCGTCGTTGTCGAATCCACTGAGGATCTCTGCACAGTCGTCGTCGCAGTCACAGTAGTAGTCGCAGCCAGCTCTAGGATTCCTGCACACAGAAAGCTCGTTCGGGAGGGTCCGCTCCACGAGCCGAGAGGCTGATACATCAACTTTCACATAGCCCAGAGTTTATGTATCCAAAAGTTCCGTATCGTCAACAGGAACTCAACATCGCAGACGGCGTGTCGATCAGACTCCCGATCTGAGAGTTATTGGCTTTTTCGTCCCAGGGGCCCGATTGGTTTTTAAGGTAAAACCAACCCAACTGTACTCCACCTGCGTCCAAACCTCGGGAGGAGTATTCCAAAAGATCCGTCTCACTAAGAGGAACTAAACAAAGTCGACGACACGTCAATCGGACGCCCGTAGCTCAAGATATGAGCATTTCCGCTCCGAGGGCCCGGTTGGTTTCGTGTACGAACCAAACCGGCCGAACACAAAGTATTCTGAAACCTTGAGTGCGATATACTGAAATGACCGTCTCGATCAAAGTATTGCATCGCTGTTGACGGTGCGTCGTTTGGAGGTCCGTAGCCCGAGTTATGGGCATTTGAACCCAAACGGTCCGAAGACGGGGGTTTCGGGCCCGGACCGACCCGGCCCGAGACCCCCCGGTTGGCCCGAACCGGTTCGACCCGCCCCGGACAGGGTCGGCTCGGCGCGGCGCGGCGCGGCCTGGCAGACCGGCCGGGCGCCGGTCCGGCTGGGGACAGCGTGCCCAGCGCGCTGTCTGGCTCGGCCTTTGGCCGAGCCGTTTCGACAAAGGGGGGGGGGGGCCTGCCCCCCTGTGTAACCGTAGCCCCCCACAATTAAGGGGGGCTGTTTTGGCCAGCAGGCCAGCTGGCCGGGGGTTTGAACCCCCGGTTTCACACCGGTCCGGCCCACCCGCCCTGGCCGGCTGGTTCCGGCCTCCACGGGACCGGCGACGGCCGGTCCCCTTCTTCGCCGACACCGGCGGCCCGGTCCGGCCGCCGGTCACCTTGCTCCACCGCAGCCCGAAACCGGCCGCGGCCCTTGTCGTCCGGCGCGGTGCTACGGCACCGCATCCCTCCGCCGCGGCCCCGCTCCGGTCACGGCGCCTTCGATTTTCTTCGACGCGGCGCGACGACGTCGCGTTCTTAAACTTCTTTCCATGGAGCAGCGCGACGGCGCCGCGCAATACTTGCCGTGTGATTCCCGCGTGATGCGACGACACCACGTAATCCCGTTCCATCCGCAAAGAATCAAACATGAACATAGGAGGGGGGTTCGGCCGTGTTAGTGCGGTCCGGCCCCCCTCTCGTTAAATGATATCATCTAGTCAAAAATCCACGATAATCAATAAACTAGAATCATCAACGGAAATAATTAAATAAAATAATCCCCTACCTCGGTTCAGGAACGATGTTCGTCAACGAGCCGCGGAAGATGAGCGTCGCGGAGGTCGGGCGTCGCGGGAGAACGTCGACGTTGCGAAGCGAGGATTCGAAGTCGTTGACGGTGATTTCGTCACGGAAAACCGTTGCAGAAGAGACGACGTGGAAGAAGAACGTCGCGTCGCGGATACGGTATCACGGAAGAACCGTGTTCTTCGGCGGAGAAGTTCTTCGTTGAAGAATGGTGTTCTTCTCATTCTTCGTTGAGGTTGAAGAAGAAGAAGAAGATGCTTTCCCAATCATCTCAAGGTTGCAAAAATCTAACATAATAAAATAAGACTAAGTCTTATTTTATTAACACAACCTACCAATTGAATTTCAAAAGTTTGAAATTCAATAACCACACACAACTCACCTCATAAAACTTATTACATTTAAGTCATAAGTTATAACTTAGGTTAACAAAATTAAAGTGGGAGTTGAGGGGGGTTTTAGAGGATATGAAGGGGTGGGGTTCGTGTGGGCCCCACCACCCTCATAACCTCCCAAGGGAGGTTGGGTGGTTACCCAACTTCCATCAAGAACTAACACTTAGAGTAAAAAAATAAAAATTGTAGTGTAATTATAAAATAAACTTCCACAATTTTTATTATCAACACTCGTGTAAACGCAACTCCGGAACAAGAGTTCCTAAGAAATTACCGGCGCTGCGGTTCCATCAGTGCCCTCTGAATTCGATTCCGGGTACCGGTTCAAAATTTAGAAATTCCCGCTCGTTCGTTCCCTGAACGTACCCGAGCCAAACTTCAGAAATTGATTCCGGGCACACCGGGCCTCGGAATCAGGTGCCGTCAGAAACCGCGCTCTTGTAAAATTCCAAAGAAAATTAAGAAAAAAATTTCCCTTGAATTTTACGGGTCTTTACATAAATGAAGAACGTGAAATAATGGGTTTTTATGAGTCATGATATCTTTTTTTTCTTGGTGTGTAATTGGTGGATCTCAAGGATATGTGTTTTAAAATTGTTTTTGATTTGATATTTATGTTTATTTGATATGAGGTTTTGCCCAAGAGTGAAAAAGGGTAAGTGTGGGGGAGTTGATAAAACATAATTTTATTGAATATTTTAATGATAATAGATGATATAATTTCCTCAAATTATGATAAATATGTTCAATTATGAAATATTTGGGATTAGATCATTCATTTGCAAATTTGATGAAAATTCCAGTTTTACCCTTTTAAAATTCACTATAGTATTTCAGGTATAAATAGTTTTATGTAAATTATTTTGGCATAAATTTTGTAATTGTGTTGATGAATTAATGGGGTAAAAATTATATTCAGGACATGTGAGCTAGATTGTGCATTTGAGTGGAGTAAATGGGCCATGAAGACAAAGATGGACTGAATTATCCAAATTGGACATCACTTCACCATTTGGGCCGTATCGTCTTCATCTGAGCTTGGATTGGGCCCAAATTTTTAGGAAAGACCGGGGATATTATTATGCACAAATCATCCTTCTAGAAGGCCAGACAAGTTACGCATTTTGGAGGTCAACTATGCGGTGAAACTTGGAATAAAATATTTGGATGAGTTTTCATTTCACACTTAAAAAATTTATGTAACCCTAACCCTCAAAAACTCTATTTAAAGGTGGTTTTCACTATTTGGGAAGTCTGGTCAGGGCATTGGAAAGGTGTGGGAGAAATGGTGTCTCTTGGGAGCCCCTCAAAACTCTTGGAAGAAGCAAGGCTTTGTGAAAACCTCTCTTCCAAAAAGGCTATCCTCTCCCACCTCCTCTTTGTATTTCTTTTATTTCATGTTTGCATCTTGAATTTTTCTTTAATTAATCTTCTGTGTTCTTCCCTTTTATTATTTTATCAATATTCCTAATTGTTTTGGAATCAAGAGTGGAGATGAGATTGGGTTCTACCCCTTCAATCCTTTTCTCATGCAAAACGTCTCCACGATGACCACACCACCCATGGAAGAGTAGTTTTCTTAGTGATCAATCTATCTTCTACCCTCTTCATTTAATTATTTTGAATCATTGAGATAATGTAATTTACTTAATAAGATCCATGAATTATGTTTTTAAATTATAATAAACTAATCAAGCAATTGAAAAATTAGCACAAAAACACACGAGGTCAATATTTTGTGTAAATTGTGAGAGCACGATCTTAATCGGTAATACAAGACCACATGAGATAAATTTGTAGAGTTCAAATATAACCCCTAAACAAAATTCATCCTCATTTACAGAATGGATATGTGCTCTAATTAACCACTGACCATAAGCTAACCTTAGAACAACAATCAAAGCAGGGTGCTGCGATTGCATGTTCCGAAGCTAGCCTAGGGTTTAAGTAATTTCATCTTTGTGGTTAAGTTAACTCTCATAGGGTTAGAGGGTTAAAAAATTAGGGGATCATAATTAAGTGGATATTTATTTAAATTATAATGATTAATAAGTAAATGAATAGGTATAGTTATATCGATTACACCTTTTAATTTTTTTTAAAAAACATCTTCTTATTGTGTCATTTTAATCGAACTTCATTTCAAAACTAAAAACAAAAAAAATACAATCTTCTTACAGAAAACTTATTCTAGATTTATAAAATATAAACAACCCCCATAACTTCAAGTAGTGTTTTAATTATATTATATTTTATTTTTAGAATACCTTTAAAAAGTTGTTTTAATTTACTTCCTCCTTTGAGAGACGACCTTGGTTAGACACTCTGCTGCACCTAAGTACCCAAAAACCACTAATAATTTGAGGGCTCCCACGACAATTCTCTTTCACATATACATTGTTCTTGGGGTGTATAACCAATTTATTTGGTGTGAGCCAAAGATCATTGGAATAATGCACTGTTTTTAGTAAACTATAACATGAGTGTTTCATGGATGTGAGTATAGTTACTGACTACTGAACATATCCAGTGGGACTTTGGTGTTGTGGTGAAGGATAATTGATATAACTGGAAAATGGAAGAATAGATAAGGGATATCCAATGGGTGGGAGAATAATATCAAATGCTTATGAAAATTACTATTATTATACACACCTTTGGAATAATGTGATGGAATCATACAACATTGACTGATTTGGGATGAATCAAGGTGTTTTATATGTATCTTTTATAAAGTGCCTCTATTGGGATCCATGTCTTTGTGAAAATACCTAAGTGGATCTTTTAAAACGATTAAAGTGTTTTGAAATGTTTCTTAGATGGATGTCACTCATTTTAAATGATTAAGATTATTGGGTCATATAGTTATCTTGAATTCTTTCGAAAAAGAAATTACGGTTTTGTAAAAGAGTGTTTGTAACTGGTTGATTTATTTTAAAAAGTGTGTGTTATTTTAAAGAGGGATTTGTGTAAATGGTTGGTTTTTTAATGGTATTTCAAGTATGATTTTTTTAAATATTTTTCGAAGGACATTTGAAATGTAGTTTTCTCATAATATTTTAAGTTTAGATTTTTATAGAATTAGGAAAACCATTAAATTATATCAATATTTTGTGTATTTATTTTTTTAAATACTAATATCACCGCATAAAATAGGATGAATATGAATAAAGAATAGATGGATGTAAATCGTTTGAAAAGAGTGTATGAAGATGGAGTGAAAGAGTTCATCAAGTTTGCAAAAAATCATCCATATGACCCTTCTCAAATCCTTTGTCCATGTTTATGATATTGTTATTCAAGAAAATTTAGTCTAGAGGAGTTGGAAGAACACTTGATCTGTCAGGTAATAGATTGAAGTTATAAATGTTGGAATAAACAAGGGGAAAAAGTGAATGTAGCTAGTGGCTGGGATAACAATGCATTTTATGGATCATCTGATATGATTAAAAGTGTGGAAAATGAAGAATACCATATCGAGGATGTGATTATAGATGTGAATGATGATGAAGATTGTATTGAGTAAATGATAAGGACAGTTGAAGATAAACTTCGTGATTTACCAAAATTGTTTGACTAGTTAAAGAGTTGTGCAAAGACGCCTTTGTATGGTGGTTGTACTAAATATACAACATTATTAGCTGTACTAAACCTATATAATTTTAAAGCAGACAACATATGGAGTGATGCCAGTTTTACAGAATTATTTTCTCTCTTGAATGACATGCTCCCAAAAGATAATGAGCTCTCGAGCCAAACATACAATGCCAAAAGAATGCTATGTTCGATGGTTATGATATATAAATGAATACACACCTTCCTTATTTACTGTAACTGTTTCTCAAGGACCTAAAATCACATAGAGAATGCACAAAGTGTGGTGCTTCTTGATACAATAAAGATGAATTCGGTCCTACGAAATTTTTATTGTAATTTCCAATCATTCTAAGGTTTAGGCACCTATATGGAAGTGAGGAGACCACAAGGCAATTGACATGGCATGAAGATAGAAGAAATAAAGATGGGAAACTACATCAGCCAGCAGACTCTCCTTAGTAAAAGATAATCGATCATGAGTATCTTGATTTTGGAAACGAGCTGAGAAACCTTGATTTTGAATTATCTACCAATGGAGTGAATCCTTTTGAACAGAATGACCCGAAGACCTACTTTTTTTATTGATTTTTGATAACCCCCCTTTCAAGGGATGAGGGGTAACCCTTACAAGGCCCATAGGATTTAGATATTAAATTACCCTTAGGTCTTAGGAAATATACAGACTATACTTGGAACTCCTTATCCCAACTTCTTCATCGTGATATCAGCTCTCCACCTTCGCATGGATATTCGGCTAGACTTCATATAAAATCACAAGTTGGTTCTAATGGCGATTTCATACCCTCTCTTTCTGAAAAATAGGCTTAGCTTCTACTCTAGTGAATGCACCTGCTCTGAATCCCCATATGGAGTCTACTCCTTGAAGAGTATGTCTGATAATTAAGAATAATTTCAGGTTTCCCAAAAGCCTTGAGGTGGCCCGAAGGCCTTAAGGTGGACCGAAGGCCTTGAGGTGACCTGAAGGCCTTGAGGTGGCCCAAAGGCCTTGAGGTGGACCAAAATCTTTACTGGCCCGAAGGCCTTGGGTGGCCCGAATACCTTAAAGGACCCAAGGCCCAAACTGGTGGCCAGAAAGCCGAAATAAAGGAATAGTTCCGGCTGCTACAGTACCGAACAGTGCTTGTGATAGTGCCCGCAACAATACTGCTACAGTACCCAGCAATATGTCTTCGCCCATTTTTGAACTCGGGTCTCTTGGATGCACTTGCCGAGTCCTCACCAACTTGGCTGAGAATCTTGTGCGAGTGAATCCTTTTTGTTTTCAAAGTATCACTCACAATACATGGCCGGTTATGTTAGTAAATTATAAATTTACACTATAGTTATGCATGAAATGAAAACATATCATGCTATATATTCTTATATCAGGACCAAAACAACCTGGTAATGATATTGATGTTTATTTGGCTCCATTGATCGAGGATTTGAAATTATTGTGGCATTCAGGTGTTACATTGTATGATGCTTATTGAAATGAAGATTTCACATTGAGAGCCATGTTGTACAGGATGATAACTGACTTTATTACTTGTGGGAATTTTTCAGGATATAACATTAAAGGAATTCATGGGTGTCCTATCTGCGAACAAGGTACATAGTCAATTAGGCTGAAACATTCATCAAAAGACAAGTTTCTAAAATATCGTAGATTTCTACCCTGACGACATAAGTACCGATATTGGACGACATCATTCTATAGATGTTTAGAAGAACATACAACACTGTCTCCACTAACAGGTGATTAACTATTTGAGAAAGTAAAAGATGTGGATTTTTCTTTTGGTAAACCATTTTTGAAAAACCTTACGAAAACCCGTTGGAAGAAGAGATCAGTTTTTTTAATTACCATACTGGATTTTTTTGTATGTCAGACACTTTCTTGATGCTATTCATGTTGAAAAAAATGTATGTGATAGTGTCATCGACGTTTTTTTAAATAAACCCAAAAAAAAAGGATGGAATTAAGGCTAGGTTGTACATGGTTGAAATGAGAATATAAGAAGAGTTGGCACCAATGAAGGGTGAAAAACAAACTTTTCTTCCTCTATCCACTTACACTCTTTCTAGGAAGGAGAGATATCAGTTTTTTAACTTCTTGAATGATGTAATGGTTTTAGAGGGGTATTCATTGAATATCAAGAACATTATGTCAATGATTTATTTAAGGTTAAAGGGTCTGAAATCACATGACCTCCACATTTTTATCCATGATATAATTCCAATATCTTTACATTGCATTTTTCCCAAGAATGTCCATTATACATTAACGAAGCTCTATTTATTATTCAAATCTATATGCAGTAAAGTTATAGACCTGGTGAAATTCTCAAGTACGGAAATAGAAATTACCGTCATATTATGTGAATTGGAAATGTTCTTCCCACTGAAATTATTTGATATGATGGTTCATTTGATAGATCACTTGGTGAGAGAGATTTGACTATGTGGTCCTGTACACTATAGATGGATGTAACATATTGAATGTTATATGAAGATTTTGAAAAGCTATGTCAAAAATCAAAGTCTTTTAGAGGGTTGTATTGTAGAGTGATATATTATTGAGGAAGTCATTAAATTATATACCGAATACCTATCCTATGTGGAAATCATTGGTCTACCAAAATCTCATCACACTAGCGGCTTGTAGGTGAATGAATTTATGGAAGGAATATTGTCACAATCAATATTATAGATCAGGAGAAGGCCCACCTTTATATTTTTCATAATAGTTTAGAGGTTGACCCATATGTCAAAACCCTCAAAGAAATTCTTAGGCATTTGAATCCATAAAGGGCTGAAAAATGGATATCAAATACACATAATCAACAATTTATAGGATGATTTTGGGACCATATATTTAAGGAGTCATATAAAAATATGGACTCAATTTCAGAATGACTTCGATGGCTAGCCGAAGGACTAAGTGTGTATGTATTATCTTAGAATGATTATGTAATTTATGGCTATACATTCTATACTAATGAACATGATGAAGAAAATACCATAAAGAATAGTGGAGTTATACATGTGGCTGAAGCGATGCATGTTTCCGGTGCTAAGGAAAGAAATCTAATTTATGAAAATATGTCATACTTTGGAATCATCAAACAAATATGGGAGTTGGATTATACGAAATTCAAAGTGCCGATTTTTTAATGCAAGTGAGTTGATAATAGGAGTGTTATTAAAATAGATGAGTTAAGATTCATGAAAGTTGATTTCAATTAGGAAGGGTACAAAGACGAACTGTTTCTAATGGAATCATGGGAAGTATAATTATTTCATGTTATAGATCTCGCAAACCAAAAGTGGTTAATTTTTCTGTTATCGACCAAAACCACTAAAGGGTCAGATGAAAATTCAATGGAGGATGGGCCTTTTATTAGTACATCATAATAATTTCACAAAGGTCCCAATGCAGAATACGTTTTTTATGTCATAGGAGACCACAATGAAGGGATTCAGATAGTCGATAGAGGGGTCAAATCCCTTCATCCTTAAATAAAAGAGATTTCAATAATCTGGTTATTTTTTTTAATATACATCGTGTTGCCTTATGTTATTATCTGTTCGCTGATGCTTTTATATAATCTAAATTAAAGGTTAAAATTATGTAGATAATGAATTCGGTATGTGATGATGCTCCAAATCCTGAGGCACAATAGGTCTCTCAACTTGCTGCTGCTCGCAGTGTAGAGGAATAATGAGTCTCTCAACCTGCTGCTGCTCGTAGTGTAGAGGACCAACATGTTTCTCAACCTATTTTTGCTACTGATCCCAGTGTATAGGTACAACCACCATCTGAAAATGCTGATGATAGCACTCTAAAGGAACATATTTATGATATTGAAATTGAGGAAATAGTAGGCAATGAAACACTGACAGCACAAAAAAATAAGAGCGCCATAACTTGATGGTGATACCAAAAACCCTTAAGGAAAAAACAAAAGGCATCAAATATGAGGTCAGATGGAATAAATAGGGCCATCATGTTAACCAAAAAAAGGATATGTTCAGTAGTTACATTGGAATCATCACTCAGTAATGCATGCTGATTGATGTATAGTCATGGAACCATGCTGTCACCAGTCTTAAGACATTGATGCAGGGAGGTATTACGGTAACATTATGATATCATTTCCTTAATTTACTAAAAAATAAAATAATGAAACATTGAATTAATATTCATCATCCCTTATAGAGTGCATTTATAGTGGAGCCAACGAACCTGTACCTGAGTGGTAAGAGCTCCTACTTGACATCCAAGAGACCGCGGTTCGAAACTGGGCAGAGGAGAATTTCTAGGTTACTATAGTAGTACTGTAGTAGATACTATAGCAGTACTGTAGTAGGTACTATAGAGGGTATTATTCAGTACTGTAGCATCCGGAACTATTCACATGATTTGGGCCTTCGAGCCACTGGTTTGGGCCTACGAGTCTCAGGGAATTTGGGTCATCAAAGGCCTTCGGGCCTCAGGGCCTTCAATCCACAACGACTATAGAGTAGCCCAGTTCACGCAGAGCAGGACCCAGAAGAGGATCAGAGTAAAGAGTAGGAGTCACCAGAAGTAGAGCTAACAATATTGGAAGAATGGGAACATATGGAAACCACCATCAGGACCAGGCACCATGTATCTTTGTATGGGGTAATTCTTGCAGATCAACAATGCAAGGTGGGGAGCTAGGAGATCAATGATGAAAAATCTAGGGAGGGGAAATTCTAGTGGGTTGGGCCTATGGGTCATGTATTGGGAATAATATTCCTCTGGGCCTTCGGGTCATGTATTGACATTTGAGTCATGTCGTGCCCTGTGCGTTGGGCCTACGAGTCATGTAAGGGTTCCACTTCATCCCTTAAAAGGGGGATTATCCATAATAAAATAAAAAGAAGGCCTTAGGGCCATTCGAGCATTTATAGTGGATGATTTGCACAAAGAATATGTATTAAGGGTTATTGGAAGGATTCACAGAGGCTTTTGCATAATTTTAACAAGATGTTATCTTAAAGATGTTGAAGGGAAAATAAACCCGCACCCACCTCCAATTTATGCACACATGATAACCCATGGAGCGCGGGATGTGTTTACTGGTCATTGTGCAGAGCAGTATTTTCAAGTACATTGTGTTTGGTAATACATTGTTTGATGATATGTGTATTAATCACTTCGATTGATATTTTTTTATTTATGAAGCAATAACTTAGTGCTAAAAATAAGGAAAGAGTAGCAAAACCAGCGTACCCCTACCCTAAAGCAAGAATGGGGTATTCTTCACTTGAAAAAATTGGTATGTATTTTAAATCTACTATAATAATTTTATATGCCATAAAACAACACCATAACTAGGTTCCTCTATTTATATACAGATTAATTAATCCAAGTCCATAGTCACTTCCATCCCACGCCATGTACTATGGAAGGATGAACATGTAAATATTAATGGGATACTAATAAATTAACACACAAAAAGTATGAGAAACATGTGTAAGTATGACATAATAAATGTATTTTTTCTTTAAATCAATATTACATAACAATTATTACTTATTTTACTATATTTTATATCTGACATAGTCACATGAATCAACAACATCCAAACCAGATGTAGACATACTTTCGGTGGTCTTAAAGTAGCCAGAAAAGTATAGTCGTGTCAGAGGTGCGGGTTTTGGGGTGACACCCAGAACATTTTTTGAGAAAAAAATAAGATGATCAAAGTGAAGAAATAAAAATGATGAGAGAAATAATAGATATACTTTAAGAACATATGAAATTGCAGAGATATTTGAAGAAAAATTTGATGGTGGGGGGGGGGGGGAGAAGAAAAAACTCAAGAATAACCAGTGTGTGAAGATCCCTCCCCACCCCCAATAGATTCGAGGTGAGCCATTCCCATCAAAAACCTATCTTAACTAAGGTAATCAATGTTCTAATAATTTTTTTTGTGAATTTTGAATTAGATAGACATGGATAACTTTCCTATTCTGATATTGTACAATGTGAAAATGATTATAATTTATATCTATCAACACCCACCCATCGCCTTGTAGTGAGGGCTATGATGTTCAATATCTAGAATACCAAGCTACACAATAGACCAATTCCAACAGGTCATGTCAAAGTGTTGATTAATATAACCAATGAGCTGAGTGTCGAGCTACCTATTCCAATTGATGATGAAGATATTCATAAGGCCGAACAATCTCTTAGAACATTCACTTCATGACCGTCACAACTTGTAAAAAAAACATGCTGATAAGAAAGGTATTCATTCCCAATTTATTTTTCAAGATAAACCTTTAACATTTAATAAAAAAAGGTTTGAATTGATGAATTTTATTATAGAAGGACATATGGAAGGGGTGAAAATAAAGAACGACTCAAAACCATCTCAAGGATCAACCAACCGATCGAAACGATCTATCAAAAGCTCCTTAAACCCACTCATTCTATATCCAAATTTATTATCATTGTAGGCTCATGTGAATACAAAGTTGAAATATGGTGGTACTCACACAATTATTTTTGATGAAAATATGTACAAAGGGGAAGATCCAAATTTCATTAGTGTTGATAATGTATGTGAAATACTAGAGTATGATTGGTTAGGTAGCTCAGTTGTAAATATATACATGAGGTATGTTTTCATGATTTGATTTTCCAAAAGATGATATACTATGATAATTATGACTAAATAAATTTCATATTTTTCACAGGAATATATATAAAAAAATTAAAGGTATTTCCCCATGAACAAAAATTTGGACTCGTTAGTCCTTACATCACCACTACAGAACAAAAAAAATAGAATCTAAGAAAGAGGGTAAAATAGTGGCCGACCTTCTCAAATCATTTAATAGAAAAAACACAGATGAAAAACTCTTCTTAATACCAATGATGCTGGGGTAAAACTCTAAAATTTAATCATATCAAATATATTTTAATTTCTTTCATTACTTATTATTTTTTGTGTTCTTAAGAAGCATTGGATGCTTATTGCAGTCAATTTGGATACTCCAAAGATTTATTTCCTGGATTTAATGCATAGATATCCAACAAACTGACCACACATAATGGCATTTGTCAATTTTTAATACACTACATCCAACATTTTAGAACTAAAAATCTTGTTATATAATTTATATTATATTTTAATGAGGATTCTGTTATGATAGGGAGGTGCATGAATATAATCTACATCATGGAATGAGGCCAGGGGAAAATGAAAAAAATATCATAAATACTATAACTGGATACAAATCAGGGTTTATATAATAATTTTTCACTATCTAAAAATATATATAAAAATTATTTATTTTTCTCAATGTTTCTACATTGATCGAAATAAACAAATGATAAATAGCATGGTTATTATGTTTGTAAATTTATGAAAGATATCATATTCCATGAACAAGCCAGTATCCCTGAAGAGATATTTTCAAAGATAATTTCTATTTAATTTAAAATATTTAATAATCCTTTGTGTATTTGTATTTTTTTAGTACTACCATGATTTTCAAAAATAATCCTATTCATAAGATGAGATATATTTGTTTAGAAATGAATAGGAAACATACCTGATGGAAGAATGTACACAAATAGTATGAATATATTATTGGTATGAATCAAATACTATTTTTATTTAAAATTGTTAGTATTTTTAGTAAAAATAACAAGTGCAATACTAAAAACTAAGAAAAAACATTATAATTGTTTTGATACATTAGAAAAATGACCCATAAGTCATTTTTGATGTGTAGGAATCAACCTCACCTAAATACAATGTATGGTGTGACTGTTATGACTTTAAGTGTGTATTTTTATAATAAATTAACAATAAATTTAGCAAAAAGAACCAGTGACATACTGAAAACTGATAAAAATCTTTTAGATTATTTTGATACTTAGAAAATGATCCATCAGTCATTTTTGACATGTATAAATCAACCACACCTCAATCTGATGAATGGTTTGACTGATATGACTCGTTATCAGTTTAAAATTGATATTTTAGCTCAAAACGCATCACTCACTGAAAACCAAGAAAACTCAATTAGATTATCTTCATAATTGAGGAAAATTATTCACAAGTTCTTTGTGACATTTATGAAGCAGTATCATGTCAAACCGATGCACAATACGACCAATATGACTTAAAATGCGTGTTTCCAGTTTGAAAGGATATTTTAGTAAAAAAACACAACTAACATACTAAAAACTGATCAAACACATTCATATTGTTTTGATACTTTAGGAAAATGATCTATAAGTAATTTGTGATGTGTAGGAATAGAAAATACCTCAATTAGACACACAATGAAATCAATATGAATCAAAGTGTCTCTTTTTATTTAAAATTGACATTAATTTTAATAAAAAAGCACAAATAGCATACTAAAAACCAAGAAAATACATTTTTATTATTTTGATAACTTAGGAAAATGATCCATGAGTCATTTTTGATGTTTATGAATCAACCCCACCTCAATACAATGCACAATGTGACTGGTATAAATCCAAATGTGTGTTTTTATTTAAAATTGACATTGTTTTAAGTAAAAAGAACAACTGACATACTGAAAACTGAAAAAACACAATAATATTGTTTTGATACTTTAGGAAAATGATACATGAGTTATTTGTGATGTTTATGAATCAAACACACCTCAATATGATGCACGGTGAGACCAGTATGACTAAAAGTATCTGTTATCAGTTTAAAATTTTCATTTTAGCTCAAAACATGTCACTCACTAAAAACCAAGAAAAAACTTTCTGATTTTCTTCATAATTTAGGATAGTGATTTTTATGTCCTTTATGATGTGTGTGAAGTAGTCTCACATCAAATCGATGCATGATGTGACCAGTATGAATCAAAAAGTGTGTTTTTGGTTTGAAATGATATTTTAGTAAAAAAAAACAACTGACATACTGAAAAATGAGAAAATGAATTTGAATTGTTTTGATACCTTATAAGAACAATCCACAAGTCATTTATGACATGTAGGACTGAACCACTCCTCAATCTGATGAACGATGTGACCGATATAAATCCAAATGTGTTTTTATTTAAAATTGACATTAATTTAAGTAAAAAGAATAAGTGACATACTAAAAACTAAGAAAATGCATTCAGATTGTTTTTATACTTTAAGAAAATTATACATGACTCATTTGTGATGTGTATGAATCAACCACACCTCAATCCGATGTACGGTGTAACCAGTATGACTAAAATTTTTTGTTATCAGTTTAAAATTGACATTTTAGCTCAAAACATTTCACTCACTGAAAACCAGGAAAACACCCTCTGATTGTATTTATAATTTAGGAGAGAGATTTATAAGTCCTTTGTGACATGTATGAATTAATCTCACCTCAAACCGACACACGATGTGACCGGTATGACTCAAAATTGGTGTTTTCGATTTGAAATGATATTTTAGTAAAAAACACAAATTTCATACTGAAAACTGAGAAAACCCATTCTGATTGTTTTGATACTTTATAACAATGATCCATGAGTCATTTGTGAAATGTAGGAATCAATCACATCTTAATCTGATGAACGATGTGATCGGTATAAATCCAAATATGTCATTTAAATTTGATATTAATTTTAGTAAAAAAACAAGGGACATACTCAAAACCAAGAAAACCCATTCATTTTTTTTATATTTTAGGATAATGATACATAACTCATTTGTGATGTGTAAGAATCAACCCCATCTCAATACGATGCATGATGTGACCTATATAACTCAAAATATGTCTTTATTAAAAATTTACATTTTATTAATGTATTCTTTCATATTAATGTTTAATTTATTTATTTATAGTATTAATAGCATAATATTTGTTTTCTTATATAAGTGTAATCTTTTTATTGAGTTGGGATGACTTTTTAGGCAAATAATACCATGAGAAGACATTTTTGAGAGGGGATCACGAATGTCAAAGGATGAAACATTAATGTTTTTAACTATTCATTAGATAATTGTAAATATAATTATATAAAACATTTTTTGAAATGTATATAGCATTGTTTTCCAAACCCTTGTGTGTGATGATTTGTTCTTGTGTGCGTTGTGTAGGTGGTGTGTGTGTTTGCTGTGAAAGTGTTGGTGGGTGTGCTGTTATATAAACTGAACATCACAGGTAGACAAGCCTTTATCATAACTATTTCAAGCGATGATAAAATGCCCCTTTATGAGTTCTAATTAAAGTGATTATAAAGTGATCCTTTATCAGTGCTAAAAATAGTGTTGATAAAATGTTTCCTTTATCTGTGCTAAAATAGCACTATTAAAGGGGGATCCTTTATCAGTGTTTTTTTAGCACGGATAAAGGACACCCTTTATCAGTGCTTTTTTAGTTCTGTTAAAGGGGAACCCCCTTTATCTTCACTGAGATTAACAGTGCTTTTCTAGCACTGTTAAAAGCCTTTTATATCACTTTTAAAAGCACTATCTATAGTAGTGGTTGGAAATTTAAAAATTCATATTAATGTAAGTGCATTTAAATATTTATTTGAACAATTTATTTACTATATGTAAATATATGCAAAAATATATATAGTTAATTATAAATAACACTACAAAATGAAAAAATAAAATAAAATTTCAACATGATAATATACATATTAGTGTAATATTTTAGAATAAATTGAGTCACCATGAAAAGAAAAATAAGAAAAACCCCTCAAACAAGGTTGAAATTTGATTAAATGTTTCAAAATTAAGGTGTCCTGACACAAAAACTAAATTTTGAAAGCATTATAGAATTTTTTTTATCATTAAAAAACATAAATTGGAGACCCCTAAAATCACCACAACATACATCTTAGTGAAAATTTTGATTTGATATGTGTTAGAGGTCAAACAAACACTCAAATCAAAAGTTATGGCCATTTGAAGTTGAAGTTGTGTTTTCAACTTATCTTAGATGGTTCATTAATTTATTGAATTTTAATGCCATCCAATTTTTATTAAATGATTATTAATAAATAATAATTAGTAAATTATTAATTAATATCAATTTTTTATAATTTTATATGTCAATTTTCATTAAATATCTTATATATTACATGTAGATGCATATTTAGTCTTATATAAATCATATTGAATAAAATATATTATATTTTAATCAATATAAATATATCTACATATTAATATATGAATTTTATCATTCATCAACGCTAACAAAGGGGCGTCTTTATCGGCGCTAAAAAAAATTGAAAAAGGACATAAAATGATTTTAGCTAGCACTAATAAAGATATAACTTTTATCATCATTTTTAACTAACACTGATAAAGAATAACGTTGTCTATAACATGTTTTATAGTAGTGAAAATGATAGAAATTGATTTTATCACCTCTAAAAGAGCTCTAATGTTCCAAGTGGCTTTAAAAGTCACTTAATTTTGTAACCATTATAAAAAACACTAATAAATGTGACTTTTATTAGCATTAGAAACACACTAATAAAGGGGAATTTTATCAATGTTTTTTTGACATTGATAAATATGACTTTTATCAGTGCTATTTTTAACGATGATGAAAAACAAAATATTTTTTAAAATGACTCCAAAAACTATGGATTTTGTCATAATTGGTTTCTAGCTCCAAAAACAATAATATATATATATATATATATATATTAAAATCCTCCCCCACCACCATTAGCACTCTAACCCCTTTATCAACATTCACTACTACAGATCCATCCTTTATCAGCACACAAAAATGATTTTATCAATGCTAAAAAACAATGATGTTATAAGAATTTTTAAAAGCCGGTCAATTTTATCAGCGTTGGTTTTATCTACGCTTTCTTGAGCACTAATAAACACCCTCTTTATCAGCACTGAATAAGAATTGATAAAACTATGGTTTATCAGTGCTATTTTTTTTCTCGGGTTCAACACCAACCCAACCACCTTTATCACTACTCCCCCACACCACCACCCATAAACCCACTTAATCAATGCTCCCCCATCCCCACCATTGGACCATGTTTTTATCAGTTCTTATCGGCCCTCACACTAGCATGCGCCTACCTGGATTTGAACCTATGATCTCTACCTCTGCGAGCTTATTCTTTACCATTTATCTATGTTATTTTCTTATATATTTTATGATATATATATATAGATACATTTTTTATCCATATATTTATATATATATTTTAAATACATTTATAAAATGTGTTTTTGTGTGTATTTGTGCGTGTCTGTATCTATATACATAAATATATATATTTTAATTAATACAGACAAAGACACACATATTTATATATAAACATTATATATATATTTGTTTAAGTATACATGCATTCAAAAAATTTTAGTTTAAATAAAAGTAATAATAAATATTTATTTACATATGGTTTATATATTTAAAAATATTGTATCAGTAAATATGTTTAAATATTTATTCATATAATTAAATATTTATATATAAATAATATATATATATATATGTATATATATGCAAATATTTAACTATAAAATACACTCCAATATTAAAAATAGTAAAATTGTAACACCATAGTATCCATATGATTGCAATCCCTAGGAATAAATTCAGTCATCATCGAGGAAAATATATTAAGATCCTATCAAACAATTCTTAAATCCCATCAAATATTAAAAAATTAGGATATTCCAACTAAAAACTCAGTTTTGAAAACCTTTTGAGTTTAGTTTAACTCAAAAAAACATTCACCAAGATCTCTTTAAATTAACACAGCTAGATATTATTATAGGCTTTGATTTGATAAGTAATACATCTTAAATGAACACCCGGATCAAAAGTCATGATTGTTTGAATCTCAAGTCACGTTTTCAACTTATATTAATATAAGAATTAATTTTTAAATTTTTCCAATAACAAAATTATTATTAAATGTAAATTAATCAATACTAATTATCAAATTATTAATTAATATTAATTTTTAATTATTTTTAAACAATTTTTCATCAAATACATTATATATTAATTATAAAATCATATTTAGTATTATATAAATCATATTTATGAAAATATATTTTTTATATACCAATATAAATATATTAATATATTAAAATAATATTTTTAATATATATATATATATATATATATATTATGAAATACACCAATTATCAACGTTAAGAAACGTGCTGATAAATCCCTCTTTTATCAGTGCTAAAAAAAGTACCGATAAAGGGGGAGATTTTATCTGCATTTTTTCAGCACTAATAAAGAGGGATTTTATGATCTTTGATAAATTCACTTCTTTTATCAGCATTTTTTAACCCTGATAAAGGGTAGTGCTAAATGAGCACAATTATATAGTTGGAGTTTATACCAATTACAAACAAACTACTAATTTGTGCCCGCCTATGTGATTTGAACTACTGATCACCTCGAGCATAATGAATGACCTTACGATTTTGGCATCTTGTTTTCCATGATATTTTCTGATATATCTATTTATTTTTATATATTTTCATTTTTTATTTATCTATTTAATCATATAAATATATAAGTATATATAATTATTTTTAAATACATATATAAAATATGTATATATATAGATAAATATATATTTATATATTTATGTATAATTGTACATTTACATTTAATTTTTTATAATGTATTTATAAAATGTATATTTATTGTAAATAAATTTATGCATGCATGTGTATATATACATATGTTTGTGTGTGTGTGTAAAATATGTATATATATATATATAACAACCCTACTCTTTAATACACATTAATTTGTGATTTATTACATAAAATTACACTTAATACAACCCAAGAGATCGAGAAGTACGGTGTCAGTTTGATGTGAGATTACTTCATACACATCAGAAATGAATTATGAATCATTGTCATAAATTATCAAGATAATCAGAGCATATGTGTTTGGTTTTCAGTGAGTAACATTTTTTGAACTAAAATATCAATTTTAAACTGATAATAAAAACTTTAAGTCATATCGGTCACATCATGAATCAGAGTAAGGTACGGTTGATTCCTACACATTAAAAATGACGTATGAATCATTTTCTTAAAGTATCAAAACAATACAAATGCGTTTTCTTGGTTTTTAGTATGTCAATTGTTCTTTTTATTAAAATTAAAGTCAATTTTAAACTAAAAAATACACTTAAAGTTATACCGGTCACACCATGTGTCAGATTAAGGTTTGATTGATTCCTACACATCAAAAATTAATTAGGGATCATTTTTTTAAAGTATCAAAAAAATCCAAATTCTTTTTCTCAGTTTTGAGTATGTCACTTGTGTTTCTTACTAAAATGTCATTTCAAACTGGAAACATGCACTTTAAGTCATACTAGTCTCATCATGTTTCGGTTTGACATGATATTACTTCGTACTTGTTACAAACTACTTATGAATAGTTTTCCTAAATTATCAAGACAATCAGAGCGTGTTTTATTGGTTTTCTATGAGTGACATTTTTGAACTAAAATGTAAATTTTAAGATGATAACAGACACTATGAGTTATACCTATCACACTGTGAATTTGATTGAGATGCGGTTGATTCATACACTTAAAAAAAGACTTATTGATTATTGTACTAAAGTATAAAAACAATCCAAAAGCGTAGGATCAGTTTTTAGTATGTCACTTATTTTTTATTAAAATTAATGTTAATTTTAAATAAAAAGACACACTTGGAGTTATATTGGTCACACCATGCATGTTATCAATATGTGGTTTATTCATAAACATAAAAAATTACTTATGGATTGTTTTCCTAAATTATAAAAAAATCTGAATATGTTTTCTCTGTTTTGAGTATATTACTTGTGTTTCTTACTAAAATGTCTTTTAAAACTGGAAACAAGTACTTTGAGTCATACTGATCACATCATGTGTCATTTTTACATGAGTGTTCTTTCTATACGTCAAAAATGACTTTTGAAAAGTTTTCGTAAATTATCAATACAATCAGAGTTCATTTTCTGTAAGAACCCAGTTTTTCACTCAGGTATGGATCCTTTATTTTTTGGTCTAAATATTTACTTTGGACCTAAAATAGATGCCTAATGGGTTAGTAAGAGTCTCAGGGGTATCTATGGAAATTTTGAAGCCCAAAATAATATTTTTGGGGAAAATAAGCATGGTACATGATTTAGAGTAAACCATGCAAGAATTACACACGGTTTGGAAAACCATGCAGATTGTGTTTTTCTGGACAGAACCACCTCACATGGTTGTTGCATGGCCATGTGACCTAACCATGAAAGTTCCCCCCTTCTCCAAAGTAACCTTTCATGGATTTTGCATGGTTTTTCAAACTGTGCAGACAAACCGTGCACATGATATTTTAAGGGTAAATTGTCTTTTTTCCTTTAATGATCTAATTAATCCACATCCATCTTTTATAATTTGAAATTATGTGGGATTAACCCTTTTATCTCTCAATTTTGGACTTTTTGAGTATCTAACCTTTGAATCAAGAGATCTATTTCATTCAGCAACTGAACAATCTTCCTTTTGTCACATTGGACATGCAACAGTAAGTACTCAAGTCCCAAAAAAAACATTGGTATATTAGAGATGTGTCTCAATGAGCCCGAAAGGGGTGCCGCCTCGTTAGGGTTTCCCTTGTGACCGTCTCTCTTATCCCCCCCTCAGATCATCTTCAGATCTCTCTTAGGAACTCCTTCTTGGTGCTTTCATGGTAGCAGTTCCTCTCCTAGGGGCTTCATTGAGGTACCTTTGTAGGCGTGGCCATCTAGGATTTTCCCACTATTTATTGGAATATCCCTTTATTTTGTGGTGCGGTGTTGACAATGGTCATTGATCCATCTCATCCTAGATGAGGGTTAACACTACTATTATGTGTTGGCTGGGAGTGCGTGAGGCAGTTCGATGTGGTCTTTGAGAGAAATTGTGAAGGTGACGATGGGATCTAGTTCTTATTTACAGCAAGGCATCGCAGCTGTCATCGTGGTTTTGATTTTTTCTTATTGATTTTTTATCCTTGTGATTTGGATTTGGTTGTGGTTGAATCCTATTTGGAATGTGGTGATTTTGGGTTCACAATTTTTGATTTACTCTACTCTAACATTGTTGTTGTGGTTTTAACACCCCAACATTTCATAGTACGTTATTTCTTCAAAATAATCCAATAACTTGCACTACACGCAACACCGAGTTCTAACGCACCGCGACTTACCAAACTAGCTGTTCAAAAAATGGTTATGAAAAGTATTAAATGAATTTTGAACTTTATATAATCCTTATAATTTTAGAATCCATATTATGAGTTTCTTAGACATAATGTAAGAACAAATTCATTTTTTTCAGATAAAAGAAGTATTTTTAAAAAAATACAATTTTACCGCCTTTTAATGGAAAACCATTTTTAAATCAAATATTTGAAACTTTTATATATTAAATTTGGAAAAATAAACTTCTTCTTTAGAATAAGGACATAAGAGTTTAGTTTCAATAAAATTTGGGTGTTTTTATGATAACTTTCATATTTGGGTGAATAGTGAAAAATACTATATTTTAACTAAAAAAAACTTTTTAAATCAAAATAATTTATAGTGTTAAATTATACATTTTAATGGTTTGGAATTATAAATAGATTATATTTTTACCATTTAATCCAATTCTGGTCATTGTAAGTAATTTCACTTTGAAATTGGATATAAATAAGTGTCAATCTTTTGATAGTTATTATTTCTTAAAAATATGCTTTTTGGTTTTGACAATGGGAATTAATTCTAAATTAATAAATGCAATTTATATGCTTTTAATTTGGTAAAATGAACTTAATTTTTGAATTTGGAATATAAAAATTATCTTAGTGTGAATTTTTGGTATGTTTCTGAAAGCTTTTAATTTTTGATGAAAAGTGAAAAACAATGCGTTATTGGTTAAAACTGACTTTTCATTTAAATAATTATTTATTTAATTTAAATTTATTTTGGGTAAAAATAGATACATAATACCTATATAATTTAAATGTAATTAATTTGAGTCATTTTATAATAAGTTTAGATATATAAAAATTTTATTGAAATTTTACCGTCTTTTACCCACCTTCTAGGAGCATTTGCAAATTTGCATAAAACATAATTTTACCGCTTTTGTGAATTGAATTTTAAAAATCTGAGAGACATGGTTGATATCAGTAAGTAAAATGTGGTTCAATGAGATAAAAACAATTTTTGGTGAATAGTAACTTTTGACTTTTATTTACCACGGTTAAAAGTAAATAGGGTAATTAAAAGTAAAAATGATATTATTATGACCCTAAAAAATGTCCTAATTTTATTTTATAAGTGTAATTTTACCAAAAACAACCTTAGGAATAAAATATTATCCTTTAGGTCCACTTGTATTAGATTAGGACATTTATTATTATTTAATTCAAAGAAGAGTTAAAAGTGTTAAATTCAAAGTTTAATAACTAAACTATTTTAATATAGGATTATACATAAGATAAATTCGACTATAAATATTAATTAAAAAGATAAAAATATTTCCTACATAATGGTATTTTATTTATAAATTTTAGACATTATATAATTAAATTTATTTGTGACAGAATGATGATGCAGTAATTACCTAATTAATGAAATATTAAAATAATTAATATTATAAATATTCAAATAAATGTAATTTTAGACATTTTATGAATTCCACTAATTTTCTAGGTTAATATGAAATGTTAGGGTTGGTTAGATAATTTTTTTTTCAAAGTAATAATGCTGTTATGAATTTATAAAAAACAAAATACCAATCAGTGTCAAAATTGACATAAAAGAGTTTTTAAAACAAATATTATATTATTAATTCATATTCTATTCCTAAAAATATAAGGTTAAGACAAAAGACTTATATAATGATAGGTGTATCATTAATTAACCACTTGGGGTTCTCTTGGAAGTATATAGTAAGTTTATTAACCATATAATATAAAAATACAAAGAGACATGGTAAATGTCAAACTATTTAACTAAGAGTCAAATTTAAAATATAAAGATAATATAGTGATTCAAGCATGTATGAAACCTATTGATTGAGTGGTTTTCAACCCATACCCACCTTATAATTTAAATAATTCATTTTTGAGCCATTAGAAACCGAAACTGATTTTATTATTAAATAATATTTCTAGCTTTTCCTAAGGTGCCCCTCACCCCTCTTATAAAAGGGAACTCTCCCTTCTCTCTAATCGACACCTTCAAAGCCATTTGGATCGGCCAAACCCTACCCAAATACCCTATAAACTGTCCTACATTCATCATAGAGGCCTTCATTTAGTCATAAATCCAACCTAAGTATCCCTTTTGATCAAATCAAAAAGAAGAACTCGAAGAAGAGGTAAATATTTCATCAACTCTTTCAAGTTCATTTATTCTTCCACTCCCTCTTTCTTTGTTGTTTCCATTCAAAAAAAATAACTTCAGTATCTTCTATATACTATGATGTTATTATAAATATGGTATAACCATATTCATTATTCTATCCATCCTTTGAATGACATGTCACCATACGTGCGTACGTACGACTTACCGTCTCCACGTCGTGGTGTAATTGTTATTCAATACATTATTATTTGGATGGGTATAATAATGATGTGTAATTGATATAAATAATAAATATAACATGATAATGAATCTGTATATATGATATACCATCCAATTATATATTATTTTAATATCAAAAGAATGATATTGTCGCTCATGCGTACGTATAGATTACCGTCTCCACGAACGCGATGAGATTCATTCCCCATCGTGTCCATTCAAGAATAATTTTCATTAAATGACTAAAAATAATGTTTAAAGACTTAATATCATTCTTAATATTTATAATATACATCCTATCCATAAAAAATATTACTTATGTAACAAAGCATATAAAGGAAAATGAATCAGTTAACACCCAAAACGTTGATAATACTAAGATATTATTAACAAATAAATGTTAAAAGATCATATATGATATCATATTAATGTATATAATTCTTTTATAATTTAATTACAATTATTTCACCATTATACAGTAGGTTAACCTACCCTCGACCAAGGAAAAGTACAAGGTAAGAATTAATTTCACAATCTCTTTATTATCCGAGGTTGTTTTTACGTAAGTATCTACTGGGACATATTTATTATCCATGTCCATGTTTCATAAAAGAGTTTTCAAAGGGATTATTTTTAAGGGAATTTTTTACTAAAACATAATTTTAAATGTTTTAAAGATTTATTCTTCTAAACCATTCTCATTAATTTCTATGTTTTTAAAATGGTTTTAAGGATTTATTTATATGGACATGAATGTTTTAAAATGTTAATTACTTTCAAAAGTTTCAAAGTGGTATGGGAAACTTTGATTAAAAAATGTATTTAAATGTATTCATTTCTAAATTGTGTGACTTTTAAATGTTTTCATGAAAAAGGGATATTTATCTCAAAGAGTTTTACAAATCATTTTCATCTATGTAAACATCCTTTGATGGATTTTAAGCTTATTTGAAGTTGATTTATTATGATACAAAACTTCCATATTGTATTGAAGGTTTTGTGATATGTTTGACTGTGGATGTGTTATTTTTATACCATTCATGGTTTATGTATAAAGTATTGACATTTCGTATGCTAGTTTTAATACGAATATTTATATTATGTTTAAAAATGAGGAATGCATTGGACTTAGTAAGTGATGGGTGGAGCCCGCTATAGCTCCTCGATATATCAGTAGGTCTCATGAGACAAACTAGTGTCTTGGTACAAGGCTTTGACAAAATATTATTTGTAGTCATAGCACAAGGCCTTGACTATGTGGTTATGAAAGTTTGGCATTATGAGTTCCATCATTATGAAAGTGGCTATTGATATTGCATGTGATTATTCGACTAGTAGAATATGCATTTGAATAAGTAAATGGAATTATTTGATTTTATCTTTGCCATATTATACTAAATTTCAAGTTTAAAAGGCTTTTGTTTTAGCCTTATACATTTCTTTAAACTTTTATACTTATTTATGAATGTTTCTGCTATATTGTTATCCTTATTGAGCATCTGAGCTCACCCCTATCTATGTTTTATTTTTCCCCAGATATGAAGAAGTATTTTATGAATAACTTTCAGGGATAGTCTGAGGGGATATGAGTGTGATCTATGGAAATAATATTGTTTTAGTTTTTCATTTTATAATTTAATTTAAAACTTATGAATGTATCTATTATTTACAAAGATACTAAACTGATCGGTCTTTCAGGACATGATTTCCTTGTATCATGCCAATGTTATGTAATAATGCACCAAATCTGGGTAACTGGGGTCAGGGCGTTACAGTTGGTATCAGAGGAAGTTTAGTTCAAACCTTGGAAACTATTTTTAGATAAACTCTGATTAGAGCACATTACCCTAAGATAGACCTTGAGGATTAATATAGATGAACTTCCTAGAATTTTGGTAATATAGAAGTTTTGCGTATTTTCCAAGCAATACATCCCTATCTAGATACGAGCAGGTAGAGGCAGCTCTGGCACAGATGTACCTAAGTGTAAAACCCGAAAACACCACTTTGAGATAGACTCAAACAGGAACTAGTGCATGACAACGGGCCTTGCTGCACGCTTGGTTACGACACTCCCGGGGGATATGCTTTGGATAATTATCATTTTCTTTACCAACCATTAGGAAGGGTTTATGAGTATATAATTCCTTAAAGAAAACAATTTTATGATTATGGATTATATCCATAAACTGATCAATTTATGTTAACTGTTTTACAAGTTTGGAATTATGAATTGCGATTCATAAACTGACCTAGTGTATGCCATTTTTTAGAAATGATTCCTGGTAGAAGGAATGAGAACTCCAACAATACGTATGATCCAAAGAGTAAGAAGGATCATATTTTTCATAGTATTAAGCCAACATTTAGAAGGGAAATAGTATCCCATGTATTCTCAACATATTGAGAAATAGTATCATGTGTTAATAAGATAAGTAAAGAGTTATCTGAGTCCTATGGCTTTGAAGGGAATCTAGAGAAGAAAAGGATGGTAGAGAGAAAGATGGATAAAGTGAGAAGGGAAAGAAGGATTTTCCCATATATGATAATTGTGGAAAGAATCACCATGATAAATTCTTGAAGGGAATGAGAGTTTGTTATGAGTGTGGAGAAAAAGGACACCATGTACATGATTGCAAGGATAAGAAAAAGGTTTCATGTGTACAATGATTCATATTCAAGGAGTTGGGTCACTACGCGAATCAATGTCTAAATCATCCGAGTATACCTCAAATGATGCTATTGGATAATAATCAAGTTATGATACTACCATAGATGAAGAGGAATGACTAGTGTTATTATGTTTTTGTTAAAAGATTATGTCATTTCAGTGTTGTATCGATGATATACCAGTTATATGAATTATGGAAATAAATAAGGATTGTACTACAGTACTATTTCATTGAGGATTTGAGATTATATGGTTTTACGAAGAGTGACTCAAAAAAAAGTTAAACTTTTTTGGAAAATACATGGTTGGAGGAAAGATAAACCTTAATATAGTCCTGATAATAAGGTAATAATTTTGGAATAAGAGATGGTTGATTTGGATAAATTATATTGGATATTCTTGACTATCTTGGAATTGATTAATGGTTTGTTTATTTCATCATTGTTGGAATATTCAAATTTTTTGGATATAAGGAATATATCAAGTATTATATAAAGTATAAGTGAGTATTAATGTAATCAATATGGTTTTATGGTAATTCATGTTGTTACCATGTTTTAAAATAATACATGATGAAGGTGTTTACATGTTATTACATGGAAAAAAGGATCTTCATTGTGTTTAACTTCCTTATAAAATTTGGATAGTGAGTTTGGATAGAAGTATTTTGGATAAGTATAAATGTTGGAATGGATTAATTTTGAAATTGGATATTGTTGTAAAGGTTATTTTTGGATTGTTATAAAAATGACAACATGCAGGACGTGTGACAATCCGTCGCGTCGGACAAAGCTGCGGGAATAGAACCCACAACCATAGTGTGATTGGGATTTATCGCCTACCACTGGACTACATGAAGTCCCTGGATTGTATAATATAGTTTTTTTAGGGTCTGATAGGTGAATTATAAACTCATTATTTTTAGAACCCTATACGATTAGGATAAATAGAATATTTTTTTGAAATCTTTTGGAGTGAAAGATGAGTTTGTGGTAGGAATTAGTTGAAGTATGAAACTCTACTTGTCAAGTATATATATATATATATAATTTTTCTCCCTCTTATTATATGGGTAAATTAATTCTTAAACTTTAGGGAAGAGATCTTAAAACCAAAAATGTGCCTAATACCATATTTTTTTCTGAACCAATGGTATTTCAAATCATCATAGATTGATGGATTTGAGGCCCTCAATTTTACACTTGTTTGTGATTGATGACCTCAATCACTCCCTATAAATATTTATTTTTTTCCTCCAATTATGTGTCTCTAATTTCCACCAATATTCTCCAAATCGAGACTATAATTTTGTGGCGACCCTTTCATTTCCCTTTTCCTCTTATTAAGACTAAATTTTATTAACGCAATTCCCGATGTGGGTTTTCCCACAAAGGTATTTTCTATTTTCAACCTTTTCTTTTTGAAAAACAATTTCAAATTGTGTGGACAAAATTTATTGAATGAGGGAATGATGTAACACCCAAATATTTTATAGTATGTTATTTATTCAAAGTAATCCAATAACTTGCACTACACGCAACACTGAGTTCTAGCACACCACGACTTACCAAACTAGCCATTCAAAAGCGGTTATGAATAGTATTAACTGAATTTTAAACTTTATATAATCCTTATAATCTTAGAATCCATATTATGAGTTTCTTAGACATAATGTAAGAATAAATTCATTTTTTTTTCAGATAAAAGAAGTATTTTTAAAAAAATGCAATTTTATGGCCTTTTAATGGCGAACACTTTTTAAATCCAATATTGGAAACTTTTATATATTCAATTTTACAAAATAAAAATCTTCTTTAGAATCAGGAAATAAGAGTTTAGTTTCAATAATTTTTTGGTGTTTTTCTGAAAACTTTCATATTTGGGTGAATAGTGAAAATACTATATTTTAACTGAAAACAAATTTTTTAATCAAAATAATTTATAGTGTTAAATTATACATTTCAATGGTTTGGAAGTATAAATAGATTATATTTTTACCATTTAATCCAATGTTGGTCATTGTAAGTAATTTCACTTTGAAATTAGACATAAATAACTGTCAATCTTTTGATAGTTATTATTTCTTAAAAATACGCTTTTTGGTTTTGACAACAGGAATTAATTTTAAATTAATAAATGTAATTTCTATGTTTTTAAGTTTTTAAAATAGTCTTAATTTTTGAATTTGGAATATCAAAATTAGCTTAGGGTGAATTTTTGGTATGTTTCTGAAAACTTTCAATTTTTGATGAATAGTGAAAAACACTGCGTTATTGGTTAAAACTGAATTTTCATTTAAATAATTATTTATTTCATTCAAAATTATTTTAGGTCAAAATAGATACATAATACCTATATAAGTTCAATGTAATTCATTGGAGTAATTTTATAATAATTTTAGATATATAAAAATTTTATGAAAATTTTACCGTCTTTCACCCACCTCCTAGGAGCATTTGAAAATTTTCATAAAACTTAATTTTAACACTTCAGTAAGTAAAATGTGATTCAATGAGATAAAAATAATTTTTGGTGAATACTAACTTTTTACTTTTATTTACCACGGTTAAAATCAAATAGGGTAATTAAAGGTAAAAATGATATTATTATTACCCTAACACATGTCCTAATTCTATTGGATAAGTGAAATTCAACCAAAAACAACCTTAGGAATAAAATATGACACTTTAGGTCCACTTGGATTAGATTAGGACATTTATTATTATTTAATTCAAAGAAGAGTTAAAAGTGTTAAATTCAAAGTTTAATAACTATAATGTTTTAATATAGGGTATACATAAGATAAATTCGACTATAAATATTCATTAGAAAGATAAAAATATTTCATACATAATGGTATTTTATTTATAATTTTTAGAAATTAAATAATTGAATTTATTTTTGACACAATGATGATAAAGTAATTACATAATTAATAAAATATTAAGATAATTGATATTATAAATATCCAAATAAATGTAATTTGAGAATTTTTATGAATTCCACTAATTTTCTAGGTTAATATGACATGTTAGGGTTGGTTTGATGAATTTTGTTCGAAGTAATAATGCTGTTATGAATTTAGAAAAAACAAAATACCAATCAGTATCAAAATTGACATAAAAGAGTTTAAAAAATATATTATATTATTAATTGATATTCTATTCCTAAAAATATAAGGTTCAGAAAAAATACTTATATAATGATAGGTTTATCATTAATGAACTACTTGGGGTTCTCTTGAAGGTATATAGTAAGTTTATTAACTATATAATATAAAAATACAAAGAGATATGGTAAATGTCAAACTATTTAACTAATAGTTAAATCTAAAAGATAAAGTTAATATAGTGATTCAAACCTGTCTAAAACCTATTGGTTGAGTGTTTTTCGACCCATACTCACCTTATCCTTTAAATAATTCATTTTTGATCCATTATAAACATAAATTATTTTATTATAAAATAATATTTCTTGCTTTTCCTAAGGTGCCCCTCACCCCTCTTATAAAAGGTCACTCCCCCTTCTCTCTAATTAACACCTTCAAATAAATTTGTCTCAGCCAAAACCTACCCAAATTCCCTATAAACTGTCCTCCCTTCATCATATAGGCCTTAATTTAGTCATAAATCCAACCTAAGTATCCCTTTTGATCAAATCAAAAGGAAGAACCTGAAGAAGAGGTAAATATTTCATCACCTCTATCAAGTTCATTTATTCTTCCACTTCCTCTTTATTGGTTGTTTTCATTCTTAAAAAATAAATACAATATCTTATATATACTATGATGTTATTATAAATATGGTATAACCATATTCATTATTCTATCCATCCTTTGAATGACATGTCACCATACGTACGTACGTACGACTTACCGTCTCCACGTCGTGGTGTAATTGTTATTCAATACATTATTATTTGGATGGGTATAATAATGATGTGTAATTGATATAAATAATAAATATAACATGATAAATATTTTGTATATATGATATAACATCCAATTATATATTATTTTAATACCAGAAGAATGATATTGTCGCTCGTGCGTACGTACAGATTACCGTCTCCACGAACGCGATGAGATTCATTCCCCATCGTGTCCATTCAAGACTAATTTTCATTAGATGATTAAAAATAATGTTTAAATACTTAATATAATTCTGAATATGAATAAGATACATCCTACCCATAACAAACATTACTTATTTAACAACTCATATAAAAGAAAACGAATCAGTTAACACCCGAAACGACAATAATACTAAGATATTATTAACAATGAAATGTTAAAAGATAATATATGATATAATATTAATGTATATTATTCTTGTGTAATTTAATTAAAATTATTTCACCATTATACAGTAGGTTAACCTACCCTCGACCAAGGAAAATTACAAGGTAAGGGTTAATTTCACAATCTCTTTATTATCCAAGGTTGTTTTTACGTAAGTATCTACTGGGACATATTTATTATCCATGTCCATGTTTCATAAAAGAGATTTCAAAGAGATTATTTTTAAGGGACTTTTTTACTAAAACATAATTTTAAATGTTTTAAATATTTATTCTTCTAAACATTTCTCATTAATTTCCATGTTTTTAAAATGGTTTTAAGGATTTATTTATATGGACATGAATGTTTTAAAATGTTAATTACTTTCAAAAGTTTCAAATTGGTATGGGACACTTTGATTAAAAAATTTATTTAAATGTATTCCTTTCTAAATTGTGTGACTTTTAAATGTTTTCATGAAAAAGTGATATTTATCTCAAAGAGTTTTACAAATAATTTTCATCTATGTCAACATACTTTGATGGATTTTAAGATTATTTAAAGTTGATTTATTATGATACAAAACTTCCATATTGTATTGAAGGTTTTGTAATATGTTTGACTGTGGATGTGTTTGTCACGACCCGTCCTCAGGGCCCGTGCCATGACTACCCCAAGCCCACCTTCCATAGGCCAGGGGCTAGCGACTAGCACCAAAGGCGTAAATCCTGATAACTGGGAAGACATTGCCTTTATAAAAGTAAACAAAACACCACAGAGTACAAGTGAAAGCAAAACACTAAGTACAAAAGGAAGTGCTGAAAAGTAAATGGGCCAGAATACAAACCCAACTGAAAGGGAAGCTACAACTAAACGAAATTACAACAGAAAAAGTCAAACAGCTGGAAAAAGGAAGCAGCTCCTGGGTCGTCCTCCTCGGATCCTACCTGAAGGGTAGGTACCGATAGCGCAGCTCCTGGATCGTCCGCCATGGATCCTAACTGAAGGGTAGGTACAGATAGCTTCCACAACGCTCTCGCCCGACAACCTCCTCCGAGTGTCGTCTCGCCGTGAAGTCCACCTCCGGGTACTAACTCATCATGTAGTCCACCTCCGGGTACCGTCCAGTCCTTGAACACTTGGCCTCCGTCAGCACTGCCCGTCGTCTGCAACCAACACAACCAGGTGCGGGCAAAGCCCGTGCAGGGGTGAGTATAACAATACTCAGTAGGGACCCCGAGACCCTCAAGGTCTCACTAAATCCAACAAGGATAACCACAAAGAAGATCTCAAAAGATAACCTCTACTTAGGTATATGCCCATAAATATACCTTAGTTATCAAGTAACCCATCTCAATCATGAGGAAACACAAGGATTATGAAATCAACGGATAACCACTTCCCAGGTATATGCCCATACATATACCTAAGTTATCAAGTGACCCATCTCAATCAAGAGGTAAACACAAAGGTCATTGACTCAGCTCAAACCATGATTTTCATTATCGAAAACGTAACTGTTGAAGAGCCCCGTCTCTGGAGTGTACAGTGGTCCTGTCACGACTCCGAGGTACTGCTCACTAACCTAAGACTGCTGAGGTAATCTTCCTGTCGAGTATCGTGGGTTTGCGGCCAACTACCGGGCGCTCCGTCCACTGAGGGTCTGTCGCCAAATACCGGGCGCTTCCCCTATTATCCTACAGAGGTACTCCTCCTGTCGAGTACCGCGGGTCTGCGTCCAACTATCGGGCGCTCCGTCCGCCGTGGGTCTGTCGCCAAATATTGGGCGCTCCGTCCACTAGGCTAGTCGACTCACTCCAAGTCGAGTCGGTCAAGCAGTCGTCAGGTTTCAGCCGGCTACACGGTCTCCGTACTCCGCACGCTCGTCTCCGGGAGGGTCCGCTCCACGAGCTACTGTTCAAAACTCCAAGTATCTCAAAGTCCCACGAAGTAGTATCTCAAGGACCGCCTCGTCATAGGTGTCTCAACGCAACAGACGGCGCGTCAATCGGACGCCCGGTCTGTGAGTTATTAGCCTTTTCGTCCTAGGGGCCCGGTTGGTTTCATGTGCGAACCAATCCGGCCGTAACTCAACTATACCCCGAACACTCATAGGGTATACTCATAGGGACCGTTTCTCAACGTGATCACCAATGTCGCTGACAGTTCATCAAACGGACGTCTGGTCTGAATGATATCAGCTTTTCCGTTTCAAGGGCCCGGTTGGATTTTGGGTATAATCCAACCCAGCCTCTATCCAACAGCAACCAAAACTCGGGCGAAGTATGCCAAAAGTTCCGTCTCATCAAGAGGAAAGCAACGAGACAGACGGCGCGTCAATCGGACGCCCGGTCTGTGAGTTATTGGCTTTTTCGTTCCAGGGGCCCGGTTGGTTTCGTGAGCGAACCAACCCGACCGCACTCCGACGGCATCCAAACCTCGAGCGGAGTAATCCAAAAGATCCGTCTCACTAAGAGGAATCCAACAAAGTCAACGGCACGTCAATCGGACGTCCGGAGCTCAAGTTACGAGCGTTTTCGCTCTGAGGGCCTGGTTGGTTTCGTATCCGAACCAACCAGGCTGAACCAAAAGTATTCTGAAACCTTGAGTGCGATACACCAAAACGACCGTCTCGTTCCAAGGATTTCTACGCAACTGACGGTGCGTCGATCGGAGGTCCGTAGCCCAAGATATGGGCGTTTGAACCAACTCAGTCAAAAAATAGGGGGTCTGGGCCCGGCCTGGCCTGACCCAGTACCCCCCTGGGTCGGCCGAACCGGGTCGACCCAGCCCAGGCAACGACCTATCCCGGCCCGGCCGGCGGCGCGGCCAGCGCGGCCAGGGTGCCGCGCGAGCGTGCCCAAGGGAGGGGCGTTTCCCCTCCTTTAAGAAAAAAGGCGACCCCTTTAAGGGGCCGCACCATGAGCAACCCGGGGGGTGTAACCCCCCCGGATTTTACCCCGTAACGGCCAGCCAGCACAGGGCCGGCCAGTTTCTTGCCGCGAGACCCCGCGGTCCCGCGCCTTCCGGCGCCGGCGACGGGAGTTCCGGCCGCCTTCTTCGAATTCTCCGGTGGGTGGTTTTTCCGGCTGCTACTTCCAGGATGGCTGCAAATCCGTCCGACATGGCGTGACGGCACCGTGCCCTTCCGCCGTGGCCCGACTCCGGCCGCGACCTTGTTCGCAATCCTCGGCGCGGCACAACGGCGTCGCGTTTCTTCGTCGTGGCCCGCATCGTTCACGTCTCCTTTCGCTCAAGCGCGGTGCAACGATGCATTACCGTCTTCACTAATCAAAACTGAAGAATAGCAAAGGGGGGAGGGTTATCGGCTATGTTTGTGCGGACCGATTCCCTCCCGTTATATCGATAGCAGTTGGCCAAAACGTAAAACGTTTAACCTTCACAATTTTTAATTTAAATAAAAATTGGAACATGGCCATCAGATTTATCTTTCTTATTCGAAGGAAAGAAATCACCAACTTAAAATAGTCAAACCCCTACCTCGGTTCAGGAACGGTGTTCGTCAACGAGTCATGGAAGACGAGCGTCGCGGAGGTCGGGCGTCGCGGAAAATGAACATCGACGTCACGAAGCGAGGATTCGAAGTCGTTGACGGAGATTTCGTCGCGGAAAACTGTCGCGGAAGAGACGACGCGGAAGAAGAACGTCGCGTCACGGATACGGCGTCGCAGAAGAACCATTGCGGAAAGAGACGTCACGTCACAGGTCGATGTCGCGGAGAACGAACGTCGATTCCATTGTCGTCGAGGTGCGTTCGAAGAGGAAACGTCACGGAAGAAGAACGTCGAGGAAGAAATTCTCCGTGTTCTTTGGCGGAGAAGTTCTTCATTGAAGAAGAAGATGTTCTTCCCCAAACCTCTCCACGACAAACTCTAACAACCAAAATAAAATAAGTTCCTTTCTTATTTTATTAACACAACAACTCTTTTGAATTTCAAGAGTTTGAAATTCAAATAACCACACACAACTCACCTCATTAAACTTATTACATTAAAGTCATAAGTTATAACTTAAGTTAACAAAATTAAAGTGGGAGTTGAGGGGGTTTAGAGGATATGAAGGGGTGGGGTTCATGTGGGCCCCACCACCCTCATAACCTCCCAAGGGAGGTTGGGTGGTTACCCAACTTCCGTCAAGAACTAACACTTAGAGAAAAAATAATAAAAATTGTAGAGTAATTATAAAATAAACTTCCACAATTTTTATCATCAACACTCGTGTAAACGCAACTCCGGAACTAGAGTTCCTATGAAAATACTGGAACCGCGGTTCCATCGGTGCCCTTGGAATTCGATTCCGGGCACCGGTTCAAAAGTTAGAAATTCCCACTCGTTCGTTCGCTGAACGTACCTGAGCTAAACTTCGGATAGAAATTCCGGGCACACCGGGCCTCGGAATCAGGCACCGTCAAAAACTGCGTTCTTGTAAAATCCCAAAGAAATTTTAAAAAAAAATTTACATTGAATTTTATGGGTCTTTACATTACTCCCACCTCTAGTATTTACATCCCCGTAAAGATACATCGAAAACTAGGGAAACAAATGAGGGTACTGAGCACGCATCTGAGCCTCCTGCTCCCAAGTTCTCTCCTGGAGGTTCCCGTGCTGCCATCTGATGCGCACTAGAGGAATCGAACGTCCACGTAGGACCCGCTCCTTTCGATCCTCGATCTCCACTGGGACCTCCGTAAAAGTCTCCCCATCATCGACGTCAAGCTCCCCATGGTCAGAGATATGCGTCGGGTCGTGCACATATCTCCTCAGCTGAGATACGTGGAAGACGTCGTGCACCCGGTGCAACCGAGGTGGTAGAGCCAGGTGATAAGCCACCTTGCCAAACCTGCTGAGGACCTGGAATGATCTGATGAAGCGTGGAGACAACTTGCCTCTTTGGCCAAATCTCCGTAGACCATGTCGAGGTGAGACACGCAAGAAGACGTGGTCTTCATCCTCGAACTCTAGTGGACTCCGCCTCCTGTCAGCATAATACTTTTGCCGGCTCTGAGCTGTCCTCATCCGCTCCTGGATGATCTGGACCTTCTCTGGTTCTACAAGAGCTGCTGCAATTTCTTCTTTGCCGATAAGAGAAATCCGGTCTCATCCCTTGGATGAACCACGTTCTTCACCTAATACAGTCAATCCCATCATGGATGATACGAACCCATAACAAAGATGATGTCGTAAGGCCTCGACTCTAGTACTAAGAGATCCAACCGTTACTCTCGCCTCCAAGGGTTGAGTCACTTTGTCGGGATCAATGTGTGGTAACTGGGTCTCCTCTAGTAGGTATCTCTCAAGTGAGGGTCAAGTCAACAGTCTAAACTGGAACCTCTTAGTAACAACACAAAAGAGGACAGGAAAGCAAACATCACAAAGATAAGTGTCTATTTATTATTGCAGCTCATAGTATAAAGAAACGAAGCAACTACAGACAAACATTAACAAAACTAGAAGCAACAGGATCAATAGCCTCTAGGTCGGAAGCTAGTCCCGCTCCTGTCCATCTGCTTCCGGAGCTCTATGAACATAGGCCTCAGCTGCCTGAAGCTGAGTTCTCCCATGTCCTCTTGTCCCCTGTGGTCGGGGTGGACCTCCTGGTGGTGGTGGTGGCAACATCCCGAAGCATCTTCCACCTCCAGCTACACGACCAGCTCCTCTGCCATGGCCGCCTGCTCCTTGCAGTCCTCCCTGATCGAACCTCTGCCTCTGCCTCATAGGTTCTTCATTTAACTGCTGGTCATCTGCATGGCGGGTCGGACAGTCACGTGCCATGTGACCAATTCCTCCGCAGGAGTAACACTGTCCACTCTCGTCACGTCTGGCTCTGACTCCACCCCGGTTTCCCCGCACAACTGAACCTGAGTCGTGCAGTCGGCCACCAGTAGGTCTGGTCCTCTTGGACCTCTGCGTCATCTGTCTACTGCCTGCTGCAGAAGACTCTGCCGCAAGCCGGCTAGTGGTGGGTCCTGCTACTGGAGACTGCTCAGCAAGGAAACTCTCCACTAAGAGGGCTCTCTCCAACACCCCTGTCTGCGTCGGAAAGCTGTGAGAAACAAAAGAAGCTCTAATCTCTCGCCTGAGCCCTTGCTCGAAGGTTCGGGCCCTGAAGAACGGGTCCCGTACCATATCTGTGGAGTAGCATGAGAGGTCTGTGAATCTCGCTGAGTACTGCGCCACTGACATGCTGCCTTGCCGCAGCTGAAGTAGCTCCTGTATACGCACCGCTCGAAGGATGGCTGGTACAAACTCTTCCCAGAACAGGCTCTCGAACTCTTCCTATAGAAGTGTCGTCTCGTCATACATCTAAAGCATCAGGCTCCACCATCTACCTGCTGCTGCCTGAAGAAGGCTGCCAGCAAGGATCACCATGAAATCTGCCAGTGTCCCCACTAGCCTGAAGACTCTTACCACAACCTCCAACCAATCCTCAGCCGCCTGCGGGTCCATCCCTCCCTGGAACCTGGGTGGCCTCTGGCGCTGGAACTCATGAAGTGCGCTCAAGCGAGGTGCACCCTCTGCTACTGGGGCTGGTGGCATCGGTGGCCCAATGGGTAGTAGTACCGCTGGTGCCTCAACTAGGAAAGGGCCCTGTACTGAGGCCACGTCGCTCGGCGGGCTGTCAGTACGAACAACTCTCGGGGCTCTAGCTGGTCGTCCGCGGGGAGGCATCCTGAAAGAAACAAACATGACACGGTCAAACGATTTATACCTGGTGAGCTGACCTGGTTTGAGCTGATATTTAAAAAAAAAACTTCTGGAAACACACACGCAATCAGTGTTTTCGTGTACAAAGTCAGAAATCAGTTTTCAGGGTCCTGGGGTATGGATACGTCGGCCGCCCGCACCAACACTGGATTCCCTGAACTGAATAACACACTCGGTACCCTTAATATTATTACTTCACAGAAAGAAAACATCAGAGTTATAAGTTCTGCGGTAGAACCGACTCCTTTGATACCAATTTTTCACGACCCGTCCTCGGGGCCCGTGCCGTGACTACCCCAAGCCCGCCTTCCATAGGCCAGGGGCTGGCGACTAGCACCAAAGGCGTAAATCCTGATAACTGGGAAGGAATTTCCTTTATAAAAGTAAACAAAACACCACAGAGTACAAGCGGAAGCAAAACACTAAGTACAAAAGGAATTGATGAAAAGTAAATGGGCCAGAATACAAACCCAACTGAAAGTGCAGCTACAACTAAACGAAAGTACAACAGAGAAAGGCAAACAGCTGGAAAAAGGAAACAGCTTCTGGGTCATCCTCCTCGGATCCTACCTGAAGGGTAGGTACAGATAGCGCAGCTCCTGGATCGTCCGCCACGGATCCTACCTGAAGGGTAGGTACAGATAGTTTCCATAACGCTCTCGCCCAACAACCTCCTCCGAGTGTCGTCTCGCCGTGAAGTCCACCTCCGGGTACTAACTCATCGTGTAGTCTACCTCCAGGTACCGTCCAGTCCTTGAACACTCGGCCTCCGTCAGCACTGCCTGTCTTCTGCAACCAACACAATGAGGTGTGGGCAAAGCCCGTGCAGGGGTGAGTATAACAATACTTAGTAGGGACCCCGAGACCCTCAAGGTCTCACTAAATCCAACAAGTATAACCACAAAAAAGATCTCAAAAGATAACCTCTACTTAGGTATATGCCCATACATATACCTAAGTTATCAAGTAATCCATCTCAATCATGAGGAAACATAAGGATTATGAAATCAACGGATAACCACTACCTAGGTATATGCCCATACATATACCGAAGTTATCAAGTGACCCATCTCAATCAAGAGGTAAACACAAAGGTCATTGACTCAGCTCAAACCAGGATTTTCATTATCGAAAACGTAACTGCTGAAGAGCCCCATCTCTGGAGTGTACAGTGGTCCTGTCACGACTCTGAGGTACTGCTCACTAACCTAAGACTGCTGAGGTACTCTTCCTGTCGAGTATCTCGGGTTTGCGGCCAACTACCGGGAGCTCCGTCCGTTGAGGGTATGTCACCAAATACCGGGCGCTTCCCCTAATAGCCTACAGAGGTACTCCTCCTGTCGAGTACCACGGGTCTGTGGCCAACTACCGGGCACTCCGTCCGCCGTGGGTCTGTCGCCAAATACCGGGTGCTCCATCCACTGGGCTAGTCGACTCACTTCAAGTCGAGTCGGTCAAACAGTCGTCAGGTTTCAGCCGGCTACACGGTCTCCGTACTCCGCACGCTCGTCTCCAGGAGGGTCCTCTCCACGAGCTACTGGTCAAAAATCCAAGTATCTCAAAGTCCCACGAAAAAGTATCTCAAGGACTGCCTCATCATAGGGGTGTCAACGCAATAGACGACGCGTCAATCAGACGCCCGGTCTGTGAGTTATTAGCCTTTTCGTCCCAGGGGCCCAGTTGGTTTCATGTGCGAACCAATCTGGCCATAACTCAACTATAACCCGAACACTCATAGGGTATACTCATAGGGACCGTTTCTCAACATGATCACCAACGCCGCTGACGGTTCATCAAACAGACGTCTGGTCTGAATGATATCAGCTTTTCCGTTCCAAGGGCCCGGTTGGATTTTGGGTACAATCCAACCCAGCCTCTATCCAACAACAACCAAAACTCGGGTGAAGTATGCCAAAAGTTCCGTCTCATCAAGAGGAAAGCAATGAGACAGACGACACGTCAATCAGACGCCCAGTCTGTGAGTTATTGGCTTTTTCGTTCCAGGGGCCCGAATGGTTTCGTGAGCGAACCAACCCGACCGCACTCCGACGGCATCCAAACCTAGAGCAGAGTAATCCAAAAGATCCGTCTCACTAATAGGAATCCAACAAAGTCGACGGCACGTCAATCGGACGTCCGGAGCTCAAGTTACGAGCGTTTCCGCTCCGAGGGCCCGGTTGGTTTCATATCCGAACCAACCCGGCCGAACCCAAAGTATTCCGAAACCTTGAGTGCGATATACCGAAACGACCGTATCGTTCCAAGTATTTCTACGCAACTGAAGGTGCGTCGATCAAAGGTCCGTAGCCCAAGATATGGGCGTTTAAACCAACTCAGTCCGAAAATAGGGGGTCTGGGCCCGGCCCGGCCCGACCCAGTACCCCCCTGGGTCGGCCGAACCGGGTCGACCCGGACCGGGAGACGACCCGGCCCGACGACCCGGCCCGGCCGGCGGCGCGGCCAGCGCGGCCAGTGTGCCGCGCGAGCGTGCCCAAGGGAGGGGCGTTGCCCCTCCTTTAAGAAAAATGGCGGCCCCTTTAAGGGGCCGCGCCATGAGCAACCCGGGGGGTGTAAACCCCCCTGGCTTTTCCCCTGTAACGGCCGGCCAGCGTAGGGTCGGCCGGTTTCTTGCCGCGGGGCCCCGCGGTCCCGCGCCTTCCGGCGCCAGTGGTGGGAGTTCCGGCCGCCTTCTTCGAATTCTACGGTGGGTGGTTTTTCCGGCCGCTACTTCCAGGATGGCTGCAAATCCGTCCGACATGGCGTGACGACACTGTGCCCTTCCGCCGCGGCCCGGCTCCGACCGCAGCCTTGTTCGCAATCCTCGGCGCGGCACGACGATGTCACGTTTCTTTGTCGTGGCCCGCATCGTTCACGTCTCCTTTCTCTCAAGCGCGGTGAAACGATGTATTACCGTCTTCGCTAATCAAAACTGAAGAATAGCAAAGGGGGGAGGGGTATCGGCCGTGTTTGTGCGCACTGATTCCCTCTCGTTATATCGATAGCGGTTGGCCAAAACGTAAAACGTTTAACCTTCACAATTTTTAATTTAAATAAAAATTGGAACATGGCCATCAGATTTATCTTTCTTATTCGAAGGAAAGAAATCACCAAATTAAAATAGTCAAACCCCTACCTCGGTTCAGGAGCAGTGTTCGTCAACGAGTCACGGAAGACAAGCGTCGCGGAGGTCGGACGTCGCGGAAAATGAACATCGACGCCGCGAAGCGAGGATTCGAAGTCGTTGACGGAGATTTCATCGCAGAAAACCGTCGCGGAAGAGACGACGCGGAAGAAGAATGTCGCGTCGCGGATACGACGTCGCGGAAGAACCATTGCAGAAAGAGAAGTCGCATCGCGGGTCGATGTCGCGGAGAACGAACGTCGATTCCGTTGTCGTCGAGGTGCGTCCGAAGAGGAAACATCGCGGAAGAAGAACGTCGAGGAAGAAATTCTCCGTGTTCTTCGGCGGAGAAGTTCTTCGTTGAAGAAGAAGATGTTCTTCCCAAAACCTCTCCACGAAAAACTCTAACAACCAAAATAAAATAAGTTCCTTTCTTATTTTATTAACACAACAACTCTTTTGAATTTCAAGAGTTTGAAATTCAAATAACCACACACAACTCACCTCATTAAACTTATTACATTAAAGTCATAAGTTATAACTTAAGTTAACAAAATTAAAGTGGGAGTTGAGGGGGTTTAGAGGATATGAAGGGGTGGGGTTAGTGTGGGCCCCACCACCCTCATAACCTCCAAAGGGAGGTTGGGTGGTTACCCAACTTCCGTCAAGAACTAACACTTAGAGCAAAAATAATAAAAATTGTAGAGTAATTATAAAATAAACTTCCACAATTTTTATCATCAACACTCGTGTAAACGCAACTCCGGAATAGGAGATCCTAAGCAAATACCAGCGCTGCGGTTCCATCGGTGCCCTTGGAATTCAATTCCGGGCACCAGTTCAAAAGTTAGAAATTCCCACTCGTTCGTTCACTGAACGTACCCGAGCTAAACTTCAGATAGAAATTTCGGGCACACCGGGCCTCAGAATCAGGCGCCGTCAAAAACTGCGTTCTTGTAAAATCCCAAAGAAAATTTAGAAAAAAATTTCCCTTGAATTTTACGGGTCTTTACAGTGTTATTTTTATACCATTCATGGTTTATGTATAAAGTATTGACATTTTGTATGCTAGTTTTAATACAAATGTTTATGTTATGTTTAAACCTTTTCATATGAGGAATGCATTGGATTTAGTAAGTGACAGGTGGAGACCGCTATATCTCCTCGATGGATCGGTAGGTCTCATGAGACAAACTAGTGTCTTGACACAAGGCCTTGACAAAATCTTATTTGTAGTATTGGCACAAGGCCTTGAATATGTGGTTATGAAAGTATGGAATTATGCATTCCATCATTATGAAAGTGGCTATTGATATTGCATGTGATTATTCGACAAGTAAAATATCCATGTGAAGAAGTAAATGGAATTATTTGATTTTATCTTTTCCATATTATGCTAAATTTCAAGTTTAAAAGGCTTTTGTTTTAATCTTATACATTTCCTTAAATGTTTATACTTATTTATAAAAGTTTCCACCATATTGTTATCCTTACAAAGAATCTGAGCTCACCCATTTCTATGTTTTATTTTTCCCAGGATGTGAAGAAGTATTTTATAACTGACCTACAGTGATAGTTTGAGGGGATATGAGTGTGATCTATGGAAATAATGTTGTTGTAGTTTTTCATTTTATAATGTAATGTAAAACTTATGAATGTATCTAGTATTTATAAGGCTACTAAACTGATCAGTCTTTCAGGACATGATTTAATTGTATCATGCCAATGTTATGTAATAATACACTGATTATGGGTAACTGGGGTCAGGGCATTACAGTGGTGGTGTGGATGAGATGTATTAGGTTCTTCATACATCGGTGAAGTTTCTATGTGAAATTTTGTTTCGGTGATGATTTTTTGATCTGTGTGTTTTGTTTTTTTGTGTGTGATGGTCTGATTTTGGTAGAGGAGAAAGAGTTGGTGATGGAGATCCTGATCTGGGATTTTGTGCGGGTGATGAATCTTTCAATTTGTGGTTAGTTTGTGGCACCGGTCCATGGTTTATTGATAAAGCAACCAGTTATCCTTCAAGGGACTCCAGAAGAGGTCAGTGAAAAAATCTTAAACCAGATCATTGCTACCCAGAATTATAAGTTTGAGAGGGTATGGTGATTTCTATCATTACCAATTCCGTGAACTTCTGCATGGGATATCTAGCCGAGCAACATTGAGATGGTGAAAGCTAATCTAACATTTTTTATGTTGGTGAGGAGCTTCTCTTTGCATTCTTGAATTTAGTTGTTTTTGTCCTTAGACCCTTGGTTCGCATGGATTGTATGTTGTTTTATGTCCTTGATGTCATCCTGAGTTCTTCCTCAGCCCTTAAAAGGGATCTTTCATAATATAAAATTATTTTTTAGTCAATCAGTACTCGAGTCCTCTTGAGCCGTTCTCTTTCTCTTTTTCTCTCAACCGAGATATTGAGGTGTGAGTGTTTTTCTCTTTTTCTTAGATCTACTCCGATCTAAGCCAAATCAAGGTCCAATACAGGAGGAGGAGGATCATACAAACCTAATGTGGGTGGTCTATAACTCATCCCTAAAGTTCGTTGATTTTGGACTTATCGTGCAGGGCCCAAAAATTTTATCGGGTGCCATTTATAGAATTAATATGCCATGCTTATACTTGTTAGAACTGTATGGATATGATCTTCCCATATATGTGATTAATTGTTTGTAGTTATGAACACAACTCTATACCTTCCATGTAAAAGGTTATTCCATAGATGTTTCTTAGTGTTTTGACATGTTTTCACCACCATTCGGGTGTGCCTTGGCTTGACCACTTTAAGGGTGAGCTTTTCTATATTAATTGGCTTGATTTATATTATGAATTGCATAATGAAAAGTAACATGTATGTGTACCACTTTACCCACCTAAGGTAAGTGCTTCAAATTTATAATTAAATGTGAAATTAATTGGTTTCATATCCGTAGAACCACTTACCACATTAATGGAAGGTAGCATAATGAACCTTAAATTACGGAATATGCCTTAGATGAATTAAATGAATGGTTTCATACTACTTGTCCTTATCGCACTAATGAAATGCAAGGATTGAACCAAATGACTTGATAAAAAGGTTACATGCTACTTGACCTTATCACACTAATGAAAGGCAAGGATTGAACCAAATGAAATATTACATGACCTCATAATCAAATAGGAATGGAATTACATGAGCTCTCCTTGAATTCTGATTAGAGAATACCATGAGCATTCAGGAACCCTATTCCAATTCAAGGATATGTCTTGCTTAGGTTGAGACCCACCTAGATCCCGATCCTTTTCCGTTCTTGTATGCTCGGTATGATACCATAGGATCCCTCATGTAGTACTATAGGATGCCAAGGATACACTCCTTGGATCCCTTAAATATCTTTATAGGATACCTTAGATACACACCTTGGATCCGACATTGACAAGTTGGTTCCATGGTTAAATCCCATCAGGCCTAGTCATTACTTAGCCCTGTTTTACCTTGGTTAATAAACTTGGACTCGGTAAGATCCTTATTATGGAATGCCTTGGATTACACTCTTACCCCATGCCAGGATACATTTATTACTGAGTTGGTGATCCTTGTGGTCTACGTCGCCTTGGTTATTACCTTGGGGCTTCACTATTAAATATCATTAATCATGGTTTCCTTGTTACATATTGGAACCCTCACTATTTATACTATCACAAGGTGATGTTAGTGTTGGATTTGACTCACGATACCTATCAACATAAATTGGTAAATTCTTAATTAAATGAACTAGTTACATGTTCAAACACTAGATGAGGGATAAAGCAAGTACTTGTATATTTAGTTACATTGTACTAATTTACTTCATATATGCATGCTTTCACATTGTTACATTTCCATTACACAGTCTAGATGTTATAGAAAACGTTGGTGGTGGACCACTGAGATTTATCTCACACCCTCTCAGGGCACCATTTGGTACCTGGAGTAGATTACATGGTTGTAGGTGTTGACAAAAGTAAGCATACAACTTCAAACACTTGATTGCTTGCTGTTTAGTATAGAGCTTGATAGTAGAGGAACGAGTTGGAACTGGGGATGCTTGAGACAATATTTTATTTCCTTTGTACTATTTTGAAACATGTTATTCCTACTGTATTGTATCCATGTTTTACAGTATTTTAGTACATGACATAGAATCATCTGTTATTGAATGTTATTCTAGTTGTTTTAGTTATTATTCCTATTGTCTCTATTTTCCACTATGCCTTCTGTTTACTTATATTGATTCCGCTATTTACCTATGTTTACTGTCACACACTATGCCACACTTTGGTAATGAGGGAATAGTCTCCCCATATACACACCCTAGTCCCTCGCTGCTAGTTGGAAGCCTCTGGCGTTCGGGGAGATGCACTTGAGGCCATGCGGCCCACCAGGCTCAGGGCACCCATCAAGTGGAATCCGGGTCAATAACATCCCAAATTACTATCAAAGGTGGTTTCTTTTCTTTATTTACTATTTGGAGACAATAGATTGGAGATTATTAAGGCTTGGGATTTGGTCATAAGGCATTATTGGGCATCACGAACCCATTTTCAGGGTAAAAACCAAGTTTCCTAAATTATAATTATTGTTATACTTTTTCTTATTACAGTTGTTATTATTTCACCATTGGGTGATGCACATGCTTTGTGGTGTTGTTGATTATTACTCTATTTGTGGATTTTCTTTCACCCTTGACCTGATGATACGAGGGTAAGGAGCATTGTTACATGCATCATTATAGGAACCTAGAATTCCCATGTCATGCATATTGCCATGCCATATAGGTGAATTTCACTACTTTGCATTACTTGATATACTTGTGATTGTTGAGTGATATTGTGATAGTTTCATGTAAATGTATTACTCTTGGTTACGATTGAGTGATTGAATATCTCAATTAATGTGGTGTATGGACCCTCATGGGTTGGGATGAATAATTTACCAAGTCAAACCATTATTCTATAAATAAATGGGTGTCGTTTCTAGTGGTAGGTGTATGGGCACTGATTCACCATAAATGACTATCCATTATAATGTGAATCATGAAATCTAAAATAAAATGGTTTTACAACTTTATCCCACCTTGTCATACTTATAAAAGGTAAAGGATAAAACCTATAAATTAAAAAAAAGAAATGAAACTTATACTTGAGCACTTAACGATACCTGGACGTCTAAGCAGGTAGTTGGGGTAGTATTCCTTGGGTAGTGAGTTTTCTTATGTTTAGCTTCTTCTAGTGATTTTATCTTTCTACTAAATATTGTTCTGAGGTGTGTGTTTGGAAATTGTAGATCAATGTCTCCATGACGTCCTTGTATCATATTCCAGGTGGGTAGAGACGACCATGCTCCAGACATGGTGGGTCTTGAGCCACCAATATTACATCCAGGAGTTCCACTTGAGGCACTACCATATGTGCTTGATTTGGGAACCAATTTCCAATTTCATGATAGTTTCCTACGTTTGATGTAGTCCATGAATAGTGCTCCATGACTTTTACCTACGACGGGTGATCTGACTCACAAGTTACAGTAGGAGAATCCTCTTACTTTCTTAGGGGATGATGGTCTATAGGATACTAAGTCTTGAATTAAATCCACCCTATATATATTTGATCATATGGAGACGCCTCTATAGAGAAGGGTTAAGATTTCCACATACATGCTTCGGGAATCAGCCAAGCATTAGTGGGATGTGATTACCCATGACGATAGTCATCAGGGAATGTTATGGGTTGATTTTTAGACTGCCTTCTATGATTAGTTCTTTCCTCAAACACTGAGAGCTAAGATAGCCAGAGAGCTTATGCATCATGGTTAGGTTTGTATTTCAGTTATGGAATATTCAACACATTTCATGAAGTTGTATCACTTTTCACCACTTCTATATAGTCATGAGATTTCATGTGCTAGAAGTTTCAAGGATGGGATTCAGTATGTCGTCCATACGTAGGTCAATGTCATTATCCTACCTACCTTTTCTTAAATATTTAATCAAGTTCTTATCATTGAGCATAACCTGAGGTATGACAATAGTATCAGGTTTAAAGGATCAGTGCTGCATTAGACCAGTAGTTCTTCCAGTGGCAAGAAGTGTTCCCTCCAGGTTTCTCATCAGGGCAGTGATAACTAGAGTGTCCATTTAGACAACTCTAAAATGTGTCATTAGTGTGGACGATGGGGGAATTCAAAGCCTTAGTGTGATAGAGACCCAATGGAGTGCTGGTATTATGTCCCTATGGGTAATCTTTAGTGGTTTTGTAGGACCTTTCCACCATATTCGAGTGGAAAATGATCTACACCAGCTCTACCTTTAGGAGTGAGTTCTTTTACGCCACATCAAGTGGGGAGTTGGAATAGCACCAGCAGGTCTGGCCGAGGAGGAGGTCATGGCCATGGTAGTCAGATCCCTGATCACTAAAAGCACCAATATAGCAGTTATGATCATGGTAGTCCATCTGTTTCATAGGGTCATGGATCAGGTCAGTTGCATGCACTACAACCGATACCCAAGGATAAGGCTATGGGACTATATATAGTATTAGGTACTATTCTAGTAGCCACTACTATAGTATATTCTTTATTTGATACAAGTGATTCAAACTCTTTTATCTCTATATCTATCATGGAAAGTCTCTGACTAGAGATATTACTTTGGGGTACTGACACTAGATACGCCATTAGGGGTATGAACAGAGGGAATAAGATAGTGTAAGAACTGTCCCCTTGTGGTAGGAAATTACTATTTCTTGTGGAACATTTTTGTTCTCGAGATGATGGGATTATATATCATTCTTAGTATGGATTGGTTGGATCACTTTCATGCTTTTGTAGATCTCTATTACCGCAGATTATCTTTTACATCACTAGAGGGAAACAATTATCTACATAAGGGTGAGTGGGATATCCAGGCTGGTAGAGTGGGACTAGAGCATCATGGGAATAGTGAAGTGACCATCCATATTTCAAATCTCTTCATAGAAGATCAGAGATTATGTCAAGTTGATTACCCACCAATAGTGGATCATTTCAAGTATGTTGGTCCTAAGGATTTTTTTGGCTTACCTTCAGAGAGAGAGGTAGAGTTTACAATTGATCTTTTTATAGGAGCAACTCTAGTGTCCATTCCTCCTTATAGGATGGAACCTATAGAGCTTCAGAAGATCAAACAACTGTTAAATGATTTAGAGGCCAACAGTTTTATATGAACCAGTACATCCTCTTGGGGTTCTCCCATGCTTTTCTCCAAGAAGGTGGATGGAAACTTACATATATACATAAATTACATAAGTTTGAACTAGCTTAGGGTCAAGAACATGTATCCACTTCATCAAATAGATGATCTATTTGACCATATTTAAGGAGAAAAAGTCTTCTCTAAGATTGACCTAAGATTGGGTTATCATTAGGTGCGAGTCAGACCATCATACATACATCATATAGGTTTCCGTAATAGGTATGGTCTGTATGAGTAGCTTGTTATATTGTTCGGTCTTGCAAATGAACCTGCCATTTTCATGGATTTGATGAATAGGAATTCCACCCATATTTGGACTTTTTTGTTGTGGTCTCTATGGATGACATCTTGGTGTATTCTCACAATCTTATAGACCATGAATTTTTTTTGAGATCATTATAAGTACACTGAGTGAGAGTCAAATTTATGCTAAGCTTGCTACGTGATACTTCTAGATCAACAAAGTCCACTTCTTGGGTTATATTATCTCAGAATTAGAAGTATCTGTGGACCCTGAAATGTTTAGCACTGTAGTTTTCTAGGAGCATCCCAATAACATGTTTGACATACAGAGTTTCATGGGGATGGATGGATATTACAAACTTTTCACACAATACTTCTCACGTCTTGACTCACATCTTACAAGTCTTAAAAAGAAGGGTGTCAAGTTCACATGGTCAGAAGCATGTGAGAAATACTTTCAGAAGCTAAAAGGGAGACTTGTATCAACACCTATTCTAATTCTTCTCGATCTAAGTATAGGTTATACCATCTTTTGTGATGCATCAGGCATTAGACTAGGAGAAATACTAATGTAGGAAGACAAAGTCATTGCATATATATCTCAATAGTTAAGGAATCATGAGAGAAATTACCCAATGCATGACCATGAGATAGAATCATTTTTCCATGCCTTAAATTCTTGGAGACATTATCTGTTGGGTGAGAGCTTTGTGGTGTACACGAACCAAAAGAGCCTCAAATATATCTTTTCATAGCATGAATTGAACCTCAAATAGTGGAGATGTGTCTAATATCTATAATCCTTTGATTTTCATCTTTCCTATACAACTGGGAAGGGTAATGTGGTTGTAGATGCACTGAGTCAGAAATCACAAGAACATTCCATACAGGAAGCCAATGATGAATGGAAGTTAATGACCTTATTTTATGAGATACATATAGAGTTTTATGATAGTCTAGAGAAGTCTTACCTCTCATCCTTCACAGTTACCTCTTCCCTCCTTGAGATGGTGAAGACTAAATAGTTTTTGGATCCTGAAGTCTTGGTTCTAGGTGAGAGTATATTAGGAAATAACTCACCTCTGGATTGGTCTGTGGATAGAGCTGACATCCTGCTTCTATGTGGACGTATCTGGGTTCCTACATATATGAGATAGGAGTTTATAAAGGAGTAAAACGTGTCTTAGTAGGCAGTTCATCTAGGAATATTGATGATTTATCAAGATATTCGATGCTAGTATTGGTGGTCTGGGATGAAACGTAAGATAATAGGATTTATCACTAGGTTTTCCACTTGTTAGTAGGTAAAGGTGGAGCACCAGAGACCCGCGGTCATGCTAAAGACACTTCCAATCCCAGAATAGAAATGGTAAGATGTTGCTATGGATTTCATAGCTAGATTACCTAGGTCACTGAGGGGGTAGTGATGCTATCTAGGTAGTCATTGACCGACTAATGAAATTATCCCACATCATTTCTATACATGAGAATTTCTCAATTGATGAGCATGGAAGACTATATGTCCATGAGATCATACGACTACATGGGGTTCCAAGTACTATAATTTTAGATAGGGATGCCCATTTCATGTCATGGTACTAGAAATTATTACATAAATAAATGGGAACATAGGTGTTTCTAAGCACAAATTTTCACCCTTAGACTGATGGCCAATTATAATGAACAATACAGGTTTTAGAGGATATGCTTTGAGCATGTGTCCTTGATTTCAGTGATTCTTGGAAGAAGCCTATCCCTCTCATCAAGATCGCCTATAATAAATTATTTCAAGTGAAAATTAAAAATGTATCATTTTGAGGCCTTATATGGTAGGCCATTCCGTTCAACCTTATGCTAGCTAGAGGCTGGTGAGGTAGCCCTATTAGGTCCTCATCTCGTTCAAGAGACTTCAGAGCAATTTTAGCTGATCAGAAAGCATATGACTACTGCTCAGTCTAGATATAAATCATATGACGATATCCATTAATGAACTCTTGAGTTCAAGGTTGGGGATTGTTTTTTCTTTTGGAATCACCCTATCTAGGGCATATATGGTTATGAAAGTAGGGGAATCTATCACCTAATTTTGTAGGGCCTTTTAAAATTTTAGAGAGATTCAGGATGGTAGCCTATCGGTTGCTACCACCTCAGAGGTACCATGAAATTCACAATGTATTTCATGTTTCACATCTTCTCTAATATCATTCCAACCCGTATCATACTTTTTATACCAAGGAAGTTGAGTTAGATGCTGATTCTACCTTTGAGGAGTATCTAGTATGCATAGTCGACCGGATCATGAAGGATCTATGAGGCTGGTTTGTCCCTCTAGTATGGGTGCTATGGAAGCCCGACCGAGTACATGACAAGACTTGTGATAAAGAATCCAATGTACATGTACAATGGATAGAGTTTTTCTCAGACAATGTTTCTCCAGCCTTGGAAGGTGAACTCATGGATGAGTTATTTTAAGGGGGAGGACTGTAAAAACCCAGTTTTTCACTCAGGTATGAATCCTCTAATTTTTGGATTAAATATTTACTTTGGACCTAAAATATATGATTAATTGGTTAGTAAAGGTTTTAGGGGTGTTTGGGGAAATTTTGAAGCTCGGAACCCATCTTTTTGTGAAAAACAGGCCTGGCACACAGTTTAGAGTAAACCATGAAAATTGTGTTTTTTCAGACAGAGCCACCTCACATGGTTGGTGCAAGACCCTGTGACCTAACTGTGTCAGTGACCCTTTTTCCTAGGTAATCGTATAGGGTTTGTGCACGGTTTTTCAAACTGTATGAATAAACCATGCATAATCTATTTTAAGGGTAAGTTGTCCTTTTTACCTTAATGATATAATTAACCCACCTTCATCTTTCATAATCTGAGCTTATGAAGAATTAACCTATTTCTCTCTCAATTTGGGGATTTTTGGAGATATAACATTATAATTAAGAGATCTCCTTCATCTAACAACTGATCGAGCTTCCATTCATCACGTTAGATGCACAACCATATGTACTCGAGCCATCTTGAGCTTCTCTCTTTCTCTTTTTCTCTCAACTGAGATATCAGGGTATGATCATTTTAATCCTTTTCTTAGATCTACTCCAATCTGACCAAAATAAAGGGCCAATACCAGAGGATAAGGATCATACAACCCTAATGTGGTTGGTCTATAACTCATCCCAAAATTTCGTTGATTTTGGATTTGTTGTGTGGAGCCCACCGATTTCATTGGGTGTCATTTATAGAATTAATATGCCATCATTATATTTTTTAGAACCATATGGATATGATCTTCTCATACATGTGATTAATTATTGGTGGTTATGACCAAAAATCCATCCCTTCCATGTTAAAGGTTATGCTATAGTCATTGGTTAGTGTTTTGACACATTTTTGCCACTGTTCGGGTGTGACTTGTCTTGACCACTTTAAGGGTAAGATTTTCTATATCAATTTGATTAATTTATGTCATGAATTGTATAATGGAAGGTACCATGTATGCGTACCACTTAACCCGCCTAAGGTATGTGTTTCAAATTGATAATTAAATGTGAAATTAATTGGTTGTATATCCGTAGCACCCATGACCACATTAGTGGAAGGTAAAAGAATGAACCTTAAATTATGGAATATGACTTAGATAAATTAAATGAATGGTTTCATGTTACTTAGACTTGTCACACTAATGAAATGTAAGGCTTGAACCAAATGACTTGATAAAAAATTGCATGTTACTTGACCTTATCACACTAATGAAAGGAAAGGCTTGAACTGAATGAAATATTACATGACTTCATAATCAAATAGGAATGGACTGACTCGAGGTCACTTTAGATTCTGATTGGACAATGCTATGAGCACTCGAGAAACCCATTATGATTCAAGGATATGTCTTTCTTGGGTTGAGACCCACCTAGATCCCAATCCTTTTCTGTTCTTAGATACCCAGTATGATACCATAGGATCCCTCATGTAGTACTATAGTATGATAGGGACACACTCCTTGGATCCCTTCAATATCATTATAGGATGCATTGGATACACTCCTTGGATCTAGCATTGACAAGTAGGTGCCATGGTTAAATCCCATCGGGCCCAGTCATTGCTTAGCCCTGTTTTACCTTGGCCAATCACCTTAGACTCGGTAGGCACCTCATTGTGGAATGCCTTGGATTACGCTCCTTGGATTAAACTCTTACCCCATGCTAGGATATAATTATTACTAATTTGGGGACCCTTGAGGTATATGTCACCTTGGTTATTACCTTGGGACTTCACTATTAAATATCATTGATCATGGTTTCCTTGTTACATATTGGAACCTTCACTATTTATACTATCACGAGGTGATGTTAGTGTTGGATCTACCTCATGAGACCTATCAACATAAATTGGTAAATTCTTAATTAACTTAATGGGTTACATGTTCATACACTAGCTGACGGTTGAAATAGGTTCTTGTGTATTTAGTTACATTGTATTGCTTTAATTTACATATGCATGCCTGCACAATGTTACATTTCTATTACACTGGTTGAATGTTATAGACACTGTTAGGGTGGCCCACTGATATTTACCTCACACCATATCCGAGTGTCGTTTAGTACTCGAAGTAGATTTGATGGTTATAGGTTTCGACAAATGTAAGCATACGACTTCAAACACTTGATTGATTGCTGTTTAGTATGGATCTTGATATCAGAGGACCGAGTTGGAACATGAGATGCTTGGGATAATATTTTATATTCTTTATAATGTTGTGGAAAATGTTATTCCTGTTGTCTTGTATCCATGTTTTCTAGTTTTCAAGTACATGACATATCATCATCTATTGTTGAATGTCATTCTAGTTGTTTCAGTTATTATTCATGTTGTCTCTATTTTTTGTTGTGCCTTATATTTACTTATATTTCTTTTGATATTTACCTATGTTTACTCTCACCCACTATGTCACACTTTTTTAATAAGGGCATAGTCTCCCCACAGACACACCCTATTCCCTCACTACTAGTTGGCAGCCTTTGACATTCAGAGAGATGCGCTTGAGGCCATGTGTCCCACCAGACTTGGGGTACCCATAAAGTGTCATCCATGTCTGAGATTTCACATTTTATTTGTTTCAATAAGTGACATGTTTTGAACTAAAATGTAAATTTTAAACAGATAACGAACACTTTGAGTCATATCGGTCACAGTATGCATCAGATTGAGGTTTAGTTGAGTCTTACACATCAAAAATGACTTATGGATTATTTTAATAAAGTATCCAGATAATATGAATGAATTTTCTTGGTTTTTAGTATGCAAATAGTTCTTTTTATTAAAACTAATTTCAATTTTAAACAAAAAGACACACATGGAGTTATATCAGTCACACCGTGCGTTGGATTGAGGTGAGGTTGATTCCTACACATCAAAAATAACTTATGTATCATTTTATTAAAGTATAAAAATAATGTGAATATTTTTTATTAATTTTCAGTATGTCACTTGTTTTTTTACTTAAATTAATGTCGATTTTAAATAAAAAGACACAATTGGAGTCATATCGGTCACACTGTGTGTCAGATTGAAGTGATGTTGATTCCTACACATCAAAAATGACTTATGGGTCATTTCCCTAAAGTATCAAAACTACATAAATGTGTTTTATAATTTTTCAGAATTTAACTTGTTATTTTTACTAAAATTAATGTCAATTTTAAATAAAAAGACACACTAGGTGTCATATTGGTCACATTGTGTGTCAGATTGAGGTGCAGTTGATTCCTACTTATCACAAATGACTTATGGATCATTTTTCTAAGTTATAAAGACAATAAAAATATCTTTTCTTAGTTTTCAGTATGTCACATGTTATTTTTACTAAAATTAATGTTAATTTTAAATTAAAATACAAACTTGGAGTCATACCAAACACACTGTACATCAAATTGAGGTGCAGAAGATTCCCACATTCCATAGATAACTTATGGATTGATGTAATAAAGTATCAAAAAAATCTTAATGTGTTTGGTTAGTTTTGAGTATGTGATGTGTGTTTTGAACTAAAATCTAAATTATAAACTAAAAACATATAGTCTGATTCATATCGAGCACACTGTACATTTGATTGAGGTTCAGATTTTTGAGTATGTGATATGCGTTTTCTTTCAAATATCTAAAAAAATCTAGAAAAGAGTGAACATGTTCTATTCTGATGGAAAAGAAACTCCATGCTCCCTAATAAACTTCATGTTTCAGGCCGCATGGGGTTTCCCCTTCCATTAAAAAGGAACATGCTTTCTCTTTTATAGATTTTGCATATAGTTGAAAGAAAAATATGACTTCTCAAAATATATATAAAAAAACTAAATAAGTATTAGATAAAAATGATAAGGAAATTAACTTACACATAATAGATAAAACTATGATAAAAATAATTAAATAAGTAGTATGAATTCACCATTTAATTATGGTTGTATACATTATTGACCCATTTGCTTATTTTCATTATTCTAGTTGTATCCTTGAAGTCCAGTCTTGCACAAGCATGAGAAGCCTTGAGAAAGCCACCCCAACCTAAGAAAAAGAATCCACCTATACAAGAAAACGATTCTTATGCTAGTAATACTAAAAAGAAATAAATTTAACATAAATATGAAATAATACATTAATAAAATATCAATTTTAAACTGAAACCATACAATTTGATTCATACCAGGTACACCATGTATCAGATTGAGTGCATGATCATTATACAAGAGTGAATCATCCTTATTGACGAAGTCATTTCTTTATGATCTCTATGAAAATTAACAAAATAAGTATCAGATAGAAATTATAAAGAAATTAACTAATAAAATATCTAAAATGATGATAAAATCAATTAAACAAGATGTAGTAAGTCACATCTTCATGATATATGTGTACATTCTTCCATTAGGTATGCTGCCCATTCATTTCTAAACAAATTTATTTTTTCTTTTGAGTATAAGGATTTTTGACAGTCATAGTAGTACTAGAAAAATATAAATACACAAAGGATTAATAAATACTTTAAATAAAATAGCAATTGTCTTTGAAAACACCTCTTCAGGGATGTTAGTTTTTTGATGGTATATGACATCTCTCATAAATTTAAAAACATAATAACTATAATCTTTTCCATTTGTTTGTTTCAAAAATTACTGAAACATTGATAAAATTAATTAATTTGTTTTGTTACGGTTTTTTGATAGTGGAATATTATTATATATACCCCAATACTTTTCCACATGTAGAATCTGACAGGCTCCTTGTGCACAAGGACTGTCCTCATGCCATGATTTCATGATATTTAAACACCGCCCTATCAAAACATAATTATCATTACAACATAATATAAAATATATAACTTGAAGTTTAGTTCTAAAATTTTGGATGTAGTATATTAAAAATTGATGAACATCATCATGTGTGGTCGGTTTGTTGGGTATCCATACAATGAATCTAAGAAATAAATATCCAGAGTATCCAAATTGACCTCAATGCATACCCAATATTTCCTAAAAACACAAAAAGGAAGAAGTAATGAAAGGAATAAAAATATATTTGATATGATCAAATTTTATAGTTTTACTAGTGCATTGTTGGTATTAAAAAGAGTCTGTCATCTGTAAGTTTTCTTTCGAACAATTTTTCCAGTTTTGTCACTATTTCATCCATTATTTATTCAATTTGTCTTTGGCCTATATAAGTGATATGAGGAATATTGAGTCCATATTTATATTCATGGGGTAATCCATTCAATTGTTATTCATATATATTCCTGTAAAAAATTTGAAATGTATTTATTCTTAATTAACATAGTATATTAGCTATTGAAAAAAATCATGAAAACACACCTCATGTATATATTTACAACTAAGACTCCTAGTCATTCATACTTGAGGATTTCATTTACATTCAAAAGAGTAATGTAGTCTATAATGTCCTCTCCATATATTTTTTAATCAAAATTAATAATGTGATTACTACCACTATAATGACCAACTTATTCTCATTGGATTGAGAATAAAATGAATCATTAATAGGCCTTAAGAGACACCCCAAAGATTCCAAAGACTGACAATAAATGCCAAAGGGTTTCTATAGAATCCCACCTTTTTATCACATAAACATTCATTACATTTTACAAAACCAAGGATCTTTAAGGTTTAGTGTCTTGGAAACCAGGAAATTAAAACATGAAAACATAAAACATTATTCTTAAAAACTTGAAAGGCTTCTCTTCATGTTCATCCTAGGTTCACTACTGCATCTCATAACCTGGGGACATACATCAAAATAAAGAGTGAGCAGAAGGACCAGTAAGGGAAACAAGGGGAAACATTTAACATGTGAACTTGAGATACATCAACAATGTCATGAAAAGAACTTTAAGGCATGAGAAAGAAATCATGAGGCATATCATAATAAAAATAACGTTTTTCATAACTTGAAGATGTGGCTACAAAATTTAATATTGACAATCATTTCGTTTCACCAAGGTCCATCCCCAAGGTGTCATTAAAAATTACCAAGGTTATTCACCAAGGTATCAGTCTAAATGGTCATCTCTAGAGATTAAGTCTTTACCCAATGCATTAGAGCGCTATCTGGGAGCACCCTTGACATGTATTTATTATCATGTGAGCCACATATATCATCATCAATCATTTCATAAACAACCCATATAGCATAAAAGAAATGGGTTTCATTTCATAATCATAACATTTTAAAAACTGCTTTAAAGACATGATCTTTATGTCACTTTAAACCCACAGAAAGGGAAAGCGCGTTTCATGTATGTAAATCCCAGAATTTAAAATAGAAAATTTTGATATATATGTGAATACCCCTATAGAAATAAGATCTTTGAGTATTCACGTAATAAAATAAAATAACTTTAGAAAAAAATAGAGACATTTTGAGACAGAAATTCTGCAGCATAACAGCTATGTTTTGGGGTTTTTAGAAAACATTGAAAAGAGAGGGGACATGGGTCAAACATTCATAAATGATCCATAAAACAGTAGGGGGACAAAATATAAATGATTTGAGAACATGGTAATGAAATTTTAAATATATACCATATGAAGTGAAGAACATGAAAGGAAGACAAAAATAAGATTCCTCTTATGAAAATTCGGCAGCCTAACGACGTCACTTAAACTTCCACAAAAAATGAATTGACGAGATCAAATAGGGTCTATCATCATATGAAAATAAAAGAAAAGTATGATAGATATAGATATAATAACCCAAAATAATAAAAAAGGAACTTGAAATACTTGACATGAAAGTAGATCTTTGAAAAATGAGAAAGGTGACCGAATCCCTTAAAAATTCAGCAGCCTAACAACGTCACTTAAACTTCAACAAAAATGAGTTGATGAGATCAAATAGGGACTCTAATCATATGAACATAAAATATCAGTATGATAGATATAGAGATAATACCCCAACGTAATAAAAAAGGGAACTTGAAATACTTGACATGAAAGTAGATCTTTGAAAAATGAGAAAGGTGAATGAATCCCTTAAAAATTCGGCAACCTAACGGCGTCACTTAAACTTCAAAAACAATGAGTTGACGAGATCAAATAGGGTATATCATCATATGAACATAAAATATCAGTATGATAGATATAGATATCATACCCCAACATAATAAAAAGGAACTTGAAAGACTTGACAAGAAAATAGAACTTGAAAATGAGAAGGGTGAAAGAATCCGTTACAAAAATTTCGGCAGCCTAACAACGCCACTTAAACATTCATAAAACGAAATGATGAGAGTAAGAGGGGTTCTATCATAATATGAACATAAAAAGGACAGTATAATGAATATAAAAGAACATCCTCTAACATAATAACATTGATCATAAAAGAAATTACATAAAAGAGATCACTTGAAAAGAAAGGGAGGGGTCGGATCCCTGACCTTAAAACGTAACTCTTTAAACTCAAAGGTTGGGACCTTGAGGGCTTGGGGGCACCTTGGGAGGACTCCTTGGGAGGTAATGAGACGAGAGATTCATTGGGGAAGAGTTGGGAGTCGAATGGATGAGAGGATGACTTGGTATTTATAGGGAAAGTGAGGGGATAAGGCATTAATGGCCAAGGGACACCTCATTGGTGGTTTTGGAAAAACCATGGGCTTGCCCATGGTATTTATAACGACCCACACTTTACATACATTGTTAATACTTCAAAATTGAAGCACACTTATTACAACATATGACAAAACCACAAAGGACCGTATAGGTATAGTGTCTTTAGAAACTGGGAAACATAAACAACTGGTTCATAAATCTTCTACAGTGTCTCCCATTTATATCATCATATCTAGGGTCCCTTTTAGCATATTCTACTTAATATCCATCTTCCTGACCTGGGGAAAAGAAAACATAAAAGGGTGAGCTCAAATGCTCAGCAAGGGCAAATAAAGGAAATAAAAATCATCTCATATCTTTTTGAAAATCAAAACCTGCAAAAGAGATCATAATATCTTAACATGGAATAAATCATAGAAGTGAAAATGAGATCCCCATAATCATAACATAAAACTTGAAACTTAGTGGCATGCACACATAATCATGGAAAATCATTTCTTGTTAGTCATGACTCATTGCCAAGACTATCTTAGTGGACAAAGTCCCTTTCTGAACCGAGTTCACTCCTCGTTTCAGTCCTGTATCACTGAACCGAAATAACCTTCCGTTCCAGCCATGTCTATCTCATGAGATATAAATCTTTACCCAATGCATTGGAGGGAGATATAGGTCCCACCCATCTTATAATGAATCCTTTCTTATGTGTGCCACATAATCATAAATCATACATCATCGCATAACACATGTAACAAAAATGGGATTCTTGAAACATCATGACATCATAAAAAAAATCATATAAGGCAAATGACTTCATAAAAATAATTCCCTCACAACATAATCAAATCAATGTAATTAAAGGGATAAAAACAGAACCCTTTATTATCTTAGATGGAAAATAATTTTGATAAAACACTTGAACTCCATTCTTGAGGAAAATATCCTTTCTTTTTCAAAAACACTTTTCTTTTCTTAACATGTCATACAATTATAAACTAAAAGAAGTTGATTAAAAATAAACTTGAAAACTTGTAAAGTAAGCTTCTTGGAAATAATGTTTTAAAAATCCATTCATGCCGTATAAGTTAAAAAAAAACATTCTTCGTACTTTTGTCGGAAAAGTCAAAAAGTACCTCGTACGAAAAAAAACGACAAAAGATTCCTTTCATATCTTTTACTAAAAACTCAATGAAGGGTAAAATTGGATATAAACTATTGTATAAGGATGGAAATAATATTGCATATTGAGGGAACATGGATGTGGATGATAAAATACACCCCAGTAATTACCAAAGTAAAAACAATCTCGGATAAAAGTGAGATTGTGATATTTTCCCTTACCTTAAGTCCAATTTGCTTTGTACGTGTCCGAAGCTCCTGTATAATGGTTTAAATAATGTTATTGACTTATTCCAGAATCATACATATTGATATGATATCATATATGTTCATATTCTTAGCTTCTTGATAGTAATATTTCATGGTTACTTGTTACTCGGGTCTTTATTGCCTTTTGTTCTTATGTGTGTTTTGCCGAATACATTCTTATTCTTCTTTTAAGGTTATAGATTCCTTATATCCAGAATTGTATTAGTGTAACATATATCATATTTATTCATTCAATTCATTTATATAATCATTATGAAATTAAGATCATGTAGAACGAGTCGCATCACATCGTGGAGACGGTATTCCGTACGTACGCACGAGTGATGATATCGTTCCTATGATCGTGGAATTGTATTGGAGTATATATATATATTATTTCAGTATCAATATTACTTCATAATAATCATATATAGTTACTCATTACACCATTATACCCATCCTTGTAAGGTGATGGTGGAAAAATAGATTACACCACGGCGTGGAGACGGTATTCCGTACGTACGCACGCGCGGTGATTTCATTTTTCCGTAGGATGGATAAAAGGTGAATTAGGGTTGTTTCATATTTATAATAACATATAAGTATGTAAGTAATACTTATGTTATTACTTTATCATGAAACAACTAAAGGAGAAGAAGTTGAAGAAGAAAGAAATTGAAAAGATCGGTAATGGATATTACCTCTTCTTTGGAACACCTCTTTGAATCCTCCACTAAGGGAACTAAGATTGGTCTTTGAAGAAGACCAGGACCTCTAGGATTATTCTAGGTAAGTGTAGAGGAGAAAATGGCAGGGGTTGGCCGAGCTTGAGTGCTCAAATTGGTGTGAGGAGGAGGGGGAGGAGGTGCCCTTTTATAAGGGAGGAGAGGGGCACCTTAGGAATATCTCAAAATATTATTTTATATTAAAGTCAAAATCGGTTTATAATGGTTCCAAAGGGTCTTATTTCGAAGCTAAAGTGGGGATGGGTCGAAATCCTATCAAACAATAGGATTTAGACAAGTTTAGGGTATTATTTTTACCTTATCAATTAGATTTAACTCTAAGTTAATTAATTTAACTTTTACCGTGTCTTTTTGTTTTCTTTAACTATATGGTTAATACACTTACTATAACATGACAAACTAACCCCAATTTGTTTATTATTAATATATATATCCTTATCTAAGTCATTTGGCCGAACCTTATATTTTTAGGAATAAAATAACAATTAATAATATAATATTTGATTTAAAAACTATTTTGTGTCAATTTTGACACTATTTGATATATGATTTTTGTTAAAGTCATAACAGAATTATATGTTCGAACCAAGTTGATTAAATCAACACTAATATATCATAGTAACCTAGAAAATTATTGGAATTCATAAAAAGTCTCAAATTACATTTATTTTGGTGTTTATAACATCAATTATGTCAATATTTCATTAATAAGATAATTACTGCATCATCATTGTGTCATAAATAAATTAAATTATTTAATGTCTAAAAATTAAAAATAAAATACCATTATGTAGGAAATCTTTTTAGCTTTCTAATGAATATTTATAGTCGAATTTATCTTATGTATAACCCCATATTAAAAATGATTTACTTATTAAACTTTGATTTTAACTATTTTAACCCTTCTTTAAATAAATTAATAATAAATGTCCTAATCTAATCCAAGTGGGCCTAAATGGTCATATTTTATTCCTAAGTTTGTTTTTGGTCGAATTACACTTGTCCAATAGAATTAGGACATGTGTTAGGGTAATATTGATATCATATTTACCCTTAGTTACCCTATTTACTATTAACCGCGGTAAAAAATAGTAAAAAGTTACTATTCACCAAAAAATTATTTTTATCTCATTGAACCACATTTTACTTACTGATATCAACCGTGTCTGTCGGATTTTTGAAATTCCATTCACAGAAGCGGTAAAATTAATTTTTATGCAAAATTCAGTTTTTAACCTACCACTTAGTGGTTTCACTATTCATCAAAAATTGAAAGTTTTCAGAAAAATACCAAAATTTCACCCTAGGCTAATTTCGATATTCTGAGTCCAAAAATGAAGTCCATTTTGAAAAATAAAATTTATAAAATTTCAAAAAGTGGTTATTACTATTCATAACGACTAGTTTTAATAGCATATTGTTGTTTAGTGAAACTCGGTATTGCGTACGACGCAAGCTATCGAGGAAGGTCGCGATTGCGTGTAAAGCAAGCCAAGCAAGTGTTGTGTAGAAAAAGATTCCTTTGATGATTTATATAACATAAAAGTCTCGGGTGTTACATTCTACCCCCCTTAAAAAGAATTTCGCCCTCGAAATTCGTCACTTTGTAACAAACAGATGAGGATAATTCTCCCTCATCATATCCTCAAGCTCCCATGTAGATTCTTCAAGTTGGTGGTTCCTCCATAAAACCTTCACCAAGCGAGTGGTCTTGTTTCGTAGGACTTTTTCGCTACGATCCAGAATCTCTATCGGTTGTTCTTCATAAGAAAGATCTTGCTCCAGCGGTATAACTTCTGAGCTGAGTACATGTGAAGGATATGGTATGTACTTTCTCAGGAGAGATACGTGGAACACATCGTGAACTTGAGAGAGATTCGGTGGAAGCGCCAATCGGTAAGCTACCTTCCCAACACGATCCAGTATTTCGAAAGGACCGATATATCTAGGGCTCAACTTCCCCTTCTTTCCAAATCTCATAACCCTCTTCCAGGGAGATATTCGTAAGAACAGTTTATCACCCACTTCAAACTCTAGGTCTTTTCTTCGGTTGTCGGCATAACTTTTCTGTCGACTCTGAGCTGCTCTTATGTGTTGTTGAATAGATCTAACCTTTTCTACCATTTCATCAATGAGATCAGGTCCTAATAGCTTTCTTTCCCCAACTTCATCCCAGCAAGTTGGAGTCCTGCATTTCTTTCCATAGAGAGCTTCATAAGGAGCCATCTGAATACTGGAGTGAAAGCTATTATTATAAGAAAATTCCACCAAAGGTAGGTGTTGATCCCAACCTCCTTTGAAATCCATAGAGCAAGCTCTCAACATATCTTCTAGGGTTTGAATTGTTCTCTCAAACTGACCGTCTGTCTGGGGATGATAAGCAGTGCTGAAACTCAACTCTGTATCCAGAGTATGCTGAAGACTTCGCCAGAACTTCGAGGTAAATCTCGGATCTCGATCAGATATAATAGAAAGTGGTACTCCATGCAATCTTACCACTTCCTTTACATATATCCTGGCAAGCTGATCTAGAGAGAAATCCTCTCTAATAGCAATGAAGTGTGCAGACTTTGTAAGACGATCAACTATGACCCAGATAGCATTATTGCCTTTGGATGTTTTAGGAAGTCCTGTGACAAAGTCCATAGTGATGTTTTCCCATTTCCATTCGGGTATGGGTAATGGTTGTAACATCCCCTTAGACTTCTGTCTCTCAGCTTTAACTTGTTGACAAACCAAGCATCGAGAGACATATTCAGCAACATCTCTTTTCATGCCATCCCACCAGAAGTACTCTTTCAGGTCCCTATACATCTTCGTGCTTCCAGGATGAATAGAGAATGATGAACTATGAGCCTCATCCAGCAGCTCATTCTTTAATTCGGGGATGGGAGGAACGCAAACCCGATTCCTGAACTTTATTATCCCATCACAATCAAGGTTGAATTCAGGAACATTTCTCACCTTCTTTTGTAACTCGACATCTTCTTTCTGTGCCTCTTTAATCTTCACATGTATAGATGGTTGAACATTCATTTGAGAAAGATAAGATTTTTCCCCTTCCATTATAATTCCAAGATCTATCCTTTGTAAATCCATAAATATTGGATCTTTTGTGATCCTCATTATGGATAAACTAGCATGGTCTTGTCGACTTAATGCATCTGCCACCTTGTTTGCTTTCCCAGGGTGGTAATGGATTGAGCAGTCATAATCCTTAATCAGCTCCAACCATCTTATTTGGCGCATATTCAGCTCCTTTTGTGTGAAAATATACTTTAAACTTTTATGATCAGTATAAATATCACACCTTTCACCATAAAGGTAATGCCTCCAAATCTTTAATGCAAAGATTACCGTAGCCAACTCCAAATCATGTGTTGGGTAATTTTGCTCATGGATTTTCAACTGTCGTGAGGCATAAGCTATCACCATATCATTTTGCATAAGAACACACCCCAATACCTTCTTGGATGCATCACTGTAGATCACAAACCTTTCTCCACTACAAGGCAGTGTGAGCACAGGTGCACTGGATAACCTTCTTTTCAACTCCTTGAAATTCTCTTCACATTCCTCTGTCCAGACAAACTTAACTCCTTTCCGAGTCAACTTGGTGAGTGGATTAGATAATCATGAAAAATCTTTTACAAAACGTCGATAATATCCAGCCAAACCAAGAAAACTTCGGATCTCAGTTACTGTTGTTGGTCTAGACCATCTTTCGATAACCTCTGTTTTTGCTGGATCCACAGATATCCCCTCTTTTGAGATTATGTGACCCAAAAATGAAACTTTTTGAAGCCAAAATTCACACTTGGTAAATTTGGCATAAAGCTTCTCCTTTCTCAGGGTCTTCAATATAATTCTCAAGTGATCTTCATGCTCTTCCTTGCTCTTTGAATAGACAAGAATATCATCTATAAAGACTACCACAAATTGATCAAGATAGTCTCTAAAGACTCTATTCATTAGATCCATGAAGATAGCAGGGGAATTAGTAAGACCAAATGGCATCACTATAAATTCATAGTGTCCATACCTTGTACGGAAAGCCGTCTTTTTTATATCCTCCCTTTTGACCCTTAATTGATGATACCCTGAACGAAGATCAATCTTGGAAAAGTATTGAGCTCCGCGTAGTTGGTCAAATAAGTCATCAATGCGTGGGAGAGGATATTTGTTCTTGATAGTGATCTTGTTAAGTTCTCGATAATCAATGCAGAGTCTCATTGATCCATCTTTCTTCTTAACAAATAGAACAGGTGCTCCCCAAGGTGACGCACTAGGGCGTATGAATCCCTTATCAAGATTCTCTTGGAGTTGCTTCTTCAATTCCTGCAACTCAATTGGGGCCATTCTATAAGGTGTCTTTGAAATAGGCAAAGCACCCGGTACGAGCTCTATTGAAAACTCAACTTCACGATTTGGTGGAAGACCTGGCAATTCCTCCGGAAAGACATCATCAAACTCCCGTACAATGGGCATATTCTTAATCGTGAGTTTCTCACCAACCATTTGAGATAAATAACCTTCATTTAGTGGAATCAATACCCATAAGATGGAAGAAATTTCCACTGGAAGGTTATGTTCATCCTTGCATTGGTATACGATCGTAGATTGATCTGGAATATGAAATGTGACTTCCCTTCTTTGGCAATTGATATGAGCTCCATGTAGAGAAAGCCAATCCATGCCAAGAATCACATCAAATTCCACTAAAGGAAGGATCACAAGATTTGCAGGAAGCACTTTCCCACAAACTTCGATCGGAGAAGAATTATAAACTTTTGATGCGATTGATGTGCCATTAGGTGTTGTCACAGCTAACTCAACATCTAATTGTTGAGGTAATACGGTGATACCCTTAGAAAATTTTTCAGAAATAAAAGAGTGGGTGGATCCAGAATCAAATAAAACATTTGCTACTTTAGAGTGGATGGTAAGTGTACCTTTCACCACATCGTTATCGTACTCCACATCGCTGATAGAAATTGCATGTGACTTTCCTTTGTCTTTAGACTTAAGAGTTTGTTGACGTCGACCATCATTATCAACCCTTGGATTTGGGCATTGATTGGCATAATGCCCCATCTCCTTGCACTTGAAACATTGAAGTGTAGTAGGTTCATTCTGTGTATCCCTTCCTTTGTTTGCGTCATTAGACATCTTCTTCCCATTATCACGGCATTCAAATGCCCGATGACCTTCTTTTCCACATTTAAAACATTTACTTGTCCCTTTAAGACAACTCCCTCCATGTTTCTTTCCACACTTTGAGCATAAGGAAAAGCTCATCTTCTTTTCCGTGTGCTCTTTAGATTTTTCTTTGAATTCCATCTTCCTCTTCTTATCAAACCCATGTGACTGATGGGTTACTCCAATCTCCATCTCGACTTTGAGAGCACATCGAACGATTTCCTCGTAGCTATTGAAGTCCCTTATGGCTAACGCCCTTCGAAGACTTGGTTTTAAGCCACTAAAGAATCGATCGATCTTACTCTCAGGTTGGATAATAATACCAGAAGCGTACCTTGCAAGTCTGGTAAAATTTGCTTCATAGGTACCAACAGATTCATCATCCCTTTGCTTCAGTTCAAGAAACTCTTTCTCCATCTTTGTTCGGAGAATACGAGGGAAGTACTTATTGAAAAATAAGTTCTTGAACTTGTCCCATTCCATAGACTCAATTTCATCCCTTTGCCTCGTATTCTTAACAAGATTCCACCATTGATCTGCATCTCCTTCCAAACGATACACTGCTAGGATGACTTTATCATGCTCAGAACATTGAAGAACTGAAAATATCTTTTCAGTAGTACTAATCCATTGTTCAGCAACTAATGGATCAGTAGACCCGCTGAAAGAAGGTGGACGCTGCCTCATGAAGGATTCAACAGAATGTTGCTCCCTCCTTTGCTCGTTTGGAAATCCTGCATGATTCATAGCTTGAGAAAGTTGTGTGAGCATGGCTACAAGATTTTGCATTCCAGCTCCCATATCATTTGGTTGCTTAGGGGGACAATCATTGCATTGCCCATCGCATTCCGCATTAACACGGTTCCTTCGGGTTCCAGCCATTGACTAAAACCAAGAAGAATAGTGTGAGCAACACTAATTATAATAGGAAACCACATAATTCAAGAATAAAATTTTCATGCTTATGGTCTTATCCTAGGTTATTCATGGCCATTTCTAAGATTGTGTTCTATGCTTAGACTTATCCTTAGGGTTCTTACTAAGGATTTCACACCCTAGTTTCCAAAGGTTAACTATACCTTTCCTCTGATACCAACTGTAGCGGTCTGGAATTACTTCCAGTGGACTATAATTGATACCTATCAGGGCACTCCATGGGCGGCTACACCCCCTGGGCGGGACGCACCACCATCCCCAGTGGCAGCCATTTCCTCATGAAGCCCTTGGGTGGAGAGCCATGCTTCGTCCAACGCTCACATGTGAGAGTTCCCAAGGATCGGATACATTCCCACCTCCTTTGCCTCTGATACCAACTATAACGACCCACACTTTACATACATTGTTAATACTTCAAAATTGAAGCACACTTATTACAACATATGACAAAACCACAAAGGACCGTATAGGTATAGTGTCTTTAGAAACTGGGAAACATAAACAACTGGTTCATAAATCTTCTACAGTGTCTCCCATTTATATCATCATATCTAGGGTCCCTTTTAGCATATTCTACTTAATATCCATCTTCCTGACCTGGGGAAAAGAAAACATAAAAGGGTGAGCTCAAATGCTCAGCAAGGGTAAATAAAGGAAATAAAAATCATCTCATATCTTTTTGAAAATAAAAACCTGCAAAAGAGATCATAATATCTTAACATGGAATAAATCATAGAAGTGAAAATGAGATCCCCATAATCATAACATAAAACTTGAAACTTAGTGGCATGCACACATAATCATGGAAAATCATTTCTTGTTAGTCATGACTCATTGCCAAGACTATCTTAGTGGACAAAGTCCCTTTCTGAACCGAGTTCACTCCTCGTTTCAGTCCTGTATCACTGAACCGAAATAACCTTCCGTTCCAGCCATGTCTATCTCATGAGATATAAATCTTTACCCAATGAATTGGAGGGAGATATAGGTCCCACCCATCTTATAATGAATCCTTTCTTATTTGTGCCACATAATCATAAATCATACATCATCGCATAACACATGTAACAAAAATGGGATTCTTGAAACATCATGACATCATAAAAAAAATCATATAAGGCAAATGACTTCATAAAAATAATTCCCCCACAACATAATCAAATCAATGTAATTAAAGGGATAAAAACAGAACCCTTTATTATCTTAGATGGAAAATAATTTTGATAAAACACTTGAACTCCATTCTTGAGGAAAATATCCTTTCTTTTTCAAAAACACTTTTCTTTTCTTAACATGTCATACAATTATAAACTAAAAGAAGTTGATTAAAAATAAACTTGAAAACTTGTAAAGGAAGCTTCTTGGAAATAATGTTTTAAAAATCCATTCATTCCGTATAAGTTAAAAAAAAACATTCTTCGTACTTTTGTCGGAAAAGTCAAAAAGTACCTCGTACGAAAAAAAACGACAAAAGATTCCTTTCATATCTTTTACTAAAAACTCAATGAAGGGTAAAATTGGATATAAACTATTGTATAAGGATGGAAATAATATTACATATTGAGGGAACATGGATGTGGATGATAAAATACACCCCAGTAATTACCAAAGTAAAAACAATCTCGGATAAAAGTGAGATTGTGATATTTTCCCTTACCTTAAGTCCAATTTGCTTTGTACGTGTCCGAAGCTCCTGTATAATGGTTTAAATAATGTTATTGACTTATTCCAGAATCATACATATTGATATGATATCATATATGTTCATATTCTTAGCTTCTTGATAGTAATATTTCATGGTTACTTGTTACTCGGGTCTTTATTGCCTTTTGTTCTTATGCGTGTTTTGCCGAATACATTCTTATTCTTCTTTTAAGGTTATAGATTCCTTATATCCAGAATTGTATTAGTGTAACATATATCATATTTATTCATTCAATTCATTTATATAATCATTATGAAATGAAGATCATGTAGAACGAGTCGCATCACATCGTGGAGACGGTATTCCGTACGTACGCACGAGTGATGATATCGTTCCTATGATCGTGGAATTGTATTGGAGTATATATATATATTATTTCAGTATCAATATTACTTCATAATAATCATATATAGTTACTCATTACACCATTATACCCATCCTTGTAAGGTGATGGTGGAAAAATAGATTACACCACGGCGTGGAGACGGTATTCCGTACGTACGCACGCGCGGTGATTTCATTTTTCCGTAGGATGGATAGAAGGTGAATTAGGGTTGTTTCATATTTATAATAACATATCAGTATGTAAGTAATACTGATGTTATTACTTTATCATGAAACAACTAAAGGAGAAGAAGTTGAAGAAGAAAGAAATTGAAAAGATCGGTAATGGATATTACCTCTTCTTTGGAATACCTCTTTGAATCCTCCACTAAGGGAACTAAGATTGGTCTTTGAAGAAGACCAGGACCTCTAGGATTATTCTAGGGAAGTGGAGAGGAGAAAATGGCAGGGTTTGGCCGAGCTTGAGTGCTCAAATTGGTGTGAGGAGGAGGGGGAGGAGGTGCCCTTTTATAAGGGAGGAGAGGGGCACCTTAGGAATATCTCAAAATATTATTTTATATTAAAGTCAAAATCGGTTTATAATGGTTCCAAAGGGTATTATTTCGAAGCTAAAGTGGGTATGGGTCGAAATACTATCAACCAATAGGATTTAGACAAGTTTAGGGTATTATTTTAACCTTATCAATTAGATTTAACTCTAAGTTAATTAATTTAACTTTTACCGTGTCTTTTTGTTTTCTTTCACTATATGGTTAATACACTTACTATAACATGCCAAACGAACCCCAATTTGTTTATTATTAATATATATATCCTTATCTAAGTCATTTTTCCGAACTTTAGATTTTTAGGAATAAAATAACAATTAATAATATAATATTTGATTTAAAAACTATTTTGTGTCAATTTTGACACTATTTGATATATGATTTTTGTGAAAGTCATAACAAAATTATATGTTCAAACCAAGTTGATTAAATCAACAATAATATATCATAGTAACCTAGAAAATTAGTGGAATTCATAAAAAGTCTCAGATTACATTTATTTTGGTGTTTATAACATCAATTATGTCAATATTTCATTAATAAGATAATTACTGCATCATCATTGTGTCATAAATAAATTAAATTATTTAATGTCTAAAAATTAAAAATAAAATACCATTATGTAGGAAATCTTTTTAGCTTTCTAATGAATATTTATAGTCGAATTTATCTTATGTATAACCCCATATTAAAAATGATTTACTTATTAAACTTTGATTTTAACTATTTTAACCCTTCTTTAAATAAATTAATAATAAATGTCCTAATCTAATCCAAGTGGGCCTAAATGGTCATATTTTATTCCTAAGTTTGTTTTTGGTCGAATTACACTTGTCCAATAGAATTAGGACATGTGTTAGGGTAATATTGATATCATATTTACCCTTAGTTACCCTATTTACTATTAACCGCGGTAAAAAATAGTAAAAAGTTACTATTCACCAAAAAATTATTTTTATCTCATTGAACCACATTTTACTTACTGATATCAACCGTGTCTGTCGGATTTTTGAAATTCCATTCACAGAAGTGGTAAAATTAAGTTTTATGCAAAATTCAGTTTTTAACCTACCACTTAGTGGTTTCACTATTCATCAAAAATTGAAAGTTTTCAGAAAAATACCAAAATTTCACCCTAGGCTAATTTCGATATTCTGAGTCCAAAAATGAAGTCCATTTTGAAAAATAAAATTTATAAAATTTCAAAAAGTGGTTATTACTATTCATAACGGCTAGTTTTAATAGCATATTGTTGTTTAGTGAAACTCGGTATTGCGTACGACGCAAGCTATCGAGGAAGGTCGCGATTGCGTGTAAAGCAAGCCAAGAAAGTGTTGTGTAGAAAAAGATTCCTTTGATGATTTATATAACATAAAAGTCTCGGGTGTTACAGTATTTTCCCATGGTATTGGACACTTGAGACACCTCATACAATAATTCACCCCCTTTAGTCGACCATCCATTAAAATAACTCATGAAATCATCATGATGCATTCATGATGTCATTAAACACTCGTAACTTAAAAACTGTATTTTCACTATTCATCAAAAATTCAACTTTCTCAGAAAAAAACTCAAAAATTTCACCTTAAACAAATATAGATGCTCTGATTTCAAAAATGAACTCCATTTTATAAAAATAATTTTCTAAATATTTTTAATTTAATTTTTAAATAAATACACTATTCACTGAAAATTCATTTTTTTTTCCGGAAAAATCCCCAAAAATTACCTTAACATAATATCGATGCTCTGTGTTCAAAAATGAAATCCATTTTATAAAAATAATTTTCTAAATATATTTAATTTAATTTTTAATTAAAAAACACTATTCACTCGAAAAAACTAATACTTGAATAATAATTTATGAAACCGTTATTTAACCATTTTATTGAATCTCATTACTTAATCAAGGTGCCTAGATTATATTAATACTTTCTTTAAGTGAGATTACTAATCCATTTGGTCACATTACTAATCATAAGCATAAAATCACTATTCATAGTTTACTATTCATCAAAAATCAAGTTGATCTTATTAGACTCTAAATTTCGTACTGAACATAATTGTAGCAGACCATTTTTTGAATATCATTACACATTTTTAATTATTTAAGGTTTAAATAAACATTTTTAAAATATCCTTTTTCTAAAATTCATCAAAAATATGCATACTATATTTATCCGGTCATTTGAAAATTCATAAACTTCATCATAAGAAGAAATCCCAATTTTTATTTAAAAAAAAGGATTACACAAGGCAGTTACGGTCTCCTTACATAGCCCCTTATCACACCAGCATAGGACCTAAGTGTAAGGTGTGCTAAGGTGAGAGAATCTGAGGGCGGCTCAGCCAACATCACACGAGTAATAATTTCTATCAGTTTGAACTTCTCGCGAAGGTGATTCCATTCTAGCTTCACATGATGAAGTTCGGCTTGGGTTTGGTCAAGAGAAAAGCCCAGTGGTGCTACCTCCTTCCCAAGTTCTGTTATATGGGCTTCGATTGGTCCAAGACTACTGGGTGAGGCCATCGAATCTTCTTTCTATATTAATTAACCAAGATTACTTGTATTTAGAGACAATAATCTAAACGTTTAGTTTCCAACGGTCATATTGACCAACGATCATATAACAGTCAAAACTCAACAGTATCATTTTAATTATACTCATGTTATAAAAAAAAATCACAAAAAAAAAAAATCAAAAAAATTTAGGAAACAAGATTTATTCAAAATTTCGGGTCGTTACAATCTTCCCCCCTTAAGAAATTGCGTCCTCGCAATTTTTAAAATTGGGTTTTGAAATTTCATTGAAAGTCCCACATCGGAAAAGTAGTTAGTAAAAATATTATTTTAAAAGAAATAAAGGTAAGTACAAAGGTCACTCGAGTTAACCCACACCAGGATTCCATATAGGAAAACATGGACATGGAGGAGAAAACAAAGGGTCACGTTCTAAAGGAGAGTGATAGAAAACATTATTAGGAGAAAGTTAACCACTAAAAAATCCCAAACTTATGATGTGTGTAAATGGTCTTTGATTAACTAGTAGGAAACGTAAACCAATTTTTTTTTTTGTTTTATGTTCCTTTTCATAATTTTGAGGAGTTCATTTACTACATAGAACAAAGACATAAGGAAATATACCTACCTTCAAGTAGAGTTTCATCCTTTAATAAATCTCTACCAAAACTAATCTTTTCTCCAAACGATGAGAATTAAAAAACACTTGGTCTCATCAAAAGCACAAGAATCATCTTCTATAGAATCACATAATCCACAAAAGATTAACTATCTATTTATTATATCTTTAAACATTATCCCAAAAATAGAAAGGGTAAGGTAAAACAACTCTTCAAAAAGAAAGAATCCCATAGGAATAGAAACTTCTTTTAAATCTTCAAAGTTCCATGGTACTACCCAAAGTTCATCATAGACCATTCCATAAATAACGATCCTTAAAATTCATCAAAATAAACCAAACTAAGATTGAAACCAAAATACAAGAAGGATTTGATAACATAGTCTTCCAAAATAAACTTCATTGTTCATCTCCAAACAACATCAACCACTCCTAACATCTTATAATAAAAGTAGCTAATCTAAACATATTTTGCCCAAGATAGGTTAATCATTTCCATAAGTAACCTAAATTACAATAATTCCACCTTAAATTCATCGATTCTTCAAAATATAAGTCAACCTTAATCCTCAATGAAAATACCGTAGTAATCTATTTACCTCGATCATATAGGGTCCCCAAAATAGTGAACGTCTTCCAAAGTAATAACCATCTTTTAATCCACTAATCATCTCTGTCATATTAATATGGCAATCATCGCATTTCCTATCACATTGGTTGTTGGGACATGTTCTCCCATTTCCCACCATTAACTAAGAAGATAAAGTATAATTAGGGGCTTAAATACTTAGCCAATAATCATGAAAATGAACTTAAATCATATAAGGATAACTTGTAGAAGAAAAGTATACCCTAAATTGTGATCCCCTAGGTTTCAAACTATGTTATCCATGATCATATATTCTTATGTGAATCTTTATTTTATTTTATCTTTGTTCCTTTAATAATGGTTCATACTAAGCTTATGAATTTACCAAAGCATATCCCCCGGGAGTGTCGTAACCAAGAGTGTAGCAAGGCCCATTGTCATGTGCCAGTTCCTGTTCGAGTCTAGCTCAAAGCAGTGTTTTCTGGTTTTACCCCTATGTACATCTGTGCTAGAGCCACCTCTACCTGCTCGTATCCAGACAGGGATGTATTTGCTTAGAAACACCTTACTCAATACTCACCAAAATACCAGGAAAATTTCCTATATTTAAACTTTTCTATAGGGTTCTTCCTAGAGTTTTCATATCCTAATTTCCACAAATAACTAAACCATCCTTTGATAACAACTATAGCATCCCGCCTTTTTATCACATAAACTTTCATTACATTTTACAAAACCGAGGATCTTTAAGGTTTAGTGTCTTGGAAACCAGGAACTTAAAACATGAAAACATAAAAAATTATTCTTAAACACTTGAAAGGCTTATCCTCATATTCTTCCTAGGTTAATTATTGCATCTCATAACCTGGGGACATACATCAAAAGAAAGGGTGAGCAGAAGGCCCAGTAAGGGAAACAAGGGGAAACATTTAACATGTGAACTTGAGATACATCAACAATGTCATGAAAAGAACTTTAAGGCATGAGAAACAAATCACGAGCCATATCATAATAAAAATAACGTTTTTCATAACTTGAATATGTGGCTGAAACATTTAATATTGACAATCATTTCGTTTCACCAAGGTCCATCCCCAAGGTGTCATTAAAAATTACCAAGGTTATTCACCAAGGTATCAGTCTAAATGGTCATCTCTAGAGATTAAGTCTTTACCCAATGCATTGGAGCGCTATCTAGGTGCACCCTTGACATGTATTTATTATCATGTGAGCCACATATATCATCATCAATAGTTTCATAAATAACCCATATAGCATAAAAGAAACGGGTTTCATTTCATAATCATAACATTTTAAAAACTGCTTTAAAGACATGATCTTTATGTCACTTTAAACCCACGGAAAGGGAAAGAGGGTTTCATGTATGTAAATACCAGAATTTAAAATAGAAAATTTTGATATATATGTGAATAACCCTATAGAAATAAGATCTTTGAGTATTCACGTAATAAAATAAAAGAACTTTAGAAAAAGAGAGAGACATTTTGAGATGGAAATTTTGCAGCATAATGGCTATGTTTCGGGGTTTTAGAAAACATTGAAAAGAGAGGGGACATGGGTCAAACATTCATAAATGATCCATAAAACAGTAGGGGGACATAATATAAAAGATTTTAGAACACGTTAATGAAATTTGAAAGATATACCATATGAAGTGAAGAACATGAAAGGAAGACAAAAATAAGATTTCTCTTATGAAAATTCGGCAGCCTAACAACGTCACTTAAACTTCCACAAAAATGAATTGACGAGATAAAATAGGGTCTCTCATCATATGAAAATAAAAGATAATTATGATATATATAGAGATCATAATACAACATAATAAAAAAGGAACTTTAAATACTTTACATGAAAGTAGATCTTTGAAAAATGAGAAAGGTGAACGAATCTCTTAAAAATTCAGCAGCCTAACGGCGTCACTTAAACTTCAAAAAAAATGAGTTGACGAGATCAAATAGGGTATCTAATCATATGAACATAAAATATCAGTATGATAGATATAGATATCATACCACAACGTAATAAAAAAGTAACTTGAAATACTTTACATGAAAGTAGATCTTTGAAAAATGAGAAAGGTGAACGATTCCCTTAAAAATTCAGCAGCCTAACAGCGTCACTTAAACTTCAACAAAAATGAATTAACGAGATCAAATAGGGTCTCTCATAATATGAAAATAAAATATCAGTATTATATATATAGAGATCATACCCCAAAATAATAAAAAGGAACTTGAAATACTTGACAAGAGAATATAACTTGAAAATTAGAAGGGTGAAAGAATCCGTTACAAAAATTTCGGCAGCCTAACGACGCCACTTAAAAATTCATAAAACGAAATGATGAGAGTAAGAGGGGGTATATCATAATATTAAAATAAAAATGAAAGTATAATTAATATAAAATAACATACTCCAAAATAAGAACATGGAGCATAAAAGAAATGACATAAAAGAGATCACTTGAAAAGAAAGAGAGGGGTCAGATCCCTTACCTTAAAACGTAACTCTTAAAACTCAAAGGTTGGGACCTTGAGGGCTTGGGGGCACCTTGGGAGGACTAATTGGGAGGTAATGAGACCAGATATTCGTTGGGGAAGAGTTGGGAGTCGAATGGATGGGAGGATGGCTTGGTATTTATAGGGAAAGTGAGGGGACAAGGCATTAATGGCCAAGAGACACCTCATTGGTGGTTTTGGAAAAACCATGGGCTTGCCCATGGTATTGGCCACTTGGGACACATCATACAATAATTCATCCCCTTTAGCCGACCATACATTAAAATATCTCATGAAATCATCATGATGCAGTCATGATGTCATTAAACACCCGTAACTTAAAAACTGCATTTTCACTATTCATCGAAAATTCAACTTTCTCAGAAAAAACTCAAAATTTCACCTTAACCAAATATAGATGCTTTGATTTCAAAAATGAACTCCATTTTATAAAAATAATTTTCTAAATATTTTTAATTTAATTTTTAAATAAATACACTATTCCCCGAAAATTCATTTTTTTTCGGAAAAATCTCCAAAAATTACCTTAACATAATATCGATGCTCTGAGTTCAAAAATGAAATCCATTTTATAAAAATATTTTTCTAAATATTTTTAATTTAATTTTCAATTAAAAACACTACTCACTCGAAAAAACTAATACTTGAATAATAATTTATAAAACCATTATTTAAAAATTTTATTGAATATCATTACTTAATCAAGGTGCCTAGATTATATTAATACTTCCTTTAAGTGAGATTACTAATCCATTTGATCACATTACTAATCCTAAGCATAAAATCACTATTAATAGTTTACTATTCATCAAAAATCAAGTTGATCTTATTAGACTTTAAATTTCGTACTGAACATAATTGTAGAAGACCATTTTTTGAATATCATTACACATTTTTAATTATTTAAGGTTTACATAAATATTTTTAAAATATACTTTTTCTAAAATTCATCAAAAATATGCATACTATATTTATCCGGTCATTTGAAAATTAATAAACTTCATCATAAGAAGAAATCCCAATTTTTATTAAAAAAAATAATTACACAAGGCAGTTACGGTCTCCTTACATATCCCCTTATCACACAAGCATAGGACCTAAGTGTAAGGTGTGCTAAGGTGTGAGAATCTGAGGGCGGATCAGCCAACATCACACGAGTAGTAATTTCTATCAGTTTGAACTTCTCGCGAAGGCGATTCCGTTCTAGATTCACATGATGAAGTTTGGCTTGGGTTTGGTCTAGAGCAAAGCCCAGTGGTGCTACCTCCTTCCAAGTTCTGTTAGATGGGCTTCGATCGGTCCAAAACTACTGGGTGAGGCCATCGAATCTTCTTTCTATATTAATTAACCAAGATTACTTGTATTTAGAGACAATAATCGAAACGTTTAGTTTCCAGCAGTCATATTTACCAACAATCATATAATAGTCAAAACTCAACAGTCTCATTTTAATTATACTCATGTTATCAAATGAAATAGTTTTGTTGAGTATAAAAAATAAAATCACACAAAATTAGGAAACAAGATTTATTCAAAATTTCGGGTCGTTACAGTTTCAAATGCGAGTGGGGGACAATTTACCCTTTACGAACTAAAACCATTAACCCAACAACCATAAACAAACAACTAACTATATGATGCATGAATAAATGAAAGACAACTCAACCACTTAATTTATATCAAAACCACACCAAAGTGTACTACAACGAATGAAAAGAAACTATAAAAGAAAAAAATGTAAGAAAACCCAAGAAAACTCAAAATTGACAACAATACTCCATGATCCACAAGCTCCATGCTCCAAAATCATCAAAAAACCCAAGTATCGTGAGGTGGTGTTAAGGACGCAAGAAAAATCACCTTTTCCCATGTCCTGAAAGATAGATTATGTAAAATCCCCAAAGTGACAAAGTAGGGGTTGGTATAAAAATCAGTAGGGTTTCCCCAATGACTTCCCTAATAACACCACTAGGATAGAAAGTTTAGAAACATTTAAATAAAATAGTATATATAAAAAATTTTCCCAAAATAGTTTATAACTAAATATAAACAAGTCTCAAAACCATTTAAGACTAAATGTAAACAAGTGCTAGTTAAACCAATTTTTTAGAAAATCAAATTTCTAGAAGAACAGAAAAACAAGGATTTAAAACAATTTCTTAATATCATTTTGGTATAAACATTCCATTCCACTTCAGCACACACCCAACCATTCATGAAACCTGAAACTCCCTATACATGTGAGCGGTGAGGTATCCTTCCACTAATCCTTCACTTAGTAGACTGCTTTAACGGGGGTAATTCATGCCCATATCCATCCTAACTTTTTTATGGGGGTCCTTCATGCACTTATCCATCCTAATGCATTTGAACACACACAAAAAACAATACAAAACCCATTCCAAATCCAAGTGTGTTTAACCAATTCAATAAACCCATTATTTTATTGAAAATCATGAAGCAAGCCAATTTAAAAAAACAATTTTATTTAAATAAAAACATTTATTTTATTTATTTATTTTAATAAAATACATGTGCCACAATTCCAAAAAATCTTCATTTTAAAATCCACATTTTAAAACCATGAACAAAAGCACATTTTCAAGAACGCCCAATTTTCCAGATTTCCAAAATTTACCAAACCGTCACTAAAGAGGGTTTCCAAAAATTATCAAACAGAAAATTCACAATTAATTTAACATAATAAAACCAATTTGAAAGAATTATAATAATTTCTACTAAGTGTATTCAAGAGTAAATCCACCTACCTTGGTCACTTTGGCGAAAACTGAAAATGGACAGAGAATGCTCAAGAAACTGGGTCGATTATCCACAAAAAAAACATAGATCTCTTCTCCTAACATGATCAAGATAAAATATCAGCTTATTTGGCATCCAAAACCTCAGATATACCTATAAAAAGAATTGATCAAAGAAACTGAGAGGAGAGGAGAAGTAGATCTAAGAAAACATGACAATAATGAAGAAGAACAATGAGATACCTCAATAATCGGGCTTCTAAACATCAAAGGAAGGCTTAGGATTGATCCCAATTTGCTTTGGAGAAGTTCTAAAACCATTAATGGAGAATAATCTCGAATTAGGGATGAATATAAGGAAAAATGAATCCTACATAGTAAAAAATATGTGCGATCCACTTTTTTAAGATCTCAGTTTAACCACATGCACAATTAGACAAACCGTGTGCTAACCGTGTATTAGTTATAGTCTAGAAAGACCCTCACATGATATCCTCGCATGATTTCCCTAACCGTGTGCACAAAGTTCCAAATTTACTATCCAACATCTTCCAAAGTGCATGTTTTCTTTTAGGATTCCCACTTGGTATAGAAATTTTTTGCACAATATGTGCGCTTCCCCTTTATCCTCAAAACTCCTTCAAAGTTCCCCAAACTCTCTAGAACTTCACCCTTATACTTTATATACATAAAACAATAAATAAAGGGTTACATACCTGAAACCTAGGGTACTAAATTCTCCCCACCATTGGTATTTCCATCTCCGTAAAGTAGAAAACCAATGTTTCCTTGAAAGAGTTCTAGCCATTGATTTTTCATTTATTTATCGCATTCCTAAGTCTCTTCCTAAATCTAACCATGTTTCTATGAAACCCAAACTGGACTAATTATTTTTCCCTGAAAGACTTTATCCTAACTATCCACAATCCACACAGGGATATATACCAATGAAGCATCCAACTATAGGTCAACATGATCCTATTTGGTCACACGACCAGGATTAGGATGATTCTTTTTCAATTAAGATACATAAAACACATTATGCACTAAACTGAACCATGGTGGTAATTCCAACTGATATGACACCTACCCAACCCATTCCAGTATCTCAAAAGGGCTAATGTATCAAGGATATAACTTTCCATGCTTCCCAAAACGATGATTTCCAAACCTTATAGAAATCTACAAGAACACATGATCACTCACCGTGAACAACAACAGTCTTCAATGATGATCTGCATATGATTTATGATGACTCTAATCTGTATCCATCCTATTTATGATCAACTAAATATTCTCCATCATTTCTTGGACAAGGCTTGGCCCAACTAGTGATGTCTCACCTGTTTCCACCCAACACAGTTGATAACGACAAGGAATACCATACAAAGCTTCAAAAAGAACCATATGTATCGAGGATTGGTAACTGTTATTATACGAGAACTCCACCAAAGGAATGAGCTCCTCCCATGATCTACCAAAATCCATTACACAATCCCACAACATGTACTGTAATGTTTGTATAATCCTTTTGGATTGTCCATCTGTCTGAGGATGATATACCATACTCATAGTCCACTGAGTCCCAAGGGATTTATGTAAGGATTTATAGAAATGATACTTAAACCTTGGATATCTATTTGAAACAATTGAAATTGGTACACCATGTCTCTTTACCACCTCTTGGATATAAATTTTGGACAGATCCTCCACCATATTAATTTCACGAATAGGGATGAAATAAGCCGACTTCTTGATCCAATACACTATCACCCATATGGAATCATGTTTCCAAACCATTATTGGGAGATTTATAACAAAATCCATGGCTATATTATTCCATTTACACACTAGAATAGGTAAATAATGCAACATAAATATTAGTAATTAATTTTATTTCTTAACTTTCTGACATGTTAAGAACCTTGAAATAAACTCAGCCACTTTCCATTTCATAAAAATCCACAAAAACTACACTTTCAATGCCTTATACATATTCTGTATACCTGAATGTACATACCATATGGAATGGTGGTAATCATGAAGATGTTTTTTCTGAAAATACATCGGTATAACCATCCGATCTCTAAACCATAATACTAAACTCCCATCAAGTTTCCATCCCTCAATGGTCTCCCCACCATTGAGTTTTGAACTCATAACCAAGAAGCCTCCATCAGATGTTTGTGCCTCTTTAACCATCTTCTTCAAATCAGGAACCCCATAAACTAAAATGAAAACTACAACATTACCTCGGTCTTCACATTACACATGCATATTGGCTAGGACTAATATCAACTGCCACTCATCTGAAGCTTCTTTTACTAACTGAGCATATGAATTTCTGCTTAATGCATCAACCACCAAATTACCTTTTCCCAGTGTGTACATCAATTCAAAGTCAAACATTTATAGATACTTCATCCATTTCATTTTCCTCATATTAAAATATTGTTTTGAGAAAATGTGTTTCAAGCTCTTATGATTTGTAAACATATTAAATTTCTCACCAAGGAGATAATGAATCCAAGTTTTCAAAGCATGGAAGACCCTAAATAACTCCAAATCATGTGTTGGGTAGTTCTTATCATTCAATCTCAAACGCCTTGATCCATAAGCCACAACATGGTATTCTTTCTTGATAACACAACCCAAACCACATCCCAAAGCATCACAATATACCACATACCCCTATCCTGATTATGGAAAAATCAAAATAGGTGCTGATGTAAAATAAAATTTCATCTCTTGGAAAGACTTATATAATTCCTCAGTCCATTGGAATGGATAATTCTTCTTTTTAAATGTTGTCATTGGCAAGGATATCCATGAGAAGTCATGCATAAAGTGTCAGTAATAACCATCTAGACTAAGAAAAACTCATATCTTAATGACATTCTTTGACAGTTTCCAAGAGATAACAACTTATATATTCTATAGATCCATAAAAACACATTTTTTCAGAAATTACATGGTCGAGAAAGATTATCTCTTGTATCCAAAAATCACACTTTGAAAATTTGGCATACAAATGATGATCTCTAAATATTTCCAATACTATCATCATGTGTTGCTCATGATCAGACCTTGTACTTGAATACACCAATATTTCATCTAATTAGCCACTAAATGAGGCTAATATTCATTGTTAATATATATAATATTCATGTTCTTTATTATTCATAAACACCATTTTAGTTCATTTTACACTTTGAATATCATTTCACATTATGATTGTAATTCTTTCTTAAAATGCACTATTATGTGGTACATTTTTGAACATCCTTTAAAGTACCCAATTATCTTGATTTTATTTTCATATTTAATTTTCAGGTTTCTAATTATATTGAGAATAATTAATAATTGTGAAGTGTAGGAAGAATCATATTGTAAGACCACAAAAATAGGATTTCATACAAACAATTCCGGAGAAGGTAGATTGGACACTATCCCACCGATGAGAATGTGGGGTACAATATACATGCCCAATGAAGCCCCAATTTAGTGGGATGATATAAGACATATATATAAACAAATAATTCTTTAAGAGACAGTGCTAATTCGGCCTCTATGGTGGTTATTAAGGCATCCCAATTTGGAGATAAAATTCAGGGCCAGATTCTGAGGCCCATAAAATCAGTCTACCCATTTAATCATATCTAAAAAAACACATATGAAATTGGTCTTAAATTTATAGAGATATAGGGTACATATAGAGATTCAATTTTTTCTTCCATTCCCCACTCCAATTCGGCCATCTAGAAGGTATTACATGCGCCTCTGTTTGGTGGAAGCAAGCTGACTACAACTTCGGGTCAAGGGTGGAAAAGTCGCCTCTCCCTTACTTTCCACCACCCTAGGCCTACCATACTCAAGTGGGATTATTTGTACTATTAGAAGATCGACCTAATACTCTTGAAATTACTATTTAAGGAAATTGTGGTGGAGGAGTTTATAATATTTTGATCTTCATTTGATTGTAATGTTATGCTGCGATTTTGTTGTCTCAAGTTTGTCTTTCACATGTAAGTTGTTCAATTCACTTTAGTTTCTTAATAAAAGTTCTTATTATAATCTTATTTTTTTTGTTCTTAATATCAATTTGATACCATTGGTTCAAGGTGTGAATTTATTCACACCAAACCTTGTGAAATTATCACACAATGATTGATTGATAGTTATTTCATTGTTTTTCTTTACTTCTTCATTTCCTCCCTCATGAGTCTACTTCCCGCTTCCATTGAAACCATAGAATCAATGGAGGGATAAACCACTTATGGGTTGATACAAGGGAGTATCAAGGGGCTTATTAGATGTTATTTATCACCCCATTAATATATAATTACTTCTTTTAATTGATATTTTTGTTTGATGATTTTAAACTTCTTCGTCTTTGTTGAGTTTCAAGGCTACATACTTCAAGTGAAAATACAAACCTTTACCTTGGTGTGCTCATAAATTTGATCCTCCAAGTTTATAGATGATTAGTATTATTTTGTGTTGGTATAAAATCAGTAAGTGATAATGTTTTTTTATCTCCTTAAATGAACTCATCTCAAATATAATAAATTGAAATAATTGAAAAGGGAATAAGTCCAATCCATCTCAAGTGATAACCTAGGATCAACTCATTCTTTTAAATTGAATTCACTTAAGTCTCTTAGAGTTCACTTAAACCCATATAAATTCAACCCAAGTTGGACACTTCATATCAAAAAACAGTCCATATAATTTACATTTCTATAGGTTTCTTCTTAGGTCTCTGAGGATTCGACAACCCAAGCTAAACTACAAAAACCATTCTACATTCATCACTTGCGAAACTTTGAGCGTGAATCAAATTTTGGCACCATTTCTAGGGAAACAAGTAATTCATCTCAACACCCATTATATTCTCCCATATTTCTTCTATTCTCACCCAATATCTCTTATCTTTTCCCTTTCTCATTTTTTTGGTGCATGTTCTCCTACACTAGTGATCAATCAAACCATCTAGTTTGGGTAGATAGTCCTGGGGTTGGGGAGTCAAGTACACCAAGGGAACTCTTTCCATTAGATCCTAATCTTCCTAATACTCCAGATTCAAAAATTGAGCCCATTTCAATTGAAGGTCTTCAAAGAAACCAACTCATAAACCTGGGTGGAAAACAAAATGAAAATCCAAATGAGGTAGCCCCAAACTTAGGGAATGCAGTTAATCAAACCATGAATGACTGCCTCACACCTAACTGGACCAATTCCCCCTCATGCATTAGACACAATTCCCTAGAAGATTCCAATAACATCTTTAAACCCCATTTCCTAAACCACCTTCCCACATTCCATGGAATGGAGTCCGAGATGCCTTACCTTCACATTAAGGAGTTCAATGACATTGTAGAAACCATGTGTCCCCCACATCAACTAGAATCAGCTAAGTTGAGTCTATTTCTTTTTTTCTTTAAAGGATCAAGCTAAAAATTGGATAAAAAATTTGAGACCATCATCCATAAACTCTTGGGACCAATTACAAAAATAATTATACAAAAAGTAATTTCCCCACCACAAAACAATTTCACTTAAAAAGATCATCCAAAACTTTTTTGAAAAAGAGGGAGAGTCATTCTATGAAACATGGGAGAGGTTCAAAGACACTATAAACATGGTTACACACCATGGTTTTTATATTCCTGAACAAGTGAGAATTTTCTATGAAGGGTTGGGTCTGGGGAACAAAAAATTCATTAACATGATGTGTAATGGAACCTTTAAAAAAAGCCCCAAATAATGCTTACGAGTATCTGGAAAACCTTGCTGAACAAAACCAAACATGGTGAAATTAACCTTATTCTGAAAATCTACAAAGAACTACTGGAATTCAGACACTTAGATACGAGGAAATCCTTATGGCTAAACTCGTATCCCTCTCTAGGAAGGTTGAAGATATAGACCTTAGGAAAGTCCATGAAATCCAAAATGTAGACCCTGTTTGCACAATTTTTGACAAACATGACCATAAGATAGACAACTTCCAAACCATTCCATCCATCAAAGATGTTATTTTAGGAGGACCCCATTAGAAGTAAATGATTTTAACTTTCAAAATAATCAATACCAAAACAAATTCAACCCAAGGTATAATGACCACCCGGGATTCCGCTGGAAAGATAACTAACAACCTAGCCAACCACGGGGACAAAATCCTTACCCCCATCAGAACTACCAAACCCATAACTAATTCCAAACCCAACTATTCAATATCAATATCCACTAGTTCATTTTCAATAAACCATACCACCTCTAAAATATCCACTTGGGATAAACCAATCTTTTCAAGAACCAACCCAAACTGTTCCACAAAGCCAACTAGAACAAATGTGAAAACAAATGGAAATAATGAAATTAGAAGTCTCTTCCCTTAAACAAGAACTTAAAACCATCCAAAATGGAAAGTCACCTATGCCTACTCAAGAGGTACCATCCTCAAATTTGAGGGGATAGTCAAGTTGCACTCAAACAACTCATGAATAACTAAAATTTGTGACAGTTTTAAGAAGTGGGAAATCAATTGAGAAAAATAAACAAATAAGTCAGAAACCATGTGAAGCTTCAAAATCTAATAAAAATTCAAATGAACCACAAGATCAAACTGAGGAAACTGATAACATTGTCAAAGAAACAACTCTTCAACAAACAACCCTATAACCTACACCATTTTCTCAATGAATGAGGGGAAAACCAAGCCTAAATTGAGTGAAACATTGAGGGAAATATTCTCACAAGTCAAGTTGAACATTACTCTTCTCGATACAATCCAAACCATACCTACATACTCAAAGTACCTTAAAGACTTGTGAACTTTTAAAAGAAAATTTTCACATAAAAACCAAGTCCTTTTGGCTGATAATGTGAGTAACACCATTCAAGGGACTATTCCTCCTAAGTTGAAAGACCTGGGTTTCCCTTACATCAATGTTGAACTAGGAGAGAGTAGTGTTGTTAAGGACTTGTGTGACCAAGGTGCTAGTGTCAATCTCATCCCATATGATGTGTACTTCCAGTTAGGCCTAGAAGATCTTCAACCCACATCTGTCACACTTTAACTAGCTGATTGTAGTATTAGGGTTCCAAAGAGGATTTTAAAAGATGTTCTGGTAAAGGTTGAAAACTTCATCTACCCTGTTGACTTAATTTTCCTTGACAACCATCCAAACTCAGGAAATAAAGAACAAATCCCAATCATCCTTGGTCATCCTTTACTTGCAACAATCAACTCTATTTTCCGAGTCCAAAATGGGAACATGACCATCACCTTTGGAAACATGAGTCTAGACTTGAACATCTATAATGAAAGCTCACAAATAGGGGATGATGAGGAAATTCATGAAGTAAACATGATAGGAAGCATTGATAATGAATCCATAGAAAATTAAGGAATATTTGATGGATGTTTAAGTTAGGATGATATTGATTTACTTTGTTCACATGAAGGAAGTTTATCTCCTTGGATTGATTCATTTTCAAATTGCTTTTATGATGAAGTCTTAGGTCCAACAATCAATGAAACCTTTTAGGAAACCAATTTCATGGAGAACACTCCAACTTACTTCCATAACTATGATCAATCCAATCTAGTAGATTAAACTTTAACATTTGAGGAATCAATCCTATCTAAAACTATAGGAAACAAAATTGATCTTGATCTAATGTTCCAATATTCTGCTGAAATTTTGAACCAACCTGATCTTGAATTGAAGGAACTTCCTGCTTCACTCAAGTATGCCTTCTTAGGGGACAATAAAACACATATTATTGTCATTTATTATTATCTTGAATCCAATCATGAGAGGATTCTTCTAGATGACCTTAGGAAACATAAGAAATCCATTGGTTGGACCCTGTCTGTTATTCCTGGGATTAGCCCACTTATTGAGACTCATAGGATTTTTTTGGAATCTGATTCAAAGCCATGTTGTCAACCTCAATGGAAAATCAATCCTAATATCATGGATGTAGTGAGAAAAGAACTTCTGAAATTGTTAAAAGATGTTATCATATATCCCATAGATGAGAGTGAGTGGGTCAGCCCAATCCAAGTGGTTCCCAAGAAGGTAAGAATCATAGTGATAACCAATAAGGATGGAGAGATTCTTCCAACTAGGGTGAGCAGTGGATGGAGGGTCTACATTGACTATAGGAAGATAAAATCATTCACTAAGAAGGACAATTTCCCCTTACCATTCATTGAACAAGTACTTGAGAGAGTGGAAGATCACGCCTTTTACTATTTCTTAGATGGTTACTCGGGGTACAATCAGATTGAGGTATCCCTAGAGGATCAAGGTAATACTACTTTCACCTATCCATTCATCACCTTTTCCTTCAAATGCATGCCCTTCGGGTTATGCAATGCCCCTGGAACCTTCCAGTGGTGCATGATGGGAATATTGTTAGACATGGTAGGGGATTTTCTTGAGGTCTTCATGGATGAATTATCTATCTTTTGGGATACATTTGAGGGATTTATTAGGAATGTGGAGAGAGTTTTGTCTAGATGTGAAGAAATGAATCTTGTCCTAAAATGGGAAAAATTCCATTTCATGGTTAAACAAGGATTAGTCCTTGGCCATATAGTCTCAGGTAGGGGGATTAAAGTTGATAGAGCCAAGGTTGACATCATTCGTCACCTTCCATCACCCAAAACTGTTAAGAAAGTGATGTATTTATTAGGACATGCTAGTTTCTATAGAAGATTCATCAAGGACTTTAGTTCAATCTCCCATCCCCTTTGTGGTCTCCTAGTAAAGGATGCTCCATTTGTTTGTACAGAAAGCTATGAGGGTTCATTATCAACCCTCAAATCCTCTCTCACCACTCCTCCCTTTATGAAATCTCCAAATTGGAGCCTTCTTTCGAACTTATGTGTGATGCCAGTGAATTTACTATAGGATCTTTGTTAGGAAAACATTGCAATAAAACTCATTATGTCATTGGTTATGCAAGAAAATCCTTAAATAATTCCCAAATCAACTACACCACCACTGAAAAAGAGTTTCTTGTTGTTGTCTTTGCGTTAGAGAAATTCAGGTCCTATCTCTTAGGATCACCCATCATTGTCTTCGCTGACCATTCAGCCCTAAAATACCTTTTCAAAAAACAAGATTCCAAGGCTAGACTAATTAGGTGGGTTCTTCTCTTACAAGAATTTGACCTCATAATCAAGGGAAAAAAGGGTGTTGAAAATGTTGTAGCTGATCACCTCTCTAGGATGGAATTCAAAGACAAATCAAATCACCTTTATGTGTTTGATTCATTTCTTGATGAACACCTATACTCTGTGAGTGACTGCCCTTGGTATGCTGACATAGCCAACTTCTTAGTTACATGAGTAATTCCCAAATTATTAGGGAATAAATCTTGAAGGAAATTTCTTTATGATGTTAGGAACTATGTGTTTGATGATCCATACCTCTATAAGTTCTGCCTTGACTAAGTCATTAGGAGGTGTATCCCAGAATCTGAACAAGAGTCCATCCTTAAATTCTGTCATAGTGAGGCATGTAGAGGTCACTTTTCCTTTAAGAAAACTCTTCTAAGGTTCTTCAGTGTGGTCTCTTCTGGCCCACCCTCTCAAGGGACTCCTAAACATTTTGTCAAAGCTATCCTATGTTTCAACAAGTATGGTCAATCACAAAAAGGAATCAAATGACACTCACTCCCATCTTAGTGATTGAAATCTTTGACTGCTGGGGAATCGATTTCATGGGTCCCTCCCCAAAATCTAGGGGATAACTATACATCCTATTAGCTGCTGATTATGTATCAAAATGGGTTTAAGCCATTCCCAATAAGTCTAATGACCATCATGTTGTGATCAAATTTCTGAAAGACCACATATTTTCTCGATTTGGAATTCCTAGGGCTATAATCAGTGACCGAGGAACCCATTTCTGCAACCTTCCATTCTCTTAACTCATGTCTAAGTATGAAATTTCTCACAAGGTTTCCACCACATACCATCCTCAAACTAATGGTCAAGCTGAGTTAGAAAATAGGGAGATTAAGAATATTCTTGTAAAAACTGTCAATCCTTATAGGAAAGATTGGTCCGAGAAACTCTCGGATGCTCTTTGGGAATATCGTACAACATACAAAACCATCCTAGGGAATGTCACCATATAGGTTGGTTTATGGAAAAGCATGCCATTTACCTGTTGAAATTGAGTATAAGGATTTTTGGTCAATTAAGAAAATAAATTATGACCTCTCATTTGCAGAAAAAAAGGAAATTAGATCTCAATGAACTTGAGGAACTAAGGATGGAGGCTCATGAAAATTCAAGGATCAATAAAGATAGAGTTAAATACTACCAATCTAGGAATATCAAAGTCAAACATTTTGAACTGGGAAAATTCATGCTCTTGTATAGTTCAAAACTTCATTTACACCTGGGAAAGTTAAGGTCTAGATGGTCAGGTCCTTTCATAGTGCATCATGTGTACCCCCATGGGGTAATAGAGGTTCAAGATTCCACAAGTGGTTAAATTTTCAAGGTAAGTGGTCAAAGGTTAAAAACATTCATTGAATAATTCAATAAACAAGAAACATATGTTGAGTTAACTGAGCCAACCTATGAACCAAGAAAAAATTGATAGATTTAGGATCCATGTCAGGCTAATGATGTTAAATAAAGTGCTGCATGGGAGGCAACCCATGGTTTTCAAGTTTCCAATCATTTTGTTATTTTAATAAACTTTATATTTTAAAAAGGATTAATGAATAATTTTGATATTTTAAAATAATAAAAAATAGACTATTGACCTGTTCTTCTATTATGAGTATGGATGAGTATGAAATAGGAGCGCCATATTCATCCGTGTCATGTGGTGTGATCCTTGAGTAATACATTACCTAGAAATTTAAAAAGAAGACAATGTATCATCAGTTCATTTTATTTTTATGTGTTTGTAGGATAAAATAAAAAAATAATTAAAAAAATGGGGAAACACCGTAGGTCATGGGGAAAACCCTATCACAACCGGAAAATCCATGAGGACTCGAACTCGAGACCGAAGGGAGACAAGGGCGCGCGCTTACCACTAACCTTCTGCTTATAGTGCTTCCTTATTCTATAATTTTTGTATATATAATTATTATTTTTATTATATGAATAAATATATATATATCTCTCTATATATATATATAGTTTTGTTCTTTTTTTTATCCTACTAGGGAATTCTCAGAGTGACATGGAGATCAAGGGATTAAAAGGGAGCAGCAAGAATTTCAACTTCAACCACCAGGTGACTTCATTTCATGATCCTTATTTTCAATTTCCTTTTTGAACCCCCCTTCTATGCCTCTATCATATTCTAAATTTTCTTTTCTTCAAACACTAGGGACATTGTTATTTTAAGTTGGGGGTGGGAGATGAAATAAAATTTTTTGTTTGTGTAAAAAAATGATTTTGTGTGAAAAAAATGATTTGAAAAAAGTGTGCCTCAATGGATGGAAAAATTTCATTAACCATGAACATGATAATAGAAATTTTACACTTTGAAACTGAATATTAAATAATTTAGCATGCCCCAATTCTTATTTTAATCCATTTATATTTCATAAGCATATATTTTGGAAAGTGTGGCCGCCTAATGTGATATTTCATGGTTTATATTTTCATCCAAATAAAAAATGAATCACAACGCACGTCCTTTGGATAGTGGGGTATTAGTTTGATTTCATGGGGTCCCCCAAATAAATAGAATAGTTTTGGTGATCATTTTAGTTTTAATATGAGTATTCAATAAAAAAATTAAAAAAACAATAAATTTGCATGTAGAGCAATGAAATTACCTAATGTGTGGCTTTTGGCACTTGGGGATCTTGACTCCATAGTTGTCTGGCCCAGGGTTAGTAATTTTATCTTTATTTTTGGTAATTTGATTTTTTTGGCTGAGTTAACTCGATATGATTCCCAAGTATGTGGGAGTCACTTGGTGCCCTAAGGTCTTTGAGCCTGAGAGTCATCGACAAAGTCTCGCTACATGGATTGATCCTTTTGAGTGTAATTTCAATTACCATGGAAAAATTGCAAAAAAAAAAAATACAACAATTTTTTTGAATACTCATATTAATATTGAAATGCGATTCCACCTAGCGCTTCCATAATTTCCCTCTTGAATAAAGATGAACCCCCATGTCTAATGTGATGCACAACACATTATTAGTCTTAATTGATATTGGATGAAATATGGAGATAAATTTGAACAAAGGAATGAGCTTAGGATTGAGATCTTCTTATGAAACTATCATGTATTAAAATATTTTAATTGGTTTCATGATTGTTTGGTATAAGGGTTTTTTGTGATCATTTTGTATTAATTTTTTTTTGGAAAATGGAATTCAAATTTCATATTGTTGAGATATATTTTTCTCGGGACTAGAAAAACTCAAGTAGGGGGGTGTGATTAGCCACTAAATGAGGCTAATATTCATTATTAATATATATAATATTCATGTGATTTATTATTCATAAACACCATTTTAGTGCATTTTACACTTTGAACATCATTTCACATTATGATTGTAATTCCTTCTTAAAATGCACTATTATGTGGTACATTTTTGAACATCATTTAAAGTACTCAATGATCTTGATTTTATTTTAATATTTAATTTTCAGGTTTCTAATTATATTATGAACAATTCATACTTGTGGAGTGTTATAATATTCACATTGGAAGACCACCAAAATAGGATTTCATGCAAAAAATTCTGGAGAAGGCAGATTGGACACAAACCAACTGATGAGAATGTGGGGCCCTACATACAGGCCCAATGAAGCCCAAATTTAGTGGGATTATAGAATAAATATATAGGAACAAATAATTATTCAAGAGAAAGTTCTAATTCGGCTTCCATGGTGGTTATTAAGGTAGCCCAATTTGGAGATAAAATTCTAGGCCAAATTCTGAGGCCCATAAAAATCATCCCACCAATTTAATCATATCTCGAAAACCAAATATTAATTTGGGCTGAATTTTTATAGAGAGATATGGGACATCCGGAGATTAATTTTTGTCTTCTATGATTGACTCCAATTCTGTAGAGACCCAAAGCTTGACGTGCATAGACATTACATTACTTTTTCGGAATACTTAATACATAACAAAAATAGACACCAAATGACCGTAATAGTTTAGTGTCTTTGGAAACTTGGAACATAATCTTCTAATCTTGGTGAGATATATTCAACATCTCCCATAAAGATCTTCCCTTTTTTTTTCTTACCTAAAACATTTCTTTATATCATGGGGAAAAGAAAACATATAAAGGGTGAGCTTCAATGCCCATTAAGGGTAATCATGGAGAAAATAAAACAAACAATATACATTTGAACTTCAAAAGATGAACATAAAGTTTAAACATCAAAATATTGAGTTGTGAAATAAATCTTGGCAGTACGTAAGATATAGATCATAAAGGAACATAAATCATGATAAAAGAGCATGTGAATAAAACATTTAATTGTGTAAAACCATTAATTACATGATATGATTTCCATAGTATCCAAGGCATTACTGCCAAGACCATCTTAGTGGACAAAGTCCCTTTCTGAATTGAGTTCACTCCTCGTTTCAGTCTTGTATCACTAAACCGGATTAACTTACCATTCCAGCCATGTCTATCTCATGAGATATAAATATTTACCCAATGAATTGGAGGGAGATATAGGTCCCACCCATCTCATAATGAAATCATTCTTTCGTGTACCACAAAATAAACATACATCATTCATAATAACACAAAGAATAAAATGGGTTTCATAAACATCATCCCATCATAACATAATCTATATAAATGTAATAGATATCATTTCATCATAAGAAAAGTCAAACCATGTAAATAATAGATACATTATACTTGAAACATAAACATAATTAATAAATTCATCTTAGATAGAAAATAGTTTTGATAAAACACTTGAAATAAATTCTTGAGGAAAATATCCTTTCTTCTTCAAAATCATTTTCTTTTCTCAAAATGCCATTCAATTTTAAAAGAAAATTATTTTGTTGAAAATAATCATGAAAACTTGTATAAGAAGCTTCACGAAAATTATGTGTTATGAAAACGTAAAAATACATTCATGCCGTATAAGTTAAAAAAACATTCTCCTCATACTTTTTCCGGAAAAGTCAAAAAGTACCACATTTGGTAAACAAAAGAAAGATTCCTTATATAACACAAAATAAAAGTCAAATAGGGGTAAAAATGACTTTAAAAATACATGGAATAATATTAAACACTTTATGAAAAACATTTTTATGGACATGGATGAAAAATATAACCCCAGTAAATACTTACGTATAAGCAATCTCGAATAAAAATTGAGATTGAAAAATTATCCCTTACCTTAGGTATGATATACTTTGTACGTATCCGAACCTCCTGTATAATGATTTAAATAATGTCATTGACTTATTAAAAAATCATATTCATTTTTATGATATCATATATGGTTCACTTATAACTTTATATTACCCGTTCTTTTGTAAATTCCATGTTAAAGCAGCGTTTTGGGTAAAATCGTTTTATTTATCGTACGTGTTTAGACTTGTTGTTCTTGATATTATTATTACTTATATCAAGATTTACTTACTTCCAGAATTTAAATCATGATTTATATATCATATATATTTAGTATATATATATATATAATATATATGAATGAAATGAAATACACCGTTCATGGAGAGGGTAGGCCGTACGTACGCATGAATCCTGTTTTCCTTTCCTTATTGACTTGAATGGAAGTAAGTAGATGATATATATATATATATAAATAAATAAAGTAGCTTCATTATGTCATATATTTCATTATTATTCATTATATATACTTTATAATCATTCTTGAATGGTTAACATGGAGAATGAATTTCATCGCGTTGTGGAGACGGTAATCCGTACGTACGCACGAGTGACGATATCATTACCATAATTATTGAATGGAATTGGAGTGGATGATATAATATCTCAGAATAAGTATGATTTTATAATAACCATATATAGTTATTCTTTACACCATTATACCCATCCAAGTAAGGTGGTGGTGGAAAAACTAATTACTCCACGGCGTGGAGACGGTATTCCGTACGTATGCATGCGCGGTGATTTCGTTTTCTATAGGATGGATAAAAGATGAAATGAGGTTTTTTAATATTCATAATAACATATAAGTATATTAGTGATACTTATGTTATTACTTTATAATTAAACAACTAAATAATAAGAAGTTCAGGAAGAAAGAAACTTGAAAGAATCGGTGGAAAAGATTACCTCTTCTTCGACGCACCTCTTGTAAGCTTCCTCTTAAGGCACTAGAATTGGTCTTTTGAGGAGACAAGAACCTATATAATGTTTCTAGGGAATTTGAGAAGGGAAATGGACCAGTTTTGGACGAGATTTAAGGCTCAAAATTGTGTGAGGAGGAGAGGGAGGAAGTGCCCTTTTATAAAGGAGGAGAGGGGCACCTTTGGAAATCTCAAAAATATTAATTCATAATAAATCAAATACCACATAAAAACCTCCAAAAATGACTCATATTATAATATTAGATGATTTAAGGTTGTAATATAATCAACCAATAAAATTTATACACGTTGGAAATTTATTTTAAACCTTATCAACTTGATTTATCCTTATTTAATCTATTTAATTTTATTTGTGGTAATAAGATTATAAATTTTAAATTGTTATGAAAAATTACTTATGTGTTGTTAATTGTCCATAATTGGATAATTTATAACAGTTTCGACAATATAAATTTTAATTTATAAATTTTAAATATTTTTGTGATTTTTAATCAATTTTATATTATGTTATTTTTTACAAAATAACAATAGTGTCAATTTTGACACTATTTATTTATTTGAATTTAAATAAAATCCACACAGAAGATATGCTCAAAATAAAAGCTTTAATAGATTAATAAAATGTCAAATTTATCTATAAAATTCATGGATAACATTAAATAGTTCATATAATATTTATTTTAATATTTTTAAAACCATTTATTTGATATTTCTATCAATAAAATAATTTCAACATTACTATTTTGTTACCTTTAATGATAATTATTTATTCCCTAAAAATTCTAAATAAAATCACATGATTTAGATAATTTTATTAGCTTTCTGGAGACTATTCATGTTTGTTGTTTCATGAAGTTTATCACTATATTAAAATTATTATACTTATAAGATTTAAGAGAGTGACATGTTGTCACTTTCTTTAGTTTTAATAATAATTACATCATTTTCATGGTCAAAGGTCCATGAAATGAATCTATTCCGACCCTTAGGTGATCTGGTTCGAATTTTATTAATCCAATATAATTTTGGCAAGTGTTAGGGTAATTTTACAATCTTCTTTTTACCCTTAATTACCCGATTTACCTTTAACTGTAGTAAATAAAAATTACCATAGTTACTATTCCTAATATCAAAAAAAAGTAACCTATTAACATAATTTGGACCCACTGAATCCAAATATGGAATCCATTTTTTAAAATTCAAAATACAGAAGTTTCAGTAATTAATTTAAAATTAATCCCGTTGTTAAGAAAATAGTTTTTAAAAGTTAAAACATTGTCAAAGATTGAAAAGTTTTTACCTACAAATTCAATATAAAATTAATGGTAATGACATGAATTATATTAAATGGTAAAAATATATTATATTTATACTTTAAAACCATTCAATATTATAAATTATCCATATAAATTATCTCGATGAAAAAAGTTGTTTTTAATTAAAATTTAGCGTATTTTTACTATTCATCAAAATAAGAAACTTATCAGAAAAATATAAAAAATTTATCCAAAGTAAATTTTGATATCCTGATTCCAAAGAAGAATTTTATATTGTCAATTTGAACTTATAAACATGTCAAAAACTAGATTTAATGTGGGTTCGCCATCAAAAGGCGGCAAAACTGCATTTTTTTGAAAAATAATTATTTTACCTGAAAAATTTAGTTTGTTCTCATAACATGTTATAGAAAATGTGTAAGATGAATAATAATGTTATAAAATTCAAAATTTAGTTGATACTATTCATAACAACTAGTTCATAATAATATTATAACCATATATCATTGTTTAGCGAAACCTGGTATTGCGTACAACACATGCTATCGAGGAAGGTCACGATTGCGTGTAATGCAAGCCAAGTCAGGGTTGCGTGTTGTGCATGACTCCTTAATTGTTTTGTATAATAGAATCCAACCATATTTCATTTATACATTGAATATATATATATATACACTCAATGTTGCATAGAATATCTACTATCAAAAGAACTTGAAATTGTGTGTAACATGATACAAGAATAGTGTTGCATATACTGCAATATAATACGGTGTTGCGCATAGAACAAGGTAATCTTGGTGTAGCGTACAACAGAAGATATGAATAAAAATAATATATCTCATAAAATCTTGGGGTGTTACATTCTACCCCACTCAAAATGAATTTCGCCTTTGAAATTCGTCGGGGTTATAAATGGTTTATTACTTGAAAGTTTCTTTCATAGAAACCCACACCATAAAAAGGAATACTAAAACATAATTTTAAAAATGAACGTTAGAAACAAAATAGATACCCAAAGTAACTCATCACTTGGGTTCCCACATAAGAGATCATAGGTGAAAATATAGACATGGAAGAAAAATCCAACCATCATGTTCTGATGGAGAGTGGTATAGAACAGGGAAATGAAAAACCCAATAGTCACAAAGCCATAAATTTGTGATGATCTAAGGTACCATCTAATTCATCAGATATGAGAGCACTAGGACAACATTTTTGGTTTTCAAGATCATTTCCCAAATGTTGAAGAATTTTTGAATTAAAATAAATACTTACTTGATTTTGTTACAATCTCAACGTTGCTCGTGCGTCGAACAATTTACACTTCATCTCTTAAAGAAATGAAGTTGAATTTGTCTTTCGTGAAGTTTTGGCAGATCATACGATAGAATGATTTGTCATTCCATCTGTCTCAAACATAAGGTTAGAAAACGTTATATACTTAAGTTCATATATGGTGAGACTAATCGTATATGGTTCAAAAAATGTACTTATACTTCATCTATCATAACTCTTAATAAAATAAAACTTGTTTCTACTAACTAGGGACTTCCTCTAGGCCAGTGTTAGGCGATAAAGGCCTATCGCACTTCGGTTGTGGGTTAGATTTCCACAGCCTTGTCCAACGAGACAGGTTGTCGCCTATCCTACAGGTTGTCCATTTTCTAAAACTATATTATTATAACCTTCCATCAATGATATCAAAAAAGTTCTATCCTTAAACAATAATAACTTATGTCCAACATAATCCATTCCAATCTTTAGGCTTATCCAAAATACTTTTGTCCAATCTCATATTATAGTGAAAAAGATTACCAGGGAGGTCATATAAGAAGCATGTGAATATCATCATTTATCCCCCATATATCATAAGATATATCTCACATGTGAATACCTTAATCATGTATTCTTACCATAGAACCTTAGTGAAAACATGAATTCTATCAAATGTTAACTCTCTCGACATACCAAAATCCCAAAATTTATACATACTCAAACCATAACATTGTCCTTATTTCATTTTCTCTTTATCCCTTCATTATGTTCATATCATCTTCTTTCCAAAAATATTTAAATTACTTTTCATGGTTACTGGTACCATTCATCATATACTTTAAAATACTCAAGGAAAGACAAAAGTGTAACAATACTTATATCTTTCTTTATTCCATAGTACCATACATTATTCTTGATAAACATTCAATCATTCCACTATCTTCTTAAACCATTGACCGAGCTTAATCATTTTATTCCTCAACATTTATTTCATCTCACATTTCATTTGTAGTCTCTTCATCATCATCAACATAAATACTACCCATACGACCATGAAGATTCTCTTCATGTGATTTTCCCTTATGGAATTGGTTTGCATAATGCCCATACATTCCACATTTAAAACATTTAATCATTGTTGAGGTTGTAACAATACCATTATCCTTGTCCATGGTATTAACTAAACCTTTTCCATTTCACTTACTAGATTTGTGTCCTTCTTTTCCACACTCAAAGCATCTTCCATTTCCTCGGAAACATTCTCCTTGATGCCTCTTCCCACATGATTTACATGAGGGAAATTGAACTTTCTTTCCTCTATGATCATCATGAAGCTCCATCTTTCTCTTATTAGCTGAGTCGGGAAACTTACCAAAGTTGAGATTATTGATCATATTATGTGGTTTATGATTAGGTATAATAACAATATGTGGACTTCCAAATCCAATTTCATTTGGTTTCCCATGAAGAATATCATTCCATTGTCCATCATATCCTCCACTATCTTGAATCTTCCTTTTTCCAACCATTTTCTAAAACCCAAAAAGAATAGTGTGAGAGGAAAAATCATAATCAAGGGAGAGTACCTTTAATATCTAACATCTTAGGTTAAATTCTAAGATTGTTACCATAATTCTAGGACTATAACCTATACTTATACGTAACCTTAGGAATATCCCTAGACATTCCTTAGAAATATCCCTAGGGACCTCACTAAAGTTTTCGCATCCTAGTCTCCAAAGGTTAACTAAACCTTTCCTCTGATACCAAATTTAGAGACCCAAAGCTTGAAATACATATAAATTACATTAATTTTGTGGAATACTTAATACATAACAAAAAACAGACACCAAAGGACCGTAATAGTTTAGTGTCTTTGGAAACTTGGAACATAATCTTCTAATCTTGGTGAAAGATCTTCAACATCTCCCATAAAGATCTTCCCTTTTTTTTTTCTTACCTAAAACCTTTCTTTATATCCTGGGGGAAAGATAACATATAAAGGGTGAGCTCAAATGCTCAGTAAGGGTAAGCATGGAGAAAATAAAACAAACCATATACATTTGAACTTCAAAACATGAACATAAAGTTTAAACATCAAAATATTGAGTTGTGAAATAAATCTTGGCAGTACGTAAGACATAGATCATAAAGGAACAAAAATCACGGTAAAAGAGTATGTGAATAAAACATTTAATTGTGGCAAACCATTAATCACATGATATGATTTCCATAGTAGCCAATACATTGCTGCCAAGACCATCTTAGTGGACAAATTCCCTTTCTAAATTGAGTTCACTCCTCATTCCAGTCCTATATCACTGAATCAGATTAACTTAACGTTCCAGCCATGTCTATATCATGAGATAAAAATATTTACCCAATGAATTGGAGGGATATATAGGTCCCACCCATCTTATATTGATATCATTCTTTCGTGTGCCACAAAATAAACATACATCATTCATAATAACCCAACAAATAAAATGAGTTTCATAAACATCATCCCATCATAACATAATCCATATAAATGTAATGGATATCATTTCATCATAAGAAAAATCAAACCATATAAATAATAGATACATTATACTTGAAACATAAACATACTTAATAAAGTCATCTTAAATAGAAAGTAGTTTTGATGAAACACAAAAATAAATTCTTGAGGAAAATATCCTTTCTTATTTAAAATCATTTTCTTTTCTCAAAATGCTAGGAAATTTTAAAAGAAAAGTATTTTGTTGAAAATAATCATGAAAACTTATAGAACAATCTTCATGAAAATTAGGTGTTATGAAACCGTAAAAATCTGTTCATGTCGTATAATTTAAAAAAACATTCTCCTCGTACTTTTGTCAGAAAAGTCAAAAAGTACCACGTATGGTAAACAAAAGAATGATTCCTTATATAACACAAAGTAAAAGTCAAAGAGGGGTAAAAATTACTTTAAACATACATGGAAGAATATTAACCACTTTATGAAAATTTTTTTTATGGACATGGATGAAAAATATAACCCCAGTAAATACTTACATATAAGCAATCTCGAATAAAAATGAGATTGAAAAATTATCCCTTACCTTAGGTCTGATATGATTCGTACGTATCCAAACCTCTTTTATAATTATTTAAATAATTTCATTGACTTATTATAGAATCATATTCATTGTTATGATATCATATATGTTTCACTTATGACTTTATATTACCCGTTCTTTTGTAAATTCCATGTTTAAGCAGCGTTTTGGGTAAAATCATTTTATTTATCGTACGTGTTTGGACTTGTTGTTCTTGATATTATTATTACTTATATCAAGATTTACTTACTTCCAGAATTTAAATAATGATTTATATATCATATATATTCAGTATATAAATATATATAATAGATAGATGAATGAAATGAAATACACAGTTTATGGAGAGGGTAGGCCGTACGTACGCATGAACCCTGTTTTCCTTTCCTTATTGACTTGAATGGAAGTAAGTAAATGAAATATATATAAAAATAAATCCATTAGCTTCATTATTCCATATATTTAATTATTATTCATTATATATACTTTAAAATCATTCTTGAATGGTTAACATGGAGAATGAATTTCATCGCGTCGTGGAGACGGTAATCCGTACGTACACACGAGCGATGATATCATTCCCATAATTATTGAATGGAATTGGAGTGGATGATATAATATCTCAGAATCCGTATGATGTTATAATAACCATATATAGTTATTCTTTTCACCATTATACCAATCCAAGTAATGTGGTGGTGGAAAAACTAATTACACCACGGTGTGGAGACGGTATTCCGTACGTACGCACACGCAGTGATTTTGTTTTCTGTAGGATGGATAGAAGGTGAAATGGGGTTGTTTAATATTTATAATAACATATAATTATATTAGTGATACTGATGTTATTAATTTATAATGAAAAAACTAAATAAGAAGAAGTTATAGAATAAAGAAACTTGAAAGAATCAGTGGAAGAGATTACCTCTTCTTCGACGCACCTCTTGCAAGCTTCCTCTTAAGGCACTAGAGTTGGTATTTTGACGAGACCAGAACATCTATAATGTTTATAGAGAAGTTTAGAAGGGAAATGGGCCAGGGTTGGCCGAGCTTTAAGGCTCAAAATTGTGTGAGGAGGAGAGGGAGGAGGTGCCCTTTTATAAAGGATGAGAGAGGCATCTTTGGAAATCTCAAAAATATTAATTTATAATAAATCAAAACCCACATAAAAACCTCCAAAAATGAATCATATTCTAATATTAGATGATATAGGGTTGTAATATCATCTACCAATAAAATTTATATATGTTGGAAATTTATTTTAAACCTTATCAACTTGATTTATCCTTATTTAATCTATTTAATTTTATTTGTGGTAATAAGATTCTAAATTTTAAATTGTTGTGAATAATTATTTATGTATTGTTAATTGTCCATAATTGGATCATTTATAAAATTTTAGACAATATAAATTTTAATTTATAAATTTTAAATATTTTTGGGATTTTTAAACAATTTTATATTATGTTATTTTTATAAAATAACAATAGTGTCAATTTTGACACTATTCATTTATTTGAATTTAAATAAAATCCACACAGAGGATATGTTCAAAATAAAATATTTAATAGATTCATAACTTGTAAAATTTATCTATAAAATTCATTTATAACATTAAATAGTTCATATAATATTTATTTTAATATTTTTAAAATAATTTATTTGATATTTCAATCAATAAAATAATTTAAACATTACTGTTGTGTTACATTTGATGATAATTATTTAATCCCTAAAAATTATAAATAAAATCAAATGATGTAGATAATTTTATTATATTTATGGATATTATTCATGTTCTAAGTTTCATGAAGTTTATCACTAAATTAAAATTCTTATACTTATAAGATTTAAGAGAGTGACATGTTGTCACTTTCTTTAGTTTTAATAATAATTACATCTTTTTCATGGTCAAAGGTCCATGAAATGAATCTATTCCAACCCTTAGGTGATGTGGTTCGACTTTTATTAATCCAATAGAATTTTGGAATGTGTTAGGGTAATTTTACAATCTTATTTTTACCCTTAATTACCCGATTTACCTTTAACTGTAGTAAATAAAAATTACCGTAGTTACTATTCATAATATCAAAAAAAAATAAAAGTAACCTATTAACATAATTTGGACCCACTGAATCCAGATATGGAATAAATTTTTTTAAATTCAAAAATCATAAGTTTCAGTAATTAATTTAAAATTAATCATGTTTTTAAGAAAATGGTTTTTAAAAGTTAAAACATTTTCAAAGATTGAAATGTTTTTACATATGAATTCAATAGAAAATTAATGGTAATGAAATGAATTTTTATTAAATGTTAAAAATATATTCTATTTATAATTTAAAACCATTCAATATTATAAATTATCCATATAAATTATCTCGATGAAAAAAGTTTTTTTCAATTAAAATTTAGCATATTTTTACTATTCATCGAAATACGAAACTTATCAGAAAAATATCAAAAATTTATCCAAAGTAAATTTTTATATCCTAATTCCTAAGAAGAATTTTTTATTGTAAATTTGAACTTATAAACATGTCAAAAATTAGATTTAAAGTGGGTGCGCCATCAAAAGGTGGAAAAACTGTATTTTTTGAAAAATAATTATTTACCAGAAAAATTTAGTTTGTTCTCATACCATGTTCTAGAAAATGTTTAATATGAATAATAATGTTATAAAATTCAAAATTTAGTTTATACTATTCATAACGGCTAGTTCATAATAATATTATAACCATATATCGTTGTTTAGCGAAACCTGGTATTGCGTACAACACACGCTATCGAGGAAGGTCGCGATTGCGTGTAATGCAAGCCAAGTCAGGGTTGCGTGTTGTGAAAGACTAATTCGTTGTTTTGTATAACATAATCCAACCATATTTCATTTATACATTGAATATATATATATATATATATATATATATATATATACACTCAATGTTTCGTAGAATATCTACTATCAAACGAACTTGAAATTGTGTGTAACATAATCCAAGAATAGTGTTGCGTATACTACAAGCTAATACAGTGTTGCATATAGCGCAAGGTAATATTGGTGTAGCGTACAATGGAAGATATAAAAAAAATAATATATCTCAAAAAATCTCGGGGTGTTACAAATTCTTCCATCTATAAGGCCTTAGAGGCGCCTCTGTTTGGTGGAAGCAAGCTGACTGCAACTTCGGGTAAAGGGTGGAAAAGTCTCCTCTCCCTTACTTTCCACCACCCTAGGCCTTCCATACTCATGTGGGATACTTTTTAATTTTGGGAGATTGACTCAAGACTCTTTAAATCCCTATTTAAGGTAGTTGAAGTGGATGATTTGATGATCTTTTGAGCTTCCTTTGATTGTAATGTTATGCTGCGATTTTTTTGTCTCAAGTTTGTCTTTCACATGTAAGTTGTTCAATTAACTTTATTTTGTTAATAAAAGTTATTCTTATCATATTATTATGTAGTTCCTAATATCACTTTTATTCTTTTGGTTCAAGGTGTGAATTTATTCACACCAAACCTTGTGAAATTATCACACAACAATTGAGTGATCGTTATTTCAATATTTTTTTACTTCTCCATTTCCTCCCTCATGAGTCTACTTCCTTCTTCCATTGAAACCATATAATAAATGGAAAGATAACCCACTTATGGGTTGATCCAAGGGAGTATAAAGGGGCTTGTTGGATGTTATTTATCACCCCATTAATGTATAATCACTTCTTTTAATTGAGATTTTTATTTGATGATTTTTAAACTTCTTAATCCTTGTTGAATTTTAAGGCCACATACTTCAAGTGATAATAAAAAACTTTAACTTGGAGTGATCATAAATTTGATCCTCCAAGTGTATAGGTGATTAGTATTATGGTGTGTTGGTATAAAATCAGTAAGTGATGAAGTTTTTTGATCTCCTTAAATGAACTCATCTTAAATATAAAAAATTGAAATAATTGAAAAGGGAATACGTCCAATCCACCCCAAGTGATAACCTAGGATCAACTCATTATTTTAAATTGTATTCACTTAAGTCTCTTATAGTTCACCTAAACCCATATAAAATCAACCCATGTTGTCCACTTCATATCAAAAAATAGTCCATAGAATTTATTTGTCTATAGGTTTCTTCTTAGGTCTTTGAGGATTCGACAACCCAAGATAAACTACAAACACAGTTATACCTTCATCTCTTGGGTAAATTTGCGCATGAATCATCATCCATAAACACCACAAAAAAGAATCCATATATCTCTAAAATATATGATTCATAAATACCATAAATACTTCTGGTGCATTCCTATGACCGAAATACATGACTACGTATTCATAGTGGCCATATCTACTTCTGAAAGCTGTCTTCAGAATATATTCCTTCTGAACTCGTAATTGTTGATATCCTAATAGAAATTCAATTTTAGAGAACCACTGAGCACCCATCAATTGATCAAAAAAATCATCAATGTGTGGAAGTGTATATACATTTTTTATCTTAACTTGATTATGTTTATGATAATCAATGCACATCTAAAGAGTTCCATCTTCTTTCTTCAGGAACAAAACTGGTGCTGCCCATGGAGGCGTACTTGGATGAATGAAACCTTTGCTTTCCAAATCATTAAAATGAACTTTCAATTCCCTTAACTCTGTTGGTGCCATCCTATAATACATAAGGTAAAAAGGACTAGTCCTCGGGAGGAGATCAATTATAAACTCCACTTTCCTTATAGGTGGTAACCCTAAGAAGTTATTGGGAAATAAATCTAGAAATTGAACTAAAAATGGTGGAAAACTGATATCCTCAATATATTCTATAGATTAAAAGGTCAATGTCGCCAATTGGTAAGAGGTTGTTCCTACTTCTTGTGCCAACAAACCTGTTTCACCTGTCTTTAGAACCCACTGTCCTCTAGAGCGATGCTCGACACCATCCTCAGTTGTAAAACTAACTATTCTGTTATAACAGTAGATGTGAGTGTCAAATATTTTTAACCAATCCATACCTAGGATTACATAAAATACATCCATCTCCAACACTGAGAAGTCCCACATTAGATCAGCTCCATCAACAATTATATAACAAGATATACACACAAATTCTTGACATTCTCTTTTACCGAGAAGCGTTTGAAATTTTAACATGGAGGACATCATCTCAAGTTTTAAATAAAGAAAATCAACAACATGAGAAGCAATGAAGGAATGAGATACATGAGTATAAAACAACACTTGTATAAGGGTAGAATTCAATAGAATCATACCTCTCATGATAGATGGTCTAACATGATCATCCACAATCACATTCTCAACTTCATACAATTGCTTCATTTCTACAGTCTTCTCCTTGTTTCCTTGAAAATATTTCCCTTGAAGAGGAGTCATGGTGTTCCTAGAATCACCATGGCTAACCATGTTCTGCTGATGAGTCTGATTTGGTTATCCTTGCCCTGTTGAAGCATATGAGGCTTGCGACACCTGAGAAGTGTCTCGAGCACCTAACCTCAGAGAACTGTGACAATAGCACTGAATATTCCCCATATACATGCATTTATGGAATAATATAGGTTGTTTCATACACTCTCACTTCATGTGGTCAAGAGAACCACATTGAAAACATCTTTCTTTTATCTTGGGTTGTGGAGGAAGGTTCACAGATCCATTAATTTGATTCTAATTCCCAATCATACCTTGAAAATTGGTGTCCCTCTTTCACTTGATCATAACATTAGAGTTCTCACCATTTCCCATAGGTATCATGACACTTCCTACTCCCATAGCTCTTGAGAAATCCTATTCAACCACCGTCTCTCTTTTCACTATCTTTGTATAATCTGTAATATAGAGCATTGCGATATTTGAGTGAATCTCCTACCTTAGCTCTGATTCTAAGATACATGCCTTCAAGGCTGCACTTGCTGCAACTTCAGGTAAAAAGTGAACTAAATTCATGAATTTATCCACATAATCTATGACCAAGAGATTTTCCTAATTCAGGCTAAAGAAGTTCTTCGTTCACTGGATCCTAAATGTATGAGGATACAATTTTTTAGTAAACAATTCTTAAAAATACTCCCAACTAAGACCTTGATCTAGTTTAGCCTGCACCTCTAGATCCCACCACTGGCATGCAAGATACTGAAACATATATGTTTCTAGATTAACCTCCAACTCTACTGGTGTGCCGATGAAATCAAAGATACAAATCATCATGTTCATCCACACCTCCAACCTTTTGGGTTCAGAATCACCCCAAAAGATGAGTGGATTATGCTTCATGAACTAGATGGAATGATCCACATTCCTTGGATCATACCTCTAGTTCCTTTTTTCTACATCTTAAAATGCCTGGACAATACTTTTAACCAACTCTTGGTTAACTTGTGGCTCAGGTGAAACCACATTCTTCACAGCTTCTTCTGATTGGTTTCTACAATGCCTACCAGGTGCCATTTTCTAAAAAATAACAAAATCTTTAAGTATCACTCTATATAAACCGATAGATTAGAATTTGAAATTATATCACATAAACTATCACAACATTTCTTTCAAAAACAAAATTTTCTAAGTTTAACCATTTTTAAAAAATACATTCCTACTTTTGGAAAATTAAACCATTTTCAAAATGCATCAATCATTTTTTTTCAAAATCTTTCATTAAAAAACAATTGAAACATTTTTCAAAAATTTCACATTTTCAAAAAATCATAAATCATTACTCGAAATAAAATATGAAATCTTAGTGGGAATTCATTCTTATACAATGCATGTCATGCTCGTATCATTGGGTAAACCTATGACAATGAGATTTTAATATCCTATAAGTGTATCCAAAACAATTATGCACCCAAATCTCTGGTAACTTGAAGTTCAACATAAAAAAGTTAGATACATCTTTTTATGGTCTACATTTCAAGTCCCGACAATCCCACTCCTTTATAATATCACAACCCAAGGAATAGACAAGAACAAATTTCAACTCCAAGACCAAGAAAACTGATGACTACTTATTCCATAAGGAAAGGAACAAGCTAATACCACTTATCTCAAACAAGATTTTGGATCTAACAAACTGATACCATTTTTAATTACCCACCTATTCTTAATGGATTAAAAATATAATGAATCATTACTAGGCCTTAAGCAACATCACCAAGATGAAAAAGGCTATAAATAAATGTCAAAGTATTTCAAATGCAATTGAGGGACGATTTAAACTTTTAGAACTAAAACCATTAACCCAACAACTATAACCAACCAACTCACTATATGATTCATGAATAAATTAAATACAACTCAACCACTTCATTTATATAAAAACCTCACCAAAGTGTACTACATCAGAAGACAAGTAACTATCAAATAAAATAGTGTAAAACAACCAAAGAAAACTCCAAGATGATAACAAGACTCTATGCTTCACAATCTCCATGATCCAATATCACCAAAAAACCCAAGTATCATGAGGTGGTTCTAAAGAAATGTGAAACTTTACCTTTTCCCATGTCTCAGAAGATAGCATATGTAAAATCACCAAAGTTCCAAAGTGGGGGTGAGTATAAAACTCAGAATGTTTTCCCCATTTACTTCTTTACTCATGCCACTTGGATAGAAAGTTTAACAACATTTATATAAAATAATTTATATAAAACAATTCCCCAAAACAATTTATAACTAAATATAAACTAGTCTTAAAAACATTTAAGATGAAATGTAAACAAGTGATAGTTAAAACAATTTTATAGCAAATAAAATTTCCAGAAGAACAACCAAAAAAGGATTTAAAACCATTTCTCAATATCATTTTGGAATAAAAATTCCATTCCACTTCACAACACACCCAACCATGCTTGCAACCTGAAACTCCCTATACTTGCGGGCAGTGAGTTATCCTTCCACTAAGCCTTCACTTAAGGGACCACTTTGATAGGTTTAATTCATGACCATATCCATCCCAACCATTTTATGGGGGTTCTTCATGCCCTTATCCATCCTAATTCATATGAACACACACCACAAACCATGCCAAACACATGCCAAATCCAAGTGTGTTCAACTAATTCAATAAACCCGTTATTTTATTGAAAATCATGCATCAAGACAATTCAAAAAAATCATTTAATTTCAATAAAATCATTAATTTTATTTATTTTTTAATAAAATCAATGCATCCTAGTTCTATAAAATCCTCATTTTAAAACCAAGAACAAAATCACATTTTTAAAAACACCCAATTTTCAAGATTTCCACAATTTACCAAACCGTCACTAAAGAGGGTTTCCAAAAATTCTAAAACATCAAATTCATAATAAATTTAACATAATAAAATCAGTTTGAAATCATTCCAATCAGTTATAATAAGAAGAGTCAAGAGTGAAGACACCAACCTCGATCAATTTGGCAAAAACTGAAAATGGATGAAGAATGCTCAAGAATCCGGGTCAATTCTCCACGAAACCACATTAGATATCTTCTCCTAAAATGATCAAGACCAAATATAAACTTATTTGGAATAAATAAACTTATATATACCCATAATGATCATATATATGATAAATCAATAGGATATTATAAGTAGATCTAAGTAGATCTAAGAAAATATGACAGGAACAAAGAAGAATGATGACATACCTCAGGAATTGGGATTCTAAATGCCAAAGGAAGGATCTGAATTGATCCCAATTTTCTTGGGATAAGTTATAAATAATTTATTGGATAATAATATAGAATTATATCTGAATAGGAGGAAAAAATAATCCTATAGAGTAAAAAACGTGTGAGATCCGCTTTTTTAGGATCTCACTTTAACCATGTGCACAGTTAATTAGAAAGGTTAGACAAACCATGCACTAACTATGTGTTATCTACTATCTATTTAGACCCTCTCATGGACTACTTTCATTTTATCCCTAATCATGCACACACCATGCTAAATCAACCATCCAACATCTTCCAAAGTGCATGGTTTCTCTTAAGATTTCTGCTTGGTTTAGACAAACCATACACAATCTACGTGCTTCCCCTTTAGCCCCAAAAATCATTGAAAGTTTCCCAAACTCTCCCAACATTTATTATTATACTTTATATACATAAAAACATAAATAAAGGGTTATATACCAGAAACCGGGGGTACTAAAACCACTTTGTAACTTTTTAAACTCATAAACCTACAATATCAGAAATTGTGGATATTGAATAGGAAGGGTGAATGTGCTTTATGAAGATATTTTGAATAAGTTGGTTTATCATTTTGATAGTTTTTATTAGACCTTTATCTTCTTCCCTTCCACTTATTCATATATAATAGAATTCATTAGTTCAGACATTTTTTCATTAAGTGGTAAAGGTTTAACATGAAAAATAAATTAGAAATGAATACCTACTTGTCGACATTTTTTACAAAATTTGATAGTCATGATATGAATGTTACGATAGCCTAATCAATTTTATTAATATCTAAATAATCTATTAGAATATGTAGTTTGACATTGGGATCATAAGATATGATAATACCCACTATCACATGACCTATTAGAAGCAGTCTGTTGTGTAGACTATCATATTGGATATTAAACATGGTTTCCCACACAATAAAGCAATGGGTGGACGTTGATAGATATAAATCACAACCATTTTCATCCTTTAGAATATTTTTACATGAAAGGTATCAATGTATGTATAATTCAAATTTCATAGAAACAATTATGAGAATATTTAGTACCACATCTAAGACAACTCTTTGAGGGGAATGGATCACCTCAAAGCTGGTGGGGCTGGGGTGGGATTTTTATGCGGTGGTTGTTCTTGAGATGCTTACACTCTTTGCTTCCCCACCATAACATTTTCTAGAAACTCAAAATGCCAATGAAATTTTTCTTCAAGGGCAGCTAATCATTCTTTCACCTATTCCATTTCTTTATCTTTATCCCCTTATTATTTTCTTTTCTCAAAATATTTTTAGAGTGTCACCCCAAAACCCACATCTCCGATGTGACCATACTATTCTAGACACTTCAAGGCCACCGATAGTAAATGTTCATCCGGTATAGGTTTTTGATGATTTTTGTGTCTAATTTGGATAGAAAATATAGGAAAATACGTAATCATTGTTATGTAATAGTGATTTAAAGCAAAAAATATATTATATCATACTTAAACATGATTCCCACACTTCTTATGTGTTTTCATCTATTAGTATCCCATATTTTTTTAGACATGCCTTCTTCCATAACACATGACGTGTAATGGAAGTGGATTTGAATTTAGATTCATAAATATGTATATAAATAGAGGAACATAATTATGTTGTTGTTTCATGTCAAATAAAACTATTACAGTCAATTTAAAATACACACCATTTTGTCAAGTGAAGCGTACCCCATCCTTGCTTTACGGTAGGGGTACATTGATTTTGCTACCTGTTCCTTATTTTCAGTACTCAGTTGCTATTTCATAAATTAAAAATTCCTAATCAAAGTAATAAATACACATATTTTCTAACTATTTATTACTAGATACAATTTACTTGAATAGATATATCTTCACAACTTCTAGTAAACCCATCCCACGTTGTCTGGATTATCAAGTGTGCATACATATATAGTGGGTGCAGGTTTATTTTTCCTTTAGTATCTTTCAGATGAAATTTTATTAGAATTGTGTGAAAGCCTCTGCAGGCCTTTATAGGAAGCATTAACACAAATTTATTATAAGAGTCATCGACAATAAATGCACTCTACAGGTGATAATGAAGAGTAATTCAATGTTTCATTATTTTATTTTTTAGTAAAATAAAGAAATGATATCATAATATTACCATAATTTATTTCCAAATTAGTGTCTTAATCATGGGAACAACATGTTTCCATGAAGATACATTAATCATCATGTGTTGCTGAGTGGTGAGCCCAATGAAACTACTGAACATGGCCTTGTTGTGGTTAACAGGATGGCTGTGCATATTCCATATGACCTCAAATTTTATGCCTTTGAGTTTCGCCTTAATAATTTTTACTAACAACATCATACTAAGATGATCCTATTTTTTCAGTGACATCAGTTTTTATCCATATACCATTTCCTTGGGTTCAATGTGATCAATATGTTGTTCCTTTAGATTGGTATCATTGAAAAGTGCAGTAGGTCGTTGTTCGTTTACACTGGGAGCAACAATAGGTTTCGAAACCTATTTTTCTTCATGATTGGGAGAATCAACACGTGTAGGAGTCATTATCTTTAGAAGTGGTTCAACATTTAATTTTGATTTCATAAATATAGTAGTGAAAATATAACAAATATTGGTAACACAATGTATATTATAAAAAAATATAACCTGATTATTAAACTCTTTTTTTAAAGGTTGAAGTGATTTGACCCCTCTATCGAGTATCCAAATCCCTTCATTGTGGTCTCCTCTAACATAAAATACCCCTTCTACATTGGGACTTCTATGAAATGATTATGAATTCCCAGTGAAAGGTTTATTCTTAGATGAATTTTCATCTGACCCTTCAGTGGTTTTGGTCGATAATAGAAAAATTGACCACTTTCAGTTTGCAGGATCTGAAACATAAAATACTTGTATTTCTTATGATTATATTATAAATGGTTTTTTGTACCATTCCTTACTGAAATCCATTTTCAAGAATCCCAATTCATCTATTTTAACATTACTCATGTTATCAACCCACTTTTATTGAAAAGTCATACTTGAAATGTTTTATAATCCAACTCTTATATTTTTTTGATAATGCCAAAGTATAAAATATTCACATAAATTGGATTTCTGTCCTTGGTACTTGATACATGCATCACTTTGGCCACAATTGTAACTCCACTATTTTGCATGGTATTATATTTATCATGTTCATTTTTACAATACAAATAACCATTAATTACATAACCATTATAAGATAATACAAGAACACTTGGTCCTCTAGCTAGCCATCAAAGTCGTTCTGAAAGTGAATCTGAATTTTCATCCGACTTCTTAAAAATATAGTCTCGAAACCATCCTATAAACTTTTGATTATGTGTATTTGATATCTATATTTCATCTCTTGATGGATTCAAATGCCTAATAATTTCTTACGGGTTTCAAAATATGGGGAAACCTATAAACTCTTATGAAAAATGTAATGGTGGGACTACTTATGATTTTTAATAGTAATTGCGATGACATATATTCTATAAATTTCTTTACCCACAAGCCTCCCAATGTGATGAGATTTTTGTATACCAATTCTTTCCACATCGGACAGGTAATCAGTACATAATTCAACAACTTCCTCAACAATATATCGCTATGCAATACGACCCTCTAGATGTCTTCTATTTTTGATATACCCTTTTATCTTCATTTACCATTAAATGGGGTACATCCATATATAATGTATAATAACACATAGTTGAATCTCTCTCACCAAGTGAACCATCAAGTGAACCATCATATCAAAGAATGTCAGCAGGAAGAACATTTCCAATTTACATAATATTATGGAAATTTCTTTTTTCATAGTTGGATATTACTTCAAGTCTATAAATTTTATGAATATAAATTTTAAAAGGAAATAGATCATGGTTAATGTCTGATGAACATTCTTGAAAAATATGCAATGTAAAACAACGAACATTAGATCTTGCATCAAAACATGATAGTCATGTGATTTCAAACCCTTTAACTTTAAATTCATAATTGAAATGATATTCTTGATATTAGATGAATACCCCTTGGAATATTTACAATATTTAATAAGTTTAAAAACTGATATCTCTCTTTCTTGGAAAATGTGTAAGTAGCTAGAGGAAAAAAATTCCATTTTTCATCGTTCAATGGAACCAACTCTTCCCGTATTCCCATGTCAATCATGTCCAACCTAGATTTAATTCCATACTTTTTTTCCATGTATATTTAGTAATGTTCCAAAGAAACCATCAAATACATTTTTTTTCAACATGAATAACATCATTAAAATATCTGGAATATATAAAATTTCATTATGGTAATTAAAAAAAATTGATCAATTTTTTTCAACCATTTTTGTCAAGTTTTTCAAAAAAGGTTTACCAAAATCAGTGTCCATATATTTTACTTTAGCAAATAGTTGATCACCTATTAGTGGATATGGCATTGTATGTTATTATGAATTCCCATTGAATGATATCATCCAGTATCGATACTTATGTCACCAGGGTAGATATATGAGATGTCCTAGAAACATAGTCTTTGATGAATGTTTTAACCTAGTTGACTGTATATATCGTTCACAAATGAGACACCCATGAGTTTCTTTCATTATATATCCCCAAAAAATTCCATAATTAGTGAAGTAATTTATCATCCCATACAAAATAGATCTCAACGTGAAATATTCATTTCTATAAGAATCATACAACATAACACCATAATCCCAAAATAATTTAAAATATTCAATCAACAGATCCAAATAAACATAAATATCATTACCCGTTTCTTTTGTTCCAGATATAAGTATAGATAACATAATTTATTTTTGTTTCATGAATAACCACAATGTAAAGTTATAATTTATCAACATAATTGGACATGTACTGTGAGTACTACTTTGAAAACCTATAAAATTTACTCTATCTATAAATAGTTCAAGATAAAGGTTTCTCAACTCATTTCCAAATTCAGGATACTCATGATCAATTCTATTCCACTAAAGATAGACTGTTTGGTGATGAAGTTTCTGATATTTATTTCTTGTAACTATCTTCCATATCAATTTTCCTACAGTCTTATCACTTCTGTATAGGTACTTAAACATCATAATTATTGGAAAGTACCATACAACTTTTATAAGACCTAATTCATCTTTATTGTGTTGATAAGAACCACACATTGGGAATTCTTTAAGTAATTTTTAATACTTTTGAAATAGTATATAGTCATTTGGACAAACATGTTTTATTTTAGTGATCATACCTATTGAATATAGCATTTTTTAGTGTCATATGTTTAGCTAGGAATCCCATTATCATTCAAAAGAGAAAACAATTCAGTAAAACTGGTATCCAACCTGAATGGCCCAAATGCCTTCATTTTTTATCCATTTTTGATAATCCTCCTTTTAAGGGTTTAAGGGGAACCTTTGACATTAGAGGAACCAATGTTCTTAAAGGAATTCATTCATTACAGACTATGATTGCTTGAAACAACCCCTCCCCAACGTCTGTATCGTGATCAACTCTCCACCTTTGCATGGATGTATGACTAGAAGTCTTGTGCAGAGGTGAACATGAATGATACCGATAGAAAATGACATAATCTATAATTATTCCAAATCTGTTAGCTCTGCTATGGTGAATGTTCCTTACTCTAAATCATCTTCTGGGGCTTGTTCCTTGTAGAATCTGTTTGGTAGCATATACACATCAAGTGGCTCGAAGGCCTTGAGGTGGCCCGAAGGCCTTAAGGTGGACCTAAATACTTACTACCTGAAGGTATGGGTGGTACTAAGGCCTTAAGGACTCTAGGAACAAACCGCTGGTCTGAAGGTGAATAGTTCCAGGTACTACAGTATCGAACAGTACATGCTACAATGCCTACTATAGTGCTTTCTATAGTACTGCTACAGTACCCAGAATTATGCCTCTGCCCGAAATCGAACTTGGGTCTCATGGATGCACTTGAAGAGTCCTCACCAACTAGGATGAGGCTCACGTACCAGTAAAACTAGAATCAATTTATTCATTTATAGATTTTAAAGTATAAAGATTTAGTATGGATAATAATGCTGTATATTTTTCACAACCAGCTTAAAATGGTGTCTTTGCACATGTCTTTAACTTCTCAAACAATTTTAGATAATCATGAAGTTCATCTTCAAATTTCATTATCATTTCCACAATAATATATTCATCATCCTTCACACCCATAATCATGTCCTTGATATAGTCTTCTTCATTACCCATACTTTTAATCATTCTAGATGATCCAAAAAAATGTACTACTGTTATCCCAGTCACTAGTTACATTCAATTTTTCTCCATGTTTAGTACAAAATTTATAACTATGATCTGTTTTGTGATAGATCAAGTGGTATTCCAACTTCTCTAGACTAATTAGTCTTGAATAAAAATATATTAAACATGGAAAAAGGATTTTATAAGGGTCACATGCATGATAATTTTCAAATTTGATGATATCTTTCGCCCCATATTCATACTCTTTTTTCATATGATTTACATCTATCAATTTTCGATTTATATACATATTATTTGATTTTTTAATATTAATATTTATAAAAATAAATAAATACACAAAATGGGTCTTTCAAATAATGGGAACCCAACATTTTAATATTTTAAATAATATCATCATGCTTTGAAGGAAATGGGTAATTGAATTTAAGAAAAGAACTACTCCACTGGTGGTAGGTGTTATCTTCAAAATTCATCAACAATGTTCACCGGTACCTAGTATGGGATGAATACTGCTCAAAGTAGTTCATGCAACATTGGTGAATGTCTAGAAGATATGGGGGATGATTCTTAGGAAACACAACGCAATAATAACTATTCGAGAGATGAAGTTGATGAGGATAAAAATTATTATTGCATTTTATTTCCTCAGACCCACACCCTTGGAAGCTAACACAAAATCAGAGAGAAGTTGTAGTTGTGGAGGAATCTACTAATTTATACCATGTAGGTGATGTTGGATGAAAAGTAGGTTTAGGAGTTTCAATGGGGTTAAACATTAAATCATCTTTTGCAGAAGTGAGGTCATGATAGATATCCTATGGGTTAGATAGAGTTAGTGACATTATCTTTCCATAGTGTTATTATCAATCTATATTATTTAAGAGATGATATTATGTGCATCTAGGAGTACTTTGAAATTTAATATGATCATATAAATATAGATAACACCCTTTATGAGTAAACCATAGTCTACTGATGCAATTATAAAAAGGAATCGAATAAGTTCCCCCTTAGATACATTGTTGAACATGAAATCCAAAAAAAAAATCTAATTTTGAAACTCATTCAACACTCAATTAAAAGAATACATCCAAATTCTATATATTATGATTTAAAACATAACATTTCACATATAATAAAATAAATCATAATTATCCAAATGATTTTTTTTTGAAAAACTACTAATCATATTACAAAATTATAAAATTATAAAAGTATAATTTATAGAAATAAAATTTATGAAAGTATAAAAGTATTAAACTATTGATAAATTTTAAAAAGTATATTGGTGTAAAAGTATAAATTAAAAATGTATATATATTTATATCAGTATTATATACATATATTGAAGTATAAAATTATATAAAATTTATAAAATAATATATATTTTAAAGAAATATGCATAATTTATAAAAGTATATAAATTTATAAAACAATCTAAAAGTACATATATGTTATAAAAGTATACATAATTTAAATAATTATATAGTTTTAAAGATTTATAAAAGTATAAAATTATAATATATTAATGTAAAATTTATGAAAGTATAAAAGGATAATAATTTACAATGAATAAAACTATAATTGCATATTACTTTATAAATCTAGAAAACTATAAAAGTATGAATAATTAAAAAAAATATATTTAAAATATATATGTATATATGATCTATTATAATATTTATAAAATTATATAAATTTATAAATGAATAAAATTAGCAAAGTATGTAACCACACTAAGATATGTAAGTGTGAATATGGAGTTTACATAAAGGTAATCAGGTGGTATATAAGAGTCATTTCTACTAATAAGGGATGATATTTAAGATTTATTTTCATGACTTGAGGGTTCATTATCTTACTATTTGAGTTGAAGAGTCAACCACACCTTGTATTGGTGGTCATACTGGGAAGGAAAAACTTAAAAGTTTATTAGTCTTAAAATATGATTGACATTTTAGTAAAAATATCATAGAGTATCTAATTTAATTTGAGTTTACGAATTATTCTAATATATTAATAAAGATTAACCTAAATTTAGGAATCGATAATAATGTTTGTTTAAAAAATTTAGTAAAATATTCTTTTATCAATTAAGATTTTAAGTAAAAGAAATTAACATTTAATTGAATTTTAGAGTACAAAAATTTTCTTCAAATCATTTTACATATAATTGAATAATAATATTAATTATACAGTGTTTAGAAATATACAACAATATTTAATGAATAATCAAAATATACATTTGAATAAAACACATAATGTTATAAAATATTTCAAAATTTCTTTAAGAGTTACATTAAAAAACATATTATATCACACTTATTTGTAATTTTTTAGTTAAAATTTCTTGAATTTAATTCATATATTTAACATGATAAAAATATATTCAATTAATTAATATAAGTATCCAACAATAATATTCATTTTAAAAAATTTAGAATGATTTTAAAAAATATATGTTAAGAATATATAATTGAAAATTTAAACATGGCTTATTAAATTCTTGGTTAAAAATAAGTATAAATGTTTAAAAAAAGACATTTATTTTGATACATTGATTATTTTTCTCATTTCAATTCTTTATATCGAATATATTTTGTGGGATCAAACTAAATTTCACTCCACTAAAATTCTTTTGTTTCCTTAAAAAATTATGCAATAGTAAATTCAATTTAATCCGTTAAAACTAAAATTAATATATAATAATTAATTTAAAATAATAAAACAATATAAAAGAAGTTATATATATTGGGAAAACTTATATGGGTTGATGGATGATAGGAATATGGAACTGCTTACTACATTCCTTAGTTGTGAGATCGTGTGATCTCATTCTAGCCATGAAATCGCAGGAAAACCTCTACTTTTGAGATCACCCGAATGAATTTTAATAATATAATCTGCTAATATAGTTACATGATTTTCTATCCCCAATCCCTACTAGAAAACTAGGTTTATCTATCACTAGATAAAATCTGAGTTAAAGGGGGTCTTTAATAGCGCTAAAAAAGCACTGTTAAAGGGGGCCCTTTATCAGTGCTAAAAAAAAGAACTAATAAAGGGTGGTCCTTTATCATAAATTTTTTTCTAGTGCTGATAAAGGTTATATTTCATAAAAAATAGATATTTCATTAGAAATAATATATTGATATATAAATATATTCATATTGATATAATATGTTTTATATAAGGCTAAATAGACATTTACACTTAATATATAAGATAATTAGTGAAAATGGATTATACAATAATTATAAAATATTACTAATTAATAATTTTCTAATTATTATCAAGTAATAGTAATTTAATAACACCCAGATGACTTAAAATTTAAATGAATTAATAAATGGTCTAATAAAAGTTGAAAACATGACTTAAACTTCAAACAATCATAACTTTTGATCTAGATGTCTATTTGGGATCTACCGCATATAAAATCAAAGTCTTCGAAAATATCTAGACACTAATGATTGGGGGGAACCACTAATCACATTTTTTGAGGACAAAAAATGCCTAGAAGGCCTCTAAAACTATGTTTTTAGTCAGGGTATGCCAATTTTTTAACATTTGATGGAATTTGAGCCTCATTTAAGAGGGTATTATTGTCTCTATTTGATGGGGACTGAATTTATTCCTAGAGATTACACTCATATTGATATTATGATTTTGAATTTTATAATTTTTCATAATTTAGTTTTATTTATAATTAAATAAATGAAAATTTTATTTTATTTAATTATAATAAATCACTTGTATAAATACATATATCAACATATTTACAAAGAAATGCATTTTTTAAAATAAAAACTAAATATTTTTATTCATTTTATTTAAATTAAAAAAGTTTTCCATTTTATTTAACTTATAAAAATACACTAATATGTATATATAGCTTTACAAGTAATGTTTTTATATAAACATTTGTGCGTCAATAAAAAAAATATATGTATATGTATATTATAATATATTTAAATAAATAAACATTCTAAAAATGTATTTCAAACAATATCTAACCATTTTTACATTATAAAAAAATATGTAATGTTTATATATACATATATGTGTGTATTAATAAATAGATATATATTTATTTTATATTCTAGTACATGTAAATGAATATAATATATATATTTAAATAAATATAAGAATATATATATCACACACACAAACATATATTATATAAATGTATTTAAAAATAATCATATAAATATAAGAATAAAATATATATATGAAAATATATATATAAATTAACAAAAATATCATTAAACAGAAAACAAAACAATATGGTGCAGTGGTAAATGAATTCCATCTTCAAAGGAGATGTGCAAAGTTTGAATCCAGGTATGCACATGAGGCTGGAAATTTAGAAAGTGCTGTTGAAGGAGTGGTGGGGTGAAAAATGCTGATAAAGGCTGGGGGTGGAGCGGTGTTAAATGGGTTGTGAAAGTGCTGATAAAGGCGTTGGGCTCATAGAGGTTTGAAAAAATAGTGCTAAGAAAAAAAAATCTTAAATAGGTCTATTAACAATACATTTTGTGAGCACTGTTAAATCTTACACTTTGACACCGCTTGTATAGACAATGATTTAAAAGCGTTGTTGAAGTACATTTACTAACGCTATTAAAACCCAGTTTTATAGTGGTCTAATCCTTCATACATACACTCCAAAAATGCTATTAATGATGGGGACCTCCCACAGTTACTTGAACTTACACGGAACACCCACCTTCCCTCGCGATATGGTTTTCATGTGGGAAATTGGCAAGTAGGGGTGGTGCATGTGGTGAAGGGGTGGTGAGATGTGGTGATGGGGTGAGATGATGTGAAGAGATCCGTGAGGTGTAGGGGGTATTGCAATGTGGTGTAGGGGTGGGATGTGGTGCAGTGATTCATGACATACCTTAGATTTGGAATGAGAATGTCGGTGATGGAAGGAGTAGTTTTCAGTGAGAGCGACAACATGGCGACAATGGGGTTCAGTGAGAGCAATGACGGTGAGGGGAGTAGGGTTCGACAAGAGCGGTGGCACAACAACAGTGGGGTTTGGTGAGAGCGATGGTGGTGACACAAGTAGGGTTTGAAAGAGTGAAGGTAGTGCGGTTCTGTAAGAGCTTGAAGATGTACGAGAGAGAAGACATTCAGTTTGGGTTCTTTTATAAGAATGGCTAAAGCTTTTATCAACACTTTCCGAAAAATGCTAATAAAGACTAGTTTTATCAGCTCTAAAATAAAAAGTGTTGATAAAGATCTAATATTAATAATTTATTTATATTATTATATATATTATAAATTAATAAATAAATTTATAATTATAATTATAAATAAATATATTTATAATTTTTTGTATATATTTATAAATATAAAATTATATATTTATAAAATTATAAAAAATATATTTATTATATATATTATGTTTTTGGGGGTACCATTACAACTCAAACACACACAAACCACACACACACACAACCCTAAAAGGTAGGTCATAGCCTCCCTCCAATGGATAACCCACCCAACTAGCCACTTTTGTTACATCATATATATTGACCCGAAAGCCCAGTGACCATGAATCCCATTACATGACTTGTAGGCCCCAAATTTTGGCTCAAATGCCCATTCTGTGAATATTACTCGACTACTTCTCTACCTACTATAGTACTTTCACCACCGCCATCGCTACAATATCCACCATCGCTATAGTAAGTGCCGCCGCTACCCACTGCCACTACGGTACTCGCTGCAGCTATAGTATTGCTACAATACCCTCCACCCATTATAGGGTTTCTTTAAATAAATAAATATATTTATTTGTATTTATAACTACAAATAAATATATTTAAAAAATATTTATATATAATTATAAATATATAATTATACATATAATAAATATATTTATTATTTAAATATATTTATTATAATTTTACAGTTATTTAAATATGTATTTATTTATATATAATTATAATTGTAAATAAATAAATTTAAAATTTCTTTATATATAATTATAAATATAATAAATATATTTTTTATTTAAATATATTTCTTATAATCATATAATTATTAATATAAGAATTTTATTTATTTATAATAATTATTATAAATATATTTATTTAAAAAGTATTTATACATAATTATATATATATATATATATTAATATACAATTATAAATATAATAAATATATTTATTATTTAAATATATTTATTATAATTTTATAATTATTTAAATAAATATATTTATTTACAATTTCATAAATACTTTTAAATTAAATTATATATATTTATCATTGTATAATTAAATATTTAAATTACAAAATTATTAAATAAATCATTTAAATATGTTATTTATATAAATTTCAAACATATTATAAATATTAAAACATAATAAATAACAACGAATTAATATTATTCATATAAATTATATTAAAAACATTACATGCATATATAGTAAATAAATATATGTATAAATAAATATTAAAAAATGATTAATTATACTTTTAACATTATTAATGAATGTAAAATAATAAATAGATAAATTAAATTAAATAAATTAGAATAATATTAAAAAATTAATTGGTAATATTTACGTGAATTACAAACATCCATATATATACATACACATTTTCAATTATTGTAAGAGTGGTTTTACCCTCTAGTCAAAATATATGGAAGATTGAGGATTTAGAGTAGAGATTGGCTGCTATCTGGGGTTTCATTGATTGGAAATGTATTCCCAATTAGAGGGGTCACTACCAAATTCCATTCCCCTTAGAAGAGATGAAATGAAAGGAGTGGGGGTTTGGTCCAATCTCTCTTAAACCAGAGACATTTTGTATCTAGGAGTGAGATCTGCGCTTCAACCCATTTGCTATACTTAACCCAAAAACTCAAGTTTGGGTTTTCATATATGGGTTGAATTAAATTATATGGAATCTGGAGATCCTATTTGACATTTCCTTGGAAATAGGAACTCCGGTCAAGCTTGATCATGCAACTGAGGAGGCTCACTTTAGCTACTTCACCTATTTTTTGGTTGAAGTGGATCTCAGTTTGATGCCCATTGACTTTGTGACCCTGTCTACTATGGACTTCAGCTTTGATATATCTATAAAGTTTGACATATTTCCTCTATTTTATATTGATTTCCATTCTATTGGACATGTCAAAGAGAAATGCCACAAATTAATCTTATGTGCTATCTATAATCAGAAAGTTTATGAGGCAGATAGTTGTAGGTGGACAAATCAAAAGTCCAACAAGGTTGCAGGTGAGGCTCCTACTAATCCTTTTGTTGGTGTTACTATAGTTAATATAAATAAGGGAAAATGAGTGCTCTTTGCCGATTCTGGGACGTCTGTGATGGATTTAAAGGATTCCAGGACATGAGCGGACATTGCTGAAGAGGGTTATACTAATTTAGATGATAATGAAAAATGCTATGGAGTCTTCTCACTTGGCACCATCTCAGTTAATGAAGTCACCGATTTCTTGTAGGGAGATTGATACACCAACTTGGGACTATGTTGAACCCACTATGGGTAATGGAACACCCAATCACAGTTTTTATTTAGCATGGTTGCAAGACTGTGATTGGTTTTGGCCTTATTCTACAGAGTGGACCCATTTCTAATGTGGGTTCTAAATCATTTAAAAATTCGACAACTAAAATTTCATATATAAAGGTGTTGATACCTACTCCAAAGGGCATGGAAAAATTAGTCTAATTGATCAATAAGGTGTGGAGGGAAAATATGATGAGGAATGAATGAATGTTTAATCCATTAATGAAGACATTGCATAAGAGTTGATTGATCAACAACTAATGTAGGAAAGGATGATTGCATCAAGGAATCATAAAGGTAAAAAAATATTCATGGATGAAGAGGGATTCCAGTTATTAATCCCTAGAAAATCCAAACTATACTTAGCCCTTAAATTTGCAACTCTCAACATGTCACACCACTATTGATTGGTCATCCATGCATGGATAAAAAATAGTTTAGTCTTACCCAACACACTTTAATGAACTAATGAAGAGGTATATGATTCCTTTTGTAAAGAAATAGATCAATAATGTGATACTTCACACTAAAAGAATTCAAACATTATTCCTTCTATGGATCTGGAATGTGAAAGACCTACTAATGTTCTCAACAAGGAAGCAACTAAGTGGTTATTTTCACAGTTTGTATTTATTTATTCTCTGATGGAGCAAGATGTTTTTGTTTTTAATGATTATATTACACTCCAGAAGTTGTTATTAGCTAACATTGAAGATAGACTATGATCTTACCTAAATATGGACTTTATAGATTTATCTTAGAAGTTCAGGGTATATTCAGTTCCTAAGGACTCCTCCAAATCATCATAAAAAATGGAAGACGAGGTCCCTCATGTCAAGGCATAGTGGAGAGGTCGACACCCAAAAGGAAAATGTAGGTACCTTAGGAATCTGGGAGCCAAAGGGACTCACAAGAGTTGACTCAGTGTTGTATAAGATTTTATGCCTTGTATGACATTTTTTCTTCCTTGTAGTATTTATTTTATTAATAAATTTGGAGTTATGGGTTTGGATCTCAAGCCCATGACTGAATCGTTTTGGTATAAATATATTTATATAATTATATATGTTTATTAATATATAATTATATATAATTATAAATATAATAGATATATATTATTTAAAAATATTTATTATAATTTTATAATTATTTAAATATATATTTATATATAATTCAAATTATAAATAAATATATTTATAAATATTTATATATAATTATAATTATATTTATATAATTATATATATATATATATATATATACTAATCTTAGGTTTTTCCGCTGCCACATGTCATACTACCAGGCCTCCACATCAGTTTTCCATTAAGTGTCCTCAAACCAACATGCCACGTCACCCCTCCCCATGATCCCAATTCTTCTCCGTGAAAACCCGATCCCGCTCCCACTACCGTTCTCCAGATAAGCAACCTCTCCACGCGCTCTGTTTTCTTCTCTACGAAACCCTATCCCTCTCCCACTATCGTTCTCCAGGGAAGCGACCTAGAATTCCCAGGAGCCCCACCTCTGTCATTCTCCAACTACCGATCTACCCATAGTCTGCAACCCTACTTCTCCAACCACCGCCTTCTCCTCAATTGATATGCAGTCACTACGTTCTTCATTATTCTAATTGCGACCGTGGTTAACCTGCTTTCCGCCTACAGTTCCCCCAAATTCCCCACGCCTGCTTCAATCTCCCCCAAATTCCTGACGCCTTCGATGACTCCACTGCTCTGCCTCGACATCGCCTATTCCGTGGATTTCTCCGCCCTCTCGTCCTGTCATCCGAGGGTTCTCGGAGTACTCATCCACCTACTAATCCCTGCCCTCCAGTTTCCCTCAGTGAGCTCGCTATCCGAATCCCCTCTCCCGCTCCCCTCAGGGAAACCCCTCTTAACTCACGACTCCAACTCTGCGTGATCCACCACACCCCGGGCCCTCAACGATTCGCTTCAGCATCCACCAATTTTATACAAAATCAACCAATTTCTTTGATATTGATTCAATTCAGTAATTTCATCACATTATTTGAAGGTAACTGTGCATTCCGAATGCTTCATTCATGCTCCATATATTTATCATTACTAACAATTTACTTCAGTCCAATTAAACATTTACAAAACTTTCTCTTTTCTTATTGACTCTGCATTACATTATCAGTACATTCAACTGTCCATATTTTTCTTTCCACACCTTGACAATATATAATGAACAAAATTGCAAACCTGTTTTCCACCTCAAGATACGGAGAAAAAATTATACAATCAACGGATGATAACTATGGAACATAAAACATTTGTGAGTTCTCTGTTATGTTATGTTTAAATACCTCAACTTACTGCCATTTTTTCACATTAGTAGTACTCATCATTACTTCCAATTTAACATTGCTGAAAACTACTGTAAATTCGTCATTGTCTTCTACTATTTTTTAGTAACTTGTTCACCATAACCACTATCAATTGTTGTCATCACACATGAAGTCATACAAATTCCATTGTGATCTCTATCTGTCAACGGTTTGTAGTGACTCAATTTTTTAGGAAAAAAACATGACACTAATTAAATGGTTTCCATACAAACATAATTTAGACATTTTTAACTTCTATTTCAACTATAGTGCCAATGAAAATTGTTTTCCAACCAAATAAAAACATGTCTCTCTCTACAGACTCTACAGAGTTAAGGTTACAGAAGAGCCAACTTATGAAAAAAAACAAAAATATAGTATGTGCTCGGTATTATTCTCTATTTCATGTTCTAATTTGTATCATTGTTTTACTAAATCTATTAATTACAACTGTCACAATAAAAGTTTCAACATCAACTGAAATTTGTTTAATGATGTCTAAGAAAATGTCAGGTACTACATCAATTGAACCATTGTCACCTGATGGCATCACACATGCAGTTCCACAAATTCTGTTATCATCTTTGTCTGTTAATGGTTAGTTCTTATTATACTACATAGCATAAAACATTACACTACCAACTGCTTTTCATTATAAAACAAATGACTAATACCCACCTTAATCATTGATGATAGTGCCTGAAATATATGATCCTCAACCAAATACAAACATGTATGGACCAACAAACTCAAGAGATGAAAGGTTACAACAGATGGAACTTCTAAAAGAACGACATAAAGTTTGTAAGTCTTCTGTTATTTTTGCATCAAATTATCTAACTAATGAATATAACATAGTAAAAAGTTTGTCATCACAGTGATATGTTTGTTTATAATTGTGATACTAAATGTCATTGTGTAATTAGTACATCTCATTACAACTTCCAACATAACTTTGCCAACATCTACTGTAGATTCTTCAGTGACATCTACCAATATGACTGAAAATGAATTAACTGGACCACTATCAACTGATGCCCTCACACACGGACTCACACGAATTCCATTGTCATCTCTTTGTGTCAATAGTTAATTCTATTATCTTTAACATAATAGTACACATTACTTGAAACAGCTATCCAGACTATCAGAATTGATGGATATGTAACTTCATATTTGACAACAGTCCCTGGACATGATGCTCCCCAATCAAATACAAACATGTCTGGCCCATCAACCACCAGACATGAAAGGCTACTGCGGAGAAAATTAATAAAGGAACGACATGGATGTTGTAAATACTAATTTTATGTTCACCATATAATTTACTACTAATTATGACTTCTTCAATATTTAATTTCATTATGTATTACATGTTAACAACGTCTACAACAAGTAGAGATGCTTCAGTTATATCTTTCAATGAGTCTGCTACTTGAATAACTGTACCGGTATCAAACTATGACATCACACGAAGGGAAATAGGTAAGCCTTCATAATCTTTTCTAGTCAATAATCACATCTATTTCAATTTCAAATTAAATAAAATTACTACACCTTTAATTCTTTTAGTGGCCACAAAATCAATTCCAAATCCTACTTCAATATCTTCAGTACGTGTACCAATCACTCTACTACTACAATTACTTCAACGCTAACAAAAATTTATGGTAGCGGTGGAGTCACACGCGTGCCATCATCTCCTTTATGTATAAATGGTTAGTAGTTTTTAAATTTACCAGTATCAACTATTACTGTTCACAGGGCAATTAATAATTACATAAACTACTGATATTAAACTTATTAATTGAACATAGTGCCGGAACCATCTGCTCGTCCATCAACACTATGTTCGAGGACAAACAAACGAAAACAAAGACCACAAGACATGACACTATCCCCACAACCATTCTGTAAGTAGACAGTCACCGCTTTTTTGATGAACAAAATGTTGGTTATTTGAAATCGGCATACACCATATAACTATTCGCTCAATTTTTTTCATAGCTTTAATGGTTGATGAAGATATGTTGATAGATGATTTTCCTCTCTCCTCAGCACAGTATGACCAACAACTGTCTCTAAAAGTTGATATCCCTGTTAGTTAATTTTTTATTTCTAATGGTTTCTTAAACAAACAGATTCTGTGATACTGATTCTTTTCAAGACAATGAAAATATAGGTATGTCATTTAACAATATTTTATATAATTAGAAATAAAATTATGGTTAATTTTTCTAATATATGTGAACCTAACATTTCCTGTTACAGAAAAATCAATAGAGCAGCATAATGCCGAGAACACATGTTAGTGTGATTACTAAACCTGCATTGTTGTTCTATAATCAAGCATCATTTGCTCAGAATATCACTATTCTTTTTTATTAATATGTTCAACATTTTACTGTTTGTGAATCAGGTTATTTGGACATTAGTGATGATTCTAAAGTCTATCAATATTGTCACTCATTTATGTGGTTCGATGAGAGAAATAAGAACTTCTACAATAGAAAAAACCCGTGTTTCTCACTATGCTTCTCGATGGGAAAAATATATTTAGACTTACTGCCTTCATGTCCTGCGTACCTAATGATGTTGGTATTCGATCGAAATATAGCTGATTCACGATCTTTCCAAGACCACATGCATGTTTACAACTCAATTTTTTCATTCACATCCATGGGTGGAAAGGTAGATAGGTCATTCAACAATGGTCAAGGTCCATGTATATTCAGACTACATGGACAAAACTACCATTGCATTGGTAGTTTATGTCCACCTGATGGACAACCTCCACGTTTTGCACAACTATACGTGTATGATACTGCACATGAATGTTAGAACAGGGTCCGCAGAACTGGGTATCGGTCTATTTCAGCATTACGTACTAAATTTTCCAACCATTCATCATTTAATATTATCTACCAATGTCATTTCTGCAGCTTTGATGCCAGTAATCAACTTTTGATTATTGACGACAATATTGTACATAAACTAAAACATATGATACATGAGCACAATGCTTTGGCATGAGATTTCATAAGTTCAAGGGATGTTCTTAATCATCGTGAGGTACCAACATTAAATCTATGACTAATTAAAAAAAGACATACAAGTGAAGCCACATATAACCTGCCGAGCACTTCTGAAATTGTTATGCTGATTGTCGGTGATGTTGAAGATCTCAACCATGAAAGTGATATCATCATTCAAAAGAAATGTGGTGATTTACAAAGAGCAGATGAGCTTCACCCATTATATCTTCCATTGAAATACCCCTTGATCTTTACAGAAGGTCAGGATGGATATGTTGACAATGTATTGCATCGAGCTACTCCTTTCACAACAAGTACTGCACTCAGGAAGGTAACAATGAGAGATTACTTCTCCTTTCACTTGAAATTTTGTCAACAGAATGGCTCAACATTATTACATTGTAGAAGATTGTTGCATCATTTTATTGTTGATTCTTATACAATGATTGAGTCCCAAATACTATCTTTCATTCGATTCAATCAAAAAAGGTTGAGTGCTGAATTATACAATGGATTATAAGATGCATTTCTGTGAGGTGACTGTGAAGGCTTATCCTGTGGCAAGCGTATCATTTTACCTTCAACATTTATCAGTGGACCCAGGTATATGATTCAAAATTACCAGGATGAAATGTCTATTTGCAATTGGTTAGGGTATCTAGATATAGTTATAACATTCACATGTAACCCAATGTGTCCTGAAATTACTCGATTTTTTATGAATAACAATCTTCGTCCAATTGACTGCCCTCAGATATTGTCTCGAATTTTCAAAATTAAGGTTGATCATCTTATGAAAGATTTAAGAGAGGGATGTTTATTTTAAAAATCACGAGCATGTAACTCTCTAATATTTAATATTTATATATTTTTAATTCATTTCTTACATTATATCATCTTCTATTAAAGTTATATATCACTATTTTTCCCATGTAGTTGTTTGAACCGTGGAGTTTCAAAAACGTGGCTTGCCTCATGTCCACATCCTATTATTTCTCTGCCATGAAAACAAGGTTAACACTCCTGCAGATGTGAACAGAATAGTTTGTGATGAAATTCTGAATCACTACGCATACCCAAAGCTGCATGAAGCTGTTACAAAATTCATGATGCTCGGCCCTTGCGGTGATTCCAACCGTTCCTCCCCTTGTATAAGAAATGAAAAATGTACAAAATTTTATCCAAAGAAATTTGTCACACACATAACAACTAACAAGGATGGTTATGTGGTATATCATAGAATAGATGATGGATGTAAGGTTGTTAGAAATGGTGTGCCTTTAGATAACTAGTTTGTGGTACCATACAGTCCAGTTTTGCTTTTAAAGTATCGGGCTCATCTGAATATTGAGGTTTGAAATCAATCATATTCTATCAAGTACCTCTTCAAATATATTAGCAAAGGGAATGATCGTGTTACACCATAACTCTATGAGAGAACCAATATTGACTTTCCAGACAACAATGTAAATGAGATAAAGATATACTATGACTGCCGGTACATAACTCCTTCTGAGGCTTCATGGAGAATATTTTCTTTTGATATCCACTACAGATATCCACCATTTGAGAGGTTAAGTTTCCATTTTCTAGGACAAAATATAGTTACTTATAGCGACGATGATAATATTGAAGATTTCCTCAGTCATGGAACTATTACTGAATCAATGTTCACCACATGGTTTAAAGAAAATCATACTCACCCAGAAGGTAGATGTCTCAGTTATGCAGAGTTTCCTACTAGATTTGTTTTCCACTGTAATTAAAAAAATGGACTTCGTGAAAACAGGGATTCAGTATTGGTAGACTATAATATGTCCCTCCAACAACTGGAGATTTGTTTTACTTGCAGTTAATTCTAACAAAAATAAAAGGAGATACTTCATATGATGATATGAGAATAGTGAACATTATTACTCATGGAACATTTAGAGAGGCCTGTTATGCTTTGGGAGTACTGGCAGATGAGGCTGAATTTATAGAAGCTCCAAAAGAGGTGCCAGCTTGGGGAATGGGAAATTCTTTATGGAGGTTGTTCACAAGCATGTTATTTTCAAATAACATATCTTTCCCAAACATTGTATGGCATGAAACTCGTGACTTTATTAGTGAAGATGTTCTGCATGGGCAAAGATGAAGGCTAGAAATGCCAGGTATATCTGTATGTTTGTCATTAAATTTTAAAAAACAAAATGTTGTTTATTTATATTCCCTGATGAACATAAATAATATCAATATAATTAATTCATATTATCATAAAATTAAATTAGTCCTTAGTTGACTACCAAATTATTATATATTATACAATTTTTTAGAGTATTGTTCTTTGAAACTATATGCATAATTTTTGTCGATTTGGCATTGACAGATCATCAGAGGAAAATGTATGCTCTTCTTGAAATTGAGAAGATTTTACAGAGCAATGGTACTTCTCTTCAGTTTTATCCTCCTATGCCACTTCCAGATTCTGCAATTGACAGCCTTCCAAATCTTTTAGTTGTATAAGAACTGCATTACAATAGGGAGTTACTTAAAAATGAATACAAAACTAAACAAAATATTCTTACCAATGAACAAAAACATGTGATGGATTTCATTATGTCTTTGTTGTCTTCCAATTCCAGAGGTTTCTTCTTCTTACATGGATATGGAGGCACGGGTAAAACCTTAATTTGGAATATGCTAACAGATTTTCTGAGGTCAGAGGGCTCTATTGTTCTAGAATTTGCTTCGAGTGGAATAACATCATTACTGCTTCCGGGGGGACGAACTGCACATTATAAATTTCATATTCCAATCTCTATTTATGAGTAGTTAGTTTGCAATATTCAGCAAGGTAGTCATCTTGAGGAACTTCTACACTTGACAAAACTTATTATTCGGGATGAGGCATCTATGGTTCATAAGTACTGCTTTGAATCTCTCGACCATACTCTAAGAGATATAATGAGAGTAAGAAATGTTAATGCTCGCAATTTGCCTTTTGGTGGTCTAACAGTTGTATTGGGTGGAGATTTCAGGAAAATACTACCGGTAATACCCAGTGGTAATAGAAGTGACATTATATTTGAAAGTATTAAGTCTTCATATACGTGGTAACAATTTCAGGTCTTAACTCTAAAAAGGAACATGAGATTGCATTCAGCTACATCCAAGAATAATTTAGAGGCTGTAAATGAGTTTGCAAGATGGACCTTGGTAATTGGAGAAGGTATAGTTAGAGAACCAAATGATGGTGAGGCAGTCATCCAAATTCCTTCTAAGTATCTTCTTACCAACTATGAAAATGCTATGGCTAGAAAAATTGACCATACATATCCTAATTTCACTGCCAATTATGGTGATGTCTCCTATTTGAAAGACTGTGCAGTTTTAGCTCCAACCCATGATGTTGTTCAACAATTAAATGATTACATGTTGTCTCTCACTGAATCTAATAAGAGAGATTACTTTAGCTCAGATTCTGTTTGCAATGCTAGTTTTGATACTGATAGGGAAGAAAACATATACTCCTCTGAAATGTTGAATGGAATCAATGTCTTTGGGTTGGCTGCCCATAAAATTACACTACAAATTGGTGTTCCCATTATGTTACTCAGAAATGTTAATCAATCTATTGGTTTATGTAACGACACTTGTATGATTATTATGCATTTAGGTGATCATGAGATTGGAGAAAAAATATTGAGTGTCTGTAATTCGGGGTATTCATCATTCATTCCAAGACTAACTATGACACACTCTGAAGATAGATGGCCTTTTAAATTACAGAGAAGGCAATATCCTTTAACAACTTCATATGCAATGACTATTAATAAAATTCATGTCCAATCATTGTCTTCCATTGAGTTATATCTTCACAAGATTGTCTTCTCTCATGGTCAATTGTATGTTGCAGTTTCTAGGGTTACATCACCAAATGGTTTGAAAATATTAATACAATAAAACACTAACACATCTACTGGGTTCACACATAATATTGTGTATAAAGAAATATTTCATAAACTTTATTAGGTATCATTTAAAATAATCAATTTATATTTTACTATGTATTGCCTATGCATGATGTATACTTCAATGACTTCTTTACGTGCTTACTATGTTTATATTTTCAATATTAAATGTAATAGTACAGAGAATAACAATGTCATGATCAATAACCCTATTGAATGAGATTTCACCAGAGGACGATGAGACACTACAGATTGAAGTTCGTTTGCTAAACATGTGGCACAATTCATCGCCTATATCTTCTAATGATGTCTTTGTGGTTGATCTAATACCATGCGACAAAAAAGTAAGTTTACATTACATTAACAACCATTTATTTATTTTTATATAGTTCTGTTATGTTTTTTATGTCTTTCAATATTTACACACGTTGTATCTATCTGTCCTCTATCATCAGTCTTCTTTGCATACTAACATACTTTTCAATATACATTATTTAGGGAACTAAGATTCAATGTACAATAGGTAACCGTCAGCTTATCTCAAATTAAAAACATTATTTGCATGAAGGAATGTGCTACATGATACAGAACTTCCAAATAGCTTCAAACCAAGGAATGTACTTGGGAAGTAGACATCCCTGCAGAATCATGTTTACATCCACGACATTTATTCGACCATGTGATGTGAACATACCATTTTTTAGTTTCGACTTTACTTCATATGATGAGATTATTCAAAGGAGGATTCCAGAGTAACATTTAATAGGTATATTTCATTAAAAACTATTTCTGGGTATTCTATATAGTTGAATTCAATAGAGTTATGATTACAATAATATCTTTATCATCCTTAGTTTTTTCTAACTAAATTTATTTTGGTTATCTATTTTATAGAAATTATTAGACGTCTACGTTACACACATCTAGCGTAATCTATGGGACATTCCAAACTATGGATGCATATTCTTCTAGAGTATGATAGGTTATTAATTTTATTCTATTACTATATTACAATGCATCAAAAAAAATTTATTCCTTGATATTACTTTATTTCCCTATAGAGGTATGTAACTTAACTATAGTTTATAGGGAGACTTTGTGAATGAAATGAAAAGTTATTTGGAAAATAAAAAAGACTCATCACCCATTCTTATATTACAACATGTACGAGTGAAGCGACTAAGAAGTATGGTTTCTAATGACATTATTTATTTTCATCTCTTAGTAAATCTCTTTTCTTTTCAACAGGTTTCTTTGAAAGTATAATTAGTTCAAATCATTTCAATTATTTCAAACTTCTTACAATAACTGTTATTGTGACTAATACTATTAATTCTACAAAAATTCTTTACAACCTAGATATTCCAAAAGTAAACAACTTTAGAAGAAGGTGAACTTTGAACTAATCTAGATTGAGTAAATTTACATTTTATCTATTTTATATCTAAAATCTAATACCGAATGTTTGTAAATATTTTTTTAAAAAAAATATGTTATTGTATATTTTACAGGTTTGGGTTGGTGGTTGAATCACTGTTCAATACTTCACCATCGATAAATGGAAACCCTTCTACAGATGTACCATATTGGAACAACAAGAAAACTATTTCAGATGTCAAAAACTGTTCACAGGTAACAATAATAGATATGAATGTTGACAATTCAATATTCAGTATTTCGAATTGTTCAATTATGTCATAACCTAATTAGTATATTATTTCATACTCAATCTTTAATATCCTACACGATGCATACTTACTGTAAAAATAAAAAAATTTAAAGAACCTACAGTTGGTTTTTTGAGTCATGCATTTCTTGTATGAAGAAAGTACACCTTTCAGATGACAGAATTTTCTGCCAAAATTGTAAAGTATCTCCTCATAGCACTACTCCCAGGTTACTATCATTTGAATTATTAAAATTCCTTGTGAAATAATAAATTAAAATACTTATTGGTACCAACATTTTGGTCATCATTTCATATTAAATAGATTTAGAGTGAAACTTAAGATTACTGATAATACAAACTCCTTTTCAATAGTTTTGTTTGGAAAACAAGTCATGCAATTCATACAAAAGATAAATACTAACTTTAGAGTTGTGAGAATATAGGTAAAACCAACTATATCTATCATGTCAATACATTTTAAAATTATTATTCCTAGCATTGAATATTGTTTCATAATTTGATCATCAAGAAGATGACGAATATGGATTTCCTCCTGAACTTAACATTTTCAAATCAATGACATTCCTCTTATCAATTGAAATATCAAATTTAAAAATTAAAAATAGTCATATTTCAACAGAACAAAACACATACAAGGTAATTTTCATTAGCGACAATGAAAACTACATCATAAAATTCAATGACAACTTTGCATACAACCAGGTAATGGCTAATATCTATTCCAAATTTCATTTAATTTTTATACCCATAAAGCTTTAATCTTATTGTAATTTTTTTGAAATATGATTAGAGCATTGACTTTAATGGAGTAAGTAGTGAGGTTGAACTGAATCAGGTACAATCTTTTTCAATTCTATTAATTCTTTTTCCCTGTCCATAAATAACAACATACTGGACTATTATTGTTAACGTTCCATTGTAGGATCATCAGACTGTTGAATCTTTTCAACCCACTGCAAATCCTCAATCATGAGGTGTAACATCATCTTCATTTATTTCAATAGTTCAGGTAAATAAATTTCACCTTACATAAAATACATTTAGTTCTTTGCTTTATCATTATAAAGGTTTTCAATCGAGAAGTGGGTCATTGTGTTTTGTTTCGGTTAATATTTAATTTCACTTGCAGAGAAATATGTTGATTAACTTCGATGATGAGGATGTAGTCAAGAAAAATGTGTCAATGTTTGGTGACTCCACACCACCATCAACATATGCCATTTTAGTTCAAATTTTCATAAAAAATAACATAAAAACAAAAGCAGACAAAGTAGACTAAAGGTTTGTCTTACGGTATATATGCATTTTGGAAAGACAATTTTAGCTATCTATTGATTTCAAATGTCATGTTTCAAAATATTTATCCACTGCTATGTTTGCTTATAATATTGTTTACTAATGCAGTAATGATATTTTAAATTCAAAAATTCTGTAATGCTGATGGATAAATTATTTAATTTCCATTAAAAAATATTTCTGCATGTTGAAATCATATGTTGTCTTTGAATAACCTTATCTTGAATGGTTATTTATGATGTCAATCTTCTAGGTGAAAATCAAACCTATAAAATGCATCAAACATTCTTCTGTGTCTATATTTCAAACAAATTATTCATGTGTTATAAATTCCTTATCTAACAACTCATTATTTCTAGAGGTTGATTAAAACTTTTTTATTCTGGACATTATTCATGCATGATGCTTTTCATGGTCAAAGGTTTTCTTCTATTGTTGGACGGTTTTCATGGTGGATGATTTTTTTAGAATTGGTTAATCATGATAAACTTCTTCATTTCCGGATGTTTTGTTGTACTTTACGATTTCCCTTATTCATTACTGGATGTTTTTTTGTACTTTAGATAGTTTTTTTGTCACCATTATTCACTACTGAAACACTATGCTGACAACATCAAGGATAAGGGCTATAGTGTTGCCAATTTTCAAAGAACTTCTTGATGGCTATTATTTAAATGGATTTTATTCACAACCTTTTTCTCAATGACATACTTTTCTAAAATTTCAAAATATCAATACGAAAAAAGTGTTTTCAACTTCAAAGATATTCCATGGGAATGACTTCTTCTATCACTTAGAGGAGATTTTTTCTGGAGCTTTAGGGACTGTTTTCTATGCCCAGGGTCTCTTCTTTATATAAGATGTCCTTACTGGATAAGGGTGTTGTTTTTTTCTCATGTGTCTTAAATCACAATGGATTATCAATCTTATAGGCTATGAGTCAATGGATATGAAATATATACTTGTGCTAGGAGGTCCCTGAGGGATTTATAGGTTTTTATATGAAATTTATTTATTCCTATTTTCCAAGACTTTTGGGGTTTTACCTCCATGATGATGTGTTACATGAATTCATTATTTTTTATGGTTTGCTGGATATCGTAGCTTGCTTGCGCTGGATATTGGATTTTCACCCTATTCACTGATATACTTTGGGGACTTGATGATATCCTAGACTTGCAACCATGTTTATTTGATGGTAGGTATTTTTTTCCTCTTTCCTGGGGTGATTTATCTACTGGAATTCCCTCTATTTTCTAATTAAAAATTTGAATGCTTTCTGGAAATCCATGGATGTCTTCTTGATGTTTTTGTTTTGAAGAAAGAGTAGGCTTGGCATGGTCGACCAGCTCTTGTACAGCACCCCATGCACCTGTTGAAGAATGGGTAGCCTTCACATGTAATTCCCTCTATTTTTCTTCAGTTTTATGGGTAGGAAAAAATCTGGACATTAACCCATCAACCTATTGAAGTTCAATTCATACTATTCTTGGAAGTATAAACAAACATCTCGGTTCATATGTTTTCAAATTTAGTTCTCCTGATGCACTATCGTTTTCAAATTCAGATGATGCACTAATTTCTTTTCAAGTAAAAAACCATGCACTAATTTCTCATTGAAACATTCACTACTTTATCAAATAGGCAAAACATGCACTACTTACTCAAGTGGGAAATCATGCACTACTTTTTCAAACATGCAATACTATCTCATTCAAAACAAAGTACAACATCCAGGTTCGTATGATTTAAAATGTATTGCATAATGTTTTTAATAACATTTTCCACTATTATTGTCAATGTTTTTTATGTTTTCTATTTTTTATGGCCAGATGCTCTCCCTATCATTTAATTCACATGATGCACTACTATTTTTTTATGTTCTCATGGTCGATTACTTCTCATGATGCAGTACTATTTTTTTTCATTGACAAATGATGTTGATCCTATTGGTGGAATAAATGGTCTATGTAAAATCAACCAACCTTCAATCTTACCAGCCATCACAGGTAGTGGATTACCTATATTTTTACATGTTGAACATATCAGTCGAAAAATGAGATACATTGAACATGTTGATTTCTCATTTGTTTCCATCATTCATTGCACAAGTTGTGTTGAACGAAACATGTCAAATTGTTTGAGAAGATATGTTATATGTACAATAAAGAAGGTTAAAAATAGAAGGTACATGTATGTTTACCCCTTATACATGCATACATGATAACAAAATACGCCTTTTTTTAGTATAATTTTTTAAATGTTGTTGATTTTTCAGAATATATACAGTCTGTTTACATCCCTAATAACATCACCTATTCCAACTTATGTTTTATGGAATTATTGAAATATATAATTTTTTCTAATAAATAACTTATTGAAAAACTTATAAAGTATGTATTACTTCCTATTTGACTATCTATTTTTTCAATTCCAACCATTACCCAGCCATGGCATATGAAAGAGGTCCAATTAGACTATGAGATGAAGAAACTAGGAAATGAATAATATATTTTTCCAATTCAGAATAACTTGGAACTACCATTTCTGTCAAACCTGGGGAAGCAGTAGTATGGTAATGGATTTTCATGTCAATGCTGGTAGTTTTTATGCTGTTTTATCTTTATATTTTTTTTTTCTGATTTCAGATACGGGCATCATTATTTGCATTGAGAAATCCCTAGCCCAGTCCGAGGCTGACAAAGGAGATGGTAATTATGTAAATGCATATGCTACATCGACCCCGGTGGGTAACCTAAGAAAATACGAGGCTCTAATTTACTGCCTTTTCAAGAATCCTGTGGTAAGATGATAGTTCTATCATTACTAAATTAGTGTGTATGCCACATAATTTGAATGGAATCTGATCTACTTGTGACGATTTTTTTCTTTAAAGTATTTTTTCTAAGACATGTTTCATGTTTGTAGCTATAAGTTAATATTACAAGGTTTATGACTAGCCACCTTCTTGGACATGCAGGTTCTGTAGAAGCTATTTCACTAGTGAAGGTATTGTATATATCCCTCTCTGCCTTAGAATTATGTTGGTTGTTCCTTATGTTTTAGGTATCTGACAACATGCCATGTTTTTTTACTACAAATATCTAATCATCAATATAAATTACTAACAAACCGTTTAAAATAAATTAAATAAAAGAGTTAAAATTGATTGAACATATGGAATTTATCATTAGTTTTTTACTTTAACATTTAACATATATTCTCTTTTCTAATTAATGAATGTTGTTTGTGGGGGAAGAGGTTGGGAAAGAGGGGGAGTGGTGGGGGAAGGGGCTGGGTAGGAGGGAGGCTGAGGTGGGAGGGGGAGGTGTTGGGATGGGGTGCGAGAAAAACAGATGAGGGGGGAGGGCAGGGGTAGAGCTGGGTAGGGGGTAGGAGGAAGTGCTGTGAAATTTGGGGGGGGGGAGGAGTGACAAGCTGGGCAGGGTGGGGGGTGAGGAGAGGAGGGGATGGGCATGGGAGAGAAGAAAAGTAGATGAATGGGGAGGGGAGGGGAGGGGTAGTGATGGGCATGGGGGTAGGATGAGGTGCAGGGAAGGGGGGAGGACAAAAGATGGGTAGGGGGGAGGGGACGAGCTTGGCAGGGGGGAGGGGACGAGCTTGGTAGGGGGAGTGGCTGGGCAGGGTTGAGGGGAGGGGATGGGCCGGGTGGGGGGGGGGAGATGGAGAGGTGAGGGATGGAATGTAGGGAGGGGCTGGGCCGGTGGGGGGGGAGGGAAGATGGATAGGTGAGGGCTTCACTACAGGGAGGGGTTGGACAGGGGGTGTTCTTGATGGGAGGGCGGAGGGAAGGTGAGGTCATGGATTGATGTTATCTCGGGCTTGTATTGTATTTATCTACATATATCCTTGTATAAATTGTTATCCATATCTTTACCACTTGTATGTGAATTAAAATTTTTACATTGTTTCTCATAAATGCTGTTTCAATCCTATATGTTCATAAAATTCCCCATATATGTGCATCTTGGGCTTACAATTCTGTGATGGATGTTGTTTTCCACTATGAGATTAGTTGAAAAAACATTACTCATTGTTGTGTGTTTTTGTTTTGTATTGTTGACTTTTCATTACTTCACTGGACATGTTACAAATATAACATTGGATATATCTACACATTCATTTTATTTTTTGATGTATTTAAGAATAATATTAGACGTACCTACTATTTACAAACACATCTTCATGTTAGAAATCACTTTTTAACACAAACCTATGTCAAGAACAGCCTTATATTAACAATCTAAAGTGATTTATTCTTTTTATTATGGTTACTATTTATTTCTTTTAGGTTAACATTCATATTTTTTATTCTTCAATTTTTATATTCATTAATATGTATTCTTATTTATAAACATTTTCTTTTTTTAATTCTGTAGAGATAGTTCGGGGCACGGTTCCTTCTTTTGATAACTAAGCATAAGTAGTTTGTTCCTTTTTATTCTCTCATTGTATTTATAGGGAATAAGTTTTACACCATTAATGGACTTTCACTTGTGTTATGTTTTATTTTTCAGATAAACAAGGAATATAAGCCTTTTGAATACGGGTAGAGAGAAAAATTTTGTGGTCCATATTATATATAAATTTAATCTGTTCAACTATTTTTTCATTTTATTAATTCATGGATCTTTGGAAAACATTTAGAGCTTAACATCAAATGGTGGAACCCCCTAACAAAAATCGTTTTCCCACTTCCCTCTTCTCACATTTCTTTTTTGATTTTAACAAAGAAGAATCCTTTATTTTGTTCAATGATAAAATTATAATTTCAACTATATATTTATGGATTGATTCAATGAGTAGAATGAGCTGCACATTCATTTTCAAAAACATTATTTTGAAAAATTTACATATTGAATCTTATATATTAAACTGTATCCATATTCAAAAGTTTAATGATGAACTTCATATTTTTAAATATAAATTCATTTTCCAAATTTTCATTTTAATATTATAATAGAATTTATTCCTTGATGTTTGAAGGAAGTGACAGATCAAATCTGTTATGAAGGTCTATATACCTGAGGAGAATGGGAGATTTGCATGGTGACATTATTCTTTATTCTTTAGATGAGCAGTGTGTCATTTTTTTTGTCTCAGTTATTAGTTTCTTGTACGTGTTACTGGGCATTAAGTCTTTCTCTGACTATTGTTCCTTTAATATCTATTTGATAGAGAATACTGCTCATTATTTAACCTTTGTTCCTCAATTTTTTGTAACTATAATTACTTCATTATGTGTTACATTCTGTTTCCAAAAATTTCAATATTAATATGAAATATTATTTTTGATAAATAATATTCTATTGTTAATAATAAGAATTAATTTATAGTGCCATGAAAATGCACGGGCGAAGTACTAGTTATTACATAAATATAAATATTATAAATATAATAACAATATTTATTATTTAATTTTTTTTTATATTTTTTTTGTTAAAATAAATATATATAAATATATATATTTATAATATTATAATTAATTTTTTTAAAACATTATATATATATATATATTTAAATTATTAAAAAATATATATTAATATATCATATTTATATTATTTATATACATGCGTTTTATAATTAATGTATATAAATAAACATTATTTTTGGATATAAATATAATAACTATATATATATTAACAATATTTTTTAGTAAAAAAATTTATCAGCGCTAATAACAGTGCTGATAAAGATCCACCTTTATCAATTTCAAAAAAAAGTGTTGACAAAGGGTACATGTTTATCAGTGTTTTCTTTATCACTGATAAAATATACCTTTATTAGCGCTATTAACTAACACTGATAAGGATAATCCTTTTATCAACACTTTCTGTTTAGCACTAATAAAATATAGCTCTGTATAAGCACTGATCTATGGTAGTGAAAAGTGTATATCTTTTCAAAAACTTTGATTTGATATATGGTAGATCCCAAATGGACACTCAGATCCAAAGTTGTGGTCATTTGAAGTTCAAGTCATATTTTCAACTTTTCTTAATATATTAATTAATTTTTAATTTTTTGCAATTAAAAAATTGTTATTAGATTTTAATTACTCAATATTAATTATCAAGTTATTAATTAATATCAATTTTTAATTAATTTTAAACCATTTTCACTAAATATATTATATATTAATTGTAAATTCATATTTACTATTATTTAAATCATATTAATGCAAATATATTTTCTATATATCAAAATAAATATATTTATATATTAAAATATGTTTTTAATATATATATGTTATGAAAGACACATTTTATCATCATTAAGAAAAGGGATGATAAATTCCTCTTTTATCACCACTAAAAAAAGTGACCATAAAACATCCTTTAGCAGTGCTGAGAAAAAGCGATGATAAGGGGGGGGGGGGGGGTTATCAGTATTTTTTTAGAGTGAATAAATCATTTTTTATGAGCTCTTTTAGCTAGTGTTGATAAAAACACTCCCTTTATCAGTGATTTTTTAACACTGATAAAGGTTAGTGTTGAATAAGAATGATTCTCTAGTGATAGTTTATATAAATTTCCAATAAACTACTAAGTAATGCCTGCCTATGAGATTTGAACTAGTGATCTTCTCATGCATAATGAAAGACCTTAAAATTAAAACATCTTCCTTTTCATGATATTTTATGATATATCTCTTTATTCATATATATTTTCCTTTTTTTTGAAGGTGGTGCCTCAATCAAGTACCAAGGCACAATTTATTGAAAAAAGGTTAAAAGAGTCTGAAATACGGAAATTTCTTACAATATTTCTCATAAAAAGGGAGAAAATCACTAGGCAAGTCATCCTGCCATGTAATGTCCTGGTTGAAACCTTTGTTGGAAAGACCATCAGCAACCATGTTTGCTTTACGAAATAAATTAGTGGAAATGTAGTTGATATTCGAGAGCAAAGCAAGGAAATTCATCCAATGGGAAGTAAGCTGCGAGGAAAGAAGAACCACCCCCTTCCAAATAGCTTGGAAAATTGTAGTTGAATCAATTTCAATCCAAAGATTATTCCAACCTTTTTGTTGGTCCAGGTCCACGACATTTATAACCCCATCATTTCTACTTCTACATACAAGGCCGTACCACAACCTGCAAAGAAGCAACCATGACACTGTAACACCCCGAGATTTTATGAGAAATATTATTTTAATTACATTGATATCTTGTGTTGTACGCTAAACCAAGATTAGCTTGTGCTACACGTAACACTGTATTAGCTTATAGTATATGCAAACACTATTCTAGGCTTTTATTTCACACTAGAGAAAACTTCCTCGATAGCGTGTGTTGTACGCAATACCGAGTTTCACTAAACGAGATATTATTATAATATTATTATGAACTAGCCATTATGAATAGTAATAACCACTTTTTGAAGTTTTATAAATTTTATCTTTTAAAATGGAATTCATTTTTGGATTAGGAATATCAAAATTATCCTAGGGTGAATTTTTGGTATTTTTCTAAAAACTTTCCATTTTTGATGAATAGTGAAAACACTGGGTTACTATTTAAAAACCGACTTTTTATTTAAATGATTTTTTATTTTATTTAAATTTATTTTAGTTCAAAATAGATACATAATATATATATAAGTTAAATTTAATTCATTGGAGTCATTTTATAATAATATAGATATATAATAATTTTATTGAACTTTTTACCGTCTTTTACTCAGCTCCTAGGAGCATTTGCAATTGTACACAAAACATAATTTTACCACTTCTGTGAGTTGAATTTCGAAAATCTGAGAGACACAGTTAATATCAAGGAGTAAAATGTGGTTCAATAATATAAAAATAATTTTTTGAGAATAGTAAATTTTTACTTTTATTTACCACGGTTAAAAGTAAATAGAGTAATTAAGGGTAAAAATGATATTATTATTACCCTAACACATGTCCTAATTATATTGGATAAGTATAATTCGACCAAAAACAACCTTAGTAATATAATATTATCATTTAGGTCCACTTGGATTATATTAGAACATATATTATTATTTAATTCAAAGAAGAGTTAAAAGAGTTAAAATCAAAGTTTAATAACTAAAACATTTTTAATATAGGGTAATACATAAGATAAATTCGACTATAAATATTCATTATAAATCTAAAAATATTTCCTGTATAATTGTATTTTATTTACAATTTTTAGACATTAAATAATTTAATTTATTTATGACACAATGATGATGCAATAATTACCTTATTAATGAAATATTAACATAATTGATGTTAAAAATACCCAAATAAATGTAATTTTAGAGTTTTTATGAATTACACTAATTTTCTAGGTTAATATGACATGTTAGTATTGATTTAATTAATTTTTTTGGAACTAATCATGCTGTTATTATTTTCACAAAAATCCATTACCAAATAGTGTCAAAATTGACATAAAATAGTTTTTAAAACAAATATTATATTATTAATTGTTATTCTATTCCTAAAAATCTAAGGTTCGACCAAATGAGTTAGATAAGGTTATATATATAATAATTAACCACTTGGGGTTATTTTGGCTTGTTGTAGTAAGTTTATTAACCATATAGTGTAAGAAAACAAGAAGACATGGTAAAAGTTAAATTATTTAACTTAGAGTTAAATATAAATAATAAGGTTAAAATAGTAACATAAACTTGTGTAAAACCTATTGGTTGAGAGGATTTTTACCCATACCCACTTTATCTTAGAAATAAATCAATTTGGAGCTATTATAAACCAAATATGACTATTATAAAATAATATTTTAAGTTTTTCCTAAGGTGCCCCTCTCCTCCCTTATAAAAGGGAACCTCCTCCCTCTCCTCTTTACACAATTTTTCTTCAAGCTCGGCCAAACCCTTACCATTTACCTTTTCAACATCCCTAGAAACATAATAGAGGTTCTGGTCTTCTTCAAAGACCAACTTTAGTGCCCTAAGAGGAGGTTTAGAAGAAGCGCGTCAAAGAAGAGGTGATATCCTTTACAAATTCTTTCAAATTAATTTCTTCTTATAATTATTCTTATTTTGATGTTTTATAATAATGTAATAACATCAGTATCACTAAAATAATTATATTTTATTATAAATATGAAACAACCCTATTTCACCTTCTATCCATCCTACGAAAAACAAAATCACCGTGCGTGCGTACGTACGGAATACCGTCTCCATACTGTGTTGTAATTTGTTTTTCCACCACCACCTTACATGGATGGGTATAATGGTGTAAAGAATAACTATATATGGTTATTATAACATCATATGGATTCTGAGATATTATCCACTCCAATTCCATTCAATAATTAGGGGAACGATATCATCATTCGTGCGTACGTACGGATTACCGTGTCCACGACACGATGAGATTCATTATCCATGTGAACCATTATAGAATGATTATAAAGTATATATAATGAATAATAATGAAATATATGACATAATGAAGCTAATGGATTTATGTATATATATATATATATGTCATCTACTTACTTCCATTCAAGTCAACAAGGAAAGGAAAACAACGTTCATGAGTACGTACGACCTACCGTCTCCATGAACGGTGTGTTTCATTTCATTTATCTATCTATTATATATATATATACTGAATATATATGATATATAAATCATGTTTTACATTCTATAAGTAAGTAAATCATGATATAATTAATAATAATATCAAGAACAACAAGTCCAAACAGGTACGATAAATGAAATGATTTTACCCAAAACACTGCTTTAACATGGAATTTATAAAAGAACGGGTAATATAAAGTCATAAGTAAACCATATATGATATCATAACAATGAATATGATTATGTAATAATTAAATGACATTATTTAAATAATTATATAGGAGTTTCAGATACGTACAAATCATATCGGATCTAAGGTAAGGGATAATTATTCCAATCTCGTTCTTATCCGAGATTGTTTATTCGTAAGTATGTACTGGGGCTATGTTTATCATCCATATCCATATGTTATAAAAATGTTTTCATAAAGTGGTTAATATTCTTCCATGTAAGTTTAAATTCATTTTTACCCTTTTTTTACTTTTACCACATCATATGGAAGGAATATTTCTTTTGTTTACCATATGAGGTACTTTTTGACTTTTCCGGCAAAAGTACGAGGAGAATGTTTTTTAACTTATAGGTCATGAAGGGATTTTTACGGTTTTATAACGCCTTATTTTTATTAATATTTTTCTACAAGATTTATTGACTATTTTCAACAAAATCCTTTTCTTTTAAAATTGCTTGGTATTTTGTGAAAAGAAAATGATTTTGAAGAAGAAAGGATATTTTCCTCAAGAATTCATTTCAAGTGTTTTATCAAAAAAAATTTCCATCTAAGATGAAATTATTTCATATGTGTATGTTTCATGTATATTTTCTCTATGATTTACATGGTTTCACTTTTCTTATGATGAAATGATAACCATTTGTTTTATATGGATTATGTTATGATGGGATGATGTTTATGAAACCCATTTTATTTTTTGGGTTATGATGAATGATTTTTGCTTATGTTGTGGCACATATAAGAATGATTTCATTATGAGATGGGTGGGACCTATATCTCCCTCCAATTCATTGGGTAAAGATTTATATCTCATGAGATAGACATGACTGGAATGGTAAGTTAATCTGGTTCAGTGATACAGGACTGTAATGAGGAATGAACTCGATTAAGAAAGGGACTTTGTCCACTAAGATGGTCTTGGAAGCAATGCCTTGGCTACTATGGAAATAATATCATGTTATTAATGGTTTGAAAAAATTAAATGTTTTATTCCCATTCTATTTTATCATGATTGATGTTCCATTTTGATCTATGCCTTACGTACTGCCATGTTTTATTTCATTGCTCAAGATTTTGATGTTTAAACTTTATGTTCATGTTTTTTTAAGTTCAAATGTATATGATTTGTTTTATTTTCTCCATGCTTACCCTTACTGAGCATTTTATCTCACCCTTTATATGTTTTCTTTTCACCAGGATATAAAGAAAGGTTTTAGGAAAGAAAACAAAAGGGAAGAACTTTATGGGAGATGTTGAAGATCTTTCACCGTGATTAGAATATTATTTTTTCGAGTTTCCAAAGACACTAAACTATTATGGTCCTTGTGTGTTTTTTATGTATTAATTATTCCGAAAAAGTAATGTAATGTACATGTAAGTCAATATTGGGGATCTACAGTTGGTATTAGAGGGAGTTTTAGTTAACCTTTGGAAACTAGGATGCGAAAACTTTAGTGATATCCCTAGAGATATTTCTAAGGTATGTCTAGGGATGTCCCTAAGGTTTAGTATAACTATAGGTTATAGTCCTAGAATTATGTTGACAATCATGAATAACCTAGGGTAAACCTAAGGTATCATGGATTAAATAACGTGTTATAAGTTAGACATCCCATAAGTTACTTTTTATTATTATGTGGTTCCTCATTATTTTAACTGTTTCTTACACCATGGTTTTTGGTTTTAGTCAATAGAGGGAACTAGAAGGAATTGTGTCAAAATTGAATCCAATGGAAAAATTTGTGACTATAAGCAACGAAATTGTGTATTTCCTAGAAAGAATGATATTGTGATTATGCCGAATTAGTCATCATGATATATGATTAACAAGGTGAACTTTAGTGGTATTCCTAATTCATAAAATAAGAGGAAGATGGAATTTTATGCATGTTTACATGGTGAGGAGCATAGAAAAATGAAGATAGAGATTTATAAATAAGGGAAGAAGAACCTTGATGAATACATCAAATGTAGGGGAAGATGTTATCTATGTGGGGAGAAGGGTCATAGAGTGACCGACTGTTATGGAGTTTAATGTCTTATCTGTGGAGAACATGGGAATTACCCAACTCAATGCCTTGACCTAAGAGGTTACTTCTAAATCAAGGAAGGACTTATTCCATGACAATCATTGAAGAATATGTATTGAAGTGTTTATGTATTGGTTTCAAGAATGATGTTGTTTAGGTACTTTTATGGTATATTCGAATATTTATGTATTGGTCCATTGTGGTTTTCCATAATAATACGATACCAGTAACAATGAAAAGTGATTGAAATATTTTTGGAAAGAAGATGATATGCGCATAATGAAGGGTTAAGGGGAAAATAATATGTTTGATAGTATTCGTGAGCTCATGATTGATATAAGGACTAAGTGATATCATGGTTTGAAAATATAGAATTTTTGGGATTTTGGTATGTGGAAAGAATTAACTTTTAACTGCGTTCATGTTTTCACTAAGGTTCAATGGGTATTCATTTTTCAAGAGAATACATGATTAAGGCATTCAAATGTTTGGAATGTGACCAACAAAACATATCTTATGATATACGGGGATAAAAGATGGTATTCACATGCTTGGTAGATGACCTTTATAGTAGTCGTTTTCTTTATACTATGAGATTGGACAGAAGTATTTTTGATAAGCCTAAAGGTTGGAATGCATTATGTTGGACATTAGATAGTATTGTTTAAGGCTAGAAATTTTTAATATTATTTCTGGAATGTTGTAATAGTATAGTTTTAGAAAAAGGACAACCCGTAGGATGGGCGACAACCCGCCGCGTCGGACAAGGATGCGGGAATCGAACACACAACCGAAGTGAGACATACCTTTATCACTGGCCTACAGAAAGTCCCTGGTTAGTATAAACTAGTTTTATTATATTAAGCGCTATGATAGATGAAGTATAAGTCCATTTTAGCAACCATATATGATTAATCTCAACATAGATGGACTTATGTATATTTAATAAATTGTGCTAAACTTTTTGTGATAGAAATAGATGGAATGAACTATCATTATATAACATTATCTGCTAACACTTCATGAATGAAAAATTCAACTTCATTTCTTTAAGAGATTAAGTGAAAATTATTCAAGAAACGAACAACGGTGAGATTTTACCAACATCAGGTAAGTATTTATTTTAATTGAACAATTCTTCAACATTTGGAAAATGATCTTGAGGACTAAAAACGTTGTCCTAGTACCCTCATACCTACTGAATTAGATGGTACCTTAAATCATGACAAATTTATGGCTTTATGATTAATAGATTCTTCATAGCCATGGTCACTACCACTCTCCATCAGAACTTTATGGTTAGATTTCTCTTCTATATCCATATTTTCACCTATATTTTCCTATGTGGAAACCCACTGATGAGTTACTTTGGGTATCCATTATGTTTAGAATACTCATTTTTAAAATGATGATTTAGTATTCCTTTTTATGATGTGGGTTTCTCTGAAAGAAACATTCAAGTAGTAAACCATTTATAACCCTGACGAATTTCGAAGGCGAAATTTATTTTAAGGGGGGTAGAATGTAACACCCTGAGATTTTATGAGAAATATTATTTTAATTACTTTGATGTCTTATGTTGTACGCTACACCAAGATTATCTTGTGCTACATGAAACACCATATTAGCTTATAGTATACGCAAACACTATTCTAGGCTTGTGTTTCACTCCCGAGCAACCTTCCTCGATAGCATGTGTTGTACGTAATACCGAGTTTCACTAAATGAGATATTATTATAATATTATTATGAACTAGCCATTATGAATAGTAATACCCACTTTTTGAAATTTTATAAATTTCATCTTTCAAAATGGGATTTATTTTTGGATTCAGAATATCAAAATTAGCCTAGGGTGAATTTTTCGTATTTTTCTGAAAAATTCAATTTTTGATGAATAGTAAAAACACTGAGTTACTATTTAAAAACTGACTTTTTATTTAAATAATTATTTATTTTATTTAAATTTATTTTAGGTAAAAATAGATACATAATATATATATAAGTTCAATGTAATTCATTGGAGTCATTTTATAATAATATAGATATATAAAAATTTTATTGAACCTTTTACCGTCTTTTACCCACCTCTAAGGAGCATTTGCAATTGTACGTAAAACTTAATTTTACCGCTTATATGAGTTTAATTTAGAAAATATGAGAGACATGGTTAATATCAAGGAATAAAATGTGATTCAATAAGATAAAAATATTTTTTGGTAAATAGTAACTTTGTACTTTTATTTACCACGGTTAAAAGTAAATAGGGTAATTAAGGGTAAAAATGATATTATTATTACCCTAACACATGTATTAATTCTATTGGATAAGTATAATTCGACCAAAAAAAACCTTAGTAATATAATATTATCATTTTGGTCCACTTGGATTATATTAGGACATTTATTATTATTTAATTAAAATAAGAGTTAAAAGAGTTAAAATCAATGTTTAATAACTAAAACATTTTTAATATAGGATTATACATAAGATAAATTCTACTATAAATATTCATTAGAAATATAAAAATATTTCCTACATAATTATATTTTATTTATAATTTTTATACATTAAATAATTTAATTTATTTATGACACAATGATGATGTAGTAATTACCTTATAAATGATACATTAACATAATTGATGTTATAAATACCCAAATAAATGTAATTTGAGACCTTTTATGAATTAAAATAATTTTCTAGGTTAATATTACATGTAATTATTGATTTAATTAGTTTTTTTCGAACTAATAATTCTGTTATGATTTTCACAAAAATAAATTACCAAATAGTGTGAAAATTGACCTAAAATAGTTTTTAAAAACAATATTATATTATTAATTGTTATTCTATTCCTAAAAATACAAGATTCGTCCAAATGACTTATATAAGGTTATATATATTAATAATGAACCACTTGGGGTTTTTTTGTCTTGTTATAGTAAGTTTATTAACCATACAGTGTAAGAGAGCAAGAAGACACGATAAAAGTTAAATTATTTAACTTAGAGTTAAATCTAAATGATAAGGTTAAAATAGAAACCTAAACATGTCTAAAACCTATTGGTTGAGATAATTTAGACCCATAAACACTTTATCTTCGAAATAAATCAATTTTTAGCTATTATAAAATGAATATGACTTTATTATAAAATAATATTTTAAGTTTTTCCTAAGGTGCCGCTCTCCTCCCTTATAAAAGGGAACCTCGTCCCTCTCCTCTTTACACAATTTTTGAGCCTTCAAGATCGGCCAACCCCTGAAAATTTCCATTATAAACATCCCTAGAAACATAATAGAGGTTTTGGTATTCTTCAAATACAAACTTTAGTGCCCTACGAGGAGGTTTAGAAGAGGCGCATCAAAGAAGAGGTAATATCCTTTACCAATTTTTCAAATTCATTTCTTCTTCTAATTCTTCTTATTTTGTTGTTTCATAATAAAGTAATAAAATAAGTATCACTCATATAATGATATGTTATTATAAATATGAAACAACCCTATTTCACCTTCTATCCATCCTTAGAAAAACAAAATCATTGCGTGTGCGTACACACAGAATACCATCTCCACGCCGTGGTGTAATATGTTTTTCCACCACCACCTTACTTGGATGGGTATAATGGTGTAAAGAATAACTATATATGGTTATTATAACATCATACGGATTCTGATATATTATCCACTCCAATTCCATTCAATAATTATGGGAATGATATCATCGTTCGTGCGTACGTACAGATTACCGTCTCCACGACGCGATGAGATTCATTATCCATGTTAACCATTTCAGAATGATTATAAAGTATATATAATGAATAATAATGAAATATATGACATAATGAAGCTACTAGATTTATATATATATATATATATATTTCATCTACTTTCTTCCATTCAATTCAATAAGGGAAGAAAAACAACGTTCATGTGTACGTACGACCTACCATCTCCATAAACAGTGTGTTTCCTTTCATTTATCTATCTATTATATATATATATATAATTAATATATATGATATATAAATCATTTTTTACATTCTGGAAGTAAGTAAATCATGATTTTAGTAATAATAATATCAAGAACAACATGTCCAAACATGTACGATAAATGAAACAATTTTACCCAAAATGCTGCTTTAACATGGAATTTACAAAAGAACGGGTAATATAAAGTCATAAGTGAACCACATATAATATCATAACAATGAATATAATTCTGTAATAAGTAGATGACATTATTTAAATCATTATATAGGAGGTTCAGATACATACGAAGCATATCGAACCTAAGGTAAGGGATAATTATTCCAATCTCATTCTTATCCGAGATTGTTTATTCGTAAGTATTTACTGGGGTTTTGTTTATCATCCATATCCATATGTTCTCAAAATGTTTTCATAAAGTGTTTAATATTCTTCCATGTATTTTTAAAGTCATTTTTACCCTTTTTTTACTTTTACCACATCGTATGGAAGGAATATTTCTTTTGTTTACCATACAAGGTACTTTTTGACTTTTGCAGCAAAAGTACAAGGAGAATGTTTTTTTAACTTATACAGAATGAATAGATTTTTATGGTTTTATAATGCCTTATTTTCACAATGATTTCTCTATAATATTTATTAAATATTTTCAAAAAAATCCTTTTCTTTTAAAATTTCTTGGCATTTTGTGAAAAGAAAATGATTTTGAAGAAGAAAGGATATTTTCCTCAAGAATTTATTTCATGTGTTTTATCAAAACAATTTTCCATATAATATGACATTATTTCATATGTGTATGTTTCAAGTATATTGTCTCTGTGATTTACATGGTTTCAATTTTCTTATGATGAAATGATATCTATTTGTTTTATATGGATTATGTTATGATGGGATGATGTTTATGAAACCCATTTTATTCTTTGGGTTATGATGAATGATTTATGCTTATATTGTGGCACATGTAAGAATGATTTTATTATGAGATGGGTGGGACCTATATCTCCCTCCAATGAATTGGGTAAATATTTATATCTCATTAGATAGACATGGCTGGAACGGTAAGTTAATCTGGTTCAATGATACCGGACTGGATCAAGGAGTGAACTCGATTCAGAAAGGGACTTTGTCCACTAAGATGGTCTTGCCAGCAATGACTTGGCTACTATGGAAATCATATCATCTGCTTAATGGTTTTACACAATTAAATGTTTTATTACCATGCTCTTTTATCATGATTGATGTTCCATTTTGATCTATGCCTTACATACTACCATGTTTTATTTCATTGCTCAAGATTTTGACGTTTAAACTTTATGTTTATATTTTTTTTATGTTCAAATGTATATGATTTATTTTATTTTCTCCATAATTACCCTTATTGAGAATTTGAGCTCACCCTTTAAATGTTTTCTTTTCACTAGGATATAAAGAAAGGTTTTAGGTAAGAAAACAAAAGGGGAAGATCTTTATGGGAGATATTGAAGATCTTTCACCATGATTAGAAGATTATTTTTCCGAGTTTCCAAAGACACTAAACTATTACGGTCCTTGTGTATTTTTTTTGTATTAAGTATTCCGAAAAAGTAATGTAATGTCCATGTGCATCAAGATTGGGTCTCTACAGACACTGAACAAGATAGTCTTTGAAAATGGCTCCACATCCAGCAGGTCCTGGGTTTCCTTTTGAAGCACCATAGACATTCACTTTGATCCATCCTAGAAGCGGAACTTTCTAGAATACCTCAAAAGTGCATCGTGGTTTCCTGTAGGAACCAGCAATCCGAAGTCGGTGAAGGATCTCAAATTCACCAATAATGTTGTCACAATATGAAGTCTAAATTGAGGCAGCATCTCGAATGGAAATGAGGATCCGTGTCTTACCAGCATTGAGCCTAGATGAGCAGTTATTATAATGAATATTATTTCTATCATACCAGATCAAATGTAGGATTCAGACACCGTAGTCAGAAAAAGATTCTTAATTTGTTGAGAAGAATTAGAATTAACACAACGCAGTAATTGAGATATGATAGAATCAAGAAGTAACCATCCGCAACAAAAAATGTCAAGAATGTAATTCCAAAGGGCTGCAGCTGTAGCACAAGATAAAAACAAATGATTAGAATTCTCTCTGTGTTGGTTTCACATGTGACATCTCGATCAAATATAAATCCAAAAATATTGTAGACAAGCTTCAGTAGGTATCCTGTTATAAGAAATACACCAAATAAGAGTAAGTCTCGAGGGCTTAATCCAAGGTTTACTAAAAGCTTTCAACCAACATAGTACAAATTCAGAATTTATGAAATTGTTAAGGTAATGTTTTTTTTAATCTAGAACACCGTTGTAAGAAGGTTCCCAAATGAGGAAATCCTCAAAGTTAAAGAATTGATAGTTTTTCATAACATGATTGATGATATTAGAGAGAATGATGTCATGATAATTAAAGTCATCCCTAATAGTGGAGTTGATGTTGTCAAGATAAGTAGTGGCAAGAAGCATGAAGATTAAATGTACACCAGTCCAGTTATCAAGACAAAATTTCAAAGAGGAATTAGTACTGAACATCTATCTAGAAATGTTCATAATGTTGGTGAAGGATTTCCTAATGGATGACCACATGGAAGAAGTAATGTAGCTCAAATTTCCATTCTTAAGTTTAGATTTGAATCTTTTTTTGATAAAATCCGTGGAATCAGAGTTATTATGAATCAACCTCTATGTCATCATTGCTTGAATAGAGTAATTAAAATGATTAAGATTTTTGATTCTAAGATAAACCTTGTCCAAAGGTTTACAACAGGTTACCCAAGGAATAGTCACATGCTTCCATTCAATCGTACTACCAGTACAAACAAAATTTTTTATGTAAACATTGAGTTTCTTAAAGAGACCAGTAAGACACTTGTAAACCATCATTGAGTAAACCATTTTGGAGACAATTGTAGATTTCAAAAGACAGATTTTTCCAGCCATAGAGAGAGACTTTCCTTTCTAAGAAGAGATTTTATTGGTAATATTATCATCAATGTTGTAAAAGTAATTGGATTTTGGCCTTCCCCAAAAGATAAGAACCCCAAGATAAGTGTAGGGGAAGGAACATTCCTTGATACCTAAATAATTGATGATGTTTCTTTTTTCTGTTAGAAGAAAAGTTCTTCCCAAAGAACAAAAAGGATTTGTTCTAGATGATAGACTGACCAAAGATTTACTCATAGTGAGATAGGGAATTTTTAAGGTTTTGGATATTCATTTTATCACCTTGAAAGAACATAATAATTTTATCCGCATATAAAATATGGGTGGGAACATTTTAGTTTCTAGAGGCCTGGATAGGTTTAATCTTGTTTTGATCCAAAAGGTTGGTGAGAAGTCTGCTTAAGTAATCTTTATCAATATAAAAGAGAATAGTAGAAAAAAGATCACCTTTCCTAACACCCTTGGTGATTTTAAATAAGCCTTTCGACACACCATTGACAAGGACATATATGGATGATGATTTGAATAAATAATTGACCATACGAGTGAAAGAGTCATTGAACCCAATGTTTTTGAGAACCTTAATAATGAAACTCCAATCCATGGTATAAAAAGCTTTTCTAATGTCAAGTTTAATGGAAACACTACTTCCTCTAGTGACCTTGCTTAAGATATTAGTGCATTCCAAAGAAAGACAGATGCAATCTTGAATAGAATTACCTTTAATGAAACCAAATTGGTTCCAAGAAACAATTCTATTGAAAATGTCTATAAGTCTATTAGAAAAGAGTTTAGAGATAATTTTTGTAAATAGTATTAATAAGTGAAATAGGTCGGAAAAGGTGAATCTCATAGGCATTGTTCTCCTTAGTAATAAGAGTAAGGAATTGTGCATTTATCCCATGTGGGAGAACACCATTGGAAAAAAAAGTTTTGACATGTTTGAAAACATCTAAATGAATGATCTCTTAGCAGTGTTTAAAGAAACCATTTTTGAAACCATCAGATCTCGGAGAACTATCAGGATTGAGGCTAAAAATAGTGTCCTTGATTTCATGATGTAGAGGGGTTCTTAAAAGAAAATCATTATCTTCCATAGTCACCATATTCGGTATGATATTAGGTAAAATATCTTTGCAAACATCCAGACCATTGAAAAAATTATGAAAATAAAAGACAACATGATTTTCAATAGCCTCCTCAGAGTCATGTAGGGTGTCCTCATTTATAAGAAAAAAAATATGTCTGCTTAAATTTTGTATTATATAGAGAGAATTATAGAACTTTTTATTCCTGTCCCCATCTAAAAGCCATTTGGTTTTGAAAATATTCTTTCGTATGTTGTCTTTAAGTTTCAAAAGAGAGTTGAGTTTCAAAGAGGTAGTAATTTTTAGTTGAGGATATAGAGAAAAATATGAGAAAGTATTAGAGTTTTGCAATTGTATGAGGTCATTCTCCAGGGAGGACATGTACTTGTCAAGCTGTTTAGATTTGGAACTACACCATCCCTTCAGACACTGCTTAAGGTGATTTAGTTTAGTGATGAAAGCAAAAGCATCATTTTTATAGCTCATGCCATCCCAAAAGGATTTAATAGTGATAGTACATTCAAGATCCTTAGCCCAAGAATTATTAAATTTAAAAGGGAGAGAGGGTTTTGAATGTTTTTGATAAGACTGAATATAATAATATGATGGTCAAAGTTTATCTTAGTTAAGGTAACACTCAATATGGAGTCCCATCTATTGAGGCCATAGATATTAGTGAAATCCCTATCAAGTTTTCTAGCCACTACCCTATTGTGGTGTCTTCTATACCAAGTGAACTTATCTCCTATGAGATTGATTTCCATAATATTACAATCCTCAATAGAAGATTTGGATTCTCTTGGGAGATAGAATAGTGGGATGGTCCGATTTTTTCACTAGGAGTAAGAATAGCATTGAAATCCTCGATCACAAACCAGGGATCCTGTATAAGGTTAGATAAGATATTAAGGCCATACCAAAGGGGTCTTCGATCTTGGTATCTATTCTTATCATAGTACAGAGTGAAATAAGAATGTAAACCATCGTAACAAAAATCACAGGTAAACATCTGCTTAGGGACTTTGAAAACACTAACAAACTGCAAATATGAATGATAAAAAAACCACTGTGATTCAGTAGCAAGTCCATCCTTGCAATCACCAAGAAAATTATAGCCATTAGGACATAGATGAAAATATTTCAAAGAAAATTTAGTCTTAGGCTCAACTATAGAATTGTTTTTTGGGTTTTGAGTCAAAATAAATCTCTTAAGAACAATATAAGTGTCATAGTTAGAAATAACCTGACAGTTCCAAAATAAAATATTCATTGAAACCTGTGTTTGGATTTAGAACTCCCTTTTTGATCCACCTGATCCCTTATTACTAATTGATCTTCTAGGGATTTTAAAGGGAGTTGGACATGATTTCTTTTCCTATTAACTCATAGAGGAAACAACAGATAAATTAGAAGCACCCGACTTATCTACATTTTGATTTTTCTCTAAGGATTTTGCATTTCAGGGTGATGTTGTTGGGCTAACCCTTGAAGTCATAAGAGAAGTTTTATCATTTTTATGTTTTCATGAATATATAGTAGTTGTGGAAATATTTAGAGATCCCACTGCCACTGCAAATTCACTTGAAACTAAATCCTTAGTTTGTGGAGCCACTTCAGCAATAGGCTTCAGAATGACCTTATCAGTGGGGTGTGAGTCCACTGCATCTGTAATGTCATTAACAATACTAGAAATAGAATTTTTAGAGTCACCTACAATAACATCCAGTGTTACCATACCTGAAGGGATCTCAGAGGAATGTCTAGCATGCTTCCTGTTTTCCAGAACCTCAGTGCTACCACTCCCATTATTATTTATAGTATTATAGGAGACACCACTATCCGCCCTATCAAAGATGATCACAAGGCCTTTAATTACCACCTATGTGCTAATATCCTTCCTCTCATGTGAGAAAACAAGTGTTGCGACCTTCTATCCATCATCTATAGAGGTGTGTTGGCATGAGACATGCTCAATAGCAATTTCCTGAGACTCCTCATATACATTGAGCACCATTTTCTCAATCTATTCAAATACACCTTCATCAGTATTGGCGTTATCTTCTTCATCCACCAAATCAGACTAGGTAACAACTAAAGTCTCCCCAAATGCGGTGTATTTTTTTTCCCATTTCTCAACTTTCTTCCTGAAGCCTTAGGTATTCTCCAAGGCAGAGGACATATACTTTTTCTTCCTTCTTACTGGAGTCCAGTCATCATATTTTGATCACTCTTCTTGGATTTTAACCTGACCCTTCATCACTCTACAATTCAATAGGGAGTGACCAACTATTTTATAGAGTTCACAGAAGGGAGCCTTGCACTCATACTCAAAGCGGACATATACTTTATAGTCATTTTCATTGAAAACAACTGCATCCAGAAGCTTATTTTCCAAATTGACTTCCACCATGACTCATTGTCGGCTCAGTCCATCTAGTACAAGCAACACTTCCCATGACAGAGCATTCGCCTTGATCGTTTCCACAACTTGAAGGTGAACTGTGCCACATAGTGCCTCCCCACATCTTTTATAGGAGACCAACCCCAAATATTTATGGGGGAAATGTGCCACAGGCAGAGGTCGAACACATGACCTCTAGCCCGTTCAGATTCTACTGATAGGTGCAGGTTATGAAATAACCTACCCCCATTGTAAATGTGTGTGTATATATATATATTTAAGTATATATTTATATATTTATTTATAATTGTATATGTAAATTCAATTTTTAAAATGTTTTTATAAAATGCATATTTATTGTAAATACATTCATGCGTGCGTGTGTATATATACATACATATATTTGTGTATGTGTGTAAAATATGCACACACACACACACACATATATATATATATTTAAGGTTATATTTATATATTTATGTATAATTTTATATTTACACATTTTTTATAATTTATTTATAAAATACATATTTATTGAAATTATATTTATATGTGTGTGTGTGTGCATTTGTAGATGTGTGTGTGTAATGCTCCTCCCTCTCTATATATATTTGTATAGGTGAGTGTGAGTGTATATATATATATATATATATATATATATTAATGTATATATATATATGTTTCAATGTATAAAGATACACACACATATATAGACACACAACAAACACACATTACACTATCCATAAATATTTTACTTGTTATATATTGAAATATATATATATATATATGTATATATATTTTCAAATATATAATTATTTTAATATATATATATATATATATTATTTATTTACATATATTATAATATATACATAAATATATATATTTTTATAAATACACAAACATATAAGTATTTATATATAAACATTATATATAAATTTTCATATATATATATATATATTCATAAATTTTTATAAGATAAATAAGATGGATAATAAATGTTAATCACCATAAGGTTTATATATTTTAAATTATATTTTACATCTGAATATGCTTAAATAAATATTTATACAATTCAATTATTATATGTAAATATATATAATCAGGTATATATATTTATATTTTAATCTATAAATAATACTAAAAATTGTAAAATGATACAATTTTTATACCAAAATATCCATCTAAATTCAAGATCAATGAATACAGTTTTTCTACACCAAAAAGCAAAGAAACTCCTACTAAATGAATTTAAAATTTCATTGAATGTTAAAAAATCAAGGCATTCCAACTAAAAACTCAAATTTAGAGGTCTTTCAAATCTTTTTTGACTAAGAAAAAAATAGGTTCTAGGGTCCCTCCACATTTTAAAATACATATCATTTTTCAAAATTTGATTTGACATCTCACGAATCCCAAATGAACACCCAAAACAAAAGTTATGGCTATTTGAAGTTCAAGTCCTATATTTAACTTATCTGAATAAATTAATCAATTTATTAAAATTTTTTACATCAAAATTTTATTAAATAGCTATTACTCTATACTAATTAGTCAATTTTTAGTTAATATTATTTTTTAATTAATTTGTAAACTATTTTAACTAAATATATTATACATTAAGAATAGATACACATTTATTACTATATAAATCACATTTAACCAAATATGTTATATTTATATCAATATAAATTTATTTATATATTAAAAAATTATTTTAAATTATATATACTTTTTTATGATGCATACCTTCTATTAGTGCTAAAAATAAGCATTTTAATACTTATAAAGGTCACACATTTATCAATTATAAGAAAAGTGATGATAAAAAGTATCATTGAATATTATCGATTCTGTAGTAGTGATCCCTTTAGTTTTTGATACAGTATCTTCGACCATCATTTTACATCATTAAAACTTATTCTATTATGTGTTTCTCAATGTTTATAAAAATATTTGAGAAATACATCATTTATAAAAAAATTAGTAATAAGAATGAAAATTCATTATTAGCACTCAAAAAGCACCGATAAATACTTTTCTTTCTCATTTCCTTTTTTTTATAATTTTGAGAAAGGAAAATCATTTTTATCCCAATTCATTTCTTCTTCTTTCTTTCTCATTTCTTCATGCGAAGATGATACAATGAAATTTTCTTACTCCAGCCACTATCACAATTTTCTTCCTCAAATTGATATGAATGTCCAAGTAAGTGATTAACATTTCATTCCTAATGCTTTAAATGCATTTATTTAATGAAAAAATCCATTATATTTTTTGATTTTTTCCATTCCATGCCTTTGTTCATTGTTTATCTTCTTCTTTCCATTATATAATATTTCAGTTAAACACACAGGAAGACTGACAGACACACACACACACAGTCATATTTATACATTTTTAGCTATACAAACATATATGTACCAAGAAAGTTCTGGTACCAAGCAAGATCAACACTAAAAATTTATTAAATATAATAGAATTACAACAAGGAAAAATCATGTGGTACATGAAAGACCACCAAAACATAAAATTGGTCAATACACCACCCACTTAAAAATATAATAATGCAAAGAGATGATTCAGGTGATAGATTCGAGAATCATTCCATGAAGGTAATTGATATGCTTCTATTGTATTTATATAGAAATGGAGAAGAATAAAAGTCCCTAGAATAGTTGGCAGGACAGATTCCTCAGAACAACTCATTCATCGATTGTTGAGCTAATTATAATGTCGAATACATGTTACAATGAATTAATAAAAACTGTCTACAATATTCAATTATAAAGTTGAACAACCAAGGGAATTTGAGAAGGAACCAACCATTTTACCTATACTTTATAGGTTGAAAAATCCATATTTTATAGTGTTTATTAGGCTCATAGTTTACAATGGATTTAGTTGAATTGATATGATTATAGATGAACTAGGATTAATTTTTGAAACATTGAACCTAATTTAGAAGATAAGTTCATTGAAATATTCCAATATTAGTATTTCATATGATGCAACACCTTGGAAATATGCTGTAATGAGGTTGAAATTATATAAATAATTCCTACATTTATTTGTATATGTTCCAAGATTATTTGAAGAAGTTGGGGAAATGTTGGATCAATTTGAATTCCTTTTAAAAACAATTTTCAAAAATATAGAATTTTGGAGTACACTAAGAAATGGGTATTCCTTGAACATAATACATTGTCCATTGGATCATATGACTTCACTATCAATGTAAGTCTTCAGATGTTGAACATAAGAATTTGAGGAAATTATAAGACTTTGAGTACCATCTTATGAATCTTCTTGATTGTAATTATTTTCAGAACATTAAGGCTTCAACACATATATTATTTTCCAATCACATGACATTGGAGTTTTTTTATCTTGAGAAATATTAAAGGAGGATCCACTACATGAATTTCTTGATATAGAAAGTGAATTTCATGGGTTTTTAAGAATAATAAAGATGAAGACACATCGAAGCTAAAGCTATAAACTAGCGTTTAAATAATCTATATCCAATGATTTTTGACTGATCAAGAGGAACTGATATGGAAGGCTGAAAAATTTCCTAATCCAAAAAAGTGAGAAGTCTTCCAGATTTCATAAAATAAGAAATGAAATATTAGTAGATGCTTTCATTTTATCCTTAATAGATTAAATATTACAACACCTTTATTATTCACTCTTGAGAATATAAGTATTAAGATGAGATGTTATTGTCATGAAAAAATCCACGATTCAATGATGTACTATATTTATGGAAATTCCATTACCGAAAAAGTGATTTCTATACTATAGATATGTTTTTTGTATATTTTTATACAATTTTTAAGGTTGAAATGCATATTTTAGTGGATATTTATTGAAAGTGAATAGTGTGAAGATGATGATTATCGTGAAAAATAGATGAAATATCTAATTTTCGTGAGAGTTCAATAAAGATAAGAAATAAATGAAGTGTATTCTTGGAACAATCTTTGAGTTGAAAAATCAACACACATGAAATCTTGGGAACTAGAACTGGGTATTTCATTATGGTCCTTTTGGTCTAGCGACTACTTTTTCTTACTAATATATAATTTATGGTATTTGAAAAATCAACACATTTAATACTTCCTCACATACATGTGAGAAGCATATATCTCAATGAGATAAGAGATGACGTGTCCATGTATCTATACAAAAAAAGAAGGGAATTCACTGTTGTTTAAGGTAGATGAAAACTTAGAGAGAACCAAGAAGCATAATAGTTTTAAAATTACAAGAATAATTATAATTCACATCATGCTAAAATAAATATTAATAAGAATATTGAACCTATCCCATGCAACTCACTAGGCCTAAAAAAAGGTGAAAAAATAGGTTGAGATACAAAGCATCTAAGAAGAAAACACTGAGTTTCATGAGATATTTTTGAATACTCAAAGATAGTCAAAGATTATATAATTAAGGAAGTGGATAAGTATTTTTGGTATAGATACATCCTTGTATATAACATGATCTTATTTAGAAAAAGGATAAGTTTCAAGAACTTGTGGGAGTGATTATAAAGATCCTCTGGGTGTAGACCAAGTCGCATGTGTAATATAGTGACCACACATATAATATTGTGTGAAATTGGTTATAGAATAATCCCTAGAAACACATTTTAATTGGTGATTCAATTATAGTGTATGATATATGATTCATTGGTATTTGACATGGTACAGAGTAGGATACCCACATTGAGAAAAAAACTTATAAAAATACCACATGATGATCTTGTTTATTTTTCAACATTCCATGGGGTTATGGACTACTGAGTACAATATAACAAGATACATTCAATATTTAACAATAAATATAGGTTAAAAACCAAATAGGTATAATTTTAAAATAAGAATTTGTTTTTAGAAAAATAATTTGGCCACACCTGATTCACCCCATCTCAGGTGTGTTTGTGTGTTCCAAAACGACCTAAGAATTGGTATCAAAGAAAATTACATCTTATTGGATCTTAATTAAATTACCACAATTGGAATCAAAATAAAAAGGTTCCCTCTAATAATTTCTGAAAAATTTTCCAAGTTGTTTTTTATCTGATATATATGAAGTGAAAATTTATTATTTTTTAAGATGAGGATCTGATTAAAGAATCGAATTCCATTCCCACCCAAACATTTTTGGAGGTATCAAAAAATACATTGAGAAATAGATAGAATAAATTCTCAAGAAAGATAATAAAGTTTTTGAAGAAGTAAGAAGAGTAATGACTAGTCAAATTTAATCAGAGTGGTAAGTGTCTCAATTTTTTTGATAATGAGTCCTATAGTGAATGTAGATCAACCTATTTAGAAGAATATTCAATGAGTCACTCAATGAATTTTATTCTGAACATAAGGATTATCTAAAAAATTTCCTTAGAGAAGTTTCTATATATATGTTGTCATATATATTAAGTGATTAATTAATGGAGATTCACAACTAGAAGAAAATTTTGATGCATTTAACTAAGCATTTGAAAAAAATGATTTTCTACAACACTAACACAAAGCTAGAAAAAACTAAGGAATAAATTTTCACACTTTATAAAGAAACTGAATATTTAATTAATAGAGTTTCAAATAGTTATTTAATGAAAATATGTTTTTGAAAAGGTTATTAAGGAGGTGTTTCATGAATTTGAGAAATATTATAAAGTCTCTATGGATGTCAAGTCTGTTAAAAAAGAAATAAAATTAAAAAAGTTGAATGATTTGGACCATTATCTAGTGGAGACAAGGAAAATACATGAGGATTAAATTTATAATATAGAGATTTATTGGGAATATTGGTTGAGAGAGTGATTGGTAAGAAAGTTTGAGATTATTGGAAGATGAAAATAACACCCTCAACCTGAAATTTCTAGAACTCAAAATCCAAATAAAGAATAAGAAAAAAGAAAAATCTGGAACTTCCCAAAAAGTTGAGAAAATAAGTGTTTCCCAGAAAACCTCAAAAGTGATTGCTTCATTTAATAATGTTCAAAATGGTGTAAAAGAGAGAATGATATAATATAGAGAATAATACACCTATATATCAATGAAAATGGAAACCCACATCCCAGTGAATTGAATTTGTACTAAATCTATCTCAACTGGTTATGTAGATTTTAAATAAAACACTATAAAAATTTGGAAGTTAAAAATTCAAGTATGGGCACAAATATATCAATAAAATATGTTAGAATGTCCAAAAATATCTATTCTTCAAAAGGAAATCAAAATTTTGGGGTTTCAGGCCAAAACCAGCAAGTTAAAAAATCTGGACAGACTATACCTAAAATGAAATGAAAAAGGTTAATTGGAAGGTGTTTGTGATGTTGGAGGCTTAGACACATGTACATGGATTACTGGAACAACAATTCGGTATGTAAAAGTTCCAGGATCCCAAGAATAAGGGGGAAAAGGTTGTAGTAAGGAAGAAACCCACTAGAAATAATTATACCTCAAATAATGTAAGGAATCTATTTATAAATAATAGAGTTTAAAGTATGAATATTTTTTATGAGATGTGAAACATTAATGGTCATTTTTATGCTGAATTATAGTATTACCATACTAAGTATAACTACATATTGAGAAATAGGTAAAGAAACATGAAAAGTTTACCTTGGGTTCCAAATCAGTGAAAGGGAATTCACCCAATAAGATAGTGAAGAAGCATGTCAAACCAAACAGGAATATATGCTTCCATTATTTTAAGAGAGTCCACTTTACAGACTATTCAAATATAGTCATTAATATTAAGAAATAATAGAGAAATATGAAATCAAGAAGAGAATCCATCCAAGAGAGAGATTCTAGGACTAGATTAGGGGTTGATACTCCTTCTAAAGAGCACAAGAAGCTACCGAATAATATAAAAGTAAAACATGATGAAGGAGTGTGTGGAATATAAAGGAAGGCTAGTTACAGTGTTATAAAATTAATGACATGAATTCCTTAATAAGATGAGTTGATGAAATCTAAAGGACAAGAACGATTGAGTTCAAGTTCTAAAACTTTACTATAAAGAAGGAATATACCCCCAAAAAAGTATGATAACATTCCCAAAGGTTATTTTACCATATGTCCAAATTAGTTTAAATTAGATAAAAAGTTGGAGAAAGATGAAAATAAATCTAGTGATCAATTTGAAAAAGTAAATAAAGATGATCTTTCTATGAATAAAGTTTGAAAAGGATTGAATCCCATGCTTCCCAAAGGTAAAAAATATTGAAAATTGAAGGGTATAATAAGCATAAAAGGGTCTATAAATTTTAGGACCATAAATAAATAACCTTTTGGGTTTAAAAATATATCTCATCCCTATTGTATTAATTTAGAAGATTTTGAAGATCTAACCTACTCCAAAGTATTGTGTGTTTGTGTTAAAAATTTGGGAATTTAAGGTGTTGAATAAAAAAAAGAATCACTTGTGGAAGAGCTATTAAAGGAGACCAATATGACATTAGTTATGTACTTTACATGAATTTAAAATTCTAGACAGATTTGATGAAATTGGAGTTTGAGTTATGATTTTCACTTTCCCATCAAAATTTTATTATATTGAATATGTTTACTAAAAAGGGGAGTGATTATCTAAAAAAATGTGGAATTCCTTTCAATTAAATGTTTTTGATGTTTGTTGAAGTGAGTGTAGGTTCATGTGATTTTTTTGAAAATATGTAAATATACCCCCAAGTTATGAAAGATAAAAAAAGATATTACATGTAATTTATTTATGGAAATCCTTATTGTATAAACCTATTAATCTTATTTTCTACAATGGGTTATCCCATATAGACATAAAGTTGATTATTTTATGAAACATTCCTAAAAGAAATACGATGCAACTACTCATTTTAGATGGCACTATACTATTTTTATGATCTTATAATAAATTGAAATTGGTGTAAAATTATTCTTATAAAATCCATTATCTTAAAAAAAGTTGAATTAATATTTTAATTAGAGAAATCACATGAATAAAATATTAGCTTCTTAAATGGAGAGAAGTTATTATTGAAATCATAATGAATGGAAATCATAAGATGGAGAGGAATTTGAAGAATAACCTTACCTTAAAAAATAAGTGATACAATTGGTATCAAATATTTAAGTGGGATGAGAAAATAAAACATGAACTATACGATTTCAATAATGGGGTTAAACCATTTCCCCTTTGAATTTATTGTCAACTAGGGGGAGAAATTTTACATTGAAAAAAAATATTATTTGGAATTATTTTTAATTGAAAACAAACATAAAGGGTAATGTTTTTATGGATAAAGGTATTTGATTGTATTTATTATCTATTAGGTTTGTCAATTAAAAAATTTTAATGTAATAATTCAAAAGATATGATTTCGGTGATGGATTGAAGTATCCACCCATGAAGGTAATTGAGCTACTGCCATTGTTTTTATATATATAATGAGAATAAAATAGGTCCTTGGAATAACTAACAATATATATTCCTTGGAAACACTCATTGGATGATTGTTGGGCTTATCATCATGTCATAAACAAGTTCCAAAGCTTAGTGTAACACTATCTACAATCATCACTTGCAAAATTGATCAGTCGAGGGAAGCTGAGAAGGAAACGACCACTGAACTTGTATTAGACATATTCAATAAGCTATATTTTATAATGTTTTTATCACTATTGTAGTTTATAAAGGTATAAATTGAGTTTTTGTGATTAGATATGGCTTTGAATTTATTTGAGAAAGGATTCAACCTAGAAGGAGGTTATAATTTTTTTAATAATTATTATATTTATTTGAAGATGTTCCATAATGAATTGAATAAGTTGGATAATATTTGAAGTAATTTTAAGTCATTTCAAAAAAAATTATAAAATTATGGAATTTTTGAGTACACTGAAAATTAACTAATTTCTAAACACAATAATTTTCCTACTAGATTTTTTGATATACCTATGAATATAAATATTATTGTGTTGAATGTAAGTATTTGAGGAAATCACAATAATTTGAGTTCCATCATATGAATTTTCCTAATTTTAAGTATTTTATAAATGTAATACTTGATCGTATGTCTTTATTTCCCATCATATGAATTTGGAGTGTGATGAAAATTGATGAAGGCATGATCGTAAGACATTATTCCTTGTGTAATTATTGATTGTAAGAATCCACTATAATTTATTGATCTTATCATATGACTTTACTAGATTTTATGAATTATTATTTATGCAATAATTTTTAAAAGGAACTAAGAATAAGTCTTCATCATAAGACTTATAAAGTGTAATTATTGTAAGTCCCTAACACAAGTCTTCAACACTTATAATTTTTAAGTACCTCTGGATGAAGAACATGAGATTATAGATTTAACTATCATGAAGATAGAAAATAAATCTTATGATGTTGATAAAATTATTAAGTGATCAAAACATCATGAATATTTAAAAAGTGATGATCCAAGTTTAATCTTAATTAAGATTGAAGGAGGATCCACTGCATGTATTTCTTGATACATAAATTGAATTTCATGGGTTTTCAAGAATAATGAAGATAAATACACCTCAAAGCTCAAGATATAAACTAGTGTTTAAATCATCCAGATTCGAGGATATTTTAAATATCAATAATAATAATGATGGAAGGCTGTAAATTTTTTAAAAGACAAAACACTGAGAAGTATTTTTGATTTCATAAATTTGAATATAAAATATCAGTATATTCTTATGTTATTAATTAATTGGATTGAATATCCCAAAGGATTTTTCATTTATGATTGAGGATATAAGTATGAGGTATAAATACTATTTTTTGTCTACAAATTTGAGATTCAATTTGGTACTATATATATAGAAAGTCTCATGTTGATTGTGTGAGTTTTTTGAATTTTTTTTGTATATTTTTATATATCTATGAAGGTTTACATGAAAATTTTAGTGGATATACTTGAATAGTGAACAAAAAGTATAATATGATCCTACAGAAGAATAAAAGGAATATTTTTTTTTATTTTAAATTTCAATAATGAAATGAAATAAATGGAGGATATTATTGGAATACTATTTGAGTTGAAAAAGAAATATATATGAAATCATGGGAACCCAAAATAGATATTCTATTATTTTTCTTTTGGGCCAGTGGACACTTTTTCTTATAAAAACACAATTTATGGTATTTTAAAAATAAATAATGAATTTAATACATCCTTCCAAGAATGTGATAAGTTCAGATTTTAAGGATACATAAATGAAAAAGATCTCTCAAAGAAGAATAAGAACCAGAAGCCACTACATGCTGCACCGAGGAAGAAGAATAAGAAGAGGTAACTGATCCTATGTAACTTACTAGGTCTCAAATAATGTAAAAAAAGCACGGGAGATAAATTATCTGAGAATCATAGACCGAGTTTTAAATCTATGTTTGAATACAAGAAGGTTGTAAAATATTCTTCAATTGAGGAAGTGGATCAGTATTGTGGGTGTAAAGACATCTTGGAAAAAATCATGATCTACTTCAGAAAGAGGATAAGTTGTAAGAACTCACAATATAGGGTATAAAGAACTTGTGGGAAAAAACTAGGTCACCTATGTAACATGGAGACAAAACATGTGTAGTATTGTGTGAACTTGATTACAAGATAATCCATGTCCACCCATTATAATTGATGATTCTATTACAGTTAAGAATCGATGAATCAATGAGAGTTGGCATAGGAAGAGGTTGGTTACCCACATTAGGGATGGACCTTATAAAAATAATACATTTTGATCTTATTTATATTTTTCATTTCATGTGGTTATATCCTATTGAGTAAAATATAATAAGATCCATGCATTTCTTAACTAGAAATAGGGGTTCAAAAACAAAGGAGTTGTAAGTTTAAAATAAAAATTGGTTATTGGAAAAATAATTTAGTCACACCAGATTCACCCCCTCCCTCAGGAATTTTTTCATGATCCATTGGGACCCAACATGGTTATAGAGTGGGAATTTAGAAAATCAATAAAAATATTATGAATTATACTATAATTGTTTAAATTATAATGTTGATAGAATCTTTTCTACCTCAATATAATACTCACATAGATGAAGGATATCTTAATGATCCTAAGCCGAAGGAAGAAATTATTCCTAAAAATAAATTGAAAAAACAAGATCAATGCTATATGATGGATTTAAAACATTAGTTAAATCAATAAATGAAGGCCAATAAGGTTTGGTTCTATTGAATGACCTTAGTTAACCCATTGACTCCAATAGGTCAATATTCATTAGTTAAATTAGTTTTAGATTGAATGTACCAATTGACATAAATAGTTGGCATAGTGTCATACCTATAATAAAACCTTTTTTTGGGATGATATTGTGGTAAGAAACTATTATATTTTATATTCTATCCCATTGAGATCAATGCTTTAAATGTTGATTTTTTTGAAGATTATATTTTTTTTGGAATATTTTAGGATGAATTTTGTTCTAAAAGTAACTTGAAATGCACATAGATATTTTTAAACAATATGGACCACTAGGTAATTAAGAGATGTTTATGATAAAGTAAATCCTTACCCATTAGTGTTTTATAATAACTACATTCCCCAAGAATATTTTAATTATTTCCTTTCTAAATTTTAGGATGAGTTTTATGGAAAATTATAAGTGATTTTAATTTATCTATAACGAAAGGTGTGATAAAGTTATTTTCATATATTTTACTCCATAAAAATAGAAAATTATTTTCAAAAAATAAGAAACGTGTAGTAAATCCACAATACACATACTGTAAATCATGGATGATGTCTGCTGTACTTGAAAAAACAATTCTACATTCTTATAAATTATTATAAAATAGTTAATATAAAAAAAAATTATTAGTATATATATACTAGGATGTAAATTGATAAATTAGATTCACTCACTACCTCAATCTCACATCATGAGGTGTGGAAGAAGGTCCATGTTTTTATGAAGTGTCTACTACTAGATAAAAGTAGTCAAAAAGTATGGGATGAATGTGTAAGTATGAAATAATTGAAAGTTATTATTACTTAATATTTTAAAGCATAATAACAAAAAAATGAGTTTTCATCATCTAGTTTAGGAAAAAGACGATTCATCTATAAAATATGATAATAAATACTTTTAGTGGATTTGGATCATCTGGATCAATAAATATGGGTTAAAGGGCCATGTTTTGGAGTCTCTATAAGTGAAAACATAAAAAAAGGAAAAACAATGATGTTTAAAAATGAGGAATGTGAATAGTTACAAATAAATGGTGTGAAATGAAACAATTTAAATAAAATAAATTACTCATGAAATTAGATAAAGATTGGAAGCAATTAACCAACCACCACAACCACCACAATTGAACCCACAAACACCAAGTTTTGAGTGTTTTTATTCCAAACAAAAATGAATCACTGTGGTAGTAAGAAATATTTTAACAATAATTTCTAATATACGTGCAGTGAACTAGTATTTATTACTTAATTATTTGAAAGTTTTCTAGGTTGAAGCTATTTGAGATCTATATCTATCAAAATCCAAAGATTGAATTATTGCTTGAGGTTTGGTTTTCAATATTCAAGATGACACCATTACCAATAGGTCACGTGAGAGTAGGGATTCTATTAAATCATGATCTATGAGATAACATTACCATATGTTAAAAAATATGAAGTCCCATTCATTTTCATATTTAGATGTATAAAAGGAGAAACTATGAAAATGTTTTGGCCTGATATTTATACTTGTGTCAGGGAAAATATAGTGGAGGCTAAGGTTTTGAAGTCATGTTTTAGAACTGGTTATAATAATGTCCAGTTGTTTAGATGATGATGAGAGAAAGTTATGACATATGTAAGGTTTTTTCTTCTAATAGTGGATATCTATGGTTTTACCTTTTTTATTTTTTACAAAGGATCCACATTAGATCCTTCAATATGTTACATATGAGTAAATTTATCAATTCATCAGAAGTTAGAAGCCAAGGCAGAAGAACCTACAAGCTATTAGAGTTGATTAAAGAAAATTGTGGGACCACTAAAAATGGACAAAGGTAGTGGAATGAGTTGACTAGATGAACCGTACTACTTAGATGGCACAGGACCACTTGTATATGTGACCTATGACTAGTGATCTTATTGAATTATTTTTCAATAGTGATTGAAATATTATAAATTTCATGAAAAAATATGTAGTGTTCTCACATGTATGTATAAATAATATCTAAACTATTTAAATATTTATTTTAATTTCTTTTATTCTTTATTTTTATTGAATGTTTTTTGTTTCTATGAGTGATGATTATGAGATTTTGTAAGAGGAATGACTTAGTTCAGTGGATTAAATGTTTAAAACTTCTATGTTTTAATACATTAGTTTCATATAGATCTTTCGTTCTGGGGAGTTTCTAGATCTTTATTCCCTAGTTGAATATTTTAGTGGTTTATCTCCTAATTTTTAGTGGTCTCAAAACCCTAATAATATAACCAAAAAATTATGTTGATGTTCAAACTCTAACCAAGAAATTTGAACATATTTCACATGGTTGACTGGTCTTATTAACACCATTGACGAGAAAGGGGCAATAAATTTTCATCTTATATTATAATAATTAACTGTTATGATAAATATGAAATTTTTTAAACCAATATATGTTATTATATAAGGGTAAATAAAAATTTGTGTCAAGGAAGTAAAATAGATCATTGATCACATCACGAATGTATTGTATGAGCCTAAATTTTGTTTCACTAAAATTTAATATAAACCTAAAAAATTTAAATCCCCTTATCAATTTATATTTTAAATAAGGTTATTTTATAAAATTTGATTTCATAAATTTTTATTTTATTTCCCTTTCTAGTTTGAATGATATTACAAAGAGAAAATGGTTAAGAATTTTTTTTTCTACATGTATATATGAGGTATATTGATAAAATTTCTATTTTTATTTACTGATATATTATTTCTATTAAAAATTTTATAGTTTTTATTTTATTCTATATTTTTAAATAACATATTAAAAATTAATCAATAATTAATGAATAAATTTTTATTTGAAATTCCCTATATTATTTCATCAAAATAAATAACAATGTAAGAAGAATAAATTGAAAAAAAGTTGTATATATTTCAAGTTTTTTTGAATAAAATTCAATAAATAATAAAATATTCATAATACCAACCATGAAAGGGTAAAAATATATTCGCTAGTTACTAATATGATAATTATTAATTATTAATTTTTAGTACTTGTTAGGTTTATTAGGATCAATTAATGATTAATAAATACCATGTACATTATTAAAAATCATAAATACCATTATCACCATGACTTTGAAAGATAAATAAAATAAATGGGAAATGAAGAATGTTTACCTTACACAATATTTCACTAATTTTGTTTCCTTTAATATTTTCTTGATAAGGATCAAAAGGAATAACATTCAGATTCTTCCCTTCTTGGTATATCCATGGGTTGTATTAAATCATCCAAACAGTTTGGGAATGATCTCCCTATCTTCCATTATATGATATTATACAATAGTGAAAAGGAAAAATATAAAATAGAACTTTAGGAGGGAGAGGGATATGGCCATAAACATTCTTGATAATGTTTATACCAAATCTTATGGCCAAAAATCCTTTATATATATTCTACAAGGAAACTACCTGACCCCGTGAATTTTCTTGAATGTTTCATAAATATATAGTATATACATTATTTCATAACTATTGTGACCCTCAACAATAAAATATTCTTTTAGTTTTATCCTATGAAACATTAAATCAATGATAATATATCTATAAGAGATTCAAATGTTAACTCATTAATTCTCCTCTTCCTTAAGATAATCTTATCTGTTCCAAATGAATTGTACTATGTGATTTATAGTAGCATGGTTCATATATGTAATATAATATTACTTTCTTAGTAGAATTTTTATGATATCTATATATATCATATAATATGATATACCCAAATGCATAAAATAATCCTTTTCTTATATATATTTCACACTCTATGACATTCCATACCATTCCATATGAAATCATATGGATTTATGGCATATTACTCTCAATCTCCCCTACACTAAAACTAAATAGACTTTTATTAAATTTCACCTTATATCATATCATATATAATAACTTGTGAAACCATATCCAAAACTCCTTTTGGATATCTTCTATTTTTTTGAAAACCATTATTAACTTTATCTAATATTACATCATATGTAATAAATTTTAAAAATCAATCCAAAAATCTATTTGGAAAAACTCTAAAACACTTTTAAAGAATCTTCTTGAGTTTTATAAAACTCAATCTCCATCTGGTTCACTACAAGTGTTACCCCATAGTCCTATATAACATTTGAATCAATTATGAATTCCCTCAATTTTTCTAAGACACTGAGTGACCATGAGACATAAAGTTTTTTAATCCCATATTTCCTCTTTATGCATTCTTGTCTCTCCAATTATAGATTGATTATGCCGATGAACATATCACATGCCATTCATCTTAGTATATAAGCACATATCACGCCCCTCAACTAAGTATATATTCCCATCATATGTACTATCTATGTATGGTCATACATTTCCCCAATCTATCCCAATCGAGTTCCAGATGTCACAATCATCACAGGATAAAACAAATAACACATTGATTAAGCTTCAACTGATGATATAATCAACCACATACTAAATCACCCCCTGATTAAATAGGACTAAATTATTCCATAATAAAGTATCAAATTATGATGGTTATCATTCTAGATATCTCACTAACATCAATTATTAGGATTAAATATGAAACGTGCAACCCTATTTCACCAAATATGTAGTGTTTGACACTACATGTAATATATACTTTAAGGGTCATCCAATGCATAAATCCTATTTTATGGTATAAAAGAATATTCTGTATCTCAATAAAAGAATCCTACTCATCCCAACCTTAAATTTCATCATAACATATAATACTCCATGACAAAAATCAACTAGGGATAACTTAAAGTTCTAATTTTAGATGTTAATCATCATTTCATTTCAATATATATATATATATATATATCCAATATGAAATAATGATGATGTAGAGATATCCTTTTGTATAGCATTAAACATTTCATATTCTTAAGGCCCTTAAATAATTTTAACAAAACCATAAATAAGAACCCACCTAATCACATCCATATGATAGACTGACATATCAGTCTTATGTTTGATTTACTTTTATGGTTTTGTTAAACTGAATACATTGCTACGTTATTCTGGACATATCCAAATGTGACCATCTACTAAAACCCTCTCAATAAATTTTTTAGTGATAAACATGTATGAAGAATGAAATATTGAATAATTTTGAGGCATAAGAATCATATTCCTATTGTTCAACTCTTTGAATAATTATTCAAATGTTTTAACTTCATAACAACTAATTTTACAATGTTAATAAATTCTATTTTATACCTAGAATTATTCTAACTTTATCATCATCATTGTTTTTAAAATATTTTCATTAAAAATTTTCCATAAAATATATTGGTAAATAATTAAACCCTTTACATTAATATTTTATTGAAATATACTAAAATATTTAGGATATTAAGTGAAATCCACTTTATTTCGACTATTATAATCTTTTACTTATTAACTTTAAAATTATCTAAGACCAAACATATTCCCAATAACCTATTAGAATCTATATTATTTTTATAATATCATTCTAAGAATCATAAAATCTTTGTTCATAATAAATAATACATATTACCCTTAGTGATAATGTCAAAATATAAACAATTTATCTATATCCTATGTGTTTGTGGAATCATTCTTAAAATAAAACTTTACTCCTTTCAGAAATGTTATAGAACATGGCTCATTCATAGAAATTTGTTTCAAATAAATAATCCATTTTTTGATAACAAAATATTTTTTCAAAAATAGTACTTATTATCATATAATAAGTAAATTATATGAAAAAACATAATCTTTATTCTGATCCAATAAAGCATTAATCAATCCATTATACCCAACACCTTGATGTAGTGAATCCTTCTTCCACTGATTTAATGAAACTCAAAGCTCTCATCTTTAAAAAATATTTTATTCTAAGACTTTTTATATGTACAAATCTGGTGAAACATATAGTCAATATCATATACACTTTATAATCAAATAATTTAATTCTAGAACATTAACACCAGATGTAGAATCTTCATAGAGTTTCTTAACACTTTTCCATATTCCATCAAACGTGATCCTTTGATATCTCATACTCTTATATTTTTTATTATTTATATATACTTTACAAGTTTTATATCACATTGTATGAATCCATGTTCTCATGTTTCTTTTTAAAATTAGGTTCTACATTAAATATCAAGAAAACCTAGAATTTTAGGGAATCATTTTGATGCTTGTCATAAGTATCTATACCCATTTGATGAATGGTTTCACTAGTTATTTACTCATGAAAGGTTTTATCCAACATATAGAGTTTACCTTATTACTTAGGAACTATCCTTAGGTTACAAGTCAAGGAAATTACACCCATTATGTTTTTATTTACTAAAGATAAATCTCAAGGTTATGGTTGAGGGTGACGATGATGCAATTATATTTAATATAATATTTTATCAGATGAGTATTATATTTTACATTAATTTAACAAGAAAATTTATTAAATGATCCGGCACTAAAATGATGTCCCCTTTTAAACTCATTATATCTATTAGTGGGGAAAGATCTAAATTTTACTATGGAATGAGTCTAATTTTATATTCAACTCACTATTTAGTTATTTAGATTGGACCTCCTATGAATTTTAAAATATATGAATCATAGATAGTTGAGTGGACAACTCTTTATACAATCCATTATATGGATAAAATCAACACCATTTCTCTGGTATCCTTATCAATGGTTTCATAACTAAGTGTAGCCTAAATATCATAATAATATTTGGTTACATAACCTTTAGGGTTATCCATTTACACCATGAATTTCACAAGATAATCCATGGGCCTCCTACTTTAGAAAAACCTACTCGGTTGAATGATCTATGTCATGACATCTGTTTTTTTGGAAGGAATATAACACTTAGTATTTTTAAAATGGGATTTATTCTAACTATATTATATCATATTATTCCTTGTTAAGACTTTATGATTTTAATGATTTAGTTTTTAATCATATTCCTTCCACCAAATCAATATGTTCGAATGAAATTGTTGTGTAACTCTTTACACAACTCATAACTTTTGTTACTAACCCAAACCAAGAGATAAATATATTTATACACATCAAAATTTATCCTATTTATAAGTTATATGAAACTATTCAATGTAAATTTTTATAATTTTATGAAATTAACAATCCCATCAAGAGTAAACCTAGAGCCAAAAATAACCAAACCTCACTTTTATAGATAAGGAATATGCCTACAGGATAGTGAGCAGTCTGACACAACATCCCTTTACCTAGAGATACTTTACTGAAGGGTGATTTTAATTCCATTTTAATTTGAACACATAATATTTATAAACTCTAAATAACTTCTTAATTTGAACTCATAACCTAATATAAGACAAGGTCAAGGTAGAAAAAAAATCATTTATCATACCTTTCTTATAACTACTTATATAAAATATGACAATTTGTGGAATAATTTATAAAACTTTAAACTAAATTAAACATCTTATATTCGTAATATAAACAATTTATACATATGAGTAATAACTATATGAATAAATTAAAAGAATGAAAAATTCAAGTATTTAAAAATGAGATAAAAATTTATGAACAATTGATAAATATGTCAATTATGAACACTTTATAACTTAATCGTGCATTATGTATAATTCATAATTGAAATAAATACAACCATTTTAACTTTATTCCTAATAAGAACTATTTTATATTATTCAGTATATGAAATTTACTTTAAATATGTTATATTTTATGAAATATAAAAGTTTAATATTAGAATTTTTAATTGTTTAAACAATTTACATAATCTAAATATAATTATTTAATATCATTTAAACCATTAATCAAATAAATTATCCAAAATAATTTTGATATTTTTTAAATAAGTCCTCTATATAAGGACCTTTTGATTTGAATAATTGAAATTAATTATTATAAGAAATTCAAAGTTTTAAATATAAAATCTTTTATATCTATTCTTATTTAATAATTTTTAAACACTTTGTAAATAGCCTTTATAATTTCCATATAAACATTTTATATCTAAATTATAAGCCATGACATATAATTTGAAAATTTATTTGAATATTAACTATTAATATTATAGAATATTTATTTAATAAATAGTTTATAAACATTTAAGTAATCAATTATAAACAATTAATATTTAATTAATTTAAAAAGAACTTTAAAAATTTAATAAATATCTCAAAATACCATATACTATAATTTTTAGACAAAATTTTAAATCATTTAAATCAATCTATAATTGAAATATTGAAAAATAATTTTTTTATGTATATCATATTTAGTGATATTACTATATCATAGGCTATGGTAGATAAGGACATAGTGTACTTAGCCTTTAAGCTCTATCAATCGTATTTTATGATTGATAACAATGCACTTGGTTATCATAACTCATGATATGCCTCTGCTTAGGATTAACTTAACATGCACTCAACAGTCGAAACATATGATAGAGTCCCACCTATTGTTAAAAATTTCAGCATCTGGGAGATCATATTCTATGATTGTAAATGGTATAATATTAGCTACATAATGATCAATTTCCAAGTTATATTGATGATTTCATCTAATATGAATCTTGACATATCGTATGCTATGATACACCAAAAGTAGAAGAGTTTCACTATGTATCAATGTACAATATATCATATCGTAATGTGTGACCTAGTCACAACCATTGATATTTGATATCGTATAATTAACCATAGTTCAATTAACATATTTCTTATAAAAATATAGAATATTACATGTAATATGATTTAAAAAACCTTCTTTTTCAATAGGTTTTCTTGAATAAAAAAAGCATGGAAAGTATTTTATGCCACTATTAGGTTTCTTAATATTGTTTAAAGATTAATAAACATATCGTGAATTATTAGATTCAAGATCACCATGAATTTTAAACCAAAATTAAATAAACTAGAAATGAAGAATGTGTACCTTACATTGGAGTTCAATACTACAATTTCCTTTGATATGTGCCCAATTAGAATCATAAGGAATGACCTTAAGAATCATCACTTCATGGTGTATCCAAGGGTTGTATCGAATTACCAAATTGGTTGGGGAAGGAACTCATTATCCTCCATGATATTATAGTATACCAATATAAAAATGATAAAAGAAGAGGATATCTTTTAGAGGGAGAAGGTGTTGACTAGTAGCATGCTTGAGATTGTCTTAGAAAAATTCTATAGTGAAGAATCATTTATATATAGGCTATGGGTGTACTCCCTAAGCCTATGAATTAACTCTTGCATTTCAAAAATATATGAGTAAATGCTTTTAGTTACAAAACTTGTAACACTTGGCCACAAACTCTCCCATAGTTTTCATCTTATGAAATGGTTAATCAATATTAGCCTATGTGTAAGAGATTTAAATATTAACTCATTAACACTCCACTTCCTCAATAAAATCATAATAGTGTCAAATGAATTTTATTATGCGATTCATGGTATTGTGATTCACCTTTGTCATATAATATTACTTTTCCAGTATCCTTTATATGATATATATATATATATATATATATATATATATATATATCAAATAATACGATATTCCCAAAAGGTATACAATTAACCTTTTTCCATATGTATTTCATACTCTATGACACATTGTATCATACTATAAATGTATCACCCCGACCCAAATCACTGGGTCTGATACCATGTGCCACATGACCTCATGTACACCTCCCCATATATAAAAAGGATTCCAACTAGTAGTGAGGGTATAAAGATGCTATGAGGAAACTATACCCTCAGTAATCATATCCATACACCAAAATATAACAACATATAAAAATAAACTAAACATAACATCATAAAAATAATATAAATAAGATACTATAACAGATGTTGAGTTTGGTAATACAATAATAAGAAATTGACCCCCAGTGCGACAGGTCAATAGCTATAAGTAGCACAATTGGAAAAGGTAAATAGAAGATTTTTTGGTAGCTATTCAAAGTCTATATTTGTACCACATCCATCCCTAACACCAAGCACCTCAGTAACCTATCACCAGTCCCTTTCCCTTTTCCAAATACCTAATCATGAAGCCTACACATGCAATGTGATACCCGTGTAATGTGTGAGTATAAAACTAGCAGGACACCACCAATTAATCCTTAACATGATTGAACATGTATATAGTGGTGTATTCCTAGATGGAAAGGTAAATGTTCATACATGATTACAACTAATCATATTCTGAGCAATCGTGTGCTAACTAGGCTACCCCAAACCCCAACCATACATACTTTAGTGACTTTCTAGAAGAATATCATAAGTAGTTATCACATGAATTAGATAATTATATGTGTATCAATCCACATTTAAAAACAATGCACATTATAAATTTAAGGAAAAAATCCATGCCCACCATTAAGGGCTGGTCATACTCATACCTCATGGCAACCTACTCACCTCCGATAGTATGAATGCTTAGAATTCCCAAATAAATGGAACTCTATCATAAATAAGGAAGTTACCCAGCAATAGATTATATCATAATTTGAACCCTATTCTAATCACATATGGTGTCTCCCCATGGGCTAAACACATTCCAAGATCAGACATTAACCATGATACATAGAGTCACAATCAATGAGTAATGTTGTCCACACACCCCCTCTAAGGGCCTGACTAAGTCTATTAGGGATACCTATCAACCTCAACATTGAAAATAAATTCCACTAGATATATACAAATCCACATGTAAATAATAACATAATAAAGAATAATATATCACAATTATTATTCCACAATTTATGAAATATTACACAAGTAATACACAATATTACACAGAACAACATGAAAATATGCCACAATAAGTATTCTATGTGACACAAAATATTATTCAAGTAATTCAAAACATAGAAAGGAACAACATGGAATATAAAAAATTACACTAGCTTGGAAATAACCACATATAAAGAGAAACATAGAAAGTAACACACAATCCATACCAAACAAAGGTCTCATGGGATACCCATGCATGCCAACATACCATATCCTAAAATGGTCTCTATAGTAGGCACATACTGACAAGAAAAACTTGTCAAAAAATTCATCAAAAGGACCAATATGGTAAAAACTTCCACCCTCAAGTGCATTGATGTCTAAAGTAATGTTACTCTAAGGGGATTATGACCCATATTAGAAATACATCCACGCACCAACCGAAACAATCCCACATGATAAGGATTCCAAATATTTGATCCCAATCCATCATAAAAAGGTTCTAGAGTGAGATTCAAGAAGAGATTCATTACTAATGGATATAACCACATCAAATTACCCAAGGATAAGGGATGAAAACCAAATATAGTGAGATAGAAATTTACCTATAACTTATAAGATTTGATCTTACAATGATAGGAATAAAGCCAAGATCACGGGGGATGAAATATCTCTTAAAGATTCTTTAGATTTGGCCAAGGTTTGAGAGGGAAGGATGATAGAAGGATGGGATTTATAGGACTTATGAATTTATAGGAAATTTGTAAAAATAATAATCATGATGTAGTATATAAGGTTACACTGTAATGGGTCCCAAATTATCAAGGTCTATGATGCAAAGGATATTACAATGCCACAATGGTTCTTGGTCAAAAGTGTGTTCAAAATCTATGTTGTAGTAAATAATGATAACCTATAAATTAGGGAAATAGATAATGATGCAGTGGTTATCACTAATCTTCAACCTCTAATCCCCCATAAGGACACCATTCCATAGATAACATTCCACACTATAGATATACCAAATTTGGTAGAACTTCTTGAACTCACCTTCCAATCCTTCATGTGGTAACTGATGGTCTACACTGTAGCTATGCTAAAATCACAAGAACTATCAACACTGGTTTCTTAACCAAAATTTCCCAACCATGATGTAACAACATCATACATAATGAAAAAATAATCATCACCTCATAGAATCTAGTTTCACCTAAAAAATCAATTCAACTTCCCCTTTTATTCACTACAACTAACCCCAGGATATTTATTACAATATGATAATGTCACAAATATCCCCCTCTAATGACTTATCATCCTCAAGAAGTTCCTATAGAGGTCCATCTAGAACAAATAAGGATATTAAGCATGAGTTTACAACTCCTTCTCCCACATATCCTCTTGGATATGACCATTCTTCCATAGGAATCTGACAAGTGGGGTTTTATTTCCCTATAACACTTTCTTCCTCCATTTTATGATCTATAATAGGTGCTCCACAAATGATACTCTAGGATTAATATAAGCTTCATTGCATTAAATTATATGCGTATGATCGATATTGTACTTCAAAATATGAGACACATGAAACACATCATGCATACTTTAATACTGTTAATAAAAATCCAAATGGTAGACCACTGTCCCGATACACGAGATAATATCGAATGATTTAACAAATATCATTGGTATCTTTCCTTGATTCTATAACTATCAATTCCTAAACTAAGGTATTACCCACAAGAAAACTCATTCACCTAAAATTAACTCTAAAAAACACTGACTTCGATCAATATTATGATCATTGTTTGCTCTAAGCATTTATTATCTACTTCCTGATTAACTAAAATCTCATAGAGGTCTCTTATACCAATATCGGCCCATCAACTACAACTTCTGTAGACTCACTCCAACATAGAAGTGGGTGAAAAGAAAACCTATAAATATCCAAAAAAATTTCATCTAAATCAAATCATGGAATATATTATTGTATGAAAACATAACTAAGGCTATGAAATCATCCCAAGAGCCACTAAAGTATAGAAGACATGATCGTATAATATAATATAATATTAAGATCACTCTATTTGACTATCCATCAGTTTTTGTGTTATATACTATACATAGTTTTATATGGGTGCCCAAAGTCTTCTACAATACCTTCCAAAATCATGATGTGAAATGTGTGCCCCTATCTAACATTATTCTCAAAGGAACGCTATGAATACATATAATTTTTTGTATATACATCTTTCCAAACCCATCCATTGAATGGGTCCCTCAAATCAATAAGAAATAAGTCAAATTTTTCATCCAATAAAACATTACATAAACAATATCATGACTCCTCAGGGTCCTCATGAAGTCCATCATCATGTCATCCCAATTACACATAGGCACTATAAGTGACTATAGTAAAGAACCAAGACCTTGATTCTTAGCCTTTACCATTTTGAAGGTAAGGCATCACGAAAAAATGATTATATCCCTCTTTATACCTGGACACCAAAACTGAAATTGGATATCCTGGTACATATTCATCGATCCTAGATACACTTCCCACTTTAAATCATAAGGTCTATCTGCAACATCTCTCTCAAGGAACCTTGAACTACCAACCACTAATGAATTTAGATCATGTCATATTTATCTAAGGACCAACATGGGACTAAATCACCTCTTCCAAATGATCCCATATCACTTAGAACTCAAGACCCACCTCTTGGATTTCCTTTACCTAGTCCACTAAAGAAGTCATAATAACTAAAGGTGCACATGTAATAACTCCATGATTCTAAAATGAATCCATTATCCACTAAACCACTAAATTCATCAGATGCCATTCCACCTATGAAAGATTCTCTCCAAGATCCCATGTATCTGCTATTTTTTAGCGAGAGAATATTTAATGACATTACCTTTCCTTGGAGCATAGGCCACCCTAAAGTAAAATGTATACAGATACTCTACCCAAATCCTATACCTAAAAATTATATCCCACTAAGATAAGATGTATTTCAATATATTGCAGTCCATGTAAGAAATAAACCTTTTATTGAAGAGATAATGTCCCAAAAAAAATCATAGTGTGCACAATAGATAAAAATACAAGTCATGTACAGTTCTACTCATGGGTCGTCGCTGATGTGAACCATAAGTGACTACATGATACCTCTATATCAACACAACACCAAACCCAACACCTGAGGCATTAAAATATATTTTGTATCTAATCCCAAGATTTAGAAGAATCAAAACTGGTGTTATTTTCAATATTCTATTCAAATCTAGGAAGGCCTATGCACACTGATCAAAACACTCAAAATCCACCCTTTTTTGGTTAGCTATATCATCAATGATACTAAATGAGAGAATTATTGGTTTAAATGTAGATAATACCCTGCAATACCAAGGAAATTCCTAATCTAAAACACATTCTTATGGTATAACCAAGACATCACCACCTATACCTTCTATGGGTCCATTAAAAACACCACCTCATAAAATACATGCCTAAGGAGACACATATTTTGAATTTAGAAGTTACACTTTGACAGTTTGGAATAAATTTGATTTTCTATAGAAGTACTCAATATGATATTAAGGTTACTAGAATGAATATCTTAAGTCCTGGAATATATCATGATATTTACCATCAATAAAATGATGAAGGAGTCAAGGTATGGATGTAAAGTCTTATTAATGTGATGTATAGACATCAATAGAGCTTTTTTCAACCCAAATGCATGAAAATACACTCATATTGTTCATATATACTCTTAAATGTTTATGTAGAATATCCTCTTCTATAACATATACTTGATAGTTGTATGAACAAATATCAATCTTGGAAAACCATGGGATCCCATAATTGATCAAACATATCACCAATCATAGGTAAAGGGTACTTTTTCTTCACCATTACCTGATTCAGCTTCTTTTAGTCCACACAAATTCATAGAATACCATCCGCCTTTTTGGAAGACAACACTAGATAACCCTAAGGAGATATTCTTATTATTATATACCACTTTTCCTCCAAATCCTTTAACTGCACATTAATCTTTATCAAATCAGATATTTCCATACGATAGGGAGGAATTGATATCAGTTGTGCCCCAGGTATATGATCAATCTCAAACGCAATTCCTATGTCTAGAGGAAGACTTGAGAAGTTATATAAGAAAATGTATTTATAATGATCCACCCATGAAGGAAATATATAGGGCCCACAACTGATTTTATTGTAAGATCGAATCATGCTACCTTTTCTATGATAATTCCAATCTAGCTCAAGTACAGTCTCATCCTACCTTACATGGAATTATACTCACTGGTCAACATGAACCTATCTCATCTAGGAATGGCGAAAGATATATGTCTCTAATAATAGTTTATATGAGATTTATAACTTGTCAAACAATCCATTATAAATATAAAATTGAAACTAGTCTTCGATAAGACCACATATTCCTACAAATTCTAGTAGCCATAAATAACTATGGGACATTCAAACCATACTTGATGATGGTATCCTCTCTTCCCCAAGGGTGTGTTAAGAGAGAGAAACTCAAAAGATAACTTAACTGATAAATATAACCCATCAATAATGAATAACCTTTATGAATAATTGTTTTAACAAAGTTTTTTATTTGTTGAAAACTAACCATTTTGTATAAGAATTTTTTTGTTATTCAAAAATTAGACCCAGTTCATTGTAACGAGCTTTATAATAAGACTGAATAACATCACATTCAGAGTATCATATTCATCTGCATCAAATTCAGAAAATCAGATCGAAAAGAATATGAGGCAGAAATTTTTGTTTGTTGAAATTTTTACTTTGTTGTAATTAGATAAAGAAAGAAGTAGTTGAGTTAGAAAGATAGAAGTTGATGAGTGGTAAATTCATAGTTATGCTAAAGAGGTTTGTTAAAGAAAGTTAATTTGGGAGATAAAATATTTTCAAAATTTTTAAATGAAATGAGAAAATGCTTTTCTGATCATGAAGTTCTCAAAAATCTTGAAAACTATCATGATAAAAGCTTTTGAAGAAATGGAGGAATTGGAATTGTTGTATTGGTTCCAATAATCAATACAATGTTTGACAATGAGTAATAGATGAGAAGGTTTGAAGCTTGAAAACATTGCTGAGTGGATTTATCATCAAATACACTTGATCATAATGAGGAATCCATCATAGTGGGGATTCCATCATTATGAAATTTCAATCAAAGGAAGAATATTTAAGAAATAAAAAGAATGGTGAAGTTTACAGAATTTTAGAGTTGTAGAGTGGAGAATTTCCATCATAATGGGATTTTCATCATAATTATAATTACAACATAATGGGATAATAGATCATAATGGAATATTCCATGATAATGATCTGGCAATGAAATAGAATTCATAATCAGCTATGAAGGGAACAATAATCTTAATGAGTTGAGAAGAAAATAGATTCTTAATGAGATGATTATGAAGAAGAATCAAAAAGAAAATTATAGAAGTTTTATAAAGAGATGAAGTGGTAAAACTTGAAATTCAATTTTTTATAAATCTAAGAGAAATATAAAGAGGATTTAAGAAGTCAAAGTTGAAGTTTAAATGTGAGAGATCTTCATAGACTTTGAAATTTGAGGAGGCGGGGAAAGTTTTCAAGTTTCCTGATTTTTTTTTCTGAGTCGTCTATAAATACTTGATCTTATCATTTGTTCATTAATAACATTCATGAAAGTGTAAAAGGAAGAATACTGAAGAAATCAAGTGAAAGTAATTTATATCCAGAGATCTCCTGAGAAGGATTAGATAGCTGAATGTTTGTTTATTAGTTTGATCATTTAAGCAGAGTTTGAGTTTTTCAGATTGATAATGGGTTCATCATATTGTGTCCATTTTATTAAGAGAATAAGATCTAGACTAATCGCATTGAGAGAATCAGATCCAGACTCATCGTATTGAGAGAATCAAATCCAGACTCATCGATTTTAGTGAATCAGATCCATACTCATCATATAGGGAGAATTATATCTAGAATTATAAGATAGAGAAAATTAGATCCAACCAAATCAGACTGGGGATTTTGACTGATCATTTGTGGAGAAATTTCAACAAAATCTGTATTATTTATTTTTGATCAATTATTTTATAAGAAAAAATTGTAAATTTATGGGATTTAGTATAATCATTCTTATTAGGATATATAAGGTTTCTAATAGGAGTTCCTACAAGTTGAGTTCACTTCTTCAAAATAGTGGATTTCCATCGACCCATATAAGTAGATATGGCAAGGATGTAGGTTCTCACATTAAGGTCAAACCTTGTAAATCTTGGGTGATTTGATTTCTTTCCTAATTTTTTCATTCATGAGTATTTACTAAAATTTGATAATGAAATAAATCTTAATAGGTTTCAGGGTTTAAGTTTCTAAAAGTTTTGAAACTTATAAAAAGTGAATAACTGATTCAACCCCCCCTTATCAGTTGTTATTCGATCCTTCAGAACTTTAATTGGTATTAGAGTTAATTTCCCTTGTTTAATCATTATCATGGATGATATAAATTCTATTAATAGTATATGAATTCATATTTTTGATGGAAAAAATTGTTATTGATGAAAAAAATAGGATGATTCCTTATCTCTTATCTCTTTTCCTAGAGGTTATTGAAGCTGCTACTTTTGGTTTTCCATCTATTGAGAAATATACGCCTATAACATTTATTAATAAGAGAAATATATAAGTTTATATAAAGGATATAAATGAAATCCTTATGTTCTTATTATATAATGTTTATCAGAAGAAAACGAGTCTCAATACTTCAAAAAGTGTGCATGACAAGCTATAAAGTGTTTTTTAAGGGAATACTAAAGTTAGGGAATAAAAGATACAAATCTATCATAGTAAGTATGAAGACATAAGAATGAAAGATAAAGAAACAATTAATGAATACTTCACCAGAGTAAATGATTTTTTTTGCAATATTAGAGTATTTAGATATGTCTTTTAAGATTCTACAATTGTGAAGAAACTTATGAAAAACTTTATAGATTAGTTTGATTCTAAAATTTATTCTTTAGAAGATAAGGATGATTTATCTCTCAATGAATTAAATAAATTTCTTGTTTCTTATAAAATGAGGAAATATACAATGTTTAAAAATAATATGAAATATGAAATAGATTTTTAAGCTATGATAAATATGAAAATCCAAGATGTTGAAGAAGCTGATTCTTGTGAGTCCGAAGATAATGAGGAAAATGATTTGAATGAAAAAAATAATATCTCTTATATCCAATAACTATCATATAGGAAGAGGAAAGTATAGAGGTTAAATTCCCCCTAATTTTTTTTAATGCGGTGGAATTATACACTTTTCTATGAGTTCACTCAATAAAAAAGTTAGAGAATATCGAGATGATTCCTATGAAAAACCTTGATGGAAGAAGTGGAAAAAAATTACAAGAAGAAAAGTATTCCAATAAATACAGGAAGAAGTTTACTGGAAACAAAAGAAGTATGTTGAGTAATAAAATTAAATAAGGATCAACTGACACTAATTATTATCAAGATAAAAGTTTAGAAAAATTTATAACCTTCATTGAAAATGTTGAGAAAAAATATTCCTTAGACAGTGAAGAACGTGGTGAAGAATCATATAGAGAGTATCAAATCAGAACAAAACTAGTTTCATGTCTTGAGCAAAACAAAACTCTCAATGATGAAATTATAGTTATGAAGAAATATTTTAAATAAGTTTCTGATGGTAGAAAATATGTCATCATGTAGGAGGAATAATACATCAAGGAGATTTTAAGTTATAAACATATAATTGTTAAATAGGGGAATATGATTGAAGATATCAATATGAAGTTATCATCCAACGAAGAGGAAGTTAACAAGTTTCAATAAAAACTTTTTAAGTTTTAATGTACCTTGAGGAAGATGAATTAAAATTTCAAAAAATCTTCAGAATTATAATATGAGACTTCTAAAGTTGATGAGAAATCTCAATATAAGAATTAAGTGAAATCATATCTTACCAAAAATAATGTTTGATCTGATTATTTTAACATTTTAGGTTCCAAAAAAAGTATTGGAAAATATTGGGTGGAGAAATTATGTGAGAAACCTATCATATCTATAAAAGTATAAAAATAAATCAAAAGAAAAGATGGTCCACATCTTAAGTATGTTAGAGATGAAAAAATTACAAACCAAAACAAAGTTTCTATAGAGAAAGATATTTCTTAAATAGAAAATAAAGATTTTATTAATATTTTTGGTGTTGTGGAATCTATGGTAATAGAGCTTATAATTTTTGTAATAACTTATATCTACTCATAATAAGTTTTTAGAAAATTGGAATAAATTATGAAAGTAGAATTAGTAACTTTTCTAATTTATAGATAGTTAAAAAGTGAATTCTCAAGATGTTATAAACATTACAACAAAAATTAAATTTGAATATTTGTAAGAAGTTTGTGGAAGATGTGATCAGGATGATCATCATACTAAAATATGTATGAAACTCCTTATAGAACAATTTTCTTATGATATAAAAGAAAATGAAATTGGAAATAAGAATTTTGAGGAAAAAGCTATTGTTGTTGAGACAACTATGAAAGAAAGCAAAAGGAAAAAACCATGGATACTTGATAGTGTTTTTTATTAACATATGATAGGTGATATAAGAATATTGAAACATATTTAAATTCATTATGGTGGAGTGTTTTCCTTTGGTAATGATAGTTACTTATAAATTAGAGGAATCAAAAGGACTGATATTAAATAAAAAATGTTAAAATATATGGAAGTTTTATTTGGTGATCAACTTAAACACAACTTACTTAGTGTAAGTTGAATTTTTAATAATGTAAAAGAAGTTTTTTTTAGAAAATATTTCGTATCACAAAAATCATGAAATATAGAAAAGTTATTACAAACTAATGGGAATATATTCTAAATAGATTAATTCGTCAAATCATGTTACTTGAGTGCTCAAGATGAAAGAAAATTGTGGCATTGAAGACTTGGGCACCTTATAAATAAATGTATGAAAAAACTTTCTAAAGATAATGCTATTAAAAATTTTCTATAATTTAAAATAATAGATGAAGATGTTTTTATTACTTTCCATAAAGTAAATATAACTAAGAAAAGTCATAAGAGAATTGAGATTCAATATACCAGGCCTCTTGAACTTATTCATTACAATTTATGTGGGTTGATGAGACATTAATAAAAAAAAGTAAATTTATACTTTATCAATTTAATTTATGATTTAACTTGGATGAAAAACATCATGTTTATGAATCACAAGTAAGAAAATATTTTAATTTTAAATTTTTTCAGAAAATATATTGATAAAGAAATGGGGGTTTCCATAAAGAATTTGAGAAGAAATAATGATAACAAATTTAAAAACAATATTTTTGAAACTTATTTCAGAAAACATGGAATCAAACATAGGTATAGTGTTCCCTATACTCCATAACAATATGGAGTAGCAGAGAGAAATAATAGAAGTTTTGTGAATATGGGAAGAATCTTGTTAGCAGAATATAAAATTTCAAAATTATATTTTAGAGAAGCTATTAGTACTCCGATACATGTTAAAAATAGATGCTTGTTGAGACCAAAAAAAACATGACTCCTTATAAAATATGGTATAATAAAAAACCTACATTTAAATACTTAAAAGTTTTTTGAAGTCAATTTTTTCTAAAAATAAGAAATCCCGAATTGGGAAAATTTTATGAGAAAGCTAAGGAATAACATTTTATGGGTTATTCACTAAATAGAATAATTTAAAAATGTTGGAATAAATTTTTATAATAGTTTATGGACTCATATGATGTGAAGGTAATTTAAAATATATGTTCCTTAAAAAAAGTTATTGAGAATTTTGTGGAGGATATATTGGAGATTTCTAATAATAGTGAATGTCATTCAAAACATCCTTATCAAGATATTGAAGAATATCATGATGGGGAAATTTCAACTGGGAAAGAATCTATGAAAATTTCATACCATACAAAAACATTATGAATCTGAAAACATTATTGGAAATTAGAAGGCTCTTGTTCAAAATTGAATAATGTTGATATTAGAAAACCAGACTTCACTTATCTCAAATGTTGAACCAGAATCAATTTTAGAATCTATTCAACACAAAGAATGGGTGTATGCTATGATTGAAGAGTTATATCAGATTGAGAAGAATAAAACATGGGAACTTGTTTCACATATAGAAAATAAAAATCTTATCATAACCAAGTGAGTTTATAGAAACAAGTTAAATGAACATATAGAAGTTTCAAGAAACAAAGCAAGGATTTTTTTAAAGGCTATTCACAGGTGGAAGGTGTGGATTTTGAAGAAACCTTTTCCCCAGTTGCATGATTATAAACTATTAGAATGTTTCTTTCAGTGTTTGTACGTCATAATTATAAATTTTATTTTATAGATGTAAATTCATCTTTCTTAAATAGAGAAATTGAGGAAGAAGTTTACATAAAACAACTTAATGGGTTTCTAATTTATGAGGATGAAAACAATGTTTGTAAATTGAAGAAATATTTGTATTGGATTAAACAATATTAACATGCTTGGTACTATAAACTTAACATTTTTTTTGAATATTAAAATTTTATAGATGAAAATTTGATAGAAACTTATATGTGAAAGATGTTTAATTCATAACTCTAATTTTAATTATTTATATGGATGATATATTTTTTTAGGGGATACGGAATATGTTTTTACAACATTTTCTGAGGAAATAAAGAAGTATTTTGAAAAGTGTATATTGGTATAATTAACTTTCTTCTTTTGCTTACAAGTTCAAAAAAGGAAAAATACATTTTCTTATCTCAAGAAAATTATGCTAGGGAATTGTTAAAGAAGTTTGTCATGGAATAATCCAAATAAGTTTATACTCCTATTTTAGTGAGAAAAAAGTTGAGTAAAGATGAATCCGGAATAAGTGTGATTCAGAAAGAATTTTGGAAGATGATAATAAGTCTTCTCTCTCTTAAAGCCTCAAGTCCTGATATTGTTTATGCTATAACTTCGTGTTCCAGGTATCAAAGTATTCCAAAAGAATCACATATTTTGGAAGTAAATAGAATTATAAGATATGTCAAAGGATCAACTACACATGGGTAGTTATACAAAAGAAATTTTGAGATAAAGTTTCTTGGTTATATTGATACGGATTGAGCTGGATATTGTAATGATAGAAAATCAACATCGGTATGATAGTTTTTCTTGGTTGAATATTATGTGAGTTAGAATAGTAAGACACAATGTTCAGTAATATTGAACATAGTTGAATCTGAATATATTGCAGCTACTCAGTCTTGTACTCAAATGTTATGAATAAAAGTTTAGTTGGAATATGTGAAAGTAAATGATTCTAAACTTTTGAAGATACTTTGTGATAATCAGAGTCAAATTGATATGAATCCTATCCAATATTTACGATCAAAACCCATTAATATAAAGTTTCACTTTATAAAAGAGAAATTTTCTCTTGGAGATGTTTTTCTGGAATACATTTCGACAATGTATCATATTGCTGATATCTTTATAAAATAAATGCCAAAAGAAAGGTTTGTGTAATTGAGGCTGCAATGTTCAGCCTCCTCCCATATATTCCTAAATCTTATAAAGAAGATACCTCATTGTGCTTTGGATTATGTTAACAAAGGGGGAGAGGAAGTAACAACTTTCTACTTTGTAATAAGTTTTTACTCATCTTTCTTATATGAATATTAAGCTATAGTTCTCATAAAATGGAGGAGAGAAAAATAAAAGTGAGGGGGAGTTATCTTTATATGCCTGCAAAATTTGATTATCATTGAGGGATGGAATTACTTCAAAAACATTACTTTATCGAGTAGTGTGGTTTCAGGATAATCTCTTTTGATAAAGGCTATGTTTTGATAAAATTTAAAAAAAATGTGAGTTGTGAATTTTTTTGTTAGTTTGAAAAGTTGTTAACAAGGGTTACTAACAAATATAAAGGATGATATTGAAGAACCTTTGTAATAAATTGTTTTAATTTTTTTTATAAGAATGTTTTTGTTACTCAAGAATCAAACCCAATTCATCGTAATGGGATTTATAATTAGACTGAAAATTATCAGATTTTGAGTATTGTATTCATTTTCATCAGATTTAGATCATCATATCTGAAAGTATTAAAGGCATAAATTGTTGTTTTCTAAATTTTTTCCTTTTAAATAATCAGTGAAATAAATAAGTTTTTGAGTTAGAAAGATAGAATTTGCTGAGTGATGAAGTCATAGTGATGTTGAAGAGGTTTACTGAAGAAAGTGAAGTTTGGAGTTAGAAAGTTTTCAAACTTTCTAAAAATATTTATATGATGCTTTTCTGATCATGGAGTTCTCAGAAATCATGAAAAGTATCATGATAAAACCTTTTGAAGAAATGTAGGATTCAAAATTGTTGTATTAGTTCCCAAAATCATGAAAAATCTTGACCATGAATAATATCAAAGGAGGATCGAATATTGAAAATGTTTCTGAGTAGAGTTATCATTAGATACACTTGATCATAATGAAAAATCCATCATAGTGGGGATTCCATCATTATGAAATTTCCATCAGAGGTAGAATATTTATGAAATAATAAGAAAGGTGATTTTTTAATAATTCTAGAGTTGCAGTGTGAAGAATTTACATCATAATGGGATTTTCATCATAATGGGAATTCCATAATAACGATATTTCCATCATAATGAAAAAATACATCATAATGGTAAATTCCATCATAATGATATGAGAAAGAAAAATAATTTGTAATGATCTGAGAAGGGAAAAAATCATAATGATATGAGAGGGAAAAATATTCGTAATGAGATAATTATGAAGAATACTCAAAAAGAAAATTACAGAAGTTTTATGAAGAGTTTAAGAGGTCAAACTTGAAATTCAATGTTGTATAAATCTCAGAGAAATATAATGAGGATTGAATAATTCAAAGTTGAAGTTTAAATGCAATATCTCTTCAGATATTTTGAAATATAAGGAAGTGGGAAATGTTTTCAACTTTCCCTATTTTGTTTTGTAAGTTTCATATAAACACTTACTCAGACCATTCATTCATTGATAAATTTCATACAAGAGGAAAAGCTGGAATACTAAATAAATTAAGTGAAACTAATTTCCATCCAAAGATCTCATGATGAGAATCAGACAACTGAATGTTTATTTATCGATTTGATAATTTATGCAATGTATGAGTTTTATAGGTGGAAAATGGGTTCATCATATTGAGTCCATTGTATTGAGAGAATTATATCCAAACTCACCATATTGAGAGAATTAGATCCATAAACATCGTATTGAGATAATCATATCCAAACTCATCAAATTGAGAAAATTGGATCAAGACAAATCAGACTGAGGATTTGGACTGAGAATTTGTGGATCATTTCCAACAAAGTCTTTATTCTTTTATTTGGATCCACTGTTTTATAAAATAACACTTTAAACTGATAGGAGTTAGTATAATCATTTCTATTGGGAGATATAAGGTGTCTAATGATAGTTAGGATAAGTTGTGTTGAGTTTTTAACAATAGTGGATTTCCATAGACCCACATGAGTGACTATGGAATGGATATAGGTTCTCACATTGAGGATAGAACTTGTAAATCTGGTGTGCTTTAATTTATTTTCTACTATTTTAATTTATGATTATTTATTAAAAGTTTATAATGAAATAAATCTTAACATGTTATATGGGTTAAGTTTCTAAAAGTTTTAAAAATTATAAAAACCAAAAAATTGATTCAACCACCTTCTCAGTTGTTATTCAATCCTTTGTAACTTCAAATAACATGAGAAGATATTAAAGAATGGGATGCTCATGTATCAAAAAAATTAGTAGATAATGTTTAGGTAATCAAAAAAACAACTTTAACTATATAATTTCCCACTCCACCTAAGAATGAAACCTCATCCATCGCATACATCATGTATGTCTTTAAAGTATGAAATTTCTTCTATGATGCAAAACTCATTTGGATCATCAGGGTCTATGGTGCTTGGATATGAAACCGAGGACCCTTTAATACACCCTAGATTGATCTCATTGAATCTAGATGTGACATCATGTAATGAAAGTGCCAATTATGACCCACATTTCCACATCAGTGAAATTTATTAGGTGGATTAATGCATGATGTACAAAAATGTCCTTTCAATTAAAAATTATATCACCTAGGAGAATGTACTCCCATAGGGGGAGTAGAATAATCCCCAATATTCTTCACCCTTATTCCAAACTACTATAATTCCTTAGTATTCACCTTCCTTTTACTAGAAGATTCGAATGATATAACACTAGGAAATCTTGTCATCAAAGCACTAAAATATAAAAGAAAACCTACAAGTCTTCTCTCCTATAACCCCTTATCAAAAGTTTGGTCCTTGAAAAGTACCTCCACATATATCATCAGGTTAAATCCCATCACCTAGCATCTATGATCTGAAAAAAGGATAATCTCACTCTTCCTTACCTTTTATACCTCATTACCATCCAAAAGAGGAGAACAAAAAAACAATTCCATAAAACAAGAAGATTAAGTAGAAACCGGCATCTTTCTATGCCAAAGCTCTATAAAATTTTGTGATCATTCCAAAATTAGTGTGTCGAGAATGAACTCCTTGAATAATATATCCTTGAATTCTTCCAATGCAATTCCCTTACACTTTTATACCTGAACCATAACACCCCAACATCTCTATGAGAAATCATTCTATCTTTCTTCGCTAGGCAACCACATCAAACATCTTCGAGGAAATATTTGTATGAAATGCCTGACAAACATTTAGAATGATTATGATAAATTTCTTATGAGTAAAAAATAATTATTTATAAGTAATACACATGGGATTTCTATAGGAATACCTATCCTAGGAGATACCCACACACAAGGTATAACCCTCTTAGTTCTACAAAAGACTGAAGCCTAGGACTCAATACATACACATTAGTCTTAATAATATATATAAATCATAATATCACACACATGTTCAATTAAGTAATGCTAGCATAGATATATCACAACACTAGATAATATAGATATATCACCAAAAAAATCCCACTAAAAAGGTATTTAATTAATAAATTATTGCGAAATAAAAAACTGGTATATACATGACATGTGATCCTATGTGCATTTTCATAATGAATGTATTCACGCAGATCCCATAAAATTAAACTATACAATATAATTAGGATCAAAATCGAACTATAGATCCGAAACTATAACAATAATCCCACTTTAGTAACTTGAGGGTAAATTACATATGAGCTATCCAAGCCCATGGGAACTACCCTGACCGAGTTCACCACATCCTATCTCTATTCTACAATGTTCCAGAATAGCCACGATGAAAAGAAAAGAAACCAAGGCTCTAATACCATTTCAACATCCCAATCCAAATCACTGGGTCCGAGAGAGAGTGCTATATAACCTCATGCATGAATCCTTATATGTAAGAGGCCACCAAAGAGGGTCTAGAGATATCATGGGGAGACTATAACCTCACTAATCATATCCATACACTAGAGTATAACAACATACACAAACCAACTAAACATAATAATATAAAAAAAATATAAAAAAATGCTGTAACAGATGTTAAGCCAGTTCATAAAATAATAAGCAATGGAACCACAATGTGAAGGTCAATAAGCATAATCAATACTACTACAAAAGATAAATAAAAGTTGTTGAGGTATCTATCCGAAGTTTTTCCCAATGCCACATCCATAACTAACTCTAATCTCATTATCAACCTACCGTAGGGTCCTTTCCCTTCTCTATAACTCTAATCATGAAGTTTGCATGCACATCGAGATTCTCATGAAAGGGGTGAGTATAATCTCAGTAGGACCCCACCAATGCATCCTTAACACAAGTACCCATATATTTGGAGGTTTATGTCACAATGGAAAGGTACATGTGCATAAAATCATACAAATAAACATATTCCTAGTGATCACGACCTACCCAAGATTCCATGAACCCCAACCATACCTACTCTAGGGCCTTGTTAGAAGAATATCATAAGTAGTTCTCACATGACTTAGATCATCTTATGTGTCTCCATACACATTTAAGGATAATATATATTCCACCCTTAAGGAACAAATCCACACCTGAATTTAAGGGATTCTCATACCCATAACTCATGGATACCGGCTCGCCTACGATGGTATACATTCTTGGAATACTTGAATCAATGGAACTCTACACATATGAAAGTATATTACTCATTAATAGATCATACCAACATATGAATCCTCTTCCAATGGTGTATAGAATTCCCCTTCATATGGATTAAATACATTCCAAGCTCATGTGCTATCCATATTATACAGAGGCACAACCAATGAGTCATGTCTCCCATGATTCCCCTCTAAGGGGCCGAATCAGTTTGGTAGGGCCACCTCCCAAACAGAACACTGAAAAAAGATTCCACTGTCTATATAAAAATCCACATGTAAAGCATAATATAATTCGGAACAATATATCAAAATAATTATGCCATGGGATATGTAATATTACAAAATAAATACATAACATAATAGGTAATAATATGTCAATTTATCATAATAAGTATTACCCAAACTATGAAATATTACACAAGTAATACATAACATAGTAAGGAACAACATGGAATATCCAACATTATATTGACTATGAAATAACAACATATGTTGAACAATATAGTAATGAACATATAAGATATACCTAAAAAAGGTCTCACAGGATACCCACACACACTAACATACCATATTATAAAAGGGACTCTAGACTAGGAACATATACACAAGCCAAGCATGTCAAAAACTCCATACAAAGGACCAAGATAGTACGGACTTAATACCTCAATCGTGTTGATTCCAAAAGTCATGTTCCACTATGGGGGACATCATCCATATTCGAAACACATTCGTGCACTAACTGGAATAACCCCTTATGCTATGGATTCCCTAGAACAAATCCCAATATGTCATAAAAAGGGTTTTGAGTGGGATTCAAGAAGAGATACATTACTAGTTGATAGAACTACATGAACTTACCCAAGGATAAGGAATAAAAACTAAATTCAATGTGAGATAAAATCACCTATAATCACTAAGTGTTTATCCTACAATTCTAGGAATAAACACAAGAGCTTTGGGGATGTAAGAGATCCTAAAGATTCCTTGGAGTCACCAAAGGTTCAAGATGAAAGGATAAGAGAAGGATAGTTTTGATAGGCCTTGATAATTAATAGGTAATTAGAAAAAAAAGTTTCATGATTCTACACAAAATGCTATACTTAAATGGGTCCCAAATAAAAAAAATACTTCAGTGAAAAAGTGATAGCCATGCCACAATGTTTCTTGGTAAAATAGTGTGTCCACAATATATGTTGTGGTAAATGATTAAATCCTATAAACTAGGTAAATGGATGATAAAACAATGAAAATTACTAAATTATAACCCCATATTCTCTCATAAGGACACCATACTGTAGCCAACTTTCCACACCACAGATATACCAAATTTGGCAGAACTTCCTGAACACACCTTCCAAGACTTCATGTCACAACCAACTCTCCATGCCAAAACTATTCCAAAATAACTAAAACCATCAAAAATAGATTCTAATCTATAGTACCCAAACTATGACTCTTCTCTAACCACCACAACTCAAAATAAGGACCATGTTATAGAATTTAGTTTCACCTAAAAATTCAATTAAACTCCCTATTTCTCCTATGAAACCAAACCTTGGTCACTTCATAAAATCCAAGGGTGTCATAATATGACATCATATGGATTTAGAGAATATTACCTTAAACACACATTAATGTTTAAATTTTATTTTAGGTTATAATTGATCCTAATTATGATAAATCTAGTTAATACACTGATATGTTTTTTGGATCCACTATATGGATATTAGAAAAAGCAACCATGCCTGATATCCATTTTTGACTCATAAATATTATATTTTCAAAATCTTATAGTCCTTAAATTATATGTTATATAATATATCTTAACACTAATGTTTTATTTTATAGTTCGCTGATAATGTATTGAGTGGTAAGGGGTTTAAGGAAAATGAACACAGATAAGAAACTAATGGACTAATATAGATGGAGATATATTTTGGTATATATACCAATAGTTCATAAGTGAAACATATTTTATTATAAATTTATTATTATTTTAAATTTTAGTACAATTCCTAAAATAAAAAAATAACAATGACTATGGCTACTAAATCTATAAATTTATGAAAGATATCACAACCCATAGAAAAAATTAAGACCAATTAAAGGTATTTATTATATGTTTTTACTTTTGAATACATATACTTCTAGTTGACATATTTATTAACCATTATTTATATTTTTTAGTATTATACAGATTGTTCTTATAACTTATATTTAGATGATTAGATAAATTAATTCAAAGATAAATAGAAAGTTTTTTTATTATAATATTCAAAAAATTCCTTAAAAGTTATTTATCTATGAATTATTTAATTTTACTATTTAAAAATATATTCCATTGTTGATTATATAATCAACATTAAAAAACATGAATCACATTATAACTTGTGAGCATCCACACTCATAATTTAATGAAACTCCACCAAAATGAAAATCTCTGCATTTTTGGCATGTAGGAATGAACCTAACATTATTATGACTCATGATGTGATCATAATGACTAAAAAAACATATTATCAATTTAAAAGTGATATTTTTGATCAAATCAAGCATTAAATGCTCAATTCAATGAAAACACACATGTAATGTAATGAAAATACAAATAAAACATTAATGAATTTTTGGAATATATGAATGAACCTCATGTCATTCCAACTCATGGTTTGGTCAGAATGAATGAAAACACATGTTTAAAAATGACATTTTATTTAAAAATTCATATGACATGCTTAATTATGAGAAAACATGCTCTAATTTTTATAGAAATATAATAAAATAACCATTGAGATATTTTTGGAATGTAGAAATGAACCACATGAAATTTTAACTTACAATGTGTCTATAATGGATGAAAATACATCTTTTAAATTTTAAAGTGACATTTCTGTTCAAAATGTTCATCAAAGGATCAATTATAATAGAACACACTTTTAATGTGATGAAAATGTAGAAAAATAATCATTGGTAAATTTTTATCATATTAAAATTAACCTTACATCATCTTGACTCACAATTTGGTCAAAATGACTAAAACACATTTTTTCAATTTAAAAATGACATTTTAATTTAAAAATATTTTCATATGTTCAATTATTAGAAAATATGCTTCGATTTTCATGAAATTCTTTGAAAAAACTATTAAAAAAATTTAATGTATGTAAGAATATACCTTAAATCATCTAAATCACAGTGTGACTGAAATGATTGAAATGTTTGTTTCCATTTTAAAAGTCACATTTTAGTTCAAAACGTGTGTCACATGCTCAATTATGAGAGGAAATGCACAAAATGTCATGAAACATATAAAAAGACCATCAATGTTTTTTCATAGAAAAATAAAATGTATATTATCTTAACTTTTGGTGTGTCTATAATGACTTAAAATTTGTTTTTCCAATTTTAATGTAACATTTTATTAGAAAAAATACATCACATGCTCAATTCTAAGAAAACACGCACTAATTTTCATGAATCTCTAGGAAAATGACTATTGAGGTATTTTTGGAATGTAGGAATGAATCTCACATCATTATGACTCAAATTGTGCTAGGAATTATTGAAAATACATTTTTTCAATTTAAGAGTGATATTTTAGTTCACCAAATGCATCACATGCTTAATTTTGAGCAATATACTTAGAATATCATGAAACTATATGAAAAAAAATCACTGATGCATTTTGAAAAAATGAAATGAACCGCACATCATTCTAACTTTTAGTTTTGTTAAAATTAAATAAAGAACATATTATCAATTTAAAAGTAACATTTTAGTTGAAAATGTTAGACACATACTCAATTCTATGAAAATATGCTTTTATTTACATGAAACACTAGAAAAAAACCATTTATCCATTAATGGAATGTAAGAATGAACCTCACATCATTCTGAATAATGATATAGTTATAATGATTGAAAACATGTCTTTTCAATTTAAAAATGATATTTTAATTAAAAACATGTGTCACTTGTTTAATTCAGATAAAAACATACTCATAATGTCATGAAACTCTATGAAAAGAATCTTTAAAACATTTTTTTCATTTATAAATTAACCAAATATCATTCAAACACATGGTGTGGTCACAATGAATGAGAATTTATGTTTTTAGTTAAAAAGTGGAATTTAGTTCAAAACAAGAATCACATGCTCAATTATGAGAAAATATGTTTTTATTTTAATTAAAATCTCAGAAAATGACCATTGATTATTTTTTGACATATTAAAATGAATCATATGTCATTCTGTCTCATGGTTTGGTTGAAATGATACTGAATGTACATTTTTAATTTAAAAGAAATATTTCAATTCAAAACAAGCATTACATTCTCAATTATAAGAAAATGAAAATAGAATGTCATAAAAATCTAAGAAAATTATCATTAACAAATTTTTGGAATATAGGAATGAACCTCAAAACATTATAACTTGAAGTTTGGATATAATGATTGGAAACACTTATTTTCAATTTAAGAGTGAAATTTTAGTTCAAAACATGCGTTACATTCTTAAGTATAAGAAAACAAACTTCGATTATCATGAAATTATAGGAAATAATCACTAATAATTTTATGGTTTTTATAAATGAACTACACATAATTTTAAATAATAGTTTTCCCATAATGACAGAAAAAATGTTTTTTCATTTTATAATTGACATTTTAGTGGAAAATCTACATCGCATGTTGAATTCTAAAACAAATCTTGGATTTTAATGAATCTCTATGAAAATTACAATTGCATATTTTTTTTATAATAAAGTAATTAATTACACATTATTTCAACAAATAGAGTGGTCAAAATGACTAAAATTACATCCTTTTAATTTTAAATTGACATTTTAGTTCAAAATATGCATTTTGTTCTTAATTTATTGAAAATGTGTGAAAAATTCAATAAAACTATAGAAAAATTATTATTAATGAGTTTATGATATGTAGTAATGTAACTAGTACATTTAAAATCTTGGTATGGTTAGAATGAATTAGAATGAATGTTTTCAATTTAAAAATGACATTTTAGTTCAAAATGTGTGTCACATGTGAAATTTCAAGAAAACATTATTTTATTTCATAAAACTCTATGAAAAATATCATTGATTATTTTTTGTTATATAGGAATAAACCAGCTATAATTCTAAAATTTTGTGTCATAAAAATGTCCAAAATTTATTTTTCATTTCTAATTAGATTTAAATTCATTAAGTGTTATTAACAAAGAATGTTTTTCCTATTATGACTCATATATTATTAATTTCACTAATAGTAAAAGCTCTAAAGTTGATTAGAAGTAAAAGTATTGTTTCTCCAACAATACACTATTCATAATGTGTTTTCATATAAATTTTGTATTAATTAACATTCTAACAATATTTATTATAAAAATATATTTTTGAAATAATGAAATTTATTTAGTTTTTGTATTATAGAAATTTTGATATTAATCGATTTAAATATACTACTAAATTTGATATGTTTTTTATTTAGGGATGACGAAACACTTAATAGTGGTTTTAGAAGTTTTATGTCCATTTTGTAGTGTTAAAAGATCACCAGGAAAGTCCTTTTTGAGTATTGAAAAATGTGTATTCTGTTTCAGTATAATACCCACTTTTGTGGTATCCAAGTGGAGGTTGTCCACTTCAGATTTTGTTATTATACATTTTTATCATAGTGTGTCCATTAAATATTTCCATCAATTATCATGAGAAAAAATAAAGATGTGTGTAATTAAGTTATAAATACACTACTAATGGGAATAAAGGCCCCAACCATGTTAATCTAAGCCCCTATACTAACCAACAGACTACACACAATGGATCAAAATAAATAAATATTTTCTATCATATTACCATTATTTAAGACTATATAATGAAAAGATTGATATTAATTAATATAATTGAGTTTTATTTTTCACATTATACAAACACTAAAACATTATCCTTATATATTTTATTATTTGAGTTTGGAATACATTACCCAAATCCTATTAAAACTTGATTAATCACTACCATAACACTACTTAATCGGGTTGGACAATGTGATTAATTGATACCAATTATCATTCCTAACCATATGTGAGTTTTTAGATTATTGAGATTTTGTTTTAAAATATGAAAATTCAAATTAAAATACCTTATTTAGTGATGAAATAATAATATATTCAATTTATTAAATTTATATAGAAGAAATTTTTGATGACATTTATTTACTATAATGTGAAATTACTCCTATTTATTCAAAAGAAACAATAGTGAATATATATTCTTCTTGGAGAAATGAACAGATGGTATTATCACCTACATGGTAACTTTTAAAGAGATAAATATAATGTCATACAAGGACAATTCATTGTTTCATTATATAATAGATAAATTGCTTTTGGGTGTTAGAAAATATTTTAGTTGAGAAAATTCATTCATGTAAATCTTTCAGGTTTGAGGAATTTCTCAGGGTGATAAAATTCTTTTTGTTTTGAAAATTTTTGGCTGTACATTTTTTTTAAATAATAAAACCTTCTTGGTGTGTGAAATTCATTAGGGTTATATATTCATCCGAGTGATAGAATATTTTGGTTGAATTTTTTCTGGGTGTAAAAATCACTCCATGTGTGAGAAAATATTCCAAATATATAAGTATTTTTACATGTGAAATTATATTGGTTATATAGTTATAGAGAGAGACATATAGATAGATAGATAGAGAGAGAAAAAGATATTTTTGTGTGATCATAAAACTTACATAATAAAGTTTCAAAATTTCTCACAGTAGACAACGTTTGATAGATTTTACCCAAACCATGAGAATATTTATATTTAATCTATTTTTCTTTTATACTTTGTTATTATTCTTCCCAATATCTTTATCAAATGAATTTTAATTAAAATTTCTGAAATAATATTAATTTGATTACTGGGTTAGAGTATTCAACATGTCACCTAATTTTTTTGATAGAGTAGAATCTATGGTTTGTTTATAAGAGTGTATGGGTTTAATTGATTCAATTAAAATTGATTACATTGAATCCACTTAAATTGATAAAAGTTAGTTTAAATAGATGAATTGATTAAAATAGATTCAATAATATAACTTAATTCAATTTTATGGTTGAATATAGTTTTTATTAACATAATAGTTAATAGTTGTTATCTAAATTTGTCTAATTAAATGAAATATATAAATTATTATCGAAACTAAAATCAATTATTCAATACAAAACAAATAAAATTATCTATAATTATTTATGACATCATCCTAAAATGTTAAGAAATACATTAATCACCAATATGTTTTTATATTATCCATATATTTCATGATATTTATATTAATGTGTCAAAAAATACACTAAATTTTGTTTAAAGGAATAATTTATAATTAAAAATATATAGGGAAAATTTTGATTGCCTGACACTTTCAATAAAACTATTAGGAAAAAATTTCTAATCATTACATTGGAAACATTCTACTAAAAACATAAAACATCAATAAAATGACATTGCAACACATATTATAATATATCCAAAGTAATGTGAGTATAGAAAAATATATAATTTTTTTATTATGTATTTTTTGATCAAAATTTAAAAGAACAAAAATCTTTATTAGCTTTATAGTATAATAAAAACATGATTAATTGATTAAAATATAGAGTAAAAACAAGTTATCTATTTATATTTCAAATTATGAACTCTTATTTGGTTTTGATTCAATCGATCTATAAATTAAATTTTATTTTTTTGATCACATAGAAAATAAAAATATAATTAATGACTTTATTTTTTAATATTTCCAAACCTTTTTTGTATATATTGGCCTTATTTATTCATTTTTTTGAGATTATTGTTTTTTTATAAATATCGATTTCTTTTCCATTTTTGATATAATATTTTAGCTTTTGTTTTCTAATTTTTTGAATTATTTACATATTTTTGTTACATGAAGTAATAGTTTTGGTGTAATTTATTTGTATCATGGATTGGTACAATTCCATTGTTTTTTAAAATTTTATTTTCTTAATTTACTAAAAATGACTATAATAAATTTAAGTTAATTATTATTTTTAGTTTGGTTCTTGTGCGATCATTTTTTTTCCTATTATAGTAAATGATTCTCAATCTATTGGTTCATATAAGTTTTTAATTGACCGTGTCCCTATGTTTTGAGTTATAGATTATATCATACTTCAAATTAGGGATGGTTTCTCATTTTATTGGAATTAAATAGATGAAATATGGTTTATATGCTGTATTTTTATTTAAATTATTGCGTTTAGAGATGGTTAGTTTTGAGATGTTTGATTATAATTGTTTTATGTTGAAAATGAATTACTTTATAGGATCACTTTTATGTCTCAATGATTTAAATTATTATATTGAAAATAAATTTCATATACATTTTGAAAATTTGATTATGTTTTTATTTTAATGAATAATATTTTTTTTATTGTTAGATATATTATATAAAAATCAACACATATATTATGCATTGTAACACCAACATCAAAGTAATGAGAAATGTTTAGTACAAAGAATTATTTTTCTTTGAGAAATTATTTATAATTATCTTATGAAATATTATTAATATTATTTTTATTTTTTTGAATAATTTTTTCTTTTTTAAAATGAAAATGTTTTGTGGGATTTTTTATAGGACATTTTTGCAGCATGAAAATGGTAAAGTATGAAATAATTTTTCACCGACATGCATTTTGTGCAAATTTTCTAAAACTTAAGTTCTATTCCAAGGGTCCATGGCTAGAGGTATATAAAATATTATATATAATTATTCATTATGTTCTCAATCACTCCCCTTGTTCTATACCTGCTTTTAACAATGTGTTATGTGTTATATTTACATCAGAATTCATGTTTTTATTAGAAAAAGGAAATATTCTCTAGGGGTTCATAAAGAAAATTTTCAAAAAATTGAAAAATTGAAAAATTGAAAAATTCTAGAGTGATCTATGGGTTTCAATAAAATATTTTTAAATATGTGAATCAACTCCCATCACATGTTTTATTTATCATAATTCCCAAATCATGTTTTTTGGACCACATGTTTTAAAATCCATACTTCATAGACACATATTTTTTTTGAAATATGCATTGTGATTATATGACCATTGGATTTTCATTATGAGAGGATTGAACAATTTTATGTTCCCTAAAAATAACTCAATTCTCATTATATTTTACCACAATAGTTCAATGAATAAGGGAAATCATAAAATACTAGTTTTTTCATGATTCATATTATTAAAATGGCCATTGATATTTTTTTACCATTCTAGAAACATGTAGGGTTAATTTTATTATGCATAAAGGATAAAAATTACATCAATAAATTAGTGACATGGAGACTAATAACAAGATCACTAGACTCTAAATTCATTTAAACCATAATGAAAAAAAAGTAACAAGTGACTACCTAACCCAAATACGTGTCGATAACTAAACATAATAAAACCACAAGAAACAACCAAAAAATTATGAAAATATTAGTTAAACATACACAAACCCAAAGAGACCCCCCAAAAAACCCATAGTGGATAAAAATAGGTAAAAAAAAACATAATAACATAGGTACTAACCGATCCACTATAACCAAATCTTGAATAGGAGAAGAAAATTAAATCAAAATAATAAGGGATATATCTAGGTTCCACACCAATACAGGCTACCTATAATATAAGGGAATCACTATCATCAACATTGAAACAGACCCATTAACCAATTAATCCAAATCAACATGCACACTAATATTCTCTAAATGAGAAAAAAATAAATATCCATGGTATAATCAGAAAGGTGAAAATATAAACTTCAAAGAAAAAATCCCATCTTTTCCAAATAACCCACATAAATAAACCAAATAAGTCCTCCCATATCTAATAATAATTAAAATAACATCCTCAACAAATTAAAGATACAAATATTAAATGAATTAGTGAAAAATACTAAATCACTAGACTATAATCTTTAAAATGAGTACAAAGTTTAGTTATTTTATATCACATCATCTTAAGAGAAAAAAATAATTTTAACATATAAACTATCAACATCAAGGTGGTATTTATAAAAAATGATATTATTACAAGTTTCCCAAACCAATTATACATCAAAACCTATTATAATGTTTAAAAAATGGTGGAAAATACAAGATGAATCTAAGTGATTAATTAAAAATTAAAATAATGCAGTATAACCATAGAAGAGAAGAGAAATTTGAAGAATACCATTAAGTTTATGAACCACTTGAGAGCAGAAATTATAATCAAAAAATAATTGGACCATAGTTTCTAGGACTAAATTACATAAAGAAAAAAATACCATAATAAATATGGGGAAAATTATAGCTTCATACCATTGTAAGGAGTCTATTTTGAGGCAATATCCATGTCTGGAAACCAGTCCTAGGTATGGAAAAATGAACCAAAATCACCAAGAACCATTATAGTTATATTTTATTTCATTTTTTATCTAGATATTGAGGAATACCAAGAGAGGGGATTCATGGATTATAGAATAGTATCTAAAAAATATAGGAACTCAGATTTATAGTATAAATCTTTATAGAATGACAGTTCCATAAGAGAGGATAGAAAAAGGGAGAAATGAGAGTAGAATGATATGAACTAGACCCAAACTCCTAGATCTGATGATAAACTTGCATAATTTTACATATATCAAAATAGTTACAACAAAATCTAAAGATTTAAATTTCTACTACTTTGGGAACAATGTATATATCCATATAAACTCATAGTAAAATACACATTTCTTCCATAAATATTCTCTAAACATACAAATTTCCTATGAATATCCATTTCCTAGAAATTCCTTGGGAAATTGGGGAACATAAGAAAATGGTGAGCTCAAATTCTTAATAAGGATAAACATAAGTGATAATAATAAAAGATCATAAGTGAGCATAAGATAAACATGTTGATATGATAACATAATCAAGGTGAAAATAAATAGGGTAAAAGAATCATACCAGGTACAAAATTGATCATACCCCATTCCCATATCTTATCAGGAGATATAAATCATTACCCAAATCATTAGATAACTGTCAGGTCACACCCTTAATTTTTTTAATATGTACATGTATATGAGTTCCACAGAAGGAAAATAGACATAAATCCATAAATAATAATAAGTTAATAAACCTATAGAAAATAAATAGGTATCTAATGAGATTATGTATGAAATTCCCCCCATATAGAGAAAACTGATCATTGTCTTGGTTGAAGTTTCCACATCCACTTAGGTGCACCTATCCATACGCTAGAGTATTCCAACTAGTAGTGAGGGTGTAAGGTGATACAATGGGGATAATATAGAATTTTTTTAGAGTAGTAACAAAAAAAATAATTATATACAATCATATACACTAAGTCAAATAACATCATATATAAGACAAGGCATGTTCAAAAAATAACAACAATATCAAAATTCTATAATAATGGAGTATTCCATACATGTCACAATGACTCCCCAAGGGTGGATCATATACATTTGATAATAAAAGAATACAATAAATCTAATTATACCAATCATCCTCAACAAGTCCGTAGTTTATCCTAGTATTATCATCCTCAATCTATCTCAATATACAAAATAAAACATCATGAAATGATATTTTAATACTCCAAATACCTTTTTTAATTTTCTAAATAATTTACCTTTTGGGTTAGTGGGAACATGAAAAATTACTAGATACCAATTCAAATGACATACAAAATTCCACAACTAGGAAACACCACCCAATCCACAAATTCAAATTTCAAAAATAAACTAAGGAACATTATTACCATGGACATGCCTCCTGATGGACTAAATCATCAGTCAAAATCATCATCACCCACCCCTAGTGCCGGTGAGGACCCAACTAAAGATCATTGAAATCACTATAAAGATTCAATTAAACACAGAAAATTTTAAATTTTCAATGAACCACATCAACTGGAAACCACTATCGTTATCATAGAGAAATGAACCAGCTTCAAAGCTCCCATACAAAAAGAATCACCATCGCACGAACACCAAATCTAGGACCAAATCCAATAATCTTGGACCAATTCGAAAACTGAATCAAGGCTATGCCTCTTAGAATTCCAAATACCACACAAACAACATAATACTAAATCCTCCACAAGAACCATCATACCAAAACAACTTGACTGGGATGAAAGACCAAGATGCTGGAGCAGAGTATGAAGTAGAGAAGCCTTACTAGTGGGCTAAAACCTTTGACTTCTTGCCATCAACAGAAGCATCTATACATTGTAAAATTTGAAGAAATACTGAGAAAGGAAATAAAACATCTATAATAATCATTGAAGAGGATAAAACACCAGCGAGCTGCAATGAATCTAGAAGCACCTGAGAAAGTCTCATACATCACAGACCCAAGACACAGAAGACACTTCAAGTTTTTACAAGATGGTTCCTTGAACTATGGGGACAACAGAAAGCGAGGCAGAGGAGGGATAACAGGCCTCGACTCACCGAAAAGAATAAGAAAGGGGAATGACAAACAAGGGATCCTGTATGCCACAAGATAAGAAGGTCGATGTAGAGGAATCAAAAAAGAGGCGGGGGTGAAGAGAAGCATCACCACACAGAGGAAGGTGATGGGAAGAGGATAAACTCTAATCGTATAGAGATAGAATGCCCCATGAGAAATGAGTCTAGGAGGATAGTAGGGGAATGAGAAGGAGAGAAGGAGAGAAATTCTGAATAAGAAGGACCTTCACCACATGGGAACGAAGATAGGAAGGGAGCAGTGACAACGATGATTACGTTGGGAAGAAACCCTAGCACGAGAGGAGACCCAGAGAGTGGGGGCCATTGTTATGGGACCTCAACAAGCTTTTACCTATACATGTAATCTATAACCAAAAAGATATATTTGATCAGGTATCCAAGTTCTAGGGTGGTCTAGAAAGGGTTTGAGTATAACTGAATATGAAACCCCCAATGATGTCCCAAATACAACAAGTTTTAAATAAAAGTACACAAATAAGTTATGTAAATCCCATTTAATAGTTTTATGCAATTTAAATAAAAATAAGTAAATAAAAACTAATTCTTGAGCTCTATGGTGACTACCAAGATAAGATTATACCACTATTGATCCCCAAGTTCATGATCTGGATAAGTCATAACTTCTTTGGCTAGTGATAATGTATCTATGAACACGTCATAATGACTATTCCAACTATAGTATCATGAACACCCTTACATTCATTTTCTTTAGTAACTTAAAACTTCCCATGAGGGTATTTCTATGTAGTAACTCAAAACCACCTATGATGTAATTTTTATTTAATATATAAACACTACCTATGAGATATTTTTTCATTTAATAACTCAATTCCATCTATGAGGGTATTTTAATCTAGGAAGTTAACACCACTAATGTGGTTTTTTTAATTAAGTACCTCCATAACGTCTATGAGGGCATTAATATTTAGTAACTCAACACCGTATCATTGTGAATTTTCATTAAATAGTATCATGACTAGTTAAATGTACATTTTCTATTTAATTCCAATTCATAATTTAGGAATTATAATTATTTTTAATAATACAATTTCAAACACAATTCATTATTTTAAAATTCAATAGTTTCCAAAACATCAACATCAAAAATTCACACCATTGATCTAATTCCACAATTTTTTTTACCAATTCACTTAGAAATTCATTTCAATTTAAATTTAATAAAATCACATTAAAACATCAATTACCTAAATCAAAAGCCACCATAATTTATTTGTTATAAAAATAATAATTTCCTGATCTACAATCATTTTCCTAAAAATATATTTCCATTCACGAACACATTTATTCATGTAAAGTTACAATTATTGTATTGATGTTTTTGATGTTCCATTTTAAAAACATAAATTTATTTCACAATTCCCTTTTTAAACATTCGAAACATAGCTATCCATTTAATGATATCAATCTAAAACTAGATCAAGGGTTAAACTATAATTTCACCTTTAATATTATAACTTTAATTTTTATTAAGACAAATATTATCATTTTGTTATCTAATTTGAAGGTCAATTCCATCACAAAGTCATTATGCTCGAAATCACCTTGTTACATGGTTCAAGTCATTTAAAAGGGGTTCTAAACGAAGGAAACAACCATTAAAATAATTAATTCAACATTAAGTTGATGCCCAATGATTATATATGATAACATAATGAATAACTTGAAGAAAATATGGATTGACTATGGATTAACTTTAGTGACCACATACCTCATGCTTATAAAAATGTACTCTCCCAATATTAGACTTCAATTTGAGATAAAAGGTAATAAAATGAAGAATCTGTGACAAGACATGAAAATAAGGCATATTAGACATAAACATTCAGTGTTCACTTGAAAATGAATCAAATAAGAAAGAGGGGGGATCATAAATATAGATTTAACTTAATCTTTTTCATACCTCAGACTGAAGATGATTCAGACAATGGAGAAGGGAGATTCACCATGGGAAGAGGAGTATAAGAGGGGTTGTGTATAGGGGAGTTCTAGCTAAAGGGAGGAATAAAATAAGTTTTTTGATTTATAAATTCATCAGGGAAACTATAATTTTATACTTCTTAAGGGTCTCATTGTTTGGACACATGATTTTTCAAATAGTACGCCAATAATGTGGTCATAACTATATCAAAACACCCATACTTACATGGTTGGTTCGCACAATTTTCTAACTATGCATTAACTATAAAAATTGGATATGTAATTCAATATAAAAATTCACATGGTTTTTCTGAAAGAGTGTAAAAACTATACACCAATTCCTAGTTCTAAGTCACTCCACATAGTTTAATCTAAGATCCATATGGTTTACTTTAAACCATGTGTTAACCACTATAGACATCCATAAACTATACAAGATGAAATAAAAAATTCTCCATGCTTAGGGTGCTATATGGTTTCTCCTAAACCATGCACACCAAACCATGCACCTAGGATAGAAACCTCCAAAATTTTTTAATAATCAAACCAAAGTTCCCAAGATTTGTCTAAGAACCCGATACTATTATCAGGGCTTAAAAAAAAAATCCAAACACCGTCTATTTAAGAAATTTGAACTCTTAGATTCTTGATCATAAATTGGATTTTAAAAATGATCCATCCACCACACTCAAAACTCAAAAATTCACCCATATTTTCTTAACTTGGAAAGGGTGCGGTTTTACAACCTCCCCAATAAAACAATTTTCATCATTGAGAACTATATCCAACCATTAAATCATAAACCCAACCCACCCCAATCATTAACCCATAACCAGATCATTACGTTCTACCCCAGATCAACAAATGTGATCCTACAACATAACAATAAAAACAAGGTATTCAAATCATAGAAAACTAATCTACCACTCATAAAAATCACTATAACATTGATAAAACTATTTCTTTATCCCTTATATCCTAATATATCACCAACATACTAACCCTTACATTTCCTATACTATAGAAATTCCTACCATATGGCTTCGCTAAAAGGGATAATTCTGATTCATTGTGCTCCCACCATCAAAATTTCTAAATAAAAAAATCTCTTCACTCCAATACTGCACTGGATATAATTTCTCATAAATCTTATTAAATTCAATACAAGAGAATAGTCGAGAACTCATATAACCAACATATCTCAAAACACCCAACATCCACTACCATCATTCTACTAAAATACTAGGTTACACCACCTCAAATTATTAAGGCAAATCCATGATCATCCAAACATCCACACTAATGTCCATACCTGAAACCCATTCTGATTCCCATGATTGAATAATAAATGATAAAAACTACCATCATTATGTATGTGGGTATTGAAATAATAACGTTCCAACCAAGCTAAAATCACCAAATTCATTCTAGATAAATATGATAGAGTCATATCCACACGCTCACCGATATCCTAGGACAATGATCATCCAACGATTGGTCCTCTACACCTACAAAAATTAAACATAAGGGTTATAACACTAAGGCCTATAAAAAACTACTTACCATGGGAGTGTCTTCACTACCACAACACTAGATGAAAACCCAGTCTCAACAACTCATGTCCTTACCATCACTAAACACAATGACCATACATGGCCATTCCGCCCATATTCCCACCCCGAATGAAACATAAAAAACCCATTCATAGGTCATAGGTATTCCATTATTATCACTCACTATAACTTACTTTCTTTAAAAAGGTTCAAACCCCTAAAAAACAATGGTGTACTTTCCACCACATTACTTCACTTGAATCACATAATAAGCACAACTTGAACAAGTTCCTTCATCAAAATACATGCGCCACTCCTCTTGGTCCACCCTCTCCTAACAAAACACGAACACCTATAGAATGGATAAAATAGTTTGACCATGTTTTCATACACTAAAACACCTATCAATAACACCCATTATCATAAGGGATTTTTAAATTCCGTTTAAGAGACCCAATTATCTTATTTGCAAGAATCTCAACACTTTTCCAAGTTATCAAACTCTAAGAGGGGACTATCAAATGAAACCTGCAAAAAATAAGGTTATTTTAAGATAAAACATTTTCAAGTATTATTAATATTCGTTAGTTAGATTTTATAGATTTATATTCATTATAATAATATCATGTAATTTTTATATCAAAAAGGAAATGATTTATTTTTAACCAAATTGAGTTTTCATGCATTATATGATTTTATTTAAAAAAATTCTGTAAAAATTATAGTATATAAATATGAAAAAATAGAATTCATTTTTTAATTTATCATGTAAAAATTATCTTAGAATGGATTTTTGATATTTGTTTTGAAAAGTTTGTTTTTTCAATGAATATTGAAAAATACAGTTTTTATTAAAAACTATCTATTGTTTTCACCCATTTATAATGTAAAATTATAATTTGGATTAGTTTTAAAATTTAATTAGTTAATTTTGATTAAAAATAATTCAATATATTTTATTGGAATCAAAATTATACTTGAATATATTATAAAGACATTTTTATACTAAAAAATAAATTTTTATGAAAAAAAGTTTTTCATTGCATAATACTGGTATAATTTTAAATTAAATTCTACCAATTATATGAATAAAATTTGATAAAATAAATTCCATTTTTTTAATTATAATTATAAATAATAGTTAATAAGTCAAACTAATTTTTTTATCACTATAAATAGTAAAAGTCGTAAAAATTTGTTACGATGGTTAAGGTTAAAACATGTTTACTGGGGCCTAAACTAAAGTTATAAAAGATAAAATGACTTAGAAACTTGTATTAATTATATTTTATAACCATATTTTACCCTATATCATATTGTAAAGACCCGGAAATTTCAAGGGAATTTTTTTTAAATTTTCTTTGAGATTTTACAGGAAGGCAGTTTCAGATGGCACCTGATTCCGAGGCCCAGTGTGCCTGGAATCATTTTCCAAAGTTTGGCTTGGGTACGTTCAGTGAACGAACGAGCGGGTTTTCCTAACTTTTGAACCATTGCTCGAAATCGAATTCTGAGGGCACCAATGGAATCACAACGCCGATATTTTCTTAGAAACACTTTTTCTGGAGTTGCGTTTGCTCGGGTGTGGTTTTTAATTTTTGGGGGTTAAGTGAAGAAAATAAAATAAAGTGGTGCAACAAACTTTATTTTATTTCACTTAAAGACACTTGAAAGCCACTTAAAGCTTCTTAAGCTGAGTTAAAGTAGATAAGGTACAATTCAAAATATCCTACCCTCTTGGTAGGATATTTGTGAGGTGGGGCCCGCACGAGCCCCACCGTTTCTTTTCCGCTAAGTAACGCACCCGCGAAAACCCCTTTTAAATGAAAGTCAACTGGGGAATTTCTTAAACTATTAAATTCTTCTATTAATTGGGTGGTTTATTCGTTGAAATTAATTCTATGAATTAATTTGTTCGTTTCTTAACCTGTTTTCAAACCGTTGGCATGTTAATAAAATAAGACCAACACTTTTTCTTCTTGAGGATTACTCGTTGAGAGGATTTGTAGAAGGCTCCACGGCTTGAGATCTTCATCTCCTTCGCGAAGAACGCGAAGAACACGAAGAACACGAAGAACGCGAAGAACGCCCGACCCTGGAGATCGACGCGACGCGACGCTTCTTCCACGATGTTCTTCCCCCGCGACAAATATTCGATCAACTGCTTGAGGTAGGAGATTTAAATCTTTTAAATTCCTTTTTGGTTTCTATCCTCAACGAGGATTTAATTGTTATAATTAAATCCGTGTGTTTCTTTAACCCTCGGAGATCGTCGACGCGACGCCCTTCCACAATGACGCGACACCCTCCCGTGACGAAGCGGCGCCCTTCCGCGACGCGACGATCACCTTCTCCCGCGACGGTCAATTCCGCGAAGAACGCACGCTCAACGACTGCGGCGAGGTAGGGATTTTATTTGAAGATAGTATTTTATTCCCATGGTTGTTCATCTAAAACAATGATCAAGTTCAATTTTAATTTATTTAAAATTGTGCCTTGTTGTTTTTCATTTGTTGAATATTTTTATTTCCCGTTTGCTATCACCTAACGCGGAGGGTGCGGGCCAAACAAACACGACCCGACAACCCTCCGCAGTTTTTCGTTGGTGTGCAGAACGGCGGACGATGGAAAACGGGGCTGCAAGGGTAATTTGAGGGCCTTGTAGTGAAGGTCGGGTCCCAGGAGGACCACTGGCGAAGACCACACGTAAAACGGACCACTGGAGCGTGTCCGGTGGTCCGCGGAATCTCACGCCAGCGTGCCGCCGGCAAAACCCGCCGCGGCTGAAGCCGCGGCGACGAGGCGGTTCTGTAGCCGCGCGGAACCAGGAGACACGGGACTCGGCTTTGCAGCATCTACTGACCAAGCGCGGCCCCATGTGGGCCGCGATTCCTCTTCCCGCGGGGGCTGCACACCCCGCGGCTCCCCTTGCTCGACCGCTCGGCCGAGCCGAGCCGGGCCGACCCGCCGGGCCGGGTCTCGCCCAGGCCGGGCCGGGTCTCGCCCAGGCCGGGCCGGGCCGGGTCGCGCCAACCGGGTCAGACCCGGACCCGGTTCGGGTCGACCCGGTTCGGGCCGACCCAGGGGGGGTTGGGCCGGGTCGGTCCGGGCCCAGACCCCCCGTTTCCGGTCCTTTTCGGTCTTTTTCTCATAACTTGAGCTACGGGCCTCCGAACGATGCGCCGTCAGCGGAGATGCGATCCTTGGATCGAGACGGTTGTTTCGGTATACTACACCCGAGGTTTCGGAATACTTGGGGTTCGGCCGAGTTGGTTCGTACACAAAACCAATCGGGCCCTCGGAGCGGAAACACTCATATCTTGAGCTCCAGACGTCCGATTGACGTGCCGTCGACTTTGATGGATTCCTCTAAGTGAGAAGGATCTTTTGGCTTACTCCGTTCGAGGTTTGGATGTCATCGGAGTGCGGTCGGGTTGGTTCGCTCATGAACCAACCAGGCCCCTGGAACAAAAAAAGCCAATAACTCACAGACCGGGCGTCCGATTGACGCGCCGTCTGTCTCGCTGAATTCCTCTTGATCAGACGGAACTTTTGGCATAATTCTCCTGAGTTTTGGTTGCTGTTGGATAGTGGCCGGGTTGGATTGTACCCGAAATCCAACCGGGCCCCTGGAATAGAAAAGCTGATATCTTTCAGACCGGACGTCCGTTTGACGAACCGTCAGCGGCGTTGGTGATCACGTTGAGAAACGGTCCCTTTGAGTATACCCTATGGGAGTTAGGGGTACAGTTGAGATATGGTCGGGTTGGTTCGCACATGAAACCAACCGGGCCCCTGGGATGAAAAGGCTAGTAACTCACAGACCGGGCGTCCGATTGACGCGCCGTCTATTGTGTTGAGACCCCTGTGATGAGGCGGTCCCTTGAGATACTTTTCATGGAACCTTGTGATACTTGTAGTATCGACTAGAAGCTCGTGGAGAGGACCCTCCCGGAGTTGAGCGTGCGGAATATGGAGACCGTGTAGCCGGCTGAGACCTGACAACTGCTTGACCGATCGACTCAGTGTGTTTCGGATAGCCCAGTGGGGAGTTCTTGGTTGTAGCAGCAGACCCACGACGGAGGAGCGCTTGGTTGTAGCGGAAGACCTGTGGTACTCAACAGAAGGAGTACCTCTGGAGGCTATGAGGGGGAGCGCTTGGTTGTAGCGGCAGACCCACAGTGGTGGAGCGCTTGGTTGTAGCGGCAGACCCGCGGTACTCAACAGAAGGAGTACCTCTTGAGGCTATGAGGGGGAGCGCTTGCTTGTAGCAGCAGACCCATGGTGGGAAGCGCTTGGTTGCAGTAGCAGGCCCATAGTACTCGACAGAAGGAGTACCTCAGCAGTCTTAGGTTAGTGAGCAGTACCTCGAAGTTGTGACAGGACCACTGTACACTCCAGAGACGGGGCCCTTCAGCAGTTACGGTTTCGATAATGAAAATACTGGTTTGAGCTGAGTCTATGACCTTTGTGTTTCCTCATGATTGAGATGGGTTACTTGATAACTTAGGTATATGTATGGGCATATACCTGGGTAGTGGTTATCCGTTGATTTCATAACCCTTGTGTTTCCTCATGATTGAGATGGGTTACTTGATAACTTAGGTAAATGAATGGGCATATACCTAAGTAGAGGTTATCTGTTGAGATCTTCTTTGTGGTTATCCTTGTTGGTTTTAGTGAGACCTTGAGGGTCTTGGGGTCCCTACTGAGTATTTTTATACTCACCCATGCACGGGCTATGCCTGCACCTCATTGTGTTGGTTGCAGACGGCGGCAGTGCTGACGGAGGCTGAGTGTTCGAGGACTGGACGGTACCCGGAGGTGGAATACACGACAAGTCAGTACCCGGAGGTGGACTACATGAAGAGTCAGTATCCGGAGGTGGACTTCGTGACGAGACGATACACGGAGGAGGTTTATGGGCGAGAGCGTTGTGGAGGCTATCTGTACCTACCCTTCAGGTCGGATCCGTGGTGGACGATCCAGGAGCTGCGCCATCTGTACCTACCCTTCAGGTAGGATCCGAGGAGGACAAACCAGGAGCTGCTTCCGTCCTTCCAGCTGTTGTCTTTTCTGTTGTACTTGTTTAGTTGTAGTTGTACTTTCTTCGGGGTTTGTATTCTGGCCCATTTACCTTTCAACACTTCCCTTTGTACTTAGTGTTTTACTTCCGCCTGTACTCTGTGGTGTTTTGTTTACTTTTATAATGGCAATGCCTTCCCAGTTATCGGGATTTACGCCTTTAGTGCTAGTTGCCAGCCCGTGGCCTATGGAAGGAGGGCTTGGGGTAGTTACGGAACGGGCCCCAAGGACGGGTCGTGAAACATATCATATTTGAAAATGGTTCATTTTTGAGCCATTTGGATTGAGTAAGACATTAATATATTTTAATTTTTTTAAAAATTCCAAGTGTGTCCTCTCCCCCATCTATTATAGGATTCCCCAATCATATTTTATAAACACTTAAAAATCATTTTTATTCATCCAATAATTAAAAACATAAATTCCGTAAATCTGTCCCTATATCTTAGAGTCCCTCTTTGACCATAAAACCAAACTAAGAAGGCTTTAGGTATATACTTAAAGGGGTTGTTCGAAGAAGAGGTATAGTTCTTAACCGAGTATTTTTATTTTTATTTCTTTTTCTACATACATCAAATATTCTTCAACTATTATAAAATAATAACATCAATATCATACATATATTGATTTTTTTGTGTTAATTTCATAACCTATATCCAAATACTTCTTCCATAAAATGGGAAATGAAACCATCGTTTGGGTGTATGGAGGACTATCTCCTAGAAAACTGATGTAATTGATTTTCCATCACCGCATCTCAAGGGTAGTTATAATGATGGATTAAATTTATATATATAAACATACATATATTATATTAATGACATATTTATCATTTTTAAAGATAATATATCATATTTTTTCTTACATTTCTATCTGTTGAAAAATGATTACGCCGTTCATGTGTACATTTAAATTACCACCTCCCCGAAGTGATGTGATTATTTTTTCATGAACACATCGCATGGATGATATATATAAGTGTATATAAAGAAATAATATGATACTGATGATATAATAATCATTCTAAGAAGATAAAATTATACTTACCTTCTTTCCAACACACTCATTGTAAAATGAAAACATTACTCATGCATACATACGACCCACCTTCTCCATGATTGTAACACATTTCATTTTTCATAATCATCATTCATTATTGGTTTTAAAAGTATTATTGATTTTAAAAAATGATAATTATTACATGATTATTATTTTTTATATGATTAATATTGACCTCTTTGACCATAGTCAACACACCAAAGTCCTTTCATATATGTGAGTTGAATATCATCAAAAGAGTTGATGTGAAATTAATTGATTAAGTAATTATATACAACATGGTAATACATAGAATAAAATTAAAAATAAACTATAAAATTTATCTTAATAAAGTAAATAATTTTTTGGATTATAATATTTTAGAATGTCTATATGAGGGTAGGGGGGATTGTAGTTAAAAAAACTTTAACCAATTAAAATGCCAAACCAATTTATTATGCTTTATCAGACTCATTTATCATCTAATGACAAGAGTACTTATAATAGACTTAGAGTTCATCTGGTAAAATCAGATTATATAGAATTTTTATAAAACAAACATTACTTATAAATGAAAAATGAAAAAATATAACTTGTAGAAATAAGTAAAGTGAAACTTTACAAATTTCTATAGTAAAAATAACAGAAACATTATAAAAAAATAAGTACACTTTAACCATCAGTGTAAAAGTAGTCAATAAACTTGAATTAATATATCCATAGTCTAACTAAACTTTAAGGACTTTATTTCTCCAATAATAAATCTCTTGATCATAAGGATCAAGATAATCTATTTCTTCTTATCCCCAGAAGTCTTCGATCACCATGATCATAATCAACCATATTTATATCCCTATAATCCCTCGATCTTAACCCATATAAGACACAAAATACAATTGAAATTTTTTTCTAGTGATTTTACAATCCTTATAGGAAATACTAATAAAAACAATCTAAAATATTAAAAAGTTAATGTAATGAGTGGTTACAACAAAACAACCATTAGACGAGTTGATTCTGAAAAGTATTTAGCTCCCATATCCTTGAATGAACCTTTATTTATATGTACACCTACAATAGTCATATTTTTTTGATTCTTAGAGTTAGTTGTAATGACCTCAGATGATATCCATCTTGACAGCTCAAAAAGTACATCTCTATCTAATTTCATTTTTGTAACACTATTATAATACCATAAAAAGTATTATGTACAATAGAAATAATTATGACTATGATTATAATCTTCATTATTCTAATGGAATAAAAAAATTGTAAGTTTGATGGACTAAACTCAACCACACTGACATAGTCACACTGATATACTAAAATTAGTCACACAATTAGATTTTACTCAGCCATGCTGATAGACTAAAATCAATCACACCGATAGACTAAATTCATTAACACTGATGAACTAAACTCAATCACACTGATAGTCATAAATAAATCATAATGTTAGAATGGGTTTCATGATTCCGATGAACTATATTTTTGTCACTCCGACAGACTAGAATTGGTCATTCCGATGGACTATAATTTTGTCAATTCGATGGACTAGACTTTGGTTAGTCATATTAGCTATAATTTGGTCAGTCTAATGGATCATACTTTATTTAGTCTGATGGATCGAAATTTAGTGAGTTTGATGGATCTGAATTTAGTCAATCCAATGGATCAAACTAGTATAGAAAGTTTATATTCATTATATTTATAATTATTTCTACATATGGTAGAATTAATGGTTTTCTATAAAAAGATTCTAAAGACTTATAAAATATAAAGTTATTGAAACATAGTTTTAAGGGCGTGTTATGATTTTCAAAACTAAGTGTAGAAAGTATAAAAAGTAAAAAATTTCAACTCAACATAATTTATATAAGGTTATTATTCAGGAAGATAAAGAATGCATGTGATGAGTCAAAATTGAGTTAAGGGACACTTTACCTTAAAAACCTCATTTTAAATGTATTAATGATTTATTTTCTAAATATTTTTTTCCATGTCCATATTCATAATTATTTTGGATGTATTAATATATATATATATAAATGAATTATAAATAAACTGTTATGTCACTTTGGACTTTATTTTAATGGGTTTCAAAAATATTATTATTAAATATTTTATACGAACCATTTTAACAAAAAAGGAACAATGAATGTTTAATTTTAACATATACAATGTAAAATTTTTTCCCACCACCATAACTATTTTTTAATGTTTCTGTTACTTTACAAGATTTCATTTTTCTTATAATAAAAACAATCCATCCCTTTTATTTAGATATTTTCATAAATGTTTTTAAATGGAATGTATATTTTGATATCTGGAAATGTTTTTTCTATGGGTATAAAGAATATTTTTTTGAGTGTGATGATTAAAATGAAAGATTTCATGTGTTATGATTTATGGTTCTTGTGATTTTTTTATGATTATGGGTAATACCAATATATCTCATGATGATGGGTGTTCCTAATATAACTCTTTATGAAGGGTGATCCTAATATAACTCTCTAATTCATTGGGAAATGGGATGAAGTTAACTAGCTAGGTTTCTCTAAATATATTATTAAAATTTATCAGGTAGATTATTCAATTTGTAAGAGTGACTGTAAGAGTTATATAGAAATGATATAGTGAGTTATCTATATTATTTATCTATATTTGATATTTGTTCTTATGGAAGTATTATGATTTCAGAAGGTTGGACAGTAAGATCAAGTTTAAATAAAAGTTTATGCTACTTCTTATGGGTGAAATGTATAACTTTTTGAAAAATAATTCATGAGTTTTTTATAGTTGAAAATAAACATTTTTGAGTTTTATTTTGACTTTAATTATTCTTATAAAATGTTTTATGAAAATATTTGGGAAGAGAATTTTATTTCTCGGGAAAGAAAATTTTTATTATGAGTTAAAGTTTTATTTTAAGAAAAGAGATATTTATGGGTATTCATAGACTAATGAGTTTATTTTTTTTATATTTACATTACTGATATTTTTATGATCATACAACATTTTCAAAATTTTATCATAGTATTTTAAGGAAGAATGGGGATAAGGATGAGGTCAATATGAAATTTTGAAGATATTTCATAAATAGAAAACTCATAATATCTTATAAGTTTTTTTTATTATGTTAAAAATAGATACTGAGTAGAAGTTTCAATATTATGATCTAATATTTATTTATGTAAGGGTGATGACCTAAATGTTTAAAAATATAAACTATAAAGATACTCAAAATATAATAGAGTGATTTGTTGACTTACAACTCATGGTTATATAATTTTAAAGTTTAGTTCTTTATAGTTGGTATTAGAGAAAAAATTTAGATAATTTTAGAGGTTCTGATAATGGAATTAAATACACTTAAGATATTATAAATTATGGTCATCATGATATAGAATTTTAATATTACCATGTCTCTTTATTTAATCTCTTTCTATTTTGAATGGTTTTTCATAGAGGAAATCCGGAATCTAGAGTAGGAAGGCACAAGGAGGAAAAATCTAGTTGTAGTATTTACTAAAATATGTAGTTTTCGGGAACAAAAAAATTGTATTCATGATCATGATAGTGAAATTAGTCATGTTTTCTTAGGATTAAATCTAAGATACTGAAGAGAATTGGCCTCTCGTGAATTTAAAAGTTATGAGAAGCTTATTATCTATTCTAAAAAGGTAAAAATGAAATTTACCAATGAAAATGTATTCCATGAAAATAAGGAGAGAAATATATCCCGAAAGAAGTAAGATGAGAATAATATATCAAATAAATCCACAGGTTTTAAAATAAAGTTTTATGTTTGTGATATATGTGGTAAAAAACACCATGGGTAATTTCTTATGAAATATAGGAAGTTCTTTCGGTGTGGTAAGTTCAGACACATTGATCATGATTTAAAAGTAAATATATTTGTTAATGTTAAGACCAATTTTGATAAGAGATAATTGAGGTATTTTAAATGTAATAAGATAGGTTATTATGTGTATGCATGTCCAAAGAAGATTACAAATGATGGGAATCAATAATACTATTAGAAGAAGAGTGTGGTTAAATACATTGTAAATATGTTAGAAGATGTTGGGCCATAGAATGAATTGGTGACATGTATATTAATTTTTTATTAAGATTATTATAATTTATTATTTAATTAAAGGACTACATGTTCTTTCATTTCTTATAATTGTACTAGTAAAATGAAATTTTCACCTTAAGAAATGAAGTTAGAAATATTGGAAAAAAACACAGGGGTAGTATTAAGGCATCAAGAATTTACAAATATATTCAAGTTAGAATATAAAGAAGATTTTTACCTACAAACCTAGTTTCCTTTCCCATTGTAGAATTTTATGTTATCCTAGTCATGTATTGAATTTTCATTTATCATGATAAGATAGATTGAAAATACAATGAAGTTATTTTACAAAATGAGTTTTTATTTTTATATAAGAATCAAATCATACCTTTGATAACATATCAAGAAGTTGAGAAACTATTAAAATTTGGAAATGAAATTTATATTTCTAAAATTATTCAAAATAGGGGAACTATTCATATTAATGGTCTTCCAATAGTAAAATAACATTTGGATGTTTTCCCTGATGAGTTACCTAGTATTATACCTGATCAGAAATTTGAGTTTACTGTTGACTATGTTCTTGATAATAATCTAATTTCAAAAAACCCCTTATATAATGGATCATATAGAACTTATGGAGATAAAAATACAGTTGTAGTATTTAATTAATAAAGGTTTCATTTATCCTATCACTTCACAATAGCGACTATAGTGTTTTCATTAAAAATGTGGAGACATCATTTATATAGAGTAAAGTGTGAAATATATAATGATCATAAATGTTTGAAGTATATATTCACTCAAAAAGAGTTGAAAATGAGATAGATGAGATACCTGGAATTGATAATGGATTATGACTGCATGATTTTTTACCATCCTAGTAAAGAAAATATAGTAGTTGATGCTTTGAGTAAAAAATATAATTCTATATTAATAATTATGTTCCTAGAATATGATATATTGGTTAATGATTTGATGAATGTTAACTTAAAAATTATCAATGAAGTAACTCACTCTATTTTGTTTCCTGTGTCAGTACAATCATATTTTTCAGACATGATTAAGAAAGCTCTGAAGGAAGACAATGTTTTACATGAAAAGGTAGAATCATTAAACAAGGGTAAGTTTCTAGTAATTAATGTTAAAAAATCATGTGGTTTGAGATTCAGAAAAATGTTATGGGTTTTATGTGACCCCCCAGTTTAATAAAGAAATATTGATTAAGGCTTGTAGTTTTCTTTTTTCTATTTATCCTCACAACAAAAAAATGTAGAGATACCTTTTAGAACATTTCTGGTAGGATTGAATGAAGAATTATATTTTTTAATTCATGATGAAATGTTTGACTTTTCAATAGGTTAAATCCAAATGAAAATTAATGAATGAGAATATTTATTATAGAGACCCTACCCTTTTCTTACATTACTATTACATCATTTTAAAGATAAAAACATAATAGTATTACACATAGAGGATCCAAAGGTTTAGTTTATTGGGAAAACTAGGTCTATACATAATAATTACAACATAAAGCATAAACAATTATTTAATTTCTTCTTATCTAGCTTCTTATTGGCACTTATCCTCTCCTTAGTGCATATAGCCACTTGAGGATATACATCAAAAGGGGTGATCTAGAAGCCCAGTAAGAGGATAGATAAGAACAATATAGCATGGGGTGGGCATAATCATAACATGGGAAAAAGATCATGAATATGAGAGGAAGCATAAATATAAGACTTGAAATGTGGCAATGCATAAAAATGAAACATCATGTATTAGTGGTTAACTACCACACATAATTATGAACCAAGATAGAATCTTGTTCACACATCATTTCAAATTTACTCATGATATTTATCACTTTCCCTGATGAATTGGAGAGATGTATAATTCTGGGCCCACCTGTCACATTTAAACATTCATATTGCGCTATATAATTCCGGGCACACCCGTCACATCATAACATTATCATTTATCATGCATGCCACAACGAACATATATCATAAATGAACATAACTAAACCGTGAAAAGGAATAGGTTTCATCTCATAAGAACACATTCATAAACTTTGGGATCCTAAAATAAATAGGTAATAACATACTTGTTACAAGAACTGTAAATCTTGAATGAGAAGTAAAAGGCGTGTTCTTAAAAGAAGAGTTCTTTTGGAAAAAATTTTGTTTGAAATAAAAAATAGTGTTAAAAATTTATATCCTATAAAAGGAAATACAATTATGAACAAATGATTTTTTAGGAGTAACTATATCAAAAATGGAGTGAAAGGGGAGAACCTAAAGGACAAAATTTGGGTTTGAGAATTTCCCCTTACCTTGTATCTGAATGCTTCCTTCTCTTTAATATCTTGTATAATGACATTATATTCATTAATTAGAAATCCATAACCTTTTGTACATTAATATGGTTAATTATGGTTTTATTAAGTGATTTTATGTGCCTTTGGATGAGTTATAGAGTTTAAAAACATTGTTCGAGAATGTTCATTTTTATGGTTTTCTTGAGTGGTTCACCCGTATTCTTAAATAGAAGTTTGGGTAGAACATGAGTAAACATCTAGAACTAACATTTCATGTTATTAATGATATTATAGGAGTTTTAATTATCTTATAATTAATTATATTAGATCCATGTGGATGTATCATTAAATAATAATTAAATGATGACTGTTTGGGTTAATTTGAGCGATTTTTCGATCACAATGAACTTGTTTTATTTTATCACTAGAAATATGGTCATAAGTTAGTTACAGAACATTAAATATAAGATAATACATATAAAATGTTCAGTTTCAACCATAAAAATGGTTTCATTACCATATCATAAGGTATAAATAGAAGAATAAAACTCATCACTCTTGAAGGTGATAAATTAACACCTCAGGAACAACGTTCTCCTTAATAAAATACAAGGAAGAGTAAAAAAGGGTTGGATGATATAATATCCCATTTGCATCAAAAAATTACATTAAATTTATAATAATAGAGTTACAATACCATTTGGATGAAGATAGCTGGGGAGAGATCAAGAAATGAACTTGAACTTGAAAGGAAATTAAAGGAGAAGAGGGAGAGAAATTACCTCTTAAATCTTTCTCTTGAGATCCTCCTTAAGGAAGCTAGGCTTGGTCTTTTGATGAGACCATGAAATCTTGAACGTGGGAGAGGGGCTAGAGAGGATGTTTTGGTAGAGTTTAGAGATGGCCTTAAGCTTGAGAGGTGTGAGGAAATGAGGGTGTGAAGGGTGGTTTTTATAGTGGAGGGGAGAGGGGTTTCCTTAATATAAAATTCATTAGTTTATTAATTTCCCCTAAGACAAGGAATAGTGAGTCTTCAATGACCAATAATAATAATTTTATCATCAGATCCCAAACCAAGTGGTCTTACATCAGCAGAACATCACACATGACTCTATAATTAGCTTATTTAGTTTATTTTGTAAATTATGGTATTTCACTATTCATCAAAAATTCATGTATCCCAGAAAAATTCCAAAAATTCACCCCTACCATTTTTCAACATGTAGAATCAAAAAATTAAGTCCATTTTTCAAAAATAATTTTCTAAATATTATTAATTTAATATTTATTTAAAATCAAAATTTAGTTAAAAAAATAGTTTTTAAAATTAAAACTGATTTTATAGTGCTTTCAAAAATTATGTAGGGTATTATAAAATTATCTAGAAACTATAATAAATTGATTTTATAATTAATGAACACATTTTAAGAAAAATAAATTTTCTTTTAAATTAATTAATTAATTACAATTAACTAACTATGACTTACAAAATACCAAAACGTTTACTAAGGTCAAATTGTCACTTTTTAAGATGTCTAAATTTTATTTAATTATTCATGGGTAAGGTTAATATTATGTTGGATGATTTACTATTCATAAGGGTCATATTACTATTCATAAGGGTATGTTACTATTCATAAGGGTAGGTTACTATTCACCAAAAAATATTTTTCTTTTATTAGACTCCAAAAAACATCTTGAACACAACCATGTATGTCAGATTTTCAAAATTCCCAATACAGAAGTGACAAACTTATGTTTAGAGGTCACTTAGAACTTAGTAGTTCATTATGTTGTTTTTTAATGTGATTTTATGACATAATTATAAGAAGGGAATTTCCATTGAAAAATTGGGGTCGTTACATTCTTCCCCGTAAGAAATTTCACCCCTAAAATTTTACTTTACACAAACAAGTGAGGGTACTTCTCCTTCATCACCTCGTCCGGTTCCCAAGTAGCTTCTTCAAACTTATGGTTCCTCCCCAACATTTTGACAAGGTGGGTTGTCTTGTTTCATTATACCTTATCTCTCTGATCCAGAATCTCTACTGGCTGTTCTTCATAAAAGAGATCATCTTCCAGCTGTACCACCTCTGAGTTTAGTACATGTGAGGGGTCCTGTATGTACTTCTTCGGGAGTGATATGTGAAACACATCATAAACTTGAGACCTATTCAGTGGAAGTGCAAGTAGATAGGCCATAGATCCTATGCGTTCAAAGATCTCAAAGGGTCTAATGTACCTCGGGCTTAGATTCCCTTTCTTCCCAAATCACATGACTCTCTTCCATGGAGATATTCCTAGGAATAATTTATCTCTAACGTCGAACCCCAAGTCCCTTTGACAGTTGTCAGCATAGCTCTTTTGCCGAATCTGAGTAGCGTTGATGGGTTTTGGATGACTTGAACCTTCTCTGTAATCTCTTGAATAATATTAGGTCCATGTATATTTCTTTCTCCAACTTCATCCCAAAAGGTTGGAGTTCTAAATCGCTTTCCATACAAAGCTTCATATGGATCCATCTGAATACTCGGGTGGAAGAAATTGTTGTATGAGAACTCAACCAATGGGATATTCTGATCCCATCCACCTTTGAATTATAGAGAGTATGCTCTTAGCATATCTTCAACCATCTGAATAGTCCTTTCTGACTGGCCATCAGTTTGGGGCTGATAGGCCATGCTGAAATTTAATTCAGTACTCAAAGCATGCTGAAAACTTCTCCAGAATTTAGATGTGAACATTGGATCATGGTTAGAGACAATCAAGAGTGGAACTCCATGTAGACTCACAAATTCCTTCACATATATATTTTCAAGTTGTTTAAGTGAGAGATCTTCCCGAATAACGATAAAATGGGCAGTCGTGGTGAGTCGGTCAACCACAACCCATATTGCATTATTTCCCATTTGACGTCTTTGGGAGACCTGTGACAAAGTCCATAGTAACATTTTCCCATTTCCACATGGGTATAGGATATGGCTGCATCATACCTTTGGACTTTTGTCTCTCAGCTTTAACTTCCTGACATACCAAGCACCTTGATATATATTCTGCAATATCCTTCTTCATGTTATTCCACCAGAAGTGTTCTTGGAGATCATGGTACATCTTGGTACTCCCAGGATGGATAGAGAATGTTGAGCTATGTGAATTGTCCAATACCTCCTTCTTTTTCCCAGGTGATAAAGGCACACAATGCTACATTAAAAACCAAATCACACCATCATCATTGATATGGAACTCCTGCATCTTCCCTTCCTTTACTACATTCAACCTCTTTTGTATCTCCATATCATCCGTTTGTGCTTCCTTAATCTTTTTTTGGATGGATGGTTGAAAAATAATTTGGGAAAGGTAAGATATATCCCCTTCCCTTATGATTTCCAAATCCATCCTTTGCATATTTAAGAAGACAGGGTCTTTCTCAATCCATAACATGGGTATAGTATTTGGTTCTTTTCTGCTTAGAGCATCAGCTACCTTGTTCTCCTTTCCAGGATGGTAGTGAATAGAGAAATCGTAATCCATGATTAGCTCTAACCATATCCTTTGATTCATGTTGATCTACTTTTGTGTGAATATATACTTTAGGCTCTTGTGGTCGGTGTATATGTCACACTTCTCGCCATAAAGGTAGTGCCGCCAGATTTTCAAGGCAAAAATCACAGCTGCCACCTCTAGATCAGGCATCGGGTAGTTCTGCTCATGGATCTTCAACTGTCGCGAGGCATAGACTATCACATTATCATTTTGCATGAGTACACAACCTAAGATTTTCTTTGAAGCATCACTGTATATCACAAAAATTTCTCCAATTTTCGGTAGTGTGAGTACATGTGCAGTGATCAACCTTCTCTTTAGCTCCTTGAAGATTCCCTCGCATTATTTCTTCCATACATACTTTACCCCTTTCCTTGTAAACTTAGTTAGCAGGCTTGACAATTGTTAGAAGTTTCTCACAAAACGTATGTATTACCCAACTAATCCAAGAAAACAATGGATTTCTTTGACACTAGAGGTCCTGGACCATTCCTTAATCACATTTGACTTTGAAGGATCCACAAAAAATCCCTCACTTGTGATCACATGTCCCAAGAATGTGACTTGCTTCATCCAAAATTCACACTTTCTGAACATGGCGTATAAATTCTCTTTTCTTAATGTCACCAAAACAAGTCTTAGATGTTCTTCATGTTCCTCCTTTATCTTGGAGTAGATGAGAATATCATCAATAAAAACTACCACAAATTTGTTGAGGTAATGTCTAAAGACTCTATTCATCAAATCGATGAATATTTCAGGGGAATTAGTAAGTCCGAAGGGCATCACTAGAAACAAATAGTTCCCATACCTTGTACGGAAGGAATTTTTCTAACTATCTTCCTTCTTCACTTTTACCAGATGATATCTAGAATGAAGATCCACCTTTGAGAGGTTTTGAGATCCTCTTAACTGGTCGAACAAGTCATCAATCCTAGGGAGAGGATACTTGTTCTTTATGGTGATCTTTTTGAGTTCCCGATAATCGATACACAGCCGCATTGTTCCATCCTTCTTCTTCACAAAGAGCACTGGTGCTCCCCAAGGTGATGCACTAGGGCGTATGAACCCTTTGTCCAGATTCTCTTTCAGCTGCTTCTTTAACTCCTCCATTTCGATAGGATCCATCTTATAGGGACACTTTGAGATAGGAGTAGCTCTAAGTATGAGTTCAATTGAGAACTCTACCTCATGATCCAGGTGGAATTCTGGGCCACTCTTAGGGAAATACATCATCATATTCCCTCACGATGGGCATTTCCTCAAGGATGGAACTTTCCTTCGACTAAACCATTTGGGAGAGGTATGATTCTTCATAGGGAATCAACACCCAAACCATTGATGGATTTTTAAAAGGAGATTCATGATCTTCCTTGCATTTTTATAGGAGCATGGGATGGTTTAAAATATGAAAAGATATTTCCTTTTCCCAATAGTTGATATGTGCTCTATATAATGAGAGCCAATCCATTCCCATTATAGCATCAAATTCCACCAAGGGAAGTATTACAAAATTTTCCGGAAGAATCTTCCCACATACGCCAACAAGAGAAGAGTGAAATACATGGGGTGAAATGATTACACCACTTGGTGTTTTTACAGATATCTCCAATTCAAGGTTTTGGGGTTCAATTCTATAGTTCCAGAAAAATTTAAAGATATAAAGGAATTATTAGAACTAGAATAAAATAATACTTTTTCCATTATTGAGTGAATATGAAGTGTACCTTGTATGACTTCATTATCTTGCTCCACTTCCATAGTAGTGATGGAATAATCCTTCCCTTTTTCCTTTGGCTTTGGTGGCTTCTAATGCTGATTACCCTCGAGAACTTGAGGTTTAGTACATTGGCTTGCATAGTGCCCTAGATCCCTACAGTTGTAGCATTGAACTATGAGTGGTTCACCCCTTTCATCGACTACATTCTCCTTCATTTTCATGTCTTTTCGACACTCTTGAGCATGATGACCTTCTTTCCCACACTTGAAGCATTTCCCTGTCCCTTTGTGGTAGTTCACATGGTGTAACTTTCCACATTTTTGGCATGTGGGTCGTTGAGTTTTCTTCCCACCTTTATCATTAGATCCACCGGATTAAAACTCCATATTTTATTTCATATCACCATAGCCATGGGACCATTCTACAAACTCCATCTCCACTTTGAGAGAACACCGAAAAACTTCTTCATAACTCCCAAAGTCTCGAATTAAAAGAGCCTTTTGAAGGTGTGGTTTTAATCCATTAAAGAATCTATCAATTTTTCTATCATTATTGATAACAAAACCCGAAGCGTACCTTGAAAGCCTTGTAAAATTAGCTTCCTAGGTTGTGACAGATTCTTCTTCTTTTTGTTTGAGCTCTATGAATTCTCTCTCCATCTTCGTGTGAATATTTCTTGGGAAATACTTGTCAAGAAACATAATCTTAAAGTCTTACAATTCCATATCTTCAATTTCCTCCCTTGTCTTGGTGTTCTTAATCAAATCCAACCATTGATCGGATTCTCCATATAGATGATAAACGACTAAGGTCACCTTATCCATCTCATAATAGTGAAGAATAGAAAAGATCTTCACCATGGAGTTGACCCACTCTTCCACAGCTAGTGGATTAGAAGATCTATTAAACGTCGGTGGTCATTGCTGCACAAAACATTCTATAGCTAGTTGATCCATCTTTGGTGAAGGAGGAAGTTCCCCATTATTATGGTTATTGTTCACAACCTGAGATAATTGGGTAAGCATCACCATTAAGTTTTGAACTCCACCTCCCAAATCATTGGGGATGTCATTCGGGTAATCATTGCATTGGACCTCGCAAGAGTTGTTGGCCTGATTTCTCTTGGTTCCCACCATTTTCTAAAATAGAAAGGGTTAGAACAAAAAATAAGTCAAATATTTATGAATAAATAACTTATTTATTTGAACAATTTATACTAAAATCATAACATATGGGATCCAAATGTATATACTCTTGTGTTAATAATTGTACTTAGTCTCATGGTAGAGGTTTTCTCTAGGGTTCACTGATCCTAATTCCCAAATTAACAAAACCTTTCCTCTGATACCAACTATAGAGACCCTACCCTTTTCTTACATTACTATTACATAATTTTAAAGATAAACAACATAATATTATTACACATAGAGGATCCAAAGGATTAGTGTCTTGGGAAAACTAGGACCATACATAATAATTACAACATCAAGCATAAACATTCATTTAATTTCTTCTTCTCTAGATTCTTATTGGCACTTAGCCTATCCTTAGTAAATGTAGCCACCTGAGGATATACATCAAAAGGGGTGAGTAAGAAGACCAGTAAGAGGATAGATAAAAACAATATATCATGGGGTGGGAATAATTATAACATGGGAAAAAGATCATGAATATGAGAGGAAGCATAAATATAAGACTTGAAATGTCACAACACATAAAAATGAAACATCATGTCTTAGTGGTTAACTACCACACATACTTGTGAAACAAGAAATAATCTAGTTCACACATAATCTCACATTTACTCATGAGATTCATCACTTTACCCAATGCATTGGAGCAATGTATAATTCCAGGCGCACCTGTCACATTTAAACATTCATATTGTGCTATATAATTCCGGGTGTACCCGTCACATCATAAAATTATAATTTATCACACACACCACAATGAACATATAGCATAAATGAACATAACTAACCCATGAAAAGGAATGGTTTTCATCTCATAATAACACATTCATAAACTTTGGTCTCCCAAAAGAAAGAGGGAATAACTTACTTCATACAAGAACCGTAAATCTTGAATGAGAAGTAAAAGGTGTGTTCTTGAAAGAAGAGTTATTTGGGAAAACATTTTGTTTGACATAAAAAATAGTGGTAAACATTTATATCCTAGAAAAGGAAAGAAAATGATGAAAGGATGAGTTTTTAGGAGTAAAAATATCAAAAATGGAGTGGAAGAGGGAGAACCTTAAGGACGAAATTTAGGTTCGAGAATTTCCCATTACCTTGTATCCTAATACTTCCTTCTCTTTAATGTCCTGTATAATGAAATTATATTCATTAATTAAAAATAAAGAACCTATTTTACATTAAAATGGTTTATTATGGTTTTATCAAGTGATTTTATGTGACTTTGGATGAGTTATAGAGTTTAAAAACATTGTTTGGGAATGTTTGTTTTTATGGTTTTCTTGAGTGGTTCACTTGTATTCTTAAATTTAAGTTCAGGTAGAACATGGGTAAACATCCAAAACTAATATTTCATGTTATTAATGATATTAACAGAGTTTTAATTATCTTATAATGAATTATATTAGATCTATGTGGATGTATAATTAGATAAGAATTAAATGATGATTGTTTTGGTTAATTTGAGCGATTTTTCGATCATAATGAACTTGTTTTATTTTATCACTAGATATACGGTCATAATTTAGTTCCATAACTTTAAATAGAAGATAATACATATAAAATTTCCTAGTTCAACAATAAAAATGGTTTCATGACCAGATTAAAAGGTAGAAATGGAAGAATAAAACTTGTCATTCTTGAAGGTGATAAATTAACACCTCACGAAGAACGTTCTCCTTAATAAAATAAAAGGAAGTGAACAAGGGGGTTGGATGATATAATATACCTTTTGCATCATAAAATTATAGTACATGTATAAAAATAGAGTTACAATACTATTTGTATGAATATGGATGGGGAGAGATCAAGAAATGAACTTGAACTTGAAAGGAAATTAAAGGAGAAGAGAGAGATAAATTACCTCTTAAATCTTCCTCTTGAGATCCTCCTTAAGGAAGCTAGGATTGATCTTTTGATGAGACCAGAAACTCTTGAACGTGGGAGAGGGGATATAGAGGATGTTTGAGCAGAGTTTAGAGAAGGATTTGAGCTTGAGAGGTGTGAGGAAATGAGGGCATGAAGGGTGGTTTTTATAGTGGAGGGGAGAGGGGTTTCCTTAATATAAAATTAATTAGTTTATTAATTTACCCTAAGACAAGGAATAGTGTGTATCAAGTGAACAAGAATAGTAATTTTATGATGTGATCCCGAACCAAGTGGGCTTACATCAGCTGAACATCACACATGACTCTATAATTAGCTTATTTAGTTTATTTTGTAAATTATGGTATTTCACTATTCATCAAAAATTCATGTATCCCAGAAAAATACCGAAAAATTTACCCCTAACACTTTTCTACGTGTAGAATCCAAAAATAAATTCCATTTTTCAAAAATAATTTTCTAAATATTATTAATTTAATATTTAATTAAAATCATAATTTACCTAAAAAAATAGTTTTTAAAATTAAAACTGATTTTATAGTGCTTTCAAAAATTACATAGGGTCTTATAAAATTATCTAAAAACTATAAGACATTGATTTGATAATTAATGGACCAATTTTTTTGAAATATAAATTTTATTTTAAATTAATTAATTAATTAAAATTAACTATTTATGACTTACAAAATACCAAAATGTTTACTAAGGTCAAATTGTCACTTTCTAAGATGTCTAAATTTTATTTAATTATTTAGGGGTAAGGTTACTCTTATGTTGGATGATTTAATATTCATAAGGGTCATATTACTATTCATAAGGGTATGTTACTATTCATAAGGGTGGGTTACTATTCACCAAAAATTATTTTTGTTTTATTAGACTCCAAAAAACATCTTGAACACAACCGTGTATGTCGGATTTTCAAAATTCCCAATACAGAAGTGACAAACTTATGTTTAGAGGTCACTTAACACTTTTTAGTTCATTATGTTGTGTTTTCATGTGATTTTATGACATAATTATAAGAAGGAAATTTCCATTGAAAAAATTTGGGTCGTTATATTTATCCTTTCTCAGTTCTATAGTGGAAATGAGAAAATATATCTATATATTTTGTGGTTGGATAAACAAAGACATATTTAGGTAATAATATGATATGGGTTGTTTTTGATCATTTAAATTTCTGTCAATTTTCTCCCTATTCGAGATAATATAAATTTGGATCAAATATATCAGATTTATTTTAAGGATATAGTCATATTATTTGGAGTCCCTCTCTCCATTGTTTTTAAACATGATCCCAATTTTACCTTTAATTTTTGGTAAAGTTTTTAGGAGTTGTTGAGTACTGATTTAAATTTCAGTACAAATTATCATCCTTAATATGAAAGATAATCAAAGAGAATGATTTAAAATTTAGAAGATATGATACAATATTTTTCATCGTATTTTTAGGAAAGTTGGGATCAACATACATCTTTAGTCAAGTTTTCTTATACTAATTGTTTTTGTTATAATATATAGACATTATATAGAAAGTGATACCAGAATCCATTTTGTTGGGATAAATATAGAGAAAGGAATTTTTTGGGATTTTAATTGGTAGAATAAATTTTTGAGAAGGAGAATATGATTTGGAAACATATGAAGATGGATCAGAGTAGTCATGAAAGTTATGCAGATAACTATAAGAAATATCTTTATTTCGAGTTAGGAAATAATGTTTTTGTTAAGGTATATCTAGGGAAAAGTTTAATGTTTTTTGATAAAAATTGAAAGTTAAGTCCATAGTTCACTAAACCATATGAAATTATAGAGAATTTTGGATTTTTTTCTTATTATGTGGCCTTTATTTAGAGTTTATCCTAACTCTACACTGATGTAGGTGTTTAACAGTGGTTTAAACCACTTCTAAATTGTTTCATGATGATTTTGAAAAAACACCACTAAATCATGTGTCAACAATCATTTCATGACTTTTTTTCAAAACCATTTTGAATGAATTTTGTGGTGGTTTTTTAAAATTGGGAGAATCATTTAGCAGCGTCTTAAACCACTAATTAGTCATTTATAACGATTCATTATATTTCCAATTGGTCCTTATGTTATATACTTGTTTATCTTAATGTTTTATGTGTTTGATTTATATCATAATTCACATTTCTATTGAAAAAAATATTATCTAGGGGTTCATAAATATGATTTCCAAAAACATGAAAAATTGAAAATGGAAAGATTTATCTATGGTTTTCCTAAAAACATTTTTAAACATGAAAATCACATCTCATTACTTGTTTTTATTGATCATAATTTCCATATCATGTTTTGTGGACCAAATGTGTTAAAATCCACAATTTTTTGATATGTTAATTGTTTCAAATAAGAATTATGATTGGATGTACATTGGATTTACATTATATGAGGCTTATACATTGTTATATTGCCTAGAAATAACTCAATTATTATTATTTTGTACCATAATAGTTCAATCACTAAGGGAAATCATAAAAAACTATTTTTCTCATGATTCAGTTCATTAAAATGACATTTGATATTTTAGTTTTTCACCATTCAAGAAAAACATAAAGTAAATTTTATTATGAAAAATGGATACAAAGTCCCTCGAAAAATCAGTGACATGGAGGCTAATAACAAGTTCACTGGTATCTAAATTCAATTAAACCACAATGAACCAATAAATAACAAGTGACTATATAACCCAAATATATACTGATAACTAAACATCAAAAAAAACCAAAAGAATCTACTAAAAAAGAATCAAAACCCTAGTTAAACAGACCACACCCAACCCATAGGGGATAAAAAACAAGTAAAAAATTAAAACTAGGAATAAAATGATCCATTGTAACCAAATCCTAAAGAGGAGTAAAAAATAAAATACAAACTATAGGATATATCACTATGTTCCACACCAATATATATTACTTGAAATATAGAAGAATCAATATCATCAGCATTGAATCGGACCCATTAACATCCGACTCCAAATCAACTTACACACCAAACTTCTCCAAACCAAAAAAATCAATAGACAAAGTCTAATCAGAAAAGCTGGGAATATAAACTAAAAATAAAAAATTAGGTCCTTGATAAATAACCCACATAAATTACCCAAATAAGTCCCCTCATATCCTACAAGACTAAAAATAATATCCCTAACAAATTAAAGATACAAATATTAAACAAATTAAGGAAAAAATCATAAAGCACTAGACCTGAACCTTCAAAATGGTTATTGAGTTTAATTGTTTTTATCTAACATCATTTTAAGAGAAGAAAATAATTTAAACATAAAAACTATCAACATCAAGGTGGTATTTATAAAAAATGATATTATTTACAGTTTTCCAAACATAGTTTGCAAAAAATCCTATTGGAATCTTTCAAAAATAGTAAAAAATAAAATATGAACATATATGATTAATAAAAAATTAAATTAATGTAGTTTAACCATAATAAGGAAGGTAAATATGAAGAATATCATTATGTTTAGACAGAACTTGATATGTGACATTATTATCAAAGAATAATTACACCCTTGTTTCTAGGTCTAAATTACATAAATAACAAAGACCATAATAAATAAATTGAAAATCAGAACATATTACCCTTGTAAAGAGTCTATTTTGAGGAAATATCTATGTTTGTAAACCATTCCTTAGTCTGAAAAAGGGACCAAAATCACTAGGACCCATTCCAGTTATATGTGATTTTATTCTTTAGCTTGAAATTGAGGTAGGAAAAGAGAGGGGATTCATGGATTCTATAATAGTATCTAAAACATATAAGAACTGAGATTTATGTGTAAATATTCATCGAATGAGAGTTACATAATAGAGGATAGAAAAGTGGAGAAATTAGAGAAGAATGATATGAACTATACCCATACTCTTTGATCTGATTCCAAACATACATAATTTTACATATATCAAAAGATTTAAAAAAAAATATCAAGATTTTAATTTCAATGTATTTGGGAATAATGTACATATCCATATAAACTCATGGTACAACACACATTTCTTCCAAAATTATTCTCCAAACACCCACTTTTTCTATGAATATCCATTTCATAGAAATCTTTAGAGAAATAAGTAAATATAAGAAAATGGAGAGCTAAAAATCTTAGTAAGGGTAAACATAAGTTATAATAATAAAAGACCAGAAGTGAGAATAATTTAAACACATGGATACAAGAACATAATCAAGGTGAAAATACAAAATTTAAGAGAATCATACATAGTTCAACATAGATCATATATTATGAATTATTACACAATACTTTTGGGATAAATACGAAGATTTCATATGATTAGGACATCATAAAAATGTGGAAACATCATAAAAATTTACATTATTAGAATATTTTAAGGATTACTACAAATACCATCATCACATAGTGTAAAAATTCCCATAGTGGATTGGATTTACCCCCATTCCCATATCTTCTCATGTGATATAAATAATTATCCAATTCATTGGAGCACTGTCTGGTCAAAAACTTAAATTTCTTAATATGTACATGTATATGATTTCCACAAAAGAAAAATATACATAAATACATAAATACATAAATACATAAATAATAATAACATGATACACCTATGGAAAATAAATAGATATCTAATAAGACTATGTATGTAATGTCCCTCGTATAGAGACAAATGATTATTGTTTCGATCAATGTTTACATATCCCCTAAGGTGTGCCTACCCATATGCTAGAGTATGCTAACTAGTAGTGAAGGTGTAAGGTGATACAGTGGGGAGACTACAAAATTTGGTTAGTGTAGTAACAATAATAATAATAATATATAACCATTTAAACTGAGTCAAATAACATCACTTACAAGAAAGGGGGAGTTCCAAAAATAGCCACACTCTCAAAATTATATAAAAGTGGAGTATTCTATGCATGTCACAATGGATCCCCAAGGGAAGATAATATATATAGGATAATAATAGAACATAATACAAGAAAATATACAACTCATCCTCAACTAGTATTGAGTTTGTCTTGGTATCATCATCCATAATCTATCCCAACAGACCAAATGAAACATTATGCTATAAGATTTTCCCTATACATGCAATATATGAAAAAAGTGGTTTTTTATCAAGTATACAAGTACTAGGGTTCTCCAAGAAGGGTATGAGTATAAATAAAAAGGACACATCCAATGAGTTCCATACTATTACTAGTTTGAAATAAAATTCCACAAAGAAGTTATGTAAATCCCATTTAACAATTTTAAGAAATTTAAATAAAAAGTAGTAAATAACCCCTTATTTTTAGGCTTTTTGGTGGATACCAAGATAATACTATACCACTATTTATCCTTATATTTGTGAACCATATTGATCATACTAACTTAGTCTAGTGCTAATGTGTCTCTATCACATCATAGTGACGATGAAAACCATAGTATCATGACCACCCTTATAGGTGTTTTAGTCAGTAACTTTAAACTACCCATGAGGTAGTTTTTATGTATTAACTAAAAAAAACATATGAGGTAATTTTCATTTAATATAAAAATAACTTCCTATGAGGGAATTTTCCTTTAGTAACTCAATTACAACTATGAGGGTATTTTCATCTAGAAACTCATCACCACCTAAGATGGTGTTTTCATTAAGCATCTCTAGACTGCCTATGAGGGAATTTATATTTAGTAACTTAACACTGACTCATAGTGAATTTACATTAAATATTATCAAGACTGCCTCAATGTGCATTTTCTATTTAATTACAATTAATAATTTAGGAATTTTGATTCCTTTTCATAATACCATTTCAAAAATAATTCATCATTTTATGATTCTACACTTACCAAAACATCATCCTTAAACATTTATACCACTGGTCTAATTTAAAATTAAATATTTACCAATTCACTTAACAATTGATTTCAATTTAAATTCCATAAAATCACATTAAAACATCAATTGTCCAAACAAAAAACTACTATCACTAATTGACTATAACAAAATCATTTCATATTCTACATTAATTTTCCTGAAAATCCATTTCCATTCACCAACACATTTTTTCATGTAAAGTTCCAATTATAGTATCAATGATTTAGATATTCTATTTTTTAAAAAATAAATTTAATTCAAAATTACATTTTTAACCATTTTAAAAATATTTAACCATTTAATGATATCAATTTAAAACTAGATCAAGGGTTAAACTAGAATCATCCCTTTAATATTATCAATTTTATTTTTATTAAAATAAATTTTAGCATTTTGTTATCCAATTTTAAGGTCAATTCCATCACGAAGTAATTACACTCATAATAACCTGATTATATAGTTCAAGTCATTTTAAAGGGGTTCTAAACATTAGAAAAAACCATTAAAATATTTAATTCAACATTATTTCAGTACCTGAAAATTTGGTATGATAGCATAATGCATCACTTGATGAAAATATGATGAGACTATGGGTTAACTTTAGAGAACACCTACCTCATTCATAGAAAGTTATAATCTCCAGAAAGTAGGCTTTAGTTTGAGATGAAAGGGAATAAAATTAAGAAGCATACACAAGCCTTTAAAATAAGTAATATTAGACATAAATGATCTGTGGTCACCAAAAAATTAATAAAATAAGAAATAGGAGGGATCATACTTGTAGATTTACTTTAATATTGTTTATACACTAGACTGAAGACAATTCAGGTAAGGGATGCAAGATATTCACCATGGGAAGAGGTGTAGAAGAAGGGTTGCACGTATGAGAGTTTTGTCCAAAGGAAGGAATAATAAGAGGGGTTTTGATTTATAAACTCATAAGGCGAAAATATTATTTTCTACTTCTGAAGGGTCTGGTTGTTTGAGCACATTATTTTCCAAACATTGGGCCAACCATGTGGTTATAACTATCTCAAAAACTTCTACTCGCATGGCTGGTTCACACTATTTTCCAATTGTGTACTAACTATAGGAATTGGATATGTAACTCCATAAAAAAATTCACATGGTTTTTCTAAAATAGTGTAGAAGCTATGCACCAATTCCTAGGTCTAATCCACCCGACATAGATTAAAATAAGATTCATATGGTTTCTTATAAAACATATTATAACCACTATATATATCCATTAAATATACAAAATGAACTAAAAAGTGCTCCATGATCAGGGTGCTACATGGTTTCTCATAATCTGGGCACACCAAACCATGAACCTAGGATAGAAACCTCTGAAAAATTTTAATGACCATCCCAGAGATCTCAAGATTTTCCTGAGTTCCAAAGTATACTATCATGCCTCAAACCATATTGAAAAAACATCCACTTAATGCATTCCTTCTCTTAGATGATTGATCATAAATTGGCTTTTAAAAATGACCCATCCACCAAACTCGAAATTCAAAACTCACACGTATATTATTAACTTAGAAACAGATGTGTTTTTACAAAATCCACACTATAACACTTCTCATCCCTAAGAAGTCTATACAACCTTTAAAACATCAAAAAATCCCACACCGACCATTTAACCATAACCAACTCATTGCATTCTACCCCAAATCACCAAACGTGATCCTACAACTTAACTCTAAAAACAAGGAATTAAACTCATAGAAAATTGATCCACCACTCGTAAACATGACCAAAAAAATGAGAAAACTATTTCATTATCCATTGTATCCTAATATATAACAAACATACTAAACCTTACATTGACCAACCCTTGGAACTGCCCACCATATGGATCTGCTAAAAGGGACAATTTTGATCCATGGTGATCCCACCATCAGAATTTCTTAACAAAAAAAATCTATTCACTCCAATGCTATAATTGATATGGTTTGTCACCCATAACATTAAATTATATTCAAGATAATAGGTTATACCTCCTCAAACCAAAATATCTTAAAACACCTAGCTTCCAATAATAACACTCCACTAAAACACTAGGTTACACCGCCTAAAATTCATAAGTTGAACCCATGATCATATAAATACCGAAAACGATGTACACACCTGAAACCTAGTTTGATTCCCATGATAGAATAAAAAATTATCAAAACTACCATAATTAACTTTGAGATTATAAACACATTAATGTTCAAACCCTTACTTGAATCACAAAATTTATTCCAGATAACTCTTATAGTGTTAGATCCACCCATTCACTGATATCTAAAACCACTAATCACCCAACGATTAGTCATACAACACCCACATACCTTCCACATGAGGGTTATAACATTGAGACCTATAGAACACTTCTCACCATTGGAGTTTCACCAGTTTCACACTACTAGAATGAAAACCTAGTCACTACAGCTCATGTTATTCCCATCACTAAATACAATGACCAAACACAACCATCTCACCCATATTCCCACCCCAAAGAAAAATAAAAAAATCTATAATATTTTATAAGGATTCCATTACTATCACCCACCATATATTTATTTTTTTTAAAAAGGTTCACACCCCTCACAACCAATGGTGCACTTCCCACCACATGACTTCACTGGAATCACTTAACAAGCACAACCTGGACTGGTTCCTTTATAAAAACCTATGCGCCACTCGTCACGATCCATGATATTATAACAAAAAATTAACAACTATAAAATGGGTAACACAATTTTACCATGTTTTCACAAATAGTTCTTCCCATCAATAACACCCATTATTATAATGGATTTTCAAATCCCCTTTAAGATCCCCACTTAACTTTTTTGCAAGCATCTCACTACTTTTGCAAGTTACCTAAATATGAAAGGGTCCTATCGAATAAAACTTGTAACAAAAAAGGTAATGTTATGATAAATCAGTTTCATTTCTTATAAATATTCATTAGTTAGATTTTATGGATTTTTATAATATTATGTAATTTCTCATTCAAAACGAAAATGCTTCCTTTATAACTGAATTGGGTTTAAATGCGTAATAGATCCATCATTTGTGTGTAAGGAGGACTACAACCTAACAAACCGATGTAATTCCCTTTCCATCACCACATATCCAGGCTGGTTATAATGATTGATTAAATGCATAAATATGATTTTAATTAAATATTTATCTTTTTTTAAAGATAATATATCATATTTACTCTTACATTTCTATCCATTTAAAAATGATAATGCCTTTGACGTGTATATGTGGATTACCACCACCACGAAGTGATGTGATTTTTTTTCATGACCACATCACATGGATTATATATTTAAATGTATTTAAGGAAATAATATGATATTTATTATATAATAATAATTAAAAAATATAAAAGTATAATTACCTTCTTTCCAACAGAATCTTTGAAAAATTAAAATGTTACTCATATGTACGTATGACCCACCGTCTCCATGATTGTAACTTAGTTCATTTTTAATTATCAAAATTCATGGGTTGTTTTAAAAGTATCATTGATTTTAAAATATTATAATTATTACATGATTATTATTTTGGATATGATGTAATAATGAACTATTTGACCATAATCAACATACCAAATTCATTTCAGACATGTGAGACGAATATCATCAAAACATTTAAAGTGAACTAATTGATTAAGTAATTATATATAAAATTGTATTAAATAAAATAAAATGAGTAATAAACTATAAAAAGGATCTTAATAAAGTAAATAATTTTTTGTATCATAAGAGTTTATAATGGCTACAAGAGGGGATGAATTGCAGTTAAAAAAAAAACGAATTAAAATCCCAATCCTGTTTATTAAGTTTTATTAAACTAATTTATCATCCAATGATCATAGTACTTATATCAAAATTAGAGTTTTTATTGTGAAACCAGAGTGCATAATTTTTTTATAAAACAAACGTTCCCTCTAAATGCACAACGAAAAAATATAACTTGTAGAAACTAGTAAAATGAAACTTAAGGAAGTTCTTAGTAAAACTAACAGAAACTTTATAAAAGTAACAAGTACAATTTAACCTTCACTATAAAATAAGTAAAAAACTTTAATCAAGATATCTACTATTTTAACCTAAATATAAGGTCTTTATTTATTTAATAATAAAACCATCGATCAAAAAGATCAGAATCATATCTATCTTCATATCCTTGGAATCCCTCGATCACCATGATCAGAATAAACTATCTCCTTATTCCCATAATCCCTCAATCTTAACCCAGATAGGACACATAATATAATTTAAAAAATATTCAAAATATTTTACAATCCTAAAAGGGAATAATTTGAAAAAACTACCTCTAATATATTATAATGTAAACATATTTATTTATTACAATAAAAAAAATCTTCATATGGGTTGAGTTTGCAAAAGTATCAGCTACCAACTCCTAAAACTCACCTCTATTTATAGGCACACATCTAATGGTCATATTTCCATGAATCTCATTGTCAGTTTAAATGGAATTGGATGATCTCCATATTGATATATCAGTATATACATCCACATATAATTTCATTTTAGTTTAATTATTACAATATAGTAAAAAGTATTCGATATAAAAGAAATAATTATTACTCTGATGAAATAAAAACATTATCAGTTTGATGGACAAAACTCAGTCACACCAATAGACTAAACTCAGTCACACTAATATACTTAACTTAGTCACATGGATATACTAAACTCAGTCACAACAATAAACTAAAACCAGTTACATCGATAGAATAAATTCATTCACACCGATAGACTAAGCTCAATAACACTAATAGAGATAAATAATTCATATCAATTAAGTGTATTTTTTCATTCCGATAAACTAGATTTTTTTTCATTATGATGGATGAGACTTTGTTCATTCTAATATACTGGGATTTGGTCAATTCATTGGAGTAGACTTTGGTCAATCAGATAAACTAGAATTTGGCCAGTCTGATGGATCAAACTTTATTCAGTCTGATGGATTAGAGTTTAATCAGTATGGTGGATTAGAATTTATTTAATCCAATGGATCAGACTGTTATGAAATGTTTATATTAATTAATTTTATAAATATTTTTATATCTGGTAAAATTAATGGTTTTCTGCAAAAAAAATTCTAAAGACTTTTGAAATATAAAGTTAGTAAAAATAGTTTTAAGGGTGTGCTGTGATTTTTAAAACTATGTATAGAAAGTATTGAATGTAAAAATTTCAAATCAGAATAATTTTTATAATTTTATTTTTTAGGAAGATAAAGAATTTATGTGATGATTCATACTTTAGGTAAGAGACCCTTTACCTAAAAAAATTCATTTTAAATATTTTAAATATATTTTTTAAATATTTTTCTTCCATTTGGATATTGTTAAAATTATGTTTTGGATGCATGTATATGGATATAAACAAATTATAAATGAAATTTTATGTTACTTTTGAAATTATTTTAATGTTTTTCTAAAGGAATATTTTTATATATTTTATATGGAATGTTTAAAAAAATGAATGTTCTATTCTAACATATACAACGTAAATTTTTTCCCACCAGTGTAACCATTATTTGATGTTTGTCTTAATTTAAAAAATTTCACGTTTCTTTAAATAAAAACCATCCATCCATTTGTTTTGGATATTTTCATAAATGTTTTAAATGTAATGGATATTTTTATATTCATAAATATTTTTCTTATGTGGGTAAATAATATTTCTTTGGATGTAATGATGAAAATGAAAGATTTCTTGTGTTGCGATTTATGGTTCTGGGGAATTGTTTATGATAATGGGTAAGCCCAATATATCTCATGATGATGGGTGAGACTAATATAAATCATGATGATGGATGATATTGATATAGTTATATAATTTATTATGTAAATGGATGAATTTAACTAGTTATATTTCTCCTAAGAGATTATTAGAATTTACTAGTTAGATTATTACATTTATAAGAGTGATTGTAAGAGTTATATGGAATTTATGCACCAAGTTATAAATATTATTTATCTATGATTTATATGAGATTTTATAGAAATATTATGGTTTTAGATGGTAATAAAATAAGGTCAAGTTTAAATGAAATATTATGCTACTTATTAAGGGTGAAATGTATAACTTTTTTAAAAATCCTTCTTGAGTTTTAAATAATTGAAAATAAAAATTTATGAGTTTTATGTTTCATTTAAGTATTATTATGAAATGTTTTATGAAAATATTTCGGCAATGAATTTGATTTCTTGGGTAAGAAATTTTTTATTTTGAGCTTAAAGTTCATTTTTAAAAATGGAAATTTTCATGGGTATTCATAGACTAACAATTTTATTTATTTATTTTTATATACCCATTACTATTATTTTTATGTTCCTATAAATTATAAAATGTATTTCATAGTGTTTTGAGAATGAATATGTATAAGGAGAGGTCAAGATGAAAATTTAAAGATTTTTCATAAAAATAAAACTTGTAATATCTTAAAATATTTTTGTTGTTGTTGTAAGAATTGATAGTGAGTGAAAGTGAAAATATTATAATATTTATTAATGTATGGGTGATGACCTAATTATTTTAAACTCTAAACTGTAAAGATCATCAAAATACAAGAGAGTGAATTCAGGAATTAAAACTCAAGGTTATGTAATGTTTAAGGTTGGGTCCTTATAGTTGGTTTCATAGGAAAGATTTAGATAATTTTAGAGGTTTGGATAATAGAAGTAAATACTATTAAGAGATTATAAATTATGGTTATATCAATATATATTTTTGATAATACCATGTATATTCATTTATTTGTTTTGTTCAGAATGGTTTTCAAGAGAGGAAATAATGAAGCTAGAGTAGGAAGGCACTAAGAGAAAAATATCCTTCTAAATCAGCAACCTACAATAGTTGGAATTAGAATTGATATATTTGTTATTATTATGGATTAATTGACATGGGATATAAATGATGGTGGTATCCATGCTAGAGGGAAACCCAATATACCCCATAGAAAGATGTCTATAGTGGATAATTTTTTGTGAAAACACACTCAAACATTTAGTATATCTTAGACCTAGTGGTAGCTAAGGGATGTATTAATGATTTGGTAAAGATATTCTAAGTCTTGGGTTGTTCATAACATTAAAAGTAAGCTCTATCTATTTACCATTTTGAAGGTGAGGCCAATAAATTTTGTTCAATTATTAATAATAATAGAGAAAGAGAAGATATTGATACCATGGAATATGATATATTTATAAATATTTTAATTAGTTTTTTTGATTTCGGATGGAAAAAAATCTGTGAATTGAGGTAGAATGAGGAAGATTCAGTGGCAGTATATGAAGAAGACATCACCTAATTAGTAAGGTAAACACAAAATTGTATTCAAGATCTTGTTAGTAAAATCAACCAGTTTTACTCAGGATTAATATGAAGATACTGAAGATCATTTGTAACACCCCAAGCTTCCATGGTACGTTTCTCTTTGAATAACACAGTAGCGTGCATTGTACGCAACTTCGAGTTCTAACACACACCACAACCAATCAAACTAGGCGTTATGAATAGTAATACCCACTTTTTGAAAATTTATACATCTTATCTTTCAAAATGGACTTCATTTTTGGGTTCAGAATATCGAAATTAGCTTAGGGTGAATTTTTGGTACTTTTCTGATAACTTTCATATTTTGATGAATAATGAAGATTACTAAATTTTAATTAAAAAAAATTTTCAATCGAAATAATTAATAGTGATAATTTATGAATTTGAGTGGTTTAAAATTATATTTTGAATATATTTTTACAATTTAATCCAATGTTTTTTATTGGACATAATTTCAGATTTAAACCAGACATAAACAAGTGTCAATCTTTTGATAGTTATTGTTTCTTAAAAACACGCTTTTTGTTTTTGACAAATGGAATTAATTTTAAATTAATAAATGAAACTTCTATGTTTTTAATTTGGTAAAATAGACTTCATTATTTAATTCAGAATATCAAAATTAGCTTAGGGTAAATATTTGGTATTTTTTTGGAAAACTTTCAATTTTTGATGAATAATGAAAACACTGAGTTACTGTTTAAAACTGGCTTTTTATTTAAATAATTATTTATATTATTTAAATTTATTTTAGGTCAAAATAGATACATAACACCTATATAAATTCAATTTCATTCATTGGAGGTAGTTTATAATAATTTTAGATATATAAAAATTTTATTGAACTTTTTCACCGTCTTTTACCCACCTCCTAAGAGAATGTGTAAATTCACATAAAACATAATTTTTCCGCTTCTGTGAGTGGAATTTCGAAAATCCGAGAGACATGGTTAATATCAAATAGTAAAATGTGGTTCAATAAGATAAAAATAATTTTTGGTGAATAGTAACTTTTTACTTTTATTTACCACGGTAAAAAGTAAATAGGATAATTAATGGTAAAAATGATATTATTATTACCCTAACACATGTAATAATTCTTTTGGATAAGTTTAATTGGACCAAAAACAAACTTAGGAAGAAAATATGACCCTTTAGGTCCACTTGGATTAGATTAGGACATTTATTATTATTTAATTCAAAGAAGAGTTAAAAGAGTTAAAATCAAAGTTTAATAACTAAAACATTTTTACTATAGGGTTATACATAAGATAAATTCAATTATAAATATTAATTAGAAAGATAAAGATATTTTTTACATAATGGTATTTTAATTATAATTTTTAGACATTAAATAATTAGATTTATTTATGATAGAATGATGATGCAGTAATTACCTTATTACTGAAAGAATCAAATAAATGGTAATATAAATATTAAAATAAATATAATTTCAAAGTTTTTATGACATAAACGAATTTTATAGGTGACTATGACATGTTAGGGATGATTAAATGTATCTTTCTCGAAGTAATCAAGTTGTGATGACTTTCACAAAAACAAAATACCAAATAGTTTCAAAATTGACATAAAAGAGTTTTTAAAACAAATATTATATTATTAATTAATATTAAATTCCGAAAAATCTAAGGTTCGGAAAAAGTACTTGTATCATGATAGGTGTATCATTAATTGACCACTTGTGGGTTTCATGGAGGTATATAGTAAGTTTATTAACTATATAATATAAAAATACAAAGTGACATGGTAAGTGTCAAACTAATTAACCAAGAGTTAAAACTAAAAGATAAGGTTAATATAATGACCCAAACCTGTCTAAAATATATTGGTTGAAAGGATTTCGACGCATACCCACCTTAGGATTTTAATAATCTAATTTGGAGCCATTATAAACCGAATATGAATTTATTATAAAATAATACTTTAAGTTTTTCCAAAAGAGCCCCTCCTCCCCCTTATAAAAGGACCCAACTTCTAACCAATTATTCACACCTTCAAAGCCTTTTGGTTCGGCCAAAACCTTCCCAAATACTCTCTAAACTTCCCTCACTTCAACATAGAGTCCTTATTTTGATCAGAAATCCAACTTAAAGAGCCCTTTTGATCAAATCAATAGGAAGAACTCAAAGAAGAGGTAATGTTTTCACCACCCTCTTTCAAGTTCCTTTCTTCTTCAAATTCTTATTTCTTTGTTATTTCCATTCTAAAATGATAACTCCAGTATCTTCTATATACTGTGATGTTATTATAAATATGGTACCACCATATTCATTATTCTATCCATCCTTTTAATGACATGTCACCATACATGCGTACGTACGACTTACCGTCTCCACGTTGTGGTGTAATTTTTATTCAATACATTTTTATTTGGATGGGAATAGTAATGATATGTATTTGATGTAAATAATAAATATAACATGATAAGGATTCTGTATATATTATACACCATCCAATTATATATTATATTAATATCAAAAGAATGATATTTTTTTCTCGTGCGTAAGTACGGATTACCGTCTCCACGATGCGATGAGATTCATTTCCAAGTTCACCCTTCATCGACGATTATAAAAATATATATTGCTAATAAGTATGTAATATATGAAATAATAATTCTACTGGAGATATATATATTTATATATATAGGTATTTATGTACTTACATATATCTTATTCATTTACTTTCGTTCAATACTATATGAAAACGGAAACATCGTTTATGCGTACGTACGGACTACTGTCTCTATAAACGGTGTTTTCCATTTCATATATACGTCTATTATAAATTTTTATATTCTAAATATATATGATAAATAAATAATGTTTTATATTCTGGAAGTATTTAAATCCATATCTTAGTGATACAATCAAGAGTAACAAGTTAAAACACGTACGATAAAGAAAGAGATTATTACCCGAAATATTAATATAACATGGAAATTATTATTAAATGGGTAATAAAGAGTCATAAAGGAATAATGTGTGATATCATAAATATTAATATGGTTCTGGTATAATTCAATAACATACTATAGTCTTCATACAGGAGGCTAAGCTTACCCTCGACTAAAGGAAAGTGCAAGGTAAGGGGTTTTTATCTCACTCCTTATTCCCATTAGATTCATGCCATATTGCCACTATTACCTTTTGTGTGGTGTATGTACTGCCCACAATTGAATTAGTTGTGTAATACACTTTAATTTATGTGTATTTACATATTCATTTTATGATACCTCTTTCATGGGGTGTATGTTTCGTAAGTTACCAAATTTGTACGGGTTAATTCCTCAATCTCATTATTATCTGAGATTGTTTATGTGTAAGTATTTACTGGGAAATTTTTTTCATCCATGACCATTTTTCATAAAAATGATTTCAAAATGAATATTTTAAGGATTTTTTAAAGGTACTCTTTATAAATATCATAATTTTAAATGTTTTAAAGTTTTATCTTTCTAAATCTTTTTAATTAATGTCCATGTTTTAAAAATTATTTTAATTATTTATTTATATGGACATGAATGTTTTGAAATGATTTTTTTAAAAGTTTCAAAGTGGTATGTGACACTTTGATTCAAAAATATCTTTTAAATTAATTCATTTATAAATGTGTGACTTTTAAATGATTTTACAAAAAAGATATTTCTCTCAAAAAGTTTTACTCATCATTTTCAACTATGTCAGCATCCTCCAATGGATATTATTTTGGATTGAGGTTGATTGTTGGGCAAAAATCCCTCACAGTAACATTGAATTATTTTTGGGTTGATTGTGTTTGTTGACAAAGCTGGTTTCCATGGAGAATTGTCGAGTTCCAGAGAATTTGTTTACAATCCTTGTTGAAAAAGAATGATGACAAAGGAAAGGATGATCTGGAGGCGGTACAAAAAGAGCAGTACAAGGTCGCGCCGTTTCCCAGTGTTTGCCAAATTTTTGGGGTCCAAAATTTGGAATTTTGTGAGCATCGCGGAAATAGGATTTCCATGAAGAGAATAACTTAATATGGCAAAGGCATGAATTTCGCGAAGATGAGATGCATGGATTAGATTTCGTGAAGGCCAGAAAAATGGAGGCGGTGATGCTTCGCGATTACGTCAAGCTTCGCGAACGACAGAGGCTGAAGCACATCGCGGCGAAGAAGGGCTTTGTGAGGGAGCTTCGCGGTGAAGGCGCAAAGGTATGTTGACGGTGATTCTTTGCGATTACGTCAAGCTCTGCGAATGGAAAATTGCCGTGGTGCTTCGCGATTTTGACAGAATTCCGGCAGAATCTTTGGAGCTTCGCGATTTGAGATGATGTGGCATTGACTTCGCGCGGAAGGGACGAGGGTCGGTGGAATCGCCTATAAATAGAGGCAGACCCCTTAGAGCGAAGTAGAGAGAATTTTCAGAGAAAATACATTGCTCTCGGTTCGCAGAGGTGGTTCGCGAAGGAAGTGTGCTTCGCGAAAGGGGAGCTTCGCGGCCGCCATTCTAGCTCCGCGAAAGGCGTGTGCCCCGCGTTGGCTCAATGTGCTTCGTGGAGAGGCAGGAGCTCCGCGACGGCCTAAGAATTGAGAAGTTCTGTGCATCGCGAGAGTGCTTCGCGATAGAGCTTCGCGGTAGAGCTTCGCGAAAAGGCAGGAGCTTCGCGAAGGCTTGTTTGAGCTTCACGAAATTGGGAGCCTAGCGAAGTTGAGTGCTTTGCGAAGGTATTTCCAAAGGTAGTTTTCCCAGTGGATAGTGGAAAAGGCGTATTCATCTACAGGTGAAAGTTGAACTTTAACAGAGCATCTATATAAAGAGAAAGATTCATTCCTTAATGGAAATGAAGAGACCTATAGGTCTATAAACTGTGAGTGAATCCCTTCCAAGAGCAGTGAGCTTAGGAAGAGGGAAAAGGTGATCCTCTCCACCGGCAGTGATCCAGAGAGAGAGAAATAGGGAGTGACCCTTGCGAAAGCAGTGAGCTGACCCTAAACTTTGTAAAGGTAGTGATCCTGGGCATAGAAGTGATCTAGCCCGAACTTTGTATCCACATCTAGTGAAGATTAGTGGAATTTGGTACGACCGGCAACCTTTCAGCGTATGCTCCTTGGACGTAGCCCAGTGAGGGTGAACCAAGTAAAAATCTCTGCGTCTGCCTACTAATTTGCCTGCATTGCGTTTAAAGCATCATCATCAGATAAAGGAGAAAATATGTGATCATAACATACACACAAGTGCAAACAAAGTGACCATTGTAACAAATAGGTCAAGATCCAGAGGGGCAGGAAGAACTTTGAAAAAGAATATCCATACCCTGATTCACCCCCCCTCTCAGGGTATATAGGCCCCTATTGGTCCTAACATTGATTCATTATAATACAATATTACTTATTGTATTGAATGAGTTATGATATGTTTGACTGTGGATGTGTTATTTTTATACCATTCATGGTTTATGGAGAAAGTATTGACATTTGATATGCAAGTTTTAATACGAATGCTTATGATATGTTAAAACCTTTTCATATGAGGAATTTATTGGACTTAGTAAGTGACGGATGGAGCTCGCTATAGCTCCTCGATGCATCGGTAGGTCTCATGAGACAACTAGATGTGGAATTGTCCGAGGCCCTTTCCCAATTTGATTTATGGTTTTGGCCGAGGCCTTAATCATTTAGACATCTTGGCCAAGGCCTTGACAAAATGTTTCAGAATATCTGGCATTATACATTCCCTCATTATGGAAATAATATTGATGGTTCATGTGGTTATTCGACTAGTAGAATACCCATGATTATGTTTTATTATGGAATTATTTACTCAACTAATATTCTTTCCAGAAAAGTATTCATGTTTATTATTGGTAAAGGCATGTGGTTTCAATTATTCACCATGCTTAATATTTATGTCATTTTCGCATTATTTATTACCCTTACTGAGCGTTTGAGGTCACCCCTTTCTATGTTTTATTTTTCCCAAGATTACAAGAAGTGTATTATGATTGATATGCAGGGTTAAGCTAAAGGGAATAATGGCGTTCATAAATATTATTTATGTTGTTTTGTATGACTTAAAGTGCAATGTAACATTCATGTATGTAATCTATTTTACAAGACTGCTAAACTGATTGGTCCTTCGGGACATGATTCCTTGTTATCATGAAAATGTATTAAAATAATGCACCGAATCTGGGTAACTGGGGTCAGGGCATTGCAGTTGGTATCAGAGGAAGTTTAGAAATAACCTTGGAAACTAGATTTCGATAAACTCTGATTAGAGCACATTACCCTAAGATAGACATTCAGGATTATTATAGAAGAACTTCCTAGAATTTTGGTATTATAGAGATTTTGTGAGTTTTCAAGCAATACATACCTGTCTGGATACGAGCAGGTAGAGGCGGCTCTGGCACAGATGTTCCTAGGGGTAAAACCCAAAAACACCGCTTTGAGCTAGACTCGAATGGGAACTGGTACACGAAAACGGGCCTTGCTGCACTCTTGGTTACGACACTCCCAGAGGATATGCTTAGGATAATTTTCATTTTCTTTACAAACCACTATGAAGGGTTTATGAGTATATATCTCCTTAAGAATTTTTTTTTGTTATTATGGATTATATCCATAAACTGTTCAATTTATGTTAGTTATTTTACATGTTTGGAATTATGAATTGTGATTCATAAACTGACTTAGTGTATGCCATTGTTTAGAAATGACGACCAGTAGAAGGAATGAGAACTCCCGCAATACGTATGATCCAAAGAGTAAGAAGGGTCATATCATTCATGGTATCAAGGAAACATTTATAATGGAAATATTCTCCCAAGTATTATCATCATATAAATAAATAGTATCAAAATATCAGTAAATAACTCTCTGAATTCTATGGCTTTGAAGGGAAGCCAGAGAAGAAAATGATGGTAGAAAGAAATATGGATAAAGGGAATAAGGGAAAGAAGGATTTTCCAATATGTGATAAATGTGGAATGAATCACCTTGGTAAATGGTTGAAGGTAATGAGAGTTTGTTATAAGTGTAGAGAAAGAGGACACCAAGTACGTGATTGCAAGGGTAAGAAAAAGTTTTCAAATGTACAATGCTTCATCTGCAAGGAGTTGGGACACTATGCAAACAAATGTCCAAATCATCAGAGTACGCACCAAATGATGATATTGGATAATAATCAAGTTATGATACTACCTCAGAAGAAGAGGAATGACTAGTGTTCTTATGTTATTATTGTAGAATTCTTTTATTTCAGTGTTGTATCAACAGTATACTGGTTACATGAATTATGGAGATAAATAAGAATTGTGCTACAATACTATTTTATTGAGGATTTGAGATTATATGGTTCTATGAAAAGTGACTTAATAGTAAACTACACTTTTTTTGGAAAATAAATGGTTGAAGGAAACGTAGTCCTTAATATGGTCCTGATAATGAGGTAGTGATTTTGGAATAAGAGATGGTTGATTTTGGAAATTCAGGATGTTGTGGTGTTGTAAAAGAATATATGAGGAAGGCATTCACATGTTATTACCTGAAAAAAGGATCCTCATTATGTTTAACTTCCTTGTAAATTTTGGATTGTGAGTTTGGATTATAGTATTTTGGATAAGTCTAAAGTTTGGAATGGATTAAGTTTGAAAGGTTATTTTTGGATTTTTATAAAAGGACAACACGCAGACCGTGTGACAACCCATCGTGTCGGACAAAGCTATGAGAATCGAACCCACAACCATAGTGCAATTGGGATTTATTGCATACCACTGGACTATGTGAAGTCCCTGGATTGTATAATGTAGTTTCTTTTTTTAAAAGGGCCTGATATGTGAATTATAAATTCATTATATTTGGAACCCTATACGATTAGGATAAATAGAGTATTTTTGAGTTGTATAATGTTTTGGAGTGAAAGATGAGTTTGTAATGGATAAAACTCTAATTATAAAGTAAGTATATATCCTTATGATTTTATCCAATCTCATAAATAAATTCCTCAACATTAAGAAATGGAACTTAGAACAAAAACATTTTCCTAGAGAGTACCTTAGATCATCACAAATTTATGGCTTTGTGACTGTTGGCCTTTTCATAGCCATGTCCTCTACCACACTCCATCAGATATTGATGGTTAAATATCTCTTTAATATCCATGTTTTCCTACATGGAGCCCTAGTATTTTTTATTTTCGGTAACCTTCATACTTACCACTCTTTATTTTAAATAGATGCCTCATTAATCCATTTTTTGATGTGGGATTTCAACTAAGATATTTTGAAATGTCAACCCCAAGTTTCCAATACAGAGCATAAATTGCGAGGATGCAATTTATTGAAGGAGGGGAGAATGTAACACCCCAATATTCCATGGTACGTTTCTCTTTGAATAATACAATAGCGTGCGTTGTATGCAACTTCGAGTTCTAACACACACCGCAACCAATCAACTAGCCGTTAAGAATAGTAATACCCACTTTTTGAAATTTTATACATCTTATCATTCAAAATAGACTTCATTTTTGGGTTATTAATATCAAAATTAGCTTAGGGTTAATTTTTGGTACTTTTTTGATAACTTTCATATTTTGATGAATAGTGAAGATTACTAAATTTTAATTAAATTTTTTTTAATCGAAATAATTAATAGTGATAAATTATGAATTTGAGTGGTTTCAAATTATATTTTGAATATATTTTTACAATTTAATCCAATTTTGTTCATTGAACATAATTTCACATTTAAACCAAACATAAACAAGTGTCAATCTTTTGATAGTTATTGTTTCTTAAAAACACGCTTTTTGTTTTGACAGCGGGAATTAATTTTAAATTAATAAATGCAACTTCTATGTTTTGAATTTGGTAAAATAGACTTAATTATTGAATTCATAATATCAAAATTATCTTAGGGTAAATTTTTGGTATTTTTCTGAAAACTTTCAAATTTTGATGAATAGTGAAAAACACTGAGTTACTGTCTAAAACCGGCTTTTTATTTAAATAATTATTTATATTATTTAAATTTATTTTAGGTCAAAATAGATACATAACACCTATATAAATTCAATGTAATTCGTGGGAGGAAGTTTATAATAATTTTAGATATATAAAAATTTTATTGAACTTTTTCACCGTCTTTTACCCACCTCCTAGGAGAATTTGTAAATTCACATAAAACATAATTTTACCGCTTCTGTGAGTGGAATTTAGAAAATCTGAGAGACACGGTTAATATAAAGGAGTAAAATGTGGTTCAATAAGATAAAAATAATTTTTGTTGAATAGTAACTTTTTACTTTTATTTACCACGGTAAAAAGTAAATAGGGTAATTAAGGGTAAAAATGATATTATTATTACCGTAACACAAGTACTAATTCTATTGGATAAGTTTAATTAGACCAAAAACAACCTTAGGAATAAAATATGACCCTTTAGGTCCACTTGGATTAGATTAGGACATTTATTATTATTTAATTAAAAGAAGAGTTAAAAGAGTTAAAATCAAAGTTTAATAACTAAAACATTTTTAATATAGGGTTATACATAAGATAAATTCTATTATAAATATTAATTAGAAAGCTAAAGAGATTTAATCCATAATGGTATTTTAATTATAATTTTTAGACATTAAATAATTAAATTTTATTTATGACACAATGATGATGCAGTAATTACCTTATTAATGAAAGAATGAAATAAATGGTAATATAATTTCAAAGTTTTTATGACATCCACGAATTTTCAAGGTGACTATGACATGTTAGGGATGATTCAATGTATCTTGTTCGAAGTAATCAAGTTGTGACTACTTTCACAAAAACAAATACCAAATAGTGTCAAAATTGACATAAAAGAGTTTTTAAAACAAATATTATATTATTAATTGATATTAAATTCCTAAAAATATAAGGTTTAGCCAAAGGACTTGTATGATGATAGGTGTATCATTAATGGACCACTTGGGGGTCTCTTGGAGGTATATAGTATGTTTATTAACTATATAATATAAAAATACAAAGTTACATGGTAAGTTTCAAACTAATTAACCAAGAGTTAAAACTAAAAGATAAGGTTAATATAATGACCCAAACCTCTCTAAAATATATTGGTTGAAATAATTTCGACCCATCCCCATGTTAGTCTTTTAATAATCCACTTTGGAGCCATTAGAAACCGAATATTAATTTATTATAAAATAATACTTTAAGTTTTTCCTAAAGAGCCCCTCCTCCCACTTATAAAAGGACCCAACTTCTAACAAATTATTCACACCTTTAAAGCCTTTTGGTTTAGCCAAACCCTGCCCAAATACTCTCTAAACTTCCTTAAATTCAACCTAGAGGCCTTATTTTGATCATAAATCCAACTTAATGAGCCCTTTTGATCAAATCAAAAGGAAGAACTCGAAGAAGATGTAATGTTTTCACCACCCTCTTTCAAGTTCCTTTCTTCTTCAACATCTTCATTCTTTGTTACTTCCATTATAAAATGATAACTCCAGTATCTTCTATATAATGTGATGTTATTATAAATATGGTACCACCATATTCAGTATTCTATCCATCCTTTGAATGACATGTCACCATACGTGCGTACGTACGACTTACCGTCTCCACGTTGTGGTGTAATTGTTATTCAATACATTATTATTTGGATGGGTATAATAATGATGTGTATTTGATGTAAATAATAAATATAACATGATAAGGATTCTGTATATTTTATATACCATCCAATTATATATTATATTAATATCAAAAGAATGATATTTTCACTCGTGCGTACGTACGGATTACTGTCTCCACGACACGATAAGATTCATTTCCAAGTTCACCCTTCATCGACGATTATAAAAATATATATTACTAATAAGTATGTAATATATGAAATAATAATGCTACTGGATATATATATAAGTATTTATGTACTTACATATATCTTATTCATTTACTTCCGTTCAATACTATATGAAAACGGAAACAACGTTTATGCGTTTGTACGGACTATCATCTCCAATAATGGTGTTTTCAATTTCATATATATGTCTATTATAAATTTTTATATTCTAAATATATATGATAAATAAATAATTTTTATATTCTGGAAGTATTTAAATTACGATCTAAGTGATACAATCAAGAGTAACAAGTTAAAACATGCACGATTAAGAAAGCGATTATTACCCGAAATATTAATATAACATGGAAATTATTATTAAATGGGTAGTATAAAGTCATAAAGGAATAATGTGTGATATCAAAAATATTAATATGGTTTTGGTTTAATTCAATAACATACTATAGTCTTCATATAGGAGGCTAAACGTACCCTCGACTAAAGGAAAGTGCAAGGTAAGGGGTTTTCATCTCACTCCTTATTCCCATAAGATTCATGTCATATTGCCACTATTACCTTTTATATGGTGTATTTACTACCCATAATTGTATTATTTGTGTAATACACTTTAATTTATGTGTATTTACTTATTCATTGTATGATACCTCTTTCATGGGGTGTATGTTTTGTAAGTTACCAAATTGGTAAGGGTTAATTCTTCAATCTCATTATTATCCGAGATTGTTTATGTGTAAGTATTTACGGAAACATTTTTTTTCATCCAAGACCATTTTTCATTAAAATGATTTCAAAATGAATATTTTAAGGATTTTTGAAAGGTACTCTTTATCAATATCATAATTTTAAATGTTTTAAAGTTTTATCTTTCTAAATCTGTTTAATTAATGTCCATGTTTTCAAAATAATTTTAATGATTTATTTATATGGACATGAATGTTTTGAAATGATAATTCTTTTCAAAAGATTCAAAGTGGTATCAGACACTTTGATTCAAAAATATCTTTTAAATTACTTCCTTTATAAATGTGTGACATTTAAATGATTTTAGAAAAAGAATATTTCTCTAAAAAATATTTCCTCATCATTTTCAACTATGTCAGCATCCTCCACTGGATATTATTTTGGATTGTGGTTAATTCATTATAATACAAAATTCCTTATTTTATTGAATGAGTTATGATATGTTTGACTGTGGATGTGTTATTTTTATACTATTCATGGTTTATGGAGAAATTATTGACATTTCGTATGCAAGTTTTAATACGAATGTTTTTGATATGTTAAAACCTTTTCATATGAGGAATGTATTGGACTTAGTAAGTGACGGGTGAATCCCGCTGTATCTCCTCTATTCATCGGTAGGTCTCATGAGACAACTAGACGTGGAATTGGCCGAGGTCCTTTCACAATTTGATTTATGGTTTTGGCCGAGGCCTTAATCATTTAGATGTCTTGGCAGAGGCCTTGACAAAATGTTTCAGAATGTCCGGCATTATACATTACCTCATTATGAAATGATATTGATGGTTCATGTGGTTATTAGACTAGTATAATACCTATGATTATGTTTTATAATGGAATTATTTACTCAACTCATATTCTTTCCATAAAAGTATTCATGTTTATTATTTATAAAGGCATGTGGTTTCAATTATTCACCATGCTTAATATTTATGTCATTTTCCACATTATTACTTACAATTACTACGCGTTTGAGCTCACCCCTTTCTATGGTTTATTTTTCCTAGGATTCCAAGAAGTGTATTATTATTGATATGCAGGGTTAAGATAAAGGTAATAATGGCCTTCATATAGGTTATTTATGTTGTTTTGTATATATTAAAGTGGAATGTAACATTCATGTATGTAATCTATTTTCCAAGACTGATAAACTGATTGGTCCTTTGGGACTTGATTCCTTGTAATCATGCCAATGTATTAAAATAATGCACCGACTCTGGGTAACTGGGGTTGGGGCGTTACATCATTGGCCTCTCACAAATTTAAAAGTTTTGAAAAACTTATTTGGTATGTTGAGAAGGCAGAAATAGTGTTTACTGATGGCCATGTATTCCATAACATTAAAGAGAAAAAGCGATGTAGCTGGAAGATATATGGGAAGAATATATCAAATAAATCTAAAGGTAATAAAATCAAGTTTTCTATTTATGATAGGTGTGGTAAAAAATACCATGGGGAATGTGTTGCGAAATCTAGGAAGTGCTTTCAATGTGGTAAGTTTGGTAACATGGATCATGATTACGAAGAATATATTTTGGTAATGGTAAGAGAAATTTTGATAAGGAAATAGTAAGGTATTTTAAATGTAATGAGATGGGTTATTATGTGGATGGATGTCCAAAGAAGAGAATGAATGATTTGAATCAACAAGACAATAATAAAAAGAGAGTGGTTAAAACCTTTGTAACTTATTTGGTGGATGTTGGGCCATCGAATGAAGTTGTGATATATATATTACTTGTTTATTAAAATTATTCTAATATCTTATTTAATTCAGGTTATTCACATTCTTTCATTTATTATAAATTTGCTGGTAAAATTAAAATTTATCTTAAAGAAATAAAGATAAAAATATTTGTAAAGAAACCCAGGGGTAGTATTAAGGAAAAATTAATTTAAAAAGTTATTCCAGCTAGCATATTTGGAATAATTTTACTTAAAAACCCTTTTATATTTCTCATTGTAGAATTTGATGTTAGTATATATATGGATTGACTATTAGTTTTTCATGTTAAGCTATATTGAAAATCCAATGATGTTATTTTCCAAAATGAGTTTTTGTTTGTATATAAGAATCAAATCAAACCTTTGATATCATATCAAGAAGTTAATTTTTTTTAAATATGGAAATGAAAGTTATATTGCACAAATTATTCACAATAGGGGAACTATTAAAATTAATGGTGTTCTAGTAGTAGAATAATATTTGGATATTTTTTCTGATGACTTACCTATTATTATTCTTAATTAATAATTTGAGTTTACTACTGAATTAGTGATTGATAATAAGCTAATTTCAAAACCATATTTTTAAATGGCTCAAGTAGAAGCTCTGAAACTAAAAAAAATTTATAGGATTTTCTTAATAAAGGTTTAATTTTTCCTAGAACTTATCCATGGAAACTATAGTGTTTGATTTAAATATTTTGAGACAAAATTTATATAGAGTAAAGTGTGAAATATGTATTGATAATAAATGTTTGAAGTTTATATTCACAAAAAAAGAGTTTAATATGATATAGAGGAGATAAATAAAATTAATAACGGATTGTGACTGTATGATTCATTACCATCTTACTAAAGAAAGAGAGTAGCCGATTCTTTGAGTCAAGAAGATAATTCTATATTAACTATTATATACTTGAAATATGATCCTTTTGTTAATGATTCGATGAATTTTGGATTTGAAATTATGAATGAAGAAAATACATTTATTTTGCTTCTAGTGTTAGTAAAATCATCTTTGCTAGGCATGATTAAGAATGCTCTGTAGGAAGAAAATGTTTAAATTGAAAAGTTGGAATCAATAAAAAATGGTAAGTTTCTTGAGTTTAATGTTAAAAAAGTAGGTGTTTTGAGATTCAGAAAATGGTTATATGTTTCAATTGACCCCCAGTTTAATAAATAACTATTGATTAAGGCTCATAGTTTTTATTTTCTATTCATCTTTGTAGCAAAAAAATGTATAGAGACCTTATACAACATTTCTAATAGGATTGAATGAATAAATATATTTTTTTATTTACCATGAAAATTTTGACATGACAATAGGTTAAAACTAAATTAAAATTACTGAATGGGAAAATTCATCCTTTCTCAGCTCCGAAGTGGAAATTAGAATATATATATATCTATATATATATATATATAACATGGTTTGATTACTAAAGACATCTTGAGGTAATAATGTGTTATGAGTTGGTGTTGATCGTTTAACTTTCTGTGCATTTTCTCTATATTCAGGATAATATGACTTTGGATCTACTATCTCAGATTTTTGTTAAAGATATAATTAAATTATATGGAATCCACCTCTCCATTGTTTCTGTCTATAACCCCAGGTTTACCTCTAATTTTTGGAAAAGTTTTCAGATGTTGTTGAGTACTAAATTAAATTTTAGTATAGTTTTTCATCCTCAATCGAGTAGATAGTTAGAGAGAATGATTCATACATTAGATGATATGATTCAATTTTTTTAAATGAAGTATTAGAGAGTTGGGATCATCATCTATCTTTATTCATGTTTTCTTATACTAAAAATTTTTATTCCAGTATACAGATGGAACCTTTTGAGACATTATATGGAAAGTGATGTGAGACTCTATTTTGTTGGGATGAAGATAAAGAAAAAAAGTTGTTGGGAGTAGAATTTGTTGAAGAAATATATGAGAAGGTGACTATGATTTAGAAAAATATGAAGATGGCTAAGAGGAGTCAGAAAAGTTATGTAGATAACTGGAGGAAAGATCTTTCTTTTGAGGTAGGCAATCATGTTTTTCTTAAAGTCTCTCTATAGAAAAGTGTTATGCATTTAGATAAAAAGGGAAAGTTATGTCCACGATTCCTTAAACCATTTGAAATTATAGAGAATATTGGATTTGTTTCTTATTGAGTGGCCTTGCCTCAGAGTTTTTCCTAGCACTATTCCAAAGCATGCATTTAACAGTGGTTTAAATTGCAGCTAAATGGTTTCTTGATGGTTTTGAAAAACAGTCACTTACAACTTCGGTAGGCTCTTCATGTGGTGGGTAGATAGAATTTAATATACTTATATATATAAATATTGATAGAAAAAAGGAATAATACATAACAAACAGGTACAGACTAAATAATTAAAAATTCAAAATAAATTCAAAATAAATAATTATTAATTATTAATTATTAATTATTTATAAATAAAATATAAATGAATAATAAATAAATAAATATATTATATGGTAATAAATGATAAATAATAAATAATAAATAATAAATAATAAATAATAAATAATGAATAATAAATAATAAATAATAAATAATAAATAATAAACAATAAATAATAAATAATAAATAACAAATAAAAAATAAAAAATAAACAATAAAAAATATATAATATATAAGTAATGTATAAATAATAAATTAATTAATAAATAAATTAATATATGATAAACAAATAATAAATCAGTAAATAATAGATAATACATAATAAATATTAAATAATAAATTATCAACAAATAAAATAAAATATATAATGAATATATAATAAATAAGTAATAAATAACACGTTAATAACAAATTAATAATAAAATAATAAATAATAGATAATAGATAAATAATTAATGTACAAAAAATAAACAAATAATAATTAAATAACTAATAAAAAATAAATAAGTAAATAAATAATAAACAAATAAATAAGACATATATAATAAAATAATAAAGAAAAATAAATAAATAACAAATATGATGTTAATAATTAATTAATAATAAATTAAAAATAAATTAAAAGTAAATTAAATATAAATTAATAATAAATTAATAATAAAATAATAATAAAATAATAATAAAATAATAATAAAATAATAATAAATAATATTAAAATAATATTAAAATAATTAAAAACAATAATAATATAATAATAAAATAATAACACAATAAAAAAAGTAATAATTAATTTATAAACCATAACTAAATTATAAAAAAATAATTTCTAATAAGTATTAAATAAATAATAAATAATAAATAATAAATAAAAAGATAAATAATATATATATATATATATAGTAAAATAAAAATAAAAAATAAATAAGAAATAAGAAATAAGAAATAAGAAATAATAAAATAAGAAATAAGAAATTATAAATAGTAAATAATAAATACTAAATAATAAGTAATAAGTAAAAAATAAAAAAATAAAAAAATAATTTAGTAAATAAGAAATAAGAAATAAGAAATAAGAAATAAGAAATAAGAAATAAGAAATAAGAAATAAGAAATAAGAAATAAGAAATAAGAAATGGATATAAATATCTATAAGTAAATATGCATATAATAAAATTTACATAAAAATATATTAACACACATTTATGTCATATAATATACATAAACACACTCAAATATATAATTTCATATTAATATATATATATATATATATATAAACCCAAGTGGAAATAAATATCACTATATATATATAGTTACACATATATGATATAAAAATATAAAAATATAAATATTTATAAATATTTAAAAATATTTATAAATATACAGAAATATTAATAAATGCATATATATATATAATTGATAATAAATCACCAAAATAGAGGAAACCATAATAATTATAACACCATCAAATTAAAAGGAATGTATATTAATGGAGTAAAATCATAAATGACATAAAAAGCATATGAAGACACTCTTAAATGAAGATAAAATCTCATCAAATGTGTATGATATATATATAATTAAATTTATTTAAATATATTATATATTAATATTTATTTAGATATATTAGAATATATATATATATATATTTATCAATACACACACATATGTATATATAAATATTATTTAGATATGTATATATATATATATATTCATAATGGTTTACTGTAAATTCATTTATATACTATATTTAATGATAATGATATATTTATAAAAAAATACATTTATATATGATGTATACACACAATATTATTGAAACACACACAGACAAATATTTATACACACAAGTGGACATTTATATTTCTCAAATAAACACACTAATATTTACGCGCGCACACACACACACACAAATATATATATATATATATCTATTTATTTACATATATTAGAATGTGAATATAAATATATATTTTCTTATTGACACACACATGTTTATATATAAACATCTTTAGGTGTACAAGTATATATATATACATATTAATTCATTTTTATAATGTAAATAAAATTAATTATTTTTTATTTTAAATGAAATGGATAATAAATATTTATTTCATTTGGTTTATATGTTTAAAATTACATTTCCATGTAAATATGTATTTATACAGTTGATTATATATAAGAAAATATAAGGAAATATGCATATATTTAATTGTAAATAAAACTGCTTTTTAAAAAATGATAAAACATTTAAATCATATATGAATGAAATCCCTGAGAATAAATTCAATCCCATAAAAAATACAATAATTCCTTAAACGAGTCTGAAATTACCTAAAATGTTAAAAAAATTTGGACATCCTGACTAAAAACTCAATTTTTGAGGCCTTATGGGATTTTTTTGGCCTAAAAAAACATACCCTTAGAAACATGTTTGTAGATCCCTTCATAAGATTTTATTTAATTTGTGGTAGAGCCCAAAAAGACAATCAGATCAAAAGTTATGGACATTTAAAGTTTATGTTATAATTTCAAATTTTCCTAAAGATATTTTAAATTTTATTCTTTTAATTATTTAAAAATTATTGTCTAATGTAGTTTTAGTTCATTTTATAACTTCAATTTTACATATTCTGGACCTAAAATGGACTTCCGGATAAAAAGTTATGTCTATTTGATACTGAAGTTTGATTTTTAACTTATTGAAGAATTATTTTAAGTTTTGAATTATTATTAACTAATAATAATAAATATTTATTAATTAACACATTATAATTAATTAAAATTATAAATAATAAATTGTATATAATATTAAATAATAAATAATTAATCATAATTAATTATTTTTTATATTTTTTATTTAATTTAGTGGTGGTTTTTAAAAAACCTTCGTGAAAAAGCGGCAATTTCTAGAAAGTCATCTTCAAAAAGAAGGCTTTTTTAAAAAAAATTAAAATTATAAAAAAACCACATTTAGTGGTGGTTTTTAAAACTATCACTAAAAAAATAACCCTAAAAAAATACTGTGAAATCTCTTTTTTCTATAATGTGGCTACATGAAATATTTCATTTTTCATTGTTAAGAAATATTTTATTGTAACGAAAAAAGTATAAATTCTTGATCACATAGAGTAAGTGTTGGGGAATAAATTTATTTTCTAGGTTATGTTTTTTTAGAAAAATCATATAATTGATGAAATAATATGGGAATCCAAAAATGCTATGAAGGAAAAGTATGGACACTCAATTAAGTAATTAATAAAATTGTAAGAATGTAATTTATAAAAGGAAGATGAATGTAAAAACCTTGGTAAATTCAAGATTAATAATTTTCAAGTCTTATTAATATTAATTAATGATCTTTTATAAATTTATATTTATTATAAGAATATTAGTTAATTTTTCAAATAAAAAGAAAAATCTTTATTTCTAACCAAATTGGGTTTTCATGTATTATACAATTTTATTTAAAATATTTATTTCAAAATTGTAAAAATTTAAATTGAAAAAAGTAAATTCATTTTTGAATTTATCACATCAAAATTATCTTAAAATCAACATTTTTAAATTTTCTAAAAAGTTTGAGTTTTTGATAAATAATGAAAATTCTGATTTTTATTGAAAATTGTCTTTTGTTTTGAAGTATTCACAAAGTGACTTTATATTTTGTATTAGTTTAAAAATTCCATCAGTTATTTTTTATTAATAGTAGTATAATAAATGTTATTATATTCAAAATTATACTTTAATTTGGTATAAAAAACATTTTTATATCTAAAAATAATTTTTCTAAAAAACCATTTTATCACATTTTGCAGATTTAATTTTAAATTAAATTCTACCACTCATGTAAATTAAATTTGATAAAATAGATTCCATATTTTTAATTAGTATAATTAATTTAAGGTTATAAGTTAAACTTATTTTTTTAGGTATAATGAATAATAAAAATAGTAAAAATCTATTACCATTATCAAGGATTAAATATGTTTACGAGAGGGTTAAAATTAAGTGATAATTGTTAAAATGGATTAGAAACTTGTATAAATTATTTTTTATGGCCATATATAGACCCTATATCATCTCATATTTGTAAATGGTATATTTTGGATCCTTTTTTCTGGAGTAATACATTAATATATTTAAATATTTTTAAATATTCTAAAGGCATCCTCTCCCCCACTTCTAAAAGAACACCCCTACCCACTTTTCTACACACATAAAAATCCTTTAGGTTTAGCTAATACCTACCAAAAAACATTACATACATCACTCCCCATTTCTATAAGACATTTTTTATTATTAAACCTACCTAGGAAGAATTTAAGTATAAACTTAAAGCGGTTCTCTAAAGAAGATGTATAGTTCTTAAATTAAGATTTTGGATTTATTTCCTTTTATAACTACATAAAAATATATTTCAAAAATGATGAAATAATAATAAAAATCTTCCATATAATTATATATATATATTTCAATGTATTAACCTATATCCTTCTTCTTCTTCCATCAAATATGAAATGAAACAATCGTTCATGTATACAGCGAATTACTGCCTCTCGAACCAATGTAATTCATTTTCCATCACCACCTCTCATATATGATTATAATTATGTTTTTAATATATATATATAAATATTATATTAATGAAATATTTAAAATTTTATAATTATGATATATCAATTTTTTCTTACCTTTCTATACATTAAAAAATGACCCCATCATTCATGAGTACATATGAATTACAACGTCTCCAAAGTGATGTGATTTATTTTTCATGACCAAATCACATGGATACTATATATAAGTGTATTTAAATAAATAATATTATAATTAATATAATCATCATTATGTAAATATAAAATTATGCTTACCATCTTTCTTTTATGCTCTTTGAAAAATGAAAACGTTACTCATGCGTACGTATGACCTACCGTCTCCAAGATTGTATCATAGTTCATTTTTCATAATCATATTTCATGGTTGGTTTCAAAAATAAAATTTGTTTAAAAAATGATAATTATTTCATGATTTATATTTTTTAGATGATAGAATAATGACCTATTTGACCATAGTAAATTTACCAAAGTGATCTCAGACATATGATCCGAATAACATCAAAACATTCGATGTGAACTTAATTGATTAAGTAAATGTATATAACATTTTAATAAATAAAAATAAAGGAAATATAAAATTGAAACATGTTGTTAATAAATTAAATAATCAAAATAAGTTTATTATTTAGGATGATAAATAACATACGTGATGATTCAGACTTATGGTAAGAGACACTTTACCTTAAAAACCTTGTTTGAAATGTTTTAAAGATTATTTTTCTAAATAATTTTCTTACACATTCATATTATTAAAATTATTTTATGAATGAATTTATATGGACATAAATGTGTTATAAAGGAAATTTTAGGTCACATTTTCCTTTATTTTAATGGGTTTTAGAAAGAATATTTTATATATTTAATACAGAACATTTTAATAAAATAAAAAAAAGAATGTTTTATTTTAACATATACGACATAAATATTTTTTCCTCACCATTTTAACCATTATTCGATGATGTTATTACTTTAAAGGATTTTATGTTTTCTTCAAAGAAAATACTTATTCCATTTATTTTTGGTATTTTCAAAAAAGTTTTTAAATAGAATTGATATTTTGATATTCAGAAATGTTTTTCTTTATGGGTGTAAAGAATATTTTTATGAGTGTGATGATGAAAAAGAAAACAATTAAGTGTTATGATTATTTTATTATTCAAGGGAATTTTCTATAATTAAGGGTGAGGCTGAAATAACTCAAGATTATGGGTGAGCCCAATATAGCTCTCCAATGCAATGGGTAAAGGGACAAAGTTATCCAGTTAGGTTTCTCATAAGAGATTATGGAAATTTATTGAGTGGGTTATTCCATTTATAAGAGTGATTTTAAGAGTGATATGAAAATTATATGACGAGTTTCCTCATTTATTTTTATATTATTTCTATAGGTTTTTAATAAATTATTATGATTTAAAAAGGTAATATAAAGAGATGAAGTTTAAATGGAAGTTTATTCAGCTTCTTAAGGGTGAAATTTATAACATTTTGAAAACGTTTTCAAGAGTTTTTCATGATTGAAGGGAAAAATTTATGTGTTTTATTTTTTATTTTTATGATTTATTATGAAATGTTTTATGAAAATATTTAGAAAGATAAGTTGATTTCTTGGGTGAGAAAATGTTTATTTTAAGATCAATGTTTACATTGAAAAAGGAAAAATCTTTATGGGTATTATTGAATTAATGGGGTTTATTTTTTCTTTTTATATATATCCCTTAATAAGTTTTTTGTGCCAATACCAAATTTTCAAATGCTTTTTTACAGGGTTTTAAGGATGTTTTAGGAAAAAGTATGAGTTCTTGACAAAATTGTGAAGATATGTCATGAAAATAAAACTTGTTATATCTCAACCAATTTATACTATTTTAAAAAAATATACTTAGTATAAGTGTCTAACTTTTGATTTATTATTTATTTATTTAATGGTGATGACCTAATTTTCTATAACTATATACCATAATGATCCTCAAATTGTAATAGAGTTAATTCTTGATTTAAAACCCAATATTTATTTTCATGTTTATGGGTGATACCTCATAAAACCTACTATAGACCAATGACTCCCTAGCTAGTTGCCATGAATTCAGGCTCACTATGTCACTACAACCACTACATCACTTGACTGAATTACCTATAAATCAATCCCCCCCAAACATAGGCAGTGTGTATCACCTTACTATCATAGAAACCTAGGATTTATATGCTCCACTATGAGAAAACACAAAGTCTAAATCATGATCCCATCACTCTTATCTCATTGAGATTAGGCTAATGTGCCTAAACCAATGACCATGATCTTAAGAAATTCCAATTACACTAAGACAAGAGTACCCTTAGTGCCTCATTTTCATCACCAAGTATATTTATATGTTAAAGATTAATCATATGATTTCCCTTTAATTGACACCATTCCAGCAATTAAATCACCTACCCACTCACTCACCACACACTGAAGCACACATAAGATTAGAAGTGTTAAGAACTTATTAAACCCTTCAATTTGAAACCCTAAAAAGATACCATAAAAAGGAAAACATGAAATTATGGTGATTTATATCACCAAGTGATGGGAAACTCATATGCACTTCTTTAACACTTTTAAGGGTGTCCACTTATGCAGGGAACCTCATGCCCAATCTAATCACACCTACCGGACCTTTCTCACCTATAATAACATACTAAATGAATTTATTCATTCCTAAGACACATATACCAAGGAAATTTACATGATCAAATCTTAAATTAAATAATTAAACTATGATTTTTAGCTCTGAGGAACTCAATAAACTTGGATAACCCCTATCATGGAAAAACCTTATAGATACTATGGCCCCGAATCATTAAACCCAATTCATATGCAAGGATCACTAGGTTATCCCACCTATCCCATACATACTATATCAAATAGTCCATAAACCACATGCAACCTTATCTTTCCTGTTTCATACTCACATAGTATCCAAAGTGCCTATACAACCATATATTGGGTTCTTAGATCCATACAGATTAATATCACCTTCTAGATGATTAGCTTATAATATCTCTGAATATTATGATATATAATGTTTCTCCGGGTTATACATTAAAAATAGGTCATATGTTACACAACACTTCACTACCAGACACTCTCCATATCAATAGCTTTTTATAAGCAAGTATATTTATCTAGTTTTTATACCCTTAACTAGGCCATGAAACATATTTAGATATAAGAACACATTAGAAAACAATATAATAACTGATATTTATTCACCTCATATAATTGAAATCTCATAACTCAAGTGCTCTCAATAGTACCATTACCCATGTACAGGGTGAATCCAAACACACAGTAGATCTAAGTATTTTTATTCAATTAAGGTTCATTATTTCAGAAATTTACCTTCTTATTATTTTATCATTTCAAAGTGTTCACATTCAAAATTTATCATTATTCCAAAGGTTCACATTCAAAAACATCCATTTAAATCCCATTATTTATCAAGTATAATATTCTAATGCTTGGTTAAATAATATTGAAATAAAAATTTATGGGAGAAAACACTTGATAAGTGTCTTACTAAAATTTTATTTAACCAAAAAATAATTTAATAATTATTTTCTATCTAAATTTTTTTAAAAGAGACACTCATGGAGTTGATCAAGTAAGATTATGCTATAGAATTATTTGGGAAAACACTGTATAAATCACTTAAGACAATTTTAATAACTATTCCCCTCAATTATTTTAATCCATTGGTAGATATAAATTATTAGAAGATATAAATATTAGGTAGTATATTAATACTTGGAATATATAAATCATATGAAACTTTGAATCACATTCAACATATTGATGAGATATTAAAAATATGTTCCAAGTATGATGAATGAACATACACACAATCTACTTTATTGTTGGTACAAGAGTAAAACCCCATAAATCATAACATCTAAAATCAGTTGAATCACAAGAGGTGAAATATAATATTTGTAACAAACAAAATCCGTGAACAACAAGTCTCATTCCTAGTAACTTGGACCCCCATACATGGGTTGATCATTCCCAGAAATGAGATAATTACCAAGCCTAGACACTTCCTATTTTCTTTTATACGATTCCTAAGTACTAAAAAACTAAATGGATACTCTGATACCACTTTGTAATGTCCCCATATGAAGACCACTGATCAGTATCTCAATAGAAGTCACCACATCACCTTAGGTACACCTCCTCATATTCTAGAGGCTATAGACTAGTGACGAGGGTGTAAGGTGGAATAGTGTGGAGACTATACCCTATAGTCTGAGTAGAAATATCTATAGAAATAATATATAATCACATAAACCATGTTGAAAAACAACATATAAAATACAAATAAAGTTTCTGAAATAACTACAATATAAAAATTGTATAATAATTGAGTTTTCCATACATTTCAAAAACATATACCCAAAGGTAGGATCATATATATAGGATAATAAAATAATAAAATAATAAAATAAAACTAAATATATAACTCATCCATAACTGGTCTGAAGTCCTTCCTAGTACCATCATTCATAGTCCATCCAAGTATTCCATATAAAACATCATGAAATAGGCATTACTCTATACTTATAACCTATAAATAAAAAGTTATACGTAATCAGGTATGTATGTGCTGTGGAGGTCTAAAAAGGGTATGCATATAACTTATTAGGACACCACCAATGACATATCAAATATAACCAGTTTGAAATAAAATTACTTGTTTAAGTGTTATAAATTTTATTTAATAGTTTTATGAAAATTAAATAAAAAGTAGTAAATAAATTCCAATGGCCTAGATCCATGGTGACACTCGAGAATGAACAATACAACTATTGATACTTAGGTCTGTGACCTAGATTAACCATACCTTTTTCACCCATTACCAAGGTGTATCCAAACATGTCACAACTACCATGCAAACCACAGTATCATGACCACCCTAATAGGTATTTTTATTTATTAACTCAAAACCATATATGAGGATGTTTTCATGTAGTAACCCAACCCCTACTATGAGGTAATTTTCATTTGGTATCTCAACATTGCCAAAGAGGGTGTTTTCCTTTAGTAACTTCACATTGCCTTTGAGGGTGTTTTTAATTAGAAACTAAATTCCACATATGAGGAAATTTTCATTAAGTATCTCAAGACCACCTATGATGGACTTTACATTTAGAAACTCAACAATACCTTATAGGGCATTTTCATTAAATGGTATCCTGAAAACCTCAATGGGAATTTTACATTTAATTTAAATTCATTATTTAAGAATTATCATTTTATTTCAAAATACCATTTCAAATATAATTAACTATTTAATGATATGAAGCCAAAACATGATCAATGGTTCAACTAGAATAATCCCTATAACATTATCCATTTACATTTTATTAAAACATATCATACCATTTTGTAATCTAATTAAAAGTTCAATTCTGTCACTACATTTTTGTAGAGCCTGTCAAAGAATTTCTAAAGGAAATTAAAATTAAAACAATTAATTTAACATTAGGTAAATACCCAATGAATCTAGTATGATCACATAATACATCACTTAAAGAAAATATGGGGATATTATTGGTTAAATTTAGTTACCAACAACCTAATTATTAGAAAGTTATAATCACCAAATATTGGCCTTTAGTTTGAGTTAAAATGGGAAAATTGAAGAAGAAAACAAAATCATTGAAAATGGGGTGTATTAGACATAAAAAAATGAGTGTTTTCTTGATAGAAAAACAAATGAGAAAGGCAAGGGAACATCCTTTAAATTTACCATAATATCATCTATACATTAGATAAAAGTTGATTTAAAAAATGGATGAGGGTGATCCACTATGGGAAGAGTATATGAAGAAGGACCAATGATAGGCATGGTTTGGCTGAAGGTAGGATAAAAAAGAGGGATTTTGAGTAATAAATTCATAAGGGGGAAAAATTATTTTCCACATTTTTAATGACTGCACTGTTTAGCTTCACGATTTTCCAAATTATGCCCAATATATTAGTCCACACTACCTCAAAACACCCCTCCTCACATGGTTAGTCTGTATATTTTTCCAACTATGCACCAACCATGTGAATAAACTCTAGACCCCCTAGAATAATTCACATGGTTTTTCTACAACCAAGTGAAAACTGAGTTCCAAGAGCCAAGTCCAATCCACCTCATAATATTTTCTCTGAGATCCACATGGTTTTCCCTAAACCATGCACTAACAACACCAAGTTACTTTGAAATATAGTAAATGAACTAAAAATCACTACATGCTCAAGGTACCACATGGTTTATTCTAAATTGTGCACTTGGGACATAAACCTCCAAAACTTCCAAAAAACATCCTAAATCTATCAAGATTTATCTAAGAACCTAAGGCTCATATTGAGACTCAAACCATATCCAAAACTATCCCTTTAAGACGTCTCAACTCTTGAATAATTGATACAATACCTAGTTTTTAAAACAACACATCCACCAAACCTGAAATTAAAACTTCCCTAGGAATTTCTTAAATTATAAAGGGATGAGGTTTTATAAAGTAAAACTTTATGTAATAAATTTCAAAAAAATTAATGAACAATAAGGTATTTATACCATATAGAATCAATGATATATGACTTATTATATATTTTCATTGTTAAAAAATCAATCTAATCTAGGTGAATACCCTCTAATTAGAGTATTAAAGTAAGAGTATATATGATTGAAATGCATAGGAAAAAAGTAAAAATTTTCCGTAATTGATGGTGAGGAAAAAAAATAGAAGTGCTGAATCATTATTCATTGAGATTTCATTTCTAAAAAATCAAATATATATAAAAACATGGATGTAAAGGATAAAAATAATTCCATGATAAAGATAGATAGTTATATGTAATATAATCACAAGATATAAGATGATCGGGAAAAAACGGTTTGGAAGTAAGAATGATATGGAAAATAAGTCGTTAAAGGAGGAAAGAATACCATATATTCATTATATATTAAGGTAAGATAATAAGATAAAAATTAATTGAATGTGGTATTTGAATTTAAAAGATTTTAATGGTGGATGACCAAAGTAATAACGATAAATTAAAACCCTTTATTGTGGTTCATAATGAAAAAGTAAATCATCCAAATAATACCCACCGAGATTGTCTAGCGAGCTGTGTAGTCTTAGTAACACTCATTGGAACCTGAGTAAAGTTTGATTTGATACTAAAAAATAACTTTTTTGGGGTGATTACCCCTATTTTAAGCTACACCACAACCATATACACTTTTTATTATCAAGAAAAATATGTAATTTCTAGGAAAACCCACTCATTAATAAACCAAAATTTGTGGCTTCCTTATGTCCATAGGAAATATGAAGCATTAAAATTTCTTATGAATGTAATATAATAATAGAAAATGGTGTTTATCATTTAAAATAAGGGATTTATATTAATTAATTATAAAAAATCTTCTCATTTAAAAGTAAAGGGAACTGGATGATTAAAAAAAGATACTATTAGATAATGTTCTAAGAACACATATAGATTGAGTAACTTTTGAATCAAAAAATATTTAAAGATATAAAAATTAATATAAAATTAAATAACATGAATAAAGAGATAATATTGATTGAAAATGTAAATTGGGTAGTATAAACATTGTATTAAAGTCAATAAGTGCATAATATAATGCATGTATCAAAGAAAGAAAATTGAGATATAAAAAAACCACACCTTGGATTCTCCATTTCTCAAACATACTGTAAGATCTTATTTACAAATGTTATTTTTAATTTCATAAGGAACTTGAAATTTTATCTTACTATATGGTTTAAATCATTACTAGATATTCAGAATGGAATTCTATGTGCAAGGGAATCTTAAGTGACGTCTTTAGGCATAAAATGAGTCATACAGGGAAACTTAATTTCTCAAATAAATCTTGGGAGAGTTTGTAAGGCTTGGAGTTTAGAGTTCTGATTTTTTGAATAATAGAATGGGATATATAGTTAGCATATGGTTTGTTTTAATTGTAAACACAAACCGTGTATCTTGGTCACTGGGGGATAATTTTTTGTTAAACCTTGTGAAGTGGGTCATGAAACCATAAAAATATTTTCAATTTAGTTTAGAGAAATATCATATGTTTTGTATATAGTTTTAAAACCATGTGATATGGAGTGTTTTTAGGTAGAGGGGTTAACATGGTTGGCACATGGTTTGGTCAACCATGCTTCTAAACTATGTGGCCATTAAAAAGTGAAAAATTATATTTTATCCTATTTGATTGTAAGTCCTACCCCCTCCTTCCCTTATCATCTTGCATTTGCACCCCTCCCAGTCAACTGAAACCCACATCCCCCTAAAATTCTCTTGTATTTTAGGTGGTTCTACCTTTTTCATTTGGAATTATATGGTAAGGATTTACATCTGATAATTTCCCACTATCTCATTATTCATCATATATATTTTCCAGGTTCTTTGGTTTATTTGTTTATTAGACATTCCATTATAGCAAGGTTAAATCATCCATTTCTCTTGGGGATTTCAGGTGGCTTGTGGATTGGTTATCCTGAGATGAATTAGTAATGAATTATCTTAGAGTTTTGTTAAGGAATGAATTTGAATTGGTTTTTCTTAGGTTTCCTTATTTTAGTTTTTAATTAACCATGGGAATATTTTTTCTTCTTAAAGATTTGGCATAGAGTGTAGTTAGGGGAACTCCATGTGTCTCTAGTGATTGCTTAGTTGTGGTTATAATTTTATGCGTGAATCTGGTAGGTTTTCATCATTTTGATCTCTTAGAGTTTTACTTTCAATTAATTATAATTTATTATAATTAATTATTTGTGATGTCATAGTTTAAATTAGGTACCCAGGTGGGTGATTCTATCCCTTATGGGCCTTGGTATCCACTTACAACCCTTTTTAATTATGGTTTAGCATTATAAGAGGTTGGTTGTACCTAAATTCACCTATAGTCTTATTTATTCCTCTTAGCGAATATGGTGGTGGATTCATCAGTTTCCAAGTGATGAACTTGGAAATTAATTAAAAGTTTTAATTGGAAATTGCCTTACAAAAACCCCTTAAATATGATTTGATCCTTATGGTAATGTGTTTTTATGTGGGACCCATTTTCAATAATATGACCATGGTTTCTAGATAAATAAATGGCATTATTATCAAAATGGTGATTTTATAAAGTTTTCTTGAAAATATAGTTTGGTTATAGGACATGAAATTGTTTTTGGAAAAGGGTAACTTGGTTTGTTTTAAAAATTGGAAATTGGAAATGGAAATGGAAATTTGGATTCAGAAATGGTAAATTGTTTGGCCCTTAAAAAGGGTATGTGAAATGTTAATTTTAAATGTTATTTGGAAATGGATTATCTAATAGAAATTGAGCTAGCTTTTAGAATAGAAATGTTTAATGATCCTTGATGGATTATTTTTATTTATTTTATTCTATTAAAAAAAATAATTTTTTGGTTATTTATATATTTAATGGTTAAAAATGGGGTGAACATGGACCTATAGTGGACATGAGGATTTATTGTTAGACATGGGGTGAACACAACCCCGAGTGGACACATGGTTTTGATTATTAAACATGGGTGAACCACAACCCCTAGGGGTTTTCTAATTTTGATTATTAAACTCATGGTGAAAATGGACATCATGAGGAAACCTAATTTAATTGAAAAGCCTAGGGTAAACAAGATCCTTGAGTTGACACTATGGCTCCAAGGATGGGTATATTACCCCTGAATTATGGTTTGGACATAGGATGGGTATATTAACCATAGTTGAGATAGGATTTTCATGGTTATTATGAAATAATTAGATAAAAATTGACACTTGCTGAAAAAGTTATGTACCATTACTAGGTTGAATTTGGACCTTGAGTTCAGAGCTTGTTTATAATATTGTTGAAATTGTATTAAATTCTTATATTGTGACTATTTATCTTGAGCACTTATAAATGCAATTGATTCTCAGAATGGTTACATTTTAAGATTCTATTTTTTGTAGCCTACTTAGTTATACTCACACTATGATCAGGCCTTCATGGCACTTTGTTACTTGGGCAATCACTATTCTTGTTTTCAGGCATATGATCAAGGTAAGAACCAATATTTATGTGCATTGTTTGGTGTGATATGATGGAGTTGGTTGATTGGACCAATAATGATTCAGGACTAGTTAAGGATAATCTATTGGACTCAATATTATTTTACTTCTTTTATGCAACCCATATATAATATTCTTATGGGGGATTTGATTGGTATGTGCAACACATTCATTTTACATCACATGTGATGTTTGGATTATTTATTGATACTTTCCATGATTGCGATGTTTATAAATAGATGTTATCTATTTCATTTTATTTATCCTATTATTATACTCTAATATAATGGAATAATCTCCCCATAGTAATATCTCAATCCCCTGTTTCTAGTTAGAAGGATATGGCATGTGGGGAGGTGCATCTGAGGGTTGTTGCATTTCATCGTTCTGGGTGCCGATCAGTGATATTGGATAGATAAATGTTACAACGTGGTATCAAAGATGTTTTAATTTTTATTTTCTATTTAGGCATGGTATATAGGAGATTATAATGTGTCAGGGATTTGTAATAAGCTCATATATGGGTGATGCAACCTCACATATCGTAGAAAACCCATGTTTCCAAGGATGAAAATTATTATTCATTCTTTGAGATTTTATATTTGAATTATTTAAACTATGCTTAGTAAAAATTGGAATGATGATTTTGATTCAGTGGATTTATAACTCTTATAAAAATATGAAAAATTAGGTGTGTGCATTTATGCATCATGTAAGGAAAATAGGATTGATATATCTTCCATATTTTTTACCTTAAAAATTATGAATGAAATTGTATCTAACTAAACTGGGGAAAGAGAAATATAATATATTTTGTTAATTTTAAATTTTTGGAAAATAAAAAGGTTTTATAAATATTAACCCTCAGGTTTAAGTTAAGTAGTTTTTAAAATAACGTGAAATAAGAAAAAATGGGGTTTTAGGGATTCTAGTGATGAACTTCCCTTGTGTTTGTGGATTAACCCTTTGTATTAGTGGTTTAGTATGTGAGGTGGCCCAAGTTTTGTGACCCTTGGATATGGGCTGTGAGACCTTGATGGGTTTTGGTATACCAAAATAGTAGGATGTTACCTTCTATGCATATAGTTGGGATTTGAATTTACGGTTGTGTGGTGTTTCCCTATGTAATGGTTTCTTATAACCCTTTGGGGGTTTTACCTTTTAATGTGTGATTTGGAAACTAGATAAGATTTATTGACCTATAGTTCTGATTATAGATGTTCCTATAAGTGTGATACCTTGGGTATATAGTTGGACATGGACAGTAGATGACGTGTGTTTTGGAATGACGATAGGAGTGCCGCCCATGGGTAGTGGCTTGTGTGAGACCTGGAATAAGGGGATACGTGTGAGGACCCAATGAGATTTGGAATATGAATCAAGATTACGGTGTGTGTTCAATGTGTTCAGTGAATAAGTGTGACCTTGAGAGGGGTTAACCCAATTTTTATGGGTGTTTTAGATACATGAATTAGGGGTGGATGATTTGGCCCGTGGAATCGATAGACAGAAGGTGTAATCAAGGTTCTGGTAAAGGCTTGGTAACACCTCATATATTTTATATGGTAATCATATTTTGTTGTTTTGTTTTTATTTTAAGTCTATTTTTGAAGGGAATGATCATTCGGGTTCCCAACCCTACTAGTTTTGATGATGTATTGATGCAGTAATTGGTGTTGACCCTTAGTGGATGAGTCTAGGGATGATAAATCATGGGTATATTCAATTTATTTGGGAATCATTCTCAATATGGTGGGTGGTCATGTGGTTAGACTTAGATCATGATAATTGTTAGGATTGTGGGGTGGAAGCATCGAGGATGCCTTGAGCTTGATGGGGATGACAAGCCATGATATATAGTCATATTTTTGAATAGGTTCATGAGATTAGGATCGATAATGCATACAAAAATCATGGGACATTGAGTCAGTTGGTCAATGGGAATAGTGGGAACATTTGACCTTGAGGTTTTGGTGAGATTAAAGTGGTATTCATTGGTTACACATGGGGCCTCTTGTGTTTTGGTTTAGTAAAACCGACTATCTGTAATCTATTAAGAATCATTTAGGTCTTGGGGAAGCTTGAAATGTATGGTGGAAAAAGTTCCCTGGAAGATTTTAGTTCCCTAATTCTTAGCAAAGAGTTTCTTTTTCATGGATGTTCTTTTGTGATGAGTACCTATTGAAGTTATGTAACCAAGAGTGGATGCGATTCTTTCAACTAGGGAGAATATGGTGCCTCTGAATGCGATTTTTGAGATGCCTTTGAAGTGAAGGGTGGCATCATGAAGGGACCAGAGTGATGTGTCATATTATATAGAGATTGATCTAGATAGAGATGTCAGTTGTGGTGGATGTGTTAAGTGTGGCTTAAAATAATGACATGATTTTTTTAAGAGGGAATCTTGAAGGCTACTTTTGGTGAGTGGTATAAGTAAATACATTTGGTGGAAAGTCCACCATCATCCATTTGTGGTGAATTACTTATTATGGAACAAATTTATACAAATGTTGTGGGTTTTGTTATCAGAATATGGGAATGAGTGGTATATGATTCTTGTTTTATCACTGAGGTGAGAGGAAGATGGTTATATCTAATCTTAGTTTTTAGTAATGTATAAATCATAGAACATCGCAGTTAGTAGTTTTTCAAGTAAAGTGATGGAAATGATATGCCTATAGTAGGGAGTTATGCATAGGGTGTGAATGTATAAACATTCTGCTTGGAGTGCTATGAGAGTGTGTAGAACTAAACATGGATCGATCTTGTTGGAATCTAGATTCTAGTTTTAAATGAATCCTATGTATACCTAGGTTTCTTAGGGAACACCTAATAGAGAAAAATTTGATAGGACAATGGATCAAGACCAAGCCTCAGATTTTGGCTCAGGGTGGTGCTAAGTGATCCAATGATGCTTATACTAGAGATCCATTAGTGTGTGTGATATAGAACTATGATGGGTTTTTTATAGTTAGGATCCTAACCAAGAAATATAATCAAAATTTTGGTATGTATTATGAAAATATTGTTTGGGTAATTGTAGGATACCTCAAGCTATGAAGGAATCAAAATTAAGTAAGTTGGTAACATGTAAGCTATTGAAGATATGTGTTTTTAAGATGAGATGATGGTTTGACTCCTTTTCATGAATAGAATTGGATTATGTAAGTTTTAAAGCACATATGATGTATAATTTTATAGATTATGGAAATAAAATTTTGAGAATCAAACATGGATTCAATGAAAAGTTGGTGTATTATTATCTTATTCATGGATGGTGGTTATGCATTCATCCCAGTTTAGAATTCAGTGATGAGGACATGAGATGATATTTTACTTGTGTTCATAGGGATGTTTGATTATAGTGTGTTTGAAATAATTCTTGGAATGTATTTTTAATATGGGTATGTTATTTCAATAGGGAATTATGATATTAGTGGAACCAAAGCATCATAAGATGGGGCTTGTAAAATGAATTTTACAGTGGGAAAAACCATTGTACAGTCAAGTGTTTGGATGAAAACACCATTGGTGTTTTGGGAAAGAATGGCTCAAGTAAGCACCACCATAGTGTTTCAGTTTTTATGAAGTGAGTTAGATCAGGTCTTGGTGGTCAAAGCACCTTGATTTGGGAGTATTTATTTAAAAATGTTTTGGGAAATAAAGAGAGTAACATGAACATTAAACACTAAATCAATGACTGGAATAGAATTGATAATATATTGGATGAATACCAGGACTTCTCAAGGATAATAATAACTATTCAGGGGAGGTTTTAAGATCTCATATCTATACATTCCTTTTAATTTCAAAAAGAATTTGAAATTTTTAAATATTGGATGAATTTATTTTTTATCAAAGATTCAGAAAATAATTCTAAAATATGGGGAAAATTAATTGATTTATTTAGGAATATAATGAGGACAAAATGGTATCCCAATTTCTCAGATAAATCATGAGAGTGTCTGGGGGGATATAAATTTAGAGTTTTTTATGTGAAAATTGAATGAGGTTCATGTTTAACACATGTTTTTTGATAACTGTGTACCCAAATCGTGCAACTTGATCAATAGAGAAGTGTAATTTATTAAAACATGAAAAGGGTTTAAGGAAACTATGAAAATATTTATAATTTATTATATGTATATTTCACATGGTTTGTATACATTTTTTAAAATAGTGTACCTAACCTTTTGAAATGGAGTGTTTCGGGGTATAGGGGTTCGTAAAGTTAGTGTACAATTTATCAAACTATGCATACATAGAGTTTTCCCTTTAAAAATTGGAAAAAAACACATTTCAAATTTTATTTTAAGTACACCCCCTCATTCCCTTATCTGCTTGCACACACACATGTCCCAGCTAACTGATCTCCTCCCCCTATAATACCCTTGGGTTTCTGTGTGGTTTCAACTCCATTCTTTGGTGTTATGAGGTAAGGATTCACCTCCAAGAACTTACCTCCCTATCCTTCATCCACATACCTAATTTATAAGCTATATAGTTTAGTTTTTATTGAAAATTCCCTAGGATCTTTGTTTAAACATCCATTTATCTTAGGTCTTTTATTTACCTTACATAGAGATGATATCGTGACAATTTTTTCATACTTTGGCTTATTTTTTCATTAAGGTGTGCATATGTAGTGTTTTTCCTTAGTCTTTTCCTTATTTTAGTTTTAAATTAACCATGGGAATATTTTTTCCTCTTAGGTCTTTAGCCTGAAGTGTGGTTATGGGTACAACAATGAGTGGTCAATCATGGTCTTAATATGATGTTAGCACCAGATATGTGTTTTTATATTATTCCTTATTAGAGTTTTATTGTTAATTAATTATATTTGAATATAATTAATTGTTTATGATGTCATGGAATGTGTTAGGTTTTGAGGTGGGTGATAAAAGACTCAATGAGACCTGGTTACTATTTTTTTACCTCGAGAATAATTGGTTAACATAAGATGAGGTAAGTTATCTCAAAATTCACCCATAGTCTAATTTATTCATCTTAGTGCTTATGGAAGATGTCTCACCAGTTTCTGGGTGATGGGCTTGGAGATTAATTAAATTTTTTAATTGGAAATTTCCTTATGAAAACCCCTTAAATATTTATCATTATGAGCCCTATGGGAAGGTGTTTCCTACAGGGACCCCTTATTAATAACATTACGATGTTTTTTTGGATAAAAAATATTGTCTTCTTGAAATGGTAATTTCAGAAAGTATCCTTGAAAATTCTATTTAGTATAACACATGAAACAGTTTTCAAAAAAGGGTAACTTGGTTTGTTTTGAAGATGGGAAATTGGACATGGTAAAGGAAATTTGGATTTATAAATGGTAAATTACTTGTCCCTTGATATGGGTTTTTGAAATGGTAATTTAATATTTTATTTGGAAATGGAATTTTAAATAGTTTTGCCTAACTAAAAATGGGATTTCTTTTAGAAATAAAATGCTTAATGATCATTAACATGTTGTTATTTATTATTTTTTGTTACAAAAATAATGTATGTTTGGTTATTTATAGATATAATGGTTAATCCCATGGTGAAAATAGACCCTTCATGGATACAAATATTTATTATTAAACCAAGTGTGAACACAACACCCAGGTGGATGCCTTGTTTTTAATGTTAAAACTAGTGTGAGCACAACCATGGTTGGACACACAGTTTTAACAATTAAACATGGGGTCAACATGACACATCGAGTATACACTTGGTTTGATTGTTAATCCTATGGTGAACACTAACCCTAAGTGGATGCCTAGTATTGCTGGTTAAACCTACGGTAAACATGACCCGTAGGTGGATGGTTGGGTTCCACATATAGGTATATTACCCTGGAATACTAGTTTGGAATAGGAATGGGTATATTACCCCTATTCGGTAGAAGGTTGGAACAGTTATCACAATGATCTAAGAGACAATATGACACTGGAAAAGATAGGTATGTATGATTCTATATGTTAACCAAACCCCCAGGCCAGACGTTTTTAATATAAATTATTTTATTTTTTTAGATGGATATATTGTAAGTATTTATCTTGGGAACTTTTTTATACAATAAAAACTCACATTGGTTATATTTAGGGAAACTATTAGTGGAGGAATAAATAGTTATACTCACACCATTACTAGGCTTTCATGGAATTTGGGTACTCAAGTAGAGACCATTCTTGTTTTCATAAATAGGTTTAGAGCAAGGCCTGATGTTGATGTGTGTTGTCTGGAATCCCATGTTAGAGTCCGATGATGGGACTAAGAAAGATTCATGACTATTTTGGGATTGGATATTGGCCTAATATTTATTTCACTTATTTATTACTACTCATGTATGATCCACCCATATCATATCTCTTTATTATGTGTGAAGAATCCATTTGAAATCACATATGGTGTTCATATTATTTATCAGAAATTTCTTGGGTTGTGATGTTTAAATATGGATGTTATTTATTTCATTTTATTTCCACTATTATTATACCTTTATATGAGGTCATAATCTCCCCATATTAGTCTCTCATTCCATCACTTCTAGTGGGAATCCTCTAGCGTACGGGTATGCACAGATGAGGTTTTCTACATTCAACCAGTTCGGAAAGTGGTAAGTGGTTTGGGGTTATGGGAAATTACAAATACATCAACAACATGTATAATAATCTAAGACTCATTAATATTTATTTTCATAACCTTATCATGAAAATTTATTTATTATTCCAATTTTATTCTTTAATTATCATTCTTCATTCATTTTCTAACTAGTATCATTTTCATAGGTCATTTTGAGGTTTCTCTGTTCAAAGACTCTAAAAAATTCGTTTTATGATTATATTTGTTAATTTGCATAGTAAAAATAGTCCCATAATATGTATAATAGTTTATGTATTTATTTCATAAAATTCAATAATTTATGGTGTTTAATAGATTTTAAAATAGTTACCATTCATTAAATCATTTCTAAAAAGCTTGTTTTTTACGATTAAAAATGTCTATTTTTTACTTATAGTTTTAGTTAGACCATATATATTTTACTATTCTAGAATCATAAACATGAAATTAAATTTATATTAATATATATTTAAGTAATAAATCAATTTTATTCAATTTTCTTAAAATAAATATGTTTATAAAACATAATTATTCCCTTTGGTAGTGTAAAACTACTATGATGAGCGATATTTTTTTAAGAGGGAAAACTAAAAAATGTTTATATTGTATTAAAATAGTTTTATTATAATCAATATAAATTTTATGTCACTTTTAAATGTTGAATATTTATTGAAATTATTAATTGAAAAATTCAAATGAAAACCCTATTTGTTAAAAACCCTGCATCTTGATGTAATAATGTTGTATGGAATGGGTTTGATGAGAGAAAATTGGTAATATCATATCAATTATATTTAAAAATAATGTTAATAACATAAAAATTAAGTCATTTTAGTATATTAATTTTATGTTTAAATGATTTTATTGAAAAATAATCCCATTTAAGAAAGGAAAAAAAATTAAGAAAAACTATTATTTTTTACATAATAACAGGTTATGAAAATGGTTAAATGAGAGAGAATCAATATATTCTCATAAAAAATGTATCAAATAGAAGATAATAATATATAAATATATAAAAAATAATATTAATTTTTTTGAAGTATATCATATAAAATAATCTGAAAATAATGTGGAAGGTTTTGGATCAAGAACCCTTATATTGCTCTTGAGTTTCCTCGCTTTGATTGGGATTAACACCTTTGGTGGTGGGGTTTATTCCATGAATAGTGTTGTAGGGATATGGGTAAGGATATGTAGAAAGTTATTAGGGTATATATTTGGAAATGAAAATCATTTTGAGAGTTGGTAGGAAAGGGTGAATGTGGGGTGCTTATATAGTCAAATGGGAGATGTAATTTGAATAAATTATTTGGTCATTTTAAAATTTAGGATAAATAATTTGGGATAGAATTAAATTCAAAGAATTAGTTTTATAATTATGAAAAAATGTTGTTTATTTTACATTGAATCAATCTAAAATAGAACTATACCTTCTAAAATATCAAATAAATATAAATAATCAAAAAATAATTCTTACAAGGATAAAATGTGATTTTTTCCGAAATGTAAAATATAAATTTACATAATTAACATATTCATTATAAATTCATTATTTTATTACTTAAGTACAATTTTATTGAAAAAAGGGTTCATAAATATTTAGATCATATTTATTACATGTTTACAACATAAAACTTACGATTTTTGAAAAAATAGTATTTTCAAAATTCATTAAAAAATAAATATTAAAAAAAATCTCCTGAAGATAATTTTTGATATTATGATTCCAAAAATTAATTCAGGTTTTATAAAATTAAATTACTAAAATTTCTAAATTAATTTTCTTTAAATAAAATCATATAATAAATACAAAAACAATTCATGAAAACTAATGATTATTTCTTTAGTTACAAGTGGTTAAATTTATCTTTATTAGTATCAGTTTATTAATATATGAATGAAAATTAATTATTTAAACTTGTAAAATATTTACATTTCATGAAATTATTCTTCTAATTAGGTGTAATTTACATCTAAATACATGATCAATATAATATATTTTGTGGAGTAATCATTATATTTCATAATTAAAATGAAAAGTCAATTATCATTTTAATTTTCTAAAAACAATATTATCAAACATTTTGTGATATTATAAACTATTGATTTCAATTAAAAAGAACATAATTTAAACTTTTTTTATTATGAAACATGTTACTCATTATTTTAAAAGAGAATTGTTTTTGGATTTGTAAAACAGTTACCCAGAATATGAGAAATATCATTTAGAAATTAAATGAACAATAAAGTAATTAGAAGGCAAGATAATGTAATATTTCATTGTAAAATAATATGTAACTACTATCTCATTATGAATTGATTATTTTAAAAATAAAACTATGAATAATATAGTTATCAAAGAAAACTTTATATGTTAAAATAATCATAAATATAATAAAAGTGATATAAGAATATATAAAAATATATAGAAGATAGATAAAGCACAAAATGTAGACTTGTTGTAGACATTTGTTCCCTTTACACTCTTCACTCATGGTTTTAAGCCCTACAAGCTTACCGAACATAACAAGTTATTACCAAACATAAGGGATGCTATTTATCTAATAAAATATTTGAATAAATAATAATCCAATATACATGAAAAATATGTAAACCAATAACATTTGTAATACGTATTTATATAAATATTTCATTATTAAAAACAATGAAAATCATTTAACATTTAATTTTATATTTATGAAAGAAAATTTATAAAAATGTTCTTTGGAAATCTGTAATTTTATATTCTATAACCTAAAATAAATTGCATCCTTGAAATTTTACCCACTGATAACCACTTAGTAAACCCAAATGTTCACTTAAATGATATATATATAAAGGAAACATTATAAATACTTAGGATATTTTAATCATATGGGGTCATAATAGTTTAACATAGACATTTAGATATAATTATTATCTATCTAAGTCTTTATATTCAAATATTCAAAATCATATTTCCCAGAAATAATCAAACTCTATCTGATAAAAACTCAGACACCCCAGACCCACACTATTGAATTAGGTGCCAAACATACATACATTTACATATATTACTAGAGTTATAACCAAATATCAAGATCAAAATTTCAATGTGTTTTGACACTAGTTACATATTCATATGAACTCAGGGTACAATACATATTTATTCCACAAATATTCTACACAAATAAAACTTTCCTATTCATTTCCCCTTCATAGAAATTATTGGGGAAATATGGAAACATAAGAAAAGTGAGAGCTCAAATGTTCAGAAAGGGTAAACATACGAGATAGCTATAAAAAACCAGGTAATATCAATATAAATCATTTTTATATATTTATTAATTATATTTTATTGTGTTAAATTCATATTAGGTGATCTTTTAGTGAAATAGAAAGAGGATTTATTTCTAACCAAATTGGGTTTTCATGCATTATATCGTTTTATTTAAAATCTTCATTTCAAAATTATAGAATTTTAATCTGAAAATACGAGTCTAATTTTTTTCACTCAGCATTTCAAAATTATCTTAGGATAATTTTTTAAGAAATTGTGGAACAATTTTATTTTTCAATGAATAGTGAAAGATATTGATTTTTATTGAAAAGTGTATTTTATTTTAAAGTATTTATAAAAACAAATTATACTTTGGATTGTTTTTAAACTTCTATTTGTTAATTTTGATTAAACATAATCCAATTATATAATTTATAATTAATTTTATACTTAAATTCAGTATAAAAACATTTTTTGTACTTAAAAGGCATTTTTCTGTATAATTGTTTTTCATCACATTTAGTTGGATTAATTTTAAATTAAAATATAAAAATTATATGAATTGAATATTGAAAAATAGATTAAATCTTTTGAATTAGGAGGTCCAAATTTGGTAAGTTTTCCCCATTTATTTTTAGTTATTATGAACTATAATCATGATAAATTTTATTACCACAATAAAGATAAAATATGTTAATTAAGGGTAAAAAAATGTGATAATGACTATAATTTAAACCTAACAATTGATTTAATTTTAGAAAATGATTATATTTCTCTAATAATAATTAAAAATTATAATATATTACATTTTTTCCATTTGGACATGATTTTGACCTTCATAATACTTTATATTAAGAAAATTAAAAAAATGTTATTCTCTTTATTTTATTATCATTAAATTTTTGACATAGGGATAAAAAAAAGGAATGTTTGATTATAAATATTCATTTTAATGAAATTATTTTTATTTATTAGGGAAATTTATTGGTAATTTTTAGGTATTAAATTATTACCTTAAATTCTTATACAACGTCGACACAATATTTTTTTAATTAAAATGAAAATGAAATAAATATTTTTAAAAACATTGAAATTAATATAATTTGAATGAATTATTATTTTAAAAAATATTGTAGGTAAATATAAATTTTTATAGATGTGTTAAAGGATTATATTCTAATTCCTTTGTGCTCATGATATTTTAAAAGTCAAATTAAATGAATAGTCCCTAAAATTACATTAATGATATTTTATAATAAATGATATTTTATTAAATGATATAAAATTAAAAAGAATAATATATTTGAAAACATTAATGGGATATAGATTAAAAGAAAAAAATGGTGAGTTTAGGGAATTATTTCTCTTTCATAATAACTTTATTAACCCCTTAATTGTAAAAAACATTGATATCACCGTAATTATCCAAATTGTTAACGAAAGGTCAAAACATATACATAAGAGTAAAAATATAATATAAACCTGTACACATTTTTATAGTTTTTACTATTTAAACAAAAACTAATATTATCTTAGAATATTATCAATTTGGACCCATTTTAATCTAGAAAGTAATATATATTAATTTAGTATTTTAAGAAAATTCAAAGAGTACCCCTCCCATCTCTTATAAAATGGTACCTCTAATAATTATTTATTCACACTAAAAAAGCCTTTTATTTTATAAAATAACAATCCAAATACCTTCCTTATATCCCTACCCATGTTCTATAAGACTTTTTTTTGATTGAAAAACTATCCTAGAAATGCTTTTGGTACAAATATTAAGAGGTTGTCTGAAGAATATGTATAGTTATTTACGATGCCTTTTCATTTTATTTATTTTTCTAACACCATAAATTAGTATTAAAATATTATTAAATAATAGAAACATTATGTTCCATATACTAATATGTTATTATGTTAATGTAATCACCTATATATACATCCTCTTCCATCAAATGGGAACTGAAAATGCCATTCGTGTGTATGACTACCGCCTCGTGAACTGATGTATTTTTTACCTCAGTTCCTATCATGTATTATTTTAATGATATATTTAATGTATATATATGATATTAATAACATATTTATCTTAAAAAAATAATATATCATTTAATTTCTTACCTTTCCGTTCACTAAAAAATGATAACTTCTTTTGTGCGTATGTATGGACTATCACCTCCACAAAGTGATGTGATTCATATTTCATCACCACATCACAATGAAGATATATATATGTTTATTTAAATAAATAATATAATATTAATGATATAATTATCATTATTTAAAGAAATAATAATAATTTCAATCTTTCCAAAATATTTGTTGAAAAATGGAAAAATTACTTGTGCGTCCGTACGACCTACTATCTCCAGGATTGTAACATTGTTCATTTTGAATAAACTTATTTTATGGTTGGTTTTAATATTAAAATTTATGTATAAAAATTATAATTATTAAAATATTATTATTCTTAATACATTTTAATAATGAAATCATTATCCATACTCAACCTACTGAAGTCATTTTTGACATATGAGCTGAATATCATCAAAACGTCCGATGTAAACATAATTGAATAGTTAATTTCATACAACATAGTATTAAATAAAATAAATGAATAATTAAATTGAAAAATATTCTAAATTAATTAAAAAACAAACATAAGTTTTTTTATTTAGTATGATAAAGAACATATGTGATGAGCGAGACTCAAGGTAAGGGAGTTTCTTTTAAAAAAACATTCTTTTAATGTTTCCCTTCCAACTCTTTTTCTTTCATGTACTTATTTTTTTAAAAATAAATTATTAATGTATTTATATGGAAATAAAATAATTATAAATTAAATTTGATATCTATTTTGACTTATTTCAATGGTTTTAAAAATTAATCTTTTACAGAACATTTTGATTTTATTTACAAAATACAAAAGGACTCTTCTATTTTAGCGTATATTATAGAAATGAATTTTCCTTCCATTATAAATATTATTTTATATTTTGGTTCATTTATAATATTCCATGTTTTATTTAACATAAAACCTTCGTTCCACTATTCTGGGTAATTTTGTTTCGAAAATGAGTTTTTAAAATGAAAGGTTATTTTCATATCCAAAACCATTTTTTATATGGGTTTAAAAGATTTTAGGGGTTTTATTCATGATATTGTACTTGGAAATTTTTTATGATAATGGGTGATCCTAAGATAGTTCATGATGATTGGTGAGCCTTATATAGCTTATATTATGGGTAAACCCAAATATCTCTCCAATTCATTGGGAATTATTATGTTCTCTAGATAATTTTATTTGAAGTGGAACAAATATTTATTCGAATATTAAGGGTTATATAAAGATGATATCTGGAAGAATATACATTAAATTTCCATTATTTATAATGATATTTCATTAAAATAATTTTATTTAAAATGTTATGCAAATAATATTTTATTTTATAGAATGGTTATTCCATTTTCCTTTAAAAGCTATATTTTTAATAAAATGTTTTTCATAGGTTCTCAAATTTTAAATAAAATCCTCATGATTATGATTTTACATCATGTTTTCATATAAAGTTTTTTATTAAAAAATTTGGTTATAAAATATATTTAAAATTTTAAGTAAATGAATATTTGAGATCATGGTTTATTATGTTTAAGGGAAACTTCTTTTTTGATATTATGGTTTTAAAATGTAATAATGAGTTTCTTTATTCTTTTTATGTCTTTTACTGATCTTTTTTCTATCATAACAAATTTTAAAATGTTTTTCATATAATTTAAGCTTTGGTAAGAAAAAAAATAAAAAGTCAAGTAAAAATTCAAGAATATTTTTCAGTAAAAGAATGCATGTTTCTTTTTAAATTTTTTGTTTTTTTTTGTAAAAAAGGAAACTAAATAGAAGTGTTAACGTTGTAAAATATAGGTTTTTTATATAAGAATTGTGACATAACTCTATAAAACTATAAATTTTAATGATTTTTGGGAATGTGAGAAGGTGAATTATAGTATGAAGACACTAGAATATGTAATGTTTAAGGATGGTTTTCTTATAGCTGGTATCAGAGTGAAGAATTAAATAAATTTAGGGATTAATATAATGTTAATATAATACCCTTAAAAATATTTTACTTTATTTTTAATTTAAATTATATATAATTTAAATATTACCATGTTTCTTTATCTAAAATATATCAATTCATAATGGTTTTCTATAGAGGAAATATGGAAGATGAAGTAGGAAGGAACTAAGTGGATGATATTTGTTTGAATCAGTAAATGTGAAATGGGTGGAATTAGAATATAGTATTTTGTTGTTGTGATAGCTAAGTTGACATAAGATATAATTGGTATTAGTAATCATGTGAGAGATTAACCATGGTCACCACTGAGAAAATAGTTTATAGTGGATCATTTCATTAAAAAACCCTCTAGCATTCAGTGGGTCATATGGAATTATGATATCTGGAGGGTGGATTTACTACTTGGAGAATATATTTTAATTCATGAGTTATTTAGTGAATCAAAAGGCAACTATTATTGTTAATCCTTATGATTGTGAATCCAACTAGTAGTGTTCAATTGTTAAGAATATTAGGGAAAGAGAACAGATTGATTCCATAGAATGAGATGAATTTAAGAATATTTTCTTTGAGAAATATTTTCCTAAAAATGTTCAACTTTAGATGGAAAAATAATTCTTGGAATTGAGTCAAAATGGGGAATATTCTATATCCATTTATAAATAAAACTTCACCAAATTGGAAATGTATGTCCAAAAATTTATCTAGGATATTTCTAGTAAAATTAATTGGTTTTAATCAGGATGGAATACAAGATATCAAAGGGAATTAACATTCATGAATTCAAATGTTATGAGAAAATTATTCTTTATGCTGAGAATATAGAAATGGAGTTTATCAATGATCATTTATTTTATGAGAAAAAATAGAATAAATGATCTGGACGGTATGAAATGAGTCAGAAACCATCAAAGAAATATTATGTTAAGAAAATAATGTTTCTATATTTTGATAAATGTGGTAAAAATCATCCTGGATAATGTATTGTTATATATGGGAAGTTTTTATGATGCAGAGAGTTTGGATATGAGGCTTGTGATTTCAAGGAAAATGAACAAAAAAATAATGGGAATCTAATAGTAAGAATTTTTAATTGTAATGAGTTGGGAAATTATGCTAATATGTCTAAAAAGTTAGTTACCTAGTGTAGAAATCATCACGATCAAAATAAAAAAGGTGTATCAAAATCATTTTAGACTACTAGTACAATAATTCAAGTTAGGTCATCTAATAAAGTGGTGTAAAGTAAGTTACTAGTTTATTTGAATTATGCCAATACACTATCTGACTCTAGACATTATCATTCCTTTATTTTTGAGAAATATTTTAAATAAAATTGGAATATCACCTCATGAAAATAAGATAGAACTTTTAGTGAAAACTCTAGGTATTAAAATTAAAGAAACCGTGATATATAGGAATATTACTATTGTTATTAGTATGATGTTCTTTACTAAAGATCTTATTAAACTAATAATGTATAGTTTGATATCATTTTGGGAATGGATTTAATTTTAGTTTATCATGATAAGATATACTGAAGAGCTAATAAGGGTTTGTTCAATGATTTCATACCTTTGATAACCTAAAAAGAAGCTAGGAAATCGATTAGGGATTGCAGTGAAAGTTACGTAGATTATATTTTTGAAAAAAATAAACTATTTAAATTATTAATGTGATAGTAGTGAATGAATATGTGGATTTATTTCCTGATAATTTACCTGGTGTTATCATTGATCGAGAGGCTGAGTTTACTATTGACTCAGTGCCGGATGCAAGGCCTATTTCGAAACCCCTTATAAAATATCTAAAGTAGAACTTGTGAAATTGAAAAATATGCTACAAGAGTTTTTAGATAAAGGTTTTATTCATTCTATAACTTCAACTTGGGGTGCTTTAAATTTATTTATTATCATGAAATATTGTTTAATGATACATTTCATTGATTATAAATCTTTGAATAACATAACTATTAAGAAAAAAACACCCTTTAACTCATATCAAGGATTTGTTTGATCAAATCTAGGGAGACCTATAATTTTAAAAGACTAATCTTAGGTCCAGGTATCATCAGTTGAAAGTGAAGGAGAAGGTATTTTAAATTTGGTCTTTCAGACTAGATATGTGAATTTTGAGTTTTTAGTTATTCCCTTTGTGTTATCTAATGAACCAAATATATTTATGAATCATATGAATAGATTTTTTCATGAAAATTTAGACTTGTTTGTGGTTGTTTTTATTGATGACATATTAGTATATTCTAAAATTCATGAAGACCATGGAAGAAACCTAAGTATTATTTTAAAAACCTTTAAAATAAAATAATCTATATGTAAAATTTAGCAAGTGTGAATTTTGGTTGAAATAAATTTATTTTCTTGTTCATATTGTTTCTAAATATTTAAAAACTATTGACCTTGATAAAACTATAGTTGTTAAAGACTGCATCGGACTTAAAAATGTCAGAGAGATTTGTATGTTTCATGAATTTTTAGGTTATTACTAGCGGTATGTTGAATTTTTTTCTCTGTTGTCTAGACCACTAAATATGTTTTCTCAAATAGGATTTAAATTTATTTGAAAAAATATATGTGGTGATTGTTTTCAATAACTACAAATAATATTTGTGAATGCTCAAGTTTTTTCTTTTCTATCTAGAAATGGTGATTTTTTCATCTACAATGATGCTTCTTTGATGAATATTGGTTGTGTTATGGTGCAAAATGATTTGTTCATTACTTATGATTCCTAAAAATAAAACTTTCATAAGTTAAATTATCCTACACATGATTTAGAATTAACTACCGGGTTTTTTTCTTTGAAAATTTAGAGGAAACATTTATATGGAGTAAAATGAAAAATATATACTCATAATTTTTTTTTGAAATATATATTTACTTAAAAAGAGTTGAATATGAGGAAGAAAAGATAACCAAAAATAATTAATGATTTAGACTGAATGAATCATTATCATGCAAGAAAAGAAAAAAAGTATCAAATGATTTTAGTTGGAAAAATAATATTACCTTAAATATGTTACATTTGGATCATGGCCCTTTGGTTAATGATTTGATAAATTCTGGACTAGAAATATTGTGTGATGGAACTTCCTCTGTCATGTTTCAAGTGTTAGTATAATTTTCCCTATCAAAAATAATAAAGGAATCATTGAAAGAGGATTATGTTTTACAGAAAATGGTAAAATATTTTAATAAGGGTAAGTTTATATTGTTTAATTTTGATGAGGAATTTTTTATTAGATTTAAAAAATGATTATGTATAGTTTGTGATTGATAGTTGAAAAGTTAATTAATAGGTGAAGCTCATATTTTTCAATTTTCCATTCATCCTATTATAAATAATATATACAAAGACCTTTGGGAGTATTTCCAGTGATATTAAATAAATGTGATACTGTTGAATTTACCATAAAATGTTTGACTTGTCAACAAGTTAAAGTAGAATTAAAATTTCTGAATGGGATTCTTAAACCTTTTCCAACTCTAAAGTGGAAATATTAAAATATATCCATGGATTTCATGGTAGGATTGTAAAAGACATATTTAGGTGATAATGTGATTTGGTTTATTGTTGATAAGTTAACATAATCTATACATTTACCTCCCATTAAAGATAATATATATTCAGATCAAATTTCTTAGATGTAACTCAAGGTTATAGATATGGTATATATAATTTCAATCTCTATTGTATCTAACCATGATCCCAAGTTCACTTTAATTTTTTGGAAATGTATTAAAAATTTTTTGGGTAGTGAATTAAATTTTAGTACAATTTTTCATCCTTAATATGTTCCATAGTACAAGTGAATAATTCATAACATTGTGGAAATGATTTTTTATTGTTAAATATATTACCAGGAATTTTGGGATCAACACATTCCATTAGTTTTGTTTTATTAAATTAACCATTTTATTCTAGTATACAGATGGAAACTTTTGAGGAATTAGATAAAAAGAAATGTCATACTCTATCTTCTAGGGATAAAGTAAGAGATCAGAAATTGATGGGACCAAAGGTTGGTATAGGAAATGGTTGATATGGTGAAGATGATTTCGGAACATTTGAGTATGTCTTAGAGTATATAGAAAAGTTATGCGGATAACCAGAGAAAATATCATTCTTTCAAGGTCAGGGATCATGTATTTCTAGAAGTGTATCCCTGTAAAAGTGTTATGTGTTTTGGTAAAAAGGGGGAGATAAGTATGTGGTTTATTGTACTGTATGAAATACTAGAGAAATTTGTATCAAATTCCTACCAAGTGTCATTACCTTATAGTTTATCCTAGGTATAAAATATATATATTATTTTGATGTTAGTAAAATATATTCCAGATTCATCTCATGTTTTGTAAATTGAAGTAGTTCAGTTGGAAAATAAAATTCATTTTGAGGAACAAATAGTTTATATTCTTGATTATAGGGATAAAGTGTTATAGAATAAGGTAATTCACAAAGTTTTAGTATTTTTTTTGAAAAACCATAGGATTGAAGAAGCAACATGGGAATTTTAAAATCCTGTGATGGAAAAATATACCCAATTGTTTAAGTGATGAATAAAATTAAAAGGAAACAGTTTAAAAAAGGGTAGAATAATGTAAAAACCCAATTAATTTTTTGATAAATATTTTTTCTTTATTTTTATTAATTATATTGTATTTAGTTTTATTTATATTATTTATTTTTTCAATCAAATGGAAAAAGGCTTTATTTCTTACCAAATTGGGTTTTAATGCATTATATAGTTTTATTTTAAAATTTTATTTCCAAATTTTATTTTTTAATTTTTCAAAAATTAATTTCATTTTTGTATTCATAATTTTAAAATTATCTTAGGATGAATTTTTTAAAATTCTCTAATTTTTTTTTATTTTTTAATGAATAGTGAAAATATTGATTTTTATTGAAAATTGTATTTTAATTTAAAGTATTTATAAATTAATATTCTATTTTTGATTAGTTTTAAAACTTAATTAGTTAATTATTATAAAAAATAATCCAATTAGAGTCTTTGTAATGAATTTTATACTTAAATTAGTATAATTTTTTTTGTGCACTTAAATAAGCATTTTTCTAAAAACATGTTTTTATCAAATTTTTTTGGTTTAATTTTAAATTAAATTATCCCACATATATAAATTTAAACATGGAAAATTTATTACATATTTGGAATTATTTGATCCAAATTTGTTAAATATTTACCGTTTTTAGTCATTTTGAATTGTAACGCAGTACATTTTGTTATCACAATAAAGGTAAAATGGGCACATTAAGAGAAAAAACAATGTGATAAGGACTAGAATGTAATCCTAAAACTTGAATTAATTTTATAGGATGAGTTTATTTCTTCCTTAATAAATAAAAAATATAATATATAACTTTTTTTTCTATTTGGCCATGATGTTGACATTTGTAATATTTTATATATAGAAAAGTCAAAAATGCCATTCTCTTTATTATATGATATTTTAAATTTTGAAATAGATATAAAATTAAACCATGTTCAGTTATTAATATTCATTTGAAATATTAATGTTTTTTATTTGTCCTTTTAATTTATTCCTAATTTTTAATGATGAAATATTTACTTTAAATGCCTACGTAACGTCGACACAATATTTATTTAATTAAAAGAAAAATAAAATGAATTATTATAATAACATTAAAAGTAATATAATTTTAATGAATTATTACATTCCAAAAAAATTATATGTAAATATAATATGTTAGTAATATGTGAAAGGAATATATTGTTATTATTTGGTTGTCATGATATTTTCAAAGTCAAATTAATTGAGTAGTTCCAAAAAAAGTCATTTATGATATTTTATAATAAATGATATTTTATTAAATGATTTACAATTCATATAAATAATATTTTCCTCAAATTTTTTAGAATATGGTATAAAATATCAACTTTTTTCCAGTTATGGTTCAATTGGAATTATATATTAACTATATCGACCTCTTAAGAGTAAAAATCTTTTATATCACTAAAGTTATCCAAAGGGTCAAGAAAGGGTTAAAAAAAATACAAGGATACAAATATAATATAAACATATAAAAATTTTATATTATTAGATTATTTTGACTCATACTTATATTTTTTCAAATATTATCAAATTTTAAACATTTTAATGTGATAATTAATTTATATTAATTTAATATTTTATGAAATTTCAAGAGCACCCTTTCCCTATCCTATAAAAAGGAAGATACTATCCTCTTTTTATCACAATTGAAAATCCTTTTTTTAGAAAATAACTACCTAAATAATTTATTTAAATCCATCCCCACATCCTAGAAGACTTTTTTTTTGTTTAGAAAACCAACCTATGAAAGATTTTAGTGTAAACCTTAAGATATTGTCCTAATAAGAGGTATAGTTTTCAACTAAGACTTTTCATTTTATTTCTACTTCAAATACTTAAAAATATTATTAAAAAATGATTAAATATTTAAATATTATATTATATGTATTTATGTGTTATTATTTTAATGTAATCACTTTTATCTATCTCATCTTCCAACAAATGGGAAATCAAAATGCTGTTCCTGTGTACAACAAACAACTACCTCATGAACCGATGTAATTCATTTTCTATATCCACCTCTCATGATTGGTTTTAATTATGTATTTAATATATATATGTGCTATTAATCAAAATATTTATTATTATTAAAAGATAATATATCATTTAATTTCTTACCTTTCCATTCCCTAAAAAAATGTTAATGTCATTCGTGCGTATGTGTGGACAACCACCTTCATAAAGCGATGTGATTATCTTTTCATAACCACATCATATAGATGATATATATAAGTTTATTTAAAGAAATAATATGTTATTATTTATATAATTATAATTATTTAATTATAAAATAAAACTTACCTTTCTCCATAATGATTTTTGAAAAATTGAAGTGCCACTCAGGCATACGTACAACCTACAATCTCCATGATTATAGCAGAGTTATTTTTTCATAACCATATTTTATGGTTGGTTTGAAAATTATAATATATGTATAAAAATGATAATTATTTGATGATGATTATTCCATATATTATGTTATAATGACCGCTTTGACCATAGTCAACCTACCAAAGTCATTTTTTGAAATATGATCTGAAATAACATTAAAATGTCCATTGTGAAATTAATTAATTAGGTAATTTTATATAAAATTTTATTAAATAAAATAAAATAATAATTATACATAATTTTTTTTAAGTAAATAATTAAAATATTTTTTATTCTGGAATATAAAGAACATAGGAGAAAATTCAAACTTAAGGTAAGGGGATTTCTTTTTTAAAAAATCAATTTTTAAAGTTTCCATTTCAAATATTTTTTTCATGTCTATATTTTTTCAAAATATATTATTATTTTATTTAGTTGAAAATAAAAGAATCATAAAGGAAATTTTATATCCCATTTTAATTTCCTTCAATGTTTTTCAAAAGTAATCTTTTATATAATTTTCTTACTTAAGAAAAGAAAAAATGAATGATATATTTAAACATATACGGTGATAATAAATATTCCTACCATTATAACTATTTTTTGATATTTGGATTATTTTATAATATTCCAGGTTTTCTTCCAATAAAAACCATCATTCCATTATTTGGGGCAATTTATGTTTTTAAAATGTGTTTTTAATAGGGAAGGGTATTTTGATATGCAAAAGTATTTCTCTTATAGGTTTAAAATAGTTTTTCAAGTGTTTTATTCATGATCAAGTCATTGAATATTATTTATAATAATTATTGATCCAAATATAGCTCATTATTTCTGGTTATATTAATATAGTTTATATGATGGGTGTTTCAAGATAACACTCTAATGCATTGGGTAAAGATTATGTTCTCTAGAGAATATTGTTGTAAGTTGATCGTATAGTTATTTAAATTATACGGTTTCTATAATGGTTCTATGAAGATGATTTCCCAATGTGCCTATATTTGTTTTCTATTCGTTCTAATGAGTTTTTATGGTAATCTCTTGATTTTAAAAGGTAAGATAAATAATCATTTGTTTTAAGGAATGATTATTTTCTTTTAGGGTAAGAAGGTATGATTTTAAGTAAATGATTTTATTAGGTTCTCATGTCTTCTATGAATCCATCATGATTATGATTTTACCATTATGTTTTCTCATACAGTTATTTATGAAAAACTTTGTGTAGAAAATATATTTTCATTTGTAATTAAATGATTATTTGAGCTCAAGGTTTATTAAGTTAAGGGAAAACTCCCTCTTTCAATCACATGGTTTTAAAATGGACTGAAAAATTTCTTTATTATTTTATGTACCTTATTGAGGTTTTTTTTCATCCCATATTTTAAAATGTTTTTCAAAGGGGTTAATAATGTGAAAGAATAAACAAGAAGTCAATTTAAAAGTCATGAATATTTTTCATGAAAAGAAAACATATTTCTTTTTAAAGGTTTTGTTTTGTAGTAAAATGGATATTGAATAGAATTGTTCACTCCATAGAGTATGTGCTTTTTTATTAAAGGTATATAACCTTACTATATAAAAATATAAACCATAAATATATTTTGTAATGGAAGAAGGTGAATTCTAGTCTAAGGACACTAGAATATGTAATTTTTAAAGCTGGATCCTTATGATAATAATCCAAAATCATCATTGATCATAAAATAAATATATGAGAATAAGAAAATATTAAAGGTTTAAATACATAAAATAAAATAATAATACCAAATAAACCATATATCATAATCCATGAATCATTTTATTATTATCGTAGCATAAAAAAGTATATGTTATATGATTATGGGTCTATAAGAATGTGGAAACATCATAAAACATGACATCATGATTATATAATATAGAAAAATTCTATACTCTATTGAGTTTAATTCCCATTCCCATATCATCTCATGAGATATAAAAAATCACCCAGTGCATTGGAGTGATGTCAGGGTGGACCCTTCACTTTCTTAATGTGTACATGAATATGAGATCTCGAAAGAGAAAGTATACATAAATATATTATTAATCATAACATGATAAACCTATATAAAACAAATGGATATCCAACGAGACCAAGTAACACTTAATGTAAATAATATTCTATCAAAGTAATGAACTATATTGTATTTAAAATGTTTAGAATCATGGGTATACGACTTTGTCAATAATTCCTCACTTAATAAAATTCTTGGTATCTAGGTGAATACCATTATATTTTATGATTGAAGTATGAGTATTAGTGATGTAATGGAATTGTAATAAAATTTATACTTGTCCATAATTGATGGTGAGGAAAGAAAAAGGAAGTGATGGATAATTTTTCATCAATATTTCATTTTCACCACATTACATGTACATAGGAACATGGAAAATAAGTATACAAAAAATTCTATCAGAAATAGGGATAGTTTTAGGGAATATAATCAAATAATATTTGATGAGTAGGAAAAAAACCCATTATAAAAAAATAATCTATAGAAAATAAGCCATTAAAGGTAGAAAGGAGACCACAAATTCATTAAAAGTGAAGGTAATAAAATGAGATAAATATTCATAGGAAAAGGTCAGTGAATTAAATATTTTATAATGGCGGGTTACCAAAATAATACCAATATATTCAAACCCTTAATTATGTTTTGTAATGAAAAAGAAAATTATCTAAATCATATCAACTAGGAGTGTCTATACAAGTGTGTGATATTATACCCACTCATTAATCACATAGTAAATATATAATTTATAAAAAATGATATATTTTCAATATCATTACCCCTTAGTGAATTTGTACCATAGCTGTATCCACTTTATAATATGTTGATAGTGATGTAATTGATGCAAAAACTCACACTCATTACTTTAAAAAATATTTAGGATGAATTATGGACATGGTAATGTTTGAGAATTATAATTTATATGAATGTAGTATAAAGAGATAAAATAGTGATCTATTACTGACAATATGGGTTTTATAACAAATAATAATAACAAATGTTCTCATTTAAAAGAGAAGGTAAAGGAAAAACTTCCACAAAAAAAATATAGGCAGAGAAGGGTTTAAGAACCCTTACATATGAATTAAATTTTTAATAAGAGAACCTTTAAAAATTTAATATGTAATGTCTCTAATTTTTCAATTAATTTATTCAGAATATTAATTTTATTATTTTTACAGTTAGGTGCTAAGACGACGTGAGATTCCATAACCCGATGTGCCTGGAATTAATTCTAAAAATGTATTAAATATATTAAATATCATGAATATAAAGGGAGTGTCAAATCATAATTATGATTCCTTAATTGAGTTAAGATCATGGGTTTCACCCTAGGTGTGACATAACCTTTGAGCGCGTTGGGTGTTTGGGTTACGCGCGGTCGTGGGTGACCATTTAAATAAATTAATTCATTAAATTAATTTATTTAATTTAAATGACATGACCTGATTTTTTCAATATATATATGGTTATGAAAGAATTTTAGTGTTTAATTCATAACCCTAGAGTTGTTTTAGAGAGCACTAGAGGATTGTTCTTAAGAAAATGACATCAGATCGTGGATCATCGGTCGATGTACAACAAGATTCGAGGATCTCACCAATGACAATGAAATATGATCCTTCATCATAGATCGATCTAACTTATGGTAGAAATTTTTTTTATGGTTATTTTTTTATGTTTTATTATCTTTTTAAAAAAGAAAATCAACTGAAAAACTATATTTATTCATGGATTGGTCGTATTGCGGGTATGGGTTTATTTTTGTGGCGATTATTGAGGTAATTGTTTATTTTATTACGGATATTTGTTATTAATTCTAAAAGAAATAGATGAAGGAAAACCCAAAAATGATTTAGGTTTATTCCTATTTTATATGTTTCTTGGTTTTCTCCAACATTTCTAGATTCATTCATCATCGGTATTTCATTTGACTAGTGGTTAGACAAATATCAGATAATCAGTCGTTGCACACCCATTTCATTGCACAATGGATTAATATCACATATCCAGGTTAGAATCAATGATGGGATTGAGTTGAAATGGTTATTATTATATATTTATGATGGATTTGAGACCATTGGTTTTAATGGGGTGTGTGACTATGATAAAAACCAACAGAGACCAGTTTCCCATACGTTTTGGTGGCCAGATTTCAACGAGCGGTGACAATAATGCATAGATGGACTAGATCTGTGTCTTCCAGCATGATTCATAGTTGAATCATAGGTTGATAAAATGTAAAATGATTAATTAGAATGATCTATGGATTTTTGGAAATTCAAGTTTATACAACATGTCATCTTGGATCACACACCATGTGGGACCCCCTATATGTTGCTAGTGTTTCCATTGAGAATAAAAGTATCACATGCCATGTGATAAGTTTCACATGCTGTGTGACCCTTTCCTGGAGGCTTAGCATGTAACTAAAAAAGTTAAAAAATATGACCATGGGTGTTTGTGCTTGAACTTTCCATGTACTCTAACTTGGACACAGGAACAGGATGTGATACACAAGTAGAACTTGGTTCCAAAGGGACACATCGTGCACTACCAATACACACTATGAACTCCCTAAAATATTCCTTGGATCCTTATCCCTTTTTATCTTGTAAAAGTTTCATTATGGTATATTCCCTTGATCCTTTCCCTTAGGGTTGTTTTGGAATCATGTCTAGTTCATAGGATGGTGATACCCTCTGATGAAATTCAGTCTTGGATAGAGTTGTGCAATCCCTTCATGAAGAACTATACGAGATACTCTATTATAATATCCCTTGGTGGGGTTATTGGTATCATCATGAAAAAAACTACGTGGGTGTTGATCCCTTAATTATAGGGTTAATCCAGATTAGGCTATTGGCATAACACATGGATCTAGAAGTGATCCCCTTTTCTATGTATCGATCTATTTAGAATTCTAGTGTTTACTTCTTATAGCAAGAACCAAAGATCGTGGATTTACAATGAAATTCTATCAGTGATATATGAATCATGGAATGTGTTCTACCATACTAGTGTTTTATGGAACCCTTGATCAGGAATCCTATGCTAGAATTATAGTTGAGAGTTTACCTTAAAATTGTTTTTCCATGTTGAGTATATATGGGTATTCTTGTTTTATATGATACTGACATATACCTGTGATGGGATTAATATTATTCATAATTCTATATGATAAGTGATTTCAGGGTGTCCTGCTAGGTATTGTTATACTCACCCCTCATGGTATTTTCTCGCACATGTCATGACTTATTCATATGATCAAATTTTCAATAGTATCCTAGAGGGACTAGGAATAGGTGGAGTTTGTTGAGATGAATAGATTGAGTTGTGTTCCTATGGTTACTTTGACAACAGTCCTCACCCAATTTACAAGATAGAATTTTTTTATCTCTTTGTGTCATGCTTGTATTTGGCCCTTTTTCTTTCTAGTACTTGTTTTTGCACTCTGATTGATGATATTTTAGATTTATTCATGCATGGTTGTCATTTTTTTACATTTTATCATTTTATGGGCATGAAGATATGTGTGTGAATATAGGTACATTAGTAAAAGGTCTCCCAGGTGTGTGATATTCCAACTCAAAACTGATCTCTAGGCCCTAGCATATTGGAGTGAGTATGGGGTAGTCGAGACATGGTCCCCCTTAAGATGGATTGTGATAAAGTGGTATCACATGAGTCATTTCTACCTTAGGACCAGATTCTGAGATAATGGTTTGGGGGAAACCATGTTAAGCATTTCAAGTTTGGATTTTAGTCTAAGGACTCTAGTATTACTACAGAAGCCGACGTATCCATATATCAGGACTCTGATAACCTACTGGTCTACTCAGTACATATTGACTCTAGTTGTAGGGAAAACATTGGTACATGCTTCATATAAGTATGGTTTGTGGTTTCCATGTCCTTCTTGAGTCAGTTCCCCAGATATAATCTTTAACTATGGTCCATCATGTCTATTTTAGGATGCCTCCATGATATATGATAGCTAGTATTTCACATCTGAATTATGAGTATGATCCCCTCAGTTATAAGGATCCAATATAGGGATATATTTAACATGTTTTACCTCTAAGTGGTGCAATTTTATGACTCATATTTTAGGTATATTTCTTTTTAATATTATATGGATTATATTTGAGACCAGGCACAAAGACAAAAAATGATTTAGAGGCCCTACATGCTCAGAATAAATGTCTGAAATATATTAAATTTATTACATAGGATGAACATGTTGTTTTCGTAAAAAATGGAATACCTTTTAAATGGGTTCCTTTATCAGAAATTTGAGGGTGCCATTGAAATCAGTACGTGTGTTTTACCTAAGGTGTGACTTAACATTAGTCAGCATAGGTAATTTATAGGAAAGTCAACTCAGGCACATAAATGAATAAAATAAATGAATAAAATTATTGAATAAAATATTTTTTTTTCATTTGGTTGATGTGGCAGAAGTTTATTCTTTAAATAAACTCTTATGTTATAATTAAAGGGTTAGCCACATAACATTGGAACATCTGGAGGATCATTAGAGAGAACCTTAGAGAATCCTATGAGTAAAACAACGAAAAATCAAAGATTTAAGTACCTCATATTCGATGGATCTTGCCAATAATGTCGATGAAAAATCATTCTTCATCAATGATCTAACCTAGTTTAGGCAAGTCGTGTAATTTAATTTTTTTTATTTCCATTTTCTTTATTTCCATGATGAATATGAATTAACCGATGAACGATTTGATTCACAGATCATGCATATTGCACGATGAGATTAATTATGGGGTTTTTGATAGTATAATTATCTTTTTTATTCAATTTATTAATTTATATTTCCAATAGAAATGAATTGAGATTGGCATGAACATCGAATGAGGTCTGTTCCTCTTGATTGATTTGTGATTTTCTCCCTCCATGCATCGTTCATCACATGTGTTCTTAATTTGGCCCAAAACTTTAAAAATATCGATCAAATGATCATTATAAACCCATTTCTTGAAAAATGATTTGAAATCATAGATCCAAGATCAATACAACATGATAGAGGTGTAATGATAGATATAGAGAAATTCAGACGATGGATGATTCTTAATTTTGTGTTCTTTGGGGTTATTCAATGTGAAATAAAGAATGATCAGTAGGTCCGTATTTTGAACAAATTAGATACCAGAATCAGTTGTTCAAGTGATGAAATGGCTCGATTGAGATGATCCCAGGCTTACATCATGATTAGAGCCAGTTTTCTAGGTGATGGCATTGAAAATGTGAGTGATATAAAGAAGAAGGGTTTCTGAAAAATCACAATACACACGATGTTTATCCCTTATCTACACGGTCTTTATCCCCATTTTAATGAATCAGTGTATACCTTAAAAAGTACACGTACATGGGGTGAAGAACACAGGTTTCACACATAGTGTGTACTCCATAACACGACAAGGATTGATCATGTACATGGGCAAACATATGTATTGGTACATGGTCACGGTTACAAGGTTTGACACTGTGTTCTGGAACACGATTGGAGAACACGAATGAGACCTAGTGTATAAGGACATGGCGTGTAACCCCTCCACACACCATTTAATCCTTTATACTAAAGAGACATGGTTTTAATGACACATTTTGTTTGTATAGGCATAAAATGGGGTTAAGGGAAATGAGATGTAACCCCTCTATGCACCGTGTACTCTTTAATACACTGATTAGAAATGATGACCTCTGTATCATGAAAAAGTTTTATTATGGTTCATTCCCCTTATCCTTTACCTGAAGGTTCGTATAAATCATTTCATACTCCTAGGACAATAATATTTACAGTGATAATTTCTAGATAGAGTTGTTGGAATCCCCCCCGGAGAGGCCCAAAGTGGGATCCTCTATTCATCATCATGCCCTAGGTAGAGTTCTGGGTATCGATGTGACCAATCCTAATTTACGTCAACACTCTACATAACATTTTAATCTAGATTTAGTTGTTAGTATCACCCCATGACCATAGCTATGATACGCATATGTGTGTCATATTCACTGAAGATCTATTGTCTTTTTGATCCTCATGAAGAGACCCGATGAGTAGTATCTCTCAGACATACATCGTTAGTGCTAGCAGAATTAGGAGTGTGTTCTCCTAGATGAGTGATTTGTGAAATATTTGAGTTGGAAACCTATATATGGTATAATATGGTTGTGTATTGCTTCTAGATTTCGTCTCTTTATTAAGTATATCTACATATAATTATTTTATATATTGTAGAAATATACCTGTGTATAGTTGACTGTATTTCTATTATTGTATTCTTTATGGTTTAGGGGTGTCCAAATGAGAATTTTTATACTCACCCATACAAATGATTTTCCCAAACATGTCATGTATTATGTAGATGATCAAAATTTTGATAGTCTTAGGAACACTAAGACTAGAAAATTCTTAGTGAGATTAGACAGATTGATATGCATCCCTAAAACATTTAGATAGCGGTCCCGATACCTTTACTTTCTGGTTGGAATTTTGTTACAGACTTCTTTGTGTTGGGGTTGTATTTGGACTAATTTAATTTTTTTACTTCCCATTATACTATGGTAATGAGATATATTTTTATGAATTAATTGGTTGTTCAGTTCTTTTTATATTACATCATTTTGCGGGCTTAGAGATGTGTGCATGTGTATAGGTACTTAGACAATGCATCCCATGTTAGTGATATTCCTACCCGGTGTTTGTCACTAGCCTCTAGCCTATTGAGGGTGATCTTGTGGAGTCATCAAATGGGCCCCACTATGATGGGTCCCGATAGAGTGGTATCAGAGTGATCGGTTTTACTTTAGGACCAGGAGTTTATGAGATTGGTTTGGGGAAACAATGCTAAATGTTTTAAGTTTGGATTTCAGGACACGACCTCTTATGTTGGTGCGATGACCGACGTATCCATACACTATAACTATAGTCACCTAATTTTTGAATCTCTACATGAGAGCACTGGTTATAAGGAAAACAATGGTACATGCATCATATAACAAATGGGTTGTGGTTTCCATTTCCTTCTTAAGTTATCTCTCTAGATATTCTCATTTATTGTGGTACATCTTGTTTACTTTCATGATTCCTCCATGATGTATACCCACTAGGATTCAATATGATGACCATGAGTATTATCAAATTAGTGACGAGGATTTGATACATGGATGAGTTTCTAAGATGTTACCTACATGTGGTGCACCAGCCATACCACCACCTGTAGAGCAGTATGTGGTAACCACAGTATATAGTGACCCGACCTTTTCTTACATTACTATTACATAATTTCAAAGATAAACAACATAATATTATTACACAAAGAGGCTTAGTATCTTGGTAAAACTAGGACCACACATAATAAATACAATATCTATCATAAACATTTATTTAATTTCTTCTCCTCTAGCTTCTTGTTGGCACTTGTCCTCTCTTTAGTACATATATCCACATGAGGATATACATCAAAAGGGGTGAGCTGGAAGCCCGATAATTGGATAAATAAGAAAAATATATCATGGGGTGAGCATAATCATAACATAGTCTAAATATCATGAACATGAGAGGAGCATAAATAAAAGACTTGAAATATGGAAAAACATAAAAATGAAACATCATGTCTTAGTGGTTAACTACAAAACATACTTATAAACCAAGATAGAATCTTGTTCACACATCATTTCACATTTACTCATGAGATTCATCACTTTACCTAATTCATTGGAGCACTATATAATTCCGGGCGCACCTGTCACATTTAAACATTCATATTGCGCTATATAATTCCGGGCGCACCCGTCACATCATAACATTATCATTTATCATGCATTCCAAAATGAACAAATAACATAAATGAACATAAATAACCCATTAAAAGGAATGGGTTTCATCTCATAATAACACATTCATAAACTTTGGGTTCCCAAAATAAATAGGGAGCAACATACTTGATACAAGAACCATCAACCTTGAATGAGAGGTAAAGGTTGAGTTCTTAAGAGAAGAGTTCTTTAGGAAAACATTTGTATTGACATAAAATTCATTATAAAAAATGTATATCCCAAAAAAGGAAAGAAAATGATTAAAAAATGATCTTTAAGGAGTTACCATATCAAAAATGGAGTGAAAGAGGGAGAACCCGAAGGATGAAAGTTGGGTTCGAGAATTTCCCCTTACCTTATACCCGAATGCTTCCTTCTCTTTAATGTCCTGTGCAATGACATTATATTAATTAATTAGAAATAAATAACCATGTGTAAATTAATATGGTTCATTGTGGTTTCATTATTTCATATTATGTTCCTTTGGATGACTTATAGAGTCTAAAAACATTGTTCGGGGATGTTCGTTTTTATGGTTTTTCTTGGGTGGTTCACTTGTATTCATAAATTGAAGTTCATGTAGAACATGGGTAAACATAAAGAAATTATATTACATGTCATTAATGATATTAAAGTATTTTTAAAGATCTTATAATTAATTATATTAGATCCATGTGGATGAATCATTAGATAAGAATTAAATGATGATTATTTGGGTTAATTTGGGCAGTTTTTCGATCATAATGAACTTGTTTTATTTTATCACTTAGAAATGTGATCATAAGTTAGTTCCAGAACTTTAAATAGAACATAATACATATAAAATATTCTGGTTCAACCATAAAGATGGTTGTGTGACCAGATATGAAGGTAGAAATAGAAGAAGAAAACATGTCGTTCTTGAAGGTGATAAATTAACACCTCACGAACAACGTTCTCTTTAATAAAATTAAAGGAAGAGGGAAAAAGGGTTGGCTGAAATAATATCCCATTAGCATCATAAAATTAAATTATATGTATAATAATGGAGTTAAAATACAATTCATATGAAGATAGGAGGGGAGAGATCAAGAAACTAACTTGAACTTGAAAGGAAATTAAAGGAGAAGAGAGAGAGAAATTACCTCTTGACTCCTTCACTTGAGAACTTCCTTAAGGTCCTAAGCTTGTTATTTTGATGAGACCAGAAGATCTTGGACGTGGGGGAGGGGCTAGGGAAGGTGTTTGGGCAGAGTTTAGATAAGTCTTGGAGATTGAGAGGTGTGAGGAAATGAGGGTGTGAAGGGTGGCTTTTATAGTGGAGGGGAGAGAGGTTTCCTTAATATAAAATTCATTAGTTTATTATTTCCCCAAAAGACAAGGAATAGTGAGTCCTGAACGACCAATAATAGTAATTTTATAATTTAATTCTGAAAAAAGTGGGCTTACATTAGCATAACATCACACATGACCCTATAATTAGCTAATTTAGCTTATTTTGTAAATTACGGTATTTCACTATTCATAAAAAATTCAAGTATCTCAGAAAAATCCCAAAAATTTTCCCAAACCATTTTTTGATGAGTAGAATCCAAAAATGAAGTCCATTTTTCAAAATTAATTTTCTAAATATTATTAATTTAATATTTAATTAAAATCACAATTTACTTAAAAAAACAGTTTTTAAGATTAAAACTGATTTTATAGTGCTTTAAAAAATTACGTAGTGTATTATAAAAGTATCTAAAAACTATAAGACATTGATTAAATAATTTATGAATAAATTTTAGGAAAATAAATATTCTTTTAAACTAATTAATTAATTATAATTAATTATTTATGACTTACAAAATACCAAAACGTTTACTAAGGTCAAATTGTCACTTTCTAAGATATCTAAATTTTATTTTATTATTCATAGGTAATGTTACTATTATGTTGGATAATTTAATATTAATAAGGGTCATATTACTATTCATAAGGGTATGTTACTATTCCTATGGTTACGTTACTATTCACCAAAAATTATTTTTGTTTCATTAGACTCCAAAAATCATCTTGAACACAACCGTGTATGTTAGATTTTCAAAATTCCAAACATAGGAGTGACAAAATTATGTTTAGTGGTCACTTATGACTTAGTAGTTCATTATTTTGTGTTTTTATGACATAAATATAAGAAGGGAATTTTCCATTGAAAAACATTGGGTCATTACATAGTACTAGAGGAATAGGAACGAAAGCTGATCATGCTTTATGAGTTTTAGTGGAAGAGAACCCTCTAGTTCGGAGGCGAGCCAAACCCACAGGAAGATGAAGACTTTCTTGAGGCTGTGAATTGATTTTTTCTTCTATTTAAGACACTGAGAGATTAGATTGTAGTCCTATCATAAATCCTTCTTCTTGGCTTAGTAGGATAATGGTGGGGTTTATTTACCATGTCTTATGATAAAGCAACTCTTTCATGGATAGAGCTTAATATTATCTTCAGAGAGGAGTTCTCACTAGCCATGATAAGGGATGTGAGAGTCCTAGAGCTTCTTTAGCTACAGAAGGGAAACATGATAGTGGGTGAGTATTCATCAAGGTTTACCAACATTTATAGGTACTTGATGGATATAGTTCGAGATCAGTTTTTCAGGAATCAAAACTTTCCACATGGTCTATATAGAGTCATCCTTCAAATGTTATTACTTTATTATATCATACCTATTATGAGGTTCTAGAGTGAGCTTTGGCGGTCGAGAGTTTCTTAGTTGAGAAGATACAATCAGTGGTTTTCCGTAGTGGGAAAGCAGGAGTAGTGACCTTCGTATTAGGGAGCCGATGTTAGTATCATAGGACTAGAAATTGGATAGGATTCAGGAGGAGGACTTAGGATAGTGGATCTATAGTTCAATTCTCAAAGGATGGGTCCATTCATCCTAGAGATAGGCGATGCTACTCATGTGATGACAAGGGATATCTTGCCTGAGATTTTCCAACCTACCATACAACTAATAGAGAGACTGTGGACGGGCCACCAAGGTATATATTATAGTGGGAGATGGTAGGTTTGTAGGATGGGGAATATGGAAGAAAATTTAGGAGAGAAACAATAGGTGGTTGACTATTTGACATGTTACCACCACCACCAGGTGGTCCACGCTAGGCTTAGGGTGTTGGAGGATAGGGGAGGGGATAACTGCAGGTGGAAAAATCATATGACCTGGAGGCTCTATGAATGATTTGAGGTATGATCTATGTCTTTTTACCTTATCTTCAGTATTGATAGACACAGGTTCTAGTCATTCATTTCTTGGCACATATCATGTTTGAGACCTAGAGATTCTGGTTGAACCTTTGGCTTGACCCTTACTCTCAGAGACTACTACTGGAGAAAACTCAGTGATCATGTACTTATGAAAAAATTGTTACCTAACTATTAGAGGTGAGGGTTTTGGTTGTGATATCTTGGATCTATAATTAAGGACTTATGACTTCATTCATGGTATCAATTGGTTATCTAAAATTCATGTTCGGATTAACTGTTTTTGCTGAAGGTTGCAGTGTGTCTGCAGTGATGGAACAAGGTTCTCCTTTGTTGGTGAAAAAGAAAACCAGTTAGTGTGATATAGACTCATGCATAGAAGGGTGCAACTGATTACTAATCAGTTTCCTAAACCAACCCTTGGTGTAATGAATGTTGTGATTTTCTAGTTTCTTTCATTACTGGAGAAGTATGATGATGTATTCCTTGATGATGTTCCAGGTTTACCTCCCCATAAAAGGATAGACTTATGAATTAATCTACACCTGAGGAAGACACCAATATATTCTCCAACATATTAGATGGATAGAGCATAGCTTCATGAGATGAGGGTGTAGTTGGAGAACTTTTAGTGTAAGGGATTTGTGATGCCCAATGTTTTATCTTGGGCAGAACCAGTTTTGTTTTCCAAGAAGAAAGAAAAGAGCTTGAGGTTGTGCGTAGATTACCAGAAATTTAACCTAGTGACTATGAAGAACAAGTAACCACTATCAAGTATCTATGAACTCTTTGATTAGTTTATAGGGTTGCAATGGTTCTAAAAGGTTGATCTCCGATCAGACTATCACCAGATGTGAGTATGAGACAGGGATATACTAAAGACAACATTAAGATGTTGATACAGTTACTATGAGTACTTGATAATTCCCTTTGGAATGAAAAACGCCCCAGAATTGTTCATGAGACTCATAAACAAGATCTTCTATCTTTTCTTGAACCGGTTCATGGTAGTATTCATAAATGATATCTTTGTGTACTCGAAGTACAAGGATAAGCACACATGACACTTAAGGATAATTCTGGACGTACTCTGAGATTACTAGATTTTTTTGGAATTCTCTTGAAGTTCTAGTTTTTAATTCAAGTGGTCCACTTCTTGGGACATGTTATCTCACAAGATGGAGTGGAACTGGACCCGGTGAAGGTCGAGGAAGTTATAACTTGGGAGTCACCCAATTGTGCGACTGAGGTGAAAAGATTCACTGAGTTGGATAGATATTACCAAAGATTCATACCAAATTTCTCTATGATATCAGCTCCCATGACATCTTTGAATTGAAATGGGTATCCTTTCATGTGGTGAGAGAAGTTCCAACATGATTTTCAATAGTTAAGGTAGATTTTGATGAGCACTATGATCATGAGATTACTGGAGGAGGGTGTCGAGTACGTAGTGTTATGCAATGTGCTAAGAAAAAGGCTTGGTTTTGTCTTGATTTAGAGGTAATTAGTGAATTCTTATGGTTCACTCTAGTTGAGATAACAAGAGAAGAACTGTATGAACCATGATCTTGAGTTAGTAATGGTTGTCTTTTCTTTTATGATGTGACGACACTACCTGATGGGTGAGTGGTTTATCATCTACTCTAATCACAATATTCTCAAGTATATATTATATCAGAAGGATATTAACTTGAGATAGAGGTGATGGCTAGAGTTCCTCTAGGATTATGACTTCAAAATTTTCTATACTCCTGGGAAGTGGAACAAGGCAGGATATGATCATCATAAGAGATATTTTTCACAATTGATGAGTGATGAATTAGAGTAGTTGGTCTTGTTACAATTATCATTTATGGATGGTTATGGATTAGATTACCTACAACCAATGGTTTTCACCCCTTCACTCTTACATCGATTATGGGAGGCACAACTTGGAGATACCTACTGTGATACCCTATGTGATCATATATCCACATGGAATGATCTGGATGGATATTCAAAAGGTGGGTAGCACACCATTATTTTCAAAGGACACACAGTGGTACCGGTGATGTTGCGGGATGAGGTTCTAAGAGATTTTCACACATCCCCTTTGGAGGTATATCCAAGTGTGGAAAAGATGTACAAGGACTTCCAATACCAGTTTTATTGGAAAAGGATGAAGAAATGAGTTGTAGTGTTAGTCTCTCAAGGCCTTACCTATCAGCAAGTGAAATCTAAGAACCAAGATCCAATGAGTTTAACTCAACCCCTTGGGGTGTCATAATAAAAGTGGGATGAGATATCTTTCAACTTCATGTTGGGATTAACACATATGTCAAGGGGACAAGATCCCATCTGGGTTATCGTACACCATCTCACTAAGTTGGACCACTTATTAGCTATAAAAGAGAAATGTTCAATAGAGAGATTTGGACGACTCCATGTTCAAGAGGTAGTATAACTCCATGGAGTCCCATTAATTATTGTCTTTGATCATGATTCTCACTTTGTATAATAGTTTTGGAAGGGATTACAAGAGGCATTTGGGACCCAATTACACATGAGTACAACATTTTACTTCCAAAATGATGACCAGACTGAGAAAACCATTTAGGTTTTGTAGGACATGTTGTAAGCTTGTATGTTGGACTTTGGACATAGTTGGAAGGATCACTTACCACTGACATAATTTTCACACAACAATAGCTACAATTACACCATCGATATTGGACCATTAGAGATTTGTTATAGGTGACCCTACAGGTCACCACATTGCTGGACTGACCTAAGAGAGTAAACACTCATGTGCTTAGATTTGGTGTGAGATACAATAGAGAAGGTTCAGATTATCCAGGAGTGGATTATGACTATTTAAATACATCTAATGTCTTATGCTGACAGGTGATGGAGGCCTTTGGATTTCAAGGAAGGATACAATGTGTTCCTATGAGTTTCACCTCGACATGGATTGAAAATATTTGGATGGGATGATAAACTGTCTTTGAGATTCATTGGCCTTTCTAGATACTGTGTAGAGTAAGAGAGGTGGAATACCACTTAGCTATTCCTCCACCATTAAACTAGGTTCATAACGTCATCCATATGTTGCAACTGAAGAGGTATGTGCATAACCCATCACACATTATTGAATGGGGAGAGACGGACATTGAGGACGGAGATACCTTTGCTGAGTACCCAGTGGAGACCAAGGATCGACAGGAGTGTATCCTTCATGGGTGATTTATTCCTTTGGTGTATGTTTGAAAGTAGAAGAAGAATATCTAGGAGAGAAAATAAGAGTAAGAGGCTCAGATTCATGCTCATTTCCCTTATCTTTTTGAGAAGCCCTTGTTTTTTTTGAGACGTAAAGCCATATGGAGGGGTAATGAAATAACCTGTATTTTCCAGGTATTGTTTTTTAAATATTGTATAGATTATTCTAAAGACTAGGCATTGATAATACATTTGATTATGAGGCTTGGTGTGCCCAAAATAAATGTTTGAAATATATTCAATATATTAAATAGAAAGCACATGTGGGTTTCCTAAAAAAATGTAATAACATTTAAACAGGTTCCATATTTAGAAATATGAGGGTTACTGTTGAACTTATAATTCAAGGTTTTCCCTAGGAAGGAATTTACATTAGTCATCATGGTTTGTTTGTGGGAATGTTACCATGGGCGTAGAAATGAATAATATAATTGAATAAAATTATTTTATTTAATTTGGTTGAGGAATTGATTTTTAAGTCTTTAAATAAAATATTATGTCAGAATTCTAGGGTTAGTCACATAATCTTATAACCTTTGGTGGATCATTGGAGAGAACCTTAGAGAATCCTCTCAGGATAAGAATTTTAGATCAAATATCAACTAAATTGGATTTGAGAGATCTTGCCAATGATGATAATGACAGATCGTTATTCATCAATGATCAAATCTATTTGAGGTAGGGCATGCAATTTTAATTTTTTTATTCCCAGTTCTAAATTTCTATGAAGAAAATGAATCAATCAAAAATCGGATTGATTCACAGATCATGAGTATTGAGGTATGAGATTAATGGTGGGGTTTTGATGGGAGAATTATATTTTTGATTCTACTTATTCATTTCTTTTTATAATAATAATAGATCAAGATCAACATGAACATAAATCAAGGTCCATTCCTATGGATTGATTTTTTCTTTTCTACCTGCATTAATCATTCATCACATGTGTCATTTATTTGACCTATGTCTCAAAAAATATTGATTAAAAAATCCCTGCACATCCATTTTTTAGCAAAAAGTTCTGAAATCATAGATTCAGGATCATCATGAAATTATAAATGTGTGATGATGGATATGGAGTGATTCAGATGATGGATGATTCCTGATTTTGTGTTCTTCGCTGCAGAACAAATAATAATCAATAAATCCATTTTTCAAATGGAATAAACACCGAAATTAGTTTTTTGAGTGATGATGAGAATTTTCCAAGATGATTCTAGGATTATGGTATGATTAGAGTTGAATTGTTTGGTGACAACAGTGTAGACATGAGCTGGAGGAAGAAGAAGGGTTTTTGAAAAAAATAGATACACATGGAGTGTTACCCTTATCTAAATGAAATGCATTTCCCTTTGAATGAATCAATGTGTACCTAAATAAGTACACATACATGAGGTGGAGAACATGGGTTGTACACATGGTTTGTACTTTAATGCATGACTGTTATGGAACATGTACACGTGCTACGCTGTGTATTGGTACACAGGCATGTGTACATGGTCTGAATCTAGGTATTGGAACACGGCTGGAGTACAAAGATGGGATCCAATGTATATGTACACAACTTGTAACCCCTCCACACACCATGTACTCTTCTATATTACATAGACACGGTATGAATGACACAGGCTATTTGCACAGGCAGAACCCATTGTCAAGGGACGCAGTGTGTAACCCCTCTACACACTGTTTACTCTTTTATACATGGATTATATATCTTGTTATCTATATATTAGAAAAGTTTCATTAGGTATCATTCCCATTATCATTTCCTTTTAAGTTTGGTATGATTCATATCCTAGTCCTAAGACAATGATCCGCTCAGCGGGACTTCATGGATAAAGTTTTTGGACCCCCTGAGAGGCCTAGAGTGGGATCCTATATTCATCATCATTCCCTAGGAAGAGTTATGGGTATCAATGTGACCAATATTATTGGGTGATGATCCTCACCTTAATAGGTTAATCCAGATTGAGTGGTTGGTATTATATTATGGCCCTATCTATGATCCTCATCTATGAATCATATTCTCTTTAGATCTATCATCATATTCTTCCTCATGATGAGAACCAACAAGAAGTACCTCTTGGATATAAATCATCAGTGTTATCAGACTCCGGAGTGTGTTCTCCTGGATGAGTGATTTGTGGAATCTTTGAGTTGGAATCCTAGGGCTTGTATACTATGGTTGTGGATTACCTCTAGGCTGTGTATCTTTATTGAGTATATCTAGATATTCTTGGTATATGTATTATAGACATATACCTATGTATAGATGAATATATTTACTTTATTGTATGATTTGTGGTTTTGAGGTGTCCTAATGAGTATTTTTATACTCACCCATACACAGGAGTTTCCTGCATATGTTGTGTCTTGTACAGAAGATCTTCCTTTTGTTCGATTCTTAGGCGGACCAGTTTCAGACGAGGCTTAGTGAGACTAAATAGACTGAGGTGTATTCTTGTGGCTTTTAGATATTAGTCCCAATACCTTTAATATTAGGTTTGACTCTTATTACATATTTCTTTATGGTGGTGTTATATTTTTCCATTTTTACTTTATTTACTTCCTTTCATACTATGGTTGTGGGATATAGTTGTATTGCTGAATTGGTTGTTGAGTTGTTTTTAAATTTCATCATTTTGTGGGGTTGGATATGGGTGCGTGTGTATAGGTAGTTAGGAAATGTATCCCATGTTAGTGATATGATTACTCTGTGCTTTTCACTAGACCATGGTCTATTAGAAGTGGGATTGGGGAGTCACGGCGTAGGCCCCACTGGGATGGGTCAAGACAACACGAGTCATACAACCTCCTGTCATGTAGAAGATGGTACCGATAATACCATCTGATGAGGGGCACATGATGAGTGTGCTTCATGATTTTTAGCGATAGTAAACCCTCAGGTTTTGAGGTGAGCCTGACCCACAAGTGGATGAGTGCTGGAATGAGTTAGTGATGCGAGCCTTCTATCTATTCAGGACACTAGAAAATCAGATGTCGGTCCTGGTAGTGAGCCATCTTCATGGATCTATAATAAAATGGTGAGTTTTAGTAACCCAATCGCATGATGTGATGAATCTAGAATGGTCATAGTTTGAGTTTTTTTAGAGATTATTTTTCTCTAGTAATGATGAGGGTTGCTCACATCCAAGAGTTTCTACAACTTCATCCAGACAGTATGACTGTGGATGAGTCTTCATCGATGTTCACCAAACTCTCTTGGTACTCGTTGGATATAGTGTATAATTAGTTATTTTGATCTCAGAACTTTGAGGAAAAAATATAAAGAGATAAATTATTTATCATGATACCCTTATGCATTATTACCTATGCTTGGGTGCTGGAGCATACTTCGGTGTTGAGAGTTTCTTGGATGAAAAGAAGCAAATAGTTGGTGTGGATAGTGGGAACACAATAGAAAAGAATTTTTTAGTAGGTAACCAACATTAGACTTATGGAAATGGACATGTGTGAAATTTCAGGAGGTAATACCATGATATATGGTCTGTGGTTCAAGGATCCAAAGATAGATATAGTCATCCTAGAGGGAGGTGGTGATACTCTTGTGATGGCTAGGGAAATCTTGCATGAGATTGTCTGAGCTGACTTATGGTTGATAGGGAGGTAGTGGGTGTGCCAACTAGGCATAGGTAGTGGGAGGAGAAGGAAGTTCCATGGGGTGTAAGATGTGTTAGAGGAGCCATGTGTGATGCTAGAGTTGGTAGACATTATAACTTGTTGCCACCACCACCCCCGATGGTCCTTTCTAAGCTAAGAGAGCTAGGGAATAGTAGTGAGGGTATCCACAGGTGGTTGATGATTATGACCCATATGATATAGGAATTATGTGAGGTATGATCTATATATTTTATACCTTAGATGAAATACTAGAAGTCACATGTGTGAGTCATTATTTTAGTTCCACTTATCTAGATTGAGACTTGGAGATTCTGATTGAGCCTTTGGTTAGACCCTTACAATTGGAGATTCCTACTCGAGGTGACTCGGTGATCGCAGACTTCTACTAATGGTGTTACCTGACTCTTGGATTCAAGAGTTTCATTTGGGATTCTTTTTGTATCAATGATGAGTTTTTATGATATCATATTAGGTATGGACTGGTTATCCACAATTCATTCCTATATAGACTATTTTAGGTAAAGGATGTGGTGTGTCCACAGTGATGGGATGAGGTTTTTCTTTGTGTGTGAAAATAAAACCCAAGAAAATCAGTATGGACTTCTATATAGGAGGGTGCACCAGATTACACACTAGTTAGATAGCATGGCCCTTGGTGCAGTGGATTCTATGAGACTTCAGTTTCCTATAGTGGTGGTGGAGTATGAGGACATATTTCCTGTGGAAGTTACCGACATAACTTACCACTGAGAGATAGATTTATGAATTGACCTACACATTGGGATAACACTGATATCTTCACTAGTATATTATATGTCTCCCACAAAGTTTTGTGAGATGAGGGTTCAATTTGAGGACTTGCAGAGGAAGGTCTTCATCAGACCTAATGTTTCTCCCTAGGCATCCCTAGTTTTGTTTTCCATGAAGGAAAATGGGTGATTGAAGTCATGTGTGGACTAATATATCAAAAAATAGGTGACTTTAAAGAAAAATTATCCACTTTTGAGGATTGATGACCTATTTGATTAGTTGAGAGGGGAACGATGGTTCTTAATGATTGACCTCAAATTTCTATCACTAGTTACGAGTATGGGAAGAGGATATACCAAATATGGATTATGATTCTTCTAAAGACACTATGAGTACTTGGTGATGCCCTTTAGTGTGGATAACACACCAACAATGTTCATAGGGATCATGAAACAAATATTTCATCTTTTCTTATACTGGTTTTTGGTAGTATTTATTGATGATATCCTATTATACTTAGAGTCTAAGTAGGATCACATGATACAATTGAGGATGGTTCTGGATGTAATCTAAGAGAACTATTTTATCAGTAAAATCTCAAAGTGTTAGTTTTGGATTTATGAGATCCTCTTTTTAAGACATTTTATCTCAGTAGATGGTGTGACAGTTGATCTGACAAAGGTCAAGGCAGTGTTAGTTTTGGAGCCACCCAAGATCATGTAAGAGGTAGGGAGGTTCCTTAGGTTGGTAAGATACTATTGAAGATTTGTACATGATTTTTCTAAGATATTAGCTCTCTTGATATCGTTGACCTAAAAGGAGAAACCTTTTTGTGGATAGAGATGTGCCGGTATGCTATCTATGAGTTGAGGCATAGAATTATGAGAACTCTCATATTTAGATTTCTAGAGGAGGGTGTTGATTATGAAGTGTTCTACAATGCATTAGGGACTGGGTTTGGTTGTGTTCCGATGTAGAAGCAGGTGGTGGTTTCCTATGGTTGACATCAGCTGAGACCACATGAGTAAAATTATGTGACCCATGATCTAGTGTTTTTAGCACCAGTCTTCACATTAAATATGAAATAACAATACCTAATGGGTGTGTGATTTATTATATATTATGACCATAAGAGTCTCAAGTATATATTCTCTCAGAAGGATATTAACTTGAGATAGATGCAAGGGATAGAGTTCCTCCAAGATTATGACTTTATGATTTATATACTCTTTGGAAGGCGAACATGGTAGTAAATGCCATCAATATGAGATCTTGTTTGCAGTTATTAAGTGAGGTATCAGATTATTTGGTCTAATTGTGGTTATCATTTGTCGATGGGGATAGATCAACTTACCTCTAGTCAATGGTTTTTAACCCTCTATTTTTATAACAAGTCAGGGAGGCAAAACTTGTGGATACAGACTATGAGACCCTACATACTCAGATATCCACTAGACCTGATTCTAATGTATTTTATGAAGGTGGGTAGAATTTTTTTCTTTCTAGAGGAAGGATGATGGTAACAACGATGTTACAAGAGGCTGTTTAGAGGGTTTTTCATAAATATTTCTTGGCAGTATATCCAAATGTGGTGAATATGTAATAGAACCTCTGAAATCAATTTTGATGGCCAAGGAAGAAGAAGGAAATTGTAGTGTTTATCTACTAATACCTTACTTGTCAATAAGTTAAGACTGAGTAACATGTTCTAGTGGGTTTTGATAAACCCCTTAAGGTTCTAATGATAATTCAGATGAGATATCCATGTACTTTGTGTTGGGGTTACCACATATGTACATGGGACACAATTCTATCTGGGTGATCATAGACTATCTCACCAAATAACCCAATTCCTAGCTATTTGAGAGAAAAGTTCAACATAGAGATTTTGATGTGTCTTTGTGTAGGATATAATTATAATCCATGGATTTACCTCAATGATATTTTTTTACAATGATGATCACTTCACATATTGGTTATGGAATGGATTTTATGATTCCTTTAGAGCTTAGTTGTGTTTGAGGATGGATTTACACCCCCAGACTGACAGAATGATTAAGCAGATCATTCAGGTCTTGGAGAACATACTTAAAGATTATATCTTAGAGGTTGGCCTTATTTGGGAGGATGAGCTAACATTTATGGAGTTTTATTACAAAAATAGCTACCATTCCTCCATTGGTATTACCCCATTCAAGGCCTTGTATGGGTGACCCTACAGGTCACCACTTTGTTGGATCATCCCATGACAGTTAGTACTTATGGGACCAAAGTTGGTGAGATCCTCTACATAGAAGGCGAATATCACCTAGCAGTGGAAGTGGAATGCATAGATCCTCAAAAGTCCTATACAGATTATAAATGGAGGCCTTTGGAGTTCAGGAAGGGAGAGAATGTTCTCTCGAGGGTCCCACCTCAACGTAGATTATGAGGATTTGGCTGGGGAGGAAATATATCTCTCAAGTTCATTGGATATTTCAAGATACTATGTATAATTGCAGTGGTGGATTACCACATAAAAATAATTTCATGTTATCTACTGGGGAGAAATGGACATAGAGGATGGGGCTAAATTTGATGAGTTCATGGTAGATATTGAGGATTGGCATGAGAGGATCCTTTATGGGTGAGTGATTCCTTTAGTATGTGTCTGTTGGCATCACAATATTCTTCAAGAGAGAACATTAGAGTGGGAGACATAGATGCATGCTCAGTACCCAAATCTCTTTGTGTAGGATTTTGTTTTGGATTTCCAGGACATAATCCACTTGGTGAGGAAAATTTAATGACTATAATTTTTCCATTTAATTCTATAGAATATTACGTAGATTATTTTTTGGAGCTATGTACTAAGATGACTTGATATTCTGAGTCCTGGTGTGCCTAAAATTAATTTTTTTAAATATATTAAATATATTAAATATCACTATTTCAAAGTTTTCTTCAAAAATTGGAATAACTCCTAAATAGAGGATATGATAAAAATTCAGGGACATTTTCTGAGTTTAGATCATGTGTTTTAACTTAGGTACAACATAACCTTAGAGCGCATCAAGTTTTTGGGTTGGGCGCATTCGTGGGTGAGAATTTAACTGAATTAATTGATTAAATTAGTTAAATTAATTAATATTCCATGACATGATTTTTCCTATAAATATAAGGTTATGCTATAATTTAAGTGTTAATCACATAACCCCATATCCATTATAGATATCATTGGAGGAACATTCTTAGAAAATAGAATTGGATCATGGATCATCAATCCGTGTTCCACGAGATTCAAGGATGTCACTAGAAACAATGACATAAAATTGTTCCTCATTAGAGATTGATCCAATTTAAGGTAAGATATTTGTGTTATGCAAATTTATCTCCATATTATTATCCTATGATGAACAAAAATCAATATATCAATGGATTGATTCAATAATAGGTCATATTGTGGGTATGTTTTTATTTTTATAGGTATTATTGGGAGAAATGTTTATTTTATTATGGATATTAATTCATCATTCCAACAAAAACAGATCATGACTAACCCAAACATGGACAAGGATCATTCCACTTTTGAAATATTCTTGGTTTTCTCCCAGAGTTCAATGTGTGTTTGTCAATGACATTTCATTTTATTGGTGGTTTGAAAAATACAAAATAATCAATTATTACTCACCTGTTTCTTGGCACATAAAATTAATATAAAAAATTCAGGTTTAGATTGATGACATGATCAAGCTGTGACAATGATAATGATATATTGAGTATGAATTTGAGACCCTCAATTTTACTGGGGTGTGAAATGGCGATGTGAACCAATATTGAACGTTTTCAAGTGTGTTTTGGTGGCCAAATTTCAAAGAGGGATGTTGATGAAATTTGTCCAAACATGATCCATTTTACGGGATGATTTGTGGATAGATCGAATGCTGGGGAAGTATATGGAAACACATGAGGAGGATCCATGATCTTATGAAAATTTTAGGTTATATGACATATCATCTTAGATCACACAACGTGTGGGACCCCCTGTGTGGAACTAGGGTTTCTCTAGAGAAAAAAGTACCAAATTCCATGTGACATGTGTCACACAACATGTTACCCTTACCTAGAGACTCGGTGTGTACCTCAGTGAGTATGAAGACAAAGCCACGAATGCATGAGTTTAGACATGTTTTGTAATTGGACACATATATAGGAATGGTCTATGATACACTGGTATACCTAATACCAAATGGAAATTCCATGTATTACTAATACACATCGTGTAGTCCCTCAAAGATGTCTTGGATCCCTTGTCCTCTTTAGGTTGGGAAACTTTTTTAAGGGTATTTTCCCTTGATCCTTTCCCTGAGGCTTGTTTTGGAATTGCATCCAATGAATAATATGGTGATCCCATCTAAGGAACTTCAATATTGGATAGAGTTTTGTAATCCTTTCATGAGGCCTGATGTGAGATCGTATATCATAATTTTCCTAGGTGGAGTTCTTGGTATCGCCACAACCAACACTACACGAGCATCGACCCCCTAATTAGTGGGTTAATATAGATTGAGTTGTTGATATACCCCATAGACCTTGGAACTATCCCCTTCCCATGTATCATTATATTCAAAATTATAGTGTGTACTAATGGTGATACTCGATGGTAAATAAATCTCAGATGAATGCCATTCGTGCTATTTAAATCATGGAGTGTGTTCTCCCAGACAAGTGCTATGTGGAACCTTCAAGGGGGAATCCTAGGATGGTATTATGGTTGTGAATTTACCTTATCACTGTGTCTATTTTTTATGTATATCTAGATATTCATGGAATATGTGCTTTTGAAATATACCTATGATTATTTTTCTATTATTCTTGATGATATATGCTTAGTGATTTTAGGATTTCCTACTAGGTATTGTTATACTCACCCATTCATGGGATTTTCCCACATGCGTCATGTCTTATATAGATGATCGACCTTTTGACAGTGTCCTTAAGGGACCAAGACCAGGTGGATCTTAGAGAGATAGAAAGACTGAGGTGCGTTCTTGAGGTTACTTGGACCACTGTCTTCACCCACTTTATATGTTGGAATTTTTTTCTATTCCATTATGGTGGGATTGTATTTGGACCTTTTTCATTCCACTACTTGTTTTTGTACTATATTGGATGGTTTTTAAGATGTATGCATTCATGGTTATCAATTGTTTACATTTCAACATTTTATGGGCTCAGAGATGTGTGTGCGCATACATGTACATTAGTATAAGGCTACCATGTGTGTGATATGCATACTCGGTGTTGGTCTCCAAACCCTGACCTATTGGAGGTGGGCTTGGGGTAGTCACAGAATGGGCCTTGTTGGGATGGGTCATGATAGAATATGAAACGGAACATTAAGTATTAAAATAATAATAACATTGTCGTAATCAAATGGGTAGTGTATACACGTTATAAAATAAAATATTTTCATAATATAATGTATATATCAAATAAGTAAAATTGAGACATAAAAAACACTTACCTTGGAATATTTCTTGTTCAGAAACAAAATTTAACATCCTTTATAATAAACTAAGACTCATTAGTATTAATTTTCAGAATATTTTATTAATAATTTATTTATTATTTATATTTTTAAAGTAATCATTATCATTTTCCATTCATTTATTAACTTATATTCATTTTCATTGGTCATTTTCAGATTAATCAATTCATAGTCTCAAAACTGTTTTTGTGTGATTGAATCAGTTAATGTTCATTGTAAAAATGTCCCCATAATATCCATAAGATTTAATTTACATATTTCCTAAAATTACATAATTTATGGTGTTTAATTTATTATGAAATAGTCACCATTCAAATAATCACCCTTGATGAGCTTGTTTTTTACGGTTAAAAATGACGATGTTTGCTCACTTTAAATTTCAATGATAAAATATATATTTTAAATTTTTAGAATCATAAAAATGGAATAAAATTTATATTAATATCATATTCAATTATGAAATCAATTTTAAATAATTTTCATGAAATACATATGTTTAGAAATTATCATGTTCACATTGGAATCCTAAAATTACTACTGTTAGCATTGTATTTTTTAAAGGAAGAAAAAACAATTAAATGTTTTTTTTATAAAAATAATTATATTATAATAAATATAATATTATGAGGTCACCTTTAAAAGTAACATTTTTTTATTAAAAATATTTATAGAACAATTCAAACAAAAAGATCTCATTTTTTAAAAACCTGCATTTTGATGTAATAATGACATAAGGAATGGGGCTGATGAAATAAAATTGGTAATATAATATTAATAATAGTTAATAATAATAATAACAACATGAAAATTAAATCATATCAATATATTAATTTTATTTTTCATGGAGTATATAGAAAAATAATCCCATATAATAAATGAAAAATAATAATTAAGAAAACCGTTATTTTCGCAGTAATGGTTATGAAGAGGGTTCAATGTGAGGGAATTAGTATACACTCATAATTTTTTTTAAATATATGATAATAAAATAAATATTTAAAAATTATAGAAAATTATTTTTTAAGGATATCATGATAAAATAATCTAAAAATAAATCGATAGATTTAGGATTAATAATCCTTACTTTTTTCTTGAGTTTCCTTATTTTGATTGGGTCTAACAACTTTGGTGGAAAATATTTTGTCAAGACTAGGTGTATAAAGATGTGGATAATTATTGTTATAAATTTATTATGGAATATATTTGTTAATGTAAATAATTTTGAGGGTGGAGAGGAAGGGGTGAATGTGGGGTGCTTATATAGTCCAAGGGGAGGGGTATTTTGAATAAAGTATTTGATTATTTTAATATTTAGTAAAACTAATTTTTGGTTAGAATTATATAAAATGGATCAGTTGAAAAATATAAAATAAATAAAATTTATTTTACTTTGAAATTATGAAAAGACCAAACTATACTGTCGTACTACTTAAATAAATGTGAAGAATCTAGAAATAAGTTTACAAGGATAAAATGTATTTTTTCCAAAATTTCAAATATAAATAAATTTCTAAAAATTAATATTTTAAAATGAAAATTTTTATTCCTAAACACACATTCAATAAAAATAGTTTCATAACCTTTTATATTATATTTATTAATTTATTATGTGATAAAGCACAATATTTTTATAAATAAAGGAATTTTCAAATTCAACAAAAAAATAAACTTTTTTATAAAATTCTAAAAAATTACCCTAAGTTTTTTTACTTGATTATTACCAAAATGAATTCGTTTTAAAAAAAAAACTAATTTCTTAAATTTATAAATATAATTTGTAAATAAAATCATGTAATACATTGAAGAATGATTCATCGAAAATAAAGTTTATTTATTTTTTAATAAGTTGTTACATTTATTTTTTATTACGGATTAATTATTGCATGATTTATAATTAATTATTTAAACATGTAAAATATTTAAATTTAATTAAATTATTATTCTAATAAGGTGTAATTATAATATAAATACATTATTTAGAAAATAGTTTTAATGTAGCAACCTTTATATTTCATTGTTATAATGACATGTAATTAAACATTTTTATTTTTCTAAAAAATACATTATCATAACTCAATAAACTTTTTAAGATATTATAAACTCTAGATTAAATTTCCTAAATAAAAATAAAACATTTTTTACTTTCTTTATGAAACATTTTAGTTATCATTCTATAAGGTACTTTTTTTGGAGTAGTAAAACATGTACACAAAATATGATAAATACCCTTTAGAAATATAATATGATATAAAGTAATTGAAATAAATGAAAATGATTTTCTTTATTGTAAAATAAAATTTAAATATTAGCTCATTATGACTCAATTATTTTTAAAATAAAATTATTTATAATGTTTTTATTAAATAAAACAATATATGTAAAAAAATTTAAAATATACTAAAAGTGATATAAGACTATATAAAAAGTATAGAAGTTGGAAAGAGGAAAATATGCAAGATAGTGGTAAGTGATTAACCTTTGTCTCCCTTCAGTCATGGGTATGATCCCTATGCCCTTTCCATACACAATGGGTTATTAACCGGTCTACAAGATTCCCTTTTGAATAAATTTCAATTACACTTTAAAAATATATAAACAAACAACATATGTGATAAATATATGTATAAATATTTGGTTTAATAAAATGAAAGAAATTAATTTAGAATTTAAATTTATATTTATAAAATAATATTTATAAAAATATTTTTTTAGAAATATAGGATTTTACATAGAAAAATTTAAATATCGATGTGGAGGAATAAGAAAAAAGGGATAATAACTAAAAATAGTACCTAGTGTGGGCGATCCATTATTACCAAGGAAGACCATGTATTAGTGATATCAATCTTAACATGATTATGGTTTTATCTTTTTTTGAATCCTTATATTTTCTTTAAAATGTCTAAGGTTTTTTTGATTCATACAATATGTTGTATTAGTTCAACAATTCCTTATTTTAATGACAAATATCATGCATACTCTATTACTAATTGGTTGTGGAGTGAATGATATAACTTCATAATTGTTGATCTTACTTAAAATTTATCTAAGAAAAATATTCTATCATGAGATTAGACATTCTAATAATAGAAGAAGTTTTCTATCATTATAAGGATCCTGATTTCATTATAAGATTAATGTTTTGAAGGATGTTACAACCATAAGAAAAACTCATTGATAATCATAAGAAGTTTTAATACCATTAGGATATTATTTCTACCATATGAAGGACTATACAACCATCATAAAGACTATTATACCATAAGAAGATGTTATTATACCATTTTAAGAATATTTCAACCATCATAGGAAGTCTTCTACCATAAGAAGAAACCTTGCTACTATTAGAGTAATTATAATAATGTTATAATAAACCTTGTTACTATTATAGTAGGCTTTCTACCATCAAAAGAAAGCCTATACCTCCAAAAGTAACTAACTACCGTCAATTGATTTCTAATTTAGTCGAGTGACTCGTTCTACCACTATAAAGGTTCGGCTACCATCAAGTCAGATCTATTTTTTTAGGTGAGCTCTGTAACACTGAAGAACATTTCTTAAACATGAAGTCCTACTACAATTGATACATTTGTTACCATGAGAAGGTTAATGCATATGTAACTATCTGAAATAAAATAAAATTAAATAAAATAACTAGTTTTTGGTATTTAATAAAAGTCATAAATTCAGTGATTATGGGGATTTAAGAATGATTATTCTTAAACAACTACTCACAATAATTGAATAAAAAGCAGAATTTTCCTAGATTGTGTGCATGTTTTGAGTATTTACTTGATAACTGTCCTATAATATATTATTAGAGTGTCCAAAAAGGATATGAATTTGAGGAATGTAATGTGTATAAGGTTACGGGAAATCATGACTCTTGGATACTTTCTCTGATGGATAGTGGAAAAAAAGTGTCATCTTTAGAGATTTCCACAACACACTATTTTTCATGGGAAAATTGATCCTCCACCAATACTATATAAAAATGGTGCAAATTAACTTTAAGGATATATTTAAATATAATATAATAGAATAAGTATATTATTACAAACAATAACTTCTTTATCAAGAAATGGAACTTCATAATCAAATTCATATTCTTTCTTTATTATTCTCGGTTTTTATTTACTTTCATGTTATTTTTGAATTACTAGTTTATATTTTGAGAAAAATCCTATGCACTGTATTTGAGAGTAATCAGATACCATATTCTCAATTATTTTACATTTTCATGCCCTGGATAATAGTGGAAGAGGCTATTTTTAGCCCGAACTATATTTTGGGTAGTTGTACTTGTAAAATCAGATCCTTGTTGTGGATCATGTTTCTTAAGATTTAATAAATGTTCTTGGAAGAAGATGACTATAAATTGAAGAGGATTATATATTAGATTAAGATTTAACCTCCTGCATTTTTGTGTTCGTGTTATATAGTTTTTTCTTGCCTTGATTTTAAAAAATACAGGACCTTTTCAAAATACTTTTGAAAAAATATATTTTTTATATTTAACATTAATGAGTGTTTTATATATTGTGTTTGATGTTATTATATTTTTTTCAAATGTTAAAATTATTTTAAAACTATTTTAACTAGGTTATGACTAATCCTTTTATAAACTTTTCAAAAATATAAAATTATATATTTCTACTATTTTAGTTGACTAGACTATTATCTAAATTGGGTATTTTATTTTAAACTATTTATGAGTATAAACTTTTATTGAAATCTAAAATGAAAACCCTCTTGAGATATACACTAGGACCAATATTTGGAATTATGACCGATTATCTCTTTATTATTTTTTTTATCTATCTTTAACAATGTTAAAGTTTTAAATAATAAGTATATATTTCTATTTTTGAAAATTTATATCTTTATGGATAATACCACACTCAAGGGAACTCCTAACAAAAAAACATCATTTTTTAATGTCACTAGTTATGATCAATGTAATATTAAAATGAAAATACATCTTAAAAGTATAATATTTTATATTTTTACTAACATTGAGGATAAATTTGAAAAACGAAAAGATTCCTGAACTGACTAGATTGATGCGATTAAGGATGCCTATGATTGTAATTGTAAAGTAATATATTATTTATACTATCCACTATGAGAAGTTTAATTTAATAGAATATGGTAATTTTCTATAAATTTTTCAATTTAGAACACCTTATTTATTTCTCATGAACTATAATATAATGTCAAATAAATTATTTTAAATACATATGATATTGTCTATGATACATTTAAGATGAATCATGATGAGTCTATTTATGATATGTAAATCAGTTTCAATGATATTATAAACATGATGCAGTCACTAGGGAGAACTATTTATCACAATTCTCTTGTATTGAGGATTCTAATATGCTTACCTAATAGATAGAGAGTAGCCTCCATATCTATTCATGAATCATGTGATGTGAGAAATCCACCAATAAAAGAGATTTGAGGACAACTAATGGTATATGAGGAAGACATTTAAGTTAATGATGTAGATCCTAAAACCAAAAACTTAATTTAATTCAAATTATCTCAGTAAAAAACTAATGATGTATTGAAATAAGTGAGCACTTGTGGAAGTGATGAATAATCTTATAGTGATGTGGAAATAACCCATCTAGAAAGAAGATAAAATAAAACTTTCAAGGAAAAATGTTCTCTAGGAAATAAAATTTCAATCTACTGTATGTTATAAAAGGAAACTATAATAAAGATAATAACTTTGGTGAAGTTACTAGTTATGAGTATAAGTGAAAAGGACATGTTAAATAAATTTTTACAGAATTAAAGTATAAAAATAATTATGATTATTGAGGAAATAATACTAATAAATCCATGAAGTCAACAATGAGTGATTTAGAGAATAGTTCAAGTGATTTAGGCTCATCCAGAGATGATTCTCATGATAATGAAAATATGCAGTTGATGGGAATTACACATTAGGTAACAAGTATTATTTCCATATTCTTTGAAAATGAAATTCATAATGAAAATGATATTTAAAATTATGATATATATGAATAATGTAATATTCTAGAAGAAACCTTTAATTTTCTAATGTATAAATATAAAAATTTAAAGAAACAACATGCTTTATATGCTAATGTTAACTATGATCTTGCTATTGAAAAGGAGAAAAAAAATTCTTCTTAAGGAAAATAATGGATTACCATTAGTAAATGTGAAATTAAAGAAATATATTGAAATTTTTATGGTAATAACTAAAACTCTCAACAAAATTTTGGAAAGTCATGTTTTACATAAAAAAATAGCTGGTTTTGGTTATCATCTTATATATAAATGAAAATAAATTAAAAATATTTTATTCATATTTTAAGTGGTATAAATAAATCTATAGAAATTAATATAGCCATAATAACTAAATTTGCATTGATAAAGTTTGAACCAAAAAGGTATTATTTTTTTGATTCATTCAAATATATTAAGAAATATATTAACTAGATATGAATATTTAAAGCCTCAATTTCTAAAATTTCCAAACCCAAACAGATATACTAAAAATATTTTGTATTTGATTGATTATAGGAAAACCGCATGAAAAGTTTCTATAAGAAGTTCTGATATTTGTACAGTGGGTGTTCTTGACATATGAAATGAGATTTCTCAATCATCCAAAGATTAACTAGAGTGGATGGTGTCAATGTAACATTTGATAACAATTCCAAAGGAAAAATTATTATCTTTGGTAAAGTTTGTAATTCTAAAACCTATTTAATTTCCAAAGTTATATTTTTTTATGAATTAAAATATAATATATTAGAATATCTCAACCATGTGATCAAGGTATTTATGTAATATTTTATAATAATGCCTGAAATATTTATGATTTTATTTTTAATTTAGTAATAACCTCTTTAAGGAATGATAATGTTTATGTTTTTGATTTAAATTTATTATTTTCTCAAAATTATTCTTTCTTAAATGGATCTTGTCATAGATATTTGTTTTAGAATAAGATATTAGGTCAATTTAATATATAATGACATACAAGAAAAATAAAAAATGTCTTAATCAAGTACCTACCTAACATATATTAACCAAAACACAAAGTGTGAAATCCTTGTAAAAAGGGAAAGCAACATTAAATTTATTTTAGACCAAATAAAAGGGTATCCACCTCTCATATTCTAGAATTAGTTGAAATGTAATTTCTCAGACCATCTAGAATTTTGAGTTTAGTTGTAAAAATTCATGATTATGTAATTATTTATTATTATTCAAGTTTTATATGGTTATATTTACCAGCTCACAAAATTGAGTCTTGTAGTTGTTTTTCAAAGTTTAAAAAATATTTTGAAAAACTTAGTGAACTTACCATTAAGTTTGTGAGAAGTGATCATGGCTGTGAGTTTTAAAATCATGATTTTGAATTCTTATTCTCACAAAATGGTCAATATCATAACAACTTTTCTCCTCAAACACCTCAATAGAATGGAGTTTTCATAATAAGAAATAGGCCTCTTCAAGAAATAGTCTAGACCCTTCTTATTGAATATAACCTATTAGTCTATTTTTTTCCTAAAGATATAAATAAATATTTTTATGTAATTAAAACAGTCTTAGTATGACCTTTCTTAAATAAGACTCCATATGAAATAATGGAATGGTAGAAAAACAAAGGTAAATTACTATAATGTTTTTGGATGTAAAGTTTACACTCGATATAAATAATAACATGGATAAGTTTTCATCCAAGAGCGAAGAGGGAATTTCCATTGGTTATTCTACATCTATTAAAGCATATACAGTATATAATAAAAGAACAATAGTGAAAAATATGTTCATGCCATATTTTATTAAAGAAATGAAAATTAATATAAAGTTTCTTGAAAAGTCATGGAGAATGATATGCCTCATTTAAATATCAATGAAACTACTAAGAACAATAATATTTCTAGTGAATTACCTGGAAAATATCCCAATAAATACTATTTATATGAACTAGACCCTAAAAAAAACCTAAAATAAAATAGTACCGCCATACCCAGAGCCATTATAAACTATATATAAAATCATTTGGATGCTATTTTTGGTGATCTAGGAAAGGGAAATCAAAATTGAGTATCACATAGAAAGCTGGTTGAACATCAAGATTTTTTATCACAAATTGAACCCGAGAACATTAATGAATAAATCAGTTATGATCATTTGATGATGGAAATAAATACATAAAGAACTAAATTTTTTTGGAATGAATAGTTCATAGAAACTAGATGGGAGACCATAGGATTATTTGATTATTAGAACTAGATGGTTATATAGGAACAAGCATGATGAATAATGAAATATTATTATAACTAAGGATAGATTATTTCTATAAGGATATATTCAATTAGACTATATTGATTATGAGGAAACATCTTCCACTACAACTAGATTTGAATTTATTTGGATACTTCTTTCTTATGCAGTATAACTAAATTATAAATTATATAAAATGTATATCAATAGTGTTTCTATTATTGGTTATAACATTGAGGATTTTTCGTTGAAAAAATTATTTTATTTTAAAATCCTAATTTCCCAAATCATGTTTTTAAATTTTAAAAAATAACTTTATGGTTTAAAACATGCACTTATATCTTGGTATTATAGGATCAAAAATTTTCTTATTTCAAATGGTTTTACAGAAGGTGTTTTAGACCCCACATTATTTATCATAATAAATTCAATTTTTTTGAGTACAAAAATATATGTTGATGATATTATATTTTGTTCTTCAAGAAATTCTTAGTGTACTATATTTTCAAGACTAATGAAAAATGAATTTGATATGAGTTTGATGTGTGACCTAAAATTCTGTCTTAGTTTTAATATGATTAAAAATAAAGACGGGATTATCTTAAACCAAGTAAGTACACTAAAATTATTTTGAAGTGTTTTAGAATGTATATCTTAGAATAATGTGATAATACAATGATTTCAAACTATAAATTGGATCTTGATGAAATTGGGGAACTAGTTGACCAATCCATTAACATAGGTATGATTGGGGATTTGTATTACTTAACGTCTTTCTAACTGAACATTATGTTTAGTGTTTTTATGTGGACTCATTTTGAAGTAAATCCCATAGAATATCATTTGATTTATATTAAATGAAAATTTAAATACCTCAAAATTACAACAAACATAATACTATTCTACTATAGGGTAAAATAATTTCGTTTAATTAGCTATTATAATACTAACTTTGGTGGTTGTGATTTAGATAGAAAAATAACCTCTATAACATGTCACTTTTTTGTAAAATATCTAGTGTCATGGTGTATTTAAAAATAGAATTTGTTTTCACTAAACATTTTTAAGGTTGAGCAAATAGGAGAATATAATTGTTTTGCATAGATTATATTGATAAAATACACATTTCTTGAATCTGGATATCAGTTTATACATGTCCCTATAAACTATAAAAATACAAGTGCTATTAACATTTCATATAATCCTTTATCTCATTCAAGGAAAAATCACATTGATATATGACATTAATTTTTGAGAGATCATTTTTAAAAGGGTGATATATCTCTTGAATTCATTAGCACTGAACATTATCTTATTGAAAATTTTATAATCTTTTAAATATTTAGATATTTATCTATATGAATCATTATCATGGTATAATAATTTCTTCTTAATATTCTATTTCCCCAATTCTTTTGAATCTAGTAATTTTATGTTTTGAGTTATGTGCTATAGTTATATCGCTACCATGTGTTTTTTCTACTATTATGTGCTACCAATGGTTAGTCACAATCGAGTTCTATAACTCAGGTTTTATATATGATTCATGACCCTATAAGAGATTTTAATGAGGATATAGTCAATCAGTCGAGTTGCATAATTACATCCTGTCGACTGTTGTAGTAGTTTCCCAAAAGGAAATTGATGTATAATGGTTAGAAACTAGTAAGTCACAATTATTAAAAGTAGTTCTAAAGATACATAACATGGTTCTATATGAATTATAGAATATTATACCCTACACTTGTTTGAAATTTCTATTTTTATACCAAATTTTGATTTTAGAGAAAATATGATTTTTATTAATACTTGGTTGGAGTGTAAGAGCTAGTTTTCTCATTAAGTAGTGGAAAAAATACTTAAGATTTCCTTATGAACTATTCTATGAAGACTACTAAGGTTTTTATCCCATAAACCATGTATATTTTTCTTTTTGTATCTATTATAGAGATTACTGGGGATTCAAATGCAAGAAGACCAGTTACTAATGAAATTGATGGAGTGTGTAGGCTCCTGTTCACGTTCATTCTGCATATGTTATGTCCTAGAAAAACAGATTTTAGTATTTTTACGTATCAAGATATTTGATTTTTATACTTCATTATAAAATAAAATAAGGTAAATTTGTATGAATATATTATGGTTGATATGATAGATATGTGTAAGCTCGATTCTAAGTTGAACTACTTAAATTATCCTAAGATGATATCCACCATTTTGGAATCTAGAGGATTGGTTCCTCAAAGAGAAGAGAGGATTCCTTAGTGAAGTTTATTATTTATAAACCAATATAACTATTGGTGGATGAAAGTAAATTGGAATCCCTTGATAATGAAATGGGTTGAAAAAATGAAAGGATTTATGAAAGTTTCAATCCTATGAAGAACCCCAATATACATAAGGATTTGGTGAATTATTTTTTAGAACTAGATGGCATTATTACATATTGTTCAGATGAAAAAGTATATAAATTTAGTATTAAATTTGAGGATGGTTAAATAGTTATTTCAATGGAATTTGGGAGTGGACCTGATACTATTAGGAGTTAGAATGTCTCTTTTGGACCTCTTAATTCTTCTATTTCTTTAACTTATCAGAAAATACTGTTAGATGATGATGAGTTATCAAACATTGATGTTTTTAATACTAATCAGTTTGAGGGATCTGATTTTTAAATTAAATAATATTTTATTGTGATAGCAGATGATTCTCTATATTATATTGATAAAGAATATGAGGATTGAAGGACTAATTCATTCCATACTTTCATTGTATCTAGAAATATTATAAATTGATTTGGACCTTATAGTCATGGGAAGATCCCACCTATTACTATTGTCCTTACAATAAAACAACACTAAAATCAATTAAATATTAATAAAAATATATATTTATAAATTACTATACACACACACATAATAATTATGTTAGTGGATTCATAGTAAAATATACTCTTCTAGAATGATACATGGGTTTGAAACCCAACAAGATTTGTTTATTTTTTCTCCATAGCCATGGGTGGTTTCACATAATGATAGGTTAGTGCTATATCCATGGGCTTTTAACCACGTCTATGTAGTTTATACAAAGATATATCCATAGACCATGACTGTGGTTATATCCTTTAGGGTTATATCCATGCCAATTGTAAGATAGTGGGTTTTTGAGGTATATATACTTTTTTTTCAGTTTAAAAGATTAATTATAGACTAATGTGAATAATTATTGAGAAAATGGGTGTATCGAGGGTGTGTGAGTTTTTTTTGAATTCTGAATCCCATATTTTGGGAGAAAATGCTTCTCTCATGATTAGTAAAAACTGTGAGGGGCAGGCCACACAACATAAATAACCATGCGATACTCGGTTAGCAAGAAGGAGAAGTTCACATGGTTTTTAAACTATCAAATTTTGGTTGTATGGTCATGTGAAAAAATATAGACTTTTGATTGAAGAGTTTTGCACAGTTTTCACATGGTTAGTCAAATCATGAGAAGTAATCATGCAGGGTTCCCCTTCTTATAGAAAAAGGAACACAATTGGCGTACATTTTGGCCAACCATGCAGAAAAACAATAAAGACTATTAATTTGGGTAAAATTAAAAAAAATGTGCCTAATGAGTTTATATTTTGAACCCTAATTCAATTTCATCTACTGTGGACAACCACTTGACATAAAGAGCATCATTTTGAGCTAAATTTTGGGTTTTTATCCTATTCCTTCATCTGATATCAGAATCGAGTGTCATTGGTCTCATTGGATTCACATCAGTGAGTAATTAATTCATTTTATTACATTACTCATTCTTATTGGTTTCTGCTGTGCTATTTAAGTGCATGATAACATGACCTAATTTCATGTTCTGCATCCATTATTATATTTTCTTATGATCTAAGATTAATCAGGAGTTGATACTAGACGAGCACTCTTCTACCAACCTTAGGTAGGTGGTCTATACTTTTCCAGTTTGGTTTGGTGATTTATTAATCTAGTTTCTGTTGTTCCACCCACTGTACTTATTATGAATCCCTAAAGTTGAATTGATTAATTTAATTTAATGTAATTGATCCTATTAGGGATACCCTTTAATTCCTTTGAGATGTGCTAGAGGTCATTTCCCCAACTTAGTCTACAAATGGGGTGTACCCTTTTCCTTTGGCTATTATTGTACCACCCAATGGGTGATATTTGAGATTCCCTAGTTAGAGTAATCCTATAATGAAATAAAATGAATTGAATTACTTGGTTATGAGATGTAAAACCTCCTTTCCATGTGATACATGATATTGAATTGTTTAATTTTTAATTTGAAATTTTTTATGAGTGGGTAAACTCATTGGTTTTGTTTTGAATTTGAATTGTGACATGAGTGGGTATAATCATGGATTCTGAACGTGAATTGATGAATGAAATGAGATGAATTAAATGGTAGTGGATTCCGTGGTAGGTATACCTTGAATTATGATTCCATTAGACACCGCATACACTTTTTATATGGATATTGAGGATGATAGTGGATTTCTTGGATAAAGATTGATCCTTGGGTCTTGATTCCATGGGATGCCTTTGGCCTTGCTACCCCTTGTATCCCATTTGTTTTGGGCTTGTAATGGACTTGATTAATAGAAATTTTCCTTGGAACCCAACTCAAGCTTAACTAATTTTCAATTGAGATGCTCCTGGGACTTTATGAGGATTCCTTGGCCTTCAAATCCTTGGATCGGGACCTTCACGGTCCAACACTTCTAATATATAGAACGACCATGGTAAATGTGACCTGATTGGTTTTATGGAAAGGTTGTGATTATTGATACACATTTTTTATGGTATGGATGTGGTTGATATGATATGTATGGATGCATGGTGAGGTGATGTTATTTATTTATGCATTTTTTTTCAGTCCCTTGTTACAGGAACATGACCAATGATTTACAGGGATCCTTGCATGGATATACCGTATCAATTTCTGTGTTATATATATTCCTTGAGAAATTTTCATTCATACTACTTACTTGCTTTACTTGCACACTAGTTAGCTTATATTTCACATATTGGATTGATATAGATATTAAGGTGGTTACCTACTAAGATTGTATCTCACACCCTGTTCAGGCCACGGTTGGGTATCTGAACAAACTATTTGGATGTAGGTAGGGACCATGGATAACAACCGCAGTTCTATTGTTGATTTTGTGCAATTATTAGGAGTAGGGGAGCACAAGACCGAGTTGAGGGTAATGATGAAATTTTGAGAAAATGTTTTTAGGTATTTTTGTTATTTTGAGACATGTATTTTATTGTACTTCTATATAACTATTTTTTATTCTTTGTAGAAACATTACATGTGTCATCCTATATTGTATAATATATTGCTTCTAGTATAGTTTATATATTCCTATCCTGTTTATTAATTTTCTGGATGATAGTTATACTGATTACAATATTTACTGTCATTGTTATTCCACTATTTTTCACTTTGGTAAGAGGGAATAATCTCCCCACAGCCACACCCTTGGGCCATGATACTAGTCGATAGCCTCTCACATTGGGGGAGATGCACTTGAGTCCATGTATCCAACCAGTCTCATGGAACTATTGAGTGGAATTATAGTCTGAGATGCTACAAAGTGGTATTATATTTATTTTTCTTTTTCTGGTTTTTTATTTAGTGATAATAGACTGGAAAGGATGGAATTGTAATTTGGTAATGAGCTGTACCTATGCATTGTTAACCCATGTACATGAAATAACCAAATTTCCTTGAATGAAAAGGTTATTTTATATATTTTGGCTATTATAGCTGATTTAATTCCACCATTGGGTGATGCAATTGAATTGTGATTTTATTACTGATATTATTATGGGTTTTGTTTTATTGAATCCAGATGAGATGAGGGTATTCCATCTCATGCATCATTTTAAGAACTTACAGGAATAACATTCCATTCATTATGACACAGAAAATAAGATTAATTTATTATTGTATAAAGTTGTGAAAGGTGATATGATAGATATAACTGCTATTATGATAGAATTTCATACAATGGATTGAAAAACATGGTTGGTACTCATATTTCCTACTGTAATATATGGAGTTTTTTCTTGATTAGGCAATAATAGAAACCTTGATCAACCAATTGTGCACATTGAGTCATAAACCATGAGTCACATGGACTGAATTGTATTATAGTGTGAAATATGTGAACTTCATATTTTGGTTCATAAGGAATATGAGACCTTATAGATTAGAAAGTGATGCACCATTTGGTTTAACTATTTAATTAAATGTGAAACGAATATGAAATTCAAATGGAAAACTGAAATGATAAATAGATAACTCAACCTAAACCCATATTTTTATTGGGAAGGAGGTAGTGTATCTACTAGATTTTATGATAGTTAATTTTACTGTACAAGATTTAGGAGTAGGGTATGCGGTATGACCTATTAATAGGAAGGTTTTGACCTATCCTAAGGTTTTGAGATGAAAAATTTTATATCGATTTCTGAGGTGTGTGTTTGGAATTGTAGAGGCATGCCACCATGACAACCTCTAGTCATATGCTGGGAGGGTGGAGATGACCATTCTTTGAATGTGGTGGACCTTAGTCTATCAGTGGATAATACTTTAGTTCCAAATATGGAATTGACTATTATTGAAGACGTAGGTGCTGATGCGCAATTTAATGGGGAATTTTATCGCTTTATAAATACTTTTTAGGGAGCACCATAGCCAACCTTATAACAATTGGGACCTATTGATAGCACAAAAAACCCTTTATAACATGGATATTAGGTCCCAAACTTCCATGGACCACCAGTTACCCTGTTGACATGTGGTCCCATCCCGGGGGCCCACCCACATGCCTAAATGTTTCATCTGACTAATGAATATCCCCATAGGCCAACAATTGTTCTTTCTAGTGTGTTTTTCATCACTTACACACACCTTGGGAAACTTATTATAAGTTCACCCATATTTATCACAATTATATGCCAATAACTCTTAACAATGGAGTTCTAATTAGTTAGACTCCAAAAAATAAAGGTGAACCTTTTTGACATGAGTCAGATCATTTAGAAATTTAACCCTTTATAATTCTGGGGTTTTACATTCACCCCACCTATAGTGTACAATTTCCTTATTTTGGACCCTATAACTCACCCCAAGTAGTGCACCAAACATAAGTCTAGGTTCCTAATATGATAAAAAAAATATAATAACTGGGCTCTGCTGACAGCAGAGGCACCCCTCTATAACATGGAAATCAAGTCCTGGCCTTCCAAACACCACTAGTTGTGTGGGCAGGAGGTAGTGTCTCTAGTGAATTTTGTGACTATTCTTTTAGTAGTCCTGGTTTAGGTGTAGGATATGTGGTATGAGCTATTCATAAGAAGGTTTTGACCTGTCCTACACTTTTGAGATAAAAAATTTGATATCATTATTTTTGAGGTGTGTGTTTGGAAATGTAGTTGCATTCCACCACGATGACCTCAAATCATACGCCGAGAGGGTGGTGACAACCAAGATCCAGAGGTTGTGGGACATGGGCTACTAGAAGATATTCCTTTAGAGAAAACTGCAGCACCAACTGTTATTCCAGACATCAGTGTTAAGGAACAGTTCCATGGGGTATTTTATCGCTTTATACAGACTTTTCAGGGAGCACCACATCCTTCCTTTTAACAAATTGGCCTTACTGAAAGCACAAACACTCTTTCATAACATAACCATCAGTTCCTAGACTACTAAGAACCACCAGTTTTATTACAGACATGTAGTCCCCCCCTAGGGACCACCTATGTGCCCGAATAGGTTATCTGACTAATGATTATACCCAGAGGCCCAAACTTGTTCTTTTTAGTGTGTTTTTTCCTCACTAGCACATTCCCTAGGATACTTTCCATAATTTCACACATCCTAATCATTAGACCAATAAAATAAGACATAACTATGGAGTACTATGTAGGTATACTCCAAAAAATAATGGTTCACCTTTTTGACATGAGTAATATCATTTATACATTTAACATTTTATCATTCTAGGGTGTTACATTCACCCGACCTTTAGAGTACAACGTCTTCATTATGGAACTTACATCTCAATCCATGTAGTTAACTACAATTATGGATGAGTTTATTTCTCTAATACAAAATGTAACAACTGGGCCCTACTGATAGCATAGACACCTTCCATAACATGAATGACAGGTCCTGGCCCATGAGGAACCACTGGTTTCCCCATAGACATGTGGACCCATACCTAGGGCCCACCCACATTCCCAATTGGGTCATCTGACTAATGACTATCCCCATGGTCCAATACATGTTCATTATAGTTAGTTTTTCCTTACTTGCACACACCATGGGAATATTTTTGAAAGGTCACACATCCTAATCACTACTCTAGGACAAGGATGCTTAATTGTGGAGTTATAATTAGGTAGAACCTCACAAATAAAGGCACAACTTGTTGATATGAGTCCTATGATTTATTTATTTAACCCATTATCATTATATGGTGGTACATGCCTTGTCCATGGATGAGATGACGTGTGTATTCTAACAATAGATCCCTTCTACGTTTTCTGGGGATGGCGGGCCATAGGCTACTGAGATATAGCTTGAGACAATTCTATTGATTAATGAGCATATAGAGACACTACATAAGAGGAGAATGAATCTCACAACTTATATACATGTAGGAGAAGAAAAGTACTGGTGTAATGTTCTAAACCAAGATTACATGCTATGAGATATGGTTTGGGTTGATTTCCAAAGAAGGTTCTACAACTACTTTTATCCCAAAAATTTGAGGACAGAGTGGGAAAGTGAGTTCATATGTATGTAGTAGGGCACTATAACAATTATGTATTACTCAACACACATTATAGAGTTGAATAATGTTTCACTAACTTACCCTACTGATGAGTTATATAGGGAGGTATGCTACATGGAAGGTCTCTAACATGTTTTTTATCTCAGGTAAATGTGTTCAGATTGAACTATTTTTTTAAAGTTATGAATCATGTGCTAATTACAGATCAGAACCTGAGGGAAGATGGGGGTACAAAGAAGAGAATTATTGTCTCTAGACCTAGTGGTAGGAAGTGACATTTTGGGGACTCATGTGAGATGAGTACTAGGTAGGGACTGAGTGATGGTAGCTCAATTTAATATTATCAATGTATCATATGGGGATACATGAAGAATCAATGCAATCATGACCCTATAGAGTGCCGAACTTGTGGAAGGATGGGAAACACACAATGTTTCTACAGAGCCTTCCCTCCAGCTATGAGTGGTATGGGGTCAAATTCAATACTGGTTTAAGGGTTAGGTTTCTTAGCTCTCCATCAAGTAAGGAGTTGAAGCAGTACTGGTCGATCAGTCCACGGTGGTGGTGGTCATAACCGTGGTATCTAGGTACTAATTACACCGAGATATCAAAGTGATCCTACTCCAGGAAGTAAGGTTATGTCATAAGGTCATGGTTCAAGATAGATATTTTATATATAACCAACAACTATGAAGTAGGGAACAAGAACACATATGGTGAGTGGTACAATCTTAGTTGGGTCAACTCTTGTATCTTCTCCTTTTGCATAGGTGCATCACATAGTTTCATATCTATTACAGTAATAGAGAGCCTTGGATTTTTTGTTATATTGTCTAAGGGAGTTATAATCCTTGATATTCTATTGGGAATCAAAATAGAGAGTGTATTACAGTGTAGAGAGTTCCACAATGAGGTTGGTGGGTGTCACTTTATATGGAATCATTTTTTCCTCGAGATGAAAGGGGTTTGTGTCACCCTCAAGCTGAACTAGATAGTGTCTTATCGATCTTATGTTGACTGATATCACTAAAGAGTGAATTTCAAATCTATAGAGGGAACATTGTATGCTCACAAGGATGGATGGGATGTCTAGGTTAGATGAGCTAGACCCGAGCATCGTGGGCTAGGCAGGAAGACAACCCAAATCATTAGTTTGTATATGAACGATCATGGATCATGTTAGGAGAAGTTTCCTCTAGTGTTTGATCATTTAAGGGGCATGTTACCAATTTTTCTTATGAGTTTAACTTCTTAGAGAGAGGTATATCTCTCTGTCAGGATAGTTCTAAGAGCTGAACTGGTATTAATTACTCAATATAGGATGGCTACGATGGAGTTGTAGAAGCTCAAGAGGTAGCTAGGGGATTTGGAGGGAAAAGTGTTTATTCAAACCATTACTTATCCAAGGGGTTTGCTCATACTTTTTTCAAAAAAGGTGGATATTAACCTTAAGATATGCATGTATTACCAGACGTTGAACTAGGTGATGGTTAAGAACTGGTATCCTATATTGCAGATAGATGATTGGTTTGTTTAACTTCAGGGGGCTTAGGTGTTCTAAAAAATTGATTTTAGATCAGGTTATCATTAGGTCTATGTTCGAACTACATACATACCTCATACAACATTTTTAGTAGGTATGGTTCATACAAGTATCTAGTTATGTTATTCGGTCTCAGGAACATGGAAAAATATTTCATGTCACTGATGAACTAAGTTTCCCTTCCTTATTTGGATTCATTTTTGGTGGTATTCATGATGATTTCTTGGTGTATTCTCAAAATCAAAATGAACATTCCAAATATATTGAGATCATTTTGGATACAAAAAGAGAGAATATCATAATATCACAAAGTTCCAATTATAAATGGATAAAATCAACTTCCTGGGTCATATTATCTTAAAGATAGGAGTATTAGCAGACAAAGAGAACGTGACGGCTGTAGTTTCCTAAGAATATACCAAGAATGTATTTAACATATAGAAATTCTTATAGATAGATGAATATTAAAGAAATTTTATATAAGAATTCTAAAAATTAGAAGTATAGTTGACGAGCTTGATTAAGAAGGGAGTGAAGTTTATATGGATAGATACCCATGAGACAAACTTTAAAGAGATGAAAGAAAGGTTGAATTTAGCACTAGAACTGATATTTCCAAAGCAGGGAAGGAGCTACAATATGTATTATAACACATCAGGTACCAGGCTTTGAATAGTACATATACAGGGGGATAGAGTCATGGCATATGAGTCTAGGTTGCTGAGGCCAGGCGAGAATAATTACCAAACCCATGATCTCGAGTTAGCTACAGTTTTTCTTACTTTGAGTTTTTGGAGACACTATTTATGGGAAGATCATTTTGTGTTATAAACAGACCACTAAATCCTCACGTATATTTTTACATAGCAAGATCTAAATCTGAGGTAGTGAAGGTGGGTAGAGTACCTATAGTCTACCAAATTTGATTTCACATATAATTTTGGTAAGGGAAATATAGTTGATAATGAACTGAGTAAGAGGAATCAGATACATGTAGTTTAGGAGGCTAGTAGTGAGTGAAACCTTATGGATTTGTTATTTGAGATGCACTTGGAAGTGAAAAACAGTCAGGGATAGAATTATCTTTCACCCTTAGTTATGACATCTACCCTAACAGATAGAGTGAGGATGAGACAACTATTGGATTCATAGGTCTTAGTCATATGGGAGAGGCTAGCAGGTTAGGACTCACCTCTTGGTTTTACCATAGGTGAGCATGAGGTTCTGTGTATCCATGGTCGTGTTTGGGTTCCAATGGACTTATGCAGGGAGATTACTTGGGAGTTTCATTCCTTAGGTTGTGAAGTGAATCCCAACGTTACCAAAATGTATCATGAATTATGCTTTTAATATTGGTGGATGAGGATAAACCATGAGGCAGCTGGTTCGGTTACAATAAGTTCCACCTATTATTAGGTTAAGGAGAAACATCAGTGACCGTATAAACTTTTGCAAAAGTTACCTATTCAAGAGTGAAAATTTTATGAATTCTTGGGGGATTTTGTGACCGATTTTTCAAGGTAAAATTGAGGCATTGATGTTGTGTGAGTCGTGGTTGACGAGATCATGAAGGTTTCCCATTTACTATCAAAAAATTAGACCTTCAATGTGGATGATCTTGTATTGTTATATATTCATGAGATTGTACGCTTTCACTGGGTCCTGCTCCCTATCATTTATAATAGGGATGCCTAGGTTACATCTAATTTCTATAAGATTTTACAGATGGAACTCTATAAATAGGTGCTTCTGAACACAACATACCACCCTCAGACTGATGTACAGTCAAAGCATAAGATACTGGTTCATGAGTATATGTTGCGAGCATGAGTTCTAGATTTCAAGGGCTCTCGGGAGAGGCATATACTCCTTGTTGAGTTTTACGATAATAATAATTATCAAGAGATTATAAAAATAGAACCTTATGAGGATTTGTAAGTTAGTTCATACTGATCAACCCAATTTTGGTTAGAGGCAAGTGAGGAAGATTTTTCGAGGCCATGTCTCATATAAAATAATTTTGAGTAGGTCAAGTTGATCAAAAAGTAGATAGCTATTTCACAGTCTTGGTATAAATCTTTCACCGATCCCTCAAGAGGAACTCTAGAGTTCAAGGTTAATGTTTAGTATTTTTACATGTTTCACTGAGGCTGGGACACAGATATATCAGGAGACAAGGTAGGGTTTCACAATGATAAGTTGGTCTGTTCAATATTTTAGATAGAGTTGGGTTGGAAGCCTATTGGTTGTAGTTACCTCAGAGGTACTGACCCTTGCACGAAGTCATACATGTATCTTATTTTTTCCATTATCATTCGTACCCATCTCATGCTTTACCACCTGATGATGTTGAGTTATAGGTATATGTTTCCTTTTAGAATCATCCTATTTGTATCGTGGATATGAGACATATTTTTCTACTAGGCCGGTCATTTCCTCAAGTATGTGGGCTATGGAAGCACATCCATTTATATGATGATACTTGGGAGTGGGAGGTCGAAATACATTCTTAGTGGTTGGAGTTATTCTCAGATAAATCATGAACACCCTTCAAATGGTAATTCCGGGATGAATCACTTTAAGGGTGGAAGATTGTAAGAACTCAGGTTTTTGTATGAGGTACAAATACTTTTTTTTCAGTTTAAATGAATAATTACTGCCTAATGTGAATACCTTTTGAGTTCATGGGTGTATTTGGGGTGCATGAGGCTTTTTTAGATCCTAGAACCCAACTTTTGGGGAGAAAAAGGCTTGTCACAAGGTTAATAGAAACCACATAGGGCATGCCGCACTGTCTAACTAATTGTGTGATAAGAAGGTAGAGAAAAGGAGGAGGTAACATGGTTTGTTAAACAATGTGTTCTGGGGTGTACGCTCATGGTAAAAACTGAATAATTTTTAAAGACGATCTTTTCACAATTTTTGCACGGTTAGTCAAACCATACACACTAAATGTGCGGGGTTCCCCTTCCTATAAAAAAGGGCACACGGTTGGCGCACAGTTTGTCCAACTGTGCAGCCACACTATGTGGCACAATAATTTCTGTAAAATTATGAAATCTCCCTTAATGAGTTTATATTATATAATCTAATTCTATTTCTTTTCCTATGGATAACCACGTGACTTAGAGATCTCTATTAGAGCTAAATTATATCTTTTGACTCTGTTCCTTCATATGCTATTAGAATAGATCATGGTCAGTCTATTTGAATTGACATCAATTAGTAATCAAGTCTTTTTTTCATTAATAATTATTCTTAGTATTTTATATGCTATTTAGGTTAAAGAAAATATTCCCAAATTTGAGGTTCTTCTCTTTTTCTTATTTTTTCTTCTGATCTGAGTCGAATCAGGAGAAGATACTGGATGAGAAATCTACTACCAATGTACGGAAGGTGGTCTATACTTTTCATATTATATTTGGTTACTTATTAATATATTTTCCATTAATTTTACCTCCATAATTTCTAAATAAACCTTGTAATTGAAGTTATTAATTGAATTTAATGTAATTAAATCTATTAAGGTTTCCCTTTAGTTCCTCTAAGATATACTAGAGGTCATTTCCCAAACCTAGGACACCCATGGGGTGTGCCATTTTCACTATACTTTTGTTATACAACCCAAGGGGTGTGATTTAATATTTCCTAGTTAGAGGAATCCTGTAATGAAAAAAGATTAATTGAATTGCTTGATGAAGAGAAGTACTACCTCCTTGATATGTGATACATGATGTTTAATTGTTTAATTGTTAAATTGGAAAATGTTATATGAGTGTTTAAACTCATTTGTTTATTTTGAATTTTAATTGTTATATGAGTCGTTATACTCATAGAACATTAATGAGAATCGATGAATGGAATTAAATTAATTGAATGGTAGTGGATGCCTTGGTTGGTATACCTTTGATCTTGATTATATTAGAAACCAAAGACCTTTATACCATGGGTCTTGAACGTGGTATTGGATTCATTGTATAGAGATTACTCCTTGGTTCTAGATTCCATGGGATTAGTTGGGCCTTTCCAACCCTTGGATTTGGTTTGTATTGGGACTATATTGAAAATGGAAAGTAGACACGATCCTTGCAACTGAACTCAAGCCTAACCGATTTTCCATCAAGATGATCCTGGTACTCGATGTGGTTTCCTTGGTCTTCTACACATTGGATCAAAACCTTCATGGTACAACACTTCTAATATGTAGAATGGCCATGGTAAATTTGACATGATTGGTTATATGGAAAGGCTTTTATTGTTGGTAAACTTGTTGTACATAATGGCCATGGTTGATATGATATGCATGGATGTATGATAGGACCGTATTAGTTATTTATGCATTGTTTGTAGTTTCCTTATTACATGATATTGACCTGTGTTTTGTAGGGAGCCTCACATGGATATAAAATATTAATTGCTTACTTATATATATATATATATTTTAGGGGGAATTTTCTTTCATACTGCTTACCTGCATTACTTGCACACCCCTTAGCTTATATTGCACAACTTAAATTGATACATATCTTTGGGCGGTTTCGAACTAATATTGCATCTCACACCCTATTTGGGCCACTTTTGGGTACCAAAATAGATTATTTAGATTTAGGTAGGGATCAAGGAAATCACCCAAAGTTTTATGGTTGATTTTCTACCATGCTTAGGAGGAGGGGAGAACAAGAGTGAGCTGACGCTTGTCATGTTATCCGGTGATTGTGATTTTTAGTCTTTTTGGTATTTTGACAAATGTATTGTATTTCATATCTATATACATATTTGGTATTTTTGAATAAATATGAAATGAATCATCATCTATTGTATATGATATTCCTTCGAGTATAGTTTATATATTTCTATCGTATTTATTTATATTCTGTTTAATTGTTACACTGTTTCCGCTATTGATTGCTATTGATATTCCATAATGTTTCACTATGGTAATAGGGAATAGTCTCCACATAGACACACATTTATCCCTCATTTCTAGTCAAAATCCTCTAGAGTTTGGGAAGATGCACTTGAGGCCAGGTATCCAACCTATATTGGGGCACTGTTGACTGGAATTCGAGTCCATGATGTTACATCAATCACTACCACAGGTAGCCCACCCAAGGGTATAACCAATATCCATTGTCAAAATAACAATAGACATGGCCATGAACCATGGAAATAGAAATATTTTACACTATTAGAATTGGGTCAAATGAATAATACATGATCCATTGGTGATAATAAATCTAATGACTGCCTCCTTATACACCAAAGTCTACTGATTTGTGGTGTGAGTCTATTACCAACATTGGGGAGACTACACTCTCGGTACCACAACATTTAACAATTGGTAAATAAGAAAAAACCAAAGTAAATCTGATTATGTGCAAGGATTTATAGATGAGATCTAATAATCACACACACAAAATCAGTATGTTATAGTAAAATTGACCCATGCTAATCATATATACCCACTTTAACGAATACACCCCTAAACCGATCGAGTAAAAAAGAAATATAAAAAGAAAACTAAAAAAATAGAGACACAAAACTAATACCTGAGTGTATCCCTATACTGTCTCCCAAAAACATCATGAAACCCCATCTTTATCTCTTATAAAACTTATGAATAGGCTAGAAAAACAAATATAAGGTGTGGACTTCCATTGGGGTGCATGACTTGAGTATGAACATAAATTTCAAAAGGGAACTAATAATGGTGTCCTTTATACATGTCATAATATATGTATATGTATGGAAATGAAATAAATAAAATATAGATATACATCACATGATTAATCACATTAGGTATTTTTATGCTGACCAGGTCACCATAACTATAATGACACAAGATTTTGATCCTTTAAATTAATATTATATTCGATAGCTTTCTCTATAAAAAACACCAAACTAAAATGAGACTTGAAATATTTATTATTAATAAAATTGAATAAAAATATATAATATTGTAAAAAAGGAGTTTAATCAATTAGAAAATTCATAAAAAAAAGGATGAGGAACACTTAATGTTTAAAATAAGCATTTTTTAATAAAAATAGTTTTTATTCTTTTGTATTGAATTTTCAATTAAAAGTTAAGTTTATAAATTTTAGAAATTTAGTTTTTAAAAAATTAAATTTATCTTTAAATTCCATGTAATAAAATTATCTTAGGGTGAAAATTTGAGATATTTCATAAATAATTAATTTTTATTTGAATATTAAAAAATAAATAATTTTTTAAATACACTCGGTTTTATGACATTATCATAATAAAAGAATGACTTAAAAGTTTTTGAAACCTTATATATTTATATAATTTAAATTAAATCCTTTAAAAATACAATATAGAATTTATTAAATCTATTTTTGTAATATTTCGGAAACTTTTTCATTATTTTACTATAAAAACTGTTTTTATTCAATTATATTTAAAATTATTTGTCATAAATTATAGGAATTAAAAATATAAAAATTAATTTAATATTTTTTTTATAAAAATTTTCATATTAGGTAATAATTTCAATAAATTTTTTTGTTCATAAAAGTATGAGTTATAAAATTAATGTTAATTACCATGACAATGGTAAACTGTAATTTTTAAAGAATTATTTTATTAATATTTTGTAATTGTCATCATATAAAATAAATTAATTAATTCTTAAAAATTAATTTAATATAATTTTTAAACTTATATAAAAATATATTATGAATCATTCAATTGAAAATAAATACTAAATATTATTAAGAACACTTAATTGTAAAAAAATAATTTTCCACCAGAGTGTATTTTTGTATATTTAATTTTTTAATAAAAAAATTAATTTATTATTATTTGTAAATTGAATTGGGTCAAATATATGTAAAATATATATTTATAATACCCTAATTGGGGATTAAGGATTACATTATATTTTAAATAAAATATAAACAACTTGGGAAAAAAATATTTACCATAGTAAAAACCAAAATGGTAAAATGAGAAAATCTGGTTGTAAAAAGATTGAAACATATTTAAAACATTTTAGAAAATATAATAAAGGGGATATATATACCATATATCACCCCACAATCAATTATTTAAATATTTTACAACCTATTACATGTGAATATTTTCATTCCAATATTGAAAGAAAATGGGTGTTCACAAAAGTACACTTTTCTACACTTATAAATGGGGACACTTATACTCCTTATTTTCAAAACCGTTACTTAGAATGTATTACTGAAAATAAGAAATTTATATAATACTTTAATCCTATATCATGGTAATATTCATCTATTCTCAACTATTTATCCATAACCCTTAATTTTCAAGGATACTTTCAAGAGAAAGTTCAAGGTCCCCTCTTATTATTTATTTTACAAACCTACCCTAACCATAGTAATATAGTGAATTTAGTATCATTATTAAACTTAAATTTTATTATATTAAAAAAAAATATTTATTCCTTCCCATCCACTTAAAAGAGAAAAAGAACATTGATCGTGCATTTTAAGTGTTGGGCCTGTATTGTCTCAACAATACTCTATAAATCTTATTGATTTTGATGCTCACAAATACCCTTGTTTGTTTTTATAATGATATTAATTTAAGTGTATTTTCCAAAAATTAATATTCTTAGTATTTCTTATTTTTTAATTATATTCAAGCTTATAAATCACGTGGAATATTTATCAATGTTTTTAGAATGCTCTTAAGCGTATTCTAGAAACACTATTCATACCGTACGTTAAAGAATGTAATGTAAGGAACAAAAACTATATTTGTATTAAACCTTATGCTAAAATATCAGTAAATATGGTTAATCAACCCTAATTTGATAGAAACATATGGATAAAGAACCCTACATTGGGATGAAACCTTACGTTTGACAAATAGAAAAAGTATGGTTAAAGAACCCTACATAAGTATGGAACCATACGTTTGAGAAGAAAACGTATGGATCATCAACCTTAATTTTGTGATCAACCATAAATTTTCAACCTTAAATTTGGAGAACTAATTCTATGTAGTTGAGCCCTTTTTTCGGTATTTTATCGTTTTGTGAAGGATGCTTACATTTGATTTTTCATCATCAGAGATTTGAATTTATATTTTTATCAGAGTTTCATAGAATAGTTTTTACAAAATATTAGGCCGATTTAAAGTGTGTTTTTATAAATGATTAAAATCTCGTTATGATTGATTAGAAGAACTGTAATAAGTATATAAATTCTATCATATTCTTAAGGAATATTATGACTACTATGATCTATCTTAGAAATTTGAATTCTTACAATTTATCAGGAGATTTTCTTGGATCTAAAATTGAAAAGCCGTATCTCTTCTTTATTAATTCTATCAGTGTATTTGTTCTATATGTGTGTATGATTAAAATTAGAAGATATATATTGATATATATATATAAATATATATATTTTCCATACTTTGTGACACATATTCACGATTTAAACTGCATTCATGTGAAGATGTTTTACAGATCTACTACAACAATAGATCAGTCTCTAATTTTATATAGAAGATGATATAGTGAATATATACATCTTAAAATTTTTGTATTTGATGTAAGTATTCTGCTACTCATCGTTTCTATTTTTATTTCAAATATCCATTGCAACCAGATCACTTTGTAACTACTATTTCTTGAAAGAAACTATTTTTCAAAGAAGAAGATCCATCCACTATCTATTTTTGTTTCAACTGTAAAGTTCAACCAGAACCTTTTTTATAAAAAATATTGTTATTGAGAGTTTCAACTGCTCACACTCATTTTTGGTGGAGTTTCAAATTCTCAATCTAAGTTGTGTTTTTTTGGTTCTCTGTTAAAGAACAAGAAGGCTATGTTTTTAGCCTTATTTGTAAAGGTGTCAACTACCTACACTCAATTGTGGATTTGTCTTATGATATGAGGACCTGACTAGTGAAATTACAAAAAATCATAGAGAGAGTAATTGGTGGAGTAGATATGGGGATATTTGTGCCTCAGACCCCTATGAACAATCATGTTCTATATTTTTGTTCTTATCTGTTGTTGATAAATTCATACAGAAGATAAACACTGCTTACACATATAATCATCAGTTGACATAAAGAGGTAGAATTGTAATAGAATATGAAAAGACACAATTAACCCCCCTTTTGTGTATATTTTTATATTCCGACCTATCAATTGGTATTATAGGAGGGATTTTGGAAAAATTTATAACAAGATAGAAGTATAAGGTCTATACGAAGATGGAAATGACTAATCAGAGAGAAGGAATGTCAAGAGTTCATGATCCTTATTTCAATGGTGAAAAATATGGATGCTGGAATCACAATGATAAAATATTTGAAGAATCTTGTATTCAAATTCTACTCTAAGATCATTACTCTTTATATAATTCCTGAAAATCCTAAAACTTGGACTGCAGCTATAGAGGCTGATTATTACACGAATTCTAAAGCTATGAATTCTATTATCTGTTTTCTTGGACTAGATGAATTCAACCATGTCTCACAATGTACTACTGCTTATGAAATGAGGAAAACCATTACAGTTTCTTATGAATGAACATATAATGTAAGCTAAATGAGGTATGAAACAACAAAACTGAAATTTTGTACATTCAGAATGCTTGATGGAGAAAGTATCACTCAGATGAATGGAATACATACATATATTGTTAATAATATTATAGCCTTATATGATTCTATAAAATAAGTAGATCAATCTTTTAATGTACTAAGATTATTACCAACTAAATGGAATGGTATATCATCTGCAATTCGATAATCAACACCTTCAAAAAATATGACAACGAGAGAATTAATTGGAACACTCATGATATATAAAGATAAAATGCAATATGAAGTTAAAGATCATAAAGTCTTAGTGAAAAAGGATAATATTTGTCTAAAGTTAACATCTTGGAAGAAAAGAAAAAGAATAAATCAAGAAGTTAGAGAAGAAAGTAATTTAGATACATGTAATTCTAAAAAAAAATGGATCAATTAGCCAAAAAATTTATCAAGTTTTATAAAAAGAAATGAGGATTCATAAAACCATTTAAAAAGGATGAGAAAGACTTAAGTGAATTTAGACGCTATGAATGCAAGAAATTAGGTCATATAAGACATAAGTTTCCCAGATAAATGGTGAAAAGAGAAAGAAAAAAACTATAAGAGAAATGATGATTATTAACATAAAGGAAAAAGAGAAATGAAGGCTACATGGAGTTTTTATAAAGACTCTAGTATCTCATCAAAATATGATTCATAAAATGAAGAATCAAATATGAAAGCAAATATGTTCGTCATGGCAGAAGAAGATAAGGTAAAAACATATTATTCATCTAATTCTGATTCAAATTATTCAAATAATAAATTAGATTCCTATTGAAAAATGCTATAAAGAAAATATGAATCCTTATTTTAGAAATAAAAATCATTAAATAATATTCACCATGCTATATTAGGATAAAGAGATGCATTACTTAAACAACATCAAGAGTTAATTGAAAAATTTAACTTATCTACCACAAACAGTGCTGATCATGAATATAAGATTAAAGCATTAAAAGATGAAGTAAAAACTTAAAAAACTGTTGATATATTTTTCAAAAAAGGATAAAATATTCTGAATAAAATTCTTAGTAAAAATTTCATTAAAAAGAAAATATTTGGTACAAAAAGTAACAGTGAAAAATCCAAACTACATAAGAACTATTTTGTTCCGAACTCAAAAACTTTTACCTGTTATTTTTGTGGAATAGAAGTATACATAAAAAAATACTGTTATTTAAGTAATCCTCAAACAAGTGGAATTTAAAATGATTTTATCTAAAATTTCTTATCTCGGACAAATGATATTAGTTTTTGAAAAACAAAGAAGATATGGATTCCCAGATCTTTACTACCTAACTCTGCTGGACCCAAAAGAATATGGGTACCGAAATAGACTATTGTTTAAATTTCCTTTACAAGAAATAGGTCACAGAAAAAGAAAATATATATGGTATATGGATAGTGGATTCTCTAGGAATATTAGTGGAAACTCATGAAATGTCAATACACTTACTCGAATAGATGGAGGTCTAGTCACCTTTGGTGACAATAGAAAATGAAAGATAATTGGATTTAGAATTCTTGGAGATCCAAAAAATAGTCTCAATAAATAAAGTACTATATGTACTAGGGCTAAAGCATAACCTAATAAGTATCTCTCAACTCTCTGATGGTGGATATTATGTGGATTTTTCTAACAATTCATGCCCTGTATTTAAAGATAAAATACTTATGTTTAGAGCACCTAGAAATGATACTGTGTATACTTTTGATTTAAATTCCTTGTGTAAATAGAAACTGCATTGTTTAATGGATAAGATAAATGAGTATTGGATATTGAATAGGAGGCTTGGTCATTTTAATATTTATGATTTACATAATTTATTTAAAAAACAATAAGTTTCTTATTTTCCTAGACATAATTTTGATAGTGAGAGATTTTTTGATGCATTCCAAATTGGCAAAAAACACAAATCTTCCTTCAAATATATTAAGAAAATTGCTACATCAAAACCTCTAGAACATATCCAAATGGTTCCATTTGGACCATCAAGAGTATCATGTTTGGCTAGAAACTTATATTTATATGTTTTAGTTAATGATTACTCTAGATTTACTTGGATTTATTTTCTAAAACTCAAAATTAAAACTTTTATTGTTTTGAATTTTTCTATAAATTTTTTCATAATAAAAAATATCTTTTTGATAATTTTATTAAGAAGTGATCATGGAAGAGAAGTTTAGAATTAGGAATTCGATTCCTCTGGTTCAAATATGGTATTGAACACACCTTTTTTGCACCAAGAACACCTCAAAAAATGTAATTTTTTAAAGATGAAATAGAACTATTTAAGAAATGTCTAGGACTATGCTGAATGAATACAGTCTACCTACCTACTTATGAGAAGAACCTATAAGCATAACCTGCTATATCATTAATAGAGTTTTAATTCGTCCTATTTTCAAAATGAAACCGTATGAAAGTAGGAATAATATAAAACCTAAGGTAAAATACTTTAATGTTTTTTTATATAAGGTGTATATCATGAACCCCAAGGATAATCTTGGTAAGTTATATCCAAAATTTGATGATGAAATATTTTTACGATATTCTGCTACCTCTAAAGCCTATAGTGTGTTTAATAAAAAGTCAAGGATTGTTGAAGAATCAGTTCATGTTATGTTTGATGAAACTAACCCTTTTATTAAATAGAAAGATCAAACTGATGAAATTACTGACTCTTCTAAAAACATGATAATTGAAAACATAAAAAATTATTTTGAAAATAATATAAATAAAATTCAATCCAGTTCATAAGAACATGATACTAATAAACCTAAAAGTGTTTTACCTAGACAGTCTAGAACCCTAAAGAATCATTCTTTAGAAATTTTTATAGGAGACTGAGACAAATGAATAAATTAGATGAAATATTGGAAACCGAGTTGAATTATCTACCTTTCTATCTCAAATAAAACCTAAATCTTTTGAATAATCCTTAAAAGATGATAGTTGTATGTTAACAATGCAAGATAATCTAAACCAATTAAAAATGGGTGAAGTTTGGGAATTAGTTGAAAGACCATAAAATTATATAGTTATAGAAACTAAGTGGGTATTTATAAATAAAATATATGATCAGGGGACTATAACTAGAAAAAAAGGTAGATTAGTAACTAATGTATATAATTATGAAAAAGGAATAGATTATGATGAAATATTTTCCTCTATAGCTTGATTAGAAGCAATTTTACTTATTTTAGATTATACATCTCATATGAACTTCAAATTATATCAAATGGATGTTAAATCTTCATTTTTAAATGGACATTTAGTAGAGAAAGTTTATATTGAACATGTTACGACCCCAAATTTGGAATAATACTTATTTCCTGAATTTGTGTGTTATTTTAATCTATACTCAACAAAACTATATCCTTTAATTAATGAAGTGAGTATAATTAAAATGATACAATTTGGTTTTGACTTTTATATGACCATTGGTCAATATGACCATTGGAAAATAAATTTTTAACTTTATGATTATTGTTTATAAATAAAAGTGATCATGGTTAATTAATACAGAAATAAGAGTGGATGGCCTCATCCCGTAGACTCGGGCCATACAAAGCCCATCTGTTAGAGCTTGGGAAGGAGGTTTCATCATTGGGATTTTCTTTTGACCAAGCCCAAGCCAAACTTCAACATGTGAAGTTTGAATGTAATCTCTTAAGAGAGAAGTTTAAGCTGGTAGAAATCACCACTCAGGAAATATTGTCTGAGCCGCCCCATGATTCTATCACCATAACACATCTTACACTTAGGTTATATGCATGTGTTATAAGGGGATATGTAACGAGACCCCAGTTACGTTGTGTAATACTTTTGTATAAATAGAATTGTTATTTCTTGTTTTGTTAAATTTGTAGATTTAAAATTTGAAAATAAATATTGGATGAATTTATAGAAGTTCCATAATATTGGTGAATTTTGAAAAATGGTATTATAAATTTTTTTTGTATACATTAAATAATTAATAATGTGAAATGATTTTCAAAAAAATTTCTTCTACAATTATGATCAGTAAAAAATTTAGAGTCTAATAAGATCAACTTGATTTTTAGTGAATAGTAAAGTATGCATAGTATTATTACCCTTATAAATAGTAATGTGACTAATTGAATAGTAACCTCAATTAAGAGAGTATAAATATAATTTAGGAATCATGAATGGTTAAGTGATATAATAGAATAAATAAATAACTGTTTCAGAAATTATTTGTTAAGTATTAGTATTTTTTGGGTAAATAGTTTTTTTACTTAAAAATAAAAAATCTCATAATTAGAAATTTATTTTCTTAAAATTGAGTTAATTTTTTAATTCAGAGTATTGATATTAGGTTAGGGTTAATTTATGAGATTTTATAAAATGTTTTGGTTTTTCGGTGAATAGTAAAAATATTGTTTTGAGTTTCGGTGTGATTAATGACATCATTAATGATGTAATCATTCTAGTAGAATTTTGAATGGTAATATATTCTATGATGTTTTCCAAGTGGCCAATACCATGGGATAATACAATGGGAAAGCCCATTATTTTTCAAATACCACTGATGAGGTGTCCCTTGGAAATTAATAAATTATTCCCTCGATTTTGCTATAAATACCAATCCATTCCCTCATTAATTTCATTAAAAAATCTTCCTCAACTAATTTATGGTCATTTTAACTCTCAAGGAGTCTTCTCAAGGTTCCATCAAGCCCCCAATGTCCCATACTTTGATCTTTTGAAGTTACTCTTCAAGGTAAGGGAACCTTTCACCCTCCTATTTTGGTAATAATTTCCTTTATTTTATGTCTTCTAGTTTCCATATTATTATTTTGTGGTATGATATTTTCTGTATTTATTACTATAAATTTTATTTAAAAATGATGAGAGACCCCTTCCACTATCATCAAATTATTTTTTATAATTTTAAGCGACTTCGTTAGGCTGCCGATTTTTTCGTAAAAGAAATCACATCTTCTATTTTCTTTCGTGTTTTATTTTCATGTGATATGTCATTCCAATATCCATACCATGATATTATTTCATATTTATTATTTACTCATACTATGTTATGTGTTATTTATGAGTGGGTGACCCTTGTCACCTCTCTTTTCATTGTTTTCTAAAACCATTTTGTATAGCCGTTATACGGTAGAAATTTCTTCTCAAAATCTATCTCTCTTTTTCTCATAAAATTATCTTATTTTATTTATATTAATACCCAAACCTATTTCGTGTATAGGGGTATTAGTAAATACATAAAAATGATATATTTTATTCCATAATTGACTTACATGAAACCCTAATTCGTTTTCCATGGTTTATAAATGACATAATAATCAAGTTTTTAAGCACTTTTAAAACGACACAATTTTGAAATGAAACCCATTTCTTTTATTTATATGGGTTATTTATGAAATGTTTGATTATGATTTAATTGAATCAAATTAAAATAAATACATATTAAGGGTTCTACCTGATAGCACTCCAATGCATTGGGTAAATAATTTAATCTCTAGAGATGACATGTTTCACGATACCTTGGTGAATAACCTTGGTATATTTTATGACACCTTAGGGACGAACCTTGGTGATATGTTCATGAATGTCAAAATTAAATATTGTAGACATATTTTTAAGTTATTATTCATGTTATTATTTCCATGATATGCCTCTTTATCATTCATTTATGATATCCCAAATTTTCTTATTGATATCTCTTAAGATCACATGTAAACTGTTTCACTTGTTTTTATTACTGGGCCTTCTGCTCACCCTTTCCTTTGATGTATGACTCCAGGTTATGAGATATAGTAATTTTACTTATGATAAAATTATGATGAATCCATAAAAGTGAATTAGAATAATTTTTTATATTGTTTTCATGTTTATTGTTCTTGATTTCCAAGACACTAGACTTTAAAGATCATCTGTCTGTAAAATGTAATGGAAAGATGTTTAATAAAGAGGCGGGATTCTATAGTTGGTATCAAAGGATAATTTAGTTATTTATGGAAATTAGTCTATGAAAAAATTTGGATAAAACCAATAAAAAATTTTAAATATAAAAAAACATCATGATATTTTAGTGAAATATTAAGTAAGTGGTTTCTGAAAAAATAATTCCTTTTCTGGATACGAACAAGTGGATGTGGCTCTGTAACAGTTGTAAATAGGAGTGAAAACTCTGAAAAGGAGCTTTATGATTGACCCAGGGTATCCAAGTACAAGACAATGGGCCTTGCTGCACTCCATGTTTGACACTACTGGGGGATATGTTTTGGTTAATCACAAGATTTTTATTAATCATTAGGAAGGATTTATATAGAAATGAAATTGTTTAAGCATGAAGTTTTGAGAAATAAAATACTTTATAGTTAAAAGATTTATAAATGAAATAATATTATCACTAAAGGTTTATTATTTTAGAAAATGGAAGGAAATAGGAGGAACCGTGAAAATGGTGACAGTAATGGACCATGCACTGATGACCCTCTAATGGAAGCTGGAATTGAAACTTTCATGAGAATGATGAACCAAATGACTCAAGTTATAGGAAATAACTTGAGTCAAGATGAGAGATCGATATCACCGTGAAGGTAATAACATTCTGTCGAGTCCTTAATATGTTAATGACCACCAAACTTCATTGGATCAATTGAACCATTTATCTCTAAATAGTTGAGCATTTCTATAGAAAAGATCTTTTTTGTGCTCCACTGTTCAGAGAAAGAGAAGGTCACCCTAGCTGTCTATCGCTTAGAGGGAGAAGCTAATGAGTGGTGTGAACTGATTAAAAAGAAGAGTCCAAAAGTGGAGGTTTAAGCTATAGAGTGGGAATAGTTCAGAGGGACATTCTTCAATAAGTATTTCCCTTATTCTATGAGATAAATATGGAGAAGGAGTTTCTCAAGATGAAGAAGAATTAGAATGAATATTTTTGGAATCTAGGAGATGAACTTCACGAGACTTTCACATTACACCTATAGTTTTTTCATGGTTCCTAATGGGAAGGTTGAAAGATTTTTTGGTGGACTAAGACCTCATCTATAGAAGAATCTAGCCAACCAAGACTATGATAACTATGAAGAGATTGTGCAGAGTACGATAAAGGTTGAACTAGAGTTTGGTGAGACACAGTGGTATCATAAATCCAATGAGAAGAAGAGATCAATGGATCTAATCCTATGGAGTAGATTCGATTAGGGAAGAGGAGACAAGCAAGGGAAACATCCCATATACAATAAATGTGGGAAGAAACATTCGGGGAACTTCCTGCTTGAGAATAGGAAGTACTACAAGTGTGGAAAGGATGGCTATATCTCACAGAATTGTCATAGTGAGGAGAAGCCTCAACTCCCAAACAATAATGAAAAGGGGAAGATGGTGTATACCCTACCTAATGTCCAATGCTATACTTTTAGACAACTTGGGCACTTTTCCAATCATTGTCCAAATCCGTGGGTAGTGGAGGGGAATCCCCATCAGCCTTAGAAATAACCAAGGGAACAAGGTTATACTTTTGCGATCACAATGGCTGAAGTTGAAGCACCAAATGATGTGGTGGAAGGTACTCTTGTTGTTCTCTCAAAGCTATAAATTACTTGTTTTTATTCTTGTTCTGGAAATTCATTTATTTCCTCTATGTTTTCAAAGAATTTAGAATCAACCCCTATATTTCTAAAAGTATAGTTATCAGTCAAGACTCATGGTGGGATTATCCAAGTATCATCAATGTTTAGAAACTCTAGTATTTTCTTTAGTGAGCATAATCTTATCACAAATCTAATAGTCATTCCCATGATGGAATTCGAAATTATACTAGGTATGGATTGTGTCTCAAAGTATAACTCTAAGATAAAATGTAGAAGTAAGGAAATCTCAGTATTCTTTAATGGAAAACCTACAGTTATCTTCCAAGTAGAGAAATCTCAACCCAATATTTTTCTAGAATAACCTCATATATATATCTTTCTTTACTGAGTTTATCGGTGAAGAAGAAGATGGAAATGAGAGTATAAGGATAGAAAATGTTCCCATCGTCCAAGAATACATTGATGTATTTCCTGAGGAGTTACCCAGACCACCCCCAGAAAGAGAGGTAGAGTTATCCATTGACCTTATACCTAGATCTCATCTGATATCAGTGAACCCATATAGGATGGAAAATGTGGAGCTGTAGGAATTAAAGAAACAAATCCAATATCTTTTGGGGAATGTGTTTATCTGACTAAGTGTGTCTCCTTGGGGAGAACCTTTTCTCTTTGTGAAGAAGATGGATGGATCAATGCATTTATACATTGATTATAGAGAACTGAACGAGATCACAGTGAAGAAAAAATACCCTCTTCTAAGAATTGATGACTTATTTTACCAACTTTGTGGGGATCAATTCTACTCTAAAATTGATCTTCGATCTGGTTATCAACAATTTAGGGTGAAGAAAGAAGATATTCCAAAAATTGCCTTCTAATCTAGATATGGGCATTATGAGTTTGTTGTTATGCCCTTCAGTCTGACTAATGCACCTTCTCTTTTTTTTATTTGATGAATAAATTCTTTAAGGACTACCTTGATAACTTTTTGAAATTTTTAATTGATGATATTCTGATATATTCCAAAAGTCTCAAGGAGAATGAAAACCATTTAAGGGTTTTTTCACAAACTTTACGAAAGGAGAGGATTTTTAGAATTTTTAGAAAATGTGAATTTTGGTTAAAACAAGTTGCTATCTTAGGGCATAATGTAACTAATGATGAAATCATAGTTGACCTTACAAAGACAAAGGTTGTAGAGGAGTGGCCTTAACCTACAAGAATAACAGAAATTCATATTTTCCATGGATTAGTGGGATATTATAAGATGTTTGTGAAAAACTTTTCATGAATTTCTAATCCATTAAGCAAGTTAACTTGAAAATGGGTCAAGTTCATCTGGAAGAACCAGTGTCAAGAAATTTTCCAAGAGCTAAAGAAGATATTATTTACTGCACCCATGATAAATTTTCCCTCAAGTGGAGAAGGATTCATTATTTTATGTGATGCATCTCTGAAAGGGATTGTGTGCATCCTCGTGCAAAATGATGAAGCCATTTCTTATGCATCTCGATAGTTGAAGAATCATGAGTAGAACTAACCTATGCATGATTTGGAGATGGTTGCAGTCATTTTTTTCTATGAAGATATAGAGGTACTATCTTTATGGGGAGAAATGTAATATATACACAAACCATCAATGTTTGAAGTATATTTTCACACAAAAATAAATTTAACATGAGAAAAAGGAAGTGGTTGGAAGTTCTTAAAGACTATGATTGTTCAATTCATTATCATCCTGAAAGAGAAAACCAAGTCACTGATTCATTAAGAAAGAAAGACCTAGTTGTTCTTTCCATGATGAGGATTCAAAGAGATCCTTTTATCAATGACATAGAAAATCTAGACATGTGAATTATAAGGGAAGGGACATCGTCAACCCTAACCCAAATGATTTATAAAAATTCATTACTAGAAAAGATCAAGAAATATCAAAAATATGATCCTTTTTGTGTAAGAAGTTTTAGAGTGTGAAATATGGGAATTTTCCTGAGTTCAATATTGATCAAGAAGGTTTACTAATATATTTTACAAAACTATGTTTTCAATATTTTCTAGAAATAAGGAAGGAGCTGATCGATGAAGATCATAACTCTACTTTCTCTATACATCCTGGAAGCACGAAAATGTATAGGGACCTTTGTGATCATTATTGGTGGGTTAATATGAAAAAGGAGTTGCTGACTACACTTTAAGGTGCCCGGTATGTTAGCAAGTGAAGGAAAAGTGACAACTTCCTAAAGAGGTATTGCAACCACTACCCATTCCTGCATGGAAGTGGGATAATATCACTATAGACTTTGTCACTAGCCTCTCAAGAACTTCCAAGGGAAATAATGTGATATGAGTTATTTTGGACCGTCTCACCAACACAACCTATTTTATCTCTATTCATGAATATTTCTATCTTGATCAAGTTTCTAGTATTTACATGAAGGAAGTAGTAAGGCTACATGGAGTTCCACTTTCTATCATATTTGACAATGATCCAAGGTTCACATGAAAATTCTATAGAAGTCTTCAAAATTCTATGAGTACTGAATTGAATTTCAGTATGAACTATCATCCCCAAACTGATGTCCAATCTGAATAGACTATTCAAACACTCAAGAAAATGCTGAGAATATACTTAATGGAATTTAAAGGTGGATGGGATAAACATCTCCCTTTAGTTGATTTCTCTTACAATAACAACTTCCACTCGAGCATTAAAATGGAACTATATGTCGATCTATATAGGAAGCATTGTTAAACTCCTACTTGTTAGGATGAAGTTAGTGAGAGAAATCTTCTTGGGCCTGATCTTGTGCAAGAGATGATAGAAAAGGTCCATGCTATCCAAAAACTTTTTATGGCTTCTCGAAGTCAGAAAAAGAGATATGCTGACAACTGTCAAAGGGACCTAGAGTTTGATGTTGGTGAAAAAGTCATTCTTTGAATTTCACCTTGTAAGAGAGTCATGAGGATTGGTAAGAAAGGTAAGCTCAACCCTAGGTATATTAACCCCTATGAAATCCTTGACCGTGTAGGAGTAGTGGCCTATCGGCTTGTACTTCCTCCAAATCTAGCACAAGTACATGATGTCTTCAACATATCCCTATTTAGGAAGTACATACCTAACCCTTCACATGTACTAAACCAAGAGGTTCTATTTTTGGAGAATAACCTCTCTTATGAGAAGCAGCTAGTGGAGATCTTGGATCGTAGAGAAAAGGTTCAACGCAACAAGAATACCCACCTTGTTAAGGTGTGGTGGAGGAACCACAAATGTGAAGAATCCACGTGGGAACCAGAGGAGTCTATGAGGCATAAGTATCCACACCTTTTCTCTTCTAAGGGTACAAGATAAAATTTCAGGGATGAAATTTCTTAAGGGGGGAAGAATGTAACAACCCAAACTTTTGAATAATATTTGTTTCCTAAATCTGTGTGTTATTTTATTTTATACTCAACAAAACTACATCCTTTAATTAATGAAGTGAGTATAATTTTAATGATACCATTGGGTTTTGACTTTTATATGACAGTTGGTCAATATTACAGTTGGAAACTAAACTCTTAACGTTATAATTATTATTTATAAATACAAGTGATCATGGTTAATTAATACAAAAAGAAGAGTTTATGGACTCTTCTAGTCGACTCGGGCAATACAAATCCCATCTGTCAGAGCTTGGGAAGGAGGTTACATCACTGGGATTTGCTCTGGACCAAGCCCAAGACAAACTTTAATTTGTGAAGCTTGAATGGCATTGCCAAAGGGAGAAGTTCAAGCTGATAGAAATCACAACTCAGGCAATATTTTCTGATCCGCCTCAAGATTCTATCACCATAGAACAATTTACACATAGGTCCTATGCAAGTGTTATAAGGGGATATGTAACAAGACCTTAGTTACGTTGTGTAATCCTTTTTTATATTTTTTTTATTTCTTATTATGTTAAATTTGTGGATTTAAAATATTAAAATAAATATAAAATAAATTTATAGAAGTTCCATATTATTGGTGAATTTTGGAAAAATGGTATTTTAAAATATTTTTGTATACATTAAATAATTAATAATGTGAAATGATTTTCAAAAAATGGTCTTCTGTAGTTGTGATTAGTAAGAAATTTAGAGTCTAATAATATCATATTTATTTTTAGTGAATAGTAGAGTATGAATAGTAATATTACCCTTATGAATAGTAATGTGACCACTAAAATATTAACCCAACTTAAGAGAGTATAAATATAATTTAGGTAGCTTGAATGGTGATTTGATATAACAACATATGTGAATAACTGTTTCAGAAATTATTAGTTAAGTATTAGTATTTCTCAGGTAAATAGTGTTCTTACTTAAAAATAAAAATATCATAATTAGAAAATTATTTTCATAAAATGGACTTCATTTTTTGAATTCAGAGCATCAATATTATGTAATGGTTATTTTTTGATATTTTTATAAAATGTTTTGTTTTTTGGTGAATAGTAAAAATACAGTTTTGAGTTTCAGTGTGATTAATGACATCATTAATGACGTAATAATGATGTAATCATTTTGGTCAATATTTAAATAGTAATATATTATATGAGGTGTCCCATGTGGCCAATAACATGGTAAAATACCACGGGAAAGCCCAAGGTTTTGCAAATACCACCGATGAGGTGTCCCTTGGAAATTAATAAAATATTCCCTCTTTTTTCCTATAAATACCTAGACATTACCTCATTACTTTCATTCCAAAATCCTCCTCAATGATGATATGGTCTTTTTATCTCCCATATAGTCCTCCTAAGGTTCCTTCAAGCACCCAAGGTCCCAAACTTCGAGCTTTCGAAGTTACTCTTCAATGTAAGAGAACCTTCCTCCCTCCTCTTTTAGTCATGATTTCCTTTATGTTATGTCTTCTAGTTTTCATATTATTATGTTGGGGAATGATATTATATATCTTTATTACTATAAATTTTATGTCCAAATGATTATAGAACCTTTCCACTCTCATAATCTTATTTTTATGAATTTTAAGCGATGCCGTTAGGCTGTTGAATTTTTCGTAAAAGAAATCGCATCTTCTCTTTTCTTTCATATTTCATTTTCATGTGGTATGTCATTAAAATATCCATAACATGATCTTATTTCTTCTTTATTTTGTACCCATACTATGGTATGAGTTACTTATTATTGGTTGACTCTTGTCCACTCTCTTTTCAATTTTTTCTAAAACATTTTTATAGCCATTATGCTGTAGAAATTTTTGTCTCAAAATCTCTCTCTTCTTTTCTCAAGAATTTATCTTATTTTAATTATATGAATACCCAAAAATATTTCATTTATAGGGGTATTCATAAATAAATAAAAATGATATATTATATTCTGAAATTTACATACATGAAACCCTCATTCCTTTTCCATGGGTTATAAATTACATAACAATCATGTTTTTAAGCACTTTTAAAACGACAATATTTTGAAATGAAACTCGTTTCATTTATTTCTATGGGTTATTTATGAAATGTTTCATTATGATATATGTAGATCACATGAAAATATATAAATATTAAGGGTACACTCTGATATCTCTCCAATGCATTGGGTAAAGAATTTAATCTCTATAGATGATAAGTTTCACGATACCATGGTGAATAACCTCGGTAATTTTTATGACACCATGGGGACAAACCGTGGTGATATGTTCATTAATGTTTAAATTAAATGTTGTATGAAAATTTTAAAGTTATGATTCATGTTATTATTTCCATGATATGACTCTTTATCATTCATTTATGATATCCCTTGTATTCTTATTGTTATCACTCAAGATCACATGTAAACCGTTTCACTTGTTTTTTATACTAGGCCTTCTACTCACCCTTTCTTTTCTTGTATGTCTCTATGTTTTGAGATGTAGTAATTTTACTTTGGATGAACTTATTATGGAGCCTTATGAGTGTATTAGAACAAATCTTTTTGTTTTTTCAATGTTTACTGTTTCTTATTTTCAAGATAATAGACTTTAAATATCCTCTCTTTGTAAAATGTAACGAAAAGTTTTGTAATAAAAAGGTGGGATGCCATAGAACAACATCTTGGTTTTGAAAATTCTCAAAAACTAGATTCTATTTTTAAACTTACTAAAGCTCTCTATGACCTTAAATAAGAACTTAGAGCTTGGTATGAAATATTAAGTTTCTTTTTTTAAATGGATTTACTATTGGAATGGTAGATCCAAATATTTTTAAGAAATCCATTTGTTCTAATATATTATTATTTCAAATATATGTTGATGATGTTATTTTTGGTTTAAAAAGTAAAATAAATTGTAAAGATTATTCATAACTTATAAAAAAAATTTAAATGAGTATGATGGGAGAATTGAACTTATTTTTAAGACTTAAAATTTATCCAAATGAATATGGAAATATTTTAAACCAAATTAAATATATTAATAATTCTTTGAAAAAGTTTGGTCTTAAGAACAAAAAATCATATAAAACTCCCATGTGTACCAATATAAAACTTGATTTGGATGAAGTTGGAAAAAAACGAAAAAAATTTATATAGAGGTATGATAGGTTTGTTATTATATCTCATAGCTCAAAGATGAGATATTATGTTTTCTATATGTTTATGGACTAGATTTAAAGAAAACTAAAGAATATCATATTATTTCTATCAAATGGGATTTTCGATATTTAAAGAGAACTATTTTTTTAATCTCTTATTTATTCAAAAACTTCTGCTTTTAATTTTATATCATATTCAAATATTGATTTCAGTGGTTGTAGATTAGATAGAAAAAGTACCTTAGGAACCTGTCAATTTTTAGGAAAATATTTAGTATCATGTTCAAGTAAGAAACAAAACTCAGTTTTCATGTTAGTAGCTAAGGAAGAATAAGTATCTACAGGTAGTTGTTGTACACAATTATTGTGGATGAAAAACAAACTAGTGGAATTTGGATTAAATTTTAATATTATACTAATTATAGGTGATAATACAAGTGTGATAAATATTTCAAAAAATACAATAAGTCATTCATGAAATAAGCATATTGATATTAGGCATTATTTTCTAAGAGATCATGTTCTTAAAAAGGTTATATCTTTAGAATTATTAAAATATGAATATCAACTAGCTGATATTTTTACTAAACCACTTCCAACTATAAGTTTTGATTTTATAAAGAAATTTTAGGTTTATTTAATTTTTAAAAAGTTTAATATTTTTAATTTTAAATATTTTATTTTATTTTATTTATTTATTCCAGTTTATTTACGTTAAAATTATTTAATAATTACTTTAAATTTGATTTGTTTTAATATTTTTTTCTCACATACACTTTAGTTAATTTTTTTTTTAATTTTAAATTTATTCACACTTTGGGCTTTCAAAATTTTTAATGATTATCTTACGTAATGACCCAAGAAACAAGGTACTGTCAAAAAAATTTCTAATACCAAAACTTTTCGACTCTCAAACCCTTTTTTAATACCGATAACCTTATTTACCTTTTTCTACCTTTGTTTACCTCTGTTTCTTTCGAAACCCTAGAACCCAAAAAACATAGAGATTTCATTTCTCAGAAATGATGAAAACTAAGAGAACCAAAGAAGGTGAAGCCAACGACCTGAAGCATCATAAAGTTTATGGAAGAAGGATTCTTCAGGGTAAAGTAATTGATTTGGAATGACTTTATTAGACAAATATTCTCCTGAATCAAGTGCTTGCTTTTCAAGTATTGGAATATATGTTCAATGAAGTGAAATAAGACTTACTTAATGAGGTAGAACATAAAATTTTCTATAAAAATGTTTAGTTTAGTTTTGGTGATACTAAAGATACATGTTTTATAAGAATAGAAGATAAGGACTTCTCAGTTTCTTCATCTAAAATTTCTCAAATTTTGAACTATCTTCATGAGGGAGTGTTTCGTTTCTCTCTAAGGTCTATCAGAGATAAGGTCCATAAGTCTAAAGATATTATATCTTTTATATTTTTTTAAAAAAAATTAGAAAAATGTTTTTCAAGTATCTTAATGAAGACCAGAAAATGATGGTAATGTTTATCCAAACATAAATTTCTCATAGAATGGATGTGATGGGAAAGATTCTACATTAAGACATATATATAATGTTTCTATTTATGAATGAAATAAAGTTAAATTTTACAAGGTATATGTTCATATATTCAAATTACTACTATCAACAATATTCTAGGATGACTTTTTATCTGTTTGGAAGGATAATATATTGAATTTTTTTAAAGAAAGGAATAATTATTTGAATAGATTCTTGAATTAAATTTCATCATACTAATGTACCCAATACGATAACTTTGAGTAAATTACGTTTTTAATGGATTACAGACAAAGGAAAACTATTTATAGTTGGTAAAGATGAAAAAAAAAGATCATGATATTGTTCTTAGGGGGAGAAAAGTGAAATTTGGAATGAATGAATTTTTGAAACCCGAGGTGAAGGAAATTCCAAAAAAACCCAAATAAAACTATGATTTTTTAAGAAGAAGAGGAAAAAGTGGTTGTTAAAGAATTTTTGGTGGTAAAACCATAGAAAAGAGTAGATCCATATGCTAAAGAACCAGTGTTAAGTTTAGGTGAGGCTACCAGGTCAATAAATTTGGGAGAAACATTTCTTGAGGAAGATCAAAAAGTTGAAATCTAGATAAGAGATCTACAGAATGTGTGTTTACTAGCTGTCCAGAAGGAATAACCAACTATCTAGGAGGAGAAACAGTTAATCATATCGGAAAATGTGGCTACTAAAATTGTTAAAAATTTAGTTTTCTCTATTTTTGAACATATGGATGAAAGAAATTGATCTGAAACTGAATACAAAACTAAATTTCTTGATATTTTGTCTTGTTCAAGTGAAAAACCAATTGAAAAACAAGTGGATATGTTTGTAGAAAAATATCCTCCAAGATCTCTATCGATTGTGACAGTTGGATAGTCACCACATCCAGATGAAAGGACATCTGGACCCTTATCAAATCAGGTTGAAGAGCCTATAATGAAGTTTAATATGTCTTGGGAAGAGAATGTAAATCTTCAAAATAGTTGAAAGTTGCAAAGAAAAAGTCTCAGGATATTAACAAAAATTATATTTCAAAGAAATAATTCGACGCTTTCAAGAGGGAGATACTGAATGAAGATGGAAATATAATGTTTAAAGTTGTTTCTAACTCTTAATTTCCTAATTTAAATGTGAATTTGGGGAGTCAATTTGAATCAATCAAGTGCAGTATTGGTCAGACTATTAAATCTACCTATGTTCCTACTACCAGTCCAGATCTGATTCGAATATTTCAGGCAATCACCTCTGTCATGGTAGATATGAATGATCATCTTCAAAATCTTCAGTGTAGTAGGTTCTCCTCTATCAGTTATATTGTATAATAAAAAATTTTTAGTTGACCAACTGACACAAAATTAACCAGGTATCAAATTTATAATGAAAAAACTTCGTAGAAAAGTTAGATCTATTTATAAAGAAAGAGGCGAGTTTTAATGACTTTTTTATAGTCAATATTTTTGAGAATTTTCATATTAGTTAAGATTCTAGATTTTTGATTATATGATTGGGGGATAGTTTAATGAATAAGTTTTAGTTATAGAAGGCAGAGTTGAAGGAAATGTTTTAAGTTTCTCAAAATCCTGAGAAGCTTAAATGAGCCAACTCCTACCCTATATTTTGTACCCTAACCAATTCTGTGGACTAAAATTTTTTCCCAGTCATACTGATTATTGTATTTATACAATTTTTGATCAATAAAATATCCTTATTTTTATTTTTCCGTATGTTATTTCATATTGTTTTATGTTTATGTATATGAGACAAAAATATAGTCTTATTTATTTAGATATAATATTTTAAAATTCACTAATAGATCTATGAAAAATTAAATGTATTTTATTCATTTTCTAAACATTCTTTTTGATCTCAAAAAAAATGGAGAAAAATTTGGATAAACAGAACCTTTATTTTTATCAAAATAATTCAATAAAATCAAATTTCGAAATATTTTATTTTAAATTGTTTGCAAAATTATAAATTCTGTTAATAATTTTATGGGTTTTGTGATCCTCACAAGGGGGATATTGTTGGGCATGTATTGTCTCAACAAAACTCTATAAGTCTTATTGATTTTGATGCTCACAAATAACCATGTTTGTTTTAAAAATGATATTACTTTAAGTGTATTTCTAGAAATTAATATTCTTTATATTCCTTATTTCTGAATTATATTCAAGCTTATTATTTATGTGGAATATTTTTCAAATTGTTCAAAATTATCTTAAGTGTATTTTGGAAACATTGTTTATACAATATATTGAAGAACATAATGTAAGGAACAAACCATACGTTTGTATTAAAAATTATGCTGAAAGATCAGTGCGTATGGTTAATCAAGCCTACGTTAATAGAAACATAGGGATAAATAATCCTATGTTTGGATGAAATCTTACATTTGAAAAAGATTAAAAGTATGGTTAAATAACCCGATGTAACTATGGAACCTTACATTTGAGAAGAAAATATATTGATCATCAACTTTACTTTTGTGATCAACCTTACATTATCAACGTTATGTTTGGAGAATGGATGTTACATAGTTGAACCCTGTGTTCAGTATTTTTTCACTTTGTGAAGGAACCTTACATTTGACTTTTCATCATCGAAGATTTGAAATTATGTTTTTATCAGAGTATTGTGTAATGGTCTTTACGAAATATCAGACCAATTTAAAACATGTTTTTTAATGATTAAAATTTCATTATGATTGATTCATAGAATTATAATAATTAGATAAATTCTTTCATATTCTTAAGTAATGTTACGATTAATCTAAGCTATTTCATGAATTTGAATTTTTACTATTTATCAGTTGATTTTCTTAGATCTAAAATTCAAATGTTGGCCCTCTACTTTATTTATTAAATCCATGTATTTGTTCTATGTAAGTGTGTATGATTCAAGTCGTGTCATCCATTAACTAAAGTTTTTCATTTTTCACCTTGATTTTATTCTTTATCTAAACCACTTAAAATATGATTAAAAATGTAAAAATAAAAAAATAATATAATTATTATTTATTTATAATGATATTATTTCAGTACAAACAATTTCTTAACCATAATCACCAATCAAATTATGGTATATCATGTTTGGGTCTGTCTAATAACCTATCTGAACAATGATATAAAAATAGACCATGGATGAGTATAGGAAATAAAATACTAATATTATTATAATTTAATAATAAAATAATTATTTTCTTATGTTTTGTAAATTTTTATATTAATTTTTTGAATTAGTATTAAAATATCATCTTTGGTCTCTAAAATTAAAAATATAAGCCGACCATAATTAAATTTTCAAAAAAACTTATAAAAATAAATAAATAAATGAATAAAATATGACAATAAATATTACATAATAAATTAAAAAATGATGAATAAGGTTCCTAATAAGTTATATAAAAAACATAATTATATTATTTAAAAATTAAGGCACATGCACAGAATGAATTAGGACCACATTAAGGGTTTATTTTCTCAAAGTTTTACCCCTTAAGACATATTTTAAATTATACGTTATGTTTTATTTGTAATTCTGTATCTAAAACCCCATTAATATTTTTAAATGAAGATCCTCTATTTTTTCATGATATTTAATATTTCATTTAAAATTATATCCTTTATGGGGTTTTTATTCAAAATTATCTAATGATGTAAGGGTTTATTTGTCTCATTTTCAACCCCTTCGGTCATGTTTGGTATTTTGAACAATTATTTATTTTATATAGTGTATTAAGCACACCATATACTTTAGTTATGTTGAATATATATAATTTTATGATATTATAATGTCTATTTTATTTTAACCATTATATTATTATGTTAACATTACTATAAGAGTTTTTGGAAAACTCAATTATCATTAATTTAGTTATGATTGTTCTTGTCAAACTGATTTAATACTAATAGGGAACATTATTATATATTATTTCATCATATGAAATTTTATATTTTCTTAATAAGGATTTAAATTTCAACCTCATAAATCCCTTTCCAATTGTTTCTTAATTCATGAATTATAAAATCCACATGATATTAGATTAACTCGGATTTTATTTATTTGATTTAAAAAATTATTACTTGAGAATACTTTTTCTACAATTGATAAATTATCCTATTTTTTGTTTCAAAAGATATTTACACTTTTTCTATGTGAAAATAAAATTTTAACTCAAATATTCTCACTCTATTAATTTTTTTCTCATAAAGGATAAATATTTTTAAGAAAAAAACCAAATATTCTAAATTTTTTTTTTCCATTACCTTGTTTATTATTCACAAAAATAATTTCATTTCTTTTTTTAAATCAAAATAATTTTTTACTCATGTGACAGACATATTTCCCTTATCATACTTTTAAAATAAAGTTTTACTACCTTTATTTATGATGTGGTGTTTCAATAAATATATTTCTAAAATATTAAAAATGTTTTCTATCCTTTCAAAATCAAATGTTTAATTATTTTGATAACTATGTATTTTCAATGATATATTAATGAAGTTTCTTTTTTTTAAAAGTAATGTTTTCTAATGTTTTCACTTCACCTTTTCAAAAATGGAATTCCAAAGTGTCAATAACTTTTTCTTCTTTTCCAAATATAAAAGTGTTTTCTAAAAAACATTTAATGTGTTCACCACAATTTCCACTTTATATATAAAAGAATTATTTCATTTGAAATTATTTTTGATAAATCACCCTCTAAACTTTATTATGAAATAATATTTTTTTATTGAATTTTTGGTATTTTTTATTCACATTATTAAGGTTAAATTTGGTTATACTATATTGGAATGTTACAAAACCTATTTTTATTTCCATGAGTTCTAAATGATGTGATGAATTATTATTTTAAAGTGGCACACATGTGTATGATTTAATAATGGGTGGAGTCCAATATCACCCTTTGATACATTGGTAATGTTTATTCTCAGGAGCTCATAAGTGTATACATGTTGATTTATATCATAAAAAATTGTACAAGATATGATTTATAGAAAGAAAAAGGGTACATAGGTGGATTTATGCCAAGAAAAATGGTATGCGTGATGTTTAAAATAAGTCAAAGGGTACACACGAGGATTTATTCCATGCCAAAGGGGTACAAAAGTGGTTTTATATCAAGCCCAGGGGTACACAAGAGGATTATCCAAGCCTTTGATAGTTCATGGGTGATTAGCCTTAGAATATTATGCGACGAATGTATTTGTAGGTATACATGAAATAATATTTCTTTGATTATGTTTATACCACATGATTATGTAAAAATATAATTCCAATGATTAAGCACATTGAATTATGTTTAATGTATCATGACTCTATAAACTATTTCTATGGTATATGTTTTTCCATTTTAGATTAGTTTTCCATTTATCATGACTTATATTCAATTCTTGTTGTTCAATGTTTTTTTTAATAGCAAATTGCTTCCCTTCCTAGGTTTTCTCATATTTATATGATCCAATACTTGATGACATGTTGATAAATTTTTCCTTACAAATAATTTGATCGCACCCCTTTCTTATGTTTTAATTTCCCTAAGATATAAAGTCAATTATAACTTGTTAGAAGTTAGGAGGAAATTTTAGAGGAGTTAGACTATGGAGAAATGTTTGCATTTGTTATAAAATAAATTACATATGTTTGTGGTCCTCAGAGACACTAAACCCAAAGCTTCTATAATTTGTATGAAATTACTGTGATATATAACACTAAGGTGAAGTTTGTGGTAGTTTATCTTGGATAATCTCACATGCCATCAAAGTTAATTTGTAAAATCATATATTTTTATCACCATACTAGGGAGTTCGGGTTTAGGGTGCCTAATGTAACGAACCAAGATGGGTTGTCATCCAAAATGGTCCGTGGAAAGGCCCAAAGGGTGTTCCGGATCCCCATGGGTTGGAAAAAGTTCCTGGGTATCAAATAAAATAAGTGGGAATGATTTAACAAAAATGTTTAATCATAAAACAACCAAAAATAATTAACAAACCGAAAAATCTAAGAAAATCAATTCGTGTGATCATTAAAAAGGAGAAAGAAGAGTGGATTGATGATTAGGGCCATATTATTCTTATAGGATTCAACAAGGGGAAGATTAATAAGGAAGAATACAAGAACTCTTGGGATAATATGGTGAATCAGTATGAAGACATCTTAGGGGACTACCCAAACACACAGGTAAATTCTATTCCCAGGATATTGTTTAGAGAGATTGGTTCCAATAAAATTAATCTATTCTTTTACAAATATGTATATACATTTGGTTTTGAAACTAGAAATCTATGAGGGTTATCAATTTCCCCTTAAAAGTGTTTGAAAATAAAAAATTACATTGGAGAAGAATAATTAACAAATTGAATCTGAAAAAACCAAACCAAACAAGCCTTAAACAATTTTCATATTTGAGTTACAAAATTTAAACCAAAAACCAAGAAGGCTACAAAAATAGAGAGTAAAAATACTATATCAAAAACCACCACCTGGAAATGGGGATTCACTCTTGAGCCATCTCCACAACACCGCACATAGATGAACCTCTAGTAACTCGAACCACTGTGTCCAAAAACGTTTCCCTTACCCGCGTGAAACATTAACGAGTCTACTTACACCCAAAGGTGTAAGTAGGATGTGAACCTAATACCACTAGGATAACACTCGAGAAAATATTCCATGCTATAAAAATTATATGACAAATAACATTTAGTTCTCATAAAAAGGAAATTCTTGTAACAATTTTACGGAAAAAAACTTTTAATGAGAAATATTTTTTAAGAAAAAAACATTAAAGAATAAACAAATTTAAATAAAGAACACAAGATTCTAAAATTACCACCCAAACCTACCATATGCTGATAGTATGTACTATATTACCAATGATCACTACTCATGGTAAATACCCTTTGATACTAGCTAATAATGGTACACTAGGCAAATCATATCTTAGTGAAACACGACATATAAACCATGAACAACTATATTCTTAGTCTTGATACAGTAATAGAGAACCCACCCATAACCAAATGGATTCCAATCAACCTTCATTATTTAGTTAGTGTTTCCATCTTCAATCTCGTTAAGTGAAACCGGGCCACAACCACTTCTGAATCACTAGCATACTAGTGATGGTCTACCCACCTAGATATCCAAGATTCATTTTTTGTGCTCAATCAAGTTTCACATGTCACATAACACACACAATTTCTACATTTAATTAACCAAACCAAGAATTACACATCACAATACACCACTTTCACACCCAAAATCCATTAAAAAAACATACACATGCCAAATCATTTTCAAAACATGATTCACACCTATTATATAATTTAATAAATCATTTTAACAGTTTAGGAAACATTTCCAAGAAGAACCACATGAATGTACACAAAATATTCATTCAAAATCATGTTTTAAGATTAAATGCACACCAAAACCATTTTATGTTGTGATCCACTGCACTTCCATAATTTAATGAAACATTTGAGAAACTTATAAATTTTTTTTAAAAAGAACATCCAGGGTTTACAACAATAACACACAAAAATTAAAATATAAATGCAATTTAAAAACCAAATGGAAAACAAATCCAAATCAAAACATGTTTGAAACTACTTAGGAAATTTAATAAACTATTTTCAAACTTTACAAAATATTTCCAAGAAGCACAACAATATTTAAACATAAAATACACCCAATTACGCAAGAAAACCCATATTTTAACCAAATGCACATCAAATCTTTCCACAAACCAGTTTTTAACCACACAAATAAATCATAGAACATCTAAAACTTCTCAATCATGCAAGAAAATTCATCAAATAATGATTAAGAATTGAATCACCTACCTTTGGTGTTGAAATCCCCAAAAACAGGTGTTAATCTTGAACCACACATCAACCACACCATAAGCATTAAAAAATAAACCCTAATCATGAATATTAAACCAAAACTCATGATTAAAACCTAAGGATGAAACCCCCGCTGTTGAAAAATTAGAACCCCAAGAAAGAGGGAAGAAATCCTAAAAAGAAGGAAGAAAACAAGGAAGAACTCACTTACTTGACGGATCTGGATGTTTCCCCACCAAATCCACTTCAAAAAAGGGTGTATAAGAGAGTTAGAGAGATCTGCAGAAGATCACACAGCTGAAAATCTCGAATGGGGAAGAAGAGGGAAAAAATAAGGGTTAAATCCAAAAAGGAAAAAAATCATAAAATTAAGATTTTTAATGAGATGAACATCACGTATGGTTATTTAGCATGGTTTATTAAACTGTTCAGCAACTGTGTGCACACCTAGTCTAGAGTTTATGGTTATCTGGGACAAGGTTCACAACTGTGTGGTAGGTTCTTTCATCTACTGCATGGTTACTTGGTTTGGGTGGGCGATTTACACTTACTATGCACTGAATGTTTTCCCGGGTCTATCATCTAAAAAATTGTCATTTTCTTACAAAATTCAAAAGGTAAACAAGGGAAAAAATATAGAAAAAAATATGAAGGAAGAATACCACAATATTTTAAACCCCTAACTGCCAGTTCTCAAGAAAATGACCAAGAACCCAAACCGAACAATAACAAAAAATATTAAAAACTTGGGAGTAATAATTATCCCCTCCATAATGACTTCTGCCACCAAAAATCCACAACAAGGCCTAATCCAAAAAAAATAGATACTGTTTCCACATTCAAAGGGGTTCCTAAAAAATGAAAAATGAAAAGATGAAATAAAAACTACTAACATGAGAAGAGTGATACATGCTAACTTGGGAGACCAAAACAGACTCCCTGTAAAGTGTCACTCACCCATAAAATCCAAAACACTTCTAGTTGATCGATTTATGAAAGGATTATATCACCGCACACAATCTAAAATCCCGAGACAAACACCTTAAACATTCCTAGGAAGCTCATGCTATCCACCTGAAATGAACAACAAATCCAAATGAGGCAACCAATACCTTGCTTCTATAAAAATCTTTGGGTGCAGTCCAATCCCAAATTTAATTCAAAGAAGGAGCTTGGTTTATATGGCTCCAAATGAGACTACCCACCACCCAAAAAATAAAAGGAAAAAATAAAAATTAGAAACATTGGGAGGCCTAAATGGGATCCCAACCATAAGAAATATGTTGGCATTAATTTATTCCAAAGGAATTCTAGTGAGCCCCATGGTGGGTCACCCCACCATAAGAACCAACGTACCCGCCTAAGTTGTGTAGGCCAGTACGAGAGCCTGACATGGGCCTACCAAAGAACATCCCACATAAACCAAATCCACCCCCACAAGGGGCACGTTAAATAAATTACAAACCAAATGGAAGCGCTGCACAATTTTTTTCACATCCACGGGATGCGACTACTTTCAATTGGCACAACTAGAACCAAAATTGACTACACATAGAAAAACTCATGGATATTAACATACAAAAAGTTACTACCACACAGGCTCAAGAAAATGAGACAACCGCGGTTCATTACAACCAAGTAGAAACTCTTTAACCTATGTAGTTTGAAAAAAGAAACAGGGTCCATGTCACTCCTTCCACCAAGTGGGACAAATCAGAACAAAACATCTACAAAAAAAGAAAAAAACTACAACTATTTCAAATACTGATGAAAGGAATTAGGCCAGGATCCCTTACACTCCTAGGATTCTTAACTATGCGGCATCTTCACTCCAAGACCTATGATTAGAGCTCTGTTGATTGAAACATCTCTGAGATCACAATCCCAAATTAAAACCACTGAATGAAACTCCTCCCACATGTGCTATAAGAAACCATACTATGATCTGGACAAAACCAATAGACACAACACACCCTAACATCAACTTACTCACACATGATAGTTTCACTAAAATAGGGGCTTAAAAGATTTATATTCATTATACCTTTGAATCTAAACAAGATACATTAAAAAAATAACACACCAAAGGCACCTTCACTCTGAACAGAGAAACTTAGAGTTTCCCAAAGAAAACACCCATCTTGTAAAAATTGAGGTTCTTAGAATATTTCACAACCTTCACCTTTGAAGTCGATTAATAACATGACAATATAATGTTTCACTAAACATGAACCTTGTAATTGATAGAGACATTATAAGGATAGGGACCTTGAGCTGAGTCCCAAACATCATGTGATTACTGTAAGTGGACACATCATCCTCTTATGACTATTCATTCCACACTAGTGGCCTAATACATTCCCTTAATTAGATAAAACAAACATAATTCCCAAAGGTCATTCAAAATGGGAGCCAACATAGACAACTCCATAAAACTTCCACATTTTCTTATTGCAATTCCTATCACCACCTCTGGGTAGGACCTTCCGAAACAAAGGTGTCAGAATTCATATTTGGTGAATCGATCAACTCAAGAAGCCATTGTCTCTTTCAACATCCCACATCCACTCTCCCACTATGAGAGAATTTTATTTATTGAAAAAAGAGAAATAGACCTAACCTAAAAACACAAGAGGGTGTATTTTATTTTATCAACTAGAGGGTCTTCCATTGATGAATCACCCCTAGACACACATTTAATGTGCATTAATTATTTATGGGGACATACACTAGCCAATAGAATAAATAGAGGGTCCAAAAAAATAACCCAATAGAAAAGACATTCCACAACAGAATCCAAACATGACAAGGGAATCATCGCAAAGGTTTCCCAAAAAATTTCCCAAAAAGTAACCATTAACCCTTTTTCAAAACTAAATCCCCAAGAAGAGCTCAAACATGAAATGTGAGTCGACCAAGATGAATTCTTAGTCTAAAAAAGGCACTCAAACAATATTTCCAAAAATAGAAGAAGACACACCATGCAATAACCAGTTATGAAAATATTAACTTTTCTATTAAAAGAAAATTTGAAAATAAAACAGGACTGGTGGGTTACACATTCACCAATGGTATTCCATTTCATTTTTATCATGCCAAACCATCCGCACATTCACTTCCTACAAATATCCTATGCATGCGATCACTCACAAAAATACTAAAGGTTAAATAAGAACTCTTCCAGTTTCCAAGATAAAAAGTCAACCCACTTTTACATTTTTAAAATTCACTAAATTCTCCTTTCATAAACTACTATCCCCCCAAAAAATAAAATCCCATTAATTTTTTCATTAAAACACAACCATTCAAATAAAAACTAATTTTCAAAACTTACACACCAATTTGGTAAAATTTTCATTCCATTTAAAAATGATTCTTATTACACAAAAAAACACAATTCATAAACCACCATTTTATTATAAACTAAAATCATCTCATTTGAAAACATGTTTCAAAAACCTTTTCAAAAATAATTTCCCTTTTTTAAAACATCCAACTTTCAATAAACCACAAACTTTATTCATAAAAATCTATCCTCTATAAACTCATCCCATTTACTCAAAATCATAGAAAAATTTTATATTTCCAAAACTTCATTTTGGTAAATTTTGAATATTCATTTTCCACCGTCCCAAAACCAGACCATTCCCACTTTAAAATATTATATCCATAATTCCAAAATTGGGGGTTTTCAAAATAATTATTATAATATAAAGGGAAATCAAAAAATGAAAGTGAAAACTAGTATTGATGGATGAATCAGACATATGGTTGTTGGCCATGTGTAGTCACACCACCATTATAGAGAGTGTCCTAGGACAATGTCCCTAGCTCCACATGGCTTTCTAGTCCCTGTGAGTTTAGTAAGGCCATTGGCCAAAATCCCATTTTTGTTCCAAAAAAACAGACAACCACATGGACCAAATGACTTGAAAAAAACCTGAATTCCTTTAGAAACTTAAACCCTTTAATGAGGTGTGACAGACAAGCACCCTACTCATAATCAGAATGTCAAGTCCCAAAAATCCTAGCTCCAGTTTACTGAGACTCTTTACTAAGGAACAAGAATCAAAAGATCATAACCTCATCTAGTACCATTTTTTCATGAACCAAGCTAGGTCATCATCCAAACTGGCACCCAGACTGGCCCATGGCAAGGCCTGAAGGGTGTTCTCGATCCCCATGGGTTGACACAAGTGCCCATATATCAAATGAAGCACATGTGAACGATTTACTAGAATTTTATAAGCATAAAACAACCAATAATAATTAAGAAACCAAATCTAAAAAATGAAAACCAAACACAACTTAATGAAATTTCATATTTGAGTTACAAAGATTAAACCAAAAACGAATAATGCTACAACAAAAGCTAGAAATAAGACTATCTCAAAAACTGCCACATGAAAATGGGGGCATCACCATCAAGCCATCTCCAAAACACTGTACCAATAAGAACCTCTAGAAACCCAAACCACCATCTCCAAAAAACCATTACATTACCTACATCAAAAATTTCCAAGTATATTTACACTGAATGGTGTAAGTAGGGTGTGAGCCTAATTCCAGTAGGATGTCACCTGAGAAAAGATTCCATGGTATAAACATTATAAGACAAATAGCTTGTAGTTTTTATTAAAAGGAAATGCTAGTAACAATTTTAAGGAAATAAAATTTGAGTGAGGAATAATTTTTAAGAAAGCAACTTTAAAAAAGAAACTAATTTAATGAAATAACACAAGATACTAAAATTACAAACAAAACCTTCCATAGGCTAACTATAGGTGTGATATAACAAATGAGCACTAGTCACTAGAAATACTCTTAGGTACTAGATGACAACAAGACACTAGATACATCATATCTTGATGAAATGTTCCATTAAAACCACCACCAACTGTATTCTCATGCATGATCCACTAGTAGGGAACACACCCATAACCTAGTGGTCTCTAATCAGTCATCATTATTTAGTTATTGTATTCATCATCAATCCCACTATGTGAAACTAGACCGCAACCACTTCCGAATCACTATCAATCTAGTATTACTCCTCCCACCTAGATATCCGGGATTCATTTTTTGTTCTTAATCATATTTCACATGTCTCATAACAAACAATTTCCACATTTCATTAACCAAACCAAGGACTACACATAAAAAACAACCACTTTCACACCTAAAATCCATTTAAAAAAACATACGTAGACCAAAACCCTTCCTAAACACGATTCACAACTCTTATATAATTATATAAATCATTTAAAAAGATTATGAAATACTTCCAAGAATCACCATAAGGATTTTCACCAAAAACACACTAAAAAATCCTCTAATATTAAATGCACACCAAAAACATTTCATTTCGGGATTCTTACCTCTTCAATAATTTAATAAATCATTTGTACAACTTATAAAAAATTTCTAAAGATTACATAAAGTCTTTACATCAACAACACAACCAAATTCATATAGAAATGCCACTTTAAAACCAAACTCATAGTAAAAGCAAATCAAAACATGGTTTTCACCACTTATTCAATTTAATAAACAATTTTCATACTTTATAAAATATTTTCATGAAGATAAAAAATATTCACATAAAAAATGCACACAATTTTACATGAAAACCCATTTTTATACCAAACTAGTACTCGCCCGTGCGTACGCACAACATGTTGAAATGATGGTTATTATTTGTAAATCAAATTTTTTTGGTTAAAGTAACCCACCAATAGTAATATTTAATATATTTTAATACCAAAGTATTTTAGAAAAGTCATGGAATAAGAGTAGATAAATTATGGACACAACAAAAATTTACATGAAATAATGAAGGATATATTAAAAGTAACTTCTAAATTTTCAGGGTGGTTGCACATAGTTTTTAAAAGCATTCAAGTCCTGCTTGATGGCCATAGTGGGTCAACACCTCTGCTCCATTTCACTACACATCATCACAGGGTTTAACAAACCGGTATGGAGAACATGATCAGTAGAAAGAGTAATGCATGTATTGTAATTTGAAGTGAAAGAAAAATATATTATAGAAGTGTATGTGATAAAAAAAATATGAACTGGGAAGAGGAATAATTGTAATACATTATGACAAAACCCATTCTTTAGTTGCACCAAAATTTATGAAGTTGTTATTGTAAAAGTTCTCCAACTAAATGAAGTTACAATGTTTGGAATATCAAAGTGTTGTGAGAGTAAGTCTTAAAGATTCATCATCATCCAGTGAATGCACTCTGCAGATGAAAAACGATTAGATAGATTAATAAATTGTAATGAATATGGAAATATGAAAATCTAATCCAGTAATGAAAAAAAAGTAATAAAAAAACTGAATGTTCTGGACATTAATAGTATAAAGAACATATGATTTCTATAAGTTTGGACCAATTTATTCAGTGGAAAGTATCACAAATTTTTAAAAATTGAAACATTAAAAAGGTGGTGTGTTTTTAATATATAGAAATAGGAAATGGGAATGAAAATAGGTAGAAAATTAGTAGGTTCTATATAGTATACAAATGTAAAAAAAAGTGGTCAGAAGGTGGAAATACTTAGTACAGTAGTTCAGAATGAAATATAAAAAATAGAAGAGAATATTACGTAATTTAAATAGAAACATGAATACAAAATTGGATCAATTGCCATATTTTTGGTCACAGCAGAAAATTAGTAGGGAAAAGGAAAAAAATATGTTCTGTACACAAATTCTTGTATGATAAAGTCTTTTTGTATGTAATAACTGCACATTTAAAACTCTTAAATATTTCATATAGAAATGTGTGCATATTTCAGTGTAATATTTATATATAGAAAATATTGAAGTGCAGTGAATAACATTACATTTTGCAAAGCAGAAGAAAATTATACCTGAAATAGGTTTTTTGATTATTTCTCTTACAGGTTTCCCAACCTTCATATCAAAGTACAATGTTGAACATAAATACATAACAATGAATAGATAGAGAGGGCGTTGTATGAAAATGAAGGTACCAGATCACAACGCCTAATCCTTTTAAACCTGCTGGGAAGATTATTGTACCACAAATATGATTAATGTAAAAAAGGCCCTTGGAAAGGGGAATAATACGGAAACCCAAAATCAAATACTACAACAGGTTATTTGTATTAGTACCTCTAATATCATGAATGAAAAAATTATATATTAGGAACCATTGAATAAATAACAGCCAAGTAAAGTATTTTTTTGATCACCGAAACAACTATTAGGAAGAGTAGTTACTGTATTCATTTCGCACATCCTAATAGACATACAAAATAGTTGGAAAAAATGAAACTTGTTCCAAATGAATGACCAAATTGTGTATATTGAAGAACCAAACTGGGCATATAGAGGAACCATAATGTGCATATACAACCAAACTGGACATGCTTAATACTTTGAAATGGGCAGATATTAAACTGTGCATATATAACCGAAACCAAACTGTGCATATACAACTAACTGTCCATATAGAAGAACCAAAATGTGCATATAGAAGAAACATTGTAACGCCCGAGACTTTTGTGTTATATAAATCATCAAAGGAATCTTTTTCTACACAAACACTTGCTTGGCTTACTTTACACGAAATCGTGACCTTCCTCGTTAGCTTGCGTCGTACGCAATACCGAGTTTCACTAAACAACGATATGCTAATAAAATAAAACTAGCCGTTATGAATAGTAAAAACCACTTTCTAAAATTTTATAAATTTTATTTTTCAAAATGGACTTCATTTTTGGATTCGGAATATCGAAATTAGCCTAGGGTGAAATTTTGGTATTTTTCTGAAAACTTTCAATTTTTGATGAATAGTGAAACCACTAAGTGGTAGGTTAAAAACTGAATTTTGCATAAAACTTAATTTTACCGCTTCTGTGAATGGAATTTCGAAAATCCGAGAGACACGGTTAATATCAAGGACTAAAATGTGGTTCAATGAGATGAAAATAATTTTTTGGTGAATAGTAACTTTTTACTTTTTTTTACCACGGTTAAAAGTAAATAGGGTAATTAAGGGTAAAAATGATATTATTATTACCCTAACACACGTCCTAATTCTATTGGACAAGTGTAATTCGACCAAAAAACAAACTTACGAATAAAATATGACCATTTAGGTCCACTTGGATTAGATTAGGACATTTATTATTATTTTATTTAAAGAAGGGTTAAAATAGTTAAAATCAAAGTTTAATAAGTAAATCATTTTTAATATGGAGTTATACATAAGATAAATTCAACTATAAATATTCATTAGAAATATAAAATGATTTCCTACATGATGGTATTTTATTTATAATTTTTAGACATTAAATAATTTAATTTATTTATGACACAATGATGATGCAGTAATTATCTTATTAATGAAATATTGACATAATTGATGTTATAAACACCAAAATAAATGTAATTTGAGACTTTTTATGAATTACACTAATTTTCTAGGTTACTATGATATATTAGTGTTGATTTAATTAACTTGTTTTGAACATATAATTCTTTTATGACTTTCACAAAAATCATATATCAAATAGTGTCAAAATTGAAAAAAAATAGTTTTTAAATCGAATATTATATTATTAATTGTTATTTTATTCCTAAAAATCAAAGGTTCAACAAAATGACTTAGATAAGGACATATATATTAATAATAAACAATTTGGGGTTCGTTTGGCATGTTATAGTAAGTGTATTAACCATATAATGTAAGAAAACAAAAAGACACGGTAAAAGTTAAATTATTTAACTTAGAGTTAAATCTAATTGATAAGGTTAAAATAATAACCTAAACTTGTCTAAATCCTATTGGTTGATAGGATTTAGACCCATCCCCACTTTAGCTTCGAAATAAGACCCTTTGGAACCATTATAAACCGATTTTGACTTTAATATAAAATAATATTTTGAGATATTCCTAAGGTGCCCCTCTCCTCCCTTATAAAAGGCCACCTCCTCCCCCTCCTCCACACACCAATTTGAGCACTCAAGCTCGGCCAAACCCTGTCATTCTCTCGTCTCCCCTTCCCTAGAATAATCCTAGAGGTCCTGGTCTTCTTCAAAGACCAATCTTAGTTCCCTAAGTGGAGGATTCAAAGAAGCGTTCCAAAGAAGAGGTAATATTCATTACCGATCTTTTTCAATTTCATTCTTCTTCAACTTCTTCTTCTTTAGTTGTTTCATGATAAAGTAATAACATCAGTATTAATTACATACTGATATGTTATTATAAATATGAAATAACCCTAATTCACCTTCTATCCATCCTACGGAAAAATGAAATCACCGCGCGTGCGTACGTACGGAATACCGTCTCCACGCCGTGGTGTAGTCTATTTTCCACCATCACCTTACAAGGATGGGTATAATGGTGTAATGAGTAACTATTTATGATTATTATAAAGTAATATTTATACTGAAATAATATACATATACTCCAATACAATTCCATGATCATAGGAACGATATCATCACTCGTGCGTACGTACGGAATACCGTCTCCACGATGTGATGCGACTCGTTATACATGATCATCATTACATAGTAATTATATAAATGAATTTAATGAATAAATATGATATATGTTACACTAATACCATTCTGGATATAAGTTATCTATAACCTTAAAAGAAGAATAAGAATTTATTCAGCAAAACACGCATAAGAACAAAAGGCAATAACGACCCGAGTAACAAGTAACAATGAAATATTACTAACAAGAAGCTAAGAATATTAACATATATGATATCATATCAATATGTATGATTCTGGAATAAGTCAATAACATGATTTAAATCATTATACAGGAGGTTCGGACACTTACAAAGCAATTCGGAAATAAGGTAAGGGAAATATCACAATCTCATTTTTATCCGAGATTGTTTATTCGAAAGTATTTACTGGGGTGTATTTTATCATCCACATCCATGTTTCATAAATATGTAATATTATTTACATCCACCTACAATTGTTTAAATCCATTTTTACCCTTCGGTGAGTTTTTAGTAAAAGAAATGAAAGGAATCTTTTGTCGTTTTTCGTACGAGGTACTTTTCGACTTTTCCGACAAAAGTACGAAGAATGTTTTTTTAACTTATACGGCATGAATGGATTTTTAAAACATTATTTCCAAGAATATTCCTTTATAAGTTTTCAAGTTTATTTTTAATCAACTTCTTTATTTTATAATTGTATGACATGTTAAGAAAGGAAAAGTGTTTTTGAAGTAGAAAAGATATTTTCCTCAAGAATGAAGTTCAAGTATTTTATCGAAATTATTTTCCATATAAGATAATAAAAGGGTTCTGTTTTTATCCCTATTATTACATGGATTTGATTATGTTGTGATGGAAATATTTTTATGAATTCCTTTATCTTATATGAATTGTTTTATGATGCCATGTTGTTTAAGAATCCCATTTTTATTACATGGGTTACGCTATGATGTATGGTTTATGATTATGTGGCACACATAAGAAAGGATTCATTATAAGATGGGTGGGACCTATATCTCCCTCCAATTCATTGGGTAAAGATTTTATATCTCATGAGATAGACATGGCTGGAACGGTAGGTTATACCGGTTCAGTGAAACAGGACTGGAACGAGGGTGACTCGGTTCAGAAAGGGACTTTGTCCACTAAGATAGTCTTGGAAAATGAGTCATGACTAACAAGAAATGATTTTCCATGATTATGTCTGCATGCCACAAAGTTTCAAGTTTGATGTTATGATTATGGGGATCTTATTTTCACTTCTATGATTTATTCCATGTTAGGATATTATGATCTCTTTTGCAGGTTATGATTTTCAAAAAGATATGATATGATTTTTATTTCCTTTATTTTCCCTTGCTGAGGATTTGAGCTCACCCTTTTATGTTTTCTTTTCCCCAGGTCAGGAAGATGGATATTAAGTAGAATGTCCTAAAACGGACCCTAGATATGATGAAATAAATGGGAGACACTGTAGAAGATTTATGAACCAGTTGTTTATGTTTCCCAGTTTCTAAAGACACTATACCTATACGGTCCTTTGTGGTTTTGTCATATGTTGTAATAAGTGTGCTTCAATTTTGAAGTATTAACAATGTATGTAAAGTATGGGTCGTTATAGTTGGTATCAGAGGAAAGGTATAGTCAACCTTTGGAAACTAGGATGTGAAAGCCTTAGTAAGAACCCTAAGGATAAGTCTAAGCATATAACACAATCTTAGTGTTTTAGAAATGGCCATGAATAACCCAGTATAAGACCTTAAGTGTGAAATTTTATTCTCGAATTATGTGGTTTTCCTATTATAATTAGTGTTGCTCACACTATTCTTTTTGGTTTTAGTCAATGGCTGGAACCCGAAGGAACCGTGTTAATGCGGAATGTGATGGGCAATGCAATGATTATCCCCCTGAGCAACCAAACGATATGGGAGCTGGAATGCAAAATCTTGTAACCGTGATCACACAACTTTCTCAAGCTATGAATCATGCAGGACTTCCAAACGAGCAATGAAAGGAGCAAAATTCTGTTGAATCCTTCATGAGGCAGCGTCCACCTTCTTTCAGTGGGTCTACTGAGCCATTAGTTGCTGAACAATGGATTAGTACTACTGAAAAGATATTTTCAGTTCTTTAATGTTCTGAACATGATAAAGTCATCCTAGCAGTGTATCGTTTGGAAGGAGATGCTGATCAATGGTGGAATCTTATTAAGAATACGAGGCAAAGGGATGAAATTGAGTCCATGGAATGGGACGAGTTCAAGAACTTATTTTTCAATAAGTACTTCCCTCGTATTCTCCGAACAAAGACGGAGAAAGAGTTTCTTGAACTGAAGCAAAGGGATGATGAATCCTTTGGTACCTATGAAGCAAATTTTACAAGACTTGCAAGGTACGCTTCTGGTATTATTATCCAACCTGGGAGTAAGATCGATCGATTCTTTAGTGTCTTAAAACCAAGTCATCGAAGGGCGTTAGCCATAAGGGACTTCAATGGCTACGAGGAAATCGTTCGATGTGCTCTCAAAGTCGAGATGGAGATTGGAGTAACCCATCAGTCATATGGGTTTGATAAGAAGAGGAAAATGGAATTTAAAGGAAAATCTAAAGAGCACACTGAAAAGAAGATGAGCTTTCCCTTATGCTCAAAGTGTGGAAAGAAACATGGAGGGAGTTGTCTTAAAGGGACAAGTAAATGTTTCAAATGTGGAAAGGAAGGTCATCGGGCATTTGAATGCCGCGATGATGGGAAGAAGATGTCTAATGATGAAAACAAAGGAAGGGATTCACAGAATGAACCTACTACACTTCAATGTTTCAAGTGCAAGGAGATGGGGCATTATGCCAATCAATGCCCAAATCCAATGGTTGATGATGATGGTCGACGTCAACAAACTCTTAAGGATAAAGACAAAGGAAAGTCACATGCAATTTCTATCAGTGATGTGGAGTACGATAACGATGTGGTGAAAGGTACACTTACCATCCACTCTAAAGTAGAAAATGTTTTATTTGATTCTGGATCCACCCACTCTTTTATTTCTGAAGAATTTTCTAAGGGTATCACCGTATTACCTCAACAATTAGATGTTGAGTTAGCTGTGACAACACCTAATGGCACATCAATCGCATAAAAATTTTATAATTCTTCTCCGATCGAAGTTTGTGGGAAAGTGCTTCCTGCAAATCTTGTGATCCTTCCTATAGTGGAATTTGATGTGATTCTTGGCATGGATTGGCTTTCTTTATACGGAGCTCATATCAATTTCCAAAGAAGGGAAGTCACATTTCATATTCCAGATCAATCTATGATCATCTATCAATGCAAGGATGAACATAAGCTTCCAGTGGAAATTTCTTCCATTTTATGGGTATTGATTCCACTAAATGAAGGTTATTTATCTCAAATGGTTGGTGAGAAACTCGCGATTAAGAATATGCCCATCGTAAGGGAGTTTGATGATGTCTTTCTGGAGGAATTACCGGGTCTTCCACCAAATCGTGAAGTTGAGTTTTCAATAGAATTCGTACCGGGTGCTTTGCTTATTTCAAAGACACCTTATAGAATGGCCCCAATTGAGTTGCAGGAATTGAAGAAGCAACTCCAGGATAATCTTGATAAGGGATTCATACGCCCTAGTGCGTCACCATGGGGAGAACCTGTTCTATTTGTTAAGAAGAAAGATGGATCAATGAGACTCTGCATTGATTATCGAGAACTTAACAAGATCACTATCAAGAACAAATATCCTCTCCCACGCATTGATGACTTATTTGACCAACTACGCGGAGTTCAATACTTTTCCAAGATTGATCTTCGTTCAGGGTATCATCAATTAAGGGTCAAAAGGGAGGATATACCAAAGACGGCTTTCCGTACAAGGTATGAACACTATGAATTTATAGTGATTCCATTTGGTCTTACTAATGCCCCTGCTATCTTCATGGATCTAATGAATAGAGTCTTTAGAGACTATCTTGATCAATTTGTGGTAGTCTTTATAGACGATATTCTTGTCTATTCAAAGAGCAAGGAAGAGCATGAAGATCACTTGATAATTATATTGAAGACCCTGAGAAAGGAGAAGCATTATGCCAAATTTACCAAGTGTGAATTTTGGCTTCAAAAAGTTTCATTTTTGGGTCACATAATCTCAAAAGAGGGGATATCTGTGGATCCATCAAAAACAGAGGTTATCGAAAGATGGTCGAGACCAACAACAGTAACTAAGATCCAAAGTTTTCTTGGTTTGGCTGGATATTATCGACATTTTGTAAAAGATTTTTCACGATTATCTTATCCACTCACCAAGTTGACTCGGAAAGGAGTTAAGTTTGTTTGGACAGAGGAATGTGAAGGGAATTTCAAGGAGTTGAAAAGAAGGTTATCCAGTGCACCTGTGCTCACACTGCCTTGTAGTGGAGAAAGGTTTGTGATCTACAGTGATGCTTCCAAGAAGGGATTGGGGCGTGTTCTTATGCAAAATGATATGGTGATAGATTATGCCTCACGACAGTTGAAAATACATGAGCAAAATTACCCAACACATGATTTGGAGTTGGCTGCGGTAATCTTTGCATTAAAGATTTGGAGGCATTACCTTTATGGTGAAAGGTGTGATATTTATACTGATCATAAAAGTTTAAAGTATATTTTCACACAAAAGGAGCTGAATATGCGTCAAAGAAGATGGTTGGAGCTGATTAAGAATTATGACTGCTCAATCCATTACCACCCTGGGAAAGAAAACAAGGTGGCAGATGCATTAATTCGACAAGACCATCCTAGTTTATCCATGATGAGGATCACAAAAGATCCAATATTTATGGATTTACAAAGGATGGATCTTGGAATTATAATGGAAGGGGGAAAAATCTTATCTTTCTCAAATGAATGTTCAACCATCTATACATGTGAAGATTAAAGAGGCACAGAAAGAAGTTGTCGAGTTACAAAAGAAGGTGAGAAATGTTCCTGAATTCAACCTTGATTGTGATGGGATAATAAAGTTCAGGAATCGGGTTTGTGTTCCTCCCATCCCCGAATTAAAGAAGGAGCTGCTGGATGAGGCTCATAGTTCTTCATTCTCTATTCATCCTGGAAGCACGAAGATGTATAGAGACCTGAAAGAGTACTTCTGGTGGGATGGAATGAAAAGAGATGTTGCTGAATATGTCTCTCGGTGCTTGGTTTGTCAACAAGTTAAAGCTGAGAGACAAAAGTCTAAGGGAATGTTACAACCATTACCCATACCCGAATGGAAATGGTAAAACATCACTATGGACTTTGTCACAGGACTTCCTAAACATCCAAAGGCAATAATGCTATTTGGGTCATAGTTGATCGTCTTACAAAGTCTGCACACTTCATTGCTATTAGAGAGGATTTCTCTCTAGATCAGCTTGCCAGGATATATGTAAAGGAAGTGGTAAGATTTCATGGAGTACCACTTTATATTATATCTGATCGGGATCCGAGATTTACCTCAAAGTTCTGGCGAAGTCTTCAGCATACTCTGGATACAGAGTTGAGTTTCAGCACTGCTTATCATCCCCAGACAGACGGTCAGTCTGAGAGAACAATTCAAACCCTAGAAGATATGTTGAGAGCTTGATCTATGGATTTCAAAGGAGGTTGGGATCAACACCTACCTTTGGTGGAATTTTCTTATAATAATAGCTTTCACTCCAGTATTCAGATGGCTCCTTATGAAGCTCTCTATGGAAAGAAATGCAGGACTCCAACTTGCTGGGATGAAGTTGGGGAAAGAAAGCTATTAGGACCTGATCTCGTTGATGAAATGGCAGAAAAGGTCAGATCTATTCAACAACACATAAGAGCAGCTCAGAGTCGACAGAAAAGTTATGCCGACAACCGAAGAAAAGACCTAGAGTTTGAAGTGGGTGATAAAGTGTTCTTACGAATATCTCCCTGGAAGACGGTTATGAGATTTGGAAAGAAGGGGAAGTTGAGCCCTAGATATATCGGTCCTTTCAAAATACTGGATCGTGTTGGAAAGGTAGCTTACCGATTGGCGCTTCCACCGAATCTCTCTCAAGTTCACGATGTGTTCCATGTATCTCTCCTGAGAAAGTACATACCTGATCCTTCACATGTACTCAGCTCAGAAGTTGTACCGCTGGAGCAAGATCTTTCTTATGAAGAACAACCGATAGAGATTCTGGATCGTAGCGAAAAAGTCCTACGAAACAAGACCACTCGATTGGTGAAAGTTTTATGGAGGAACCACTAACTTGAAGAAGCTACATGGGAGCTTGAGGATATGATGAGGGAGATGTATCCTCATCTGTTTGTTACAAAGTGACGAATTTCGAGGGCGAAATTCTTTTTAAGGGGGGGTAGAATGTAACACCCGAGACTTTTATGTTATATAAATCATCAATGGAATCTTTTTCTACACAAACACTTGCTTGGCTTTCTTTACACAAAATCGTGACCTTCCTCGTTAGCTTGCGTCGTACGCAATACCGAGTTTCACTAAACAACGATATGCTATTAAAATAAAACTAGCTGTTATGAATAGTAAAAACCACTTTTTAAAATTTTATAAATTTTATTTTTCAAAATGGACTTCATTTTTGGATTCGGAATATCGAAATTAGCCTAGAGTGAAATTTTGGTATTTTTCTGAAAACTTTCAATTTTTGATGAATAGTGAAACCACTAAGTGGTAGGTTAAAAACTGAATTTTGCATAAAACTTAATTTTACCGCTTCTGTGAATGGAATTTCGAAAATCCGAGAGACACGGTTAATATCAAGGACTAAAATGTGGTTCAATGAGATGAAAATAATTTTTTGGTGAATAGTTACTTTTTACTTTTTTTTACCACGGTTAAAAGTAAATAGGGTAATTAAGGGTAAAAATGATATTATTATTACCCTAACACATGTCCTAATTCTATTAGACAAGTGTAATTCGACCAAAAACAAACTTAGGAATAAAATATGACCATTTAGGTCCACTTGGATTAGATTAGGACATTTATTATTAATTTATTTAAAGAAGGGTTAAAATAGTTAAAATCAAAGTTTAATAAGTAAATCATTTTTAATATGGAGATATACATAAGATAAATTCGACTATAAATATTCATTAGGAAGATAAAAATATTTCCTACATGATGGTATTTTATTTATAATTTTTAGACATTAAATAATTTAATTTATTTATGACACAATGATGATGCAGTAATTATCTTATTAATGAAATATTGACATAATTGATGTTATAAACACCAAAATAAATGTAATTTGAGACTTTTTATGAATTACACTAATTTTCTGGGTTACTATGATATATTAGTGTTGATTTAATCAACTTGTTTCGAACATATAATTCTTTTATGACTTTCACAAAAATCATATATCAAATAGTGTCAAAATTGACACAAAATAGTTTTTAAATCAAATATTATATTATTAATTGTTATTTTATTCCTAAAAATCAAAGGTTAGGCCAAATGACTTAGATAAGGATATATATATTAATAATAAACAATTTGGGGTTCGTTTGGCATGTTATAGTAAGTGTATTAACCATATAGTGTAAGAAAACAAAAAGACACGGTAAAAGTTAAATTATTTAACTTAGAGTTAAATCTAATTGATAAGGTTAAAATAATAACCTAAACTTGTCTAAATACTATTGGTTGATAGGATTTCGACCCATCCCCACTTTATCTTCGAAATAAGACCCTTTGGAACCATTATAAACCGATTTTGACTTTAATATAAAATAATATTTTGAGATATTCCTAAGGTGCCCCTCTCCTCCCTTATAAAAGGGCACCTCCTCCCCCTCCTCCACACACCAATTTGAGCACTCAAGCTAGACCAACCACTGCCATTCTCTCCTATCCCCTTCCCTAGAATAATCCTAGAGGTCCTGGTCTTCTTCAAAGACCAATCTTAGTTCCCTAAGTGGAGGATTCAAAGAAGCGTTCCAAAGAAGAGGTAATATCCATTACCGATCTTTTCAATTTCTTTCTTCTTCAACTTCTTCTTCTTTAGTTGTTTCATGATAAAGTAATAACATCAGTATTACTTACATACTGATATGTTATTATAAATATGAAAAACCCCTAATTCACCTTCTATCCATCCTACGGAAAAATGAAATCACCGCGTGTGCGTACGTACGGAATACCGTCTCCACGCCGTGGTGTAATCTATTTTCCACCATCACCTTACAAGGATGGGTATAATGGTGTAATGAGTAACTATTTATGATTATTATAAAGTAATATTGATACTGAAATAATATACATATACTCCAATACAATTCCGTGATCATAGGAACGATATCATCACTCGTGCGTACGTACGGAATACCGTCTCCACGATTTGATGCGACTCGTTCTACATGATCATCATTACATAGTAATTATATAAATGAATTGAATGAATAAATATGATATATGTTACACTAATACCATTCTGGATATAAGGTATCTATAACCTTAAAAGAAGAATAAGAATTTATTCGGCAAAACACGCATAAGAACAAAAGGCAATAAAGACCCGAGTAACAAGTAACAATGAAATATTACTAACAAGAAGCTAAGAATATAACCATATATGATATAATATAAATATTTATGATTCTGGAATAAGTCAATAACATGATTTAAATCATTATACAGGAGGTTCAGACACTTACAAAGCACTTCGGACATAAGGTAAGGGAAATATCACAATCTCATTTTTATCCGAGATTGTTTATTCGAAAGTATTTACTGGGGTGTATTTTATCATCCACATCCATGTTTCATAAATATGTAATATTATTTCCATCCCCCTACAATTGTTTAAATCCATTTTTACCCTTCGGTGAGTTTTTAGTAAAATAAATGAAAGGAATCTTTTGTCGTTTTTCGTACGAGGTACTTTTTGACTTTTCCGACAAAAGTACGAAGAATGTTTTTTTTTAACTTATACGGCATGAATGGATTTTTAAAACATTATTTCCAAGAATCTTACTTTATAAGTTTTCAAGTTTATTTTTAATCAACTTCTTTATTTTATAATTGTATGACATGTTAAGAAAGGAAAAGTGTTTTTGAAGTAGAAAGGATATTTTCCTCAAGAATGAAGTTCAAGTATTTTATCGAAATTATTTTCCATCTAAGATAATAAAAGGGTTCTGTTTTTATCCCTATTATTACATGGATTTGATTATGTTGTGATGGAAATTTTTTTATGAATTCCTTTATCTTATATGAATTGTTTTATGATGTCATGTTGTTTAAGAATCCCATTTTTATTACATGGGTTACGCTATGATGTATGGTTTATGATTATGTGGCACACATAAGAAAGGATTCATTATAAGATGGGTGGGACCTATATCTCCCTCCAATGCATTGGGTAAAGATTTTATATCTCATTAGATAGACATGGCTGGAACGGTAGGTTATACCGGTTCAGTGAAACAGGACTGGAACGAGGGTGACTCGGTTCAGAAAGGGACTTTGTCCACTAAGATAGTCTTGGCAAATGAGTCATGACTAACAAGAAATTATTTTCCATGATTATGTGTGCATGCCACAAAGTTTCAAGTTTCATGTTATGATTATGGGGATCTCATTTTCACTTCTATGATTTATTCCATTTTAAGATATTATGATCTCTTTTGCAGGTTATGATTTTCAAAAAGATATGATATGATTTTTATTTCCTTTATTTGCCCTTGCTGAGCATTTGAGCTCACCCTTTTATGTTTTCTTTTCCCCAGGTCAGGAAGATGGATATTAAGTAGAATGTCCTAAAACGGACCCTAGATATGATGAAATAAATGGGAGACACTGTAGAAGATTTATGAACCAGTTGTTTATGTTTCCCAGTTTCTAAAGACACTATAACTATACGGTCCTTTGTGGTTTTGTCATATGTTGTAATAAGTGTGCTTCAATTTTGAAGTATTAACAATGTATGTAAAGTATGGGTCGTTATAAACATGCTCCAAATGAACAACCAAAATGGCCATTATAGAACCAAACTGGGCACTATAGAACCAAACTGTGAATATAGAACAAAACTGGGCATGTTTAAGACTTTGAAATGATCAGATATTAAACTATTCATATAGAACCAAACTATGCATATAAAACCAAAACTGAACTGTGCATATAGAACCAAACTGTGCATATAGAAGAACCAAACTGTTCATATAAAAGAGACATTCTCCAAATGAACTAAAAAACTTGGCATTATAGAATCAAACTGGGCATTATAGAACCAAACTGGGCATCATAGAACCAAATTGGGCATATAGAACCAAACTGGTCAAGTTTAATGCTTTCAAATGTGTAGAATTTAAACTGTGCATATTCTACCAAACTAGGAATGTTGAAGACATTGAAATGTGCATATTTTATACTGTGCATATGGAACCAAACTGTGCATATAGAACAAAAAACCATACTGTGCATATAGAAGAACCAAACTGTGCACATAGAAGAAACATCCTCCAAATGAATGACCAAACTGGGCATCATGTATGTACTGTATGATAAAATTGAAAAAGAATATGGATTTGGTTGAAACCAGGAAATGGTCATGGTGCTATTGTATCCTCAATGACACAGTATATAGTAATCCTATCAAAATAGTGAATGAGTAGTAGAAAATATTTCAAATAAATGTTATGTACAGTCTAAAATGCAACACATTTTACAACTTTTATTAATTATGAATAGAGTAATGAGATTCATTTGGTCACTGAAGATGTATGTTTACCTTGTGTTTGCACTACGAGATATCAGTCTGTTTTTTCGGTTTTCCTATTTATATATTCCTTCGGTACGGTCTAAATGTTAGTAGTTTGACAATCTGTAGGCACACTGTTTGGAGATGTCTGGACATTATCTTCTACACCATCCTCAATATCAAAACATCGCGACAGATTTCTCTACATAGAGGCCTTTGTTATAAAAAAATTAACCTATAAAGTACATAGGTTGAAATCATTGAAATTCAGAGCAGTGTTTAAACAACATAGTGTTTCTTATCAGGAGTGTTTCTTATCAGCACACCGGTGTAATTTGAAATAAATGTATGATTTTTAAATATTTATAAATCTGAATACTTTACGTTGACATCATTAATTCTTATTGTAATGGATATCATTTTGCAGTAAGGAAAGATATCACAATTATACCCGAGTAGAACACATGTTCAAGGGTGTAGTATGTAATCCTGTGTCAATGTTTACAGTACCAGGAGTATTTCCAACAGATTGATGATCCTATGAGAAAATGTGCAATGGAATATATTAGTAGAATGATATCCATGGTTACCAATTAATTTTAAAGAAATTGGTACACAGTTACCTACATATAATGAATCACACTGCGTACTCTAGAAGTCCCACTGCTTTGACCTGCCTGTATATTATTGAAGAAAAATGTCAAGTATTATGAGTTGTTGTTTTTAGAGATAATGTGAAAAAATTCAGACTTACAGGTTTATGTTCTAATACATTGCTAAAAAGGTTGATGAAGTTGTCATTATAATTCATATAAACCACTTTGTAACTATTTTGCTCAGATGGACGATGACAATTCTTAATATTGTACTATGTAACCTCAATTGCTAATAGAAATTTCATGGCTTTGAAGTAGTTTAGTTCCTAAGGGAAACCAACCTCGTCATCATCCTAAAAAAACAGCCATAGGAACTGTTAAATAAAATATTCAATTTTTTTATAATGATAGGATGTAAGGACATGGATATACCTATATCAATTCCGCTCTTAGTTGTGCAGCTGTTTTGTGTATGTATTGCATGACTTGTTTCTCAAATAACACAACTGAAAAAGAGTCTGTCTTGACCATAACCAGTAGCTGAACTCAAAATCTGTTGCAGTTGTTATTATGACTACACATTCAGACTCATTTGGACTATGCAGCTTAACCCAGAGTGTAGCGGAATGATAAAAAGTAATATAGGCAGCATTGAATGCGATCTCACCTCGGAGCAATGCTAATTGGTGAGGAGTTACAGGACATGCAGCAAATGCTTCCATCTATAATATGCACTTTCTTTATGTACGACTGGCATGATTCATAGAACCAGTTGTGGGTGTTTTAAATTTTTTGAATTGTAGCCGAAATTAAGCACCTTGTAGCCTGTAGTATATTCATTACATGTAAATATATAATTTATTACAGGATAATAGTAAACACTTAATAATTTTGAATTGTCACAATTGAAAAACAAGGTTATTTTGCCGACCTGTTGACAGGTTTTGACATCTAAAATGGATTTCTTGTTATTCCAATATAGTATATCTGCTGTTTGGTTGGGAGTTGTTGGTGATGTAGCATGAAATGGTGATGATATTATCACACCAAGCCTGATTAAAGCAGAATGACATACATGGAATTAAACAGTTACATGTTGTTGGTAGGTCATTTATGACATTTAGGTAAGTAAAATATTGTACTACACAAGTAAAGGATGTTAAAATGATACCTGCTTCTGAAATTTTCAACTACTTGAAGGTTTTGGTTGTAAAGAATCTTTGTTGCATTCACAGTTGTAGTGACAAGAACAGAGGCTGAAAGTAGTTTAAAGTCAGCATTATATAAATCTATGTTCAAGTGACATATTATAACCACATAGTAGAATGATTGAGATTAATAACTGTAGATAGAATCCATACAAGTCAATATCTTCACCCGGATGAGCTGTAATATCAAAATGGTAGTGGGGTCTATGTTATTTTCTATGTAACGTGACATTTCAAATGAAAAATTACCCCATAAGCTACAAGTAACCTACAACCCTCTACATGAAAACCAAGTGACAGAATGATTAAATGTATCATGTTATAGTAATATAATTCAATTACTCAAAATAAGAAAGGACTTGTCATTTTGTAAAATAATTTGCATCCTGTGGTTGGAAGTGCCCATTGATTGCATTAGATGTGAGTAATGTAGAACACCAATAGGTTCTAAATCAATGTACAAAGATAAAAATTTTCCTTATGAATAACATAAGGCTGAATTAAAAGACATTGTAAAGATTAATTTAACATAAGTTGGTAAATGAAACTTTAAATATGTGGTATTAAGCACATGTACCTATTATATGTTCTTCTGGGAATTTTTCGTGAATGATGTCATCGAATGAAGTAAATTGAAAACTAAAAATAGGTAGTTGTACTTCACAAGGACGAACATACGTTGTGGATGTGAACATGATTCGACAGGGGTGTCTAGTTCTGAGGTAGCTCCCTTGGTCTGAATATATTTGGAAGTTTTGTACAATATAGCAGAGTCCCTCACCCAAAAGTTGTTTGTACTTAGAGATAAGCTGATGATTCGTAATGGTACATTGAATCTTGGTTCCCTACATAGAGTATGTTAAAATGTTGTCTAATAAGGAAACAATACAGTTTACAGGGAATGATGAAAGTATACATATATATATATACATTCAGAGTGTAGATGAGAAGGACTGAAAATAATATGTAATTACTTAGAGTAAAAAAAATCACCTAAATGTCGCATAGTATAAGATCAACAAAAACGACTTCATTGGAGTTTTTAGAAGAAAAATTGAACCATATGTTCAAGACACGAACTTGTATTCGCAGTGTTTCATCGTCGTCTGGGCTAATCTCATTTAGCATTGTTATTGTGCATGACATATTTGTGACTGTACATAAGCATGCAGTGTTCAAATAAATCATATTATGCAGGTAAATAAGCCATGAAAGTAAACACATTTATTGTCTAGAGCATAATAGATTATATAAAAATCATTTTAGATGTTACCTAAGAGAGATTATGAAATATTTCCTTGTATACAATATATTTTGTGTAATTTGAGGAATTATTAGTGTTACCATCTACTACAATTTTCAATCCAGCAGCTGATGTGACCCTAGACACTGCAACATATAATTGACCATGAGAGAATACTGGTTTGCAAAGATAAAGCCCAACTGAAGACAAAGATTGACCCTGACTTTTATTAATAGTCATCACATAAGAAACTGTCAAAGGATATTGTCTTCTTTGTAGTTTGAATGGACATCTTCCATCCCAGTGAGTCATAGTTAGTCTTGTAATGATTGCAGAATATCCCGAATGACATCCAGTTATAACTTCGGCCCCAATAACAAGCTCACCCAAGCGTGTAACTACCATTCGGGTTCCATTACACAAACCAACAGATTGGTCTACATTTCTTAGTAACATAATTGGAACACCGATTTGTAGTGTAATTTTGTGTGTAGGTAACCCAGAGACATTTATACCATTCAACATGTCAGATGTGTAAATATTTTCTGGTCTATCTGTATAATAACTTGCATTGCAAACAGAGTCTGAGCTGAAGTAATCTTTGTTTTCAGAGACACTGAGGGGAAACATATATTCATTTACTTCTTGTACAATATCATGGATCAGAGCTAAAATTGCACGGTCTTTCAGATAGTTTTGGTCTCCAAGTTTGCTACAGAAACCCAGGTATGTATTGTTGACGATTTCAGCCATGGCATTATCGCTCTCAGTAAGAAGAAATGCTGAAGGAATTTGAATGAGTGCTTCACCGTCGTTAGGCTCTCTAATTCGACCTTCACCAATATTCTGTGTCCATTTAGAAAAGTCATGTAACATAGGCGCATCATGGCTGCTAGTAGTAGAATGTAATATCATGTTTTTTATAAGAGATAATACCCTACAATGTTGCCAAAGATACGATGACTTAACACTTGCATAGACAATATCATTTCTATTTACCCCAGGTATAACAGGTAGTATTTGCCTAAAATCTCCTCCCAAGACAACTATCAAACCACTGAAGGGAAAATTCTGAGCAGTATCATTTGTTTGAGTCATAATGTCCTTAAGAGTTTGGTCTAAAGCCTCTAAACAAAACTTATGAATCATAGACGCTGCATCCCAAATGATAAGCTTAGTCAATTACAAAAGTTCCGCTACATCACTCCCTTGCTGAATATTACAAACTGAATGTTCTGTAATGGAGATTGGAATATGGAATTTAGAATGTGTTGGTTGTCCACCAGGAAGTAGTAGTGAAGCTATTCCACTTGATGAAACTACAAGTACAATCATGCTCTGAGCTTGCAACAATGATGTTAGTACTCTCCGGATAAAGGTTTTACCTATTCCACCATAACCATGAAAGAAGAAGAACCCACCTGAATTGCTAGATAGGGAAGAGAGAATGATAGACATCACCTCTTTCTATTCATCTATAAGAATACCATGTAAATTGTCATACTCTTGTAGAATTGAATCTTTATTTTAATTTAATTCTTCTGCAACCAAACGATATGGAGTGGCATCGAAATCTGAATCTGTAAGTGGCATAGGAGGATATAACTTAAGTGACCTTCCATTTCTCTGTAAGAATTATTCTATCTCTCTCAAAGCATACATATTTATCTACTGATTTGTGAGTGTAAAATCTATAATTTCATGGAATATTGTTAAATAGTAGTATGAAATAGCATTAATAAAGACATTACAATAGTTTATTATAAATTAAACATAAGTATTTCAAGTTGAATAGGAAATACATTGAAACAAACCATTACTATTTATGTGTTGTAGTCTGCATTATTAGGAAACAGTATACAAATACATGGTTCTATTGATGAGAAAGTTCCTATTAATAATTTATTATAGTATGATCCAGTCTGTAGGTATTTAAAATTGATATATGAAACTATTGTACTGTTTTACTAAAGCCTACAGTATAATTTAAACTCATGCATTTTATATTAACATATTGTTATTAGTGTTGGGCCTGCTTTGTACTGCAATATTGTCATTAATGTATTAGCGGAGAATTATATGACAATATTGTAGTTTGCAATATAATTTGAATAATTGTTAATTGAAACTGTGGATTTATTGTACAGAATAGTATAGATTAAAATGAATGAAGTACTATTCTATTATTATTTGAACATGATTACTGCACAATTTGATGTAATGAATTATATTAAAAATAAACATAGTTACTTGAGATAAATATGTACAATAATTGTAAGTACAATGTACTCTCAACTTTTATGTGATGAACTTATGTATAAATATGCGACATACCTGTACAGTTTATAATTTATAAATCCTTAAATTGCGGAAAAACTGATTATCTGAAGAAATATGCTGATTTTTTAAGAAGTATTACAGAACTAAATGTAAAAAGTAATTTATTATTTAAATATGAACAGAACTGTTGTTTGAAGTTAGTATTGTAAGTAACATAATGGGAGGGATTTTGTGTACTGCAATTCTGTAAGTATACATACAGATTAAGATGTAGCAGATGTACTATCAAGTATATAGTTTATTGTACAAATACAACAGCAGGTTTTCTGTATTACAATGTTATAAATAGCAGTAAGAAGTAATAAATAGACGTTAGCAAAACATTAATTGAGAGCAATAAATCTGGTAGAAGAGAAAATGTGCATCTGGATTTTTTTGGGCCCTTCTCTGTATATATAAAATGTCTTCTGATAGTATGTGTTTTGTTTCATCCCATTCAATATCTGGGTGAGATATATTATTGAAAATTAACATGCTTGCAAACAATCTGCGTACATTTTGTCCCATTCCCTAGGCGGAGAGTTATTTTATGGATTCAACAAACTCTCTGTCATCTGTTAGTAATCCCATAGCAGAACATGCCTCTTTAAATGTACCATGAGTAATGCGGCCTACAGTCCTGATATAGCCATACGAATTTGCTCCTATGATTTTTGTTAAAAGTAGCCTCACGTAGTAGAGTTTGCCAGTGGTCTGAGGCACATAGTATAGTATTCCAATATAGATTCCTTGTTTCCTGGGACGCCACATTCTGTCTTGAGAGTGGTAGACAAACTTTGTAAGGTATTCTGCAAAAGTTAAACCTCTTCCTTCTGGATATATAATGTTTTCTTCAAACCAAGCGGTCAACATAGACTGAGAATTGTTTTTATTATTTAATACATCTTAAATGTTGTCATTGTCTTAAAATGTGACGGAATTTTTTTCAGGAAAATGGAAATGCAACCTCTCAACTAGTGGATATCTGTAATGAATGTCATATGAAAATATTCTTCAAGATGCCTCATAGAGAGATATGTATCGACAGTCATAATACATTTTTATCTCATCTATAGTATTATTTGATAGTTGTTCTTTGTTCCCTTCATAGAGTGTAGTAGTTACAAGATCGTTTCCCATGCTAATATACTTAAACAAATATTTGATTGAAGACGACTGATTACAAACTTCAATGTTGAGATGAGAACGATACTTTAACAGCAATACCGGATTGTATGGAACCAAATATCTATTATCCAAAAGAATGTTATGTTTAAAAACAATATTTTTTTCATCCCTTCTTTGGTAAATGACATAACCATCATCATCTACTGTAGTATGTTCATAAATTTTTTTTGGGAAAATTTTTGCACAATTACCATTCTTCATACAAGGTGAAGACCTGTTCGCAACACCGTAAGGGCCGTGGAGCATACAACATTTGACAGCTCCAGGTAGCCCCGGGTATGAAACTTTATCTGGGATTTCAGCACAGACATATTTGTTTACAGCTTTAGGAGTGTTAACTTTGTTTTCACGGCAAAGAAATAATAAGATGTTCACATGAGGTAATCCGCGTTTCTGAAACTCTACAGTTCGAACAACTGAATGGGAAGAGAAGTGTCATTGTTAGTAATTGATGATATAATTGCAACCAATATGGATAAATATATATAAAGTATGAACAAATATGGTTACCTACCCTTGATTTTCCAAAGAAACATCCTTCTCTTAAATATTTCATCAGATGTTCAAGTTTAATATTGAAAACTTGAGATAGTATTTGAGGGGAGTCCACTGGGCGAAGATTCTTATGTCTAAGATACCGAATGATCTCAGGCCACATTGGGTTACATGTAAAGGTTAGAAAAAAATCCGGATAACCTGCCCAATTACAAATAGATATTGCATCTTGGTAATTCTGGATCATATACCTTGGTCCACCAGTAAAGGTTGAAGGTAAAATGATGCGTTTGCCGTATGAATAACCATCTCGATCGCCTCTTAGAAATGCATCTTGCAATATATTTTATAGATCAACCCTCATTTCCTTTTGATTGAATCAAGCTGAGACTCTATCATCATATAAGCATTGAAAATAAACTATTTCAAAAGTCTTCTTGAATGTAGAAGCGTTGAGGCGTGATTTTCAAAGAATTGCAAGCGGAATGAGAAGTACTCTCTCATGGTAACCTTCTTTAATTTGGAACTTGTTGTGAAAGGAGTTTTCCGATGAAAAATGTTGTCACACATATATATCAATGCCATTTGTGAAAATCAGGGGATACTGTAATGGAAGATACAGTGGGTGATGCTCATCAATTCTTTGAAAATCTCCATTTTTGGTGTGAATGATTATATCACGCTCTTAGTTGAGATCTTCGACATCACCAAAAATGAGCATTGCAATATCAGAATTATTTGGAAAGTTATAAGTAATTGTATTTTTTCCTCTTCTTTTTAGTAGTCGTAGTTTCAAATTGGTCACCTCCTCACTCTGAAGAACATCCCTTGCAGTTCTAAATTGTTTTGCTAAAGCATTGTTATCATGAAGAATTTATTGCAGGCTCTCGACTATCATGCAGTCTATATGAGTTTGGACATTCTGATTTTATGAGCTACAGGTATCAGTCATGTTAATACAGAAATAGACAACTTTGATAAATCAGTCCATAACAGATAGGTTTAGACATACCTAAATTCATTCACCCTATTTTGACATTCATGTGTGGTGTCATACATTTATAGTTGTGCAAATCTTGGTGGTTGACCATCAGGTGGACATAAACATCCTATATGATGGTAGTTCTGTCCATTCAATCTGAATATACATGGAGCACCACCCTTGTTAATAGACATATCAATCTTCCCACCCATTGAAGTGAAATCAAACATGGAGTTATAAATATGCATGTTTTCTTGGAATATTTTGGCTGCTTTGGAAGTTAAACTAAAGAGAAATATTTTAAGGTACTGCAGACATGGTGGTATCAATTTCAAAGAAATATTTCCCATAGCACAACATACTGTGAAAAATTGGTTCTGTTGATTGCTACACTTTTTGTTTCTTTCATCAAACCACATTAAAGAATGACAATATTGACAAACGTAAGTAGGGTCTCCAATATCTAAATATCCTGAGTGGAAAAGATATGTATTAGATGGTATTTACAAAGTAGTGGAAGTACGGTATTTGTCTACCATGTCCCGGTAGCAGTAATAATGAATCAATAAGATCACTAACCTTCGTTATCTGAAAACTGTTGTATTGAGTTGCCTGCAGTAACAACTCAAATATTACGAATATCACAAAAAATAATTCATAACTTATTATTGTTTTTATGTAATAATATTCATCGACATACCTCTATAGTTTTCTGTATAATGGACGTCACCATTGATGTAGTCATTTTATTCTCAATTATTAGGATGTGATGATTCTTGACGGAAGAGTTGTTGCCTACGGACTGATAGAATGTGTATAAAACATTATTATAACTGAAATATGTGTCCATTGAAGTGTGTGTGTGTGTGATGCAGTATAGTTGTGTTAAATAGGTCATTGAACTTGGACATGATACAATAGTTTAGTTCCCATATTCAGCTGGACTTAATCTGTAACAAATGTTAGCGTAGACTGCAATCAATGGCCATCCCTTAACGGTCATAGTAAAATATAATTGCAGGACTTATAATTAAACTACAGAGGAGGCTGGTGAATAATCTGTCATGTTGGTAGCATCATTAACAATTGCTACTAGAAGTTTAAATGAAAATGTCAGTCGAATAGTTTCTCAGCTGTGTGGCATATAAAGATGTGTTCGCAGACACGTGTCATCATACTTACAGTAAGGAATAAGAGATTTTAAGAGTGAACCCATTATTTTATTTTTCTTGTTTGCTCTTACGATAAATGATGTCCTACCTACAGATTGTTGTTGCACTGTAGAAGAAGTAGTTAAAGAGGAATATGTTATGTTTGTATGTATAGTATATAGAAAATTTGGGGTTTATGGACTAAAATGTAAATAGATCAGACCATTGATAGAGAGTGGTCTTAATGGCGTGTGTGTGAGTCCATCTCCACCGCCATTTGTAGATGTCATTGAGGGACTTCCAGTAGATGCTGTCAATGTCGGTGTCACAGTAGGTGTTTTTAAAAACAATGGAAATATAATGTAATTGGAAGAAGTATCTAATGATTCTAATACTGAACTTAAAGATGTTTCATTCCTTCCTTAGCAGTCTTCTCTAAAACCTTACATCTCTAGAGCTTGACGGGGATTGCATCATTTCGTCAGTCATGATCGCTGCCAAAAGTGTAAAGGAAATAGTTAGAAAACTAGTTGCTCGGTTGTGTGGCGTATAGTGTGGTAAGTTCAGATAATTATCGTCATTCTTACAGTAAGGAATAGGTGACCATTTTAAGGTATCCGATGTTTTCTTTCACTTGGTTTCTTTTGAGTTAAATGCTCTCCTTGCTTCAAATTGTTGTTGGACTGTAGACGAAGTAGTGTAACAGGAATATCTTAAGTTAGTATGTAAAGCATTTAAAAAGTAGGGATGTAGGTAGTGCAATGTAAATAGAATAGACCATTGACTAACAATGGTGTCATTGGCGTGCATGTGACTTCATCTGCACCACCATTTGTAGAATGCGGTTCACTTGTTAGAGCAGGAGAGAGATTTGTAGATGTCATTGAGGGATTTTCAATATATGTTGACACTGTAGTTGTAAAAATAGTAGCTTATACAAACAGTGGATTAAGTTTATAACATGAATAAGTATAAAATGTAGGGAATAGTGAACTCACAGTTGCATCGTTCATCCGGTAGCACTCTTCTTTCCAAAATTGCATCTGTGGAGGTTGTCGGGGAATGAATATTTTGGTTGTATATCTTTACCTAAAATTGTCAAGATGTGCATTGTTTTATTTGTATTCAAATTAAACAGTGAATAAAACATAGTATAATTTGTGATTGCAGACACAGAAATGGCTAAAGATGTATGTACATACATTTATGTAGTTGTGAATAAGTCCCAAATGTAATATGCATGTAAAATATAGAGAAATTTGTAGGTAACAGATCTTGGAAGTAAAGTATTATATAATAATTGATTGGCATATAGCACATGTATTGTTATTTTCTGTAAGGTAAACAGATATCCTATAGTTGCATATTTTGAAAACAATGTTCTCAGAAAAGTTCAGTTATAGGTTAGAAAATAAACTGCAACGTCATTACAGGAAGAGGTAATTGTTCCAATATAATCTAATGTGTACTCACAGCAACAGTTCGTATGTATACTCACAGTATGAATTACGGAGAAGCAGCAGATGAATCAGTATTATTTAGAAGCAGTGGATGATTCGTGTTCAGTAGAAATTCCTCGAACGGTACCTGTGTAAATTAAAAAATATAATTTATTGGTCGTTGTAGGTTTCATAGTTATGGTGACTGGGAAAGAGATGTTACCTTTATGTAGTAAGGAGGAGTGGAATTGGGTTTTCGGATTTGGTTGTAGCAGGTGTAGCAGATGCTTTGGGTAGATGGTCGAACTCAATGACTTCGTAGTAGTGGTAGAAGTCAGAATCCCCTATTTGACGTCGTAAGAAAATCAGTTTAGATGATTAGCGGAAGTATGAATTCAGTATCGGTTGAAACAAATGTAGATATATATGTATGCGGGGGTTGAGAGGGAATCACTATTGTGCGGTAGGTTGTCGATGGAGAATACAGATACCCTTATTCAATGGGAGGGAGTCGATGTAGATTTCTGAAAATCTGGGAGGAGGACGAAGGGGACAGTGGCTGTCGAAGGAGATGAATACTGTCAATGGGAATAGGCAGTGAAGGTGTTGCAGGGATAGACGTCGTCAAATGCGAGCGGCAGGAGGAAGAAGCCCGATGATTTGAACCGTAAGGATGGCTGTGTCATGCAGTGAAGCCATCGGTGGTCATCGAGATATCAAGGGCACCACGGGCGTAAGGCATTGAAGGCGTTGCAGGGATGGACATCATCGAAGGTGAGATGCGGGAGGAAGAACCCTGAGGAGCTGAACCCTAAGCGCGAATGGGTAAGGCTCGTCGAAGGCGAGATGCAGGAGGAAGAACCCTGAGGAGTTGAACCCTAAGCGTGAATGGGTAAGGTGGAATATTCGTGGTTGGATGTGGAGAAATTTAGGGCCCGACAGGTGTTTGTGGGGAAGGTAGTGGGTATTAGGGTAATTGGCAGTGGGAAAATTGTGACGTGGCTCTTTGTGGTGGTGACACAAAGGACAGGGAACACCCAGGTTTAGTAAATATAGTAGATTCACATCAAATATTTCCACAAACCACTTTCTTACCACACACATAAATTATAGAACATTTAAAAATACTCAATCATGCAATATAAATTCATCATAAAATGTTTAATCACATAATCAAAAACCATCAATGTCGAAATCCCAAAAAACTAGTGTGAATCTCTAACACACCTCAACTGCACCATAAGAAATTAAAAATGAACCTTGATCATGAATATTGAACCCAAAAACACATTATTAAACCCTGAGGACGAAACCCTAGCTACTGGGAAGTTTGAACCCAAATAATAGAGAAGAAACCCTAAAAGTAGGAAGAAAACAAGTAATAACTCACTTACTTGAAGGATCTTGAAGTTTCGCCACCAAATTCCCTTAAAAAATGGGTATCCAATTGAGCTAAGGGGGGACAAGGAAGCTACCATGTTGGAAATCCCGAATGGGAAAGAAGAGGGGAGTAATAAGGGTTAAATATAAAAAGGGAAAAATTGTAAAATTAAGATTTTTAATGAGATGGAAAACACGCACGTTTAGTCTGCGAGGTTTAATAAGAAATACAGAAATTGTGAGTATACTCTGTTTAGAGTGCATGATTACCTGGGCAGAGGTGTACACCTGTGCAGTAGTTGCACGATATATTCTGATATCTACCACAGGGTTACCCAGGTTGGGTGCACAATTTACACTAGTCATGAACCATCCGTGCACCTCGGTCTATCCACCAAAATTTGTTGTTTTACTCCAAAATTCAAAAGGGATCCTTGGGAAAAAATATAGACTGAAAATAAGAGGGAAGAATACCGCACAATTTTAAACCCATCACACCCAGTTCTTGAGAAAATGACCACGAACCCGATACAAATAGGAACTATAGAAACATTAAAAACTAAGGTTTGATACATCAATTGGTATTAAAGAAGTGTATAGCTACTTTTGTGGATTATTTTAGTTTTTTAATTATGATAATATATATTTACTGAAAACCAAGGATAAGACTAAGATATAATTATTTATATAGGATAACATCCTGAAATTTTTAAAAAGTAGAGATTGTGTAGTTCTATTAGAAATCACATCCCTATCTAGATATTATAATTGTATGTATAATCTAATTGACACGCACACATGGGTAATAAAATCAAAAAGTGTGTACTGTGTGATAACTTGAGCACCACTTGGTGCATGAAAAAGAGGTATAACTCCACACCTGGTTTGACACTCTTGGGTGATATGATTTGGTTAATCAACATTTTCTCTAATTAACCATAATGAACAATTAAAGTATGATGTTAACTATTTAGGTTAGATAAAATAATAGGAAAATGGAAATTAATAATCAAGAATTGTACAAATATAGTCATAGGTTGAACCAAAATTATCATATGTTAAAAACTGAGGTGTCATAGGGGAAGACATATTTAGATTTATGTTTTCATATTAATATTTCAAATATTATAAGTAAAATTTTAGTGTTTTTTTGAAATAGGGTAATGAAAATGAATATGAGAAAGTTATGAATCTAGAAACAACTTTTTATGACCTAATGAGGGAGAATACTTTAATTATTAAGTGTCTTAGTATATTCCTATTATAACAGAAAAGTTGATTTTCTAATTATTAACTATAGTAGTGATATTAATATCTGAATAGAAAATAATTCTCAATACCCCTATCTATTCCCATTATTGAGTGATATGTATTGATGAAATTTTGGTATATTTGATAATTAATGAGGATTATATGAAGTATATAAGGATTTTTCTTAAATAGTTTTTCTTCAATGTTTTGGAAACATATATTATATGGCATCAATAATATTAAAAATTGATATTATAAAAAGGCTATATTTTGGGGGATAACTATTGGAGAAATCATGATTGAGGTTTTTATAACTCTTAGGTTTAATATATTATTGTTATTTAGATAATAAAGGGTTGATTGATTTTGAGAAAGTGAGTTAGAAAAAATTGTACCGTAGGTATTAATAATTGATTCATGATATTTTTAGTGAAGTTTATCCCATTTTTTAGAATTTCGATATATATATTAACTAGTGTGTGATCGTATGAACTAATGGTTAATACCATTTATGGTTACTGGTAGAGTAAATTTTTGGAGGAAATATATGATTTTTATGTTTTTAATTTCTTGAAGATTAAAAATGTTTTTCTAATGGTATGTTATGGAGAATATATTCAACATACATACTTGGGTTTATGATTGGATGAATGATTAATGTTGTTTGAGGAAATATAAGTAAAATAATACAAAATAAGAGAGTATGGTATATATGATATTTTATATTTTACCTGAAATAATAAAAATGTTAAGAATACCCTTCCATACTTTCATTAGTTATCAATAATTTAAATTTTAAGGACATAATTTTTTAAGGGTTCATGGAATGACTGAGTTTTAGTAAATTATTCTTCATATTAATACTATTTTCAATATATTACAACAAAAATGGAAACAAAAGAATATAGATCTTTTTAAGGTATCCATAAAATTGGTAGTTATAAAGAGTGGTAACATAATTATGATATATATATAAATATATATTAAAAAGAAGAAAAAAAATAATAAATACCACTTTAAATATCGACTCAACCAGTACTGATAAGAAACTAATAAAAATAGTTTTTATATTTTTTTTCAAGTAAGATACATTTTTTTATGAATAGTATATTAACACTACTCTAATAAATAGTTTATAGAAAATAGATAAGAAGAATAAATAATATACCAAAATTTGTTTTCCAATAAAAATATTCACTATATTTTATAAATTTATTTAAAAGAAAAATTTATAAATGTTAGAAAGATAATTTTAAGAAATTAAATTAATTTTTATGTATTTTTTAAAATATTATCCGAAAATTATTTTTTAATTATTTTTAAATTATTTTATTTTAGGTGAATATTTAAATATAACATTTTTACTTATACTATGATTTTCATAAAATTATTAGTATATAATTATCAGTTATAAATTTATGAAATAGTTTACTATAAAAATTATTAATTATATAATTTAAATTATTAATTTTAAAATATATATTATAGTTTACAACCCTATGTTTCGTATTTTAGAACTCAATAAATATTGTTCTCAAGTTTGTTTAGTACTTTATACAATTTTTATAATAAAATTTGTGTTTAAAAATTTTAGAAATTTAATTATACAAAGTGGATTTAAAATTTACAATCATTAGGTCTAATTTATCAAATAAGTATCAATTTATTTTTATGCATAACTATTAATTTACCTTAGGTAAAAACTTGTTCCCATAGTGCAATATAAAATGGTAAATATTATAATTCAATGGGTAAATGGATTGAAACATGTTTGAAAAATGTTTGTAAAAAATGATTTAGGTTTTATAAACCTTATTTATTCCCTTCCCATTATTTATCAATATTTTTTCACTTTCTGTTAGAGTGATTTCCCATTATTGAAAATATTTGGGTACTTAAAAAAATGCTATCCGTTTTCACTTATAAAAGTGGGTATCCTCTCTTCGCTTCCCCTCACACCAAAACCCACTTATATCAGCCCAAAATATATCCACATATCTCCTAAATATTCTTATCCACCTTAAATATTTTTTTTCTTAAAATACCATCCCTTAAAGGTTTAAACCCCATCCCAAAAAATATTATCCAAGAAGTGAGGTATACATTATAAACATCTCTTTCTCATTTTTATATCCTTTTAGGAAACCTTTATTCAGAAGAATTCATTAAAAAATCATAAAATCATAACAAAAGTATCCTTATCATACTGATATGTTATTATAAAGATGTTACAATCATTAAAAACCTTTTCCCATTCTCATTATTAAAAACGAAAATGTGAAACGTGCATATGTGCAGACTACCGCCTCAATAAATAAATGATTTTTTACTTCACCGCCTAACCTAGATGGATAAAAAATATAATTTAATATAGATTTATAATTTTATAAATTATTTATTATTCTTTAATATTAATCCATATTACTTCTTCACACAATTCTTCAAAAATGTAATCATCATATATGTGCACGTGCGAACTACTGTCTTCGTGGTAATATGCATTCGGTTTTTCAATACCAACATAGATTGATAAATATAATATTAGGTTTAAAGGAGGAATATTATTTTAATTATATTAATATGGTTATATTAAATCAAATTTAATAACTTATAATTGTTATGAGTGATAAATTATCATTATAAAATTAACTATATTGAACAAGCGAACTAAGAAGGAAAAAATTAGTAATACTATGTAGTTGTTTCTTATGCGTAAAATATTATATTAATTCCATGTAATTGTAATATAACACAAAAATAAACATTAAAGTATAATATTATGCATCCTTTTAATTATATTTCAAATAAATCACCTCACAATTATCCATTAATTTGGGTATGTTTATGTTTGGGTTTGTTTGGCCGTATACATAAAAAATGCAATGAAATTAATATCATGGATTTTTATGAAAAAACAATTAATGGTGTAATATGATTTAAATAAGTAAATAATGAGTTTTTATTGGTTATATAAGGGTTATATCAATATAGAATTCATTATCTGTGAAAACAAAATTCCATGGTTGATAATCATTAAAATATGTTTGTTATTGATTTCATCTTCTAGGATAAAAGGATAAGGCACTCATGAGAATAAAATTTAAACATTAAAAATAATTATGAATAATACAATATAGGAAATTTAATAATCTTGGAATGATGAATCAAAAAATAAAAAACATTATCGACACTCCCCCTATAAAACTAGTACAAATGGTCAAAGCTATAAACAAGTAATGTAGAAAAATATGTAAAAACTAACAAATATATTTTTATTGAGTGATTATAAATGGATAATATAAATCTTTATAGTTATGATTAAGGTTCTTTTTAATGGCATTTATAAACTTAATTTAATTAATTTTGATGTTTGGTGCAAGTGCAGAATGAATCCAGGCTAATGTGTGGGTTTTCATCTCAAATTGATCTCTTTAAGACATGTTTTGTATTATTCACTTAATTTAATATATATAGTGTATATTATTCATAATAGTTATTTTATGTCATCAAATAAATCTTATTCATGTTAATTTATGTTCATTTTAATTATATATATTTCAATAGGTTTTTATTTAACTTCTCCTCTAGTTATAAGGATTTTTATAAACTAAATTCTCATTCATTGAGTTATAATTTCTCTACCAGAACATATTTCATATAATTTAGGTAATTTATTCCCTATGACTGTATTATATGGAATTTTATCATTAAATTATTGGAATTTACATTTTTAAAACATAAAAAACCTTTCAAAAATTTATTACTTCATGAAATATGTTTCCTAATTGGACATTGGTAAATTAATTTTCTTTCCTTGAGTTACATGATTTCTTTTGAACTTAAAACTTTAATATTCTCATTATTAAATGATTTTATATTTTATATGATTTTTAATTTTATATTTTGATGGAAAATGTCTCTTTTGATTCAAATATTTATACTTGATTATTCTCTCATAGAAAAGTATAATGTTATCAAGAATAAACCTCTATCTCTTAACTGGATCATTTTCCAAGTCTATGTTTGAATTTTTATCAATATTCTCTTTATTATATTTAATTCCAATTATGTATCAATTTATGTGATATTAATAATTTTCTTTTCTACTTTTAAAATATATGTTTTATTATCTCTTTTTTATGTGGGTTTTCAACAAAGTTATTTCACAATATCAAAAATTTATTTCCTTTCAAAATAAAATGTTTAAAATTTAGATTCCCCTTTACTCCTATTTTCAAGTGATGAATTTTCCATGAATTTATTCATTATAAACCACCCTCTCAAATATTTTATGATGCTCATATGTTGAGTGATTGAATATGGAATTTATTGATCTGGTTTACAGGTAATTTTATCTTATATGTAACACCAATATATTTTATGATATTTTTAACTTTAATAAATTTAAAATGTTTGATTACTTTCTCTACCCATAAGACAAAGATTAAACAGACTGCAATATACTATTCAAATATTATTATTTAATTTTACAGTTATCACCTAACCATTAGATTGTAAGTAATGAACAATACTATCTAAATTATGTATTTTTGTCTACACTTATAAAAATAGTTCATTAGTTATAAATTGGTTTGAAATGAAAATAAAAGAACTTGAAGGTAAAAAAATTTCTTTTTCTAAAAAACTTTTTTATGAACACAATATGTTTTTATCTTAGTAAATTAAATTAATCTATATTGACGAAATATTTTAACGAAGTTTTTATAAAATATTTTCAATAAAAATATTTTAACATCCATATAATATTTTTTACTTAGAATGAAATAAAGGTAAACATAATTTTATGTTTAAAAATACAATTGTCTAAAAATATTTTTTGTTGTGTTTTTGTGTGATTATTAAAAAATTAATTTATATAAATTATAGAAATTGAATATTGTAATGTGGAATAAATATTTTTAATAATAATAATTAATATAGTTTAATAAGTTCAATTTAATTTTGGGTCATAATGTCTATTAAAAAAAGTAAAAATGTGTGAACACAATTATTTTTAAAATGGATTTACCTTGGGAATACACTATAATAAAATCATAAGATTATACCTCTAGTTGGATTTTATGTGACTTTGGGATGGATTGAATCTCTCTTTACAAGGAATGGAATTCTTATTTTATATTCAATATAAACATATGGTCGTCTTTTGATACAAGGATAAATATGAACATTTAATTGAAGTTAAATGCATTGTATGTGTCCTATTACATATTCATGAGATGTATTTATCTAAAATGGTTGGGGAGAAATGAAAATTGATGATATGACAATTTTTTTGAATTATTATGAAGTATTTAATAAATACTTTTCTATATTTTCCCGAAACTGTGAAATTGAGTTTTTAATTGAACTCATACATGGTGCTATACCTATTTGAAAGACTACATATAGAATGGACTCAATTTGAGTTGAAGGAATTTAAGAATAAATGACAGTAAAATCTTGATAATGTATTTATACTCCATAGCGTGTCACCATGGGGGGAACCTATTCTTTTTGTTAAGAAGAGATATGGGTGAATGTGACTTTGCATTGATTAATGAGAACTTAACAAGATAACTATCAAGAACATGTATCTTATACCCCCATATTAATGAATTATTTGATAGAATTTTCAAATATTTATACTTTTCCAAGCTTGACCATTATTCTGGATATCATCAATTGATGGTCAAAAAGGAAGATAGTTCTAAGAAAACCTTCCATACGAGGTATGATCATCATGAATTTATTGTGATGATATTTATATTAATTAGTTCTCCTACTATCTTCACGGATTTCATAAATATAGTATTTAGAGATTACAAAACTTGTTTTCCTGACATGAAAAAATAATTATGATTTAAATATGATTTTATAGCATAGGTTTGACTCTAGGTTTTCTATAAAGGAGCATTGATGTGTTAATTTTTTTTTATTTCCAACATGTTTTTGAAAATAAAAACCAAAAAATAGTGAGGTTTGAAATTATGATTTAAAATAAAATAAATGAATTAAAAGAATTTAATAGTTAACAAAAAATGTGGTTTTTCTATAATTATTAGATAAGTAGTTTATTTAATGCTCACTACACAAGTTGGTTTGTTCATCATTTGAAAAATTACGCATGTTTTAGTAGAATACTTTGGTTGAGGGAAATCAAGATATTTATTCCCCTATTACCTTTTAAAATGATGCAAAGAGAACCAACCCTTAACATAATAATCAGGTTATCAAGGTTTGCACATCAAGAAAACAATGGGAGATAAAAAATCATACTTAAATATCATTTATGTGAAATTGAAAAATAATGATTTTGTTGTATAATCAGAACAACCCAATATTCCAACTTGAAATTTTAACCCAATTAGTATTGAAATGAAAAGTGTCTCACTAATTTATACCCAAAAATGCATTAAAAGGATAATCATTTTAAGATAAAAATTAAATAAAATTTTTGACACAAAGATTACACCAAACTAGTAAACAAACAAGTGTCAGAACTCCCTATCCAAGAGTGTTTGGCTATTAGAAATGGGTTTCCACCATTTAGATATCCATTGAGAGGAGGAGGATGATTGGGTGGAACTTAAACTTCATCATTAATATCCCATTTAGGATAAGTATAATTCCATGATCCCTCTCTTCTGACCATAGTGATTAAAAATTCTGTGTAATTTTTTTACAAAAGAAACTGAATAATTACACAAGACTTTATACAAACGAGGTCATTTTACCAGTCTACATTCTGGAGGATTTGATAAAACACTACATTTATTAGAGTTAGAAAAAAGTTGGCAAACACCTACCACACTTCCATGCTCTCTAACTCTAAAAGTGATGACATAAGGATTTTGAACTTCTAAGATACATATGAAAAAACATTATAAAAGGAATGGAGAGAATTCAATATCCCAGTAAGGTGTTTTAAAATTTTTGAATTACTTTTTAATAAAAATTCCTTTGAAAATAACCTCTAAGAAATGATTTTGATTATTTTTGACAATACCATCAATATTTATTTGGAAAATACCATTTGATAAAATCCTTTAAATTATTTATGTATCGAAATTACTTCAATGTTTTGAAAATACTTATGCTAAAAAATTACTTAAAAATAGTCTAGTGGTATTTTTTGAAAAACATATACAAGATTTTGAAAAAAAACCCTGAGACTACTTGGAACTTTGAAATCTATCTTGGGCCTACCCACTTGAGGGATGAGTTAAATCCCCAATTCCCTATAGTATTTACCAAGTTTAAGTGCTGGTTTTTTAAAAAAAATTATAATATTGATTATATATACATACACACACATAAATTTCCACTGGAGTTCTACTTTAAAGTAATGAAAACATTTTAACACACACACACACTTATATATAAATACATATTACTATATATATATATATACTTTCTCAATAATACATTTGTAAGATTTTAAATAATCCACTCTCTCGTAGACTTCTCTTGGCTTGAATAAAACAATTTCCATTCTCATTTTCCATTAACAAGAATAAAAAATAATTTTGATTCATAAAACATATATTTATTAATTAAAAACACTTATACATGCATGGAATGTCACATAATATAGGTAATGATCATATCTTATAATTTAATTAATTTTCATGAGTGTATAAATAATTTTCACACACAAAGTGATGTCTTTAGTTTCAAAACAAACTATTAGTATTATAAATTACACATGGGATTTTATATTTCAAAAAGAGAAAAATTGACTTAGATAACATAAAATCCCCTTAAATAAAAATAATATTTATTCCCTTATTAAAAAAATACTTCAAATCACTTCATAATATACATATATCTATATGATGTTGTTATTATTATAAAAAAATATAAATCTTTGCATAATGAAAACATAATCACTTGCAATAACATAATATCAACTAAATAATTAATCGAAGATATTTATTTTTATTTTAATTAAATATAATTTTCAAAACATGCTTTCAAGAATATAAACTTCAAAATAATTTCCCTTTCCAATGTAAAATCAAAATATGAACTGAAATAAAAAAGATATATAATCAAGAATATTTTCTTACACTAAACTGTAAAACGAAAATGAAAGGGAAAAATGGCTATATATATAAATAAAAATATTAACACATTTATATGTATATGTTTGTAAAACAATGATAATTTGATTAACAATAACAAAATATTAACATCATAAGATTAAAATTATTAAAATTATAATTCTATTTATGCAACAAAATCTCATACAATTATACTTTATAGAAGAGAAATGTTTGAAAATAAATTCAAACTATCTATTACAGAAATATGATTTCAAAATAATCAAAAGACTGAAAATAAATATTTATCCCTAACCAAAAATAAAATAGAATTGCATACTAAGTATTTTAAAATTAAATAGTCTCTTACTAAATATGTTGTAGAAACTTCCATATCTTCTATTTTCTATAGAAGGATAAAATCCATCCACTCTTCCATTTTTCGACTACATGTCTCTCAACTCACTATCTCTTAGGATGGAACAAAAGAACATGAGAGAAAATAGGTCTTCATTTCTTTATATTTCTCTTTATCTAGACTTATTCAGACCCCATATATATACTCAGTAGGGTTATTTGAATTGAATAATTTATTTTAACTTGAGATTTTTAAATTTTGATTTTGTTGTGCAAGTTGATATACTGACATATATATATATATATATATTTAGATGTTCGACTTTCAGATAAGAGGAAAAAAAATAGTAACTCAATTGATTCTAAATCGAGGAAAAGGATTCAATGATTGAAAATCATTGAAATATTCAAATAGTTCCCAGAAAATGGCCTGAAACTGAACTGGATAACATATTGATTAGAAACAGATTATAATAATCCAAATCAAATAAAATTATTAACAAGATAAGGCAACAGATGAAATGATGTCAGGCTTGTTGAGAAGGCCAGTTAATGAAATCAATTTCAGTCTTCAAATAGTTTTGAGAAAACCACTCCAAACTGATTTCGCAAATAAAAATGATCAATTAATTAATTATATTTTATAATGCATAGAACATGAATTTGATATGAATCAACAAGATCGAGACTTATCATGAACCATTGTTGAATCACAAAAAATTATTCCAGTAATGATGATAAGAAAATATTGAAAGAAAATGAGTACGTCACTGGATTAAATAAGACCAAAGAATAAAAACAACATCTGGAAATTTAATATACATGAAAATGAACCTATAGTCGAGATTCAGATATAAAAAATTCAATGAGTAAAACAAAATTGTGATTCAGGATAGATCTCCAAATATGTGTGTCATTCCCTCCCAAAATCTTGTTCATATCCTCTATGCATCTCACATACAGATGCAGATGTTAGTAAAAGGCCTCCTCATCACTCATGAAGTCTTTAGACTCGATTCAAGATTCATCTCGTAGTCAAAAATTCTAATCGTCAAGCTTGACCTCGACCTCACATCAGAAGACGATCTCTCCTCGACATGGTCTGATTCATCTACCGTGATTGAATCCTGAAGACGAAGATGAACCTTCAGCGAAAAATCCCTCTATGTTGGGCTTGAATTGTGCTCGACTCTCGAGAACAACGACATCCTCATGATATGGTTTTCTCCGACCCTAAGCGCATCCCATGTTTCCCCTTAACTCGAAAACCCCTAATTGATTTCTCCTTTTTTGTAAACTATATTTTTGTTTCTTTTTATTTGTATCTATTTATCATCATTTTTTAAATCCTACTCTTATATTATCATTATTATCATCTTATATATATAAATTAACTATTATTAACATAATTTATAATTCTATTATATATTATATTCATGTTAAAATTTTAATTGTAAATTATAAATTTGTTTTTTAAGAAATTTTATATATATTTTTTAATAATATCTCATATTCATTTTTTATAGTTATCTTAATATCACTTACATTAATGAGGTTACCTTGTAATTAATCTTATATAATAATTACTTTTACATTTTTAAAATATAACTTTTTCAACAGGTATAAAATAAAAATTATAAATGTTGTTTAAAGTTAACATTTATATTTACTTAATAAAATATGACATGTACAAATTTGAGAACTTATAATTCTTTATCGTTTTATTTTATGTGTCGAATTGTAATTACTTTAATTTATTTAAAAAATTAAAAACAAAATATGTTTTCAAGTTAATAATTCAATATTTACTAAAACATATCATATTTTAACTTTATTTAATAAATTTTCATTATAACCTTTTCATTAATTATTTATTTTCTTAATTAGTAAATTTATTATTTATTTAAAAAAAATTTACATTGAATTAATGTTTAATGAAAAAATAATAATAATAATAATAATTTAATAAACAAATATTTTTATTAAAACTCAAGGTGTTACAATAAGGGTATTCAAAACTAACAGGATTAATAGAGGACACATTTTGGACACAAAAATAGTAGTATCTTTCCTGATAGTTGAACTTAAATATGGGGTTCCCTTGGTGCCAATTTATAGCCATAGGGGATGGTTTTTTTGACACATTTTTTTGAAATACCACATTTCTAATGGTTTTGGGTGGCTATGAAATCTTATATATCTTTTATTTAAATAATAAAAAGTTATTTTCCCACCTCTTTTATTCCTCCATAAAAACATTGTAATCATTTATAGGCCTACAGCCTGAGATATAGAAAAATTATAGAAGTAAACATGAGAATATGAACAATGAAGATTACCTCCAATGATGGAGTCTTATGGCCCTCAAAATGAATGAATTGGGATCCATATTATGATACATAAATGTAGAACACATGATTTATTATCTTTCAACCAATTTTTATCATAATTATTTGCTCATATATACCTATTTGTAACGTTTTGGACACATGTGTGCTCGGGTTCTTTCACAATTTTTCCCATTTTACTTGAATGCAATTATTAGCTCTCCAAATCACCTTCACCAACAATCTAGTAGTTAAAAAAATGAAAATGAAAATTTTAGAATTGAAAAAAATTAACTAGTAGAATAAAATATTAAGTATTTTTTTTATTATATTTTTAATTTTAATTACAAAAATATTTTATCACAGTTGTATACGGGTGAAATAAAATAGTGAATCGTGGTGTGATTAATTACCTTAATCAATTTGTGGTTGTATTTATAGATGAAATTATTATATATAAAAAATATAAAGTAAGTCCATGAAGAAAATTTGTGGAATGTATTGAAGACCCTTAGGAAGGAGAAGTTATACACTAAATTTACCATGTTTGAATTCTGGATTGTTGGGTCATATAATTTCAATTATGGGTTTATAAGTAGATCCTTCATTTCCAAAAGTTATTGACCAATATCTTAGAAAAACCATGGTAGCCAAGATCCATAGTTTTATTAGTTTGTATGGATACTATTGGTTATTTTCAAGAATTTTTCACATTAATTTAATTTAATAATTAATTTTACTCAAAATGGATCTATGTTCATTTGGATAAATGAATGTGAGTAAATTTTCAGGAAGTATAAAAAAGGTTTTTCAATGCATACGTGATTACAAAGACCTATATAAGAGAAGGATACATGATTTAGTGATGTATTGAATAATGGATCATGATTAATCCTTATATGTAATTTTATTATTATATCTTATAAGTTACTCTAATCTAAATATCACAGTCATAATTACCCAACTCATGATTTGGAGTTTGAAGTAGTAATTTTTTCACTAAAAATATAGATACATTATCATTATAGTGAATGATGTGATATATACACTGATCATATAATTTTTAAGTATATATTTACATATAAAGTTTTAAATATATACCAAAGGAGATAGTATGAGTTTAATAATGATTATGACGAATCAACATGCTACAACCCTAGGAAGGTGATCATAGTGTCTTATGCTTTAAGTAAAAAAGACCATGTTAGTTTTTCCAAGGTGAGGAATAAAATAGATCTAATATTTATGTATTTATATAAGATGTATCTTGAAATCATGAAGAAATGGGACATATATTATCCTTCTTAGATGAGTGTTCAACCATCTATCCATACAAGGAATAAAGATGTATAAAAGGAGTATTTGGAACTACATATGAAGGTGAGAAATATTCCTGAGTTCTAACTTGATTTTTTTGGAATAATAATTTTCAGGAATATAGTATGTGTCTAATCAATATTATACTTGAATAAGGATTTATTGGATAATTCTCATAGTTTATCATTTTCTATTTATCCCAAATGTAAGAAGTTTTGTAGAGACCCGAAAGAGTATTTATAGTGAGATCACATAAAATGGATATTGTAGAGTTTGTATATCTATGCTTGGTATTTCAACAAGTTAATTCTAAGAGATATAATTATAGGTTTTTTTTTACTATTACCCATATCAGAATGAATGTTAGAAAACATTACTATATATTTCATCTATAGACTCCCCAAAACATATAAAGGGTATAATTCCATTTGTTTTACATTCGATCACAATATAAATTCAATATAGTTCCCGGAAATCAGAGAAGATTTATTTCTTGACCAACTATCCAAGATATACATTAAGGAAGTTTTATTATTATAAAGATTACGAATCTCAATAGTATTTGACAAGGATCTAAGGTTTACCTCAGTTTCCTAGAGAATCCATCAATATTATATAGATATAGAGTTGAATTCCAATAATATATACCATAATCATATATATGGTTACTCTGAGAGGGAAATCCAAATATATAAGATATGTTTATAGTTTTATTTATTTTTTTCAAAGTTTATTGGTATCACTACTACAAAACTACACTTTATCAGTGCTAGAAATAACCTTTATCAGTTCTACAAAATTGCTAACTACATGAGTGAGGTTAAAAGCCCGGATATTTTATCAGTGCTCTTAAAAGACATGATAAAGGAACCATGTATCAACACTTTAATTTATCACCGCTAAAATAACCATTTATTAGTTCTTATAAAAGCACTGATAATGGGTCTTTCATCAGCACTTATAAAAGCACTAATAAAGGGCCATACTGCAGTGTACAACAACACACTGTAGCACCACTACTATGTGCTCTAACAGAACACCTCAACACCAAAAACAAACCAGATATCAATATAAATTATTACCAATATAGGATTTAGAAGAAATGATCTTTAAAACACAAACATAAGAAAAAAACTATATTATAAACATTTCAAACATTGGTTTATACAATTACATAAATACAAATTATTACATACATTCAAAAACATTATTGTTCCTTTATCTATTAATCTTGATCTGAATAATGAAATTTCCAAAAAAAACTCCTGATCAAGAAAAATAACACACTTATATAATAAAAAAATTATTATTTTAGTAACAATATAATGAAATAAATTAACATAAAGTGTTAATTTCACTAAAATTGATCTCAATTTTAAATAAGACGATGCAGTTGGAGTTATACCGGTCACACCAATGATCAGATTGAGGTGATGTTGATTCCAACATGTCTCAAATGACTTTATGACTATTTTAAAAAAGTATCAAAACAATATAAATGTATTTACTATGTTCTGAGTATGTCAGTTGTCCTTTTTACTAAAATAAAATTTTAAACTGGAAACATGAACTTTTGACTCAATCTGATCACACCGTGTATCAGTTTGATTTGAATCAGATTACCACACATAAAAATTAATTATTAATAATTTTCCTAAATTATCAATAAAATCTTAGCACAATTGATTATTTTTCAGTGAGTGACACTTTTTGAACTAAAATATTGATTTTAAACTGATAGCAGACACTTTGAGTCATACTTGGAACATCGTGTATCAGATTGAGAAGTGGTTGATTCCTATACATCAAAAAACATATGGATAATTATCATAAATTATCAAAACAATTCAAAAAAATTTCTCGATTTTGAGTAAGACAGTTGTCCATTTTTCTAAAATTGATGATAATTTTAAATAAAAAGATACATTTTGAGTCATACTGGTCACACCATATATCGGATTGAGGTGTGGAAAATTATTAAAAGTACCCAATGACTTATGAATAATTATACTAAATTGTCAAAATAATCTAAATGTGTTTTCTTAGTTTTGAGTATGTCACATTTCTTTTTTACTAAAATGTCATTTTAAAATTGAAACCCGCACTTTGACTCATAATGATAACATTGTGTATCAGATTTAGGTGTGTTTGAATTATACATATCAAGAGTGACTTATGGATCATTTTACTAAAGTATTTAAATAATTTTAATATGTTTACTTGGTTTTGAGTTGGTTAGTTGGCCTTTTTACTAAAATTGATGAAAATTTTAAATAAAATGACGCACATTGAGTTATACCTGTGACACTGTGTGTTAGATTGAGGTTTAACTGATTCCTTACCATCCCAAATGTCTTATGGATAATTTTAATAAAGTTATAAAATAATATAAATGTTTTTTTATCAGTTTTGAGAATATCACTTGTCTTTTTTTTACTAAAATTTCATTTTAAAATTGAAACACATAATTTGACTCATACTGATCGCATTGCATATCAGATTTTGGGGCAGATAATTCCTATATATTAAAAATGACATATAGATCATTTTAATAAAGTATTTTAACAATGTGAATGCGTTTACTCTATTTTGAGTAGGTCAGTTGGCCTTTTTACTAAAATTTATGAAAATTTTAAATAAAAAGATGCACTTTGAGTCATACCGGTCACAACCTACATCGTATTGAGGAAAGACTAAATAATAAAATTCCCAAATGACTTATGGAAAATACTATTATTGTTTTAAAACAATATTAAAGTGTTTTCTTGGTTTTGAGTACATCAATTTTCCTTTTATGAAAATGTCATTTTAAAATTAAAATATGTACTTTGACTGATACCGATCACATTATGTATCCGATTGATGTGCGACTGAATCATAAAAATCAAGAATGACATATGTATTATTTCAAAAAGTATTTAAACAATGTGAATGTGTTTTCCCAATTTTTAGTATGTCAGTTGGCCTTTTTACTAAAATTGATCCAAATTTTAAATAAAAACATGCACTTGGAGTCATACCGGTCACAGATTGTGTTTGATTGAGGTGAAGCTAATTCATACACATCTCAAATCACTTATGGATCATTTTAATAAAGTATATAAATAATATTAATGGGGTTTTTGGTTTTGAGTAGGTAAATTTGTTTTTTTACTAAAATTGCTTTCAATTTTAAATAAAGACACACATAGAGTGATACCAATCAGACCATGCATCAGAATGTGGCGAATTTGATTCCTTCACACCCCAAATGACTTATGGATTATTCTCATAAAGTTTTAAATAAATATTAATTCGTTTTCTTAGTTTTAAGTACATCCCTTCTATTTTTTACCAAAATTTCATTTTAAACTAGAAACATGCACTTTGACTCATATAGATCACATCATGTATCTGTTTTATGTGAGGATAATTCCAACATGTCACAAGTGATTTACGTATCAATGCCCAAATTTTTTATAAAAATATGATCATGTTTTATTGATTTTCAATGAGTGAAACTTTTTAGAATAAAATGTTGATTTTAAACTCATAACAGACACATTGAGTCATATCAGGCACATCACGTATCGAATTTCAGCGTATCTGATTCTTATACATCCAAAATTACTTATGGATAATTATCTTAATGTATAAAAACAATCTGAATATGTTTGATCAGATTTAATTCTTTCAGTTGGGTTTTTACTAAAATTTATGTCAATTGTAAATATAAAGAAGTACTTGGAGTAATACAAGTCACATAATATGTTGGATTGAGGTACGACAGAGACCTACACATCCCAAAGTATCAAAACAATCATAACTGTCAAGTTTACTACTATTATCATTGATGTTTTTTTATTACTTCCAATACTACATGATAATCTTTTAAAAAACCACATGAACTTGAAAAAAGAATCCACCTATATAATAAAATAATTATTACGAGTAACACTAAAATAAATAAATTAAACATAAATATGAAATAATACATTAATGTTATGAGAAATTATTTTACTTTATAATATCAATGTTACCTATGTGACTGAGAAGTGGAGTGAACTTGAAATAAAATGATAACTTTCAACATTATAGAGGTCAAATGTTTTGAGAGATAAGAATCTTGTGAAAGTTTTGGTGTAGAAAGGCTTGAAATATGGACAGAGAACCTCAAATAGAATACAAGAATCCACCTGTATAAGAAGAAAAATATTGTGTTGGTAATAGTAAAAACAAATAAATTAAAAAGAAATATGAAAAAATGTATTAATTTTATGGACAATAATTTTATTATGAAAACATCAAGATTACCTCTGTAATTGAGCATATTCAGAATCATTTCTCTTCCTAAAAAGGTAGTGGTGGTAACTTGAAAGAAAGTGATAAATTCCCCACTGTAAGGGTGAAAATTATTTGAGGGAGAAGATTTATGTGGATGTTTTAGTGTAGAAAGGCATGAAAGATTGACAGAGCACCCCAACTAAAACAAAAGAATCCACCTGCATAAGGGAAAAATAACTAGGTGAGTAGTACTAAAAATAAATAAATTAAACATAAATATGAAACAATACATTAATTATATAGACAATGATTTTACTATGAAAAGAAAAATATTACCTCTGTGATTTAGTAAGTACAATTTCGTTATTGTTCTTACAAAGGCAGTGGAGGTAACTTGAAATAAAGTGATAAATGCACCACTACAGGGGTAAAAAGGTTTTGAGGGAGAATAAGTATATGAATGTTTTGGTGTATAAAGACATTAAATATGGATTGAGTACCCCAACTCGAACAAAAGAATCCACTTGTATAAGAAAATAATAATTATTTAATTCATACTAAAAAGAAATAAATTAGACATAAATATGAAACAATACATTAATTCTATATAAAATTATTTTACTATGAAAACATCAATATTACCTCTATGATTTAGAAGAGAGAGCATCATTTCTATTCTTTCAAAGGCATGACACATGGAAAAAACTTTTAAAATAAACAAACTCTGCAAGGAATAATTAAAATTAATTCAACATTCCATTATATAATTTTTCAAAAAAATAGTGAAATTGCATTATATCATTACCTTTACATATTTAAAAAGGGTTTCCTTCATTATAGTTTTGTCTTTTAAGGTATTGGAAAACTGTGTGACCAAACCGTGCATCCCAGTAAAGTTTGGAAAATTTACAAAAATTTCGCTCTGGGATTTTAATACCCAACTTGGTATTTCCTCCCCATCTCCCCTTTTTACATGAGGAATGAACCAAATCTACCAAGAGCTACAAGAGATCAATCTCCCTCATTTATAAGGCATTTTCAGTTCCGTTGGTTGTATATAGAATCTTCGGATAAGGCTAATCCCATCCTTGCTTCTCTTTAGAGTTTAGGGTTTGTATATTCTTCTCCTCTCTTTTTGATACTCTAAAACCCTACTCTTTTGGTGAGATCTGGGTTGAAGATTAAAATTTTGGTTGAATCAGAATTTAAAGGCTCGATTAAGAGTACATTCACCCACAGAATCGAGGTAGGTGGTCTAAAATTTATATCCCATGGTTTATTTGTTGATTTGTTCATGTGTGGTTTTTTGGGTGTCTCTTGGTATGTTTTGATCACCCCTAGTATGTTTTGGTAAAATGGTTATTAAGAAGGTAAATGGAAACCCTCATGATTCCCACAAGATGCATTGAGGGTAATGAGATTAACATAGGGCCACCCATGGGGTGGCCCGACTTCCCCAAACCCTGGGATTTGTGAAGAACAAGTGAGATTGTTGTGTATTTCTATAGAGCCCTTAAAAAACATGTTGATGTTATTGATTATGTTGGGTAGAATCTAAGTGATTCACATAGGTTTAATAATATCCTAAGTGATATTGGGTTGACATATAAGTGGTTTATATGGTTTTAACATGATTATTTAGATGAGTTGTGAATAGTGATGGAATGTGTAAATGGGTTGACACATGAGAATGATGAATGGATAAATGGGTTAATATGTGGAAATGATTAAAAGCCACAGTGGAGTAGATTATGATCCAGGTAATGAAGCTTAGTTAGTTAGGTATAATGAACAAATCCCAGTGAGATAGGAACAATTAATTAATGTTTAGTGAGATAAGTGTAATAAAAGGAAGTTGGGATAAATGGCTAAATGATGTGAAATATGGTAATTTTTTTAATGGGTTAAGGTATGGGATTAACTCTCATGTAATTTTTAGGATTTAGGCTTGCCTTGGTAAATGATCATGATGTTTTGTGAATGGTGTATGAATATACCTACATATATAACAGGTGCACATGGATTGGTAGAGTGGGGTATTGACGTGAGGTTCTATGCCCATGGTTCGGGTTAGACTCAGACTCTAAACTCCACCCCTAATGAATGGGTTATTGAAAAGGACAGATGATTTATTCCCCTAATAGTAGTATCCAACCGAACAAAGGATTATGGGTGAGGATATGGTTGACATGAGGAAGTTAGTCCTAGTGAGATAGGATAACAATGTGTTTTTTCATGCATGTGATTGTGTACATTATGCCCGTGTAACTTTTTATGTTTGATGAACCCATGATAAATTCATTGGAAATGGTAAGTAATGGGAAATGGGATGAAATGGTAAGATAAGGAATGGTAATAAATGTTGGAAATAGACCCAAAATATTTAAAAGAACTTAGTCTTTTCTTTTTCATTTATTATTAATTTCCCTCTTGCATGCACAATTGTTTATACCAGATATTTTGTCGACATCGTTGGTGGTAACCTACTGAGTTTTAATCACACCCTGCTCTGGCCATCATTGGGTACCCGATAAGGGTTCATGTTTTTAGTTTAGGGGAAGGGAAAAGGATCTTACTAGGGAGTTGGTTTAGCATGGGTGTACAATAAGGAGGACTTGGACTTGGTGTCAGTACCATTTATGGTTTTGAAGTTTGTCTTTATTTTGGATTTTTTTTCACTTTTTCACTTCTGTAATGACATGGAATATTTACTACTGGACATGGTTGTACCCCATTTTGGGGATTGGTTGTTTATGAGTGCTCTTGTATTACAGGTTATTATTATGATATTTTCTATCTTTCGTTGTGTCTTACTCTAATAAAAGGGGGTATAGTCTCCCAAATTGACCCTTTTGGACCCCCACTTCTAGTTGACAACCTTTGGTATATGGGGAGGCACACTTAAGGTCATGTATCCACCCATCTCAGAGCACCAGTTTAGTGGATTTTGGGACAAAGAAGTTACAAGTAGATTCTAGTTTATGTATATCATAAATGTTTAGGTAGAATAAAATAGAAAGAAACGTGCATTAAATCTTGCATCAAAACATTATTGTCTTGTGATTTTATTCCTCATAAATTCAAATTAGTCATTGAGATGACATTTGTGATATTTAATGAATACCCCTATGGAAATTTTAAACTAGTAAGGAAAATTCAAAATTGAAATTATTTCTATCTGGATAGAGTGTAAGATGCTAGAGGAATAAAATCCCACCATTTATCCTCCACCAGTGCCAAATCATCCCTTATAACCATTTCAATCATGTCCAACCTAGCCTTGATGCCATATTTCATTTTGATAAGAACATTTAGTAACATGAAAATAACACTTTAAAATATTTTTTTCCTACCTGAATGACATCAATAAAATGTCTGATATACGAACAATTACAATATGGTAATTCAAAGACAACTTATCTCTTCTTATAACATGATTTTTTATGGTTTTTTGAAAATGGTTTACTGAAAATAGTGTCAATATTTTTTACTTTTTTTTACAGTTTATCACCCTTTACTAGATATGGTGTTGTACCTTGTTCAATATTTTCATCGAATGTTTTCATCCAGGATTAGTATTTATATCACCGAGGTAAAAAATTCTAATGTACTAAAAACACAGTCATTGAGGTGTGTTTTAACAGAACTGAGCATGTACGTTTTTCACAAATGGAACACCCTAAAATTTATTTAATGCTATTGTTTGATAAATTTTAATAAGAGGGGAAGTCATTTATCATTCCATAAAACATGACCCTCATTGTGAATTATTCACTTCTAGGATAATCATACATTGTAAAACTTGTATCCCACATTAATGTCAGATCTTCTATCAATGGAGCCAAATAGACAATAATATCATTACCAGGTTGCTTTGGTCTAAATATAAGAAGAAACAACATAATGTATTTGCGCTTCATGCATAACCATGGTGGAATGTTATAACTTACCAACATGATGGGAAATATACTTTGATTACTACTCTGTATACCAGAAGGATTTATTCCATTTGTAGATTAGGAAAGATGAAAGTTTCTCATCTTATCTCCAAATTCCAGAAACTCGTGATCAATTTTATTCCACTAAGGAGAATATACTGAATAATGTAGGTTCCCATCTTTAATTATTTTACCTAAATTCCATGTTAATTGTCACACAATTTCTTAACATTCATATATTCTTCTAAACTGTGTAATGATAGGAAAGTACCATACATATTTCTAAGTACTTGATTAATTTTTCTTATATCGATATATACCAAATTGAAAGAATTTTATGAGCGACTCATGATCCTTGAAAAACAATATGAAATCATTTGGAGAAGAATTAATTTTTTTATAGATCATACCCATTGAACATAACATTCGTTTAGAATTATTTGTCTGGAATGGTAGTTTATTTTCTTATGGTAGAATATGTTTTAGAAAACCAAGTAATTCTGTAAATCTAGTTCCACTCCATCCGCTGCCATCTTTAAAATTATGTTACTTCAATACTATAGACAATGTTGTGTATTTAGTACAACTGGTATACAATAGTTTCGTGGAACATCTATTTAACTTCAAAAACAACTCTGGACAATAATGAAGTTCATCTTCGATTTCAGTTGTCATTTCTTCCATGTGAACTCGATTATATTTCACAAAGGTATTAATATCAAATTATTCATAAACCATACTATCATCCTAATAGAGTTACACATTCATTATTCCCTACATTTAGTACAAAAATTATATCTTTGATCTATCCCATGAAAAAATAAAATGTTCTTCAAATTCTTCCAAACTAATGTTTCCTGAATAAAAACTATGTAAACATGGACATGGGATTTTAGAAGAGTTGTATAATGCTCTCTTGAAAACTTGATGAACTATTTAACTCTATATTCATATTTGTTATTCAAATAATTAGGGTAAATCTATTTTTAGTTCATCTCCATCCTATTGGGTTAAAAAATATTAATTTTATACGATATAAAAATAAATACACATAAGATATTCATTATCAAAAGATAACGTTTTGGAAGTTTCTAAGAAGGGAAACTAAAAATTTTATTATTTAATTGAATTTCAGTATGTTGAAAAAATGGGTAATTGAATTTAAAAAGATAATTAATCCACATAAAACCTTTCTTAAATCCATTAAACAGATAAAAATATAATATAAAAAATTAAGGAGTCATAAGAATCTCAAATATGATAAAGAAGAATAATAAACTCTCACTCAATCAACTAGATTAGTGGTTTCATGGATCATGGAGTAATTCTAATGATAAAAGGGAGAGAACAATAATTATTTTTGTATCCTTTTAGTGCATTTGTTAAGAAAGGATTAAATCATGGATCGAGGGGATTAATACATTGATGGAGGGAAATATGGATCATTTGTACTTGAATATCTATGTGCTTAAATATTCCAAATCCAATAATAAGGGTTGTTGGGATTTAAAAAAATAGTGGGAGATGTAATATAATAATTAATAACATCACAATTAATAATCATTAAAATGTAATAAATATTATTTGATTTTTGTAGATAATGGAATGTTACTTGACTGCATCACTTTCCTTATCATTTAAATTGGAGAAAGATAATCTCATATCCAGTGAAAACTTCTAGAAGCTGTAAAGACATGGAAACATTAAATTATACCATTAATAGATGTTAAATTTATTGAAATCCCTTATACCTGATTATCAACCACGTAGAGAGAGTGAGGGTGAGAAGGAATCCTATAGAAGGCGCATAGAAGATGAATCATTTTTCTAATGAATCATGTTATTAGTTATGTCTCTAATATGAGGATTCGTGATAAGGACATGTATGGATACACTATGTTGAATCATATCAAATAATTTTTAAGATTATGATCATGAGAGGGAGATAAAGGTAGATAATAAATGATATCATCACTAAACATTATTGGTGTAAACTGGAAGACGGATAGTATAATGAACATAACTTGAATTTAAAAAAAAAACACCAGGTTTGATCATTATATAACCTCTAAGACACTGCAAATTCACTAAAGGTGGGTTTAAACATTGGGTGTAAAAACCCTAAACGGGAGGTGTCCCACCCAAAATAGAAACAATTAATACCGAAGGTTGAAAAAAAATCAAGAGTGACCCTTGGGTAAATGGACATATAGTCCCAAAATCATCATTATCCAATATGAAAATATCCTTTAAAAAAATATACAAATAAATGATGCATTAGATATATAGAAACATATACATTTCATGTATAAAAAGTCACTTATAGTCTGTAAGAAATATCAAATTGATAGAAACTAGATATTCAAACATAACATAAACTAAATGCTCCACAATTATTAAAAAATAAAGGCTTGATGTGATAAAACCTCATGTTATTAACTGGGGATGGAAACATTAAATATGCTCTATAAGAAACCCAAGGACCATTGGGAATTCTAAGAGAAACTAGATCCTATGATACATATAACCAATAGAAAAACATACATCACTCCACTTCCATGGTTCTTGAAAAATAGCATATGATGCTGCATGTCAACTGAGGTGTCCAAGAAAGGTGTTAACATATATATAATCATTAGGGAACCAAAAAATTTCTTCAAATTAGTAGTCAATAAACAAGAATATACATGAAAATTTATGCACATGTATATACATATATGAAAAAATTATTTAGTAAGAATATATAAAACATAGGAGTAAGACAATAATGAATAAATCCAAGGTGCAGTTTTAAATATATCCAATAACTCCATATATCATTAGGGTCTATACATTGGTAGTATTCAAACAATGGATCATAAAAAATAACTCTATTTATAATCTAAAATCAAAATAGTATACAATCATCAGACCATAAATAATGACTTCGTCGAAGAAGAAATAAAAAATGAAACATAAAATACAGAATGAAAATCGGAAGGCCTACCTTGCTATGTTGAGGAAAATCCTCGACCCTCTTTGGAAACCCTAACTATAATCAAACACCATATGACATAAAATATTTTCAACCAACTGGAGGAAGTCGAATGGTGTGATACGAGCTTCGATTCAACAAGGAGGAGCACCGACAACAGGTGGTTTCCATATAAAGCTTTTGATATAGCGATGTGTTCGCAAATTGTTTGGGTTTTTAAATATTTTGGGGAAATTTTATCAGCGCTTACCAATTAGCACTGATAAAATCAATATTTATCAGCACTAATGTTATAGAACTGATAAATATTCATTTTATCAGTGCTTATTACTTAAGCACTGATAAAGGATTTATAATTATAAATAAAAATAAAAAATTGAAAATATTTATTTATATTTAATATATATATATAGTAAATATATTCCTTTTTTAATATATTTATTATAATTTTATATTTATTTATTTAGAGTTATATTATTAAAAAAAAAATATTTATATCATTGTATATATTCATATAATTATACATATATATATTTAATAAATATATATAAATATAAATATAGTAAATATATTCCTTATTTAAGTAAATTTATTGTAAATTTTATAATTATTAAAATATATATAATTATTTATTTATAATTATATAAATAATTTTAAAAAATAATATTTATATATTTATAATTACACATATATAATTTTATAAATATAGTAAATGTACATTTAAAAATATTTTTTTAACAATATTTTTTAACATTATTAATTAATTTCTAATTTTATGTGTTTGCATATATGTTAAAAATGACTGAATTTGAATAAATTATGAATAAACACACATTAACAATATCGAAAAAATTGATAAGTTTTGTGTTTCTGAATTATATATAAAAATGTATTAATTAATTATATATAAAATCAATATAAAAAACATTTTATTTATGTTAAATTGAAAAATCAAATGATATAAAATTATATATCGAGTACTATGCAATTAGTCAATATTTTAAATACATATTAATTTTTAATTATAAACCACTTTTCAATAAATAAATGACTATTTAATGTAAAGTGCATAAATATTTTGTAATATATAAATCATATTTATATACCTTAAAATAAATTTATATATTAAATATATAATATTTAATAACATTAATTATCATAATTATATAATTAACAAAATGTTTAATATTTAATAATTTATAATCAATTTAATCATTTTTTTCAATAATTTTTTAAATAATAAATTTTGTAATAATTTGTTAAATATTTTTTTTAATTTATTCAATTATATAAATTTATTTATTCAGACCTTTATCAGTGCTAAAAAAGCACTGATGAAATTAATATTTATCAACGCTAAAAATAAAGAGCTTATAAAGGGTACCATTTATCAGTGCTAAAAAATAAGTGTAGATAAAATATTCCCTTTATCAACATTAAAAATAAAGCACTGATAAAAGGTTAATTTATCAGTGCTTGCTTAAATGATGATAAATATTTCATTTATCAGTGTTTTTTTCTAGCACTGATAAATAATAGCACTGGCAGAGGACTATTTTTTAGTAGTGTATCAACACTTTCCATTATTAAAATTTTATTACAATAATAGATTTTACTCAAGTATACAAATGGGTCCTTAATAATACTCCTATGGCTAAAGTTGAATAAATCCAATGTACTAGGTTGATATTGGATAAATAAGGCTTTTAATATCTAATCTAGATGAGGAAATGATAGAGATGGTTAGATCTATTCAATAACACATAAGGGTAGGTCAGAGTGGAGAGAAAATTCATGTTGATAATCATCTGTGGGATCAAGGGCATGAAGTTAGTGAACAGGTATTCATATGAATATCTACATGGAACAAGTTTATGAGATTCAGATATAAGGGAGAATTCATCTCTAGATATATCAATCTCTTTGATATTATTGATTATATTGGGATAGTTTTTTATTTCTTGGAACTTACACATAATCTCACTCGTGTTAATAATGTGTTCTGTCTATCTCTCCTGAGGAAGTAACTACATAATCCTTAACACGTAACAGACTCAAAGGACACACCACCGAAGCATGGTCTCTCTAATGTGGACTAACTGGTGGAGATTTTTGATTCAAGAGATAATGTTCTATAGAATAAGAACAATCACCTTGTCAGTGATTTTTAGTGAAACCATAAATTTATTAGAGCTATGTGGGAACCAAAAAGTGTAGTGAGGAAGAAGTATCCTCAATTTTTTGTATCAAAGTGATATAATTTAGGGGATAACTTATTATAATATTGGTAGAATATAACACCATGATATTTTATGATATATATATATATATATCTTTAATATATTTTAAATGTTCAATTTAGAACTTTACATGCAACATTGAGTTTAAAAAAATTGTGATATAATATTAAAATATTATTATTTAATGTGTCAGTTATTTCCTAGATGTTTTATTAGTGGTTATGAATAGTTATAACTAAATTATGAAAATTTATTTTTTAGACATTTATAAAAGGAAGTGACTAGTTCCACGGTTGAGTGGTACTCAGCCGCTGGCCTCTACATCTAGAAGGTCCTAAGATCAATCCCGAATGAGAGAATTTACTATTCTATTACCATGAATGTACTGACATAGATGATGATGTAGGCATGTGGTGACACAAGCATGACACAACCATGGTGTCGTAGGTAGGATGATTCATTCACGATGCCACCCTGGGCCATTGGGCCTTATAATGGGACACTTGGCCTTGAGGTTACGAGCTGTGTAATTGGTCTCCCTATACCCAAATTAAAAGAGGTATTTCATTTATTAATAAAAATGAGGCTTCTTCCCCAACGTACTTTTTTTAAATTAATTCATTGGTTAACAATTGGTTAGAAATTAAAATAAAACAACCTGAAGTTAGATATATATGTTTTTCTACAAGAATATTGTTAAGTGTACGATGTGTTTTTAGATTATTAAATTAAATTTATATTTATTAATGAATGATTTTAATTAAATGTTTAGATAACATGTATAATTAGATATTTTAGCATTAATCTAGTTGTTTTTACCTTGAAAAAAATGAGGTAATCTTAGTTTTATGCTTGAGTTTTTTTTTCTTAAAATAGTTTTTGATTGTGTTTTGAAAGATTAAATTAAAATTAATTCCTTATACATATACATATTTAATCTTTTAAAATTGGATTCCATATTTGGAATTTTTATAATTAATAAAATTTAATAATTTCAGCTTAATATTTGGTTATAATGAATAGTAAAAATAATAAAAATGTGTTCCCATGGTTAAGGTTAGTCAGGAATGTTTACGATTGAATTTAAATTATGGTAAATTATATAGATCTTATCACTTAAAAATGATATGTTTTATTATCCTCTAGTTTATTTTGGATTTTTTAAATTAGTACCATTTTCCACTCTTTCATACTTAAAATGACTATGGTTTTAAAAAAAAACTGAACTTATTTCTTCATTGGTCAAGAAACCTTTCCCTACATTTCCATAATCTATGAAATTGTTTTATGAAAGTTATTAAATAGACATGAATCTTTAAAAAAGTTAATTTTCCTGAAATTTGACTTTATTTATAAGGGTTTTAAAAATAAAATTTTTTAAAAAAAATTTCCTCAATAATAAATTTTTTACTTTTTATTAAGTTGAAAATAAAATGTTTTCTTTTAACATATACAACATGAACTAATTTTGACACTTTCATGAAAATTATTTTATTTTAATCTTCCATTAAAAGTATATATATTTTTTTATTTTCAAATAAAAGTATTTTATCAATATTCTAGGAATTTTAGTTTAAATGTTATCATGATAAAATATCATTATCTCTTTTTTTCAAATAATATTTCAAATGATATTTGAAACGATTTTTTCATATATGTTAACATACTTTGTAGATTTTTATTCTTCACTGGGGGATATGAACCAATGATACCATCCACTTTCTTTCTCAAGATATGTTATTATGATAATGATTTATGGTTTATTATATGAATACTATTTCATTACATCTGGTTAATTAGGTTATAATGAAAACATTATGGAACTAGTTGCCTTTTTGATGAGTTATACTATAAAAAAATATTGAAATATTTATATATCTCATTTCCTTTCCCCATTTTATGATATGATGATATTATGAATGTTTTATAATCTTTTAGAACAAATATGAATGATTTTTATTATGTGATGGATGGGCCTATAATTATATATCCCTACCATGTATTGGGAAATGGTGGCTATCTAATATGATAATAAGAACCGTGATAGGGATTGAACTTAGTTTTGTTAGGGAATATGTCTACTATGATAGTCTTGAGAGTGAACCTTGATGAAGTAAATAATGGAATGAGGAGTGAACCTAATCTACTACGATATCCATGTAAGTGATAATTGAATAAAGAAATGATTTTATATGATTATTAATTTGTTAAAGACTTATTTTTTAGAATTATTGTATGAATTTATGGCCCAAGATTGATTATCGATGATTATGTACACTTATGACTTATGTCTTTTTTTATAAAAAAATATTTATTCTAAGATTTATGATTAATGATATTTGAATAATTCAGTATGATTATTATATGTTAGGACCATGTTATTATACCCTTATATGTATATTATTCTCCCTTGGGGTTATTGATTGATATTTCTTACGTTTACTTTTACTGAGCATCTGAGATTTCCATTTTTTGTACTCTTTTTCTCCAGTCATGAAGAAAAGTTTTAAGTAGAATATTTATAAGAGGAGTATGATGTGAGAACATATTTTTAGGTTATGTTGATGATCACTCATTAATTAAAGTGATTTATATATATATTATTAAAATAATCTATATTTTTTAATGTGCATGAATGTATTTATATTTTGTTTTATTACTTGTTATTTTATATTTTTAAATATCCAAAACCCTCTTATCTTTTTTATAAATATGTTTTAAACTGTTTTCAAAATGTTTATATATTTTAATGATAACTTATTTTTATTGATATAAATTTTATATTTATTTTTTAATTTTAATGATAAAAAGTTTATCTAATTTTTATTAAACTAAAATGAAGTCTAACTCTATCTCTAGCATGTTCATATTTTGATCCGAACATGATACATTTTTTTAGTTTCAAGAAATATTTTCAGTATAACATACATTATTATTTTATTATGTTTTTGAATTATAAAATATGTTATAATAATCATATTATTATTAATCTTACTCAATTTAAAATCCTACTCATTTATCTACAATTTATTAGAATATATAAAATTCCAATTTTATTATTTAAGTGCTGCACTATTTGTCTGAAGATCTTGTAACTATTATGTAATTTTGAATTTTATAGAATTGAAAATATTTTATGTTTCTTTGATATCTTGTTCATTTATAATCGGAATAGATCAAGGTTTTTTTATTATAAATGTATTTTTTTTCTTACTTTCATTAACCAAATAAAATGAAAAATAATAATTTACATATATTTAATAATGGCTGAAGTAATGAAATTATTTCTTTAATATTAAAGACATGATTTCACTATTTTTTAATTATATATCCTCTTATAATTATCAAAATTAAGTTATTATTTATTAGTTAGAAAGATATTGAAATTATATTAATTTCTATATTTGTGAAAAACTTTTAATTAAGTCATTTAGTTATCTTTAAAATTCGTTGAAGTTTACATGTTTCCCTTTTAAATAAAATGGTGAATCACTATTCCTCATCTCCTGCCTCTAGCATCTTTCCTCCATGGATGATCACTCAATATTCTTCTCAGTTATCTAGGATCCCTGAAACCAAACCATTCTTACTTGAATGATTGTTACTCCAACAATATCTCATTTATATCATTTACAACAACTCATTTTGCAGAAGTGGATAACCTCTATTATTTTCTATGACTCCCTTCATGCTTTTCATTTTATATTCCAAAGGTGGGTGAGATCTTCTGTTTTCAATAGTGAGTCATTCTCATTTTTCTAATGGTGACTCTTGTTCCAATATTGGATTATTTGTTTTCCTATGGAGGGTCTTTCATTTCTTTCTAATGGTGGCTTCTTTCCTCTATTTCCAATAGTGGTTTTATTTCTTATTTCAATAGTGTCTTATTTCAAAAAACCCAATGATGGTTTATCATTATTATTCCAATGGTGGCCTATTTCCAAAAAACCACTAGTGTCTTATTTCCAAAAACCCAATGGAGTCTAATTTTGTTACCCCAAGGGTAAAATTATTTCCAATGGATTTACTTAATTGCTAACAGTGACTTAATTTCCAACTATGACTTAATTTCTAATCACGACTCAATTATAACCGTGACTCAATTTTAATAGTGAATAATACTTTTTTTCACCACTTTTTATATTTTTATAAACAACTTATTTTTTTAATTGTTAAAAGTATTTTATTGATGTAAAAAATTTAACATTTTTATCTATGATCCATGCAAAGTATTATTATATTATTTTAATTAGTTTTAAAATATTATTAAATTATTTTATTAATCTTAAGTAACACATAGTACATATCTCAAATATTTACAATAATTATATATTGAATTTATTTTTTGGTCTTATTCTTATATAAATTAATATTTATTTACAACCAACATATTTAAACTTATTTTATGGAATTTAAAGAATTATTATTATTATTATTACATACTATATTAAATTAAAATATATTTAATATTAATTTTAAACATTCATATGATTTTCATGGGTTTACATTTGATTTATTATTATCATATCTCAAGTAATTAAAATCATTTTGAACTAGTCTTCAGTTTTTAATTCAAACATTTTTTTGATGTGATAATTATATACAATAATTCTCTATATCTCCTAAATGATTGAACCATTTTGAGTTATAATTTATTTATCCAGAGATTGTTTTAATTATATTTTATATATCTTATTTAGATTTTCCATGAAACTTAAAGTGATACATCATATTACTCCTTTGATAATTTGTTTTCCCATGAGATAAAGATGTGAAATTTTCAAAATGATGTCCAAACCATCATCTTGTGTGATACTCCATTTCAATAAAAAGAGAATATATTAAAGGAAAAATTTATGTTGGTTCGACTTCTACTTAATTGATTATATGAGTCTATTCAATACACAAGAACCAGTATATAGTATTCATTATTTATCTTCACCTTTGTATGGTTTATTAGTCTCTAACACTATTTTCCATCTGTCACACACACTCTATATTTCCGGTTTATGATTTTTCATACAAAAGCATTTATTCTTTCCTTTATCAAGTTGCGACTCCTGAATAATAAAGTCAAAGCTGATCGTATTGTAACTCCCAGTGTCTAGATTTAGGTTATAATTTTGTTGTGAATCCCTATACAAAAGTCAGTGTCATGGTTATCCCTCTACTATAAAGGGATTATATAATTGGTTTTTGATTCTCCCTCATAAATAATTATAGTGAAAACCTATCTCTCATCGAGTAGAGATGTATATGAATGAATTAGGTCCACATTGGACTAAACGAATATAAAAAACTCAATGTTCTTTTTTATTTACGATGCTAAATTAACTCTAATAATTAACATTAATATGAAATTAATTTTATTAATTTATTTGATTAAAATTTTTAATCTGGTCTATTGAACCCCTCTAGACTATATTCAATAATTCTATATGACCTAAAATTTTCTATCAAATGATAACATTTTTAAGAATATTTTATCTCTTTTATTCTCTTTCTCGATACAAAACATTGGTATCAAACATTGTTCTTTTTGGAACAATCCAGCCATTCAATAGAGTATGATTTTATTTTATTTATACTAACCTATTTCTAGACCTCATAGTCTAAGGAAAATGTATTTAAGATTATAGGATTGAACAAAAATGTTTTTTGGAATCCTCAAAATCCACCACACTTTGATGAAAAATTAGGGATACTAGAGACCCCGAATAGAGACATACCTCAAACAGTTGAGCATTGAAAATTGGTATGTCAAGTCCACACAATACACTCTACCAGAAGATGACCCAAATACACTAATAAAAAATAATGAAGCTAGATATGTTTTTAATAAAAAATTATTTAATATCTTATATTAGGCTATTAATGGATGTATTTTTAGTCATGTGTTTTATTATAAGATATCTCATGATATTTGTAATGTTATACAAGTCACTCACCTTGGATTTGAAAAATTATTTTGAACCAATATTGGAATGTTTTTTACTGAGTACCAAGACTACAAGATAGGTGTGGATTATATAGTAAACCAAATGTTCCACTAATTCAAAATCATTATTAATGGAATTAATTTACTTAGAGAAGAAGAGGAAAACCCAATACTTGTTGAATGATTCCTTGAGAATTACCAGAGAAAATTAATGCATAGAAGGTCTCAATTGATGAAATTAAGAACTTTAAAGAGTAAATCCAAGATGAATTGATTGGATCACTACTTCTGTTGGAACTATAATTAAAGAACATAGCTGAAAAGAAGATAATAAAAAGAAATGGTAAAGCTTTTAAATCTATGAATTTTGATATTTATGACTCTTTTAATACTAATATATATGATAATGATAAAAATTAGTTATAAAAAATTGTGACTCAGGTTTAATTTGTTTTAAAAATAATGGATTCGAGAACTGGTTTTGAAGAAACTCTCAAAAGTAAAAAAATAAGGGAGATAATAAAAGTGGTATAAATTATAATGCTTCAGATAAAACTTGTTATGAGTGTATGAAGAAAGTTCATATCAATCCTGAATATCCTAAACTAAAGTATAAAGAAAAATTAAAAAAATGATATAAAGGAACTGACTACAAGTTGGATTTTTACAAAAGAATCTGATTCTAGAGAACAATCAAGAAACAAAAAAGTAACTGCTAACTTATTCTTCATAGATTTTTTGGATGAGGCTACTGATAAATTTTTTATTCCTAATGTTTTTATTCCTAATGTGATTATGAAAATCTAAATGTTTATAATTTAAATGAAAAAATTAAAATATTATTAAATGATATATTCAATGTTATGGATTTATATTATAAGAATCATGAAAATAATGAGAAATTTTTTTATAAAAAGAAATTATTTTTTCATGTAGATTAAAAATTATGAAACACTACTTATACTTATCATTCTACAGTTCATGTCAATTTTAAATCCACCCAATATTTGAATTAATAATTAAAAAAGAAGGTTGAGAGTATTTAACAAATTTTATCTACTTTTATTTAAGGTCGTGAAAAATATCATAAAATTATATATTTGAATAAACTAAATAAAATTAAATATTTTTTTGGCTATGAAATTAGATTACATAAAATGTTTAAAACCAATTTTGTTAATAGTAAAAATGGTTTTACCTATACCATTACTTGTTTTAAATATAGTGTGAAAGGTCACTATGAAAATTATAGTTCTCTTCGATTAAAAACATATTTATAATTTTCAAAAACTAAATTTTCTAAATCCTTATTATCAAGATTATCTTATAATAATTGTTTAAATTTTTTATGGGTACCTAATACATGTATTAATAATCCGATTGGATCCAAATTATCTTGGGTACCATAATTTTCATGTAATTTTTTTTAGGAAAAATACATTGGAAGTTAGAAGAACGACATATGGTATTTGGAAAATGGATTCTCTAAGAATACGAACAGAGACCCAGAAATTTTTGTCTCTTACAACACATGTAATGGTGGAACTGTTAGATATGAATATAATACTAAAGGGAAATTAAAAGGTTTTGGTAAAGTTTTAATTTTAAATTATATGTTTATTTCAAAAGATTTACATGTTTATGGGTTAAAACATAATTTAATTAGTGTAAATCAATTATGTGATGGTTTAATGGAAGATAAATTTTAAAATGAAAAGTGGTTAGTTTTTAAGGTTGATTCTTTATTATTTTATATCAATAGAAAAAAACTATTTACACTATTTATATTGTTAAACTAACTGTTCCTCATGTTAAGTTTTTGAATGTTGTGAAGAATGAAAAAACCATTTGGCATCAATGTTTATGTCAATTTAATTATATAATTTTACATTTTCTCCCAAAAATGAGAATTTTATAAAATTTTTGTCCCTTCAGAAGGAACATCTTTATGTTTGTGATGTTTTCATGAAAGGGAAGAAAAATAATATTTATTTTAGACTTATCAACCAGATAAGTAATAATAGAACTTCACTATTTGTACACATTGATCTTTTTTGTTCCTACTCATATTTATAGCCTTCATGGGAAAAAATATAATTTAGTTATTTTTGACAATTTTAATATATTTTCATGAGTATACTTTCGTGCTTTTAAAAATGATACTTTATATAGATTTATTGCCTTTTTTTTAATTTAGTTCAAAATGAAAAAGGTTGTGTTATTTTTCTTATTTTTAGTAATAAAGGAGAATAATTTTATAATTTATATTTTGATAAATTATGTGAAAAGAATATTTGTTTTCATAATTTTTATGGTCCTTAAACACCATAGAAAAATGGTGTTATAGAATGTAAAAATAGAAATCATTTTGAAATAGTTAGAACTATGTTAAGTGAATATAATTTACGTAGATATTTTTTATGAGGCCATTATTGATGCTTTTTATATTTAAAATATAATTATTATTAGAATTTTTTTAAGAAATTTTTTATGTATTATTTAAAAATAAAAAACCAAAAGTTGTTTACTTTGAAGTTTTTATTTGTAATGTTGTTATTTTAAATTCAAGAGATAATTTAGATAAATTTGATGCTAAATGTGATTAAAGAATATTTCATGGATATTTTAATAATATTAATTCTTATAGAGTTTATTATAAAATAAAAATAGTGATTTTAGAATATATTCATGTTATGTTTGATGAAAATAATGTTAAATTAAAATCTAATGCTAATTTTTTGATGATGAGTTTAGAGATTTTAATTTTGATGAAGAAAAACCTTAGTATAAGGATGAATCAATTAATAGGGATCATACTCATTATAAACCTAATCCATGATACTAGAAGAATCATAATGATCATAATGCTGAAAATTTAATGGGAAATATTGATTATAGCATTAAAACTAGAAATTTTATTTTAATTTTTTTCTACCTATTCAACTTTTATTTTTTATTTTTTTCCCATGTAATATTAATAATGCTTTAAATGATTCTAAATGGATTATTTATATGCAAGATGAACTAAATAAACTTGTTAGAAATAATTTTTCGCCCTTAATAGATTTTCTAGAGGATAAATAGGTTACTACTACTAAATGGATATTTTGAAATAAGCTGGATGGATATAGATAGATTTTCAAAAACAAAGATAGACTTGTTGCTCAAGGGTACTCTTAAAAAACAAGGTATATACTTTGAAGATTAATTTTCACATGTTTCTAGGTTAAAGGCTATTAGAATATTGTTGAAGTTTTCTTATTTTCAATGTTTTAAATTATATCAAATGGATGTAAAAAGTGATTTTTAAATTATTTTATAACTGAAGAAGATTATGTTTCTCAACCCTTGGTTTTGAAAATGAAAAATTTCCTAATCATGTTTTTAAATTATCTAAATCATTGTATAGTATCAAAAATTAAAATCATGCTTGGTATTAAATTAATTAATTATTTTTATTAAATAATGGTTTCAAGAAAGGATATGTTGATACTACACTTTTTATTAAAATAATTTTTAATGATATTTTAGTTTTTTGTATTTATGTTCCTCACGTAGTTTTTGGTTCATCTATCAAAATGATTTGTAATGAGTTTTATAATTTGATGTATTTTGAGTTTGAATTGACTTTAATGGGAGAATTAAAGTTATTTCTTGATCATAAAATGTCTCAAATAAAATATGGAATTTTTTTAATCAATCTAATTATGAAAAATAATTTGTTAAAATATTTGGTATCAATTAATTTAATTCCATGAAAACCCCTATAGGAACTAATTGTAAACTAGATGTTGATAAATCTGGTAAATATATTTATATTAAATTTTATATAGGAATGATAAGTATCTTGATCTATTTGAATATATTTAGACCTAATATCATGTTTAGTATTAGTTTATGTTCAATATTCGAATATGATTCTAAATAAATCCATGTTAAAGTTGAACAAAGAATAATTGTATGTGTTAAAGTAACTATTTATTCTAGTTTATTTTATCGTAAATATAATTTTTTTATTTAATATCTTATTCTGGCTTTGATTATCGAGACATTAGAATTGATAGAAAAATTAAATTAGGTATGTGTCATTTTTTTGGAAAAAGATTAATTTCTTGGTCATCTAAAAAGAAACTATCTGTTGTTCTATATCCTGTAGAAACTGATTATATATCTACTACAAGTAATTTTGATACGTTTTATGGATTAAATAAAAAATATGTTATTTTGGTATTTATCTTGATAAATTTATTATTTATTTTGATAAAACAATTATAAATTCAATTTCAAAAAATCTATTACAACATTTTAGAATAAATCATATTGATCTTAGATTTCATTTTATCAAATATCTAGTGAATAAGGGAGATATTATTTTAGAATTTATCCCTACTAAAAATAAGTTATCATATATATTTACTATGCCTTTATACTCTACCGAGTTTGGAAAAAAAATTAACATGGAATGTTGGAAATTTAATTATTTAATTATTAAAATTGTTTTGGTGGATTTTTTATTTTATCTTTTCATTTATTTAAAAAATTGGGATAAAATTGGTTTTAAATGTTAATGTTTTGTTATAAAAAATGGGGTATAATATTTTTGTATGAACATGAATGTATTTATGTTTTTTTTATTTCATGTTATTGTATGTTTTGTAATATCCATACAATTATAATCATTTTATGTGAGAAACTAATTTTAAAACCTCTATATATTTAAATTATAACATAAGTTATAGATATATGAATTTTATAATGGTTATTTAATTTGAAATATAATAATTTTAAATAAATTTTATTAGACTACAATGATGTCTAATTATATATCGAGCATGTTCACATTTTGATCTGAACACGACACATGTTTTTGGATTCAATAAATATTTTCATTATAAAATAATTTATAGTTTTCTTATTTACCTAAATTATAATAAATTCTATACTAGAATAATTATTACAAAACTTTATACATTTTAAATCCAACTCATTTATATACATTTCTTTATAATAAATGAATGAATGATTTTATTTTTTAAGGGGTTCTCTATTTTTTCTAAGATATTGTAACTATTATGAAATTATGAATTTTTTAGAATTCAAAATCCATTTTTGTTTCTTTAATATCTCATTTAATTATGATTAGAACCACTTGAATTTTTTTTATAAATATAAAATGTTTTTATACATTTCATTGAACCACATGAAATTATAATAATTTTATTTAAATAACTTAAAATTTTCCTAATTACTATAATTATTTACACAGCATTTAAAACATGTTTTAAATATTTCTTAATGATATATAATTATATAATTATAGGAATTCATAGATTATTGATTCTTTATAAATATATTGAAGTTATCTTTACTTAAGTATTAATGAGAAACTTATAATTCATTACTTTATATGGATTAAAAATTATTTGATGTTTATGTTTTAGGCTTTTACATAAAATGAAGAGTCACCATTCATCATATTCTACCTCCTACCTATTTCCTCCATGTATGATCACTCAAGATTATTATAATTCATCTATGATTCCTAAAAGAATAATCTTCTTCCTTGCATGATCATTCCTCCAATATCAGCTCATTTACATCCTTTACAGTAACTCATTTTACAACAGTGGATAACTACCATCATTTTTTATGCAACTCCCTTCATGATTTTTAATTTTACCTTCGAATGGTGGGTTGTATCCTATATTTTAAATGATGGGTAATTTTAATTTTTCCCATGGTAATACTTGTTACAATAGTTGATTATAGTTTTTCCAATGGTGGGTCATTTATTTGTTTCCAATGGTGGATTCTTTCCTCTATTTCCAATGGTGGCTTCATTTCCTACTTTAATGGTTGATTATTTCCCAAAACCCAAAATCAACTTTTCATTCTTGTTCCAATGGTGTATTATTTGAAAAATCCCAATGGTGTATTATTTCCAAGAACCCAATGGTGGATTATTCCCAAAAATACAAAGATGGATGCTCTCTTTATCTCAATGGTGACTTAATTTCCAATGGTGACTTAATTGCCAATGATGAATTGATTTCCAATGGAGACTTAATTTTTAATGGTGACTCAATTATTTTTTTTATAATATTGACTCATTAACAAGGATGAATCTTAATTTTTCTTCATAATATTTTATAATTTAATGAACTGTATATTGAAAATAATTGTTTTAAGTATTTTTTTATTTCCAAAATTAATATATATTATACATGATCCAAGTGAAGTATTATTATAATATTTTAGTTAGTTTTAAAATGTCATGATATTATTTTATTAATCTCACATAACACATAAAAAATATTTCTGATATTTATAATATTTATATCTTGAATTATTTTCTTGGTCTTATTATAATCTAAATTATTATTTATTAAAAACTAATATATTTAAATTTATTTTTTTGGAACTTAAAGAAGTATAATAATAGTAAAACTACAAGATTAAAAGGCATGTATATATTTAAATAAATTCTATAGCTTGTGTTTTATGCTACACCAAGAAAATCTTACTCTACACACAACATTGTCTTAGCTTGCGCTACACGAAACACCGAGTTCGGGTGCACCACAACCTATCAAATTATCCTTAAATAAAGAGGTTATGAATACTATTAACCATATTTTGTATTTTATATATTTTCCATATAATAATAACATTCATATTATGTACGTGATATTAGAAAAAATTCCATCTTTTGGATAAAAGAAGTAATTTTTTAAAAATGCATTTTTGTTGCCTTTTGATGGAGAGGCCATTTTAAATCAAGTTTTTGAAATTTAGTATATTGTATTTGATAAAATAAATTTATTATTGTGAATTAGGATATGAAAATTCACTTTTGAGTAATTTTTGATATTTTTCTAATAAGTTTTAAAGTTTGATGAATAGTAAACAATATTCTAAATTTTTATTAAAAAAACTTTTTTCATTGAAATAATTTATGAGGATAAATTATATTATTGAATTATTTTAAAGTATATATAGAATATGTTTTTATCATTTAATATAATTCAAGTCATTATAAGTAATTTCATATTTAAATTTGATATAAAAATGTATCAATCTTTTGATGGTTTTTACTTTTAAAAACTTTTTTCTTGTTTGGACAGTGAGTATTATTTTAAAAATAATTATTACAACTTCTATGTCTTAAAATTTAAAAAATGGATTCTATATTTGTAATAAAAAGTTTGAAATCATATAAATAGGTCCCTTTTATTTTTTTGGCATTATTAATAGTAACTTCAACAATTATTTTTTATTTACCACGATTAAAGGGTAAATTAGTTAAATACTGGTAAAAATAATATTTTAATAATATAAAACAACTCCAACACATGTCTTAATATTATTTTATGAGTCCTGGGTGACCAAAAAAATCATTAGGCTGATTTTTGGGCATTTGGGAGCCACTTGGGTCTGAAAATGACACGTTATAATAATTAATTTAATGAAAAGGGAAATATAACATAAACAAGTATCTTATTACTAAAATAATTTTATTTAAAGTTATATATGTGATATATTCAACTATAAATATTAATTATAAATATAAAATATTTCCTACATTAGGGTATTTTATTTGTAATTTTTAGACATCAAATAATTAAATTTATTTATGACACAATAATGATGTAGTGTTTGTCTTATTAATAAAAGAATAAAATAAATTATATATAAATATTATAATAAATGTAATTTGAAATTTTTTATTCCATATATGAATTTTATGGATGATTTTGAGCTGTTATATTTTATTTAATGCTTTTTTTTATGGAATCAGGTTTTAGGACTTTAACAAAAATCAATTACTAAATTGTGTCAAAATTGTCATAAATGAGTTTTTAAAAAAAATAACATTTTTGTAAATGATATAAAAATACTAAAAATCTAAGATTCAGCAAAATATCTTAGATAATGTTAAAAATTTCATTAATGATCTGCTTGTGGTTCTCTTGTCATTTTATAATATCTATATTGACCTTATAGTGTAAAAATACAAGTAGACATGGTAAAAGGTAAACCATTTAACTAAGGGTTAAATCTAAAAGATAAGATAAAATTCACGACCTAAACTTGTCTAAAACCTATTGGTTGAGAGGATTTCAACCCATCCTTATCTTATCCTCAAAATAAATCACTTTGGGTCCATTATAAACCAAAAATCAATTTATAAAAAATTCATATTTCAATACTTTCCCAAAGTGTCCCTCACCTCTCCTTTAAAAAGTAACATATCCTTATCTTTTATTCACACCTAAAAAGCCTTTTGTATTAGCCATCCCCTACCCAACTCTCCTCCCAACTGGATTATCATATCCACATCATGGTGTAATGTATTTTAATCTATTCTTTATTTTGACAGGTATAATGATGATTAAAAATGACTTAAATAATAAATATAACAAGATATTTTTCTTTAAAATCCATATTCCATACAATTCCATACCGTTAAACCATTATGGAAAATGTGACATCCCTCATGCGTACATATGGCTTACCATCTCTATGACGTGATGAGATCCATATTCCCCGTTCACCATCCAAGAATGATTATAAATATATATATTAAGAATAAATATGAAATATATGGCATAATAATTCTACTATAATTATATATATATATATATTTATATAGATATATGTCACTCAATTACTTCCACTCAATACGATAGGAAAATGGAAACATCGTTCATATGTATGTATGACCTACCATCTCCATGAACAGTATATTACATATCATATATCTATCTATTATATATTTTTATATTCTGAATAAATATGATTTATAAATCATTTTATTGAGATCTATATAACACGATCAAGAATAAGAAGTTAAAACACATGTGATAAAGAAAGTGATCATTACCCAAAACATTGAGTTTACTTGGTATTCCTAATAAAAAAGTAATATAATGTAATAAAAGAATCATAAATGACATCATAAATATTATTATGAGTTTGGTAAAAGTTAATAATATGTTTAAAACCTTTATATATGAGTTTTAATCACATATGAAGAGTATCAAACTTAAGGTAAGGGTTAATTTTGAATTTTTTTTATTATATGAGATTTTTTATGTATAAGTGTTTTCTGGGACATATTTATCATTTATGTCCATGTTTCCCAAAAAAAATTCAAAAGTAATATTTTTAGGCTTTTATCTAAGAGAATATTTAACCAAAATATTGTTATAAATGATTTGAAGATTTATACTTCTGAACCCTTTTCTTTAATGTTAATATTTTCAAAAAGGGGTTTTATGATTTATTTCTATGGAAATAAATGTTTTAAAATGTTAATTTCTTTACAAATTGAAAGTGGTATGAAAAATTTGATTAAAAATGTCTTATAAATATTTTCTTTTATAAATTGTGCAAATTTAAATTTTTTTCAAAGTAAAAAAGGGATATTTCTCTAAAAAAGTTTTAATGATTTTATTAGATTATTTTCATTAATGAAAACATCTTTGCTGAATTTTATGCTTAATTGAGATTGATTTTTTATGATACAATCTTCTATATTATGTTTAAGGTTTTATGATATGTTTGACTGTGGATGTGCTATTTTAATACCATTCCTGGTTAATTGTTAAAGTATTAAAATTTTGTATGCTAGTTTTAATATGGGGTTTTATGTTACATTTCACCCTTTTCATATGAGAAATGTATTGGAAATAATAAGTGATTGGTGTGTACTCTTATAACCCCTCTATGAATCAGTAGGTCTCATAAGACAAACTAGTGTCCTGATACAAGGCATTGAAAGAATATTTGGGTATGGTCTTGGCACGAGGCCTTGATGTTGTGGTTTGGATGCCTAACCTTATGTATTCCCTCATTATGAGATTTTTTATTGATTTTACATGTGATTATTTGACTAGTAGAATATTCATGTTAATTTTTATATGTCATTATTTTATTTATTCTTTCCATATTATACTAAAGATAATGTTTTAAAATGCTTTTATTTTAGTTTTGTACATTTCCTTAAATGTTATGCTTATTTTTGATAGCTTATGCTATATTTGTTATCCTTACTGAGCATATGTGCTCACCCCTTTATTATATTTTATTTTCCCAGGATTCCAAGAAGCCTTTTATGATTGATATATAGGCTTAAGATAGTGGAATAATGTCGTTATAAAAGGATTATCTATGTTGTATTTTATGTTAGAAATAGTAATGTAAATCTCATGTATGTAATATATTTTCCAAGACTTCTAAATAGATCGGTACTTTAGGAATTTTTTCCTTGTAATCATTTAAATTTATTAAAATAATGAATCATATTTTAGATTCTGGGGTTGGGGAATTATAGTTGGTATCAAAGGAAGTTTAGCCAAAACCATGGAAATTAGATTTAGAATACATTGATTAGAAAACATAACCCTATGAATAAATTCAAGGAGAAACCTAAGTATGGCTTGTCATCATTTATATTTGGTAATGGATAACCTAGGTTAATCCTATAGACATGTGGATTGAGAAAAATATGGCATCATTTAGAGATCCTATTAATGATTCATCAAGACTATAACACTATAATTAGTGTTTTTGAGACTATGATTCATGTTTTTTTCAATGATTAGAATTAGCATAGTTATAAAACTAATGGTTATACTATTGATAATGAAGAGACTAAAAAAGTTATATGAGATAAAGGAGGAATTATGGAATAATACATTGAAGTGTAGTTAATGGTTTAATATTAAAGTGTAATGATTAAGGTTTTTTTTATTTTGATTCAAGAATTATTACATCAATGGTTCTATGGTTATAAGATTCATGAGATATACGAGGATTGTACTACAAGACATATTTTTTAAGTATTTTTAATCATAAGCATTTTCATTAAGGATTTAAAGGTGATAAAATATTTGTTATGTTACAAAATGAGCTACATTATGATGTTTTTAGAATCAGATGTTATTATTGATTTTTGGAAATTCAAGGACCTTTTTTGATATTGAATATGAATGGAAGTATTTTGGTCGGGTCTTAAATTTGATAAGGATTAAGTTGATCATTGGATATTATTGTTTTAGGATAAATTTTTTATGTAATTTTGAAAACAAAAAGGATATATATGGAATTATATATTAATATAGTTTTAAGAAAATGACAACTTGAAGGTTCGGTGAGAACCCATAACATCAAACTAGGTTATGGGAATTTAACCCACAACCGAAGTGTGACAAGGTTTTGTTGCCTACCAATGGCCTATAAAAATAACCTAGTTAGTGTAACATAGTTTTCTTTATTTAAATGGTATAATTTTATATTTGGAACCTTGTATGATTAAGATAAATAGAATATTTTTGAATTTTATTATCCTTTGAAGATAAAGATAGTTTGTTGTAAAAATTAGTTAAAAGAAGAAACTAAACATATCAAGTGAGTATGATTAATTATGTTCTTAATATATGAACTAAATTAATTATTAAACATTAGTTAAACAAATTTTTTTCCTAGTACACTTTTTGTGATGAACCAAATGACCTCTTGGATCAACACAGATTTGTACCTTTATGGTTATTAACCTTTTTCTAATCATGTTCTCTATCACTCTCCATCCAAACATGATCATTAGTTTTTTCTTAGTTATCCATATTTTCCTACATGGAATCCCAATATATTTTATCTTGGGTAACCTTCTTACTTTCTTATCTCTATTTTAATGTGGAATTTTATCGACCAATTTTTTCTATGTGGGATTGCAATAAAGGGCTTTGGAATAATCAATCCTTAGTTACCGAATTTTTTTTTGAAAATTGTGAGGAAAATATTTATTGAAGGAGAGGATAATGTAACACTCAAATATTACACTATATGTTTCATTTAAAAAAATTAAATTGCTTGTGTTCTACTCTACACAAATATAAGCTTGCTCAACACACAACAACGTCTTATCTTGTATTATACGCAAAATTGAGTTTGAGAGAACCAAAAGCTATCAAATTATCCATATAAAAAGAGTTTACGAATACTATTAACCAAATTTTTAATATAATATATATTCAATATAAAATTAATATTCATTTTATATACATGATATAAGAAAATATTCAATATTTCAGATAAAAGAATTATTTTAAAAAAAATTAGTTTTGCCGCCTTTTGATGGCGCGCCCATTTTAAATCAAATTTTTGAAACTTTAATATATTATATTTAAAAAAATAAATTTCTTATTTTGAAGTAGGATATGAAAATTTACTTTGGGGAAATTTTATATATTTTTCTAATAAGTTATAAATTTTGAGGAGTATTAAAAATAAACTAAATGATTATTAAAAACAACTTTTTTCATCGGAATAATTTATGAGGATAAATTATATTATTGAATTTTTTTAAAAGAATAAATAGAATATATTTTTATAATTTAATATAATTTAAGTCATTATAAGTAAATTCACATTAAAATTTGATATTATCACGTATCAATCTTTTGATAGTTTGAAATTTTAAAAACCCGTTTTCTCTTTTTGGCAATAAGAATAAATTTAAAATTAACTACTATAAATTCTATGTTTGTAATTTGGAAAAATAGATTCCATATTTGGAATCATAATTAAAAAATTATATAAATAGGTTCATTTTATTTTCGGGCATTATGAATAGTGACTTCAATAATTATTTTTTATTTACCATAGTTAAAGGGTAAATTCTATAAATAATGGTAAAATTAATTGTATAATATTATAAAAATACCCCAAAACATGTACTAATATTATTGGACGTGTCATGGGTGAACAAATAAATTCTTAGGCCGAATTTTTGGTATTTGTGAGATGCTTGGGTGTGAAAATGACATGTTATAATAATTAATTTAAAGTAAAGGGAAATATAACCTAAACAGGTATCTTCTTACTAAAACAATTTTAGTTCATGTAATATAAGTGATATATTCAAATATAAATTTTAATTAGAAATTTAAAAATATTTTCTATATCATGGTATTTTATTTTCAATTTTTATACATTAAATAACTAAATTTATTTATGACACACTAATGATACAATATTTACACTATTAATGAAATAATAATATAAATGATATAATAGATATTAAAATAATTGTAATTTGAAAGTTTTTATGCCATCCAAAAATTTTCTGGATGACTATGACATGCTAGATTTTATTTGATGGATTTTTTTGAAGAGTCATGTTCTTATGACGTTAACAAAAATCAATAACTAAATAGTGTCAAAATTGACAAAAATGATTTTTATAACAAATACTATTTATTAAATGATATAAAAATAAAAAATATATATAATTCAGACAATTGATTTAGATAATGTTACAAATTTCATTAATGATCCATTTGAGGTTCTCTTGGAATTTTATTTTATCAATATTAACCATGTATTGTAAAAATATATAAAGTCATCGTAAAAGTTAAACTATTTAACTAAGTAATTAATCTAAAAGATAAGGTTGAATTTAGGACCTAAACTTGTCTAAAACCTACTGGTTGAGAATATTTAAACCCATTTTTATCTAATCCAAGAAATAAATCACTTTTTATTCATTACAAACTGAAAATAAATTTATAATAAATTAATATTTCAAGACTTTCCTAAAGTGTCCATCACCCCTCTTATAAAAGGGAACTTCTCCTTGTATTTTATTCACACCTCCAAAGCCCTTTGGCTCAATCAAACCCTACCCAAACCTCTTAAAAACTTCTCTCACTTCATCATAGATGCAATCCTTTTAGCAGAAAACCAACTTAAGGAGTTCTTTTTTGGAAATCAAAAGGAGACACCTGAAGAAGAGGCTGTCATTTTATCCCTTCTGTCAATGTTTTTTTCTACTTCCTCTCCCTAATTTCTTACCATAATAAAATATTAAATATAGAACATAATATATTCTGATATGTTTTTATGATTATGGGACAACCATATTCCTCCTTTTACCCATATATTGATAAATTATATCAACATGCATGCGTACATACGACTTACTATCTCCACATCGTTGTGTAAAATGTTTTTCATATATACTTTATTTTGACAGTTATAATGATGAATATAAATGACTTAAATAGTAAATATAACATGATATTATTTTTTTACAATTCCTATTCCATCTAATTCCATACCATTTAACCATTAAGAAAAATATATTGTCGCTCGTGCATACGTAAGACTTACCATCTCCACGACACGATGAGATTTATCTTCCATGTTATCAATCCAAGAATGATTATAAAAATATATATTAAGAATAAGTAAGATATATATGAAATAATAATTCTATAGGAATAATATATATATATATATATATATTTGTGTGTGTGTTTTTGTGTGTGTGTACTTATATGTCATTCACTTCAACTCAATATGTTAAGAAAATGGAAACATCATTCATGCCTATGTACGACCTACCGTCTTCATGAACATTGTATTCCATTTTATATATCTATCTATTATATATATTTATATTATTAATATATATGATATATAAATCATTTTATTATGATCTAAGTAATATGATCAAGAATAATAAGTCAAAACACATCCAATAAAGAAAGTGATTCTTACCCAAAACATTGCATTAACTTGGAATTGTTAATAAATGAGTAGTATAAATTCATAAACCAATAATATATGATATAAAAAATATTATTATGAGTTTGGTAAAAGTTAATAATATATTCAAAACCTTTATAAATGAGTTTTGAACACATACAAAGAGTATCAGACTTAAGATAAGGGATAATTTTGAGAAGTCATTATTATCCGAGATTGTTTTTCTATAAGTGTTTACTAGGACACATTTATCATGTTTTTTATATTTTTTCAAAAGGAACATTTTTAATGTTTTACATAAGGGACCCTTTAACCAAAAAAATCATTATCAATGTTTTAAATATTAATACTTCTAAACCCTTCTCTTTAATGGCCATGTTTTAAAATTGTTTAAAGGATTTATTTATATGGAAATAAATGTTTAAAAATATTAATTCCTTTCAAAATATTGAAAGTGTTATGGTAAATTTTGATTAAAAAATTATATTTAAATGTCTTATTTTATTAATTATGAAAATTTTAATGTTTTCAAAATAAAAAAGATATTTCTCTAAAAAAATTGTAATTATTTTATTAGATTATTTTCATTTATGTCAACATCCTTTGTTGGATTTTATGATTAATTGAGATTGATTTATTATGATACAATATTACATATTATATTGAATGGTTTGTGATATGTTTTAATATGTATGTGATATTTTAATACCATTCTTTTATTGTAGTTAAAGTGTTAATATTTACTATTCTTTTTTTAATATGAGTGTTTATGTTAGGTTTCACCCTTCCCATATGTGGAATGTATTCGACTTAGTAAGTGAAGTGCAGGGCCTGCTATAGCCCCTTGATGCATCAGTAGGTCTCATGAGACAGACTAGTGTATTAGAATAAGGCCTTGATATAATATTTTTAGAGTCTTGGCCTGAGGCCTTGACGTAGTGGTTAAGAAGTTCAACATTATTCATTCTGTCATTATGAGATTAGCTATTGATTCTAAATGTGATTACTTGACTAGTAGAATATCCATGTGAATGATTAAATGTTATTATTTGATTTATTATTAACATATTATGCTTATGATAATGTTTTAATATTTTTTTTAGTTTTGTACATCACCTTAAAATTTTATGTTTATTTTTGATAGCTCCCCCTATATTCTTTATACTTATTGAGTATCTAAGGTCACCCCTTTATAATGTTTTATTTTACTAGGATTATAAGAAGTGTTTTATATTGATATGTAGGGTTAAGATAGGGGAATACAATAATTCTTAAAGGATTATCTATTCTGTGTTTTATGATAGAAATTGTAATGTAATGTTCTTGTATGTAATATAGTTTGCAAGAATACTAAACTAATTGGTCCTTTAGGAATGATTCCTTCCAATCATGAAAATTGATTAAAATAATGCACCATCTCTGAGCTTCTGAGTTATGGGTGTCATAGTTCCTATGAAAGGATGTTTAGAAAAAACCTTACAAATTAGATTTAGAATACATAAATTAGAAAACATAACCCTATGAATGAATTTTAGGAAAAGTCTAAGTAATGTATGTCATCCTTTAAATTTTTAATGGAAAACCTAGGTTAATTCTTTGGAATTATGGATTGATAATAATATGGAACCATTTATAGATCCTATTAATGATTCTTCAATACTATAACACTATGATTAGTGTTTTTGAGACTGGTACTTGGGTTTTGGTCAATGATTAGAATCAACATAGTTATACAACTAATGGTTATAATACTAATAATAAAGAGACTAAAAAAGTTAAATAAGATGAAGGAGGTATTAATGAATAAGAAATTGAAGCATAGTTAAAGGTTTAAGAGTGAAGTGGAATGATTAAGGTTATTTTTTATTTTGATTCAATAATTATTTTATTAATGATTCTATGGTTATCATATTCATGTGACATATGGGGATTGTACTACAATACTTCATCTTTAAGGATTTATAAGAATAATCATTTTAATTAATGATTTAAAGGTGGTAAAATATTTTGTACTCTAAAATATGAGCTACATTATTCTATTTTGAGAATCAGATGTTATGATTGATTTTGGAAATTTATGGAAATTTTGGATTGTGAATTTGAATGGAATTATTTTGGTCGAGTCCCAAGTTTGGAAATAAGTAAGTTGAACATTGGATATTTTTATTTGAGGACAAATAATTTCTTTAATTTTGAACATAAAAAGGTTATTTATATAATGTTATATTTATATAGTTTTTAGAAAAGGACAACCCACAGGTTGAGTGACAACCTGTCGCATTGGACAAGGTTACTGAAATCGAACCCGCAACCGATGTGCGTAAGGCTTTATTTCTTACCACTGGCATACATGAAGTCCTTGTTTAATATAACATAGTTTTATTTATTTAAATGATATAATTTTATATTTGGAACCCTATATGATTATGATAAATATTATTTTTTGAGTTTTATCATCTCTTAATTATAATGGCGAGTTTATGGTAGGAATTAGTTAAAAGATAAAACACTTCATATTAAGTAAGTATGTTTCCTTATGTTCTTAATATATGAAGTAAATGAATTATTCAACTCTTGTTAAACCAAAAATGATTTCCTAGTATATTCTTTTGTGATGAATCATATGACCCATTGGATAATCACATATTTATACCTTTATGGTTTCTAACCTTTTTCCTAATCATATTCTCTATCACACTCCATCAGAACATGATCATTATTTTTTATTCCATATACATATTTTTCTGTATAGAGTCCTAGTATATGTTATCTCGGGTAACTTTCTTTATTTCCTTTCTCTATTTTAAAGTGGAAGTTTTATCAGACAATTTTTTCGATGTTGTATTGCAATAAAGTGATTTTGAATAGTCAAACCTTAGTTACCAAACTAAAATTTAAAAATTTAGAGGATGAAATTTATTAAAGGTGTGGATAATGTAACATCCCAAGATTACATGGTATGTTTCTTTTTAAATTAATTCAATATATTGTGTTGTATAATACACCAAGATAAGGTTGTGCTACACACAACACCATCTTAGGTTGCGCAACATGCAACACCGAGTTCGAGAACACTATGATCTATCAAATTATCCTTCTAAAAATTAGTTATGAGTACTATTAACCAAATTTTTAATTTTATATATATTAAATATAATATTAACATTCATCTTATGTATATTATATAATAAAATATTACATCTTTCAGATAAAAGATACATTTTAAAAAAATAATGTTTGGACGCCTTTTAATGGCGTACCAATTTTAAATCATGTTTTTTACAATTTAAAATATTATATTTTAAAAAATAAATTTCTTATTTTAATTGGGATATGAAAATTTACTTTGGACTAATTTTTTATATTTTTGTAATAAGTTTTAAATTTTTATGAATAGCAAAAATATAATAAATGTTTATTAAAAACAACTTTTTTCATCAAATTAATTAATTAGGATAAATTATATTATTGAGTTTTTAAATTATTAATAGAATATAGTTTTATCATTTTTTAAATAGAATTTATTGGAAGTAATTTCATAATGAAATTTGATATTAACACGTATCAATATTTTTATGGTTTTTACTTTTAAAAACTAGTGTTCTCGTTTTGACAATAGTGATTAATTAAAATTAATAAAAAACTTATATATTTTGAATTTGAAAAAATGGATTCAATATTTTGATTCATAAGTTCCAAATTATTTAAATAGGATTATTTTATTGTTTGTCACTATGAATAGTGACTTCTGTAATTATTTTTTATCTACCACAATTAAAGGGTAAATTCATTAAATAAAGGTAAAAATAATAATATAATAATATAAAAATATCCTAACATGTATACCAATATTATTGGATGAGTCATGGGAAACCAAAAAAGTCCTTAGGTCAAATTTTTTCATTTGGGAGCCACTTGGGTGTGAAAATGATCCGTTATAATAATTAATTTAAAGTAAAGGGAAATATAACATTAACATGTATCTTATTACAAAAACAATTTTAATTCTAGTTATATAAGTGATATATTGAAATATAGAAAGTAATTAAAAATATAATTATATTTCCTAAATAATGGTATTTTATTTGTAAATTTTAGACATTAAATAATTAAATTTATTTATGACATAATAATGATGCAGTATTTGCCTTATTAATGAAATAATCAAATAAATGATATTGTAAATATTATAATAAAAGTAATTTGAATGTTTTTATGCCATAAAATATTTTTATTGATGACTATGACATGTTAAATTTTATTTAATTCATTTTTTTAAGGAAAAAAGTTGTTATGACTTTAACAAAAATCAATTACTAAATAGTGTCGAAATTAACATAAATGAGTGTTTAAAACAAATAATAATTTATTAAATGATATAAATATAATATAAATATAATTTTCAGAAAAATTACTTATATAATTTTCTAAATTTCATTAATTATCCACTTGAGGCTCACTTGTAATTTTTTAGTATCTTTATTAACCATGTAGTGTAAAAATACAAGAAAACATTGTAAAAGTTAAACTATTTAACTAAGGGTTAAATCTAAAAGATAAGGTTAAATTCGTGACCTAAACTTGTATAAAACCTATTGGTTGAGATTATTTAGACCCATATTTATATTATAATTTAAGTAAATTACACTTTATCCATTAAAAATCTAAAATCAATTTATAATAAATTAATATTTCAAGACTTTCCGAAAGTCTCCCTCACCTCTCATATAAAATGGAACTTCTAAATATTTTTTATTCCCACATCCAAAACCATTTGGCTCAAAAAACCTACTCAGATCACCTCCTAACTTTCCTAAATTCATCCTATAGACAATCCTTTGGTTATAAAACCTACTTAAGGAGTCGTTTTGTGGAAATCAAAAGGAGACACCCGAAGAAGAGGTAATCATTTTATCCCTTCTTTCAAGGTTCTTTTATTCTTCTACTTCCTATTCATAAGTTACCATTCTAAAATAATAACTGCATCATATAATATATGATCTGATGTGGTTATTATTATAGAACAACTATATTACTCTTTTTACCCATACTATAAAAAACAATATCATAATGTGTGCCTACGTACAACTTATTATCTCCACACCGTGGTGTAAACTGTTTTTCATCTATAAATTATTTTGAAGGGTATAATGATGAAAATAAATCAATTAAATAATAAATATAACATGATATTATTTCTGAATAATTCATATTCCATATAATTCTATACCATTTAACAAATAAAAAAAATTAAATCATCTCTCGTGTTTACGTATGGCTTACCGTCTCCACGGCGGGATGAGATTCATCTTCCACATTCACCATCCAAGAATGATTATAAAAATATATATTAAGAATACATATGAAATATATGACACAATAATTCTACTGTAATATATATATATATATATATTCATTTAGATATATTTCATTCACATACTTTTACTCAATATGATAAGAAAATGGAAACAACGTTCATGCGTACATACGACCTACCATCTCCATGAATTTTGTATTCCATTTCATATATATATCTATTATATATTTTAATATTCTGAATATATATGATATATAAATTATTTTATCATGATCTAAGTAATATGATCAAGAATAACAAGTCAAAACACATTCCATAATGAAAGCAATTATTACCCAAAACATTCCATTAACTTGGAATTGTTAACAAACAAATAATATAAAATCATGAACCAATATTTTATGATATCATAAATGTTATTATATTTCTATTAATAGTTAATAATATATTAAAAACCTTTATATAGGATTTGTAGATATATATGGAGAATATCAGACTTAAGTTAAGGGTTAATGTTAAAATCTCATTATTTTCTGAGATTATTTATGTATAAGTGTTTATTAGGACATATTTATCCTTCATGTCCATGTTTCTTAAAAATGTTTTCGAAAGGATTTTTTTTTAGGTTTTACATATGGTTATATTTAAGCAAAACATCTTTATAAATTTTTTAAATATTTATAATTCTAAACCCTTCTCTTTAATGTCAACGTTTTCAAAAAGGTTTTAACGATTTGTTTATATGAATAGAAATGTTTTAAAATGTTTATTCATTTTAAATTTTTCAAAGTGGTATGAGAAACTTTAATTAAAAAATTTCTTTTAAATGTATTATTTTCTAATTTTTTTACTTTTAATGTTTCCAAAGTAAAAAATACATATTTCTCTGAAAACGTTATAATGATTCTATTAGATTATTTTTATCTATGTCAACATTATTTGTTGGATTTTATGATTAATTGAGATTGATTTATTATGATACAATATTTGATATTTTATTGAAGGGTTTATGATATTTTCTAATTTGGATGTTCTATTTTAATACCATTTTTGGTTTATAGTAAATTTATTAACATTTTTTTCTAGTTTTAATATGAGTGTTTATGTTATGTTTTACCCTTTTCATATGAGTAATGTATTGGACTTAGTAAGTGACGAGAAGGGCCTGATATAGCCCCTCGATCCATTGGTAGGTATCATGAGACAAACTAGTGTCTTGGAACAAGGCCTTGGAAGAATATTTATATATGGTCTTGGCATGAGTACTTGACGTAGTGGTTAAGATGTCCGGAATTATGCATTCCCTTGTTATGAGATTAGTTATTGATTTAAAATGTGATTATTCAGATAGTAGAACATCCATGTAAATTTATTAATGTAATTATTTGATTTATTATTTCCATATTATAATGAATATAATGTTTTAAAGGGATTTTGTTTTAGTTTTCTACCTTGACTTAATCATTTTGCTTATTTTTGATAGCTTCCATTATTTTTTTATCCTTACTAAGAATCTGAGATCTCCCCTTATGTTTAATTATCTGAGGATGCCAAATAGTGTTTTATGATCGATATTTAGGGTTAATCTAGGGTAAAAATGTAGTTTTCAAAGGATTATCTATGTTTTTTTTTTCTATAAATTGTAATGTAAAGTTCATTTATGTAATATATTTTCCAAGACTGCTAAGCTGATCAGTCTTTTAGTATTTTATTCGTTGTAATAATGATGATGTATTAAAATAATGCATCAGCCTCAGGATATTGGGGTCAAGGAATTACAACAACAACAACAACAACAACAATAATTTTTACATGTTGTATTAAATTAAAATATATTCAATATTTGGTTTAAATATTCTTACAAATTTTGTCAGATTACATTTAACTTATTATTATCATTTATTGGGAAATTCAAATAATTTTTAATTGTTATTTATTTAATTCAAACATTTATTTTAAGATATTATTGTGCACAATATGTCTTTATCTCTCCTCAATAAATTAATCATTTTTTAATTAACATTTCTCTTCTCAGTGATTGTGTTGTTAGTTTTATTTTAAAGATTGTATTAAAATGTTCCAGTAAATTTTAAGGGATACGTTGAATTAGTTTTCTGATACTACATTTTTTCATGAGAAAAACTGTGAACTTTTTAATATGCTGTATAAACTAAATTCTTGCTAAATAATCCATTTCAACACTTATAAAATCTATCATGGGTTTAATTTCATCTGCATTGACTTCTACTACATTTACAAAATGAGATGATCTAATACTAATGAACCAGTACATATGATTTCATTATTTATCTTATCTTTCATCTGGTTTTTGAGTCTATAAAACCATTTCCCATCTCTTATATGCACTCTCTATTTTTTGTTTAAGATTTTACATAAAAAGGATTTTTTTATTCTCTTCCTTAGGTTGTGACCCCAGATTTTAAAGTTACGACTATTCGATTTGTGACTCGTAGTGTCTAAATTCAGTTTGTAGTTGAGTCGTGAATCCCCTTACAAAATTCAGTGTCATGGTTTTACCTCTAATAGAAAAGTATTTTATAATTGGGTTATGATCCCCCCTAAAAAATTAATATAGTGGATATGTATCTCCCCTTTAGTTGAGAGGTACAAGACTGGACAAGGTACACTTTTAACCGAAAAAATATAAAAAGCCTCATGTTCTTTATTTTATTTCCATTGCTTAATTAAATCTAATAATTAACTTTAATAATTAATTTATTTGATTAAAAAATTTAATCAGGTATATTCCCCCCTGTATACCTTATTTCATTAACTTATCTGACATAACAGTCTAAACCTTTATAGTTCCTACGTATGATTTTTTATGAGATATATTTAATATTCATCATAAATGATGTAATATATATGTTCAAAATTATGAGGTCTTATTGTGATACCTTTTAAAATGTAATGTGAAACCCATTCTTATTCATGGGTTTAAATTATGTGATTACTAGATATTCACAAACGGAAAACATATATAGTCAATATTTAAGGAATGGGTGGGACCTATATAGACTTCTAATTCATTGTATAAAGCTTTACATCACATTAGATAATGATTAATTGAGTAGTGATGCATGATCCAAAATGTGAAAAAGGTTGTGGTTCCTAATATTTTATTGAAAATATGATGTGATATGTGATATACTATAGGATACCAATCATGATTCATAATATAATGTGGAAAAGGTGGTGATACCTGATCCATAATGTTGAGTTTATATGCTTATGTTGATGCCACACTATTTTGACATGAGTCTATTATATGTCCACGGATTATGATTTATGTATTCTATTTTATAGATTTTACACCAAGTTTTATGTTTGATTAAATGGGATTATTTTTTCTCTTATTAATAAATATAAACTTTTTTTCTATTTTTTTGATAGAATGAGATTTTTACCAAAAGAAAAAGTCTCCATTATTGAATAAATAAATATTTAAAAACTCTAAAATATTTTTTTAAAATAATAAAAATTTAAATAGAAATGATTACTAGGAATGTTGTTCCATCATATCAACTAAGGGGAAATAACCCCTTTATTCACAACCCCATCCACCAAATAATTTTCCACATAATATTTATGCGTGATGATATAATTCATGGAAACGGAAAATCCATATAGTTTCTCCATATTTCTGTCATTTTTTATAACAGATGAATGATACCATTCCTAATAAATTGAAAAATGGTAGTGGAGTCACACTCAAGAGACATGTTGGGCTAGAATCATTGATTTTTAATCACCATAACATTAATAATATCAAGAATTTCAACGCCATGGATGTGGTGATTCAACAAGGACCATAAAAGCATCCCAATGATTCACCACAATGATATCTAAAAATCACACCATAACTAGAAGGTCATGGATTTCCTCATGATTCACCATATATGTTTCATTTGATCTAGTCCATAAATAGTGTAATCCAGATGAATACCCTAGTCCTATATGGGGGATGATAGTTACCTATTATAACAAAATAATTAAGCATAGAAAAATAATGACTTTATTTATCACAATATTCATTGTGGCCATTATTTACATATTTCATAGTAGAGAAAATAAAGTCCAAGGTTGACTGAACATTGAATATAGTAACTCCATGAAAAATTTTATTCTATTTATTCTATATAGAATGAATGACATCCAAACTGGAATCTTCAAAGAGACTACACATCTTTTGTGAAAGAGGTAGAAATATATAGGTAAGTAAATGATCCCATATTTGGATTATATTAGGAATAATGATTTCAAAGAATTATTATACCATAATCCATATCCCACAGGAATTAGCCTTTCCTAAGAAAAGATGGTCAATTTTTTCTCTATGCTGATTAAAAAGTGCAAATATGGATCAAATAATAATACTAAGACCCTATAAAAAATCATTAGTAGGATGTTTCTTATACACGAGTCTCCTAAAAAAATAAATTCTTGATGGCATAATAAATCTTCTACTTAAATCCTTATCCCAATTATTGATAAGCCCTTTTACGCCCTTATTATTAAAATATTTTGATGAAATTATACCATTTTAGAAAGGTTACCAAACAATAGTATCCTCACCTTTCATGAAGTCATAGTTCAAAACTAAATCCTTGATTTAAAAAGGAACCACATTCAAGGAAATTTCCAAATTATCTTTGATTGAAACATTTGTGTCAAAAGATGTATCACGAGAGTAAATATTGTTGAGAAGAGGTGTACTTGGGTTTTTATATGACAAAATATTTAAGGATGAATTTATGTTTTCTATCCAAAGAGAAGTAACAGAAATTATAGAGAAATAATTATTGATAGCGAACAAAATATAAGAGTCCAAATAATTTAAATTCCTACCTTTAAGCCTTTTTAGAAATATAGATCTCAAAAAATAAATAGACTTTGGATTATTATTAATAAGTATCCACATTAAATTATCTGAAAAATATTAATTGAATTTGAGGATATTTTTAATGAAAAGTCCACCTGGATCATTTGGTTTATAGGATTGATTCCAAGGAACTATCACATGTTCTCTCTGAAGAATTATTCCACTCTAGATATTTTTTTGATGCTGTTATAGATACTATTAATATGAATCACTGACCATTTATAATACATAAAATATTAAATAAATTTTGAGATGATCACAATTATCACAAGGATAACCCTCATAGACACCTAGAGTGCCTTTCCCTTCTATGAAGCTAGATGATTTATAATATGGATAAAAATTTGAGAAAAAATTATGACACATGGTTTTACCCAAAACATGGGGACACCAAGATAAATGAAAGGAAAAACACCTTCAATAATTATCATCTTTCCAGTGATGTCAAATTTTCTAAATGAAGTGATATTTTTTACAAAGTATAAGAATGACTTATTCCAACTAAACTTCTAACATGATACTTTCTCATAGTGAAGGAGAGAAAATTTGATGTTCGTAATGTTTCTTTTGTCACCATGAGTGAAACGAATGATTTCATCAGTATTAAATAAGTGCATGAGGGAAATAAGGCCTCTTCAAGGTCTGATGGAATTGATTTTATTATCACATTCCATATTGAGAAACATCATAATTATGTTATCTTTAGAAATATAGAAGATTATGTCTACAAGAGGATCACCACACTTGACACCAATATTCTATGTGAAATATCCCTTAAGGGAGAGATTTATAAGAAATGAGATATGTGGTGATCCTAGGATAGTCAGAACCTGATTATTAAAGATGAAATCAAATCCAAAATTAATTAAAACCATATAGACGAAACCTCAGCCTAATGTATCAAAGGATTTTTTAACATTAATATTCAGCGCAATTTTTCCCCTCTGGTGACTTTCCAGAAAAGATGGATGCATTTAGAAGCTGTGATAAGGAAATCATGGATAGTTATACCTTTGAGGAAACCAAACTAGTTTGGAGACATAATTATGTTGAAAATACTAGAGATCCTATTAGAAATAAATTTTACCATGATTTTATAAATTGTGTTAATAAGAGATATAAGTACGAAAAGATGTATCTCATTCGAATTGACCACCTTAGGAATCAGTCATATAAATTGTTCATTAATTTCCTATGTTAACTTCCCACCCTCAAAAAATGACTGAAAAGGCTACAAACATCATAATGGATAATCTCCCAATAATATTTAAAAAATTCATTTGTGAACCCATTTGGGATAGGTGATTTTCTTAATTTAATAAAAAATAACATCCTTAACCCCATATTCTAAGGGAAGAGAAATTATGTTTGAATTGTACTGATTATTGAAAATTATGGGAATATTACCTTCCATAAGATCCACACTAGAAAAAGGATCATAAAAAATATTATTGTAGAAAGAAAAGTATCAATATAAATGTCCTCTCTATTATTATGAAAAAACCCCATTGTTATTGAGAATATCTAGGGGTCTATAGTGTGTCTAGAATCTTTAGAGAGATTTAAAAAAAATTGTGTTCTGATCAACTTCCTTGATCCATTTTACTTTAAAATCATCTCTTTGCATAAATTATTTTAGATTTAAAATATTAGTGGTATCATGTATAATTTTGAACTGTTGATCAAGACTTTCTGAAAAATCATCACTAATATCACTCTCATGAATGATATAAAGAAAGGATTCAATATGAGTGATATTTTCTTCCAGGTGGATAAATTTATCAAAACTTTAAAGTATTAGTCTTTTCTTAAGGAATTGACCTCAGTAACACAGCATAAGGCAACATATTTCTTATTTAAGGAGCTCTATATGTCTCAAACAAATTTTTTACATTTAGGATGAAATTTCCAAGAATTATTAAATCTTAATGAGATAAGTGGTTTAACCACTAAAATGATAAGATTTTCCAAAATGGAATGTTAGTATGAGTTAATTCATCTAATAGTAGAGCATGAAATGGAGACCCATGCATCAAAAAACACAACATTAACAAAATTCCAATGAAATTTACTAGCCACCATTTTATTCTAGTTATTCAGCTACCAAGTTTATTTATCACCAACAAGATTGACCTCATGTAAATTCCCATTCTCTATACATTCTCTGAAGTCTCTAGTTAATGTATACGAGCTAACAATGCCTATTTTTTCATCAGTTTTTATAATAGCATTTAAATAACCAAGAAGAATGAAAGAATCTATCCTTGTGATACATAAAGAAATAAAATTCATCCATAGAGTTATTCTTTATTTATAACCATTATAAGTAAAAATGAAAGAGATAAATTGTTTCATTCCCAAACAATTAAAGCTAAGAGTAACCATTCATTCTGTGGAACTACTAAGAGATACTTCATTAAGTCTAAAATGGAAAAAAATATGAATCCATTTTGTGTCATTTATGGATTTATTAGTACCTACCAACTAGTATCCCATATATTCAAGAGAATAAAATTTGATAGAATAATCCTCTTGGGATCAGAAAGACCAAGTAGATTAGGCCTGTTCATATTATAGAAAATCCTAACAGATTTAACTATTTTGAGGATTTCTAATCCCTAAAAATTCTAGAATATAATCCTCATTTAAATTATGATTTTTGATCTAGATATATAACTCTTTTAATCACCATATTATTTGTTACTGGCTGATATCATAAAAGAAACTTCTTTCTTCCCATCCTCACCTATGAAAACATTTTTTCATAGATTTTCTATTTTGGGACATCCCAGTTCTATTCCTTAATCTAAAACAATAGTGAAATAGCCCTTTCGGATTCCTTCATAAGTGTAACCCAATGTAGTATTGACCTGATCATTGAATATTAATTAACTCCATCCAGAACTAAAAGTTCAGCATTAATGTCATTATTGATAGTAGAAGAAGACATTTTCCTTAAAATGTCACAATGTTTTTGATCCTTTTGATATTTTAAAGAGACATTCCTAACCTCATATTGTATAAAACTCCAAAAAAATGAAGCATTTTATATGTTATTGTTTCCAGTGGAATCAACTGGATATCCCTCTTTCATAATATCATCATTTAGAGTAGTCTATCATGTCTTGGAGATAACATTAAGACACTCATATTACATGGTTGGTTCATCAGATTTTACATTAGCCTTGTAATGTTTTTTGATATAATTCTTTATAGATAAACCAATTTGATAAATATCATTTTCGTAGATCAAATCAAGTTACTTCATGGAAGAGATACTACAGAAGTGTTCACCCTGCAAAGATTCAATAAGAATCTTAATGTATTGTTTAATTTTAATATAAATGTGTTCATCTTAATTTTCCATAATTCTAGAACTTTCAACATCACCACTAAAACCCTAGAAAATGATAAATTTATTATTATTTTCTAGACGAGAGTCTCTAACCTCATAATTACTAACAAAGTATACTTCATAATGACTAACCTGATGCGAATCAACAAGGGTCATAATATCATGTAAAATTTCAAGAAAAAATTCATTATCCCCATTTCCTGTTACTCAAAAATGAACAACACTTCCACCAGAAGAACTAAGTAAAAACAAATTTTTGGATAGATGAAATATATCAACATATGTTTTCTTTTATGCTCCATGAGATGCCTAATATTTTCAACTGATGTTTTTAACATCATAGGTACTTTGTTTTTTTTTTCACCCATTTATCAGGATCATCTTTTCTTGGAGGATCATTTTTCCTAGGGCATTAGTTTTTTCCATATTCCTCTTTTAAACCTCTTTTCATGTATTAGCATCTAAAGGAGGATTCACTTGGTACTAGATTACTCAAATTTTGGAGATACTGTTCCCTACAATTCTGTAGAAATAAAAAAAATAGGGGAACCTATTCGTAGTCTATCTTTACTTAAATATTACATTCATTAGAAATTAAGTTTATAAAATCTGGTATCTTTGTATCAAAATCAATATCAACCAAGATTCTGGAATAAAATTCTAGATATCCATAAAGAGTGTGTGATCCATGTATGGATACTAGAAAGTGTGTGTGGATATGACACTAATGCACCTAGGGTTAATCACCCCGAATGAGATGGATAATAATTGACCCAATCATCACTCAGATGTATAATATGTGGGCCTAAGTCTTTACACCTATATACACACTTTAAGAAAATATTATTTAGCTAATATTATTGTGTTTAAGAAAAAATATAATGTAATAATTTCCTATTCAACTTGAGAGTTATGTTGGGAAGTATAAGATAAACAAACTTAAAGTAATATAGATTAAAATAATATTTATATAGGTTTAACTAAAAAAATTATTAGATAACTTAATGATCTAAATTGGTAAATGGTTTTAAGTTTGAACCCCTTTTATGTTATTTATTATGAAATTCCCCTATGATGATAATTGTTATTTACTCAGGTTAACCCATTTTGGTAGAGATAGATGGAACCAGAAGGAACCAAATTAAAAATGGTTGTGAGGGACAATGCGATGAATTATTGAATGAAAAACCCAATTTAATCTTAGATATATTATAAAACGTTTTATAAATTGTCACTGAATTCCCATAATTTATGAATAATAATGAAAATTAAATTGAGCTTCCAAACACACTAAGGTTAGAGAATCCAACTATTGAGTTTTTCATGTGAAAAAACCCACCGTCTTAAAGTGTCTATTCTAATCCACATATTTATGAGTAATGGATTAATGTGTTGTAAAAGATATTATCCATTATCCAGTTTTCATAGCATAAAATGTTTGTTCTTTCCATTTATTAGTTAGAAGGCTTTTCCAACTAATCATGGAATCTTATTAATAATGAAATTAAGGATAAAGTAGACTATATGGTGTGAGAAGAGTTTAAAAATGTTTTTCAACATATATTTTACTCAAGATCTTCACATGAAGATAGAGAGGTAATTATTAATGTTGAAACCAAAGGATGATTATTCCATTTGTAGTTATGATGTGAACTTTATATGACTATCTATAGTTTTGTTACATATCTGAAGAGTAAGATCAAGTGATTCTTTAGTGTCCATAAATCGTTACTTCAAATATAAATAACTATAAGAAAATTTTTTCTATAGGAAGAGATCTATCGATGTGAAATTAATGTGGAAATGGAATATAGATGCTCTTATTATTTTAGAGATAAGAAATGGAAGATGGATTTTAATGGGAACTCATTTGAAAAATATTAGTAATGAAAGAATATTCAACACCATTTGTGCTAAAAATGTATAAAGAAATACCTTATAAACATTCTAAGAGGGTTAAGAAGATGTTTTAAATGTGTTTGATATATCCACTGATCTTTTGAATACATAAATTATACAAAATTTATAGGATAATATAATAAGGTCCCCATTAATGCCCTTCCCACTCTTCAATTTTTAAACTGCAAGGTGTTAATGAATTATGTGAATTAATTCCATAAAACCTTACCTAATAAAAATAATAGGATTAAAAAACCACCCAAACTTAGGGAACATGGAAGATCATACAAAATATTTACCATTGAGGTTGAACATGATAATTAAGTGATGTGAGGTATTCTTATTCTCTATTCTAGATATATAACTGCCTTATTTGTTTCAAGTTCCGCACATTCTTTTATATAACACTAGTTTTCTAAGAATATGAAATCATTGCCACAATATTTGGATATTAATATATCTATAAAAATATGTAGTGGTACAATTATTGCATTTAAGATTTACAAATCCTCTCTGATTAAAATTTCATGGATGATACTTCTATATAAATCTAATTCTTTTCCCCGTGGTTTAATTTGACATAATATTGGGTATTTATTGGTTATCCCTATATGGAGCCCATTTTAATTTTTAGATGAATGAGATCTCATTTCATATCCAAGATCATCCAATTCTCAATTATAAACATATAGATGATATCCTCTTTGTGGAAAATTCTATAATATAGGTTATGATACTCATCAATAAGGAACTCTAATCTCAAATGATCTGTGATAAAGTGAATCTAATAGGATTCTTATTATACATGAGTATATAGAATTATTTTTTTATGAAATTCCTCATCTTACCATAATGTATGAGGATGATTATTCAACAGTGCTCTTACTTGGGTCTATACCTATCTTACTGAGTTCTTTTAGAATAGACCCCATTTAGGTGGAACAATTAAAGAATAACTTCTAGAGAATATGGATAACGGTTTTTTATACCCTAGTACTACATATTATGGTGAAAAATACACTTTTTAAGAAGATGGATTTATCAATGTTTATATTCACTGACTATCATTAAATTTACAATATTGTGATTAAGAAAAGAATATCCACTATCCTATATTAATGATTTTTTCGATCAACTATGAAGAGATCAATATTTCTTGAAGATTGAGCATTAACTTGGGTATAATTAATTTAGGGAAAAGAGAGATGATATACCCAAGATAGATATATACACAATGTTTGAACATTATGAATTTATAGAGATTATTTTTAGACTTATAAATTATCCTTCTATCATTATTGATTTTATGAATAGAGTCTATAGAGATTATGTTGAAAATTTTATGGTAGTATTTATAAAATGATATTCTCATATATTTTAGCAGTAAGGAAGAACATGATGAGGATTTGAAAATTTTTGTAAAGAATTTATGAATGGAGAAATTATATGACATGTTTAGAAAGTGTAATTTTTGGAAATAAAAAACATCCTTCTTAAGTCATTTTATCTCTAGTGAGGTTATATCCATAGACAAATAAAAGATATATGTAATTAAAAATGGTTGAGGCTAACCTCTATGATAGGTATGTAGTGTTTTCTTAGATTAAGTGGATACTAATGGTATTTTGTGAGAAACTTATCATGATTATCTAATCCAATAACCGTGTTAATATGAAATGGAGATAATTTCCTCTAGATATCGGGATGTGAGGAAATATTTAGGATGATTAAGAAGAGATTAGTCACTTCATATGTACTTACACCAACCTGTAGCAGAGAGGGGTTTTTGATATATAGTTATGCATCCTGGAAAGGTTTGGGATGAATTATTATGTCTAATAATAAGTTAATATCATATACATCACATCAATTAATGTCCCCTGAGAAAAACTACCCTATATATGGTTTGGTTCTATTAATAGTATTATTTTCATTTAAAATATTGTAGAATCATATCTATGGCGTGATGTGTGATATTTATACAGAACATAAGAGATTAAAATTTAGGTTCACATAAAAAGATCTTAATATAAACCAAAATAGATGGTTATAACTGGCCAAGGACTACAACTACTCAATAAATTATCACCTTTGGAAGGAAAATGAGGTAGATAATTCCCCATATAGAAAAGATTACTATATCTTGTCCATATTGAGGAATAAAAATGTAACTACCCAAATATAGTAACCTAGAGTCAGTGACCACTTTATTGCATTAGAATAAGATACATGGGATCACATCACAAATGACTGATCAATTTATTAGTATGGAAGAACTATATAAAACACGACTCCCATTTTACCTTAGAAATAAAATACAACACATTAAAAAAGTAAGAATTTTCATCCTTGAACTCAAACAAATATTCCATCTTAATATACTAGGGAAAGAAAAAAAAATAAGGGTGATATCAAAGGTTATATAAGAGTTTTGTATAATGTAATATATAAGGATTACAAATTCATTATCTCTATGGTAAGGTAAATAAATAAAAACACAAATAATTTAATAAATAACATGAGAAAAAATTAATCGATGGATAATATGAATGTAATAATATCATTGGTAATGATAATTGAATTATCAATACTAGAAATTCATAGTAATAGATTCCATGGTAAAGGAGTTGTGCCAATATATTTTCCAATATGGGTAGGTATAAACTGAAAATGCATTTAATAGGGCTAGATAAATTGTTTGTCTCATGAAAACTATTGATGCATTGAGGGGATATGTAATTCTAGGTGCCACCCGTAATGACATGTCTTATGCATTCTTGATATGTTGACCAATCAATTTAATTCATAAAAAATATACCTTATCGAAAAAAATTTGTATTGATTAAAGGATATATAATATCAATATTCCCTTAGTCAATAAAGAAAATTCATAGAAATGGTTTGTATATAGAAATGGTATATATTTTGGGAAATAAGAATATCCATGATACAAAGGATATGGATATGGATGAGAAATTTAATGCCTAAAGAAATATTATTATATGAAAATTAATTTTCCAAGATAATGTTAATGGCCAAAAAATTAATATTTGAGAAAATATGACCATCAATACATAATAAATATTGGTTTTATAATAAAATCATGTATTTTAGAGAAAATTATATAATAGAAAAAATCATTTAAAATAAATTATCATTAAATAATTTTCTTTGCAAAACCATTAAAAACTTGCTTAAGAATCTAAAAAATTTCAAACAATTATGGTGGTTGGAGAATTTGTTAAATCCATTTATATTAAAAATAAATATTCCTTTTGAAATTTTATAAATAAAATTGAAATAACCCTTTTGGAAAACATTAGAAATATTCTCTTAAAACTTTTCAAAAAAGTAATGTTAAAAAAAATATCTTTAATAAGTCATTTTAACATATAAAAAAGGACTTTTGTAAAATAATTTTGAAAAATATGGACATGGAAAAAAATATAGGTGATTAGAAAGAAAATTAATAGGATATTTTATTTTAAACATTTATTTTCTTGATTCAAGTGAAATAGAGAGGAAATTTTAGAGTAAAAAATGGAAACACATTGGTGGTGGGTTACGACTTTCCAATACCTTGTAAACCCCTAGGCCTAAAAAACTAGTGTAATTTTTGGGTGAGTTGGTTACAGCTGTGGAGTCTGTCATTGAGGTTTTGGGTTTGAGACCTTTTCATGGCAATGACTAACATTCCGAAATAAATCACTTGTGGAACCCTCTACCCCATTGGGAACTGGCGCAAAATAATAGGTGTTGTTACAATTGGTCCAATTGTTGTGGAATTATATAAAATATCTGGGTGGTGGGTGATAGACTTCTAATACCTTATAACTATCTAGAACCAAAAAACTGAGGTACTTTTCACTGTGAGGTATGGGTGAGTTGGTTTCAGCTGTGGAGTCTGTCACTGAGTGTTTGGTTTCAAGTCATCTCTATGTAAATGCATGAGATGCCTAAATAAATCAATTATAGACCCCTTTAACCCATTGGAAACTAGCCCAAAATCCTAGGCGTCGCTACACTTCGGCCTATGGTTGGTGATGTACATAAAGGCTCTTGGTGTTGGGTGATGGCCTACCAATACCTTATACCCCCTAGGCCAAAAAATCCAGTTTACTTCTACCCCGTAGGGCATGGGTGAGTTGGCTGTGGTTGTGGATTCTATCACTAAGGTTCCATGTTTGAGTCCTCACTATGAAAAATTCCTGAGATGCCAGAATAAATCACTCGTGGACCCCAATTCCCTATTGGGAACTATCCTGAAAGCCCAGGTACCACTACACTTGGTCATATGCTTGGGGAATTATATAAAGGCACTTGGTGGTGGGAGATGAACTTATAATACATTGTAACCCCCTAGGACAAAAAAACCCAATGTAATTTTATCTCATGGTGCATGGGTGGGTGGGTTGTGGCTATGGAGTCTATAACCAAGGTTCTGAGTTTGAGTCATCAATATGAAAATGCATAAGATTCCTGAATAAATCACTCATGGACCCATCTACCCCATTGGGAACTGGCCTAAAATCCCAAGTTCTGTTATACTTGGGCCTATGGTAGGGGAAGTATATAAAATCTCTTGGTGGTGGGTGACGACCTGGAAATACCTTGTAACTCCCTAGGCCTAAAAAACCTTGTTTACTATCTACCAGTGGGGCATGGGTGAGTTGGTTGCGGCTGCGTGGTCTATCACCGAGGTTTCAAGTTCAAGTCCTCACTATGGAAACACTTGAGATGCCTAAATAAATCACTCTTGGACCCCTATACTCCATTGATAATTGGCCCAAAATCCCAGGTGTTGTTGCACTAAGGCCTATGGTTAAGGAAGTACATAAAGGCTCTTGGTGGTGGGTGATGGCCAACCAACACCTTATAACCCCATAAGCCTAAAAACATAGCATATATTAGAATTTGGGTGTATGGCTGAGTTGGTTGAGATGGTGGATTCTGTCAATGAGGTTTTGAGTTTGAGTTTGTGGTATATCAATGCATGAGATTCCTGAATAAATCATCGATGGACCCCTAGGCCTCTACCCCATTGGGAATTGGACCAAAAGCCATGGTGATGTTACACTTGGGCCTATGGTTGGGGAAGTACATATATGCGCTTAGTGTTGGGTGACATTCTACCAATACGTTGTAACCCCCTGGGCCTAAAAAACATGTTTTACTTTTATCCTTCTAATATCTTTTTACCCCATGGGCCTAAAGAAACCGAGTGAAATTTTTTTAGCCTATGTGGAATGTGTGAGTTGGTTATGGTTGTAGAGTTTTTTCACTAAGTTTATTGGATTCATTCCTTTCTATGGAAACACATGACATTCCTAAATAAATCACTCATGGACACCTTTACCCTGTTGGGAATTTTCCCGAAGTCCTAGGTGTCGTTACACTTGGTCCTATGGTAGGGGAAGTACATAAAGGCTCTTGGTGGTGGGTGAAATCCTACCAGTACCTTATAACCCCTTGGTCCTAAAATAACTGATGTAATTTTCGTAGCTCTACACTTTAGTAGATATCACTTGATATTTCTAATGTTTCAACCCCTCGTGAGTTTGCTCGTTCATCTTTAGAGGGTGTATTGGATCTTAGCAGTGAGCAATGGGAGAAGGTGTGACGTCATATGTGGAGAGAATTAAAATGGGTCCTGCTACATTGGTGGTCACACGGGAGATCTATCTCAGTGTAATATTTTTGATTTTTCCACCTTAGTTTTTCTAGATCTTATACTGGCTCTTCATTTGGTTCAGATCAACTTAGTGTTTGTGGGATTTATGGTGGTGATGAAAAGATAGGGTGTTTCAAAGGGATTATGTGGTACTTGCGGTTGCAGGGGAGTCTTTTCCAGTAATTCTATGTTGTATGGGTTTTGTCTAGTTGGTGATTCCTCTAGAAATAGGCAAGAGAACATTGCGAGCTGTGTGCTGACCACCGATGGATGGGGTCCGGGCTGCGGCTGGTGGTGGGTGGCAGGATGGGAGAAAGGTGGTTTGTTGGTGATAGGCAGTGTAAATGCGGGATAAGAGGTAGGAAGATGACTTGGGAGTCGGTGGTTTGTGTGGTTTGACCATAAATGAACTTAATGGAGAGGTGGATATGGATGTAGGGACATACAATAGATGTCATGGTGGAAATGTTCTCATAGATTATGGATTAAGGTATTTTACTTGTATTGGGATTTGTACCTATTGGATTTTCCACTCAAATCTAAGGATGTTTACTTCTAACCTCTTGGAATGTATTGGGTTCCACCTTTCCCTGTTCAAAATATATCTCTATCTTATGTATTATTTTTTTTATAAAGGACCTCTTCCCTTAACCTATTTGAAAATTACAATATTCCTTGAATAAAAAATACAATAAATCCTGAAAATGATATTATAAAATAAATTCTTTCAACTTTGATAACTTTTAAATGGTAAAACCTTGAAATAGTAAATGTGAATTGAAAATTTAATCATCATTAACAAATATATATTCTTGTCAAATACCTTAATTGGGAAATATGTACACCACATAAAATACAACCGGGGGATAATACCAAATATGACTCATTGGAGCAGAAATTGTGATAAAAATCCTTTACTTCACACTTCCATTTAGTTAAACATGATTTAACCTCATATATAATATATATTTATATTTATTATGATTACATATAAGAATCATATGCATACATATAATACTATATATTATTGACTTATAACATCTTATCAACATATTATTAATAATTATTCATTATTTTCCTTATCTGGGTGTCAAATGCTTTGTTTTTTATATATGTTTTTCTTCAACAATTATGGTCATTGTGTATTTATCATGGTCATATAATCAATTGAATATTAATAATTTTATAAAAATTATATTTATTAATTATATGATTATTTAGATTCATTCATAAAAATAATGATATGAAAAATGAATCACATCACTTCGTGGAAGTGGTAGTCCCCATATACACACAAGTGACATTATTATTTTTAATGAGTGGAAGGGTAAAGAGGTAAATGCTTAATTAAAATTATTGAATCATAAATATTCCATAAATATCATATATATTCTTTATTACCATCATCATTAAAATCCATGTGATGTAGTGATTTAAATAGAATTATATCAGTTCAAAATGTGGTAGTCTGCCAAACACACGAGTGCTGGTTTTGTTTCCCTTTCAACGGAGAAGAATATTGATAAGTACTATTACGTCAAAATAATAACATCTTAAAATATGGTAGATACTAGTTTTTATGTATTTTAATTGTTATTACATAATTTATGGAGGAAAATAATAACAAAAATGAAAGTGTTCGATTAAGCTGATTACCTCTTCATTGAAAGAGCTCTTTTTGATCTCCTCATAATGACCCTAGGGCTGGCCTTTTAAGAAAAATATCACCTCTAAAACTTAGATAGTGATGATGGGGAGATATTTTTATAGGTTTTGGTTGATCTAAATGGATTAAAATGTGTAATTAATTAAGGGTAGTAGGTTCCCTTTTAAAGGTTAATAGAGTGACACAATTTTAGTTTTTTACCCTTATATTTTAGATTAGGCCCCAATAAACCGATTTTAACTACAGTCATAGTAAATAAATTTTTCTATTTTTTCAATTCATAATGACTAAAAATTAATGTTACATCATTAAAAAATTTGGACATGCTGATTTCAAATATTGAATCTATTTTATCATATTTCATTCCTAGAAGTGGAATAAATTAATTTAAAAATAAATCCTCAAGACATGATGGACAACAATTTTTTCATAAAAATGAATTTTCAAGAATAATATGATCTCAAATTAACTCTATGACTTGTGGTAAAAAATTTATGTATTTAAATTCATATATTTATATATATATAATATATTCATTTCCTTCAAATCATTTATTATTAGAGATTATATTGATTTATTAAAAATAGAAAAAATTATACACTTAAAAATAGTTTTCTAGAAATATATTTTTCACCACAAATGATATTATATTTATTTATATAAAAATGATTCTCAAATCATGGTTAATACAACATAATAAAAGGATAATTATATAAATAGTAAAATTTGAATTATTTATAAAAGCCTATTTCTAAGAGAAAGTTTTGAAAATTTAATCTTGGATTATGTGGACCTAGTAAGTTTAAAATCAATATTTATCCTATAAAATTATAATTTTTGGGCCATGAAATTTAAAATTGTTCTTTGTATTATAGTTTTATGAAAATACAATTTTCACTTAATGTAATTTAATCTCTGGTGTTATACTATTCCCTGATTCAAAAATCCAATTCTCACAATTTTCTTAGATATTACCTTCTAAACAATTGAGGGTGGTTTTTTCTTTATTATATCCTCAGGTTACCATGATGCTTACTCTATTTTATAATTTCTCAAAATTAATTTTACCAGTTGATTATTCTGATTCCTTAACACTTTTTCTCTAGTTTCAAGAACCTTGATAGGATCTTCATAATAAGATAGATCAAGCTCTAATTTTATTTCTTTAGATCTGAGAAAATGCATTGGGTTCGGAACATATTTCATCAATAATGAGATATGGAACAAATTATGTAATTTAGAGAGGCTTGATGGAATTTAAAAATATCATGAAATATCTCTAATTCATTCCATAATTTTAAAATCACTAATGTACCTAGGGATTAGTTTCCCATTCTTCCCAAACCTTTTAACACCCTTCCATAAATATACCTTCAAGAAATCATGACCTCCCACTTAAAATTGTAAATATTTACTCCTATTAATTACATGGATTTTTATATGACTTTGACATATTTTAATATGGATTTCAATTGTCTTTAAATTTATTATTATATCCTTGAGAAGTTCTAGGACTACAAGATTACTTTCAAAAACTTCATCCCAAAAAGTATTAGAATGCTATATATTACCATATAATGCATTATAGAATGACATTTGAATTCTTGAATGAAAATATTATTATAGAAAAACTCCACCAAATGTAAATACTGATCACATATATCCTTATTGTCATGTGATAATGACCTCAATATGTCTTTTAATTTTTTAATGGTCCTTTCAGACTTTCCGTTAGTTTGAGGATGATAGGTGATGCTTAAATAAATATCAGTATCAAAAGCCTTGTGAATATGTTTACATAATTTTGATGTAAATAATTTATCATGATCAAACTAATTTGAAATAGGTGCACCATAAAGGCTTGTATAATTATTAATATTAATCCATGCGAGGCTCTGAAGAAGTAAATATTATCTTATAATGATGAAATATTGATATTTATTAAGGAAATACAAATATTATCTATATACCATCATTATATTTAGGATACTTTTTTAATTTAGTGATAAATCTTAGAGTGATGTCATCATATTTCTATATAGAAATATATATAGCTTTCATGAATCCTCTAGGATACTATCTCTCAACCTTAACCTATTGAAAAATTGAGCATCTTGATATATATTTAGAATTTATTCACTTCATATTATCCCTAAAAAATGTTCCTTCAGATCCCATTACATCTTGGCACTTCCAAGGTGTATAGAGAAATTAGAGCAATGATAATCATATATATTTTGTCTCAAGTATATATGTAACAAAAAAACTCATTCCAAATTTTATAATAAAATCATCGTGGATGAATTATACCAATTTTCCATCAACAATTACTTTAATTTCCTTTGAAATTTCTGATAATCTAGATGATAAATTTTTATCATTTCCAATAATGATACTCTATAAATCATTTGAAAAATTACTGATGTTTCCCATTACTTAGTAATTTCCATATCCATTTTACTAAATCTATAAACATAGGACCCATTTAGAACCTCATTTTTTCTAAGATTTCATGTTCTTTTCTGATTAAGTAAACTAATACAATATTTTCCTTCTATGTGTGGTATTATATTGAGAAATCACAATATTTGAGTAGTCCATTCATTGAATTTGACTCATGTTGACCTATTTTTATGAAAAAAATGCATTTTATACTTTTATAATCTATATATATCCTTGAAATTTTTCCATAAAGATAATGTCTATATATCATCAAAATAGAGATTATGGGTTTCAACTCAAGATCATGGGTTGGATATTTCTATTCATGAGTCATTAACCACCATTATGCATCAGAAATAACATTAATATATTTATAAATAATCAATTATGTTCCTTCATATATGAATAACTACATGTGAAAAATATGTTTTCTTCTCAATGATAAATTCAATATAGGAGCATTGCACAATATCTATATTGGTTCTTCAAAAAATTACTCACATTCATTTATCTATATAAAGTTTTCCCTTTATGTGTAATCTTGGTTAACGGTCTTTCCAATAAAGAATGATTTTGAACAAATCACAGGTAATAACCAAGAAAACCAAGAAAACTATGTACCATAGTTATGTTTGTTGGTGTCGGCCATTATTTTTTTCCTTTATCATCCTAGTATCAATTAGGATTCCATCCTAGGAGACAATATATCCCAGAAAAGAAACTTTTAAATGCTATAATTCACACCTACTGAATTTCCTATATAACACATTTTCTTTATGATTCTCTAAATGATTCAACAGTGATTCTATTGGGCCTCATAATGTTTATAGTACACTAATATATCATCAATAAATTCTAAAAAAAATTATCAAGATATTACTTGAAAACTTTGTTAATTAGATCAGTAAAAAAAGTGGGTTCATTAGTCAATCGAAATGGATTTACTAAAAAACTATTGATGTCCATAACTAATATGAAACACTTTATTCTTAATATATTCCCTCTTTTCTCAGAGTTGATGATACCCAGATCAATTTTATATCAATTAAAAATATTGATTTCCATGAATTTGATCAAACAAGTCATCAATGCAAGTTGGTTGATTCATATTATTTAAATAATTGTATCTCATTCCCTATAATCAATTCATAGCATCATATATCTATATTTTTTCATAACAAAAAAAATGGGATCCCCAAGGTGAGACACTAGGGTATAGGAATATGTTATCCAATAATTACTATATATTTTTATTCTACTCCACTAATTTTATTATGGCAATTCAACAAACATTCTTTGTTATAGGTCTCATATTAGAGATTAAATCAATAAAAAAATAAACTTTATGCTATAGAGGATGTTTAGATAATTATTTTAGAAATACAATAATTTGTTCATATATAAAATTTATATCTTCAGTTTGAAAATCAATTTTCCCATCTTTTGATCATGTATACTCTTCTTTTCAAATAATAATTTCAAAAGAGATACTATAGTTGGATCTGAACATGACCAAAATAATAAATTCTCCCCATAAAGATATAGAATTACGTATCTTTATCATGAATTTTAATTTACTTCACATTGTTTTTTTCATTATATTTTTAAATAAAGTCCATAATAATGATTATATCAAATTCAACCATAGCTATAATGATCAACTCTACAAATGAGTATGTTTATGTGTCATAATTGGAATATACTAATTCATCCTTGTTGTGGTATGATTTATACATATATTCTTAACTAAAAACATCATTTTTAAGGCTCTTGGTAAATATTTATTTATTTTGGTAAACATTATAGATATAAAATAGTGAAATGATCTTTAATCTAATAAAGATTTAGATAAACTTGAGGTTATGATTAAATTACCCACAAATATATCTTTAAGAACTTCAACCTCAACTGTAGTGATTTCATAATCATGGCCTTCTCTTATCGACCTCTTTTATGGTAGGTTCTTAATATGATTGGGAAGTTGGTGTGTATAATTATCCACTTCAGTATATTTGAATCACTTGATAATAATATTTTCTTTCACCCCCTTGAACTCATTATCCATATGACCCTTATCTTCACACTTGTAACAAAATACCATGACCTTCAAAAATTTCCACTATGCTTCTTTCTATAATTTTCACATGATAGAAATTATTTCATTTATTTATTATTATATAATGTGTTTTATTTTTTGGATGCTCATTTTACCACTTATTATTTCGATTTACCTTGATGATATAAGATCTTGAAAAGTATTTATCTATTTTGATGAAACAAAATATTATTTCACTGTATGATGAAAAATTGGAGAAACCTCTGTGTTTTAATGGTTTAGCTTAAGCCCTTTAAAAAAATGGCCAATCTATCTTTCTGGTTTATGTATGTAACCTGAATCATACATCGATATTCTTATAAAGTTTTCCTTAAACTTTTTAATAATCTTTTCTTTCTTTTGGTTTAATATGAAGAACTTTCCCTTTATTTCTTTCCATTTTCCATGAGAGAGATATTTATCTAATATTATTTCTTTAGATTCCCTCCATTCAACATGTTTTATTTCTTATTACACCCTATTATTATGGTTCAATTACCACCATTGATCATCATTTCCATTAAGTTAATACACTTCCAGTATAAAATATTCCTTGTAATTGCATCCAAAGTCCAAAAATATCTTTTTACAGGGATTTAATACATTACTAATCTACCACTATATTTGTTTTTCAACAAAATATAGAGAGTTACACGAAATAAAATGATCCAATATAGGTGTATCATTCCATTGAACATCATTTTATTCCATATGTGCAAGGTTACTAGTAATAAGCTAGGTATAATTCTTTAATATAGCCATTATCTCCTTAGCTCAAGAAATAGTTATATAGGCTTACTTAGCACATAAATATATATATAATACATGATTATTGATACCATTATTTTTTCTAGGATAAATTTCTAAACAATAAAATAAACTGAATTAGATCATGACATTATAAATTTTAAATAATAGTATATGAATTGTGTAATGATTAACATAAATTAAAAATTTATACATATCTAATCTCAAAGTCATAAAATTTGTTTCTTTTTGGAATATCCTCAAATAATAAAAAATATTTTCAAATATTTTATAATAGTTCATATAGAGAATGTGAGTCAACAAAATAAAATCCTATGAGATTTTCAAACTATATGAATGGTAAGGGACGATTAACTATGGTCCAAAATAACGGAGGAGATATAATTGACTGACTCGTTTTGGGGTTATTACCCCTAGATGAATCTATGCCAAAACTACATCCCCTTATAGTATCCAAATAGAGATTTATTTCTAGGAGAACCAAATATTATCTAACTTAAAAGATTTATGATATTATCATATAATCAGACACATCCTTATAGTCTATTATAGGGTTATGTTCCATAATATATTTTTCCCTAAATATAGTTCCCATGTTTTCTCTAAAACATTCTATGCTAAAAACTATAATAACCCAATATAGTAAACCTAATATATTGACTACTTTATAACATTTTTATAAGATATAAGGGATCACATAACCAAGGATATATTAGTTTATTAGTCATAAAGAACTAGATACATACATGATCCCCATTTTAAATAGGATTCAATATATAAAATATTATAAAAGTAAAAATTATGCATCCCTAAACTCATTAAAATATTATTTCTTCATATCTTGTAGAAATAAAAAAAATAACGATGAGATTAAACACTCAGAAAAAGTAGTGTACAATAGAAGTTTCCATGAGTAAATAAGGTAAAAATCCAGATAGTAATATAAATAACTATTAACACATGCCATTTAATCAATATCTTGGGAAAAAAATTCATCCATTAGTAATATCAAAGTAATAATCTCATAGATAATAATAAATGAACTCTAAATGAAGGAAATTGATAATGTTTGACACCATGATCAAGTCCTTATGCTAAGATATTTTCAAAATTGGGTAATTATACCTCAACAACAAATTTAATAACGTTAACTAACTAGTTTTTATAATGAGACCCATCGATGCATCAAGCGGATCTGAAATTTTAGGTCCCAATCATCAATGCATGTCCAATTCATTTTAAATATATTTATTGATCAATTTAATTCATAAAAAAATATGCCTCACCAATAAATATATATATTGAGAAAATAATATATAATATCAATATTTCCTCAATGAATGAAATAAATTTCATAATAAAAACTATCTCTAGAAATGGTGTAGAATTTATGTAATAAGAATATACAAGATACAAAATATATAGATAGAAATTATCTTTTTGAATAAATATAATCAAAATAATGTGAATGTTTCTAGAAAAAGTTAATGATTAAAAAAATTATAAGAGATAAGAGATGACCATTAATTCATTATAATTTTTTTTTGTAATAAAATCAATTATTTTGAAGGATTATAGAAAATAGAAGTAAAACATTTAAAATAAATTTTCATTAATTTTTTTAAAACTATTGAATACTTGTAGAAAAATATAAATAGAATAAAATTGTTACGGTGGTGGGACAATCAGTTAACATTTTATATGTTAAAATAATCATTTCTTTTGACTTCTTATAAAGAAATTCAAAAACTAAAATTTTATAAAACATTATAAATAATCATTTAAAACCTTGTAAAAATTAAAGTATAAAAAAATAGCCTTGATAAATCTATTGAGGATATAAAAAAGGACTTTTGTAAAACAATTTGTAAAACAATGGGAATGAAATGTAAATATGCTTAATCAGAAAGAGAATCTAGATTTTTTTCTTGTAAATTTTTTTTTTGATTCAAGTAAAAAAGAAAGAAAATTTAGAATAAAATAAGGAAAATAATTAAATATATATAGTATAAAAAAAATATAGAGTTTACAGAGGATACATTATAATATTCCATCAACTAAATATATAATAAATCAAACAAAATTCAATATTATAAAATTAATTCTTACCTCTTTGGTAACTATTAAATTGTAACCACTTTTAAGATTAAAAATGAATTGAAACATTAATCACCATTAATAAATATATATTCATTTTTATTACATCAAAAGGTAAATATATACACCACATAAAATAAAATAGGTGCATAACACCAAATATGTTTCAATTGAATAGAAATTGATACAAAATCCCTTACTTGATGCCTCCACATAGTTTAAAATTATTTAAACTACAATATAATAAATACATATTTATTATGCATAATTTAATAAACAATATAAATATCTATAATATAATATATTAGGCACTTATTACATCTTATGACCTTCTTTTTAACAATACTTCATTATTATAATTGTTTCGAGTGTTAATTACTCTATGTTTTCTTTGTATGTTCTGATTTAAAAATTATGATAATTTTATCTTGATAATGGTTTTATAATATAAAGAATGTTAAAAATTATAGAAAAATAATACATATTAATTAATTATATTTATATATATATTTATAATCTCAATGAAAAGAGAACATGAAATATGAATCGCATTACTTTCTGGAGGTGGTAGTCCACACATACACACAAGAGACGTTAATTCATTTCTAATGGATGGAAATGTATAGATGTAGATGATGTATTAAATTTATATAATCCTAATTATTTCATAAATATAATATATATTGGTTATTTATATTATTATTACCATCCAATTGAGGTGATGATGGAAAACAAATTACATCAGTTCGTGAGGTGGTAGTCCTCCACACACATGAGAAATAATTTTATTTACATTTGGTGGATATGGAGGTGGATAAATTTTATTACATTAACATAATATAATCTTTTTATATTTTATATACTAGTGTTATTATATTTTAATGGTTATTATATAATTCACGGTGGGTAAAAAGTAGAAAATTGAAAGTTTTTGTTTAAGATGACTACCTCTTCATTGAAAGCGACTATTTAGATATCCTCTTCAGAACACTAGGTTTGGTATTTTGGGATGCCTATAACATATATAACATATATTAGGACGTTATTATGATATTTATAAATGTTTTTTTATCTAAATTTCTTAAGATTTGTGAACAAGTGAGAAGAGGATGCACAATTTTTTAAGTTAGGAGAGTGGCACACTTGTAAATTTTCAAAGTATTAAAATTTCATTAATTGAATTTCTTGGTAAAATAGCTCAAAAATGACTCATATTAGAATGTGATAAGGGTTATTTTTAAAACAAACTAAACCAAGAGTATTTATTTATGATTTAGGTCATTTTAACTTTTATATTTATAGATTAACCCCCGATAAACTAGTATTAACCTGAACCACGATAACTAATTTTTACAATTTTTTACTATTCATAATTAAACAAATAAAATTTAAATAATTAAAAAATGTGTAAATTATGATTTAAAATAGAATTTTTTTTATTCTATCCCATTTTTATAAGTTTTTAAATTAATTTAAAAATAAACCCACAAAAAGTTCCGGAAAACAGTTTTTCATTAAAATTATTTTTTCAAGAATAATTTGATCGAAATTTAATTCCATGAAGTGTTATCTTATTTATATGAATTTAAAATAATATATATATATATATATATAATCTAAATATTTCATTCAAATCATTGAATACTAGAGATTAATTTAATTAATTAAAATGGAAAACATTTTGACATGAAAAACATTTATTTAAAGTATCCATATTTACCCCCAAATGATATTGAATTATTTATATAAAATTAATAATCAATACATGGTTAATAATAAATGATAAAATTATTATTAATTATATAATTCAATTTTGATCTTTTATAAATTTTAATTTAAAGAAAAAAAATTCAAAAATTCTTTATAAGCATATTTTGACATAGAAAGCTCAAAATCAATATTATACCTATAAAATTATAATTTTTGTGCCATAAAATATTAGAAATTTTATTATAATATAGTTTCCGAAATATAAAATAATCACTTACTATATTTTAATCTTGAGTGTTGTAGAAAAATACTCAATACTCATGGATTTGTAAGAGATGAATCTTAAAATTAGAGGGGAAATATTGGAATATTATCATTCCCAAATGAATGCTCAACCATACATTCATGTGATCAAAAAAGATTCCCAGAATTATGATCCATAAATATAGAAAAATATGTTGAGTATTCTAGAGTAAAACTTTGATAAAAATAGTGTTATATGTTTTAGAACCCATAAATATTTCACATCAAAACCATAATTGAAGAAGGAATTTTTGGATGATGCACATAGCTCATCATTCTTTATCTATCTAGATAGAATAAATATGTACAGAGATATACATTTAAACATACGGCAAGATAAAATAATGAGGGATATTTTAGAATGCATATCTTTACTGTTGATATCCCTATAAGATAAGGATAACTGATAAAAGTATTAGGGTATGTCGCAACCATTACCCATATCGATATGAAAATGGGAAAACATTATAATGGATTTTGTTTTAGGACTCCCCAAAACATATTATTGATATAATTTTATTTTGGATATTTTCAGTCACTATACTAAGTCCATGAATTTTATAATCATCAAATAATATGTTTCTCTTGACAAATTCATAGAGATATAAATAATGGAATTGGTAAGGATGCATAGAGTACCATTCTCCATTGTATCAGATTTGGATTTACGGGTTACCTAATGATAATAGAGAAGTTTATAGAGAAAATATTTTCAATTATTTTATTCTAAATTTAAATATTTTTAATCCCACGAAAGTGTAATTTAAGAGATATTGTCACATTTTATGGCATAGAAGCATTTTTAAGCATAATTGAAAAATGGCATATTTTGGATTTCAGCTGTTTTAATTTATTTTTGTATTTCATATATCTATTTTTCTAAACTAATTCAAATTAAAAAATAATTATTTTTTCAGTTTCTATACATGTTTCTATTAATATTATTCTTCATGGCCTAAAGATCAATCTATCATTTGAGGCCCCAAATCTAGCTCATAATTCAGGCTACGAAATATGTGCACAGATCTGGATATTTTTTTATATTGGGACCATAACTCATAAATGTCTTAAAAAAGTGATTGAAAATTATAGAGGAAGCAATATAAAATTCGATGGAACAAATTTCTTAATTGTGTACACACTTGATTCAGCATTATTCATGGAAATTAAATCATGGTAAAGTGGATAATTGGAATATGAAGAGTCACATATCCAAAATTAATTGTTAGGATGAATTCAGACATAACTCATACATAAAGGAGAAAATAAAGATGAAATATTTATTGAAGATGAGGATAAAGAATTGGAATGACTTTTAAGAATAAATATTTTCAAAATTTTTCTATTTAATGGGTGTAGAATGTTCCTACATTTTTTGTACATATTTGGATCCGGAAATTACCCCCATTCCATATAAAAATGTGTTTCCTCTTCATTCCAAAGGGTTGGGGACATAAGGGTATCCTTTTCTGGACATTTTATTTAATTTTGTATTTTCATTTATGTTGTAATTTTATTATGCATTTATATTATATTTTAATCTATTACATCCCCTCATCCCCTCATTCTTTTTTATCTTTTCTGTTTTTACTTCGTTATTTTCTCCACTATGACCTCTAATGCTCATGATGACGAGTATCTAACCCATAGAAGTTCCTAGGGGATCAATCCAGTGTTTAACCCATGTTTATGAGATAATTTTTTTAATGTTTTTTAATTACATAGAGTTAGGCCTAGTGGTATCTTAGTGGGAAAGGTGCCTTTGTGTCTCCACTTTCCACCTGATACTTGGATTCTTCTTTCTATAATATTCTCCCTCGATCGAGAAGGTGAATGTAAGGTCTCGCAAACATCATTGAGGGTACTGTATACTAAAAAAAATAGGCATAATGGGATGTTCATTAATATATTGATCATTTTAATTAAGTAAATTTGAAACAAATTAATAGACGAGGAAGGTTCACTATGGGTGTTCTTTTGGGAGGATCTTTTTTCTGTCAAACATCAATCATTCTCTTTGCATTCTTCATTGCATGTTTACTTTTCTTTATATTGCATTTATTATATTTAATTATTCAGTTTTATTTAGTTTTATTTAATAAATAAAAATATATAAAATTTGAATTATAATTAGTGAGTGTTTGACCGCAAGAGCTCCTCAAGATAACGACTTAGGTTAGCCCCTGTATTTCACTTAGTTATAAATATTTTTGAGAGCACACATGACAACACTTCATCAAATTAGAACCGTTTATAAAGAAAAAAGTTCTCTTAAATCAATATTTCTATTCAAATTTTTAAATAATTTTTCTTTCAATTAAATTAATAGCACAAAAAATAATAAATATCAAAAAAAATAAAAAAATTTATTTATTCATGATGTATTTCAATTCAAATTATTATGAATGGACTGACCAATCTTAGTTGTAATGAAAAGTTTAAAATGATCTTGATATTAATTTTCAATGTATTTTTTATAAAATTAATACCCTATAGTGCCAAATATAATGGATTTATGAATATCTATTCACAACCTAGGATTAGTATAAACCTAAACTAGAACCTGAATCGAAACAAGTTGTGGAAGATATTTCAACAATAATTTTTTATGTTAAAGAACCCAAGGAGAGTGATAAATATATACTAAAGTAGTTAATAACATCACCCTAAACTCAACCATTTCTTTTATAATTCTATAAAGAAAACATTCCAACTAGTATACTTACAGGAGATCAATATTTTTTGGGAGAATCAGGGAATTGTTTTATAAAAGATAATCTATAACATAATATTCCCGTCCTTGATAATAAAAAATCAGCACCTCTATACCTATCTATTTCATTGTAAGATAATGATTAATATATACCAGTTTAGATTGATTTCCAAATGTTCCTTACACAAGAGATCAATTATAAAGATGTCATAATTAAAAGTGAAGGTTTCTTTATTAATTATTCATGTTTTAATCTTATTCATGCTAAATAGTTTTTTGACTTCTATGTTTCTGGAATTTATAATATATCATAAATGGAGAAGGAATTGGATGTTAATCAACAAACCAACCAAGCGATGATGAAATAAGAAGAAGATATGAAAAATATGGAGATGGTGCAAATACCTACTCTAAAATAACATGCATCCAATATGGAGGAGGACACCACATAAGTTAATAGGGAGCACCCCTATTTTATTTTCCCTCCCACTCTTGAACTAAAATTATATATTTAATACTTATAGGGGTTTGATAATTTTGGTTTCTTATTTTGGGTTCACCAATATTGGTTTATAATCATCAAAAATGGGAAAATTCATATGTGGTGGTTCATATTAATGGAACCACACCAATCTTCTGAATGAGGAAAATATTATGCAACTACCTCACTAGGGGAAGTAAAAACCTAACACCTACTTGGGGGGGTATAAACTAAGAATTATCACTTTTCAATCCACTATTTTTTGCTTTTTATTATTATTTATTTTCATTTATTTATTTTATTTTTAAAGTGTTATCTATTAAGAGCATAACTCAAGGATCCCACTGAAAAATAAATCAGGTTATGTCTTTCCTTTTCATTATTTTATTTTCTACCTAATTAAATATTATATATGAAAATATTTCTTGAAATAATTTGAGATAAAAAATACTATACTAAATGGAATAAGCGTGGGGTAGGTTGTTTGACTTTCTTTATGATTTTTTGTGTGATTTAATTTTAATTTTCAAGTCTTCTTCGGAATCTTTCATGTTTTCCTTTTTATTTTTTTGGTGTGTTTTGATAAGATTCTTGAGATGAATTGAATACTTTAGAAAATGAAAACCATATTAATGTTTTTGTAAAATTTATTAATTTGAATTTTATAGGATTTAAATTATTTATAACTTTATTTATTGATTTTTAGTCATTTTGTTTGATGATGTTTTATTTATTATGAAACTCATGTTCACAAAAACTATCCAAACTGGAAATCTTACCCATCCAGAGAGGTTTATACACCTTTTTGAAAGATTATTTCCATTTATCTTTTTTAGAGTATTGAAAAATGGTGTGTGATCCATAAAATTATATTTTTATCTTTTTAAAATATGTTATAGTTCATAAAATGTGTTAAGTATGATAGATACACCACTTTGAAATTCATTCTAACATTCCACTCTTATTTTGGTATACATTTTCATATGAAATTTCATAAGACCCTTGAATACATTAAATAACTTATTAATAAGCCACATTAAAATCCATTTATCCCTTTACAACCTACTCTATAAGTTAAATTCATGATTATTGTTGAACTCATGTGTAGGGGAGGGAGAAGATGATATGTGTTTGGATTTCCTCAAGAATATATTTGAGGTGAACTAAAAGTTATGACATATTTATTGCTTATTTATTGGAAGAAATTTTTTTAGGATAGGAATATTGGGTGTCCTAAATATCATTAAAAATATAGATTGGGTGTTCACCAATATTTTTTTGATCACATTATGCCTCTATTTTCCATAAAAAAACATGATTTTGAAGATAAATCCAAATCTAAATTCAAGCTTAAACAATGATTCAAATGGGGAAAATAGGAATGAAATTTATCATCGATGATAATAAATATGAGTGTGAACATCCCAAATAATAAAAAAGGTGTTTGGAGTTGATTCATTTTCCAGATGATTGGGGATCAAACAATTCCTGAGAAACCCTGTTTTCATGCATTTACTTCACTTTAAATCTTAACAATCCTCATTCTTCATAAGGTGTTTTTACATTTATAACCCACCAAACCTTAGCCTTAGAAAACCCCTAAAAATTACTCATTATTGAAACATTTTTGACCCTATGAATTGGATATACTAGGAGGATAACAAGTCTATCTAGATCACACATGTTTTTGAAAATGAGAAAAACCGCACATTAAATATCCTTGAGTGAAGAGAGAAATATTTCTCCAGGGAGGTAGGAACAACATGTATGTGTGAATTAACATGATATTGAATTAAATATTATGATATTTTGTGAGTTAGGTAATTTTTATACATTTTTTAGTCATGCTATTTTCTTTGATATGATTATTGAGTTGTGTTGTCATTTATGATTTGATAAGTTTGTTTTGACATTGGTATAAGATGATCTCCCAGGAGTGCAATGATTTAGTGTGGGGGAATTGATATAGAAAATAATTTCAATTATTTTATTCTAAAATTCTATGTTTTTAGTTCCACTAATTTGTTATTTGAAGTGAAACTATCACATTTTATGGTTTAGAATCATTATTGATCTTAATTTAAAAAAATGTTCTATTTTGGATTTTAACTATTTTAATTTATTTAGGTGTTTTGACAATAATTTTTTCTAAACTGATAAAAATTGATAACGCCTTATTTTTTATCTTTCTATACATTTTCGGATTCATTTTATTATTTAAGGCTCAAAGATTAATCCATCATTTGAGGCCCCACATCTAGATCATAATTCAGGCCTTGAAATCTATGTACAGATATAGATATTTTTTATGTTGGGACCATATCCCATAAATATAAAAACAAAATGATCTCAACTTACACATAAAAAATTAATTTCAGGATAAAAAATTATTTAAATGTGCCCCCACCAGATTCAGATTTATTCAAGGTAATTAATGCATGTTAAATTGTAACAATGGAATATGAAGAGTTACTTATCCCTAATTAATTTCTCAGATTTATTTAGCCATAAGTCCAACATACCGGGGAAAATAAATATGAAATTTTGAGTTAAGATGATTATAAAGTATAGGAAAAACTTTTAAGAATAAATATTTTGGAAATTATTTCATTTAATGGGTTTAGAAGGATCCTATATTTGGTGTACATAATTAGATCCAAAAATTTCCTCCCTTTTCCTATAAAAATGCATTTCATATTCATTCTAAAGGGTTAGAAACTTAAGAGTATCATTTGTTGTCCATTTTTTATAATTTTTTAGTTTAATTTTTTTTTAAATATTACTATGCATTTATAGTATATTTTAGTCTTCTTCTTCCCTCATTCTATCATTCTTTTTATCTTTTGTGTTTTCCATTTCGTTCTTTTCTCCACTGTGATCTCTAATGCTAATGATCATGAGTAGATAACTTGAGAAAGTTCTCAGGGGATCAATCTGGTTTTGAAACTAGGTTTATGAACTATCATTTTTAATGATTACTATCTGATTAGAGTTAGAAGAAGGTGTTTATTATTTGGGAGTATGCCTTTCTGTCTCTACTTTCCACATAAGGCTTAACTTATTCTTTCTGAAATATTCTCCCTCGATCGAGGAGGTGGATGTGTGTACTCTCAACAATTATTGATTATACTATATATTCAAAACCATAGGCATAATGGGATGGCCATGAATATGATGAATCATGTTCATTATGTAAATTTGAAACTAAATGAGAGATGATGAAGGTTCACTTTAGGTATTCTCTTAGGAGAATATCATTTGTGTCTAACATCAATAATTATGTATACATTCTTCATTACATGTTTATTTTTCTTTATCTTACATAGATTGTTTTTCATTATCAAGTTTTTTTAGTTTTATTTCATAAACTAAAAAATATAATAAAATTTAATTAGAAGTTGTGAGTGTTTTACCACAAGAGCTCCTCAAGAGAATGATGCTGGTCACCCCTACGTTGATTTTAGTTATAAATATTATTGAGAGCACACATGAGAATGATTAATTAGAATTGTTCAAAAAGAATTGGAGATATATATGAGTGTCATAATTTTACATCATCCTTATATAAAAGGTTAGTTTTATAGGACTTTTCAAACACTATAGGATATACTGAGTTATTTTTTCATGGAATTCCTGGAATGTCGAGATCAACACCTCCCTTTATAGTGTTCTCATATGACAAATTTTAAGAATAAAACAATCTGTTGGAATTATATTATTCTCTATATGGGATGATATTTAGGGCTCCAACATGTTGGAATGAAGTTAGAGAGTGGAAACTGCTAGGTCTAGACCTTGTAAAGGAAACGAAAGAGAAGGTTTAAACCATTTAGTGACATATGAAAGAAACAAAAAAGTTAATAGAAGAGTTATTTAGATAATTTTCAATGAGATATAGATTCCATGGTTAGTGAAACTTTATTACTTTGGATAAAAAATGATAGCATGTTATGATATTTGGAAAGAAAGGGAAAATGATCACTAGATACTACAATCCATTTGATATTCTTGAACATGTTTGGGTCATAGGATAATACTTAAGAATCTATCTAGATATCTCCCAAGGCTATGATGTATTCTATGTATCAATTTTTAGGAAGTAAATTCTAGAACCATTACATGTATATAACCCATAATCTATAAAACTAGAATATGGTCTCTCATATGCGGAACAACCTGTGAAAATTATGGACAGAAGAGAGAAGGTTTTGTAGAACAAGACCACTCATCTGATCAAAGTTCTATAATGGAATCATAAGTTCAATGGATCTATGTGGGAAGATGAGTATGTGATGATAGAAAAGCGCCTTTACTTTTTATCCTTCCATGAAATATAATTTCTTGTATGAAATTATTTTAAGGGGTAAAATGTAATGACCCCTGTTTTAGTAAAATATTCCTCTTAAATAAATACCATATTTGATAACTTTATCCAACATTGAAACCAAAAAAATAGACCATATTAATATAACTATAGAATTTTTAGGTATAATTAACGGTAAAAGAATATATATATATATATTAAAAAAATAACAAAAAAAATTAAGCATCACTTTAAATATTCACTCAACTAGTGAAACTATGAAACTAGAAAAAATATATTTTTTTAAGTTTAATTTTTTCTTCAAGTATGATATATTTTGGTATGAATATTATATTAACTCCATTATAATTAATAATTTATATAAAATAAAAAATAAAAAATAAAAAATATTCCAAAACTCATTTTCCTATAAAAAAAGTTTTCAATTTATTTATTATTTTATTTAAAAGTTATAATTTTAAATTATTAATGATAATTAGAAAAAATTAAATTATCTTTCATATTTATCATAATAAAATTAATTGAAGATAAATTTTTTATATTTTTCTAAAAAATTGATTTTTTTGTTGAATAGTGAAATATATCATTTTTATTTATATTGTGTCTTTTATTGTATTATTAGTAAATAAATATGAATTTTAAATTCATGTAACCTTTTTCTTAACCATATAAGTATTTTATAGCTAAAATTATACATTTAGAAAAATATATTATTATTTTAAAACCATAATCTAATATTTTACACTACTACAAAAACGGGCTTTAACAGCGCTAAAAAGGCACTGTAAAGCTCGGTGCTGATAAAGGGGGGGTACCCTTTATTAGCGCTCACTGAGCACTGATAAAGGGGTACTTTATCAGCACTAAAAAAGAACTGATAAAGGAAACCTTTATCATCTCTAAAAACGCGTTGATAAAGGTAGACTTTATCAGTGCTAAAAGAGCGCTGATAAAACAACCCTTTATCAGCGCTAAAAGAGCGTTGATAAATGAGTGTTTTATCAGCACTCCTTTAATGCGGATAAACTGATCCTTTATCAGTGTGTCTTTAGCACTAATAAAGGTGTAGTTTATCAGTGCTTTTTTAGTTCTGATAAAGAACCATTTATCAGCGCTAAAAAAGCCCTAATAAATTCCCTGTCTGCTGCTATGAAATAATCTGCAGCAGCACACCCGAACACCTGCAAAAAAAAATCAGCATCTCAATAAGCAAATTAAAGCAAGTATACCCATACAAAATTAACACATAAATCATAAGATAATTAGACCAGGTATACCCATACAACATGTATACCCATAAACCATTAACACATAATTCATAAGTTAATTAAGTATATAAAATTATCTACTTAACCCTTTTTACTGTAGAATCTCTAAAAGGTCACCATCCCTTACCAATCACTCATAATCTCCACCCTTATTGGTTTTTGGAGTTCTCCATCATTATTATAGGAATATGAGGCCCTCATTCATAGGTTTCCATAATTTTCTCCAAAGAAATGGGATGTATATTTTAGAAATCACATGGTTATCGAGTATTTTATATTATATTGAAACAGATTTTACAAAATGGATAGAAACCAGGAGTAATACCCATTATGGAATCTGATTCCCATCATGAATGTCTCTTCCTAGAGTTGGTAAATACATATCCCCCTTGACAATAACTCTTTCATAAAAAAAACACTCAAATTCCATATTCAAAACCTCACTAGGGTGGCTAGTATCTGCAATGTAGAATAATTTATGTTATCATTCTTCATTTACCCCTTTCCATCATAATGAATAAGGTTGTGGACCCCTTATCCTTGAAAAACGCAACACTACCTCATTTGTAACCTCTATGGAATAATTTAAACAATATATCATAGATTCTTATCGTAAACTCTGGTTAAAATTATCCACAATGTTTTATGTAATTTATATAGTGTATCCACAACTCCGGTTCAAGCCCCATGATTGTGATGACACAATGGTCAAGACCGTGATGTAGTGGGTGTTAATTATCCAATGCCAAATATTCTTCTCTAAAGCTTCCATAATGATACTATGACACAACAAAACCAAAAATGGTGTCACCATGGATATGCCACTTTTGTTTATTTATTTGGACATCATAGTTGTCTAATTTAGTTCATGTTATCATTCATGGATTTTTCACAATATAAGAAATTCATAGGGGTCATCCCAGTCCTTAGATTTCATCCACGACATCAAATAACATTTATAATATAATTTTGGCTAGATGATGAGATATCTCATTATAATCTACGTAAAACTAAACTGAGATACCCTGGTGGCATAGTGATTTTGAGGGTGGTAGGCTACGACAGTTTCATCAAGGGAATGTATGATTAAGGGAACATGAGTGGTGAGTGTTGAAAGGATTTATTTGTAATTTACAATCGCCTAATATCACCTCATCCAACATTTGATAATTACATGGGATCCCACTTCCATATACTTGTTCCCATAACTTTATATTTATAATCATGTCATATTACAGTTAGTGGAATCATACAACCTCACAATACGACCCACACAAGTGATGTCCCTCATCCATTAGTGCACATAATATCCTAATGTCCCAATATACTCTTCTACTCATCCACATACCTCTACGTTCACAATTAAATTGCTTTTCTTCCAAAATCCATCCATGTTGGATACCCTTTATGGAATTTAATGCCCCAAAACCCTAATGTACTTTCTATGTGGCTTGAACCCTTTCGGTTTGGGGATAACATGGGTTGGACAAATTAATTACCTAAAAATATAAGAAAAACTTAATTAAGATTCATACTTGTCACCAAGGACTATTGGATCGTTCCCATAAGAGATCAAGGTAATCCAAATGCGTTTGTTCGGATTCTCCTAGGTCATTTGTTGTTTTCAATTAAAATTGTGTCCATTTTAAAAAAAAGAGAGACCCTTTGAGTGCTAGCAGCCACACCGTGCCTCGGATTGAGGCAGGTATGACTCGTAAACATCATAAAGGACATGAGGATCATTCTCCTAAAGGATCAACACAATCCGAATGTGTTTGGTCAGATTTCTATAGGTCGGTTGTTTTTTTCAATTAAACTCGTGTCCATTTTAAACAAAAGAGAGACCCTTTGAGTGGTACCGGCCACACTGTGCCTCAAATTGAGGCAGGGATCAGTCTTAGATGTCAAAAAGGACCCATGGATCATTCTACTAAAGTATCAAGGCAATTAGAATGAGTTTGGTCAGATTTCCGTAGGTCAGTTGTTGTTTTCAATTAAAATTGTGTCCATTTTAAACAAAAGAGAGACCCTTTGAGTGATAGCAGCCACACCGTGCCTCGGATTGAGGTGGTGATGACTCATACATGCCACAAAGGACCAACGGATCGTTCTCCTAAAGTATCAACACAATCCGAATGTTTTTTGTCAGATTTCTATATATAAGTTGTTGTTTTCACTTAAAATCGTGTCCATTTTAAACAAAAGAGAGGACCTTTGTGTGGTAGTGTCCACACCATGCCTCATATTGAGGCGGGTTTGACTCTTACACATCAAAAAGGACGCTTGTATCGTTATTCTAGAGTATCAAGACAATCCGAATGCGTTTGGTCAGATTTTCGTACGTCAGTTGTTGTTTTCACTTAAAATTGTGTCCTTTTAAACAAAATAGAGACCCTTTGAGTGGTACCGGACACACCGTGCCTCGGATTGAGTCGGGGATGACCTGTACACGTCACCAAGGACCCTTGGATCGTTCTCATAAAATATCATGAAAATATGAATGTGTTTGTTGGGATTTTCATAGGCCAGTTGTTGTTTTCAATTAAAATCATGTCCATTTTAAACAAATGAGAGACCCTTTGAGTGATAGCAGCCACACCGTGCCTCATATTGAGTCGGTGATGACTCATACACATCACCAAGGACCCTTGGATCGTTCTCATAAAATATCAAGGCAATACGAATGCGTTTGGTCGGATTTTCATAGGTCAGTTGTTGTTTTCAATTAAAAATTGTGTCCATTTTAAACAAAAGAGAGACTCTTTGAGTGCTAGCGACCACACTGCGCCTCAGATTGAGTCGAGGTTGACTTTTACACATCACAAAGGACCCTTGGATCATTATAATAAAGTATCAAGACAATCCGAATGAATTTGGTCAGATTTTTGTACATCAGTTGTTGTTTTCACTTAAAATCATGTCCATTTTAAACAAAATAGAGATCCTTTGAGTGGTACCAGCCGCACTGTGCCTCTAATTGAGGTGGGGTTGACTCATACACATCAACAAGGACTTTTTTATCATTCACATAAAGGATAAAGACAATAAAAATGCGTTTGGTCATATTTTCAAAGGTCAGTTGTTGTTTTCAATTAAAATTGTGTCCATTTTAAACAAAAGAGAGACCCTTTGAGTGGTACCGACAACACCATGTCTCATATTGAGGCGAGGTTGACTCATACACATCACCATGGACCATTGTATATTTATCATAAAAGATCAAGGCAATCCGAATGTGTTTGGTCTGATTTTCCTAGGTCAGTTGTTGTTTTCAATTAAAATTGTGTCCATTTTAAACAAAAGAGAGACCCTTTGAGTACTAGAAGGCACACCGTGCCTCTTATTGAGGCGGGGATGACTCATACATGTCACAAAGGACTCGTGGATCATTATTCTAAAGTACAAACACAATCTGAATTCATTTGGTCAGATTTCCATAGGTCAGTTGGTGTTTTCAATTAAAATTATGTCCATTTTAAACAAAAGAGAGGCCCTTTGAGTAGTACCGGCCACACTGTGCCACGTATTGGGGAGGGGATAACTCTTCAACGTCACAAAGGACCCGCGTATCATTCTCCTAAAGTATCAAGGCAATATGAATGCGTTTGGTCAAATTTCTGTAGGTCGGTTGTTGTTTTCAATTAAAATTGTGTCCATTTTAAACAAAAGAGAGACCCTTTGAGTGATAGCAGCCAAACCGTGCCTCGGATTGAGGCGGGGATGACTCGTACATGTCACAAAGGACCAGTGGTTCTTTATCCTAAATAATCAACACAATATGAATGCTTTTGGTCAGATTTCCTTAGGGCATTTGTTGTTTTCACTTAAAATCATGTCCATTTAAACAAAAGAGAGGCCCTTTGAGTGCTAGCGGCCACACCGTGCCTCATATTGATGTGGGGTTGACTCATAAATATCAAAAAGGACCCTTTTATCGTTCTCCTGAAGGATCAAGACAATACGAATGCATTTGGTCAGATTTGTAAATGTCAGTTGTGGTTTTCACTTAAAATCGTGTCCATTTTAAACAAAATAGAGACCCTTTGAGTTGTAACGGCCACAACGTGCCTTTTATTGAGGTGAGGATGAGTCGTGCACGTCACCTAGGACCCTTGGATCGTTCTCATAAAAGATAAAGGCAATCCGAATCCATTTGGTTGTATTTTCATAGGTCAGTTGTTGTTTTTAATTAAAATTGAGTCCATTTTAAACAAAAGAGAGACCCTTTGAGTGCTAATGGCCGCACCATGTCTCGTATTGAGGCATGGATGACTCGTACATGTCACCAAGGACCCTTGTATCATTATAAAAAAAGATCAAGGCAATACAAATGCATTTGGTCATATTTTCATAGGGTAGTTGTTCTTTTCAATTAAAAATTGTGTCCATTTTAAACAAAACAGAGACCCTTTGAGTGATAGCGGCCACACTGTGCCTCGGATTGAGATAGGGTTGACTCTTACACATCAAAAAGGTCCCATGGATTGTTCTACTAAAGGATCAAGATAATCCGAATGCATTTGGTCAGATTTTCGTGCGTTATTTGTTGTTTTCACTTAAAATCGTGTCCATTTTAAACAAAATAGAGACCCTTTGAGTGGTACCGGCTACACTGTGCCTCATATTGAGGTGGGGTTGACTCGTACACATCACCAAGGAATCTTTTATCATTCTACTAAAGGATCAAGACAATCTGAATGCGTTTGGTCAGATTTTCATAGGTCAGTTGTTCTTTTCAATTAAAATTGTGTCCATTTTAAACAAAAGAGAGACCCTTTGAGTGGTACTGACCACACCGTGCCTCGGATTGAGGCAGGGTTGACTCATACACATCACCAAAGACCATTGGATCATTCTCATAAAAGTTCAATGTAATCCGAATGCGTTTGGTCAGATTTTCCTAGGTCAGTTGTTGTTTTCAATTAAAATTGCGTCCATTTTAAACAAAAGAGAGACCCTTTGAGTGCTAACAGCCACACCGTTCCTCGGATTAAGGCAGGGATGACTCTTACATGTCAAAAAGGACTTCTGGATCGTTCTACTAAAGGATCAACACAATCTGAATGCGTTTGGTCATATTTCCATAGGTCAATTGTTGTTTTCAATTAAAATCGTGTCCATTTTAAACAACTGAGAGACCCTTTGAGTGGTATCATCCACACTGTTCCTCGTATTGAGGAAAGGATGAATCATAGACATCAAAAAGAACTCTTGGATCGTTATTCTAAATGATCAAGGTAATCCAAATGCATTTGGTCAGATTTTCGTAGGCCGGTTGTTGTTTTCAATTAAAATTGTGTCCATTTTAAACAAAAGAGAGACCCTTTGAGTGATAGTAGCCACACTGTGCCTCAGATTGAGGTGGGGATGACTCGTACACATCAAAAAGGACCAATGTATTGTTCTCCTAATGGATAAACACAATCCTAATGCATTTGGTCATAAATCTGTAGGTCAGTTGTTTTTTTTTCACTTAAAATCGTGTCCATTTTGAACAAAAGAGAGGCCCTTTGAGTGCTAGCGGCCACACTGTGCCTTTAAATGAGGCAGGGTTGACTTTTACATGTCTCAAAGGACTAGTGGATCGTTCTCCAAAAGGATCAAGACAATCCAAATGCGTTTTGTGGATTTTCGTACGTTAGTTGTTATTTTCACTTAAAATCGTATCCATTTTAAACAAAATAGAGACCCTTAGAGTGGTAACAGCCACATTGTGCCACAGATTGAGGTGGGGATGAATTTTACATGTCACCAAGGACCCTTGGATTTTTATCAAAAAAGATCAAGTTAATCCAAATGCGTTTGGTCAGATTTTCATAGGTCAGTTGTTGTTTTCAATTAAAATTGTGTCCATTTTTAACAAAAGAGATACCCTTTGAGTGCTAGTGGCCACACCTTTCCTCATATTGAGTCAGAGATGACTCGCACACATCACCAAGGACCCTTGGATCGTTCTCATAAAATATCAAGGCAATATGAATGTGTTTGGTCTTATTTGCATAGGTTAGTTGTTGCTTTCAATTAAAAATTGTGTCCATTCTAACCAAAAGAGAGACCCTTTGAGTGCTAGCGGCCACACTATGCCTTGGATTGAGGAGGGGTTGACTCATACACATCAAAAAGGACCCATGGATCGTTCTCCTAAAGGATAAAAACAATAAGAATGTGTTTGGTAAGATTTTCATATGTCATTTGTTGTTTTCAATTAAAATCGTGTCCATTTTAAACAAAATAGAGACCCGTTGAGTGGTACCGGTCACATCGTGCCTCAGATTGAGGTGGAATTGACTCGTACACATCACGAAGGACCCATGGATTGTTATTATAAAGGATCAAGACAATCTGAATGCGTTTGGTAAGATTTTCATAGGTCAGTTTTTGGTTTTCAATTAAAATTCTGTCCATTTTAAAAAAAAGAGAGACCCTTTGAGTGGTACCGACCACACTATGCCTCAGATTGAGACAGGGTTGAATCGTACATGTCACCAAGGACCATTGGATCTTTCTCATAAAATATCATGGGAATACTAATGTGTTTGGTCGTATTTTCCAAGGTTAGTTGTTGTTTTCAATTAAAATTGTGTCCATTTTAACCAAAAGAGAGACCCTTTGAGTTCTAGCGGCCACACCGTGCCACAGATTGAGGCAGGGATAACTCGTACACGTCCCAAAGGACCCTTGGATCATTCTCCTAAAGTATCAACACAATAATAATGTATTTGTTCATACTTACATTGGTCAGTTGTTGTTTTCAATTAAAATCGTGTCAAATTTTAATCAAAAGAGAGACCCTTCAAGTGGTACCGGCCACACCGTGCCTCAGATTGAGGTGGGGATGACTCATAGACATCACAAAGGACCTATGGATCATTATCCTAAAGGATAAAGTAAATACGAATGTGTTTGGTTGGATTTCTGTAGGTCAGTTGTTGTTTTAAATTAATAGTGTGTCCATTTTAAACAAAAGAGAGACCCTTTGAGTGATAGCAGCAACACCATGCCTCAGATTGAGGCGGGGATGACTCGTACACATCATAAAGGACCATTGGATCATTCTCCTAAAGGATCAACACAATCCTAATGCTTTTTGTTGGATTTCTATAGGTCAGTTTTTGTTTTCACTTAAAATCGGGTCCATTTTAAATAAAAGAGATGTCCTTTGAGTGCTAGCGGTCACACCGTGCCACGGATTGAGGAGGGGTTCACTCATACATATCACAAAGGACCCGTGGATCGTTCTCCTAAAGGATCAATACAATACGAATGAGTTTGGTCAGATTTTTGTATGTAAGTTATTGTTTTCAATTAAAATCATGTCCATTTTAAACAAAATAGGGACACTTTGAGTGGTACCAGCAACACCATGCGTCGGATTGAGGCGGGGATGACTCCTGCACTACTACAAAAATGTGCTTTAACAACGCTAAAAATGGGCTTTAACAATGCTAAAAAATCACTATAAAATCTTGGCGCTAATAAAGGGGTACTTTATCAGTGCTAAAAAAGCACTAATAAAGGAAAGATTTATCAGCGCTAAAAATGCGCTAATAAAGGTAGACTTTATCAGGGATCCTTTAGCGCTAATAAACAGATCCTTTATCAGTGCTAAAAAAGAACTGATAAATTATCTATCTGTTGATACGAAATAATCCGCAACCGCACACCTGAACACCTGCAAAAAAAATCAGCATCTCAATAAGCTAATTAAAGCAAGTATACCCATACAAAATTAACACATAAATCATAAGATAATTAGACCAAGTATACCCATACAACAAGTATACCCATACACAATTAACAAATAATTCATAAGTTAATTAAGTACATAAAATTATCTATTTAACCCTTTTTACTGTAGAATCTCTAAAAGGTCACCATCCCTTAACAATCACTCATAATATCCACCATTATTGGTTTTTGGAGTTCTCCATCATTGTTCAAGGAATATAAGTCCCTCATTCATAGTTTTCCATAATATTCTCCAAGGAAATGGGATGTATATTTTAGAAATCACATGGATATCGAGTATTTTATATTATATTGAAACAGATTTTACAAAATGGATAGAAACCAGGGGGAATACCCATCATGGAATCTAATTACCATCATGAATGCCTCTTCCTGGAGTTGGTAAATCCATATCCCCCTTTAAAATAACTCTTTCATCCAAAAAAACACTCAAATTCCATATTCAAAACCTCATTAGGGTGGCTAGTATCTACAATGTAGAAGAATTTATGTTATCATTCTTCATTTACCCCTGGCCCATCAGAAAGAATAATTTTGTGGACCCCTTATCCTTGAAAAACGCAACACTACCACATTTGTAACCTCTATGGAATAATTTAAACAATATATCAGATATTCTTATCGTAAACTCTGTTTAAAATTATCCACAATGTTTAATGTAATTTATATAGTGTATCCACAACCTTCGGTTCAAACCCCATGATTGTGATGACATAATGGTCAAGCCTGCGATGTAGTGGGTGTTAATTATCCAATGCCACATATTCTTCTATAAATATTCCGTAGTGATACTATGACACAACAAAACCAGAAATGGTGTCACCATGGATATGCCACATTTGTTAATTTATTTGGACATCATAGTTGTCTAATTTAGTTCATGTTATCATTCATGGATTTTTCACAATATATGAAATTCATGGGGGTCATCCCAGTCTCTAGATGTCATCCACGAAATATTCTGACATTGATAATATAATTTTGGCTAGATGATGAGCTATATCATTAGAATCTATGTAAAACTAAACTAAGATACCCAGGTGGAATAGTGATTTTGAGGGTGGTAGGCTACGACAGTTGCATCAAGGGAATGTATGATTAAGGGAACATGAGAGGTGAGTGTTAAAAGGATTTTTTTGTAATTTAAAATCCCCTAATCTCACCTCAATCAACATGTGATGATTACATGGGATCCCACTTCCATATACTTGTTCCACTGACTTTATATTTATAATCATGTCATATTATAGTTAGTGGAATCATAAAACCTCACAATTCAACCCACACAAGTGATGTCCCTCATCCATTAGTTCACATAATATCCTAATGTCCCAATATTCTCTTCTACTCATACACCTACCTCTACATTCACAATTAAATAGCTTTTCTTCCACAATCCATCCATGTTGGATTCCCTTTATGTAATTTAATGCCCCAAAAACCCTAATGTATTTTCTATGTGGCTTGAACCCCTTTGGTTTGGGGATAACATGGGTTGGAAAAATTATTTAACTAAAAATATATAAAACACTTAATTCAGATTCATACACATCACCAGGGACCATTGGATCGTTCTTATAAAAGATCAAGGCAATCCAAATTCATTTGGTCGGATTTTCAAAGGTCAGTTATTGTTTTCAATTAAAATTTTGTCCATTTTAAACAAAAGAGAGACCCTTTGAGTGATAGCGGCCACACCATGCCTTGTATTGAAGAGGGGATGACTCGTACAAGTCACAAAGGACCCATGGATCATTCTAATAAAGGATCAACACATTCTGAATGCATTTGTTCAGATTTCCATAGGTCAGTTGTTGTTTTCAATTAAAATTGTGTCCATTTTAAACAAAAGAGAGACCCTTTGAGTGGTACCGGCCACAATGTGCCTCGGATTGAGTCGGGGATGACTCATAGATGTCACAAAGGACCCATGAATTTTTCTCCTAAAGGATCAAGGAAATATGAATGCATTTGGTGAAATTTCCATAAGTCAGTTGTTTTCAATTAAAATTGTGTCCATTTTAAACAAAAGGGAGACCCTTTGAGTGATAGTAGCCACACCGTGCCTTAGATTGAGGTGGCGGTGACTTATACATCACAATGTACCATTGTATCATTCTCCTAAAGGATCAACACAATCTGAATGCATTTGGTCAGATTTTCGTAGGTCAGTTATTGTTTTCACTTAAAATCGTGTCCATTTTGAAAAAAAAGACGCCCTTTGAGTTCTAGTGGCCACACTGTGCCTCGGATTGAGGTGGGTTTGACTCATAAACATCAAAAAGGACCCGTGGATCGTTCTCCTAAAGCATCAAGACAATCTTAATGCATTTGGTCAGATTTTCATACGTTAGTTGTTGTTTTAACTTAAAATCGTGTCCATTTTAAACAAAATAGAGACCCTTTGAGTGGTACCGGCCACACCGTGGCTCATATTAAGGTGGGGATGACTCATAAACATCACCAATTACCCTTGTATCATTATCATAAAATATCAAGGAAAACCAAATTCATTTGGTTGGATTTTCATAGGTCAGTTGTTGATTTGAATTAAAATCGTGTCCATTTTAAACAAAAGAGAGACCCTTTGATTGCTAGCGGCCACACCGTGACTCGGATTGAGGCGGGGATAACTCTTACTTGTCACCAAGGACCCTTTTATCGTTATCATAAAAGAATAAGGCAATCCAAATTCGTTAGGTTGGATTTTCATAGGTTAGTTGTTGTTTTCAATTAAAAATTGTGTCCATTTTAAACAAAAGAGAGACCCTTTGAGTGCTAGATTTGACTCTGTGCCTTAGATTGAGGCAGGGTTAACTCTTACACGTCCAAAAATACACGTGGATCATTCTCTTAAAGGATAAAGACAATCCTAATGCGTTTGGTAAGATTTCCGTACGTCAGTTGTTGTTTTCACTTAAAATCGTGTCCATTTTAAACAAAATAGAGACCCTTTGAGTGGTACCGGCCACACCGTGCCTCAGATTGAGATGGGTTGACTCATACATGTCACCAAGGACCTGTGGATCGTTCTACTAAAGTATGAAGACAATATGAATCTGTTGGGGAGGATTTTCATAGGTCAGTTATTGTTTTCAATTAGAATTGTGTCCATTTTAAACAAAAGAGAGACCCTTTGAGTGGTACTGACCACACCATGCCTCGGATTGAGGTGGGGTTGAATCAGGCACATCACCAAGGACCATTGGATCATTCTCATAAAAGATCAAGGTAATCCGAATGTGTTTGGTCAGATTTTTCTAGGTCAATTTTTGTTTTCAATTAAAATTGTGTCCATTTTAAACAAAAGAGAGACCCTTTGAGTGATAGCGTCCACACCATGCCTCAGAGTGAGGCATGGATGACTCTTACATGTCAAAAAGGACCCATGTATCATTCTACTAAAGGATCAACACAATCCAGATGCGTTTGGTCAGATTTCCATAGGTCATTTGTTGTTTTCAATTAAAATCGTGTCCATTTTAAACGAAAGAGAGACCCTTTGAGTGGTACCAGCCACACCGTGCCTTGGATTGAGATGGGGATGACTCGTAGACATCACAAAGGAACATTGGATAGTTCTCATAAAGGATAAAGTCAATCATAATGTGTTTGGTTGGATTTATGTAGGTTAGTTGTTGTTTTCAATTAAAATTGTGTCCATTTTAAACAAAAGTGAGACCCTTTGGGTGATATCAGCTACACCGTTCCTCGGATTGTGGCAGGGATGACTTGTCCACATCAAAAGGACTATTGGATCGTTCTCCTAAAGGATCAACATAATCTTAATGCATTTGGTCATATTTATATAGGTCAGTTGTTGTTTTCACTTAAAATTGTGTCAATTTTAAACAAAAGAGAGGCCCTTTGAGTGCTAGCGGCTACACTGTGCCTCATATTGAGGCGGGGTTGACTTTTAGACATCATGAAGGACCCGTGGATCGTTCTAATAAACTATCAAGACAATCCGAATGTGTTTGGTCAGATTTTTGTACGTCATTTGTTGTTTTCACTTAAAATCGTGTCCATTTTAAACAAAATAGAGACCCAGTGAGTGGTACCAGCCACACTGTGCCTTATATTGAGGCAGGGATGACTCGTACACATCACCAAGGACCCTTGGATCGTTCTCATAAAAGATAAAGGCAACACGAATGCATCTGGTCCTATTTTAATAGGTCAGTTGTTGTTTTCAATTAAAATCGTGTCCATTTTATACAAAAGAGAGAACCATTGAGTTCTAGCGGCCACACCGTGCCTCAGATTGAGGTGGTTATAACTCATACACTTCACCAAGGACCCTTTTATCGTTCTCATAAAATATCAAGGAAATATGAATGCGTTTGGTTGGATTTTCATAGGTTAGTTGTTGTTTTCAATTAAAAATTGTGTCCATTTTAAACAAAAGAGAGACCCTTTGAGTGATAGCGGCCACACTGTGCCTCTAATTGAGGCAAGGTTGACTCTTACACATCGAAAAGGACCCATGGATCATTCTCCTAAAGGATCAATAAAATATGAATACGTTTGTTAGGATTTTCCTATGTCAATTGTTGTTTTTACTTAAAATCGTGTCCATTTTAAACAAAATAGAGACCCTTTGAGTGGTACCAGCCACACCGTGCCTCAGATTGAGGTGGTGCTGACTCGTACATGTCACCAAGGACTCATGGACCGTTTTACTAAAGGATCAAGACAATCCGAATGCGTTTGTTCAGATTTTCATAGGTTAGTTGTTGTTTTCAATTAAAATTGTGTCCATTTTAAACAAAAGAGAGACCCTTTGAGTGGTACCGACCATACTGTGCCTCATATTGAGTTGAGGTTGACTCATACATGTCACCAAGGACCATTTTATCATTCTCATAAAAGATCAAGGCTATCCGAATGCGTTTGGTCGGATTTTCCTAGGTCAGTTTTTGTTTTCAATTAAAACTGTGTCCATTTTAAACAAAAGAGAGACCCTTTGAGTGATAGCAGACGCACCGTGCCTCGTATTAAAGAAGATATTACTCTTACATGTCACAAAGGACTTTTGGATCATTCTCCTAAAGGATCAACACAATCCGAATGCATTTGTTTGGATTTCTTTAGGTCAGTTGTTGTTTTCAATTAAAATCGTGTCCATTTTAAACAAAAGAGAGACCATTTGAGTGGTACCGGCCACACCGTACCTCAGATTGAGGTGGAGATGACTCGTAGACGTCAAAAAATACCCTTGGATCATTATATAAATGTATCAAGGCAATCGGAATTGGTTTGGTCAGATTTCTGTAGTTTAGTTGTTGTTTTCAATTAAAATTGTGTCCATTTTAAACAAAAGAGAGACCCTTTGAGTGATAGCAGCCACACCATGCCTCTGATTGAGGCAAGGGATGACTCGTACATGTCAAAAAGGATCATTGGATTGTTCTACTAAAGGATCAACATAATCCAAATGTGTTTGGTCTGATTTTCGTAGGTTAGTTGTTGTTTTCATTTAAAATCATGTCCATTTTAAACAAAAGAGAGGCCTTTTGAGTGCTAGCGGCCACACCGTGCCTGATATTGAGGCGGGGTTGACTCATACACCTCAAAAAGGACCCGTGGATCATTCCCCTAAATGATCAAGACAATCCGAATGTGTTTGGTCAGATTTTTGTACGTCAGTAGTTGTTTTCACTTAAAATCGTGTCCATTTTAAACAAAATAGAGACCCTAAAGTGGTACCAGACACACTGTGCCTCAGATTGAGGCAGGGATGACTCTTACACGTCACCAAGGACCCTTGGATTGTTCTCATAAAATATCAACATAATCTGAATGCTTTGGTCATATTTTCATTGGTCAGTTGTTGTTTTCAATTAAAATCGTGTCCATGTTAAACAAAAGAGAGACCCTTTGAGTGCTAGCGGCCACACTGTGCCTCGGATTGAGGTGGGGATGACTCTTACACATCACCAAGGAACCTTGTATCGTTCTCATAAATATAAAGGCAATCCAAATGAGTTTGGTCGTATTTTCATAGGTTAGTTCTTGTTTTCAATTAAAAATTGTGTCCATTTAAAAAAATAGAGACCCTTTGAGTGCTAGCGGCCACAGTGTACCTCGTATTGAGGCGGGATTGACTCTTACACATCACAAAGGACCTATGGATTATTATCCTAAAGGATCAAGACAATCCAAATAATTTTGGTTGTATTTTTGTACGTCAGTTGTTGTTTTCACTTAAAATTGTGTCCGTTTTAAACAAAATAGAGACACTTTGAGTGGTACCAACCACACCGTGCCTCAAATTGTGGTGGGGTTGACTCTTACACGTCACCAAGGACCCGTGGATCATTTTCCTAAAAAATAAAGACAATCCAAATGTGTTTTTTGGGATTTTCATAGGTCTGCTGTAGTTTTCAATTAAAATTGTGTCCATTTTCAAAAAGAGAGACACTTTGAGTGGTACCGACTGTTGGGTCGGAATAAACGAGGAAAAGATGGCAAGAGGGGGGTGAATTGCCTTTAAAAAAAAAGATAAACAAATTAAAATCAAAGTTGAAAGTGCAGCGGAAAGTAAAGAGGCAAGACACAAGAAATTGATAACGGAGTTCGGCCAAAACCCAGCCTACGTCTCCGCTCCCAACTCAACCGTTGAGAGATTCCTACCGCTTTCTTTTCAATGGTTTTAGCAAGAAACCCACTAGGCTTTGAGGTAGCACTAGGACCTATTACAGCTTGCTTTTTGTGGTTGAGAAAGAACCCACTTTCTTTTAATGGTTTAGCAAGAACCCACTAGCCTTTTTAACGGGTGAAGGCTATCTCACCGAAAACTCAAGCCTTTTAAAAGGAAAGGCTTGAAGAAACCTCTTCACACCTTAATGGTGGTGTGAAACCCAAAAGAAAGGGAGGAAGAAAGAGTTTGGGGTTTGTAGGCACAAACCCAAATTTAAAGCTCAAAATAATAAATACAAGAAAAACTGTATTGGAGGAAGACTTGGGCGCCAATTGGATAGATGGAGTTGATGTAGCGTGCTCTCCCAAGCTTCTTGAGGTGCTCCTTGGATTGGAAGTTGTTGGAGCACTTGAGGTTCCTTTGAAGGTGGAGCGCCGGAGGTTCGCCAAATGTGCAACAATATGTCCGGGCGCTTGGTATATGATCCAAATGGTGTCCGGGGCTTCCTCAGCCTTTATTTATAGGCATGGAACCCATTGGGGGCCTTCGGAGCCGTTGGAGAAGTCCTCGGAGCCGTTGGAGGCCAAAAGAGGGTTGACTGGTCAAACCCAACGGCTAGTTTGACTGGGCTACCGGCTGGCCGGTACAGGGCCACCGGCTGGCCGGTGCCTTGGAAGAAGAGGAGAATTCTGGTCTAGGCTCCACCGGCTGACCGGTGGAGGAGCCACCGGCTGGCCGGTGGTGAGGCAGTAGCTGCCACTGTGCTTGCTGGGTGCCACCGGCTGGCCGCTGGTGTGCCACCGGTTGGCCGGTGGTCTGGAAAGAAGGATGCCTTCTGTCCAGGCTCCATCGGCTGGCCGGTGGTGAAGCCACCGGCTGGCCGGTGGACTGAATTTCAGTCCACTTGAGATGCTTTCTTGGGCCATTCCTTTGGCAATCTCTTGCCTATCATCCACAACACTTAAAACACAATATTAGACAAAAAAGAAAGTGATTGTGATCATGAAAATCAAAGAGTGTGGGGTACAACAATCTCCCCCTATTTTGATGATCACAATCACTTATCTAAGCAATGTAAAAACTTAAATGAAAGGCATGCTTTAAATGATAAATTGAAAATAAATACTAAGCATGAGAGAAAAGATTCTCCCCCAATCAATATCTAAGCAATGTAAAAACTTAAATGAAAGGCATGCTTTAAATGATAAATTGAAAATAAATACTAAGCATGAGAGAAAATATTCTCCCCCAATCAATCAAGAAATTTCTCCCCCTTTGTGATTATCAAAATAGATCGGGGCATAAAACTTGATTGAGGGAAATCTTTGAAAAACAAGATAGAGATTTTTAAACCAAATGAAATTTGAAATTTGAATTGAAAGTTTTGAATCAAAAATTGAAATGAAAATTTTGAATGAAAATTTGAAACCATGTGTTGAAATTGAAAGATTGAAAAAAAAATTGAAATTGAAAAGCTAAATCAATCCTAACTCCCCCTAAATAAAACAAAAGATCATCGGGGAGAGGGATTTTGAAAAGAGATGATTTTAGGCCCGGAGAGACTCGCAAGAAGGGATTTTTAAATCCAAACTTGTCTCATGGCGGGTCTTCTCCTATAAAACTCGTCCGAATAGAAAATAGACTTGGGTTGGCCGAACCGGGCGTTTTTGCAATCACACTCATAAATGAGGTGCCCGGGTTTTTTGCAATAGTTGCAAAATTTAAATTCAGAGCTCCCCCTTACAAAAATAGTGGGTGCATGGGAGGAGGAAGCTATATTGGTATATCCTAGCCCTTGGGTGGTTCTAGATATACGTTGGGAACCAAGCAAATTGTTCAAATTTTGTTCCCCTTGGGTGAACTTCGCTAGAGTTTCTCTAAGGTCCTTGATGGTTGATTCCAAAGAATCAACATTTGGAAAATTTTGGATTTTAAGGGTCAACTCTTCCTTCTCTTTGAGAAGTTGTTCTTTTTCGGAAGAGAGTTTTTTGAAAGACTTTTTTAAAGCGACAAATTTTGAAGAAAGATCATGAAAACCATTTTCTAATTGGTCTCTAGCATGTTGGAGTTCTTCATAAGAAAGATGATTTAAAGAATTTGAATTTGAAGAACAAGAGGATGAGGAGTCGGAAGATGTTACCTCATGATTTGCCATTAGGCATTTTTTACCTTGGTCGCTCGAGGAGAAGGAGGAGAATGAAGAGGTGGAGCTATCACTCCATGTTGCCTTTGAAGCCTTCTTCTTCCCCTTTTTCTTGCCCCTTTTCTTGTGGAGTGGGCAAGCGGGTACGGATTTTACATCGGGTTCTAGCTTTTGAATGGGTTCTTGCTTTTGAGCCTCGCTAGTACCTTCATAGGTTAGCTCTAAATATTTCCAAATGTCATGAGAAGAAGAGCAAGAGGAAATACAATTAAAAACATTACGGTCAAGACCACAATGAAGAGCGTTCATGGCTTTGCCATCAAGCTCAAAATAAGAAATTTCATTTGGGGTCCATTTAGACTCATCGGGAGAGGAGAGGGAAAATCCTTGCATAACAATTTTATAAATTGGATAACCAATACTTTTAAAAAAAGTTGACATGCGGGTTTTCCAAAAAGTATAATCGGCTCCATCAAAGAATAGAGCACGATCCAAAGAATGTCCTTCGAGAGTTTGAGCCGGTGGTGAGGCAGTAGCTGCCACTCTGCTTGCTGGGTGCCACCGGCTGGCCGCTGGTGTGCCACCGGTTGGCTGGTGGTCTGGACAGAAGGATGCCTTCTGTCCAGGCTCCATCGGCTGGCCGGTGGTGAAGCCACCGGCTGGCCGGTGGACTGAATTTCAGTCCACATGAGATGCTTTCTTGGGCCATTCCTTTGGCAATCTCTTGCCTATCATCCACAACACTTAAAACACAATATTAGACAAAAAAGAAAGTGATTGTGATCATGAAAATCAAAGAGTGTGGGGTACAACAATCTCCCCCTATTTTGATGTTCACAATCACTTATCTAAGCAATGTAAAAACTTAAATGAAAGGCATGCTTTAAATGATAAATTGAAAATAAATACTAAGCATGAGAGAAAAGATTCTCCCCCAATCAATATCTAAGCAATGTAAAAACTTAAATGAAAGGCATGCTTTAAATGATAAATTGAAAATAAATACTAAGCATGAGAGAAAAGATTCTCCCCCAATCAATCAAGAAATTTTGGTATCAGTGGGGGGTGAATTGCCTTTTTAAAAAAAAGATAAACAAATTAAAATCAAAGTTGAAAGTGCAGCGGAAAGTAAAGAGGCAAGACACAAGAAATTGATAACGGAGTTCGGCCAAAACCCAGCCTACGTCTCCGCTCCCAACTCAACCGTTGAGAGATTCCTACCGCTTGCTTTTCAATGGTTTTAGCAAGAAACCCACTAGGCTTTGAGGTAGCACTAGGACCTATTACAGCTTGCTTTTTGTGGTTGAGCAAGAACCCACTTGCTTTTAATGGTTTAGCAAGAACCCACTAGCCTTTTTAATGGGTGAAGGCTATCTCACCGAAAACTCAAGCCTTTTAAAAGGAAAGGCTTGAAGAAACCTCTTCACACCTTAATGGTGGTGTGAAACCCAAAAGAAAGGGAGGAAGAAAGAGTTTGGGGTTTGTAGGCACAAACCCAAATTTAAAGCTCAAAATAATAAATACAAGAAAAACCGTATTGGAGGAAGACTTGGGCGCCAATTGGATAGATGGAGTTGATGTAGCGTGCTCTCCCAAGCTTCTTGAGGTGCTCCTTGGATTGGAAGTTGTTGGAGCACTTGAGGTTCCTTTGAAGGTGGAGCGCCGGAGGTTCGCCAAATGTGCAACAATATGTCCGGGCGCTTGGTATATGATCCAAATGGTGTCTGGGGCTTCCTCAGCCTTTATTTATAGGCATGGAACCCATTGGGGGCCTTCGGAGCCGTTGGAGAAGTCCTCGGAGCCGTTGGAGGCCAAAAGAGGGTTGACTGGTCAAACCCAACGGCTAGTTTGACTGGGCTACCGGCTGGCCGGTACAGGGCCACCGGCTGGCCGGTGCCTTGGCAGAAGAGGAGAATTCTGGTCCAGGCTCCACCGGCTGACCGGTGGAGGAGCCACCGGCTGGCCGGTGGTGAGGCAGTAGCTGCCACTGTGCTTGCTGGGTGCCACCGGCTGGCCGCTGGTGTGCCACCGGTTGGCCGGTGGTGAAGCCACCGGCTGGCCGGTGGACTGAATTTCAGTCCACTTGAGATGCTTTCTTGGGCCATTCCTTTGGCAATCTCTTGTCTATCATCCACAACACTTAAAACACAATATTAGACAAAAAAGAAAGTGATTGTGATCATGAAAATCAAAGAGTGTGGGGTACAACACCGACCACACCATGCCTCATATTGAGGCGAGGTTTACTCATAAACATCACCAAGGACCATTGGATTGTTCTCATAAATGATCAAGGAAATACAAATGTGTTTGGTTGGATTTTCCTAGGTCATTTGTTGTTTTCAATTAAAATTTTGTCCATTTTAAACAAAAGAGAGACCCTTTGAATGATAACGGACACACTAGGCCTAAGATTGAGGCATGTATGACTCTTACCCATCAAAAACGACCCTTGGATCATTCTCCTAAAGGATAAACACAATACAAATTCATTTGGTTGGATTTCCATAGGTTCGTTGTTGTTTTCAATTAAAATCTTGTCTATTTTAAACAAAAGAGAGACCCTTTGAGTGGTACCGGCCACACCGTGCCTCGTATTTAGGCGAGGATGACTCTTAGATTTCACAAAGGACCCGTGGATCATTTTCCTAAAGGATCAAGGCAATCCAAATGCGTTTGGTCGGATTTTCGTAGGTCAGTTGTTTTTTTCAATTAAAATTGTGTCCATTTTAAACAAAAGAGAGACCCTTTGAGTGATAGCAGCCACACCATGTCTCAGATTGAGGTAGGGATGACTCGTACACATCAAAAATCACTATTGGATCGTTCTCCTAAAGGATCAACACAATATTAATGCATTTGGTTGGATTTCCATAGGTTAGTTGTTGTTTTCACTTAAAATCATGTCCATTTTAAACAAAAGAGAGGCCCTTTGAGTGTTAGCGGCCACACCGTGCCTCGGATTGAGACAGTGTTGACTTGTACACGTCACAAAGGACCCGTGGATCATTCTCCTAAAGGATCAAGACAATATGAATGCGTTTTGTTTGACTTTTGTACATCAGTTGTCGTTTTCACTTAAAATCGTGTCCATTTTAAATGAAATAGAGACCCTTTGAGTGGTACTGGCTACACTGTGCCTCGGATTGAGGCAGGGATGACTCGTACACGTCACCAAGGACCCTTTTATCTTTATCATAAAATATCAAGGCAATCCTAATCTGTTTGGTTTGATTTTCATAAAAGATCAAGGCAATCCGCAGCAGGAGCAGCAGGAGGAGTTGCTGGAGCAGCAGCAGCCGCAGAAGCAGCAACTTGAGAGACTTGTTCAGCCTCAAAGTTAGGAGCAACAGAATGTGAAGAAGTCATTATCCGAAAAATTGGTTGAACAATTAATTTAGATTACATAAATTTAGTAATTATAAGATAATAACACGAGATAACAAGATCTATATTACAAAAAAAACATGTTTAGTGAACTCTCTTTTTTTCAATGGTTGAAGGTATTAGACACCTCTACCGATTATCCAAATCCCTTCATTTTCGTCTCCTCTAACATACAAATCATCATCTGCATTGGGACCACTCCGAAATGATTGCGACATACCACTAAAAAGATCTCCCTCAACTAAATTTTCATCGGAACCTTCAGTAGTTTTGGACGATAACAGAACAATCGACCACTTTCAGTTTGCGGGATCCGGAACATAAAAAACGTGTACCTCATGTGATGACATTATAAACTGTTCTTCTTTGTACCCTTCTTTACTAAAATCAACTTTCACTAATCCCCATTCATCTATTTTAACAGCAATGTTGTTATCAACCCATTTTCATTGAAAAATCGGAAATTGGAGTGTCTTATAATCCAACTCCCATATTAGTTTGATAATGCCAAAGTATAACATATTTGAATAAATTGGATTTCTGTTCTTACTACCAGAAACATGCATCACTTCAGCCACTAGTGTAACTCCACTAATTTTCATGGTACAATCTTCATCATGGTCATTTGTATAGAATGTATAACCATTAATTACATAACCACTGTAAGATAATCCATACACACTTGGTCCAGTGACTAGCCATCAAAGTCGTTCTAACATTGAATTTGGATTTTCATCCAACTTCTTAAAAATATGGTCTTTAAACCATCCTATAAACTGGTGATTATGTGTATATGATAACCATTTTTTATCCCTTGATGGATTCAACTGCGTAAGAATTTCATTTTAAGTTTCAATATATGGAGCAACCTCCCAACTGTTATGCAAAACATAAAGATGGGCATGCTCTCGATCTGTAATATTGATTGCCACAACTTCTCTTCCAGAAATTCCCTCACCCTAAATGCGTCCAGTGTGATGAGATTTCAGGATACCAATTCTTTCCACATCAGATAGGTATTCAGTACAAAATTCAATGGCTTCCTCACCAATATATCGCTCCACTCTACAACCCTCTGGCCGACTTCGATTTTTGACAAACCCATTCAAAATCTTCATATACTGTTCAACAGGATACATCCATCTATAGTGAATAGGACCACAAAGTCGAATATCTCTCACCAAATGAAACATCAAATAAACCATCATATCAAAGAATGTTGGCAGGAATAACATTTCTAATTCACCTAATATGATGACAATTTCTTTTTCCATAGCTGGCAATTTCCCTGGGTCTAAAACTTTTCTACATATAGATTTGAAAAAGAAACAAATTTTGGTTAACGTATGATGAACATTCTTGGCAAAAATGCAACATAAAGATATAGGAATTAGATATTGCATCAAAACATGGCAGTCATGTGACTTCAAACCTTTTAACATCAAATCATTCATTGACACAATGTTCTTGATATTTTATGAGTACCCCTCTGGAACCTTTACATCATTGAAGAATTTGAAAAACTAATATCTCTCCTCTTTAGAAAGAGTATAAGCAGCTGGAGGAAGAAACATTTGATTTTTACCCTTCACGGGAGTCAACTCTTCTTGTATTCCCATGTCAACCATGTCCAACCTTGCCTTAATTTAATTTTTTGTTTTTCCATGGGAATTTAGCAACATTCTGATAACACTGTCACATACATTGTTTTCCACATGCATCACATCAAGAAAATGTTTGACGTACAAACAATTCCAGTATGGTAATTCAATAAAAACTGGTCACTTTTTAAACCAATTTTCATAAGGTTTTTTGAAAATGGTTTACCAAAAATAGTGTTCAGATCTTTTACATTCTCAAACAGTTGATCACCTATTTGTAGAGATGGTGTTGCGCGTTGTTCTGAACTTCCATTGAATGATGTTGTTCAAGATCGGTACTTATGCTGACGAGGTATAAATCTACAATGTCCTAGAAACATAGATTTTGATTAATGTTTCAACCAAATTGATTCTGTATCTTCTTCGCACACGAGAAACCCTTGAGTTTCTTTAATGTTATAGCCTGAAAATTTTACATAAGTAGGGAAATAATTTATTGCCCCATACAACATCTCTCTCAACATGAACTATTCACTTTTATAAGAATCATACAACATTACATATGAATCCCACAATAACTTCAAATCCTCAGTCAAAGGATCCAGATAAACATCAATATCATTACTTGGTTGTTTTGGTCCTAATATAAGCATAAATAACATGATGAATTTCAACTTCATGCATAACTAGGGTGACAAGTTATAATTTACCAACATAATAGTACATGTACTATGAGTGCTAGTTTGAAAACAAAAAGGATTCACTCCATCTGTAGATAATGCAAGAAGAAGGTTTCTCAACTCTTTTCCAAATTGAGGATACTCATGATCAATTTTCTTCCATTAAGAAGAGTCAGCCGGATGACGTAATTTCCCATATTTATTTCTTTTATCTGCATGCCACGACAATTGTCTTGCAGTTTCTTCACTTCCATATTGACGCCTAAACCTTCGAATGACTGGAAAGTACCATAAAACTTTCATAGGATTGTATTTATCATTCTTGTATCGAGAAGCACCACAATTTGGGCATTCTGTAAGTTATTTTTTCTCCTTGAAAAACAACATACCTTCTTTCAGGCAGGCATGTATTCTTTCATAAATCATACCCATCGAGCCTAGCATTCGTCTAGCTTCATATGTATGGATTGAGAGCTAATTATCTTCTGGGAGCATGTCATTCAAGATGGCAATTAGTTCTGTAAAACTAACTTCACTCCATCTGTTTCCTGCTTTCAATTTATACAACTTCAGTATAGCTGAAAATGTTGTATACTTATTGCAAGCAGCATACAATTGCGTCTTTTCACAACTCTTTAACTTCTCAAACAATTTTGGGAAATCATGGAGTTTATCTTCAATTGTCTTTGTCATTTCCTCAATACGATCTTCATCATCATTGACATCTGTAATCGCATCCTCCATACGGTCTTCTTCATTATCCATATTTGTATTCATATCTGATGATCCATAAAACACAGTTTTATCCCAGCCAGTAGCTACATTCACTTTTTCTCCGTGTTTATTCCAACATTCATAACTCTGATCTATTCCGTGACATATCAAATGTTCTTCCAACTCCTCTAGAGTAAGTAGTCTAGAATAACAACAACGTAAACACGGACAAAAGATTTGAGAAGGATCCTTTGCGTGATCCTTTGAAAACTTGATGAACTATTTCACTCTGTTCTCATACTTTATTGTCAAACGATTAGCATCCATCTAATATTTATTCATCTTCATCCTATTTGAATCTCAAATATTAGTATTTATGGTTCAAGTACACTAAACAAGACTTCCAAATACAGTAGAAGAGAACCACTTCCTTATAAAAATAGAGATTAATAGAGCTTAACCATTAGTATTTATTCATCTTTATAAAATATAATTACTTTAGATTCATTATAGCATCCTCAAATCACCCCAAACCAAACATAAGAATAATCAAGAATGATTCATCTACCACTCCTAGGTCACTTCCCTACATTCAATATCATCTTTCCTAAATACCCATATATCCACACATACACATGTCACAAACACATAAAAAACCATATCCACATCAGAACAAAAGTACCAATATGGATTTCAATCAGGTTACTCGACTCAAGTGGTGGTGTGTAAGAAATAATAAGAAAATATAATTAGTATATAGTCACACATAAATCTCAAACTAGTGTTAATAATCCAATAAACCAAAGGTATCATTCAATATATCAAAATACTATGAAGGATCCCATATGCGACAGTAGTCCCAGGTGGTAAAGGTTCCTAAGGAGGAAGGGGCAGACACGCACCTATCGGGGTTTGAGGTCAGGTCACTGAGGATGAAGGTGGCTCGATGCTCCTATAAGGGTTCATTCTATATTTCACAAACCATGTCCTGGTACCCTAGGATGTTAACCCACTGCTGGTGGAAGTGAAACCATTCATGATGATCATGCCAAGAAGAAATGGAAACCAAGAGGGGAGAGTGAATCAAAATACCTCAAGCAAAATGGAAAAACATGGTATTTGAGAATTGGTTAGTGGCTTTCATTTTGTCTAAACACCTATCCAATAGACTCCACAACCAGTGATGGCCCTGCAGTTGTTGCACTAGGTGAAACTGTCACCTAAGACGTTGAGAACAATGAGGCCCTTCCCAACCATGAACTGAACAAACTCCATGATGGCCTTCCTTTGGAATGGGCTTCTACCTTTACTTTCCTTTGGATTGGAAATGAAATTAATGTCACCCCCAACAGACAATGGATGGTGGCTGGGATCGAAGGTATTTTGTTCAAAAGGAAAATCAATCCCCCTCAATTTTTTAAAATACCAATACCATAAAACATTTAAAAACAAGACATTTTATTTTATTTTAGAAATCATTCCCAAAAAGATTCAATAAACAAACACATGCCAAACCATTTGGAATTTTATTTAGAGAATAAACTTATCTTTATTTTAAACAATGATTTTCATTTATAATATCAAATCCAGCAATGGTATAAGGAAACCTAATTTATTTCAACGGAAAAGGTTAATTCACAACAAGATACCATCCATTCCATATATTATTTTCATTAACAGGGTTATTTTGTGCTTCAAAATGATCAAAACATGTCTAACCAACTTCAAATAGGTGAAATATGAATTAATGAAACACATGAATGCCAATAAGAAGATATAGTATAGAAACACCCACTTGGAATATTTGGGATCAAAACACAATGAATATGAATAAGTCTACTCAAATGAAGAACATTGAATCAAATAAAAGGGATCTCAATAAAATGTAAAAGAGATACTATAACCATAATTCCCCATAAAAATTATTGGTCTAGTAAATACCAAGGCTTCTATAGACCCCAGGAATAAAGAATCAAGTGATGGAGAGAGATTGAAGGTCATGAAAAGAAATAAATTCTAAAAGAGGATCAATATTTCGAATGAAACTTCAATCCACCAACTGATGAGGATAGAAGAGCCAAACTATCCAAAGGGGCTCCCAAGGCTTGAGTGGGTTGAGTTAAACTTGAGGGAGAAGATAAAATAAATAAATTGGGGTATCAGGGTGAAATTACCCTACTACCCCGATGCTTCCTCATATACAACGACACCACTGGCTAGATAGTGGCCCTCACCAGCTAGACAATGGTTATAGTATAAATGTTATAACCAAAGGTTATCCCACTGTCTATTCACTACAGACCCACCATCTAGCTGATGGCTATAGAATTTTTTTGTATCCATTGTGAATCCCATTGCCTAGCCAATTACCCTCACCAGCCATTCGGTGGAGCACATGAAGATTTTCAACCTAAATATTCACGTCCACACCTTCTATGACAGTCTGGGACATCCTATGACCCCTCAAGAAACCAAAAAAACTCAAAGAGCATTTCTTTGGTGAAAGAGATACTGAGATGTTACAATTCTCCCCATCATTCCGCTTTTTATCCAAATAAATATTCTAGTACGAAGGATAGAAAATGATGAGACAAAAATAAATTCCACACAATAATTATTGTGTGGACAATTAACAAAATATACGAAGATTCACCAAATAGAGGACCACTATGAAAAAATTAAAATGAACAGATAACCAATATTACCAAGAACCCTTAATGTATATCCTCCAAGAACAACATAAATCTCAAAATGACACGTCTACATCACTAAAAAGAGAGAAAATCCCAATAATGTCCAGATAACTAGCATAGGTCACCCAACCATTTAAATTTTCACTAAAATGGTGGGACATAAGATGGAAATATACTAAGAACGCATCCCTTCACCCAAATAAGAGACTACAACCACTAACCATGAAAAACCACTAAGAGAATAATTTGAAACCTAAGGAAAGGTACACCCAAAACATACCAATGAATCCAAATGAAATAACACAATCAATATCCATCAATGATTCAACCAACAATAAGAAAGTAAAAAATTAAAAGGATTTATTCCTCGATCAAGTACTCAATGGAAACCTTAAATTCCCACTATAGTGTGTCACCCATTGACGGTCTCATTGAAGTAGACACCAACACCTCCCAGTGCCTAGTCCGTCAAGAGACTTCATAATCTTAGTCATTTGAGTACACACCAAAAGCCTATCTATTTCCAACCATAAATAGATCATATAAAATGGTTTTTGCACAAAGATGGCAAACTAATATCTTAAAAGATAGACCACCCAACACATCAAGATTGAGTTCTAACCAAGAAGTTGTGAATCGGAGTACAATAAGGAATAATAACCACCTTAATGGTCTTGAACACCCACCCAAAGATGACAACCATGGAAAGAAACATAAGGGATTTTAAATGGAAATAACCTAAAACATCCGTAGGTTTCCAGAAAAGGATGAATCATGTAGCCTACAACCATCACAATCTCAAATATCAATTAAATCTATCATGCCAAATCAACATATGGTTATGTGTGATGGGAGAGGAGAACAATATTAAAATTTTTTTTGGAAAACATGCCTTAAAGTGAGGTCCGGAAAACCAAAGCTCGAGGGCAACAGAGGTCCGGCAATGTGAACTCAACAGGCGGCGGAGGTCCGGAAACGAGAAGCGAGGGCGGCGGAGGTCCGGAAAATAGAACTCTGCAGGCGGTAAAGGGGAGTCGTAGGGTTCCAGTACCACGAGAGCTTTAGGTCGCGATAAAATGAGGGCACTGTGCGACTAAATTTATAAAAAAATGGACTAAGGTTTTATCAGCGCTAACATTCTAGTGCTGATAAAGGTATCCTATATCAGTGCTTTTTTAGCGCTGATAATGGTACTCATTAGCAGTGCTAGAAAAGTGCTGATAAAAAAACCATGTATCAGCGCTAAAATTTTAGCATTGATACAAGGATTCTTTATCAGCGCTTTTATAGCGCGGATAAAGGGTCATTTTATTAGTGATTTGTTTAGTACTGATAAATGTATTATTTATCAGTGCTTTTCTAGCGCTGATTGAGGGCCTCCTTATCAGTGCTAAAATTTTACCGCTGAAACGGGGTTTTTTTATCAGCACTTTTCTAGCTCTGATAAAACGGTCCTCTATCAGCGCTAGAAAAGCGCTGATAAAGAATACCTTTATCAGCGCTACAATTTTAGCGCTGAAAAAGGGTAACCTTTATCAGCGGTTTTTCCTAGCACTGATATAAGGGGGCGCTTCCCTTGCCCATTTTTGTAGTAGTAAATTAGAACACAAGAAAGTTTTTCTCATAATTGTTTTAATAAATTATACATTTACTATATTAAAATTTATTTTAAACAATTTTAGAATTTGAATGAGAAAATTGTATTTTAAATATATAATAATTATTTAAAAATCACCTATTATGTTTTTCTTTTTTTAAGCATAAATATTAAGTTACCATAGGTAAACACTAGTTACTGTGGTAAAAGCTAAAATGGTAAAAGTTATAATTAAAAGGGTAAAGGGATTGAAAAATGATTAAAACAAGTGTATAAAAATGTGGTTGAGGATTTATGTTCCATGTCAATTTTACATCTCATTATTTTAAAATAGTTTGAGCCACATTATCTGAGAGTGACTTTCCATTATTGAAACTTTTGGGGTATTTACAAAAATGCCACCTATTTTCAATTATTAAAGGGGGCATCATCTCCTCAATCCCCCTCACACCACAACCCACTATGTTCATAAAAAACTCTTAAAACTCCAATACTTAACATTCTTAGAGACCATAAAGTAGTTATAGCCTTCTTAAAACACCATCCTATAAATTATTAACCCCCATTGAAAAGGAGAAAATTAATGAAGTGAGGTATAAGTTCCATATCTATCTTTCTCATTTAAATTTATTTTTGTGTACTCCATCATAAAGTTCCATCACACCATCTTAAAATTATAACATGGTTATATATATATATATATATATATATGTTATTATGATGATGGTAAAATAATAAACACATTTTCCCTTTCCCATTAAAAAAATGAAAATGTGAAACATGTATATAAGCAGACTACAGTTTAAATGAAATATAATTGAATTATTTATATATACCTAAGAATCTGTTATGTATCATTCGATACACATTTATATTCTATGTTTATCATTTTTAATGATGTAATTATAATTGTTTTCTTTATATGATTCCATTTTAGAGGTTTAAATTCCCAAATTGGATAACCCTATGAGTAGTTACCAAAATGGTTCTCCATCTAATCACAATCACACCTCCTTGAACTATTGAGGATTCCAACCAGTGGTTGGAGTCTAAGAAGGTATCATGGGGAGGATATAACCTTTGTATTAAAGTGTGAAAATAATATTAAATATCTGAATATCATCAATCATGAATAAAATGATAGTGGAAGAAGTTAAATATAAATGATGAGATAATAAATAAAACATAATATAGGCCCAAAAATCCATTCCAAACATAAAACTGGCAACCTAAAAGGATGGTCACATATAAACAGTATATAAAAATTAAATAAATACACTGGTTCAACATCATCTCTGAGCCATGTCCCGCCCCATGCTCCTAGTGACATCTAAGATATGTAAGTGAATATCAAATATCTAAGTTGTAGGCCTCATCCCAACTTGTACATGTGTCAAGTGAACATTAGATTGGGTACCCAAGTATAGTGGTGACTTAAAAATGGTATGAGTACAACATTCAGTAGGGCACTACTAATGCATTCCCATACTGACTAGCATATGAAATGATGTGTGCATGTGACATGATCAAATGAAAAGAAGGAAATATAGTAACTACGTATTTGTAAATAAAAACCATCGACTTCATCCTGATGGCTGAATTTCACTAAGAACATCATGATGACAATGCCCACATAGTAACTAGTGTTGATATTTAGGTCTAAGACCTCGATAAACCATACCTACTTTGTACAGTGATAGGGTTTCTTTAAGCACGTCATGATGACTATGACCACCATCATTGACAAATAGTTGATCCCTAGGTGAATATGGAAAAATATATATCATAGTCCTACTAAAGGTGATATACCTATATTTGTGGAATGAGAAATCAATAATTCTATGTAAATATACCCATCATCATGGAAAAAATCAAGCACCTCAGGCACAACACCATTCATGGGAAATATACCCATCCCTAGACAATATAGAGATAACATGACAATCATGCGTAATATACTCATACCCGAGGCATGTGAGCTCATCCGATTAAGGTTTTTGTACCCATACCTATGGCATAATCAGTCACTAAGGTAATATACCCATATTTGGACAAAGAATAATGAATTGTATGAGAAAACACTTTCTTGGGGGTTGTATCATCCTGGGGAATCTTGGTAAGGAAGTAAAAAAAGAAACAATGGGGTTAGAATCATGCCTGAATAGCCTCATACACAATAGAATTCTTGGTTCATAATGTAACTGAGGTTTTAATGTGAACCCAATTTCATTTATACCAATAACCATACCTCTTCACAAACCCATCTAACTTACCAAGAAACTATTTTCCCATGGAACACCTACAATAAACACTATCCATCTAAAATAAACCCAAACTTGGTTGCTCTATCCTTTGGTCCCCCAATGGATTCCCCTTAGTCAAAAAATAGAGCCACTTTATTAGGAGTCCTTGGTCTTAACATAGTCTCTCAGGTCAATACCCCTGACCCGAAGAAACTATATATCTTAGTAGCGTCACAAGGGAATCATGAATCCAAGGCCTCACAAAGTATTTTGCTTACTAATAAGGTATGGAGATATGGAATATGACCCATATAAATGTATTTGATCATTATAGGTTTTCCTTCTCGCTTGAACCACTACAACTCACCTTAGTATTATCCACCAAGGCCATACATACTAAAATGGGGGAGGATCGCTCACCCCACACACATCTCAACGACCTCAAATATCTTGAAAACCTAAAGGGTGGGGTGGGGTGGGGTGGGGGTGGGTCCTCTATGTTCTACCTAACATATGGTCTCTAAGTCCACCCTTACATCTATTATGGATGTGTCTTGAACCCCTTTTTATGGGACAATAAGTCTTACTTTGTATGGCATCACCTCTTAAGATGTCTAGAGGCCACCTGGAATCTCAATGGTTATTTCCTTGACCATTTGAGGTTGATCAAACAAGCTAGCACACAAGGGTTATTTATGATCCCTATCACTCATTAATTACACAGGGAATAGTTTAACTAAATAAAAAGTTGAGTTAAATTAACCATTTCATTTAAATTTAATGAAAAATTTATTTAGTCAAATTTATTTTAAACAGATGTCCAATCACCCATTTAGAGAGACAACATTCTCCACAGGAAACACAACCACATGAATAAAACATAATGGATAGTATTAGAGCCCATGATCATTATTTGGATCTTCCCCCCATTGGTTTTTCAATTTTAAACTACCTGAAAATTTTATTCTTGGCTTAAAACAAGGTTCTCATGGATTAACCATTCACCACCCATGTTCCTGGCACATAATCCACAAAAAGGCATTAAACACAATCAATTGTAGTCATTTATAATTAATTCGGAAATTTTAACAAAAAAATTGGTCCCAAATTCTCAATAAACACCATTGGCATGCTAAAACCATACACAACGACACCCTAAGGTATCCTCTCACATACTCAATTATATGCTCATAAAATCCCAAAAAACAACAAAATTAATTATAAATTTATGTTAATTTAAAATGAAACTCATTAAAATGTTTCACATGGTGACTCAACTTTGATGAAATGAAGAATGATGACACCCAAACATCATATCTGGATGACCTCTTCTTAGGCAATATAGAAACCCCTAATGAATCAAGAAATCCCACCATACTCTGGTGGAATAACTAATAAAGACTTAGCTAGGGGAGACATATATTAGAATGAAGATAATGTAAGATCATCAGAGGTTAGTATAGGGTGAAACTTATTGATAATATCTAATAAACACATTAAAATCCCACAAAACAAAGGTTAAAGGAAGTGGTGAAGGGTGGGGGCCAACTTAATCACATGGAAAAATAAAATAAAGAAGTGGGAGATTCCCCTCTTAATCATTATGGGGGGGGGTAAAATATGGACACACCCACAATGCCCCAACTTGTTAGCCAATGCACGTAATAGGGATACCAGACCACAAGAAAAGACAATGAAAAGTTAGTTCCCTTCCATTGGCTGGATGATGGGTGGAAACTATATCCATAGCCACCTAGCCCTGCTTTATTTCTTTATTTTTCCTTTGGTGACCATCTGATCCACCGTCTAACTGTTAGAACACCTATTTTTGTTTTTCAAACCCCTATAGTTATCTTCTAAAGACCAGATAAATATCCATCACATCCATCAATGTGATTTTTTTTATTCACCCATATTGTCAAGAGGAATTACAAACTCACCACCATAACACCTATCACCTCTACTAAGTCTTGATTGTCCTTCAAATAATTACTAACTATATGTGTAACACCTTGAAATTAAGAACAATCTTCTAAAGAAAAAATTTTAAAATTAAGAAACATAAGTTACCGAACCATGATCTAATTCTTGTTACCATTATCATACAAAAGGAAAATTCATGCCTGAGACTATCCACCTGAGATACAATAGTATAATTGTTTAATTACTATTTTGGACCATGGTTATCCCTAACATAATCCTTATCTCAAAACTACCGATTCAAATTATTTAGTTCTTGATCCATCATAATCTTCTATAAAAAATTCAAACCATGTTTTGACAATTCAACTGGTTTAGTTCAAATTATCCATACCCAAAATTACCTGAGAACACTATATGAACACTGGTACCAACTCTAAAAATCTCATTTTATGCCCAAATGGGTGTGCCGCCACCATCAAATAATAACACGATCATGGTATATTATCTTTGAAAAGCCATGAAAAATCCTCAAAAAATAGCTGTCATGTCCAAAATGATACATCTAATGTGGAATCTATCCCACAACATCTAGTTGTAGGTAAAAGCACCAATTAGACCTCCTCTAGCCAACCTATCTTGAAACACCCAGCTCTAGGAACAATCACATATAAAATATCTATATCATGATGTCATTATTCCCAGAGCAATCATGTGATTTACCATGTACCCACACAAACACTTTCACCTAACACTTGATGTGATCTCTCAAACTGGATCATTAGTTGACTGAACTGATATCATGGTTTCTACATGCACCAATGTATTCCAAAGTTTAAAAAATACATGTCATCACAAAACTTCCCATTCTCTACACTCATATGTATAATCCTCTTGATACCTTATTCAAATTCATACATGGAACTACTTCAATAACCTAGATGCTTTTGGGTCTATTTATTCACATACATTGAAAATTCAAAATGATCATCCAATCAATGATACTATACTTCCATACACATTTAGCATGAGGGTTGTTTCACCCCTTGACTGACCTCACTCTCCCCACAATATAAGTATTCTAATCATCTCACCACTTCATAAAAAACTCGACCACTACATTCCACACCCTATCCATCCCCGAACACAAAGAATAGACATGAATAAACCCACTCAGTCCCATGTTCCAACCCAAAATACCAATTTATCACCCATTATAGATTAAAGGGAATGTCATTATCAAAACCCACTAAGGTTAATTTAATAATTATGGTCACCACCCATAATCTTCCAGTGATGCACTCCCCACTCGATGAATCACCTTACAATTCCCCTGGAGTGAAATTATTTCCCAGACAGATCATCATCACACTTGGGTAACTAATCCCAATACACACTCAATCCATGCTAAGAAATAATTAACATTAATGAATTCTTGGATCAAGAATGTCATCTAACTCAGTACATTTTCAAAGCATCCTATACTATTGATGAGAATTATTAAATCATTTCCAAATCATCATGACATCATTCCAATAACCATCACATCAAAACTCCCCAGCTGTCAACTCAAACTCAACCACTCACTGATCTATGATTCAATAGGAACAATTATTACTAGGGAACACTACCCTTATTTAATTGAAACTTAGGGTTTGATCACCTCTATTGTGACCATACATTAAAACATAACTCATGACTCTACAAGTTTCACATCATCAAAACAGACTGCCATGACCCATGACATGATTCTCTTTAGGACAACCACATACTTATCCTACATCCAAAACCATTACAAGGCCTTGAGTATTTACACATTATCTCATAATTCACTTATACACACCCAAAGTTAATAGGGTAAACAAACCAAATAGTCCTACATTAGAAAACCATCCTCAAATATAGAGGGATAACACTCATGGTACCTTCGTTGGGAAAACTAAGGCTTCCCAATATTACATTGTATACTCTTTAGAATATCCTTTCATCAATACTTGTAACCTAATGCACCTACCAATTTTATATTGGTCCGATTTACTAATAATGATGGGATTAGTCCATAACATTTTACCCTTGATAATCTCAAGGCTCCAACTCACTAAAAATAGAGTCATATTCCAAGGGTCTCTAGGTCCTTCTACCTATCCCATTAACCAAGATCTGTAGAGTTAAAACTCACAAGAAATCCAGAAATGTATAACATCTCAGATTCCAAACACCATTTAAGTGGTATCACTATGTAATAACATCACATGATAACCCAGAGACTACCATGTAATTGATTCTTACAGAGAAACCATAAACACGAATTCTCCATTGAGAATCAAAATCTTAGGCTGGTCCTCTATGGAATCATCTGAGATGATATATGTCATGTAATGATCTTCACATTTTTTGGTTAGAATGAATTATATTCCAAGATTTTTTGGACAAAAACATATAGGTTTTTAGTGAAAGTTTAAATAACCAAACCTATGGAACTTACCATCTTTGATTTTCTAAACACCAGACTACTCTTTATAGTATTTGGTCACACCAGAAAGGCAAAAACACAACTAGTACTGGCCTATGATGACCTATATCTCATTAACTACTATCACATGGTTTGTTTATGTAGAGTTCATTCCATGTTATATGGTAAAAAAAAATATTGTTACTAACACTTTTAACTAACAAATAATATACAAAACTAACCCTCACAAGGTGTTCCTATAAAAAAATAAATACCTTTACAAAATTCTAAGGTAGCCACTTATACCTTCTAAAAGAGACCATAATACCATCATCACTATCATTATTACCACCATAGAATCTATATGACCTACCACCAGAATGAAATACATGGATAAAAGTTGTCTACAATAATTAAAATGACACCAAATAATTATATTGTAAAAAACAATTTGAGAAATTTTAGGCATGTAAAATAGTTTAACCCCAGTCATCAATAATATCTTTCAAACTAGAAAGAATCAATGTCATGATAATTTTATGTGCCTGAGATTCCTATTGACTCTATAGACAAATATCCAAATCCAATAATCTGCCTCATGCATGTAGGACAAAACACAAAAATCCAACAAGTAATCACCAACATAAAACATCACATGTGTATCCCAAGGAGAAATAATATATATAACTATAATAGTGAAATCTAAGAAAATCAATCCCATACCCATGGTAACATGGACATTCATTGGAAAGGTATTCGTGACACATCAGTTTGAATTCCATCTCAAGCTCATACACATTCCTATATCTACAATATACCAAATCCCATAACAGTAAGAGAAATATAAAAACATGTTTTTGATAATAATTTGTAATGTACCAACTTGGATAAATATATGAGTAGTAACTAGACTAGTTTTCCCCTGAAAATCAACGAAACCTCCCTAAATTCCATAGGCTTCTGACCATTAGTTGGGTATAAGGAGTTATCATAGGGAGGTTAAAACCATTGTATTAGAGTGAAAAATAGGATATTAAATAACTTAATATCATCCATCACAAATAAACTAAAAGTAGAAGTAGATTAATATAAATGAGATGATGATAAATAAAATGAATTAAAGGACAAAATAACCATTCCATACATAAAACTGACCAACCAATAGTATAGTTACATAAATATAATAGAAAAAGGAAATAAAGATGATTGATCCAAGTTATCTCTGATATATATCTCACTCAATGCTCCAGAAACCATCCAAGATATCCAACTTAACATCCAATATATAAGCCATGTGCCTCATGATAACTTGTATCTACATCAAGTTAATGTATTCTTGGGTAACAAAGTGCTATGGAGGCCCAAGTGGGGTGTGATAACAACATATAGTAAGAAAAAACCAATATGGCCATGTACTAGCCAACATATATAGTGATATGTTCATGTGATATGATAAACTGAAAAATAATAATATATATGGACACAAAAATAAAAGCCACCCTCTTTAGACCGATGTTGAAAAGTATTTAAGAACACTATGATAACCATGCCAACATGGTAACCAATGTCAATATTTGGGTTTGATTCCTTGATGCACCGTACTAATTTTATCCAATATTGGGGTGTCTTTGAGAATGTCAAGATGACCGTGCCAACCAACATAGTCTACTAGCCGATCCTCAGTTGATATTGGGTAACTCATAGAGTATAGACTTTGAAGGGGTATCATACCCATCCCCATGGAACAAGAGTTCATCCAACCCATGGTGATATTCCAATCCCTATGGAAAAAATAAACCACCTCAGCTGAAATACAATTCTTGGGGAAATATTTCCATCCCTAGATCATTTAGAGAGAACAATCCTACCAGAGGCAACATGTCTATCCCCTAAGAACACTTGCTCAGTCAAACAAGGGTAATATAACCATACCCATGGCATATTCATACACCTATGATAATATTCCCATCCTCATGCTAAGCATAATTACCTTCAAAAGAAAACTCTTATCGGGGGCATGAATTATCCCTAGGTGTCAAGAAAAATAATGTTAAAAGAAACAAGGGTTTTGACCACATTTCTAACCCACCTATGCCTTCATTTAATTATATACTCACAACATAGCGAGGGTTATAAAGTGACACCCATAGTCATATCTATGCATAATCATACCTCATCAAAACTCCACTAGTCTTTCCAAGTGAATTGGGTCCCTTGGAACCCATACAATCCCCACTAAAAATCTTATATACACCTGATCTGGGTCGGTCTATCACTAGACCCCACCAATATGGTCCCCTAAATCAATAAAAATAGAGGTACTCAACTTGGATGTTGACTTATCAATCAATTATATTGGGTTGACATCCATTACTAGGGGAAATGATTACTTAAAAAATTTATTAGCACCCAAAAAACAAGCATTGATAATTTAAGATTAGAATAAATACCTGAAGCATAGGTATTATTTTCTACACAATAGAATGAAAGGATAAAAATGGATACCTAGGGATTAGGCACCTAGTTCTTATAATCCAAATAAACCAAGTAACATCACATGATGGGGTTATGCGCTTCACCTGATTAGTTAATTGGGCATGCGATGTACCTCCGATAAGACCTTATGATCTAATGAAGTCTTTCAGAAAAGCACTGATGATCATGTGGATGATAATGTATGAGATCCTATAGTCATGAGATATTTCAATTGAAAGACATTGAATAATATACTAATCCATTTATAAAATAAAATAAAAAAAGGAAAAAGCTTAAAATAAATATAGTTATGCTTATTTTCATTCAAAGGGATGATATGATTCATGAGATCAGTTTTTTGATCAAATGAAATCCCCAAGGACATGATGGCCTTGTCACATAAAGGAAATTGAGAATGTCCCTTTATCATGTGAACGATTTTAGACACGTTTGTTTGATCATGTGATTCCTTGTTGGAAAACCAATGGGTGAACACCACAAGCCTCATAAAATGAAAGATGAAAAAGGTATAATATTTTAGAAAATAGAACTATTTTGATGTTCAGGAGAATGGTTGATTCCATTCATTTAATTAGTCTTTTGATCATGAGAAAGAACTAGGGAAATAACAAACTTCACATGTGAAGGGCACTAGACACATCACCTTCATAATACGAAGTATTTCAAACATGTATGGTTGATCATTTGATGCCCTATTAGACAAAAGATGGGTGATTTCTATAGGCCTCATGAAATGAAAGATACAAAGATATTATGAAGGGTCCCATGCATGTCAACCTGATATTATGAAGTCCCTTTGACTAGTTTATTTTATTATTAAAATCCCTTTGACAATCCATGGGTAATAAAAATATAATAATATGTAAATGATCATGAAATCATTGTTTATCACATGACATAAAAATGACATCATCGATGACCCATGATTGGATCACACAAAACACATGAAGCAAAACTCAATCCACCAAATCGATCCCACATATAAAATTTAAGCACCATGTGAATTGTATTAGATCTGGTGTGGCAATGCCTATAAACTAACCCCTATTAATAGAAATAAAACGTAGGAGAATAATGGTGAGATCATACTTTCTAGAGTAGAGAACCATGAAATCATAAGAATCTTCCACCAGGGTAGACCAAGGAATGACTTAAAAGATCCTGAAATATGATTATAATCCTCATGTGATCACTCCATTTATCACATTAAGGACATCCAAGATGTCATTTAGATCACATGAATGTGTTTTAGGGTGTCATACTGGTCATGTAAGGCCTCAACATGCCAATTGTAGGTGAGAATTAAGGCATTTATCTGATAAAGGTTGAAAATGAAAGAAGATTCATATGAATATGGATACACTAAATTTCATAGTAGTATGTCATGACCATCAGGTGATCTATTCATAGATCTTGTGAAGTACTTCATATTTTTAGTTGGTTTATGTGAGTTCCTCTAGACATGTCATCCAGGTTAGGTGATATTCTTGAGACTTGTTAGAAAAGTCATGCAATGTCCTCCAGCCATGTCCTCTAAATCAAAAAAAATACTCTAGACATGTTATAAAATTAATGTGATTCAATATTTACAGGCATGGAAGAACATGTGATACCTTATTAGACATGTGATATGGTCCATAAAAATTCCTCTGGACATTCCATCCAGATCATGCGATGACATTTGGATAATACTTTTTTATCACATATAATCCTTCAAATATGTCATCCCTAATCAAGTGAAATTATCTAGAAATGTAAGATTCGATCATGAAAATACACTATGTAAATGTCAGACATATGCTATAGACATGTCAGAAATACACTCTAGAGATTTCAAGAAGACACACTAAACATGTTAAGAAGACACCCTAGACATCTCAGACAGACACCCCAGACATGTCAAACTTATCTAGAAGAAGTAATTGGTCATGTTCCCTCAAACATGTGACCCCTTTACTATGAGTCTCTGTTCAAACATTCCCCATTTATATGGGAGGTGTCTATAATGGGATATAGATGGTTACTCTTGAAACCCCATGGGTATTATGGGATCCTCATGCATCCCAAGAATACTTGAATGTCCACTCAGGATCCCCACTCTTTATCTATAGGATGGTAAGGCTTTGATATCTTCCAATGGTCATCCACTTCATTTTAATTCTATGATATTCCATTTAATCTAGTTTCTAGAAACTAAATCCCAATGGAATATCATTATTACTCATCCATAAGTGGATTGATAAATTTAATGAACTACAAGGGCTATGATTCCTACTATAATTAGGATAAATAAGAAATCTCACTAAGGAATGAGACTCATATAAAACACCCTATTAGGTCTTTCCCAGTGCATAAGACACACATCCACGAGAAGTGTTCCTGATTATTTTTTTCCAATGGTTTCTCACACTGAGAAAGGATTATGTGAGATTAAAGACATGAAATGATTATGTCACTAACATCATAAAATCCCCACAATCAGGGAAACCTCAGTGTGTATGTCCCATTCAATAGAATGATACAAATGCCTTCATAAATTAGAATACACCATTTTGTGAGTCCTGAAGGCATTCCCATATTGGTAAACTCTGGGAAAATAACCCTCAATAGTATTAATTATTTATCCCTTACCATAAGTAGGATGAAGGAATACTAAACCATGAGGAATCTTATTCTTGTTATAAGTAGGACACATATAAATAATTCCTAAGGCTTGATATCCATACCCAATGCCTATGTGACCTCATATAAATTCATTTCACATGAAGTTAAACTAAAAATATTAGACCTAAAATAGCCATGTGGGTTTTGATTCCTATTATTGTTGGATATATAGGATAACTCTTGAAGGTTCAATCCAATACATCAATTTAAAATTTCCTATCTGGATGGTAGTTTACTCTGTAGTTCTAGGTTATATAGTTTCAAAACACAAGTAGCTACCCATTTCTAAGAAATAATGGAAAAAAGACAGAGAACCTATGATACAGATAGATGGAATCACCAATAAAACCCCCTTTACATATTGAGAAATTTGACACCCGATCATTTTATTAGGGTAACCAATCATATATCAGGATTTGTAGGAGATTAAAAAAATATTTTAATTCTACAACAGTGTCCTAGAGTATGACACAATTGCCTCCAAAAGGGTGTGATGAGAATGAACTCATATCCTATAGAACAATTTGAGTTCTTATGTGTCATTAAGTTTTAAGCACTAAGAAACTCCCTACCCTAGAAAATTAGGACCATGATTCATTGAAAATGTGAGAGATGGTGGGATTTTCTATAATTTAAAAAAATGGTAAACCCGATATGAATTCTCACACCCAATTATCTAACCCCAATTTACATCAAAATAAAAAATATTGAACTTGTAGTGAATCAGCAAATAATAACCCAACATGAAATCCTTTAACTATTTAATCCTTTTCATGGGTTATTAATGATATATTTTTTTAGTTCCCATCGATACATTCCAATCTACCATTTACAAAAACAAAAATTTTTAACCTGCTATGAATCTCCCAAATAATAAAATAATGATTGGTTAACCACACATAAGGCCATTTTATTTTATGTATCTTATGAAAAGATGGAACTCAAAATTTTAAATATTCCAATAATAAAATCTAATTGGGATTCTTATGAGACATGGCATCTAAATGTGTAAATTACACATGGGAAAATTGGTCGAACCGATGACACAGATAAAAAATTATGTTACATGTTAGTTGTTAATTAATTATGTTTCCCACTTGAGAAAATGAAATAATCAGTGAAAAATTTCATTGTTTTCTTTGTGACAACTGATACTTCTCTCAAAAACACCACTTGGACCTGAGATTATATATTCCTGATGAAAATATTCTGGAATCTCAACTATGAGAAAAACCCACAAGGGTCACAAAATAATATCCCCCACTAGTATCCTTAAACTTTTAGTGGTGAACATGAGGGTCCTAGAATACCATTGACACGACATGATAATGACCCTTGTGGCCCTATATATTGGTCTCTAAAAAGTGAATCCAAAAAAATCATCTCATTCAAGGAAACCTATAATGGAAATAGCAGCACCTTTCACCACCACTAATGGATTCTGAGGACTATCCACATATCATGAAAATAGGGACCTTACTTTCCTTAGGAATGGGATCAAATAGTTGACTATACATTCATCCTAGTTTAGGATATTCCTAGTAGGGATTTTTTCAACTTCCATCAGCAACATCACCCTGCTAATGCTCCTCAGTCACCTACTGAGAGCATAACCCAACATGTTTCCACTATGGACACTCAAGAATGAGTACCAAGAAGGTATAATTGGGAAAAAACATATTCTGATAAATGATAGTGGGATAATTTCACAACATATACTAATGAAGTTTGTTGGAATATTATTGTAGTGGTTAGAAAGTAGTCTCATATCCATACTCACTCTAATCAAGTCTACACACATTTTTCTGAAGTAAGAATGGGAGAGGAACATATCCCTTCCTACACATATGAAGTCCATAAATTTATTGTGATGGGAAAAGGATAATAAAATTTGGATTATATCCCCACATTAATTGAAGACATCTTCATGTATGTCTTGGAGACTAGGAACCAGAATGCCTATATTCATGTACACACTCTGCTGAAATGGCACTACATTATAACAATATCAGAATAACTCTGCCAACATATTTCATAATTGGTACAAATATATGGATAAAAACACATCCCTATACTTGGAGTAAAATAATCACATCACTATGATCAGTATGAATAGGTTCATAATCTGAAGAAATCACACATTCTTGCTTCTATCCAAGAAGATTATCTACATATTACAATAAAGGATGAGACACAAGACCAGACTCATATTACTATTCTGACTAGGGCTCACCAAAATAGTATGAAACATGGATCTTGATAAGAAAACATATATATAAAAGAAATACAACAACATAAAGTAAATTTATAAGACCATTCTCATACCCCCACTCAAACCAAGGTTCATCAATACAATATAGAAATCTCCTTAGGGAAGGATCATATCCCTGATGATAAAACTACTAGGAATATTCCTGTAGAATATAGAAGCCAAGATTGTATCCTTGATTCCATGGATGATTGACTACAATAGAATCCTTTAGATTCTATATCAGAGGAGGCTCAGACTATTATAAAAACAGGTTTTAACGTCGCCATTTTAATGTCGGTTCTTCAAGACCGACGCTAAAATTCTTTCATGAGGAATTTCAGAAATAGTTAAAAAAATAATGTTAAAATTCATTGGGGAAGGATCAGTTTGCTTCTTTTATTTAATAAATTTTTGTGAAAAGATATTAAAATTATCATTTTTATATTGGTTTTATAACTGATGTGAAAAACTAACTTTTAATGTCAACTTTTTCAAGAACTAGTATTAAAAGTCAATTTTCACATCTATTTTTCAGAACATAGACTATAATAAAATATAAAAACAATTAGTTAATTTTCAAAACTTCTATTTTAATATTCATGAATCTTAAACAGAGTTACGAATCAAAATTTCTGGTGGTCAAAAGTTGGACTTCACTAAGACTTAGTTTAGAGACGATCAAATCCCAATGTCCATAATTTTTGATATATAAGTCAGTTTTATCTCAATGAATAGTAAAATCTAAAATTGGGAAATTAAATACAAAAATTTGAACGTTATTAAAGTTAATTTTTTGAAAAAATGACACGAAAAGTGAATTTTAATACCCTTTTTAAAAAATGAGGTTAAAATTACTCATAGATGATTTTTAATGTCGGTTTTTTAGGAACATATGATAAAGGTAATTCTTAAAATTAGTTTTTTAGAAAAATGATGCTAATAACTATTGAAAAATATTATTTTATTGAAAAATATTATTTAATTTTTTAAGTTTCTATTTGAGTGGGCGTTTAGCTAAAATGGACATAGGGATCAAAAGTTATGGACATCAGAAGTTGATCATCTCTAAATAAAGTCTTAAAGAAGTCCAACTTCTAACAACCATAAAATTTGATACGTAAATCTTTTTGAGTTCCATGAACAATAAAATGAAATATTGGATAATGAAATAGATGAATTTAAAGATTATTAACTTTGGGTTTAAAAAAATGACACGAATAATGAATTTTAATTGTCCATTCCTGAGAAAACTAACTTTAAAAGATAGTTTTCACCTCATTTATCACAAAATTGGGGTGGAAAATGAAAATTTTAATATATTTTAATGATTATTATGATAAAAATTATGTTAAAGATAAATTTAATATCCCTCCAATTCGAAATTCTGATTTTTTATAGTACGACATTGAAATTTTCAATTACTGCCCAAAATTTATAATAATAAATTTTCTTTTACCATGTCATTTATATGTTTTAATGCTACACATATATTAATTTCATGATCAATTAATTATATCACCATCAATAAACTAAATAAAATATTTTTATATTCATCATCAATCTATTATTTATTCTTTCGGTGATTTCATCATGGTATTTGTAATTATTTTTCTATGATTCATTTTTGATTATTATTTTTAATTGATATACCAGTTAATGATTCCATTATTATTATAATGAAGAATAATTATTCATATTAGGGAAGAAAAATATTCCTTTTGATTTTAAAATTAATTCTATGCCAAATAATTTGTTTCCTCATGTGATCTTTTTTTTAGAAAATTATATCTAATAAGATTTTGACAACCTTGAAAATTATGTAAAATATTTAAGTTATTTATTTATTTATTATGGTTTCTATGTTATGTTTTTCTATATATATTATATTTTTGATGGATGGAGTAAAATTATGTGAAGAATAATTATTGAAACAAATATTTGTGACAATGGTTTTTATAAAAATGATGTGAAACACAAATTTCCCACATCCGTTTTTAGAAAACCGATGTGAAAGACATATTTTTCACATTGTTTCTTGCTAAATGATGTGAAAATACTATATTTAACTTATATTTTAATAAACAAAAGTTATAAATGGTATTTTATGTCATTTTTATAAAAATAGACAATTAAAATAGTATTTTAACGTTTAAAAAAAGATGATGTTAATATAGTCATTCTTGTCATTTTTTTAAAAAATGACATAAAAAATCATAAAAAATACATTTTTAGGTTGGTTTTAAAAAATTACATTAAAAACATAATTAAAACATTGCCTTCAATGACGTATCCATAATAACCAATGTTAAAAATATAAAAAAACTGATGTAAAAAACCTATTTTTGTTCTAGTGTCATATCCCTAAGGTCTGTTGGAATATTCTGATAGGGAATGCTCATTTAACTGAGCTTATACTTTTGAACCATCTAGGATTAACAAGTATATCTTTACAACCACTCAAAGGAAGTATCGTATCCCACAAATGATATAGAGGCTCATTGAAATACTTCAGAAGTTTCTTAGAAGAAGTCTCATAGCCCCATTGTAGTAGACAATCATCATTATATATCAGAGAACATCATTTAGTAGGCTCATATCCATGATCAAACCCAAATGAGAGGTTGAAATATTATGAACATGATGTATGATTATGTTTATATCCATGATTTTATCAATTATATTGCCCTTTAGGATGTGGATTCACATCCACAACTCCTTAAGGGTCTGTCGAAACTTCAACCAAAGTCGAAGGTGATTACTACCTCGATAGTCCTCCTTGAAGCAGTGTAGATATGAATGATAGGTACTATAGTCTTGACATCCATTATAGAAAACCTCCCCATGGTAATATCTTTCCCATATAATTAATTAATGACACTATACAAACACTTTATTATAGAGAGGTTCTTGAAACACCAGGGTTAACAATATATAGTTCCCCATAAATTATAAGCAGTACTTAACCATGGTGAATAGGCGATCTGGAGAATAAACATCAGTTGTATGACTAGGTGGAGGTATATAAACCTGACGAAAAAGAGGATTACATGGATATATGGAAATTTTTAGCCAAAAAAACATCTTGACCATGTTTTAGACCATCAACACTTCCAACCATAAGATACCAAATGAGATAGAGGAGGAGTGAATGCCTTACTTATGGAAGAATTTATGGGATACTCATTTGTATTTTAGGGATATACACCTCCAAAAAAAGGATACGATGGAAAAAACTAGATCATAAATACACTATATTTTTTTATTGACTTGGCTACAATGTTCATGGCTTCAGACCCAAGATTAGATGTGAACAAAAAATACATATGCCATGTTTTCTTTTACATCATGAAAACCATTTGATGGCCAATTTTTAAATCCCTATCAGATGTTCATATCTTAAAATGGGGGATGTATAGAGTATTTCACTTATCTATGTCCCAAAATACGACATCCTGTAATGTTATAGATTTAGGAGAAAGATGGATATTAGATAACATGTGGGCCAATTGGTCTATATAATGATACACCTATTATTTTAGGATGTAAATACACCATGAATGAAGATAGAGGGCCACAAAAAAATCCTAATAAGGTCCTATCAAAAAAATGGGAATATATCATTAATGTTGTATCCTATGTTACAGAATACTAAAAATACTCTTGTGAGAAGTGACTCCCATGACGAGATTCCATTGTACCCGACCTATACATGAATTCAATTATTCAAAATCAAATAGATCACAATAAAAACCACCATAGAAACCATCTCAGAGTGAACTAAAAACAATAATATCTCATAAATATTAGTAGTAGCTAAAAACTAATCCATGCCCGTAGGGTTGGGGGTATTTTTATCTCAATCATAACCATCAGGTTAATCACACTCCAAGAGGGTCCATGAAAATATCTAGAAAATATATATCAACTCTATAATATATTTATAAAAGAATTTATAAATCATTTTCTATACTAGGATCCATCAGTTCCTTGACACAAGCCTTCATATCCTCATCTAGAGTATAAAAAAATTCCAATAGTGTCCCCAAATCATCCCCATCCCATAGGGTCGGGGGAGTTTTTATCATTATCATCATCCTAAAAGGAATCATTATTTTCTAGGTTATAAGGAAAATATCAACAGTCTACATCCCAATCATTACTCTTACCATGTGTCACACCACATTCATTAGGGTTCCACTCCACAAGTAAGACCAGAAACTACTTTAAGGTCACTATTCATATACTAATATGGGTAGAACGTATGAAAAATGTTGTTAGAAACCATACGATTCATAAGAAAAAATATTCCAATATGACCAGGGGTTTGAGCCTAATGTAGCCCTGAGTAGTATAAAACCAACCTATCATGTGTAGAGTGATGAGGTAACTACTATTTCCTGATACACCTCAGTGAACATATCCACCATCAATTGAAAAAATTATGCGGAATAAAATGTAAATGAAGATGGAAACAATGTAGAAACCATACCTCGAGAGGCAGGAAATATCAATACACCAACTAAGGTTGCATATACAAGGAATCAGAGAAGGATCTAGAACCTGGTGCCTCCAAATGATGTACTACTACCTCCCTGATGAAACACTTCCAATGACAAAGGGAAATGTATAGCTACATTGAAATCACCACCCAAAGGAGTTGAAATCCCCTATATAGAGGAAATAAAGGTTCAATACAATAATGAGATATAGAGTCCCAGACAACTCATTGAGTAACTATGTAGGGTTAATATTCCCACTGGGTATCATCTATTAGAAGAAATGAATATCCCTTCCCCACACATCAAGAGGGAACTAATCTTTCTAAAAGGGTGACATTTGAGCATCAGGCTAGTTATGGATCTAAGAAACCTATCTATATAAATGAGGAAGTTGAGGATTATCATGATTTCCCTATATTATAGTGTTAGTATCTCTCCCATTCAGGTGATAAATTTTTCTTAGCATAGATCAATAATCAGTGGGATAAGGAAGCAGGTCCACCTCATTAAGAATGTCCCACTCCCTATAGATAAGAGGTGGTCAAGACAATTGTTCCTTGAAAACTCCTCAAAAATATTTAATCCCTGGCTTCCTGATTATACGACATAGTAGGTAGCACACCCATATGTAGCTTGTAATGAATCCACATCCTCAATGGATGGATGAGACTTTTCCCCATCCAAATTTTAGAAATATTATACTTTTAACCATTGATGAAGAATGATATCTAGAGTAGAATCTCTTCAATTTCCTATCCCAATGTGGTCCAATGATGGGTTCTCATGATTAGAAGGATGTAACACAAATTGATATGTTTAGAACAGACTATGGATGGGCCAAACATCATTTAGTACAACAGTCTTCCAACAGTATCTTTCAAAGGATAGGAAGACCATCCTCATCAATTAATTTATCAATTCAACTCCATGTTAAGGAAAATAAAAATTTTATTCCTCACAAATTTCAAAAAATGTGGAAATTAAAGAGTCCTTAACTTCATTTATAGGTGGAAATGGTTAACATATTAACACATTACGCCACTATCAAAGAGAAACTTATAAAACATTAAGATAGTAATAGTTGTGATAAGATGAAAAAAATTTATCCTAATGAAGTATCTAGGTTGATTCCATGAGTTTATAGAGATGGACAAATGTGTAAATGATTCCATTCAATGAACCTAGGATAAATCACAACTCAAACCAATGACAAAAGGAAAAGTCGTGGTAAAGAATAAATTATAATTCTACCCTCAAAAAAATTGTAGTGTTCATTAAAGCACCCAAGTAGGTACCCAATCATCCAGTACCTCTCCCCGAGTGGCAGCAACTAAAAAATCACCCTTGACTAGAAGAAAAAAGATATCAAGGTTTCCCGATATTTAAGGAATGGATGAGAAAAGTTCATTCCATTATAAATGCGTAGGTTCCTAATTATTTCATTTTATCTATAGAAAATAACCTCTTTACGAAATAGGAAAATAATAAACCTAATGAGGTCAACCTCACTAACCATTTTGATTACATCCCTTTTTATAGAATATTGTACCACACCATCTAGGGATGATTTGTCTTCAAAGATTTCCTCTAGAGCATTGTTTATTCTGGATAGGTGATACTAGGGAAGGCCTCGACATAGAGGACCCACATAACTATCACCCAAAAGAGAATAATAGGAAGAATAGAAATATGTTTCATCTATGTGTGGGAGGAAGATTGATAGCTGGATGACTTGAAAGACATTTAACCAAGCTCTTGCCAACATGAGATCATAGCTTTGCAAACTAGTAATTATCCCAACACTGAGGGAGGCCTCATTGAATACACCTCTCATAGTTGGAAAATATCATCAAATACAAGAAAATACACAAGAAAGATAGTTATATCTAACTCCCACATAGACTATAACTATTGTATATTTTCCCCCTTAATATTCGAAGAATGGGTATTGACCCACCAAATGGTACAATGGGCATTGAACCACTAAATGGGACAATGGTTACTGACCCAAAAAATAATAATATGGGAACCAACCCACAAAAAATAACCCTTATCAGAAGAATAATTCATTTTTGGTTCGATTTAAATTGTTTATATAACAGATCCCTTCTCTGATAATGAATACACCTTCGAAAATGAGTTCCCAATACCTGAATAGGGAGTTAAAGTCTGACGATGTATAAGATGAGGGTATAAGGGGATGCATGAGCCTAGTCAAACCAAATGGTCTATTCATATTCGCTTAGAATCTATATAAATGGATGACATCTAAGGGCAAGAATTCCAAAAAACCCAAAAAAAACAAGGTTTTTCCTCAGAGCCCTCCAGTGGTCTTTCTAGTATAGTCATTTTACATGATCGACTAGAGGGTGTACGATTGTATGACCTAAATAGACAAAGGGGAAGGTTGGAATGATATCTTCCACTTGGAAAATATAATCTCTCGACCACTTCTCAAGCACCAGGCCCATCTACCCCAAACACCTCATCTCCTAAGCCACATAATAGGGAGAAACTACACCTCGAGAAGAATATAAAGTTGGCACATAAATTTGACATTCTAAAATAGTTTTAAGTTTTACTATCCAAAATATAAATCCCAAATTCTCTCAATCTTTAAAAAAACTTATATAGGAACCCATCGAGGCCCTCTGAAACCCACATGAGTTTGAGAAAAAAGTCACTGCAGGTGAGGTTTACTAAGTGGATGATATTCCCTTAGAATATCATACCATAATCTTGTTCATATATCATGATCACGAAGAGGTCATTAATGGACATATTATAAACCTATAATTTTCAAAAAAAAAATTGATAATGTCAATATCTGAAGGACCATTGTTGAAAATGGTTCTGGGATCAATCCTCTCAATCAGGACCCTCTGACATTTGGTATATACTGAGGGGGACTTATCTTTGATGAATATAATAATTAAAGGGTATAACAGGAGTAAAAAAATACCTATCAAAAATAACATTCTCATGGAATAATTTAGGTATATCACATCTAATATTGATTTCATAATTATCTAAAAAGACGCAACCTATAATGTCATTATTGGAAGAGCATGGGTCCGTAGACACATGGTGGTACCTTAAATATTTCATCAATGTATAAAATAACCAATCAATTGTTATCTTTTATCACTACTTGGTTATAATACCCCCTTGGGTCTTGAGAATCCATATACAATGAAGAAAGTTTCTATATGAGAGAAGAAAAACAACCAATGGTGGATGATTATATGAAGGTATCGACTCCTAATGACTTGTGGACCACCCCTATGAATCCATGGAGCATTCTCAATAGAGACTATGTTTTCCATTCAACTAATCAAGGCATTAGAATCACTCCCAAAATACTATAATGAATCAAAAACACCACTATCCCATGTCCATGTAATGAAAATCAATTAAGCTAAAGTAGATTATTTAAAAGAAATATAGAAAGATGCTCAATTAAGATCCAAGAATTATCTTGTTCTATATAATGATATCAGAGATTCCCTTAAGGAATTCTCTATAACTTAGGATTTCCATATATTTTCTACCATTGGTAGCATTACAAAATAATACAAGTATCCCCAAAATATCTCTTTAATTTATTTAGATGTTTAGGATGTCAATGTATCTTCTTATGAATACTGTTATATTGACAGTGACATAGATTCTCCCAAATGTTTCACCATTTATGAGGATTACCTCAGGATATGGAGATAGAATAATAAGAGAATGACCTTTGGAATGCCCCTCCCACATTTGAGGAAGGAATCTCTACTAACATTGATAAGATTAGGCATGAGAATTTGAGAACAAAAGAGGATCCGTAGCCAATCGTGATTAGTGTATCCTTATCTTGGAAGGAGTCGGATATGTACATTTCATTTCTAAAGAAACATTGATACATTTTTACTTTGAATTATACAGAGATACCTGAGATGAACCCTAGTGTCACAACTCATCATTTGGGATTTCTTGAAGGACACAGAGGTTTTAAGCCATTATCTTATAGAATAGACCAATTTCATGCTACCAACATAGTGTCTAATGTCGAAAAATTGATCAATGATTTTTTTTCAATAGGTGTTTTACCCAAAATGGCTTTCCAACATTATCCATGTTAAGAATAGGAATAGAAAATACAGGTTTGTATTGATTTTAGGGACCTTAATTAATACTACTTCAAGGATTATTTCCCATTACCAATCATAATACTTTTGGTCAATGCAAGTTATGGATTTCAATACTGTTATTTTATGAATGGGTATTCAAGGAGTAATTAGATAAATATCTCCCCTAAATATGAGGAATTCACTACCTTTATAGCACATCATGGTATATTTTTCTACCAGCTCATTAACATTGGATTAAATAACACTTGTGCTACTTACCAACATGACATGAACCATATATTAAAAACCTTTTTTGGATGAATCATAGAATTTTTTGTCGATGAAATGGTGGTTAAATATTGGAATTGATTTTTATTAACTCTCGAATCTCAAAAAAATATTCAAATAGTTGCAGTAGTAGAGTTTAAAGATGAATCTTTTGAAATGTGTGTTCAGAGTAATGTTAATGAAATTACTTGTCTTTGTGGTACATCACTATGGCATCGAGTTCAATCCATGAAATACTAGTGCGGTCATAGAAATACCACACCATCAGTATATTAAATAACTCAGGGGAATCTAGGGTCACCTCACTTATATTTTATTTTTATATCCAACCTTAATGGAAATACCCTCCCCTTCACTACGTTAAATAAGAAGGGATTCTCCCACTGATGGGATGAAGAATTAAAATAATATTTCAAAAACCTCAAGAAGTACCCACTACACCTACCATTATAGATTCCATTGGTAGGAGGAAATACATTTATCCTATATATGGGCACTATGGAATGATCACATGGTTCTATCCTTGCATAAAAAATGATACAGGGAAAAAATATAGAATTTATTATCTCAGTCAAACGATGCTAGGTACCTATACACAGTATTATGATATCAAGATGAACAACCTCATGCTCATATTCAAAGTAAAAAATATGAGGTATTACTTCCAGCAACATGAAATCCACTTGTTATTTTGTATTTACCTACTAAATTACATCCTTTTCCACAATATATTGAATGTAAATTTGGAAATATGGGTGGTTATACAACAATAGTGTGAAATCTTATTAGTATTACCAAGGGTAGATAAAGGGAAATATCTAGCCGATTTACTTACAGAAATCGTATCCTAGAAAGAACACTAGTGGACATTGAACATACACATAAAGAAGTTTTCTATGCCTATGACACTCCCTAAATGTGGGAGATAAATTATGATGGTTCCTGCCAAATTCTTATTGTAAAGAGATTGGAAAACCCTAATTTTGATATGGTTGGTCTAGGGATTGTATTTTTTTCTATATAAAAATCAATATTACCCTAATATTTATCTCTATATAAAGGATGCACTAATAATGAGGCATAATATAAAGCCCTTATCTACAACTTGGATTTAGCTGTACAACTGTAGATAGACAACCAGATTAAAACAGGGGGCCCAAAGATAGTAATTAAATAGATCAATGATGAGTATGTGATCAACAAGGAATAATTATCCCCTCTAATCAGTTTTATCATTGGACTAAGCGTGGGATTACTTTTTGAACCAAAATTGATCCATATACCTTGATCAAAAAATGTTCATGGGGATGAATTAACCAATGCAGCCATATTCCAGGCTAATCATGGTCAATACGAAGTGGTTTTCTGCATCACGTAACAAAGGGTGATCTCACCAGTCATCTTCTATGAAATGAAAGAAATCAATCCGGTAAACACTTCTCCTAGAGAACGATGAGATGATATCCACCCCTATATGGATCGATTCTATAATAGAATACCTATAAAATAGGTCCCTCACATTATATTGATCCAAAAGGGAAAATATTTGATACCGAGTAGTGATCACCACACTCTGGGATGCACCAAATGAGTATAAATAACCCAATAAATGAGGCTTCTATGGAGTCCTTCTTAGGCTCATTGTAGAAGGAGAGATTCCATATATCATATAAGATGTCCATGTAGGTCCTATAGCACTCAATAGTCTTGGACCATACCCTTCCACAAAATTAGGGGGCTTGGTTAGTACTAAAAAAATGATGCAAGATTTCCTAGAATTCACTAGGAATTGTCATACATTCTGGATTCATGAAAATGTCATTCATCAAACACCAAATTTTCTATATGTATCTATGTATTTAAGGTTGTTTTATATATTGGGAATGAATATTGTGGGACCATTTCTCCTAAAACAACAAATCAATTTATATAAATACTTACTGCTAATGTCTTATTTTTCAAATGGGATAATAATATACCAATAAAGTAATTTAAGAAGAAAAATATTATCAACTTCATAAAGTCTAAAAGCATCACTAGAATAATTGTCCCTCACACAATACTTATGGAAGATGAAACAAACTTTTGTTCTTATAAATAGAAGAAACCACACTAGGATTGAAACATTGAGTCCAATCTTTCAACCTACTATCATGAATTAAAAAACTAATAGACAAAGGAATTAAACAAGAATATGTAAAATATAATATAGAAAATGGTGGACAAGGACAAGATGTCTTGGATCGAAAATATCCTTAGTACTTTATTGGCCTTCCATAAAAACATAGACACTACTATGCAAGAAACCCTATATTCATTATTTTATGGGGTAGAGGTAGTGTTTCCCATAGATGTACAATTTCCTTCACTCCAAATAGCTATTTATGGAAAATATTCAGATGAAGAACATCACTAAAATGAATGGATGAGTTAGTAAATTTTAATGAGAATGTATTGTATACACTAAACAACCTTGAATTTTGATAGAATTGTATTTCCCAACCTCTAATAAAAAGTCCCAACTATGCTTAGTCCTCTTAGGAGAATTGGTACTAGTTCTCAAAACATTTATGATACCATGAAAGAAACCTCCAAAGTTAGAACTGAAATGGGAAGGACCGTACATCATATATAAGGTCTATTGTAATGAAGATTACTCATTGGGTATAATGGAAGGGGAACACATTATTCCCCTACTAATTTGAGTTTTATCCAGAAGTAGTTTTCATTACTTCCATCAAAATTTCAAGTCCTGGATGTATGAATTTAAACTACACAATATTTAACATCCAATAAGCAATTATTTAAACGTCATATCATTTTTAATATTAGTGATATGATTATAAATTATACAACACTTAATGTACTGGTGAAAGCCCTTTAAACTGTGTAGAATATTATATATTTACCAAATTATATTAAACTACACATAATAAATACTACTACATGATGTTAATCTATATGGAAAGTTTTACATCATGAATAATTCATTTTATATGAGATAGATCTGTGAAATGGTGAAAAATTAAGCACCCTTGTCCCAATATTTGATTTACATCTACATAAAAAGTATTTCCATGAACTATATATGGATTGATTTTTATTTATAAAGGATGCATGGTGACACCCGGATCTAAAATACTATGACAAAAAACAATATAAATGGAAAATACTCCCTATATACGTATGAGTCATACCTGTGTATGGGATTTTCTATTCAAGAACTATGTGTGGATGGATTCCTGCTATCCAAGAATATATAGTCATTCCCAGATCCAAAATCCTAGACAATCTACAATATTTATAAAAATTCACCCCTTCCTTCATATGAGATAGACCTATTCATGAAACTATCACAAGAACTATATGTGGCTTGATTCTTATTATTTTATGACATGTAGTGATTTCTAGATCTAAAATTTTTTGTATATAAACAATAAAAATAGCAAAAATTTACCCCTCCTTATCTATGGATCAGACACGCGTAGGGAATTTTTCATTCAGGAACTACACGTGGCATGATTCTAGTTACCCCATGATATATTGTTTTGCCATGATATCAAATCCTAGGTCCACCCATAATAAAAATGAAACAATTATACCCTATCTTGGTATGGGTTAGACCTGTATAAGGAATTTTCCATACAATAACTACATGTGGATTTGTTATTGTTCCTATAGGATATGTAATGATGGACATATCTCAGATTCTATGTCAAAATGTAATATAAATGTAAAACATTACCTCTCTATTCACGTGGTTGAGACCTACTTAGTGATTTTCCCATTCAAGAGCTACATGTGAATTGATTCCTATTACTATAGGACACATAGTAATGAACAGATATCAAATCTTATGTCTAGCAACAATAAAATAGAAAATAAACCCTCCAGGTTTAAGGGTTAGTCATTCAAAAGGTTTTTTTCATTCAATATATACATGTGGATTGATTCATATTTCTACAGGACACATTGTGATTATCAAATCCCAAATCTTGAGCCCAAATATAATATAAATTGTAAATGATCCCCTCTCTACATAAGGGTCAAACATGAACAAGAAACATCCCATTAAAGAACTATGTGTGCCTTGATTACTATTGTCACGGGATATATAGTGACCCCTAGATCCCAAATCCTAGGCCCAACTATAACACATATAAAAAACCATCCTATCTATATATGGGTAAGGGATATAGATAGAAATTTCCATCTAAGAACTGCATGTGTCTTGATTCCTATTTTAATAGGATAAATAGTGACTCCAACATCCAAAATCCTTAGTTTATCTATGATATAATAAAAATTAGCCCCCCCCCCCATAAAATAAACAGAGTATTGTGAGTAATTTATATTATAATAACTACATGTAACTTGAATACAATAATGTGGGATGCGTAATAATGACTCAAACTCCAATTTTTAGACATAACCATGAATTTCCATCAATCCCAATCATGCCCCCATGAGACTTAGATATGTTTAGAGGCTCTTATCTAAATTAAATTTTGGACACCCACACATATTTTATGATTCATACTCTCATAGATTAATCAACTTCCTATTATACATTGTTTCTCATGTCAAGCATGACTCATGTGATCTTATAGAACATGGAAACCTACTCTAGATGGCACAGTAGTGACATGCTATGGATAGGGAATAAAATCCTCATCATATTATGTTAAACTATCAAAAACCATCTGAGCCGCAAGAAACTAAACAATATGACAATGTCCTAGTCTTGTGATGATAAACTGCATGACATCGTCTTGGTTTCATGATGCTATATTGCGCGACATGAGGTCATTCCATTGAATAGATCACCCAATCTTATGATTTTATGCATAAGAATCACATGTTTTATCCCTTTTCCTCTAAATATGTTCAATACAAAGTGGTTTATCATTTAAGGTTTTCAAACCATTCTTAAATATTTCATTCTCAATGAACCAACTTTATATCACAGATAGCTAAGTTGATACCAACCAATTCCTCAAGTTGACATTATTCTCTTGGAACCCCATGGACCTTGGGCCCCCGTGCTCCTGTTTCACCCATGTAGAAAACTGTTAAATGGGTTTGGTTAATCCAAATGGTAACCATTGGTATTATTTAATGAATAATTCAATTTCTTAAAGCTTACTCCAAGTGGGGGTTTTTGTTCTATAAGTAAGAAACCCCCATGAAATCCATGAGTTGTTGTCTCGAATGCATGGAATATGGACTTCAGACATTATCAATGGAAGCCATGCACCCACTGGTTTCTACCTCCAGTAAAATAGATATTCATAGGTTATTATATAAAATTCTAATAACCCAACTATTCATGAATATTTAGATACACTATTTGTTAGATAACTTTATATCAAACACACTATCAAAGAAAGATTATAATATTTTATTCTTTGTTTCCTTTATCTTGAGGTTTCCATATCCTATGAAGACCCAATTTCTAAGTGTTTATTGTTCCTATTAGAGTTAAATCCTAGATGAATAATGATAAATTACAAGATAATTTCCTACTCACACAACATTAAACTACATGACATATGGTTTATCCTGTAAAACCTAATGTTTCTTAGAGTGGTCTATAATATCCTATATTTTTTCTAAAGGTAAATATTTCACCACTATACTAGAATGAAATATAGAAATTCCCTTTCCCAATATATGATCTCAACCATTGCATAAGACCCCTTAGTCATACATTGTGTGTAGACTAAGGGAAGAAAAAAATTCCCATCTCTCCGGCATATGAGTGAGTTCATCATAAAAGAATATCATTAAATAAGATGAGTGTGGAATCATTCTTGAACTAATAATATTTTTAGGGAATTTTAATATCCTGAAATTTCTGTATAATTTTATTTCCTTATTTTGAATTATTTTGAGACCCTGAAACTTGATGGCACATGATTCCGAGGCCTGGAGTGCCCGAAATGATTCGTCAAAGTTTTTTAATCATTAATTATCTTGCATAAGAAGTTTTCCAGAAAAAATGGAAAAACTCTTAACTGTTTGTCCGGATCAGAAATCTAAGGGCACCATTGCATTCAAGATGGCAGGTTTACTCTTGGTGTCATATAAGTTTAGTCGGCACATGCCTCTAGTGGGAAAAAACCCGAAAATGGATTGACCGTAAATAAAATTATTAAATAAAATTATTTTATTTTTCAAATGCTTATAACTCTTGAATGGAAACTCAGATTGATAATCTGAGACCACCAATGAACTTCTGAGGGTATTCTCTCCTTTGTATGATACTATCATTGGCCAGTACGGGCCACTAGTGAAAATTAGTTTTTGGTCATAAATAAAATTATCAAGTGACAATTATTTTATTGTAAAATACATAACTTCTAAATGGTATCTCGGATAGAAAATCCGAAAGTACCGTTGAGTTTTTTGGGGCATGTTCTTCTTATGTGGAGCCTAACATTGACTGGTGCGGTTTGAGGTTAAACGTAATTATTCTTTTTGAAATTTTTTTAAGATACGTTCAGTAAATGCGTGAGTGGATTTTTTTAACTTTTAAACTAGTACTAGGTTTAATAATATGAGGGCACCATTGAATCTGCAGCGCCAAGATTCTCTTAAGGGAGAATTTACTTTGACCACAGTAGGTCTGGAGAAAAAGTTATTTTTTGTGACTATTTAAAAGAAATATAATAAAATAACTTTATTATTTTATTTTCTTGCATATCCTCTAATGGACATCCATAGTGTGGGACTTGCGATGTGTCAAGACAATAAATGGATTGACTTGTAAATCTCATGTAACGATATCATAGGAGAATTAGGAAGGTTCCTAATTAATGAGCCCCCATTAATTCCTCACGTCATTACATACCCTCCCCCTCTCCTATTTATATGGACCTAGGGGATGGGTATCGACACAACTTCCCCAAGCAGTGAAGTGTTGGTAAAGTGATGAGATGCTGAACCCTTAAAGGACGGAGATGATCCCAGTGGGAGGTGACATGTGACATTGAACCATGAACTGAAGATCGATATATGGGCAGTGCCATTGGAAGCTCATTGTGGAGGATGAAAAACACTGACCCTCTTCCACAAACGTGTTCTCACCATCACTCTTAATGCAGGGGGTTTATTCGTTTACACATTTTAAATGTTTTCCTCTTCCTCGTTCTTGAATAATATGAAGAACGCAGACCAACCGACTAACAGGTTGATCCATGATTCATTCATTTTTGTGGGAGGTTGTTACGAGGAATCTTTGTAGGTTTTTCATTGTTGTTTAATTCAATTTATTATTAAACACTTAATACCCCTCATGTTTATGAGCTCACGTGGAGGGAACGAGCCTAACAAACCTGGCACGAAACCTCCTCTATCTTTCTATACATACACCTCCATTGAAGACCACCAGCGCAATGACAATGACCGGATACGTGGGGATATCACGTCGATGCATTCCGAAAGTGGAGACCATGACCGAAGGTTGTGGAGGTCATCGGAGCGGTCGAAACTGGCTAGCCTCAAAGGAGGTCCCGCGTGCCACCTGGAGGCACCACGTGGTGCCACTGCTGTAAAGAAGAACAAATGGACTTCGACCGTTTGGGAAAACCGGGGGTCACTCCCCCAGTGGCAGCTAGGGAGGACCCCCATTTCAGGTCACACCACAGGAGGCCGAGCTACTCGCCCAGTGGGCCCCCGCCCAGTGGGCCGCTACCCAGTGGTCCACCCCTTGGGGGATTTGTCTTATGTGGGCCAAGCTGCCCCCTTACGGGCCACCCTTTGCAGTCCACCCCATTACGGGTCGAGCTGCCCTTGTGGGATGCCCTTTGCGGGCCACCCTTGTGGGCGCCCTTTACAGGATGCCCTTCTGGACCGCCCTTTGAGGGCCACCCTTGGGGGCCCACCTTTGCAGGCCGCTCCCCTTACGAGCCGGGCTGGACCTCAGCCCAGCAGGCTGAGCCCGCTGTGGCCCAGCCCAGACTGGGTCGGGCCGGGCCACCCTTGTGGGCGCCCTTCTGGGCCGCTATTTACGGGCTTCCCTTCTAGACATGTGTTGGAAGAATCGTCTCCGGTGTTGGGATCCTTGGATATAAATGGTCTATTTGGTATAATCCTCTTGAGTCTTGGAGATAGTTGGAGTATGACCGGGTTGGATCGAACCCGAATCCAACCGGGACCCTAAAACTAAAACACTTATATCTCACAGAGCAGATGTCCGATTGACGCACCGCCTATCACATTTGAAACCTTATGACATAAAGGTCCTTTGGGATAGTACTTTTTGGAGATTTTTGGTGGTCTATGTATGACCGACATCTCAAGGGTAGACTCTATGGAACTCAAGCGCACCTGGTGCGAGGAATCCAGTGGCTGGCAGTGAGGCGGAGGTTGGAGATAGATCATACGGAGGTCAGGGCTCAGCGATCCTATGTGGGTCAGCACATACTGATCCTGTGTGGGTCAAATCCTCTATGGTTCAGTGCTCGAATATCTTGTGTGGGTTAGATCCTGTGTGGGTCATTACGGGGGTTAGTTACCTATCAACTCTGGGTGGGTCGGATCCTATGTGGATCATTGCAAGTGTTAGTACCTATCGATCCTATGTGGGTCAGACTCCGTATGGTCCAAAGTAGTTACTTTTGACATAATATGATGATCTCTCTTTGCGACTAATCATCTGTACTTATATACATCACTGAAAACCAGGTTTTAGCTGAGACGCTGTTTCAACTAAGTCTTTTACATGTGTGATACTTTTATCTTTGTGGTGATATGTTCATGGTGATACATGTGTGGTACTTTTACCTTCGTGGTGATATCTTCATAGTGATACCTATGTGGTACTGTTACCTTCGTGGTTATATCTTCATGGTGTTACCTGTGTGGTACTTTTACCTTCGTGGTGTTATCTTCGCAGTGTTACCTGTGTGGTACTTTTACCTTTGTGGTGTTACCTTCATGGTGTTACCTTTGTGATATTCTTCCCTCATGTATGAGATGAGTATATATTGATAACTTATGTATATGTGTGGGCATATACCTAACTATATTTGTTGACCTCTTCATGTTTTTTGATTGAGCCTTGCTTTTTGGTTTTTCCTTTATGGACCTTTAGGAGACCAAAGAGGTCTTAGGGTCCCTACTGAGTATCGTTATACTCACCCCTAGATGGGCTTCACCCACAGCTGGTTGTGTCTCCTGTAGATGATGTACAACATCGATCAAGGATGAGGGAGCCCAGACTGGACGGTGCTCGGAGGTGGACCATTTGGCATGACGTGACACAGGGGATACTGATTGTGAGTAGTAACTACCATTCATGTAGGATCTATGGTGGAAAATCTGGGAGCTTCCTTTCACTTTTCATATTTTTTGTTCTTTTCAGTTGTACTTGTATTTTTTCATTTGGGATTGTATTCTGACCCCCTTCACTTTCAACACTCTTTACTACATCAGTTTACCTCATGGTTGCTTCTTGTGGTGTTATTTTATTTTTTGTTTGTATAGGTTTAAAGGAAATTACTTCCCATTATAGGGATTCCCCTTTCCGGTGCTAGTTTCCAACCCCAGGCCTATGAAAGGCGGGCTTGTGGTAGTCACGACACGAGCCCCGGGGGATGGGTCATGAAAAAGTGGTATTAGAGGAGTTAGGTTATACCGAAGAAATAGGAAACTGGTCTTTTCTATGTGGAAATAGTGTTAAGTGTTATGAGTGTGGTTTTTAGTTTTCGGAATCTAGTGTTGGTGCGGTGGCTGGCGTATTCATACACCAAGACCATGAATTCTGATTTCTGAATCAGCGCACGAAAGATTGAGGTGGGGATGAATTGTACATGTCACCAAGGACCCTTGGATATTTATCATAAAAGATCAAGGTAAACCGAATGTGTTTGGTCATATTTTCATCGGTCAGTTGTTGTTTTCAATTAAAATCATGTCCATTTTTTACAAAAGAGAGACCCTTTGAGTGCTAGTGGCCACACCTTTCCTTGGATTGAGGCGGTGATGACTCTTACACATCAACAAGGACCCTTGAATCGTTCTCATAAAATATCAAGGAAATACGAATGCATTTGGTCTTATTTTCATAGGTTAGTTGTTGTTTTCAATTAAAAATTATGTCCATTTTAAACAAAAGAGAGACCCTTTGAGTGCCAGCAGCCACACTATGCCCTGTATTGGGGAGGGGTTGACTCATACACATAAAAAAGGACCCATGGATCATTCCCCTAAAGGATAAATACAATCCGAATGTTTTTGGTAAGATTTTCGTACGTCAGTTGTTGTTTTCACTTAAAATCGTGTCCATTTTAAACAAAATAGAGACCCTTTGAGTGGTACCGGCCACACCATGCCTCAGATTGATGTGGGATTGACTCGTACACGTCACTAAGGACCCATGTATTGTTCTTATAAAGGATCAAGACAATCCGAATGCGTTTGGTAATATTTTCATAGGTCAGTTTTTGTTTTCAATTAAAATTGTGTCCATTTTAAACAAAAGAGAGACCCTTTGAGTGGTACCGACCATACTATGCCTCAAATTGAGGCAGGGTTGAATCGTACATGTCACCAAGGACCATTGGATCGTTCTCATAAAAGATCATGGGAATCCTAATGTAAAGACCCATAAAATTCAAGGGAATTTTTTTCTTATGTTTTTTTGGAATTTTACAAGAGCGCGGTTTCTGACGGCACCTGATTCCGAGCCCCGGTGTGCCCGGAATCAATTTCTGAAGTTTGGCTCAGGTACGTTCAGTGAACGAACGAGCTGGAATTTCTAACTTTTGAACTGGTGCTTGGAATCGAATTCTGAGGGCACCGATGAACTCGCATCGGCGATTTTCTCTTAAGGAGACTTTTTCCGAGGTTGCGTTTTATGCGGGTTGAGAGTTAGTTTTGGGGAATGTTGGATGTAGTTAAATAAATTGTGGAACATAATTTATTTTAAACCATGTTGGTTATATCCTCCCAAAGGGAGTTAGAGGTAGGACCCACATCCACTTAACCTCCCTTGAGAGGATTAAGTGTGGTGGGGCCCACATGAACCCTAACTCTTCAACTCCCCTTAAAACTCCCAATAACCCCTCTCTTTTTAATTTTGACAACTTGAGTTATTAATTGAGTTGAGTTATTAATTTCAAACTTTTGAAATTCAAAGTGGTTTAGTTGTGTAAATAAAATAAGCCTTAGACTTATTTTATTTTGGTTAGTTCCTTTTTCCACCTTGAGAAGTTTGGGAAGCTTTCTTCTTCTTCTTCAACCACAACGAAGAACTCGAAGAACACTTAGGCTCCGACGAAGAACACTGTCACCATAAGAAGAGAAAGACATTCCGTCTCTTCTCACTATTGGAAATCCAGCATTTCCCAACGGTTTAGAACCATTGGGAAAGGATTTTCCCAACGGTTTACACGGAACCATTGGGATAGGTCAGAAAACATCAACCTATCCCAACGGTTCTGCCAAACCATTGGGAAAGGCCTTTCCCAACGGTTTTCCCTATTGGTAAATCAACAGATAATTTTCTTTCCCAACGGTTTACAAACCACGGTTTCAAACCGTTGGGATAGGGTGTTTTTACCAACAGTTCAAGGAACCGTTGGTAAAAACAGCTACATAGAGAATATGCCAACAGTTTGAAAACCGTTGGCATAGGCTTTGCTGTGCAGATTGCACAGCAGCCTGCAATTTGCACAGCAGGTCGGGTTTTTGGGCATTTTCAATTCAATTTTCAATCCAATTATGCCCTCATTTTCAATTCATTTTTCAATCCAATTATTGTACCTGTAACACATATAATGCATACATATAGAGAACAAACCAACACATACAAATAATGAAAACCAACCAACCAACACATATAATGCATCCTGAAAATATACACATCCATAATTAAAGTAGAATTCATAACATAATTATAAACATACATAATTAATTTAGAATTCATTTTAAAATTTAGATGACAATTATATGTGGAATCCAAAATTCAATTCATAATTTGATCGGTTTTTTCTATACCATATATTTTTACCTCAAATGATGTCCATTTTAAACAAAATACATACACCTGAAGTGATACCGGCCACACCGCACCTCAAATTGAGGCGGGGTTGACTCGTACACGTCACATTTGACCCATGGATCGTTGTGCTAAAGTATCGACACAATCCGAATACGTTTGGTCAGTTTTCCGTATGCCAGTTGATGTTTTTCACTTAAAATGGCGTCCTTTTGAAACAAAAGACGGACACTACGAGTGGTGCCGACCACACCGCGTCTCCAATTGAGGCGGTGTTGATTCGTACACGTCACATATGACCCATGGATCGTTCTCCTAAAGTTCAAATGGAAACCGAATTTGTTTAGTCAGTTTTCTGTATATACTTAAAATGTTGTCCATTTTAAACAAAATAGTGACACTTAGACTAATCCTGACCACACCGCGACTCAGATTCATCCCGGGTTGGCTTGTACATGTCACATATGACCCATGGATCGTTGTGATAAATTATCAAAAGATTACGAATGCGTTTGGTCGGTTTTGCGTATGCCAGTTGTTCTTTTCATTTATAATCATGTCCATTTTAAACAAAAGAGACAGAGTTAGAGTGGTGTCGGCCACACCGCGTCTCGGATTAAGACGATATTGACTTTTACACGTCACATATGACTCATGGATCGTTGTGCTAAAGTATCGATAGAATCCGAATGCGTTTGGTCGTTCTTCCGTATGTCAGTTGATGCCTTTCACTTAAAATGACGTCCTTTTGAAACAAAAGACAGACACTTTGAGTGGTGTTAGCCGCACCTCATGTCGGATTGAAGCGGGGATGATTCATACACATCACATAAGACCCATGGATCTTTCTCCTAAAGTTTCAACGGAAACCGAATCCGTTTGGTCATTTTTTCGTATGTACTTAAAATGGTGTCCATTTTAAACAAAAGAGAGTCACTTAGACTTATCCTGGACACACCATGACTCAGATTCATCCCGGGTTGGATCGTACACGTCACATATGACCCATGGATTGTTGGGATAAATTATCAACAGATACGGAATGCGTTTGGTCGGTTTTCCGTATGTCAGTTGATGCTTTTCACTAAAAATGACGTCCTTTTGAAAAAAAAGACGGACATTTGAGGGGTGCCGGCCACACCACGTCTCCGGATTGAGATAAAACCACCGTGAAACATTCTAATTATTATTCGTGACGTGTACGCGCAGACGGCACGTCAATCGGACGTGCGGTTTGCGCGGTACGACTCAATATTCGTGTTTTAAGTGATGTGCGTGCTTTGTAAACGCGCGTGAGGGGGGTCCAAACGGGCCGAACGAAGTTGGAATGGCCTGACATTAGACGAAAAATACGGGAGAGTGATTTATGAAGTTGTCGAGTAGACGGCATGTCAATCGGACGTGTCGTGTGCCCGCGGTGACCAACAACGCAGTTCTGGTGTCATAAACGGCCAAAACGGGTGTCCTACGGTCAAATTCATAGCGGACGACCTCATATTGAGCTGAAACCACCGTGCAACATTCTAATTATTATTCGTGATGTGTACGTGTAGACGGTACGTCAATCGGACGTGCGGTTTGCGTGGTACGGCTCAATATTCGTATTTTAAGTGATGCGCGCCCTTCGTAAACGCGCGTGAGGGGGGTCCAAACGGGCCAAACGAAGTCGGAATGGCCTGAAATCAGACGACAAATACGGGTGAGTGATTTCTGAAGTGTTCGAGCAGACGGCACGTCAATTGGACGTGCCATGTGCCCGCGGTGACCGACAACGCAGTTCTGGTGTCATAAACGGCCAAAACGGGCGTCAAACGGTCAAATTCATAGCGGACGACCTCGTATTGAGCTGAAACCACCTTGAAACATTCTCATTATTATTTTTGACGTGTACGCGCAGACGGCACGTCAATTGGACGTGCGGTTTGTGCGGTACAGCTCAATATTCGTGTTTCAAGTGATGCCCGCGCTTCCTAAACGCGCGTGAGGGTGGTCCAAAAGGGCCGAACGATTTCAGAATGGCTTGAACTCAGACGAAAAATACGGGTGAGTGATTTATAAAGTGGTTGAGCAGACGGCACGTCAATCGGACGTGCCGTGTGCCCGCGGTGACCGACAACGCAGTTCTGGTGTCATAAACGGCCAAAACGGGCATCAAACGGTCAAATTCATAGCGGACGACTTCGGATTGACCTGAAAACACCGTGAAACATTCTAATTATTATTCGTGACGTGTACGCGCAGACTGCACGCCAATCGGACGTGCGGTTTGTGCGGTACGACTCAATATTCGTGTTTTAAGTGATGCGCGCGCTTCGTAAACGCGCGTGAGGGGGGTCCAAACGGGCCGAACGAAGTCGGAATGGCCTGAAATCAGACGAAAAATACGGGTGAGTGATTTCTGAAGTGGTCGAGCAGACGACACGTCAATCGGACGTGCCATGTGCCCGCGGTGACCGACAACGCAGTTCTGGTGTCATAAACGACCAAAACGGGCGTCAAACGGTCAAATTCATAGCGGACGACCTCGGATTTACTTGAAAACACCGTGAAACATTCTAATTATTATTCGTGACGTGTACGTGTAGACGGCACGCCAGTCAGACGTGCGGTTTGCGCGGTACGGCTCAATATTCATGTTTTAAGTGATGCGCGCGCTTCGTAAACGCGCGTGAGGGGGGTCCAAATGGGGCGAACGAAGTCGGAATGGCCAGAAATCAGACGACAAATACGGGTGAGTGATTTCTGAAGTGTTCGAGTAGACGGCACGTCAATCGGACGTGCCGTGTTCCCGCGGTGACCGACAACGCAGTTCTGGTGTCATAAACGACCAAAACGGGCGTCCAACGGTCAAATTCATAGCGGACGACCTCGGATTGACCTGAAAATACTGTGCAACATTCTAATTATTATTTGTGACGTGTACGCGCAGACGGCATGCCAATTGGACGTGCGGTTTGCGCGGTACGGCTCAATATTCGTGTTTTAAGTGATGCACGCGCTTCGTAAACGCGCGTGAGGGGGGTCCAAACGGGCCGAACGAAGTCGGAATGGCCTGAAATCAGACGAAAAATACGGGTGAGTGATTTCTGAAGTGTTCGAGCATACGACACGTCAATCGGACGTGCCGTGTGCCCGCGGTGACCGACAACGCAGTTCTGGTGTCATAAACGGCCAAAACGGGCGTCCAACGGTCAAATTCATAGCGGACGAACTCAGATTGAGATGAAACCACCGTGAAACATTCTAATTATTATTCGTGACGTTTACGCGCAGACGGCACGTCAATTGGACGTGCGGTTTGCGCGGTACTGCTCAATATTCGTATTTTAAGTGATGCACGCGCTTCGTAAACGCGCGTGAGGGGGGTCCAAATGGGCCGAACGAAGTCGGAATGACCTGAAATCAGACGAAAAATACGGCTGAGTGATTTCTGAAGTGGTCGAGTAGACGGCACGTCAATTGGACGTACCATGTGCCCGCGGTGACTGACAACGCAGTTCTGTTGTCATAAACGGCCAAAACGGACGTCAAATGGTCAAATTCATAGCGGACGATCTCATATTGAGCTGAAACCACCGTGCAAAATTCTAATTATTATTCGTGATGTGTACGCGTAGACTGCACGTCAATCGGACGTGCGGTTTGCGCGGTATGGCTCAATATTCGTGTTTTAAGTGATGTGCGCGCTTCGTAAACGCGCGTGAGGGTGGTCCAAACGGGCCGAACGATTTCGAAATGGCCTGAAATCAGACGACAAATACGGGTGAGTGATTTATGAAGTGTTCGAGTAGACGGCACGTCAATTGGACGTGCCGTGTGCCCGCGGTGACCGACAACGCAGTTCTGGTGTCATAAACGGCCAAAACGGGCGTCAAACGGTCAAATTCATAGCGGACGACCTCAGATTGACCTGAAACCACCGTGCAACATTCTAATTATTATTCGTGACGTGTACGCGTAGACGGCACATCAATCGGACGTGCAGTTTGCGTGGTACGGCTCAATATTCGTGTTTTAAGTGATGCGCGCGCTTCGTAAACGCGCGTGAGGGGGGTCCAAACGGGCCGAACGAAGTCGGAATGGACTGAAATTAGACGACAAATACGGGACAGTGATTTCTGAAGTGTTCGAGCAGACGGAACGTCAATCGGACGTGCCGTGTGCCCGCGGTGACCGACAACGCAGTTCTGGTGTCATAAACGGCCAAAACGGGCGTCAAACGGTCAAATTCATAGAGGACAACCTCAGATTGAGCTGAAACCACCGTGCAACATTCTAATTATTATTCGTGACATGTACGCGTAGACGGCACGTCAATCAGATGTGCGGTTTGCGCGGTACGACTCAATATTCGTGTTTTAAGTGATGCGCGCGCTTCGTAAACACGCGTGAGGGGGGTCCAAACGGGCCGAACAAAGTCGGAATGGCCTGAAATCAGACAAAAAATACGGGAGAGTTATTTATGAAGTGGTTGAGCAGACGGAACGTCAATCGGACGTGTCGTGTGCCCGTAGTGACCGACAACGCAGTTCTGGTGTCATAAACGGCCAAAACGGGCGTCCAACGGTCAAATTCATAGCGGACGACCTCAGATTGAGCTTAAAACACCGTGTAACATTCTAATTATTATTCGTGATGTGTACGCGTAGACGGCATGTCAATCGAACATGCGGTTTGCGTGGTACGGCTCAATATTCGTATTTTAAGTGATGCGCGCGCTTCGTAAACGCACGTGAGGGGGGTCCAAACGGGCCAAACGAAGTCGGAATGGCCTGAAATCAGACGACAAATACGGTTGAGTGATTTCTGAAGTGGTCGAGCAGACGGCATGTCAATTGGACATGCCATGTGCCCTCGGTGACTGACAACGCAGTTCTGGTGTCATAAACTGCCAAAACGGGCGTCAAACGGTCAAATTCATAGCGGAAGACCTTGGATTGAGCTGAAACCACCGTGAAACATTCTCATTATTATTAGTGACGTTTACGCGCAGAGGGAACGTCAATTGGACGTGCGGTTTGCGTGGTACGGCTCAATATTCGTGTTTTAAGTGATGCGCGCGCTTCGTAAACGCGCGTGAGGGTGGCCCAAACGGGCCGAACGATTTCGAAATGGCCTGAAATCAGACGACAAATATGGGTGAGTGATTTATGAAGTGGTCGAGCAGACGGCACGTCAATCGGACATGCCATGTGCCCGCGGTGACCGACAACGCAGTTCTGGTGTCATAAACGGCCAAAACGGGCGTCCAAGACATTTCGAATGCGTTTGGTCAGTTTTTCGTATTTCACTTTTTGTTTTCACTTAAAATCTTATGGAAATTCATATAGAATATTTTTATATCATATTTAGTATGGATTAGATTTTAGTTGATCGTGCTATGAAACATTTCAGAGCTAATGAAATTAAGGAAGGTGGAGGGGCTGTCCGGGGGGCTGTCCGGGGGGGCTGTCCGGTGGGTGTCCGGGGGGCTGTCCGGGGACCAAGGAGGAGGGTGGGGGGGCTGTGCGGGGTCTGTCCGGGGGTGTTTGGGGGTTGTTCAGGGGGTTGTCCGGGGTTGTTCAGGGGGCTGTCCGGGGGTTGTTCAGGGGGTTGTTCAGGGGTTGTTCAGGGGTTGTTCAGGGGTTGTTCAGGGGTTGTTCAGGGGTTGTTCAGGGGGTTGTCCGGGGTTGTTCAGGGGGCTGTCCGGGGGGTGTTTGGGGGGTTGTCCGGGGTCCAAGGGGGAGGGTTGGGGGGTTGTCCGGGGGGCTGTCCAGGGGGCTGTCCGAGGGGCTGTCTGGGGGGCTATCCGGGGTCCAGGGTGGAGGGTTTGGGGCTGTACGGGGGGCTGTCCAGGGGGCTGTCCGGGGGGGCTGTCTGGGGGGGGGGGGGTGTCCGGGGGGCTGTCCGGGGACCAAGGAGGAGGGTGGGGGGGGGGGGGGGCTGTGCGGGGTCTGTCCGAGGGGTTTTTGGGGGTTCTTCAGGGGGTTGTCCGGGGTTGTTCAGGGGGTTGTCCGGGGGTTGTTCAGGGGGTTGTTCAGGGGTTGTTCAGGGGTTGTTCAGGGGTTGTTCAGGGGGTTGTCCGGGGTTGTTCAGGGGGCTATCCGGGGGGTGTTTGGGGGGTTGTACGGGGTCCAAGGGGGAGGGTGGGGGGTTTGTCTGAGGGGCTTTCTGGGGGCTATCCGGGGTCCAGGGTGGAGGGTTGGGGGCTGTACGGGGGGCTGTCCGCGGGGCTGTCCGCGGGGCTGTTTGGGGGGTGTTTGGGGGGTGTTCAGGGTCCAAGGGGGAGGGGGGGTTATCCAGGGTCCAAGAATGAGGGGGGTTGTCCAGGGAGTTCACAAACACACAACCACTAAAAGACAACAACATCCATAAAAACAGACAATATATAAAAATAACTCAACTCCAATACTATATTACGAGTCTAGATAAAACCAACAACTAGAATAGATTAAACATCAAATCTCAGTAATATAAGTCAAAAATGTAATGGATCAATATGTCCCACATCATCATCACCATCACCATCATCATCATCCCCCTCGTCATCGTCCTCCTCATCGTCCTCACCCTCCACAGCGCCTTCCTCCTCGCCTTCGCCCTCCTCCTCGCCCTCCTCATCTCCCTCCTCTTCCGCATCAGACTCCTCGCCATCATCATCTTCAAGCTGGACATCGGCCTGACCACCACTGGAACTTCCACCTGGTGCACCATATATAGAATGTATCGACGACATGTATTCATCAATCGCTAGGCTGGCCTCTGCTGGAAGTGTTGGACGTAGAACTTCAATAAATTTCATAAATGCACCGTTTGCCCTAGCAGACTGTTCTGCCGTCTCTATGGACCTTTTCTCAGCCTGTTCTGCCTGTGCCCTAACTTGCTGCAGCTCGGTGGCACTACAACTCGTACCTGAGGTAGGCCAATACCTCGTCGGGGCTATCCTAGGTCGGCAGCGTACTCTGCCAGAATGATCCTCTCCCAACACCTGATGTAAGTGATCAGATGGCCCAAAATTGTCTGCTTCTTGGGCATCGAGGGCCTCTAAAGCATCCTGTTACAAATATAAATATATTATTAAGTTATGAAATAGATATTAAAATATAAAATCAACAGATTAAAACTTACAATCTGCTGCTGAGTCGCTGCGTTGACAGCACTTCCATCCTTTTTTCGCCTACTCGAGCAAAACAGTTTTGCTCGAGGCACACGTCCTTCAATATTTTGTACTTGCCTCTACAATGACATTGAAAACAAAAGTTATATAAAAACTTTAGCAAATGATTAAATAATTGAGGAAACAAAAGAAAATGTAAGTTGTAAAGAAAACTTATAAACAATTGTCATACCTGCTGCCTCTCATGATCCGGCATCGTCGTGCGTCCTAGTGTATGGAGGTATTTTTTTGCATCCATGTTTTTTTTATTTTTTCCAGATGATTCCTAAATAAAATTCGATAATGCAAAGGATAATATTAATGCAAAACTTGGAAGTTATTATTTAAATACCTCAAATGTAATTTATACCTTAAACTGGGTACTCGTCCAATGAGTAATCATCTGACGATACTGCTCTATAGGACAATCATCCACGACTGGTACCGCCTCTAACTCAGTGCCAACTCTAGCATGCCAGCCAATATACATCTCATGCTTGTAGGCTCTCCAAAGCTCGCCTAAATCCTTTAGACGTTCCAGTCGTGCACCCTCACCATCAAGAAAATTAAATCGAAGCTGAAATTAAAATATTAATTCATATAAATACAAAAATAATTCATGGCATTAAATACAACAGATTTTTTTACCCATATCTCTGCCCAAGCTCTATCTTTGACCTCATGTGGCAAATGTCTCCACGACAGTGGGCTGACGGGAATGATGTCAGAGTATTTGGCAAGCGTCGCCAGAAAACTCCGACATTGCTACCCTGTTTTCTCAGCCATCTGATTGTCTTCATTATATTCCACCATAACCTGTGTGCGACGGTTCCACACCGAACGCATGCGTGTACGGCCCTGCCCCCGCCTCCTGTCAGTAGATGTATCTGTCATGAAAGAAAAACAAATATTTTATCAAAACATGTTATAATGAAAATAAATATTGCTATAAAAATTTGTTAGGGTTTTATAAATATACCTGAGCTAGTCTGATCAATGAGTGGCGCCGGATCCACAGAACCTGATGGAACACCCTCTGGTGGAACAGGAGTCGAAGACGATGGAATATAAAAGCTCAGAGAGACAGAATTAGAAGGAAAAGAAAATGGAACAGCTGTATGACCTGATGCTGACTGGGGAGTGGGAATCATCATGGGATGTGAAAATGATGGGGCAGAAGATGCAGAAGGTAGCGAAAACATGGGAGGCCTAAATACCCCGTGTTTCCCAAACGACACACCGGGATCAGAATGTGGGAAGGCTGAAATGTCTGTGGGAGGGGCAGGGTCTAGTCGGGCACGCGCAGCTCTACGTCCACCTCTGGTACGAACCCTCCTCGTACCACCGGCCTGAGTACTAGGACCAGTACTAGGCTCCTCGTCGAATAACTGTCGACGTAATGGTGGATCCTACAAAAAAGTTTACAAAAAAAATTAATAACATGACATTATATATTCTGTAAATATATATATATATATATATATATATATATATATATTTTAAATAAAGTACTCACTGTAGGTACTAATGGTGGAATGCCCATCTCCTCCATCCGACGATTGTTCTCCGCCATTTTTTTTCTCCGTCTCTCTTCAATTGGATGCATTTCCTGCATTTGAAAACAAATATGTAATTAATTAGAAAAAGAAAATTAATGTGTAAACCAAAAAACTAAATATATGAGGGAATGAGGGGATTTATTGGTAATTTAGCTATCAATTGTTTTAGAAGAGCTTGAATGAATTTAATAAAACATACAAGTTGTAATGTTCACCAAGTTAGAAATATTGTTTGATTTGGTTTGAATACAGTTCAATTCCAAATTAGAAAATGCAATTCAAATAAAACAGCAACCAATAAACATTGAAAATTCACATAACGGTCAAGTCAGCTAAAACATATTTGTGATCAATACTAAATAAATATGAATATTACCAACCTTAACAACCCAACTTGAGGTAAACCAAAAGAATTGAGAACATGGATGAATGATTCTATATATTTCCAACCACAACTTCTGGTTCACAATCAACTCTGACAATTGATCTATTGGAGTCATCAAAAGAAATAAATGGATTGGTTCCAATGGCAATAGGGACAGTGTCAATTCCATCATCAGCATCATCAAAAATATGACTTGGAATTACTTCAACTATGACACCAAATTCAGGTTGAAGTTGATCTTTGACATAAAAAACTTGTTTAGCCATTGATGCCAACACATATGGTTCTTCGGTTGCAAGAGTGCGGGTCATATTAATTACTCGAAATCCACAATCATCAATAAATGTGCCATGTCTCGTCATAGAATCAAACCAATGGAATTTCATCATTGTGACTCGTCCATTAGAGTAATAATCCAATATTATTATTTTCTCAACGACTCCATAATAACCCACATTTTCAAGTCGCGGTCTACTATCTGATGCACTGGCATAACAATCTGTTGTGGCAGTAACCATAATACCATCATGTTGTGTTCTCATGTTTTTGGCTCGTTCAGTGACAATAAATCTGTACCCATTGATAACAATTGATTTACAGTCACGAACCACGGTATTAGGACCAAAAGCCAAAGCTCTTATTTCCTCAGAGACAGAGTCATAATACAAACTCAATACCTGCAATATAAATGACAGTTAAACTTAAGTAAATATTGAAATAATTAATTTAAACAGTAATATTTTTACCTTCAATTTTAACCAAGCAGAAAACTCTTTGCTATGCAAAGTCTCTCTCCTTCTCAAAGATAAAGAACGATGCTTCCTATTTATCATTGTTTTATGTTCCCTGTAGATAAAAAAATATGAATAGTTTAACAGATATATATGTAAGATATACATATTCAATTTTGTTACCTGATATAGTCATCGAACAAATCACAGTTGAACAAAACTGTGCGATGTGCCATCTCCCGCTCTTCAAGGCTTAATGTCTTCAATGTATATGATCCAGGAATTCCTCCTGTTTGAGGAAGTGATGGAAAACTGGGTTCAATTTTCTCATATTGTTCTTCTTCATTTCTCATTGGTCTGTTCATTCTTGTAGTAAGATCAGACAAATACATTGAACAGAAATCCATACATTCTTGAGCTAAGTAACCGTTCACTATAGAACCTTCGGGATGATTCTTGTTTCGAATGTAAGAATTTAATGTGAACATATTTCTTTCAGTTGGATACATCCAATGAAAAGAAACAGGTCCTCCGAGAAGTATTTCAGTTGGAATATGGACAGTCAGATGCAGCATGCATGTGAAAAATGATGGGGGAAATATTTTCTCCAACTCACACAAAATTAATGGGGCATCTGTCAACATTTTTTGCAAGAATGACTTGGACAACTTCTGAGAACAAAGATCTCTAAACAAATGGCACAACCAAATAACACCCACCCTTACATTATTGGACAAAAGATGACGGATTGCTATTGGAAGCAACTCATGAAGTAGAACGTGATAATCATGAGTCTTCAAAGATTTTAGCTTCAACTCTCTTCTGTTGACCCGTTTAGATATGTTGCTTGAATAGCCATCAGGAACTCTAATAGTCTCTAATACTTCCAAAAATTGTTTTTTTTCAGTAGGTGTCATCACATAAGAAGCACATGGTAGTTGCCATTTATTTTCACTGATACGCACAGGATGCAATTCTGGTCTGATTCCCCAATCCACCAAGTCACGTCAAGATCGTAAATCATCTTTTGTCTTCCCCTTGACATTTAGAAGAACTGAAAGCAACATTTCACATATATTCTTTTCAATATGCATTACGTCTAAGCAATGACGTAGAAAATTGGTTGACCAATAAGGCAAATCAAAAAAGATACTCCTCTTCCTCCAATTGTAACATGTTTCTGTGGAAACATTCTTTCTCTTTCCAGATTTAATTTGACCCTTCCCGAATGAAAAACTGAAATCTTTTAATTCATTAAGCACATCAGTTCCAGACATACGCTGAGGTGGATCATCGGTCTCTATAGTATTATCAAATCTTCGACGATTCATTCTATATGGATGATCCTTTGGAAAAAATTGTCGATGTCCCATAAAACTGAAACTACAACGATGTTTCAGTCTTCTGGATCGTTTATTCTTCATAAAAACTGGACATGACAGTTTTCCCTTCGTGCTCCATCCAGACATCATTGCATAAGCCGGAAAATCATTGATCTTCCACATAAGCATAGCACGCATCTGAAATATGTCTTTCGAACATGCATCGTATGTGCGCACACCCACATCACAAAGAAGTTTCAACTCTTTTATTAAAGGTTGCATGTATACATCAATATCAATGCCGGGATCAGAAGGACCAGATATGAGTATACTCATGAAAGTGAAAGATATTTTCATACACAACCATGGGGGAAGATTATAAATGTGTATAAAAACTGGCCATGTGCTGTGCGAAGTAAGAATCTACCCAAATGGATTAAAACCGTCGCATGAAAGACCCAACCTCACATTACGCACGTCAGCTGCAAAATCAGGATGTCGAGCATCAAATCTCTGCCATGCAAATCCATCTGCAGGATGAACCAACTCATCATTAGTCTTCATTCTCTCGGTATCATGCCATCTCATTTTTATTGATATGTCATCAGACATAATAAGATTCTGGAGTCTAGGGATCAATGGAAAGTTCCACATTACTTTCTGTGGAACGCGGGATAGTGTTCCATCAGATTTTGACTTCCAGCAGGATGTGCCACATTTTATACATTCATTTCGTTCAGCGGTTTCTTCCCAGAATAAACTAAAATCTTTCGGGCAAGCATGAATTTTGTTTCTGGAAAATCCAAGTTCGTCAACTAACTTCCATGCCATATAGTGGTTTGAGGGAATATCTGCATCATCTGGAAGTAAATCCTTCAAGAGGGTAAGAATGTAATCGATTGTTGTATTAGAAATCCCATACATAGTTTTTCCATGAAACAATCGGATTAAAAATTCCAGATTTTTCATTTTATCGCATTGTCGATATACTGGAGTCGTGGCAGCATCATTCAATTTTTTCACCCTATCAATATCATCATTTTCACTAGATGCATCAGTTTTCCTCATATCGACGTCTTCTTGAGTCGAAATCCTTTATTTTTCCTGATGACGAATAAACGGAAACCGATCATCTAACAAATTCTCCATTCCAGTCCTTTCATTTCGATCATCACCAATTTGAGATTTCATTTTCTCCCCATTTTGATACCACACAAAGTAGTTTGCTTGAAAACCATTTTTGGTTATGTGGTAGCTGACTTCTTCACGACTCAACCAAGGTCTACCAACACAATTGGAACATGGGCAGTGTATGCGACCACTATCTAAAGCATTGTGAAATGCAAAATCTATAAAGCTCTCCAAATTGTTTTGAAAATCGCTTGAGATACGATCGGTTTCATATATCCAACTTCTGTCCATTCTGTAAAAAAATTCATATAAGTCATTTTGTCATAAACAATTCAATAGGATTGAACTTTAATAGAAAATTCATTTAAGTAAACGATAAAGGAAGAAAATAATCATGGTATCAACTACACATGTGAAAAAAACATACTAATGTGTTATTGAAAAAATGTAAAACCAACAAGAACTTAATGTGTTATCACATCAGAGCATGCCTCATCCCATAACCATATTAGTAGGGTATCCTCATATGCGATTTACCTTTTTGAATTAATATGCACTTCCTCACCAGGTAACTGAGTAGATTTCATAGATATAATCATCTCACATCCTGTAAGGCTTCCATTATGTATGATCTGCAGAATAATTTGAGTGATCATGAATCATGCATGGGATCTTCCCATGATCACTATAGATTATGAGAAGGAATTATGATAGGTCACGTGAAGAACATCAAACACATATTTTAGATAATTTGAGACATAATATAATAAAATAATGTATAAATCTATGGAATTTGGGATAAAAGGTGGGTTGTCCACGGGGGTCGATGATGTTCGGACGGGGGGTTCGCGAGAGCACGGCCACCCCCTGTGGCCAGCCCACCCACCCCCCCTGGACTGCCCGCCCACCCCTCCTTGACAGCCCGGCCACCCCCGTGGACAGCCCGTCTGTAACACCCGAGACTTTTATGTTATATAAATCATCAAAGGAATCTTTTTCTACACAACACTTTCTTGGCTTGCTTTGCACGCAATCGCGACCTTCCTCGATAGCTTGCGTCGTACGCAATACCGAGTTTCACTAAACAACAATATGCTATTAAAACTAGCCGTTATGAATAGTAATAACCACTTTTTAAAATTTTATAAATTTTATTTTTCAAAATGGACTTCATTTTTGGACTCAGAATATCGAAATTAGCCTAGGGTGAAATTTTGGTATTTTTCTGAAAACTTTCAATTTTTGATGAATAGTGAAACCACTAAGTGGTAGGTTAAAAAACTGAATTTTGCATAAAACTTAATTTTACCGCTTCTGTGAATGGAATTTCGAAAATTCGAGAGACACGGTTAATATCAAGGACTAAAATGTGGTTCAATGAGATGAAAATAATTTTTTTGGTGAATAGTAACTTTTTACTTTTTTTACCACGGTTAATAGTAAATAGGGTAACTAAGGGTAAATATGATATTAATATTACCCTAACACATGTCCTAATTCTATTGGACAAGTTTATCTCGACCAAAAACAACCTTAAGTGTAAAATATTATCATTTAGGCCCACTTGTATTAGATTAGGACATTTATTATTAATTTATTTAAAGAAGGGTTAAAATAGTTAAAATCAAAGTTTAATAAGTAAATCATTTTTAATATGGGGTTATACAAAAGATAAATTCAATTGTAAATACTCATTATAAAGCTAAAAAGATTTCCTACATGATGGTATTTTATTTGTAATTTTTAGACATAAAATAATTTAATTTATATATGACACAAAGATGATGCAGTAATTATCTTATTAATGAAATATTGACATAATTGATAATATAAATACCAAAATAAATGTAATTTAAGACTTTTTATGAATTCCACTAATTTTCTAGGTTGCTATGATATATTAGTGTTGATTTAATCAACTTGGTTCGAACATATAATTCTGTTATGACTTTTACAAAAATCATATATCAAATAGTGTCAAAATTGACACAAAATAGTTTTTAAATCAAATATTATATTATTAATTGTTATTTTATTCCTAAAAATCTAAGGTTCGGCCAAATGACTTAGATAAGGATATATATATTAATAATAAACAATTTGGGGTTCGTTTGGCATGTTATAGTAAGTGTATTAACCATATAGTGAAAGAAAACAAAAAGACACGGTAAAAGTTAAATTAATTAACTTAGAGTTAAATCTAATTGATAAGGTTAAAATAATACCCTAAACTTGTCTAAATCTTATTGGTTGATAGGATTTCGACCCATACCCACTTTATCTTCGAAATAAGACCCTTTGGAACCATTATAAACCGATTTTGACTTTAATATAAAATAATATTTTGAGATATTCCTAAGGTGCCCCTCTCCTCCCTTATAAAAGGGCACCTCCTCCCCCTCCTCCTCACACCAATTTGAGCACTCAAGCTCGGCCAACCCCTGCCATTTTCTCCTCTCCACTTCCCTAGAATAATCCTAGAGGTCCGGGTCTTCTCCAAAGACCAATCTTAGTTCCTTAAGTGGAGGATTCAAAGAGGCGTTCCAAAGAAGAGGTAATATCCATTACCGATCTTTTCAATTTCTTTCTTCTTCAACTTCTTCTTCTTTAGTTGTTTCATGATAAAGTAATAACATCAGTATTACTTACATACTGATATGTTATTATAAATATGAAACAACCCTAATTCACCTTCTATCCATCCTACGGAAAAATGAAATCACCGCGCGTGCGTACGTACGGAATACCGTCTCCACGCCGTGGTGTAATCTATTTTCCACCATCACCTTACAAGGATGGGTATAATGGTGTAATGAGTAACTATATATGATTATTATTAAGTAATATTGATACTGAAATAATATATATATATACTCCAATACAATTCCACGATCATAGGAACGATATCATCACTCGTGCGTACGTACGGAATACCGTCTCCACGATGTGATGTGACTCGTTCTACATGATCTTCATTTCATAATGATTGTATAAATGAATTGAATGAATTAATATGGTATATACTACACTAATACCATTCTGGAAATGAATTATCTATAACCTAAAGATAAGAATAAGAATTTATTCGACAAAACACGCATAAGAACAAAAAGTTATAAAGACCCGAGTAACAAGTAACAATGAAATATTACTAACAAGAAGCTAATAATATGACCATATATGATCTCATATCAATATGTATGATTCTGGAATAAGTCAATAACATTATTTAAACCATTATACAGGAGCTTCGGACACGAACAAAGCAAATCGGACCTAAGGTAAGGGAAATATCACAATCTCATTTTTATCCGAGATTGTTTATTCGTAAGTATTTACTGGGGTGTATTTTATCATCCAAATCCATGTTCCCTCAATATGTAATATTGTTTCCATCCACTTGCAATAGTTTAAATCCAATTTTACCCTTAGGTGAGTTTTTAGTAAAGAATATGAAAGGAATCTTTTGTCGTTTTTCCGTACGAGGTACTTTTTGACTTTTCCGACAAAAGTGCGAAGAATGTTTTTTTTTAACTTATACGGCATGAATGGATTTTTAAAACATTGTTTCCAAGAAGCTTCCTTTACAAGTTGTCAAGTTTATTTTTAATCAACTTCTTTTATTTTTAAGTTGTATGACATGTTATGAAAGGAAAAATGTTTTTGAAGAAGAAAGGATATTTTCCTCAAGAATGGAGTTCAAGTGATTTTCAAAATTATTTTCCATCTAAGATAATAAAGGGTTCTGTTTTTATCCCTATTATTACATTGATTTGATCATGTTGTGATGGAATTATTTTTATGAATTCCTTTATCTTATATGAATTGATTTATGATGTCATGATGTTTCAAGAATCCCATTTTTGTCTCATGTGTTATGCGATGATGTATGTTTTATGATTATGTGGCACACATAAGAAAGGATTCATTATAAGATGGGTGGGACCTATATCTCCCCCCAATGCATTGGGTAAAGATTTTATATCTCATGAGATAGACATGGCTGGAACGGAAGGTTATTTCGGTTCAGTGATACAGGACTGAAACGAGGAGTGAACTCGGTTCAGAAAGGGACTTTGTCCACTAAGATAGTCTTGGCAATGAGTCATGACTAACAAGAAATGATTTTCCATGATTATGTGTGCATGCCACAAAGTTTCAAGTTTTATGTTATGATTATGGGGATCTCATTTTCACTTCTATGATTTATTCCATGTTAAGATATTATGATCTCTTTTGCAGGTTTTGATTTTCATAAAGATATGATATGATTTTTATTTCCTTTATTTGCCCTTGCTGAGCATTTGAGCTCACCCTTTTATGTTTTCTTTTCCCCAGGTCAGGAAGATGGATATTAAGTAGAATATGCTAAAAGGGACCCTAGATATGATGAAATAAATGGGAGACACTGTAGAAGATTTATGAACCAGTTGTTTATGTTTCCCCAGTTTCTAAAGACACTATACATATACGGTCCTTTGTGGTTTTGTCATATGTTGTAATAAGTGTGCTTCAATTTTGAAGTATTAACAATGTATGTAAAGTGTGGGTCGTTATAGTTGGTATCAAAGGAAAGGTATAGTCAACCTTTGGAAACTAGGATGTGAAAGCCTTAGTAAGAACCCTAAGGATAAGTCTAAGCATAGAACACAATCTTAGTGTTTTAGAAATGGCCTTGAATAACCTAGGATAAGACCTTAAGCATGAAAATTTTATTCTTGAATTATGTGGTTTCCTATTATAATTAGTGTTGCTCACACTATTCTTCTTGGTTTTAGTCAATGTCTGGAACCCGAAGGAACCGTGTTAATGCGGAATGCGATGGGCAATGCAATGATTGTCCCCCTGAGCAACCAAACGATATGGGAGCTGGAATGCAAAATCTTGTAGCCATGCTCACACAACTTTCTCAAGCTATGAATCATGCAGGATTTCCAAACGAACAAAGAAGGGAGCAACATTCTGTTGAATCCTTCATGAGGCAGCGTCCACCATCTTTCAGCGGGTCTACTGATCCATTAGTTGCTGAACAATGGATTAGTACTACTGAAATAATATTTTCAGTTCTTCAATGTTCTGAGCATGATAAATTCATCCTAGCAGTGTATCGTTTGGAAGGAGATGCGGATCAATGGTGGAATCTTGTTAAGAATACGAGGCAAAGGGATGAAATTGAGTCTATGGAATGGGACGAGTTCAAGAACTTATTTTTCAATAAGTACTTCCCTCGTATTCTCCGAACAAAGATGGAGAAAGAGTTCCTTGAACTGAAGCAAAGGGATGATGAATCTGTTAGTACCTATGAAGCAAATTTTACAAGACTTGCAAGGTACGCTTCTGGTATTATTATCCAACCTGAGAGTAAGATCGATCGATTCTTTAGTGGCTTAAAACCAAGTCTTCGAAGGGCGTTAGCCATAAGGGACTTCAATAGCTACGAGGAAATCGTTCGATGTGCTCTCAAAGTCGAGATGGAGATTGGAGTAACCCATCAGTCACATGGGTTTGATAAGAAGAGGAAGATGGAATTCAAAGAAAAATCTAAAGAGCACACGGAAAAGAAGATGAACTTTCCCTTATGCTCAAAGTGTGGAAAGAAACATGGAGGGAGTTGTCTTAAAGGGACAAGTAAATGTTTTAAATGTGGAAAGGAAGGTCATCGGGCATTTGAATGCCGTAATAATGGGAAGAAGATGTCTAATGATGCAAACAAAGGAAGGGATACACAGAATGAACCTACTACACTTCAATGTTTCAAGTGCAAGGAGATGGGGCATTATGCCAATCAATGCCCAAATCCAAGGGTTGATGATGATGGTCGACGTCAACAAACTCTTAAGGCTAAAGACAAAGGAAAGTCACATGCAATTTCTATCAGCGATGTGGAGTACGATAACGATGTGGTGAAAGGTACACTTACCATCCACTCTAAAGTAGCAAATGTTTTATTTGATTCTGGATCCACCCACTCTTTTATTTCTGAAAAATTTTCTAAGGGTATCACCGTATTACCTCAACAATTAGATGTTGAGTTAGCTGTGACAACACCTAATGGCACATCAATCGCATCAGAAGTTTATAATTCTTCTCCGATCGAAGTTTGTGGGAAAGTGCTTCCTGCAAATCTTGTGATCCTTCCTTTAGTGGAATTTGATGTGATTCTTGGCATGGATTGGCTTTCTCTACATGGAGCTCATATCAATTGCCAAAGAAGGGAAGTCACATTTCATATTCCAGATCAACCTACGATCGTCTATCAATGCAAGGATGAACATAACCTTCCAGTGGAAATTTCTTCCATCTTATGGGTATTGATTCCACTAAATGAAGGTTATTTATCTCAAATGGTTGGTGAGAAACTCACGATTAAGAATATGCCCATTGTACGGGAGTTTGATGATGTCTTTCCGGAGGAATTGCCGGGTCTTCCACCAAATCGTGAAGTTGAGTTTTCAATAGAACTCGTACCGGGTGCTTTGCCTATTTCAAAGACACCTTATAGAATGGCCCCAATTGAGTTGCAGGAATTGAAGAAGCAACTCCAAGAGAATCTTGATAAGGGATTCATACGCCCTAGTGCGTCACCTTGGGGAGCACCTGTTCAATTTGTTAAGAAGAAAGATGGATCAATGAGACTCTGCATTGATTATCGAGAACTTAACAAGATCACTATCAAGAACAAATATCCTCTCCCACGCATTGATGACTTATTTGACCAACTACGCGGAGCTCAATACTTTTCCAAGATTGATCTTCGTTCAGGGTATCATCAATTAAGGGTCAAAAGGGAGGATATACCAAAGACGGCTTTCCGTACAAGGTATGGACACTATGAATTTATAGTGATGCCATTTGGTCTTACTAATGCCCCTGCTATCTTCATGGATCTAATGAATAGAGTCTTTAGAGACTATCTTGATCAATTTGTGGTAGTCTTTATAGACGATATTCTTGTCTATTCAAAGAGCAAGGAAGAGCATGAAGATCACTTGAGAATTATATTGAAGACCCTGAGAAAGGAGAAGCTTTATGCCAAATTTACCAAGTGTGAATTTTGGCTTCAAAAAGTTGCATTTTTGGGTCATATAATCTCAAAAGAGGGGATATCTGTGGATCCAGCAAAAACATAGGTTATCGAAAGATGGTCAAGACCAACAACAGTAACTGAGATCCGAAGTTTTCTTGGTTTGGCTGGATATTATCGACGTTTTGTAAAAGATTTTTCACGATTATCTAATCCACTCACCAAGTTGACTCGGAAAGGAGTTAAGTTTGTCTGGACAGAGGAATGTGAAGAGAATTTCAAGGAGTTGAAAAGAAGGTTATCCAGTGCACCTGTGCTCACACTGCCTTGTAGTGGAGAAAGGTTTGTGATCTACAGTGATGCATCCAAGAAGGGATTGGGGTGTGTTCTTATGCAAAATGATATGGTGATAGCTTATGCCTCACGACAGTTGAAAATCCATGAGCAAAATTACCCAACACATGATTTGGAGTTGGCTGCGGTAATCTTTGCATTAAAGATTTGGAGGCATTACCTTTATGGTGAAAGGTGTGATATTTATACTGATCATAAAAGTTTAAAGTATATTTTCACACAAAAGGAGTTGAATATGCGTCAAAGAAGATGGTTGGAGCTGATTAAGGATTATGACTGCTCAATCCATTACCACCCTGGGAAAGCAAACAAGGTGGCAGATGCATTAAGTCGACAAGACCATGCTAGTTTATCCATGATGAGGATCACAAAAGATCCAATATTTATGGATTTACAAAGGATGGATCTTGGAATTATAATGGAAGGGGAAAAATCTTATCTTTCTCAAATGAATGTTCAACCATCTATACATGTGAAGATTAAAGAGGCACAGAAAGAAGATGTCGAGTTACAAAAGAAGGTGAGAAATGTTCCTGAATTCAACCTTGATTGTGATGGGATAATAAAGTTCAGGAATCGGGTTTGCGTTCCTCCCATCCCCGAATTAAAGAATGAGCTGCTGGATGAGGCTCATAGTTCGTCATTCTCTATTCATCCTGGAAGCACGAAGATGTATAGGGACCTGAAAGAGTACTTCTGGTGGGATGGCATGAAAAGAGATGTTGCTGAATATGTCTCTCGATGCTTGGTTTGTCAACAAGTTAAAGCTGAGAGATAGAAGTCTAAGGGGATGTTACAACCATTACCCATACCCGAATGGAAATGGGAAAACATCACTATGGACTTTGTCACTGGACTTCCTAAAACATCCAAAGGCAATAATGCTATCTGGGTCATAGTTGATCGTCTTACAAAGTCTGCACACTTCATTGCTATTAGAGAGGATTTCTCTCTAGATCAGCTTGCCAGGATATATATAAAGGAAGTGGTAAGATTGCATGGAGTACCACTTTCTATTATATCTGATCGAGATCCGAGATTTACCTCGAAGTTCTGGCGAAGTCTTCAGCATACTCTGGATACAGAGTTGAGTTTCAGCACTGCTTATCATCCCCAGACAGACGGTCAGTCTGAGAGAACAATTCAAACCCTAGAAGATATGTTGAGAGCTTGCTCTATGGATTTCAAAGGAGGTTGGGATCAACACCTACCTTTGGTGGAATTTTCTTATAATAATAGCTTTCACTCCAGTATTCAGATGGCTCCTTATGAAGCTCTCTATGGAAAGAAATGCAGGACTCCAACTTGCTGGGATGAAGTTGGGGAAAGAAAGCTATTAGGACCTGATCTCGTTGATGAAATGGCAGAAAAGGTCAGATCTATTCAACAACACATAAGAGCAGCTCAGAGTCGACAGAAAAGTTATGCCGACAACCGAAGAAAAGACCTAGAGTTTGAAGTGGGTGAAAAAGTGTTCTTACGAATATCTCCCTAGAAGAGGGTTATGAGATTTGGAAAGAAGGGGAAGTTGAGCCCTAGATATATCGGTCCTTTTGAAATACTGGATCGTGTTGGGAAGGTAGCTTACCGATTGGCGCTTCCACCGAATCTCTCTCAAGTTCACGATGTGTTCCACGTATCTCTCCTGAGAAAGTACATACCAGATCCTTCACATGTACTCAGCTCAGAAGTTGTACCGCTGGAGCAAGATCTTTCTTATGAAGAACAGCCGATAGAGATTCTGGATCGTAGCGAAAAAGTCCTACGAAACAAGACCACTCACTTGGTGAAAGTTTTATGGAGGAACCACCAACTTGAAGAAGCTACATGGGAGCTTGAGGATATGATGAGGGAGAAGTATCCTCATTTGTTTGTTACAAAGTGACGAATTTCGAGGGCGAAATTCTTTTTAAGGGGGGTAGAATGTAACACCCGAGACTTTTATGTTATATAAATCATCAAAGGAATCTTTTTCTACACAACACTTGCTTGGCTTGCTTTGCACGCAATCGCGACCTTCCTCGATAGCTTGCGTCGTACGCAATACCGAGTTTCACTAAACAACAATATGCTATTAAAACTAGCCGTTATGAATAGTAATAACCACTTTTTAAAATTTTATAAATTTTATTTTTCAAAATGGACTTCATTTTTGGACTCAGAATATCGAAATTAGCCTAGGGTGAAATTTTGGTATTTTTCTGAAAACTTTCAATTTTTGATGAATAGTGAAACCACTAAGTGGTAGGTTAAAAAACTGAATTTTGCATAAAACTTAATTTTACCGCTTCTGTGAATGGAATTTCAAAAATCCGAGAGACACGGTTAATATCAAGGACTAAAATGTGGTTCAATGAGATGAAAATAATTATTTGGTGAATAGTAACTTTTTACTTTTTTTACCACGGTTAATAGTAAATAGGGTAACTAAGGGTAAATATGATATTAATATAACCCTAACACATGTCCTAATTCTATTGTACAAGTTTATCTCGACCAAAAACAACCTTAAGTGTAAAATATTATCATTTAGGCCCACTTGGATTAGATTAGGACATTTATTATTAATTTATTTAAAGAAGGGTTAAAATAGTTAAAATCAAAGTTTAATAAGTAAATCATTTTTAATATGGGGTTATACATAAGATAAATTCAATTGTAAATACTCATTAGAAAGCTAAAAAGATTTCCTACATGATGGTATTTTATTTGTAATTTTTAGACATCAAATAATTTAATTTATATATGACACAAAGATGATGCAGTAATTATCTTATTAATGAAATATTGACATAAGTGATAATATAAATACCAAAATAAATGTAATTTAAGACTTTTTATGAATTCCACTAATTTTCTAGGTTGATATGATATATTAGTGTTGATTAAATCAACTTGGTTCGAACATATAATTCTGTTATGACTTTCACAAAAATCATATATCAAATAGTGTCAAAATTGACACAAAATAGTTTTTAAATCAAATATTATATTATTAATTGTTATTTTATTCCTAAAAATCTAAGGTTCGGCCAAATGACTTAGATAAGGATATATATATTAATAATAAACAATTTGGGGTTCGTTTGGCATGTTATAGTAAGTGTATTAACCATATAGTGAAAGAAAACAAAAAGACACGGTAAAAGTTAAATTAATTAACTTAGAGTTAAATCTAATTGATAAGGTTAAAATAATACCCTAAACTTGTCTAAATCCTATTGGTTGATAGGATTTCGACCCATCCCCACTTTATCTTCGAAATAAGACCCTTTTGAACCATTATAAACCGATTTTGACTTTAATATAAAATAATATTTTGAGATATTCCTAAGGTGCCCCTCTCCTCCCTTATAAAAGGGCACCTCCTCCCCCTCCTCCTCACACCAATTTGAGCACTCAAGCTCGGCCAACCCCTGCCATTTTCTCCTCTCCACTTCCCTAGAAGAATCCTAGAGGTCCTGGTCTTCTCCAAAGACCAATCTTAGTTCCTTAAGTGGAGGATTCAAAGAGGCGTTCCAAAGAAGAGGTAATATCCATTACCGATCTTTTCAATTTCTTTCTTCTTCAACTTCTTCTTCTTTAGTTGTTTCATGATAAAGTAATAACATCAGTATTACTTACATACTGATATGTTATTATAAATATGAAACAACCCTAATTCACCTTCTATCCATCCTACGGAAAAATGAAATCACCGCGCGTGCGTACGTACGGAATACCGTCTCCACGCCGTGGTGTAATCTATTTTCCACCATCACCTTACAAGGATGGGTATAATGGTGTAATGAGTAACTATATATGATTATTATTAAGTAATATTGATACTGAAATAATATATATATATACTCCAATACAATTCCACGATCATAGGAACGATATCATCACTCGTGTGTACGTACGGAATACTGTCTCCACGATGTGATGCGACTCGTTCTACATGATCTTCATTTCATAATGATTGTATAAATGAATTGAATGAATGAATATGGTATATACTACACTAATACCATTCTGGAAATGAATTATCTATAACCTAAAGATAAGAATAAGAATTTATTCGACAAAACACGCATAAGAACAAAAAGTTATAAAGACCCGAGTAACAAGTAACAATGAAATATTACTAACAAGAAGCTAATAATATGACCATATATGATCTCATATCAATATGTATGATTCTGGAATAAGTCAATAACATTATTTAAACCATTATACAGGAGCTTCGGACACGAACAAAGCAAATCGGACATAAGGTAAGGGAAATATCACAATCTCATTTTTATCCGAGATTGTTTATTCGTAAGTATTTACTGGGGTGTATTTTATCATCCAAATCCATGTTCCCTCAATATGTAATATTGTTTCCATCCACTTGCAATAGTTTAAATCCAATTTTACCCTTAGGTGAGTTTTTAGTAAAGAATATGAAAGGAATCGTTTGTCGTTTTTCCGTACGAGGTACTTTTTGACTTTTCCGACAAAAGTGCGAAGAATGTTTTTTTTAACTTATACGGCATGAATGGATTTTTAAAACATTGTTTCCAAGAAGCTTCCTTTACAAGTTTTCAAGTTTATTTTTAATCAACTTCTTTTATTTTAAAGTTGTATGACATGTTATGAAAGGAAAAATGTTTTTGAAGAAGAAAGGATATTTTCCTCAAGAATGGAGTTCAAGTGATTTTCAAAATTATTTTCCATCTAAGATAATAAAGGGTTCTGTTTTTATCCCTATTATTACATTGATTTGATCATTTTGTGATGGAATTATTTTTATGAATTCCTTTATCTTATATGAATTGATTTATGATGTCATGATGTTTCAAGAATCCCATTTTTGTTTCATGTGTTATGCGATGATGTATGTTTTATGATTATGTGGCACACATAAGAAAGGATTCATTATAAGATGGGTGGGACCTATATCTCCCTCCAATGCATTGGGTAAAGATTTTATATCTCATGAGATAGACATGGCTGGAACGGAAGGTTATTTCGGTTCAGTGATACAGGACTGAAACGAGGAGTGAACTCGGTTCAGAAAGGGACTTTGTCCACTAAGATAGTCTTGGCAATGAGTCATGACTAACAAGAAATGATTTTCCATGATTATGTGTGCATGCCACAAAGTTTCAAGTTTTATGTTATGATTATGGGGATCTCATTTTCACTTCTATGATTTATTCCATGTTAAGATATTATGATCTCTTTTGCAGGTTTTGATTTTCATAAAGATATGATATGATTTTTATTTCCTTTATTTGCCCTTGCTGAGCATTTGAGCTCACCCTTTTATGTTTTCTTTTCCCCAGGTCAGGAAGATGGATATTAAGTAGAATATGCTAAAAGGGACCCTAGATATGATGAAATAAATGGGAGACACTGTAGAAGATTTATGAACCAGTTGTTTATGTTTCCCCAGTTTCTAAAGACACTATACCTATACGGTCCTTTGTGGTTTTGTCATATGTTTTAATAAGTGTGCTTCAATTTTGAAGTATTAACAATGTATGTAAAGTGTGGGTCGTTATACCGTCCACCCTTGTGGATAGCCCGCCCACCGCCGTACCCCCCTGGACACCCCGTACCCCCCCCCCCCCCCCGGGATAGCCCCGTCCACCCTCCCAAACAGCCCACACCCCCCTCCCCTGCAACCCCACCACCACCACCTAGACATACCAACCCCCTGGACACCCCACACACCCCTCCCCCACCAGGACACCCCACCCAGACCCCCAGGACAGCCCACACCCACTGGACAGCCCCTCCTACCCCCATGGACAGCCTTTCCCACCCCCGTAGGCAGCCCCACCCACCCCCATGGACAACCCACCCACCCCCGTGGATTCCCCCTACCCCCTAGACAGCCCAACCACCCCCGTGGACAGCCCACCCACCCCCCCTCGACACCCCTTCTCCCTATGGACAGCCCCCACCCCCTTGGATAGCCCGCCCACCCCCCTGGACACCCCTACCCCCTGTGGCCAGCCCACCCACCCCCCCTGGACAGCCCGCCCACCCCTCCTTGACAGCCTGGCCACCCCCATGGACAGCCCGTCCACCCTTGTGGACAACCCGCCCACCCCCGTACCCCCCTGGGCACCCCGTACCCCCCCTGGATAGCCCCGCCCACCCTCCCAAACAGCCCACACCCCCTCCCCTGCAACCCCACCACCACCACCTAGACATACCACCCCCCCTGGACACCCCACACACCCCTCCCCCACCAGGACACCCCACCCAGACCCCCAGGACAGCCCACACCCCCTCGACAGCCCCGCCCAGCCCCTCGACAGCCCCGCCCACCCCCGTGGACAGCCTTTCCCACCCCCGTGAACACCCCCGCCCACCCCCGTGGACAACCCACCCACCCCGTGGACACCTCCTACCCCCACAATCCATTATCCAAAACATATCAAATTGGTTTGAACACAATCCATAATTCCCACAATCCATTATCCAAAACATGTAAACGTTCACAATAGCCTCCCCCAACTCTGATTTACACGTTTTGAACACTCTCCTTCCAAACATAGAATACAAAAACATTAAATAAGTCTTCACAAACACAAACAATATCCTATTTAGATATTAATTTCAATAATCAATTAAACCACCAACACCTGGAAAAAATCTATTCATTAAAACAACTACAACAATATGGTTGAGATCAAATTTTACCTATTCGTATGGGGGTGTACCTGTTGGGATGGGGGGTGCTGGTGTTCAGATTCGCGAGAGAAGTGGAGTCGGATGGGGTTTGGGAGAGCAGCGGAGCGAATAGATTAGGGCTCTGTTCGAATGGGGAGAGGAGATCCCGATCTGGAATTTGGGGGAAACCTTTGCCAACGGTTTATAAAAACCGTTGGCAAAGGCACACATTTCCCAACGGTTCCAGTGAACCGTTGGGAAATGTGTCAGTTTAGAACCCCTTTCCCAACGGTTCACTGGAACCGTTGGGAAAGGTGTGAGTTTTCCCAATGGTTCCACTGAACCATTGGGAAAGGGTCCACCAAAATTCCCTTTGCCAACGGTTTAAGTAAACCGTTGGTATACTACCGTTGGGAAAAGCCTAAATCCCAGTAGTGTCTCTTCTTCGCAGCCGGTGTGTTTCCGAAGATCGACGACGCCGCTTCTTCGATATTCTTCCCGTGTCAACGAAAGGAGACGCTGATTCCTCCTCAGGCTTCCTCCGTCAGCTTACGAAGCTTCTCCAGCGATGTTACCTATTCGGACGCACCTCGACGTCAACGGAATCGACGTTCGATTTCCGCGACGCCCGACCTCCGTGACGCTTGTCTTCTGTGGGTCGTTGACGAACATCGTTCCTGAACCAAGGTAGGGGTTTGTTTTAAATTATATATATATGTTCGAGGTTTCCAGGTTGATGATCTTCGTGGTTTTAAAACCATTTGTTATCAAATTTGAACTTCTGGTTTAAAACCAAATGATAACGAATAACGTGAGGGGGCCCGGACCGCACAAACACGGCCAAACCTCCTCCTTTTTTTGTGTTGGTTCTTTCTGGTTCGGTGCGGGAGACATGGTGTCGTCGCACCATGCGGAACCTTGCGACAAGAAAATGCGTGGCGCCGTCGCGCCGCGCCGTGAAATGAAGAACAAGAACGCGACGTCGTGGCGCCGCGTCGGAGTTACCCGGAAAATACCGAGGCTAGAGCAGGGCCGCGGCGTAGGGGCTCGGTGTTGTCGCACCGCGCCGGATGACAAAGGCTGCGGCCGGTTCCGAGCCGCGACAGAACAAGGTGACCGGCGGCCAGCCGGGCCGCCGGTGTCGGAAGCCGGAAGGGGACCGGCCTTTGCCGGTCCCGTTGAGAAGGAACCGGCCGGCCAGGTCGGGACGGTCGGAAAAGGGGAAATTCGGGGGAATTAAATTCCCCCGTCTAACGGAAAAACGACCCCCTATAATGAGGGGGGGGTCGCGACTTCACAAGGGGGGGCAGGCGCCCCCCTTTTTTTTCAAGAGCTCGGCCGAAGGCCGAGCTGGAAGCGCGCCCAGCGCGCTGCGCTGAGTCGGACTGGCGCCTGGCCGGTCCGCCAGGCCGGGCCGACCCTGTCTGGGGCGGGTCGACCCAGTTCGGGCCAGGCGGGGGGTCTCGGGCCGGGTCGGCCCGGGCCCGAAACCCCCGATACCGAACTGTTTGGGTTCAAATGCCCATAACTCGGGTTACGGACCTCCAAACGACACGCCGTCAGCGGCGATGCGATCCTTGGATCAAGACGGTCGTTTAGTTATATCGCACTCAAGGTTTTGGAATACTTTGAGTTCGTCCGGGTTGGTTCGTACACGAAACCAACCGGGCCCTCGGAGCGGAAACGCTCATATCTTGAGCTACGGATGTCCGATTGACGTGCCCTCAGCTTTGTTGAGTTCCTCTTAGTGAGACGGATATTTTGGCATAATCCGCCTGAGGTTTGGACGCAGGTGGAGTACGGTCGGGTTGGTTTTGTCTTAAAAACCAACCGGGCCCCTGGGACGAAAAAGTCAATAACTCTCAGACCGAGTGTCCGATTGACGCGCCGTCTGTTGCGTTGAGTTCCTGTTGACGATACAGAACTTTTGGATACATCAACTCTAGACTTTGTGACAGTTGATGTATCAGCTTCTCGGCTTGTGGAGCGGACCTTCCGAACGAGCTTGCTGTGTGCGGGAACCCTAGAGCTGGCTGCGACTGCTACTGTGACTGCGACGACGACTGTGCAGAGATCCTCAGTGGATTCGACGACGACGACTACAACACTCAGCGATCCTGTGTGGATCAGTGCTACCGATCCTGTGTGGGTCAGCGCTCAGCGGTCCTGTGTGAACCAGCGCCTACAGATCATGTGTGGGTCTGATCCTGTGTGGGTCTTTGCGGGGGTTAGTACCTATCGATCCTTTGTGGGTCCGACGACTTAGATGGATCAGTGATCATCTCTATCGCCTTTCGAAGAAGTATACATGTGTGAGCTGAATCCTGTGCCTTCCTGTGTGGATTGTGTTGTGCTATCCTGTGTGGATTACATTTTCTTTCCTGTGTGAAATACGTATACTTTCCTATGTGTACTGAGTCGTACTTGGGCTCGGAGGTTGGAACGTTTTGGAATTGATGACTTAGGTATGTGTATGGGCATATACCTAAGCAGTGTCGGTTGTTACTTCATGTTTATATCTCTCCTTTGTGGTTTATCCTTTGTGGATTTTGGGAGACCTTCAGGGGTCTCGGGGTCCCTACTGAGTAGCTTATACTCACCCCTGCACGGGCTATGCCCGCACTACGTTTTGTTGGTTGCAGACGACGGACAGCATTGATCGTGGTTGAGGTTCGCAGAGCAGGACGGTACCAGGAGGTGGACAACTGGGCGGGACGTACTCGGAGCGGACGGTGGGACCCGAGGAGCAGAGGAGCTATCTGTACCCACCCTTCAGGTGGGATTTCCAGTGGACAGCTCAGCGTAGCAGCTTTTACTTTTCAGTTGTTGTTTTCCCTTTCAAGTTGTACTTTACTTTCAGTTTTGGGTTTGTATACTGGCCCACTTACTTTTCCGCACTTACAGTTGTACTCTGTTTTACTTAGTGTTTACTTTTCTGCTTGCTTACTTTGTGGTGCTTGTTTACTTTACAAAGGCAATGCCTTCCCTTTTTACCAGGATTTACGCCTTGGTGCTAGTCGCCAGCCCCTGGCCTATGGAAGGCGGGATTGGGGTAGTCACGGCACGGGCCCCGAGGACGGGTCGTGACAAATTGGTATAAGAGGTGTTCGGTTCTACCACGAACTCTGATCTTTTCTATGTGAAGCAATAATGTTTAGCATATTGAGTGTGGTTATCAGTCCAGGGAGTCCAGTGTTGGTGCGGCGGCTGACGTATCCGTACACCAGGACCATGACTTCTGATTTCCGACTTAATGCACGAAAACATTGATTGCGTGTGTGTTACAAGTTTTCTTTGTGATTACTTTGTATCAGCTCACCAGGTATACTGTTATGACCGTGGCACACCTGTTTCCTTTTCAGGATGGCCCCACGACGGCAGCCAGCTAGGGTTCCGAGAGTCGAGCGTGATGACAGCCCACCGAGCGACGAGGCCTCGGTTCAGGGCCCTTTGTCAGCAGTGGCACCGGCGGTAGCACTACCCGTCGAGCCACCGACACTTCCAGCACCAGCCGCTGACGATGCACGTCGCCTCAGCGCACTGCATTAGTTTCAGCGCCAGCAACCGCCCAGGTTTCGTGGGGAGACGGACCCCCAGGCAGCCGAGGACTGGCTGGAGGCAGTCGTACGAGTTTTCAGGCTAGTGAGGACACCAGCAGACCTCATGGTGATCCTCGCTGCGAGCCTACTGCATGCAGCAGCGGGCCGATGGTGGAGCTTGATGCTCGAGGTGAACGATGATGCATCTCTACTTTGGACGGACTTTGAGAGCCTCTTCCTCTCGGAGTTCGTCCCAGCCACCCTCCGTGCGGTGCACATTCAGGAGCTTCTTCAGCTGCGGCAGGGCAGCATGACGGTCGCTCAGTACTCGGCGAGATTTACAGATCTCTCACGCTACTCGACCGGCATGGTACGGGACCCATTCTTCCGGGCCCAGACCTTTTAGCAGGTATTGAGACACGAGATCAGGGCATCGCTGATCTCCCTCAGCATACCGACTCAGACGGGAGTAGTGGAGAAGGCCCTTTTGATCGAGAGCTTTCTTGCTGAGTCTACACCAGCGCCGAGACCCACCGCAGGGCGGCACGTGGCAGAGTCTTCTGCAGCTGGCAGTCGATGGACGACTCTTGGGTCTAGGAATACCAGACCCCCAGGAAGACGACCTCAGGACACTGGCTCAGCAGTGCGGGGCACACAGCGCGGAGCCAGTCTTTTGAGAGGCAGACAATGCTACTCGTGCGGCGGGCAGGGCCACATGGCTCGTGACTGCCCGACCCTCCGTACTGAGGAGCAGTAGACGGTTGAGGGACCACCGAGGTAGAGGCAGAGGGTCGACCGTGGCGGTCCACAGGGAGGAGGCGGATGAGGCAGAGGAGCTAGCCGAGCAGCAGGTGGTGGGAGACGTTTTGAGGCTCTACCACCACCACCACCAGGAGGTCCACCCCGACCACAGGGAGCTGGCAGGCAGAGACAGGCACAGCTCCAGGCAGCAGAGGCCTATGGCCACGGCGTGCATGAGATGATTTGAGGTACTATCTGTGTCTATTCCACCCTTGCTGCAGTACTTATAGACACAGGAGCGAGTCACTCTTTCATAGCCGCTGCCCTTGTTCCGAGCTCGGAGATTCCGACAGAGCCGTTGGCTCGATCCTTACGGCTAGAGACTCTTACAGGAGCAGACTCGATGATTACGCACTGGTGCCGGCAGTGTGAGCATACTCTAGGAGGCGAGAGCTTGGGCTGGGATCTTCTTGTAGTAGCGTCGAGGCCTTACGACGTCATCTTGGGAATGGATTGGTTATCTACGGTCCATGCACAGATTGACTATTTTAGGCGCAAGGTGCGATGTGTACGCACCGAGAGAAGCAGGTTCACCTTCACCGGCGAGAAGGGAGTCTTTACAGTACAAGATGGACTTCCGCAGAGGAGAGGACATCCCATCACTCATCAGTTGGATAGCCTCATCCTAGGAGTAGTCGATGTGCGGAGTCCTGGTTTTCCTGCATTGGTGGATCAGTTTGCTGACGTTTTCCCCGACGACGTTCCAGGGTTACCTCCTTGCAGAGAGGTAGACTTTTATATTAACCTGTACCCCGGGACAGCCCCGATATCAACTCCAGCATATCAGATGGCCCCCGCCGAGCTTCGAGAGCTACGGGTACAGTTGGAGGACTTGCAGGGCAAGGGGTTCATCCGACCCAGTGTTTCACCCTGGGCTTCCCCGATTTTGTTCGCCAAGAAGGCGGACGGGAGCTTGCGACTTTGTGTTGACTATCGTCGCCTGAACCAGGTGACAGTGAGGAACAAGTATCCGCTACCGAGGATTGATGACCTCTTTGATCAGCTCAAGGGAGCACGGTGGTTCTCGAAGATAGACCTCAGGTCAGGCTATCACCAGCTCAGAGTTCGAGACGAGGACATACAGAAGACGGCCTTCAGATGTCGGTATGGCCACTATGAGTTCTTGGTTATTCCCTTAGGCATAACCAATGCTCCAGTAGTGTTCATGGCCCTCATGAATAGGATATTTCAGCCATACCTCGATCGATTTGTTGTGGTCTTCATCGACGACATTTTGATTTACTCGACGACTGAGGAGGAGCACGCCTACCACTTGCGAGTTGTACTAGACACACTCCGAGAGCACCAGCTTTATGGTAATCTCTCGAAGTGCCATTTCTGGATACGTGAGGTCCACTTCTTGGGACACATCATCTCTGAGGCGGGAGTTGCAGTGGATCCTGCGAAGATCGAGGTAGTGTTAGCTTGGGAGCCACCCAGGAGTGTGACGGAGGTTCGGAGTTTCTTGGGACTAGCTGGATACTGCCGACGATTCGTGCCTAACTTATCTAGAGTTTCGGCACCACTCACAGCTTTGACGAAGAAGGGGAAACCCTTCGTGTGGTCAGACAGATGTCAGCAGAGCTTCCAGGAGCTGAGACAGTGGTTGACCAACGCACCTATCTTGAGGTTTCTTGAGGAGGGAGTAGGGTACGTAGTCTACTACGATGCATCAGGGACCAGACTCGGTTGAGTTCTGATGTAGGAGCGGGCAGTGATCGCCTATGGATCACGACAGTTGAGGCCGCATGAGCAGAACTACGCTACCCATGACCTGGAGTTAGCAGCAGTGGTTTTCGCTCTGAAGACATTGCGACACTACCTGATTGACGAGCGCTTTACAGTATTTTCTGATCATCAGAGTCTCAGGTATATATTCTCACAGAAGGACCTGAACCTGAGACAGCGGCGATGGCTCGAGTTCCTCCAGTACTATGACTTTGAGATAGTCTATACTTCTGGGAAGAGGAACGTAGTAGCTGATTCCCTCAGCAGGAGGACGAGCATTCAGCTACTTGAGGAGGCGACGGAGCAGCTAGACTCTTTGCAGATATCCTTCATGGATAGAGATGGAGCAGCCTTCCTTCAGTCTCTCACAGTCACTCCTCCACTTCTGCAGCGGGTCAGAGAGGCACAGCGTGGGGACGCTGACTGTGAGACGCAGCATGCACAGATATCCTCAGGGCAGGCACCTGATGGTTTCTCCTTTGGAGCAGAGCACAACATCCTTTTCAGAGGACGTACCATGGTACCAGTCGCTTTACGGGAGAAGGTGTTGCGAGAGTTTCACACTTCTCCTTTGGCGGTACATCCTGGAGTGGCAAAGATGTACGAGGATCTCAGACGACAACACTGGTGGCCGGGCATGAAAAAGGTTGTGGCGGAGTTCGTTTCTCGATGCCTCACCTGCCAGCAGGTGAAGGCTGAGCATCAGGTACCAGAAGGCTTGGTACAGCCCTTGGAGGTTCCGGAGTGGAAGTGGGACGTCATATCTATGGACTTAGTGACTGGACTTCCACACACTTCCAGAGGTCACGACTCCATTTGGGTGATTGTCGACCGACTCACCAAGTCGGCTCACTTCTTACCCATCAGAGAGCAGGGCTCAGTGGAGAGCTTGGGACGACTTTACGTTCAGGAGATTGTATGGCTTCACGGAGTGCCATCATCTATCGTCTCCGATCGAGATGCTCGCTTTACTTCCCGGCTTTGGAAGGGATTGCAGGAGGAGTTCGGGACGCAGCTACGTCTGAGCACAGCCTTTCACCCTCAGACGGATGGTCAGACGGAGAGGATCATTCAGACTCTCGACGACATGCTCCGCGCATGTGTCCTCGACTTTGGTCGTAGCTGGGAGGACCACCTACCCATGGTGGAGTTTGCATACAACAACAGCTACCACTCCACCATCAGGATGGTACCGTACGAGGCGTTGTACGACCAACCTTGTAGATCTCCTTTGTGCTGGACAGACCCTGGGGAGTTAGAACTTGTGGGACTAGAGATGGTCCAGGCCATGATAGAGAAGGTTCAGGTCATCCAGGAGCGGATGAGGACAGCTCAGAGCCGACAGAAGTCATACGCTGACAGGAGGCAGAGGCCACTAGAGTTCGAGGATGGCAACCACGTCTTCTTGTGGGTCTCACCTCGACATGGTATACTGAGATTTGGCCGAGGCGGCAAGTTATCTCCACTCTTCATCGGACCCTTCCAGGTCCTCAGCAGGATTGGCGAGGTGGCTTATCGCCTGGCTCTACCACCTCAGTTGCACCGGGTGCACGACGTCTTCCATGTGTCTCAGCTAAGGAGATACGTGCACAACCCGACGCACATCATTGACCATGGGTGTCACGACCCGCCCTCGGGGTCCGTGTCGTGACTACCCCAAGCCCGCCTTCCGTAGGCCAGGGGCTGGCGACTAGCACCAAGTCGTAAATCCCAGTAAAAAGGGAAGGCATTGCCTTTGAAAAGTAAACATCACCACAGAGTAAGCAAGCGGAAAGTAAACACTAAACAAAAGCAGAGTACAACTGAAAGTGCGGAAAAGTAAATGGGCCAGTATACAAACCCAAACTGAAAGTAAAGTACAACTCGAAAGCGAAAACAGCAACTGAAAAGTAAAAGCCGCTACTCCGAGCTGTCCACTAGAAATCCCACCTGAAGGGTGAGTACAGATAGCTCCTCTGCTCCACGGGTCCCGCCGTCTGCTCCGTGCACGTCCCGCCCAGTGGTCCACCTCCGGGTACCGTCCCGCTGTGCAAGCCTCAGCTAAGGTCAACGCTGTCCGTCGTCTGCAACCAACACAACGGAGTGCGGGCAAAGCCCGTGCAGGGGTGAGTATAAGCTACTCAGTAGGGACCCCGAGACCCCTGAAGGTCTCTCAAAATCCACAAAGGATAAACCACGAAGAAAGGTACAATCACGAAGTAACAACCGACACTGCTTAGGTATATGCCCATACATATACCTAAGTCATCAATTAAAATACGCTCCAACCTCCGAGCCCAAGTACAACTCAGTCCACGCAGGAAAGTATACGTATTCCACATAGGAAAGAAAAACATAATCCACACAGGATTGCACAACACAATCCACACAGGAAAGCAACAGGATTCAGCTCACACAGGTATACTTCTTCAAGGACGATAAAGATGATCACTGATCCATCTAAGTCGTCGGACCCACGAAAGATCGATAGGTAACTAACCCCCGCAATGACCCACACAGGATCGGGCCCACACAGGACCTGTAGGCGCTGGCTCACACAGAACCGCTGAGCGCAAGGACCCACACAGGATCGGGCCCACACAGGACCTGTAGCACTGATCCACGTAGGATCGCTGAGTGCTGAAGTCGTCGTCGTCGAATCCACACAGGATCTCTGTACTGTCGTCGTCGAATCCACACAGGATCTCTGTACTGTCGTCGTCGCAGTCACAGTAGCAGTCGTAGCAGTAGAACAGTCGCAGCCAGCACTAGGGTTCCCGCACATAGCAAGCTCGTTCGGAGGGTCCGCTCCACGAGCCGAGAGGCTGATACATCAACTGTCACGAAGACCAGAGATGATGTATCCAAAAGTTCCGTATTGTCAGCAGGAACTCAACGCAACAGACGGCGCGTCGATCGGACGCCCGGTCTGAGAGTTATTGGCATTTTCGTCTCCGGGGCCCGGTTGGTTTTTTAAGGCTAAACCAACCCGACCGTACTCCACATGCGTCCAAACCTCGGGCGGAGTATGCCAAAAGATCCGTCTCACTAAGAGGAACACAACGCGACTGACGGAGCGTCAATCGGACGTTCGTAGCTCAAGATATGAGCGTTTCCGCTCCGAAGGCCCGGTTGGTTTCGTGAACGAACCAACCCGGCCGAACTCAAAGTAAACCGAAACCTTGAGTGCGATATACCGAAACGACCGTCTCGATCCAAGGATCGCGTTGCCGCTGACGGTTCGTCGATCGGAGGTCCGAGGCTCAGGTTATGGGCCAAAAACCAAATTTGGTTCGAAACGGGGGGGTCCGGGTCCGGGCCGACCCGGCCCGACCCCCCCTTGAGGCGGCACGGCGGCGCGGCGGCGCGGCGGGCCGCGGAGGCCTGGCGCCGCGAGGTGGCTGCACACGGGGGAACAACCCCCGCAGTTTTTGAGGGGCGGCGCGGCACAAAGGGTCGCGCCCGTTTTTTTTTAAGAAGCCCCCCCCACGTGGGGGGCCTGCTGATGCGGAACCGAGGGGGCCGGCTGCCCCCCTCCTTCAAAGAACCCCCCCCCCCCTCTTAAAGAGGGGGGTTTTATTATTATGGCCGAGGGATTAATTCCCCCGGTTTTAATGACTTCCGGCCGGCCAGCTGGCCGGCCGGTTTTCTCCAACGGGACCGGAAATTTCCGGTCCCCCCCTTCGGCTTCCGACGCCGGCGGCCCGGCCGCCGGTCTTCTCTTCCGCCGCGGCCCGGAACCGGCCGCGGTCTCCTCGTCCGGCGCGGTGCGACGGCACCGCGCCCCTTCGTCGTGTCTTGATTCCTTTCAACGCGGCGCGACGGCGTCGCGTTCTTGAAGATTCTACCTCGGCGTGGCGCGACGGCGCCGCGTAAAATATAAGCACGATCATCCGCGTGGTGCGACGGCACCACGCTACTTGCTTCCACCCGCATGAATAAACAAGAACGATGGAGGGGGGTTCGGCCGTGTTCGTGCGGTCCGGCCCCCCTCACGTTAAAATAATAACGCAACTTAAAAACATTCAAAAGTCTCATGTTTGTCATGCGAAATCCACGATCAAGAAATGGAATAATTTAAGAATAAAAATAACAACCCCTACCTCGGGTATAAGATCGAAGACTTGACAACGTCCCGCGGAAGACAACGTCGCGGTGGTCGGGCGTCGCGGTCGTCGTTCGTCAATCCGTTGATGAAGAGATATTCCCGAAGAGTTACGTCATTGGCGAATCTTTGTATGCCGACGAAGAAGGTCCGAGGAGGAAGCGGTGTTCTCTTTCGTTGACACGGGAGACGAAGAAGAGCGGAGCGGCGTTCTTCGTCGGAAATTGAGCGTTCCTCGTCAAGTCTTGAGGAAAGTCAAATAATAAAGAAAACAACGAACTCAAGAACCTCTACCTCGATAGTCGCACGTTGACGTAGTCGTGGAATATCGGTGTCGATTCCTTTGACGTCGGAGGAAGAGTCGTTGTCGATGGCGTTCGTCGCGGAAAACCGTCGCGGAAGAGATGACGCGGAAGAAGTACGTCGCGTCACGGATACGGCGTCGCGGATGGACCGTGTTCTTCGGCGGAGAAGTTCTTCGTTGAAGAACGACGTTCTTCACGTTCTTCGTTGAGTTTGAAGAAGAAGAAGAGCTCTCCACCTCTCAAGAAGACAAACAAATAACCCAAAATAAAATAAGCTACACCTTATTTTATTTTCACTTTGCCAACCTTTCAAAATTCAAAAGTTGAATTCAAAACATTAATTAAATCTAGAGTTGACAAAATTAAGTGAAGAGATAGGTTGGCAAGAATTAAAGTAGGGAAGAGTTACATAAAAAAGAGGGGGTTTAGAGGGGTTAGGGAATTTGAAAAGAATTAGGGGTTCGTGTGGGCCCCACCACACTTAATCCTCCCAAGGGAGGTTAAGTGGGTGTGGGTCCCACTTCCAACCTCCTTTGATAGGTTTTAAGAAGTTATAATAAAATTTGTTCTACACAAATTTTATTTAACTCAACTAAAAACCCCAAAAATTAACTTTCAACCCGCAACAAACGCAACTCCCGAAAGGGTCTCTTTAAGCGAATATCGGCGCTGCGAGTTCATTGGTGCCCTCGGATTTCAATTCTGAGCACCGGATCAAAAGTTAGGAATTCCCGCTCGTTCGTTCACTGAACGTACCCGAGCCAAACTTCGGAAATTAATTCCGGGCACTTCGGGCCTCGGAATCAGGTGCCGTCTGAAACGGCGCTCTTGTAAAATTCTAAAGAACATTAAGAAAAAAAAATTTCCCTTGAATTTTACGGGTCTTTACATTACTCCCACCTCAGGGCTTTACGTCCCCGTAAAGATACAACAAAAACTAGGGAAACAAATGAGGGTACTGAGCACGCATCTGAGCCTCCCGCTCCCATGTGCTCTCCTGGAGATTCCCGTGCTGCCATCTGATGCGCACAAGAGGAATCGATCGCCCACACAGGACCCGCTCCTATCGATCCTCTACCTCTACCGGGACCTCCGTAAAAGTCGCCACATCGTCAACGTCAAGCTCCCCATGGTCAATGATGTGCGTCGGGTCGTGCACGTATCTCCTCAGCTGGGATATGTGGAAGACGTCGTGCACCCGGTGCAACTGAGGTGGTAGAGCCAGGCGATAAGCCACCTCACCAATCCTGCTGAGAATCTGGAAGGGTCCGATGAAGCGCGGAGATAACTTGCCGCCTCGGCCAAATCTCCGAATACCACGTCGAGGTGAGACCCGCAAGAAGACGTGGTCGCCATCCTCGAACTCCAGTGGCCTCCGCCTCCTGTCAGCATATGACTTCTGCCGGCTCTGAGCTGTCCTCATCCGCTCCTGGATGACCTGGACCTTCTCTGTCGTGGCCTGGACCATCTCCGGTCCCACCAGTGCTAACTCCCCAGGGTCTGTCCAGCACAAAGGAGATCTACATGGTCGGCCGTACAACGCCTCGTACGGTGCCATCCCGATGGTGGAGTGGTAGCTGTTGTTGTACGCGAACTCCACCAAGGGTAGGTGGTCCTCCCAGCTACGACCAAAGTCGAGGACACATGCGCGGAGCATGTCCTCGAGAGTCTGAATGGTCCTCTCCGTCTGACCATCCGTCTGAGGGTGAAAGGCTGTGCTAAGACGTAGTTGCGTCCCGAACGCCTCCTGTAACCCCTTCCAAAGCCGGGAAGTAAAGCGGGCATCTCGATCGGAAACGATAGATGATGGCACGCCGTGGAGCCGCACAATCTCCTGAACATAGAGACGTCCCAAGCTCTCCACTGAGCCCTTCTCTCTGATGGGTAAGAAGTGTGCCGACTTGGTGAGTCGGTCAACAATCACCCAGATGGAGTCGTGACCTCTGGAAGTGTGTGGAAGTCCAGTCACGAAGCCCATAGATATGCCGTCCCACTTCCACTCCGGAACCTCCAAGGGTTGTACCAAGCCTGCTGGTACCTGTTGCTCTGCCTTTACCTGCTGACAGGTGAGGCATCGAGATACGAACTCTGCTACTGCCTTCTTCATGCCCGGCCACCAGTGCTGTCGTCTGAGGTCCTGGTACATCTTCGCCACTCCAGGATGTACCGCCAAAGGAGAAGTGTGAAACTCTCTCAGCACTTCCTCTCGCAAAGCTACTGGTACCATGGTACGTCCTCTGAAAAGGATGTCGTGCTCTACTCCAAGGGAGAAACCATCAGGTGCCTGTCCCGAGGATATCTGTGCACGCCGTGTCTCACAGTCAGCGTCCCCATGCTGTGCCTCCCTGACTCGCTGCAGTAGTGGAGGAGTGACTGTGAGAGACTGAAGAAAGGCTGCTCCATCTCTATCCACGAAGGATATCTGCAAAGAGGCTAGCTACTCCGTCGCCTCCTCGAGTAGCTGAATGCCCGTCCTCCTGCTGAGGGCATCGGCTACTACGTTCCCCTTCCCAGGAGTATAGACTATCTCAAAGTCATAGTCCTAGAGGAACTCGAGCCATCGCCGCTGTCTCAGGTTCAGGTCTTTCTGCGAGAAGATATACCTGAGACTCTGATGATCGGAAAAGACTGTAAAGCGCTCGCCCATCAGATAGTGTCGCCATGTCTTCAGAGCGAAGACCACTGCTGCTAACTCCAGGTCATGGGTAGCGTAGTTCTGCTCATGCGGCCTCAACTGACGTGATCCATAGGCGATCACTGCCTGCTCCTGCATCAGAACACATCCGAGTCCGGTCCCTGATGCATCGCAGTAGACTACGTACCCTACACCCTCCTCAGGCAACCTCAAGATAGGTGCGCTAGTCAATCTCTGTCTCAGATCCTGGAAGCTCTGCTGACATCTGTCTGACCACACGAAGGGTTTCCCTTTCTTCGTCAAAGCTGTGAGTGATGCTGCAACTCTAGAGAAATCTGGAACGAATCTCCGATAGTATCCAGCTAGTCCCAAGAAACTCCGAACCTCAGTCACGCTCCTGGGTGGCTCCCATGCTAACACAGCCTCAATCTTCGCGGGATCCACTGCAACTCCCGCCTCAGAGATAACGTGTCCCAAAAAGTGGACCTCACGTATCCAGAACTGGCACTTCGAGAGCTTACCATAAAGCTGGTGCTCTCGGAGTGTGTCAAGAACAACTCGCAAGTGATAGGCGTGCTCCTCCTCTATCGTAGAGTAAATCAGAATGTCGTCGATGAAGACCACGACAAACCGATTGAGGTATGGCTGAAAGATCCTGTTCATGAGAGCCATGAACACTGCTGGAGCATTGGTTACACCGAAGGGCATAACCAAGAACTCATAGTGGCCATACCGACATCTGAAGGCCGTCTTCTGCACATCCTCGTCTCTGACTCTGAGCTGATGATAACCTGACCTGAGGTCTATCTTCGAGAACCACCGTGCTCCCTTGAGCTGATCAAAGAGGTCATCAATCCTCGGTAGCGGATACTTGTTCCTCACTGTCACCTGGTTCAGGCGACGATAGTCAACACAAAGTCGCAAGCTCCCGTCCGCCTTTTTCGCGAACAATATCGGGGAAGCCCAGGGTGAAACACTGGGTCGGATGAACCCCTTGCCCTGCAAGTCCTCCAACTGTACCCGTAGCTCTCGAAGCTCGGCGGGGGCCATCCGATATGCTGGAGTGGATATCGGGGCTGTCCCGGGGTACAAGTCAATATAAAAGTCTACCTCTCTGCGAGGAGGTAGCCCTGGAACGTCGTCAGGAAAAACGTCCGCAAACTGATCCACCACTGCAGGAAAACCAGGACTCCGCACGTCAACTGCTCCAAGGATAAGGCTAGCCAACTGATGAGTGATGGGCTGTCCTCTCCTCCGCGGAAGTCCATCCTGTGCCGCTAAGGCTCCCTTCTCGCCGGTGAAGGTGAACCTGCTCCCGTCGGTGCGTACACATCGCACCTTGCGCCTAAAACAGTCAATTTGTGCATGGACCGTAGATAGCCAATCCATGCCCAAGATGACGTCGTAAGGCCTCGACACTGCTACAAGAAGATCCCAGCCGAAGCTCTCGCCTCCTAGAGTAAGCTCACACTGCCGGCACCAGTGCGTAATCGTCGAGTCTGCTCCCGTAGGAGTCTCTAGCCGTAAGGATCGAGCAAACGGCTCTGTTGGAATCTCCGAGCTCCGAACAAGGGCAGCGGCTATGAAAGAATGACTCGCTCCTATGTCTATTAGAACTGCAGCAAGGGTGTAATAGACACAGATAGTACCTCGAATCATCTCGGGTGCGCTGTGGTCGTAGGCCTCTGCTGCCTGGAGTTGTGCCTGTCGCTGCCCGCCAGCTCCCTGTGGTCGGGGTGGACCTCCTGGTGGTGGTGGTGGTAGAGCCTCAAAGCGTCGGCCACCACCAGCTGCTCGTCCAGCTCCTCTGCCTCGTCCGCCTCCTCCCTGCGGACCGCCACGGTCGATCCTGTGCCTCTGCCTCGGTGGTCCCTCAACCGTCTGCTGCTCCTCGGCACGGCGGGTCGGGCAGTCACGAGCCATGTGGCCCTGCCCGCCGCACGAGTAGCACTATCTGCCTCTCAGAAGACTGGCCCCACGCTGTGTGCCCCGCACTGCTGAGCCAGTGCCCTGAGATCGTCTGCCCGAAGGTCTGGTCTGTCTGGACCCCTGAGTCATCCGTCGACTGCCTGCTGCGGATGACTCTGCCACGTGCCGCCCTGCGGTGGGTCGCTGTGCTGGTGTAGATTCAGCAAGGAAGCTCTCGATCAGAAGGGCCCGCTCCAGTACTCCTGTCTGAGTCGGTATGCTGAGGGAGATCAGCGATGCCCTGATCTCGTGTCTCAAACCCTGCTCGAAGGTCCGGGCCCGGAAGAATGGGTCCCGTACCATGTCGGTCGAGTAGCGCGAGAGATCGGTAAATCTCGCCGAGTACTGAGCGACCGTCAAGCTGCCCTGCCGCAGCTGTAGAAGCTCCTGGATACGCACCGCACGAAGGGTGGCTGGGACAAACTCCGAGCGGAAGAGGCTCTCAAAGTCCGTCCAAAGTAGAGATGCCTCATCGTGCACCTGGAGCATCAAGCTCCACCATCGTCCTGCTGCTGCGTGTAGTAGGCTCGCAGCGAGGATCGCCATGAGGTCTGCTGGTGTCCTCACTAGCCTAAACACTCGAACCACTGCCTCCAGCCAGTCCTCTGCTGCCTGGGGATCCGTCTCCCCGCGAAACCTGGGCGGTCGCTGGTGCTGAAACTCATGCAGTGCGCTGAGGCGACGTGCATCGTCAGCGGCTGCTGCTGGAAGCATCGGGGGATCAGCGGGTAAAGCTACCGCCGGTGCCACTACTGGAAAAGGGCCCTGCACCGAGGCCTCGTCGCTCAGTGGGCTGTCGTCTCGCTCGACTCTCGGAACCCTAGCTGGCTGCCGTCGTGGGGCCATCCTGAAAAGGAAACAGGTGCGCCACGGTTAGAACAGTATACCTGGTGAGCTGATATAAGTAATCACAAAGAAAACTTTGAAACACACACGCAATCAATGTTTTCGTGCATTAAGTCGGAAATCAGAAGTCAGGGTCCTGGTGTACGGATACGTCGGCCGCCACACCAACACTGGACTCCCTGGACTGATATCCACACTCAATACGCTAAATATTATTGCTTCATATAGAAAAGATCAGAGTTCGCGGTAGAACCGAACTCCTCTGATACCAATTTGTCACGACCCGCCCTCGGGGTCCGTGTCGTGACTACCCCAAGCCCGCCTTCCATAGGCCAGGGGCTAGCGACTAGCACCAAGGCGTAAATCCCAGTAAAAAGGGAAGGCATTGCCTTTGAAAAGTAAACATCACCACAGAGTAAGCAAGCGGAAAGTAAACACTAAACAAAAGCAGAGTACAACTGAAAGTGCGGAAAAGTAAATGGGCGAGTATACAAACCCAAACTGAAAGTAAAGTACAACTCGAAAGGGAAAACAACAACTGAAAAGTAAAAGCCGCTACTCCGAGCTGTCCACTGGAAATTCCACCTGAAGGGTGAGTACAGATAGCTCCTCTGCTCCACGGGTCCCGCCGTCTGCTCCGTGCACGTCCCGCCCAGTGGTCCACCTCCGGGTACCGTCCCGCTGTGCAAGCCTCAGCTAAGGTCAACGCTGTCCGTCTTCTGCAACCAACACAACGGAGTGCGGGCAAAGCCCGTGCAGTGGTGAGTATAAGCTACTCAGTAGGGACCCCGAGACCCCTGAAGGTCTCTCAAAATCCAAAAAGGATAAACCACGAAAAAAGGTACAATCACGAAGTAACAACCGACACTGCTTAGGTATATGCCCATACATATACCTAAGTCATCAATTAAAATACGCTCCAACCTCCGAGCCCAAGTACAACTCAGTCCACGCAGGAAAGTATACGTATTCCACATAGGAAAGAAAAACATAATCCACACAGGATTGCACAACACAATCCACACAGGAAAGCAACAGGATTCAGCTCACACAGGTATACTTCTTCAAGGACGATAAAGATGATCACCGATCCATCTAAGTCGTCGGACCCACGAAGGATCGATAGGTAACTAACCCCCGTAATGACCCACACAGGATCGGGCCCACACAGGACCTGTAGGCGCTGGCTCACACAGAACCGCTGAGCGCAAGGACCCACACAGGATCGGGCCCACACAGGACCTGTAGCACTGATCCACGTAGGATCGCTGAGTGCTGAAGTCGTCGTCGTCGAATCCACACAGGATCTCTGTACTGTCGTCGTCGAATCCACACAGGATCTCTGTACTGTCGTCGTCGCAGTCACAGTAGCAGTCGTAGCAGTAGAACAGTCGCAGCCAGCACTAGGGTTCCCGCACATAGCAAGCTCGTTCGGAGGGTCCGCTCCACGAGCCGAGAGGCTGATACATCAACTGTCACGAAGACCAGAGATGATGTATCCAAAAGTTCCGTATTGTCAGCAGGAACTCAACGCAACAGACGGCGCGTCGATCGGACGCCCGGTCTGAGAGTTATTGGCATTTTCGTCTCCGGGGCCCGGTTGGTTTTTTAAGGCTAAACCAACCCGACCGTACTCCACATGCGTCCAAACCTCGGGCGGAGTATGCCAAAAGATCCGTCTCACTAAGAGGAACACAACTCGACCGACGGAGCGTCAATCGGACGTTCGTAGCTCAAGATATGAGCGTTTCCGCTCCGAAGGCCCGGTTGGTTTCGTGAACGAACCAACCCGGCCGAACTCAAAGTAAACCGAAACCTTGAGTGCGATATACCGAAACGACCGTCTCGATCCAAGGATCGCGTTGCCGCTGACGGTTCGTCGATCGGAGGTCCGAGGCTCAGGTTATGGGCCAAAAACCAAATTTGGTTCGAAACGGGGGGGTCCGGGTCCGGGCCGACCCGGCCCGACCCCCCCATGAGGCGGCGCGGCGGCGCGGCGGCGCGGCGGGCCGCGGCGGCCTGGCGCCGCGAGGTGGCTGCACACGGGGGAACAACCCCCGCAGTTTTTGAGGGGCGGCGCGGCACAAAGGGTCGCGCCCGTTTTTTTTTTAAGAAGCCCCCCCCCACGTGGGGGGCCTGCTGATGCGGAACCGAGGGGGCCGGCTGCCCCCCTCCTTCAAAGAACCCCCCCCCCCCTCTTAAAGAGGGGGGTTTTATTATTATGGCCGAGGGATTAATTCCCCCGGTTTTAATGACTTCCGGCCGGCCAGCTGGCCGGCCGGTTTTCTCCAACGGGACCGGAAATTTCCGGTCCCCCCCTTCGGCTTCCGACGCCGGCGGCCCGGCCGCCGGTCTTCTCTTCCGCCGCGGCCCGGAACCGGCCGCGGTCTCCTCGTCCGGCGCGGTGCGACGGCACCGCGCCCCTTCGCCGTGTCTTGATTCCTTTCAACGCGGCGCGACGGCGTCGCGTTCTTGAAGATTCTACCTCGGCGTGGCGCGACGGCGCCGCGTAAAATATAAGCACGATCATCCGCGTGGTGCGACGGCACCACGCTACTTGCTTCCACCCGCATGAATAAACAAGAATGATGGAGGGGGGTTCGGCCGTGTTCGTGCGGTCCGGCCCCCCTCACGTTAAAATAATAACGCAACTTAAAAACATTCAAAAGTCTCATGTTTGTCATGCGAAATCCACGATCAAGAAATGGAATAATTTAAGAATAAAAATAACAACCCCTACCTCGGGTATAAGATCGAAGACTTGACAACGTCCCGCGGAAGACAACGTCCCGGTGGTCGGGCGTCGCGGTCGTCGTTCGTCAATCCGTTGATGAAGAGATATTCCCGAAGAGTTACGTCGTTGGCGAATCTTTGTATGCCGACGAAGAAGGTCCGAGGAGGAAGCGGTGTTCTCTTTCGTTGACACGGGAGACGAAGAAGAGCGGAGCGGCGTTCTTCGTCGGAAATTGAGCGTTCCTCGTCAAGTCTTGAGGAAAGTCAAATAATAAAGAAAACAACGAACTCAAGAACCTCTACCTCGATAGTCGCACGTTGACGTAGTCGTGGAATATCGGTGTCGATTCCTTTGACGTCGGAGGAAGAGTCGTTGTCGATGGCGTTCGTCGCGGAAAACCGTCGCGGAAGAGATGACGCGGAAGAAGTACGTCGCGTCACGGATACGGCGTCGCGGATGGACCGTGTTCTTCGGCGGAGAAGTTCTTCGTTGAAGAACGACGTTCTTCGCGTTCTTCGTTGAGTTTGAAGAAGAAGAAGAGCTCTCCACCTCTCAAGAAGACAAACAAATAACCCAAAATAAAATAAGCTACACCTTATTTTATTTTCACTTTGCCAACCTTTCAAAATTCAAAAGTTGAATTCAAAACATTAATTAAATCTAGAGTTGACAAAATTAAGTGAAGAGATAGGTTGGCAAGAATTAAAGTAGGGAAGAGTTACATAAAAAAGAGGGGGTTTAGAGGGGTTAGGGAATTTGAAAAGAATTAGGGGTTCGTGTGGGCCCCACCACACTTAATCCTCCCAAGGGAGGTTAAGTGGGTGTGGGTCCCACTTCCAACCTCCTTTGATAGGTTTTAAGAAGTTATAATAAAATTTGTTCTACACAAATTTTATTTAACTCAACTAAAAACCCCAAAAATTAACTTTCAACCCGCAACAAACGCAACTCCCGAAAGGGTCTCTTTAAGCGAATATCGGTGCTGCGAGTTCATCGGTGCCCTCGGATTTAAATTCCGAGCACCGGATCAAAAGTTAGGAATTCCCGCTCGTTCGTTCACTGAACGTACCCGAGCCAAACTTCGGAAATTAATTCCGGGCACTCCGGGCCTCGGAATCAGGTGCCGTCTGAAACCGCGCTCTTGTAAAATTCTAAATAAAATTAAGAAAAAAAAATTTCCCTTGAATTTTACGGGTCTTTACAATGGGGAGCTTGACGTTGATGATGGGGCGACTTTTACGGAGGTCCCGGTGGAGATCGAGGATCGACAGGAGCGGATCCTACGTGGATAGTCGATTCCTCTAGTGCGCATCAGATGGAAGCACGAGAATCTCCAGGAGAGCACTTGGGAGCGGGAGGCTCAGATGCGTGCTCAGTAACCTCATTTGTTTCCCTAGTTTTGATGTATCTTTACGGGGACGTAAATCCCTAAGGTGGGAGTAATGTAAAGACCCGTAAAATTCAAGGGAAAGTTTTTCTTAATTTTCTTTGGAATTTTACAAGAGTGCGGTTTCTAACAGCACCTGATTCCGAGGCCCGGTGTGCCCGGAATCAATTTCCGAAGTTTGGCTTGGATACGTTCAGTGAACGAACGAGTGGGAATTTCTAACATTTGAACTGGTGCCCGGAATCGAATTCCGAGGGCACCGATGAACTCGCAGCGCCGATTTTCGCTTAAGGAGACCTTTTCCGAGGTTGCGTTTTATGCGGGTTGAGAGTTAGTTTTGGGGAAAGTTGGATGTAGTTAAATAAATTGTGGAACACAATTTATTTTAAACCATGTTGGTTATATCCTCCCAAAGGGAGTTAGAGGTGGGACCCACATCCACTTAACCTCCCTTGAGAGGATTAAGTGTGGTGGGTCCCACACGAACCCTAACTCTTCAACTCCCCTTAAAACTCCCAATAACTCCTCTCTTTTTAATTTTGACAACTTGAGTTATTAATTGAGTTTGTTCTTAAATTCAAAAATTTTGAAATTCAAAGTGGTTTAGTTGTGTAAATAAAATAAGCCTTAGACTAATTTTATTTTGGTTAGTTCCTTTTGCCACCTTGAGAAGTTTGGGAAGATTTCTTCTTCTTCTTCAACCACGACGAAGAACTCGAAGAACACTTAGGCTCCGACGAAGAACACTGTCACCATAAGAAGAGAAAGATGTGTCGTCTCTTCTCTTCTTCACAGCCGGTGTGTTTCCAAAGATCGACGACGCCGCTTCTTCGATATTCTTCCCGTGTTAACGAAAGGAGACACCAATTCCTCCTCAGGCTTCCTCTGTCAGCTTACGAAGCTTCTCCAGTGACGTTACCTCTTCGGACGCACCTCGACGTCAACGGAATCGACGTTCGATTTTCACGACGCCCGACCTCCGCGACGCTTGTCTTCCGCGGGTCGTTGACGAACATCGTTCCTGAACCAAGGCAGGGGTTTGTTTTCAATTATTTATATTTGTTCTAGGTTTCCGTCTTGATGATCTTCGTGGTTTTAAAACTGTTTGTTATCAAATTTGAACTTGTGGTTTAAAACCAAATGATAACGAATAACGTGAGGGGGGCCGGACTGCACAAACACGGCCGACCCTACTCCTTTTTTTTTGTGTTGGTTCCTTGTGGTTCGGTTCGGGAGACAAGGTGTCGTCGCACCATGCGGAACCTTGCGACAAGAAAATGCGCGGCGTCGTCGCGCCGCGCTGTGAAATGAAGAACAAGAACGCGACGTCGTCGCGCCACGTCGGAGTTACCCGGAAAATACCGCGGCCATAGCAGGGCCGCGGCGGAGGGGCGCGGTGTCGTCGCACCGCGCCGGATGGCAAAGGCCGCGGCTGGTTCCGGGCCGCAGCAGAACAAGGTGAACGGCGGCCAGCCGGGCCGCCGGTGTCGGAAGCCGGAAGGGGACCGGCCTTTTCCGGTCCCGTTGAGAAGGAACCGGCCGGCCAGGTCGGGCCGGCCGGAAAAGGGGAAAGCTGGGGGAATTAAATTCCCCCAGCTAACTTAAAAACGGCCCCCCATAATGAGGGGGGGGCCGCGGCTTCACAAGGGGGGGCAGGCCCCCCCCCATTTTTTTCAATAGCTCGGCCGAAGGCCGAGCTGGCAGCGCGCCCAGCGCGCTGCGCTGCGCCGGACCGGCACCTGGCCGGTCTTCAAGGCCGGCCTGAGCCCAGCCGGGCCGGGCCGAGCCCAGCCGGGGGGTCTCGGGCCGGGTCGGCCCGGGCCCGAAACCCCCGACACCGAATTGTTTGTGTTCAAATGCCCATAACTCGGGTTACAGACCTCCAAACGACGCGCAGTCAGCGGCGATGCGATCCTTGGATCAAGACGGTCGTTTTCGTATATCTCACTCAATGTTTTGGAATACTTTGAGTTCGGCCGGGTTGGTTCGTACACGAAACCAACCCGGCCCTCGGAGCGGAAATGCTCATATCTTGAGCTACGGATGTCCGATTGACGTGTCGTCAGCTTTGTTGAGTTCCTCTTAGTGAGACAGATCTTTTGGCATACTCCGCCCGAGGTTTGGATGCAGGTGGAGTACGGTCGGGTTGGTTTTGCCTTAAAAACCAACCGGGCCCCTGGGACGAAAAAGCCAATAACTCTCAGGTCGTGCGTCCGATTAACGTGCCGTCTGTTGCGTTGAGTTACTGTTGACGATACGGAACTTTTGGATACATCAACTCTAGACTTTGTGACAGTTGATGTATCAGCTTCTCGGCTCGTGGAGCAGACCCTCCGAACGAGCTTGCTATGTGCGGGAAACCTAGAGCTTGCTGCGACTGCTACTGTGACTGCGATGACGACTGTGCAGAGATCCTCAGTGGATTCGATGACGATGACTACAACACTCAGCGATCCTGTGTGGATCAGTGCTATCGATCCTGTGTGGGTCCGATCCTGTGTGGGTCAGCGCTCAGCAGTCCTGTGTGAACCCGCGCCTACAGATCCTGTGTGGGTCCGATCCTGTGTGGGTCTTTGCGGGGGTTAGTACCTATCGATCCTTTGTGGGTCCGACGACTTAGATGGATCAGTGATCATCTCTATCGTCTTTCGAAGAAGTATACCTGTGTGAGTTGAATCCTGTGCTATCCTGTGTGGATTGTGGTGTGCTATCCTGTGTGGATTACGTTTGCTTTCCTGTGTGGAATACGTATACTTTCCTGTGTGGACTGAGTTGTACTTGGGCTCGGAGGTTGGAACATATTGGAATTGATGACTTAGGTATATGTACGGGCATATACCTAAGCAGTGTCTATTGTTACTTCATGTTTATATCTCTCCTTTTTGGTTTATCCTTTGTGGATTTTGGGAGACCTTCAGGGGTCTCGGGGTCCCTACTGAGTAGCTTATAGTCACCCCTGCACGGGATATGCCCGCACTACGTTGTGTTGGTTGTAGACGACGGACAACGTTGATCGTGGTTGAGGTTCGCAGAGCAGGACGGTACCTGGAGGTGGACCACTGGGCAGGACGTACTTGGATCGGACAGCGGGACCCGAGGAGCAGAGGAGCTATCTGTACCCACCCTTCAGGTGGGATTTCCAGTGGACAGCTCAGTGTAGCAGCTTTTACTTTTCAGTTGCTGTTTTCCCTTTCAAGTTGTACTTTACTTTCAGTTTTGGGTTTGTATACTGGCCGACTTAATTTTCCACACTTACAGTTGTACTCTGTTTTACTTAGTGTTTACTTTTCCGCTTGTTTACTCTGTAGTGCTTGTTTACTTTACAAAGGCAATGTCTTCCCTTTTTACCGGGATTTACGCCTTGGTGCTAGTCGCCAGCCCCTGGCCTATGGAAGGCGGGCTTGGGGTAGTCACGGCACGGGCTCCGAGGATGGGTCGTGACACCTAATGCGTTTGTTCAGATTTTCCTAGGTCATTTGTTGTTTTCAATTAAAATTGTGTCCATTTTAAACAAAAGAGAGACCCTTTGAGTTCTAGCGGCCACACCGTGCCTCGGATTGAGGTGGGGATAACTTGTACACGTCACAAAGGACCCTTGGATCGTTCTAATAAAGTATCAACACAATAAGAATGTGTTTGGTCATACTTACATTGATCAGTTGTTGTTTTCAATTAAAATCGTGTCCATTTTAATCAAAAGAGAGACCCTTCAAGTGGTATCGGCCACACTGTGCCTCAGATTGAGGCGGGGATGACTCATAGACATCACAAAGGACCTGTGGATCGTTATCCTAAAGGATCAAGTAAATCCGAATGTGTTTGGTTGGATTTCCGTAGGTCAGTTGTTGTTTTCAATTAATAGTGTGTCCATTTGAAACAAAAGAGAGTCCCTTTGAGTGATAGTAGCAACACCATGCCTCATATTGAGGCGGGGATGACTCGTACATGTCACAAAGGACCATTGGATCATTCTCCTAAAGGATCAACACAATCCTAATGCTTTTGGTTGGATTTTTGTAGGTCAGTTTCTATTTTCACTTAAAATCGTGTCCATTTTAAACAAAAGAGATGCCCTTTGAGTGCTAGCGGTCACACCGTGCCTTGGATTGAGGCAGGGTTCACTCGTACACATCACAAAGGACCTGTGGATCATTCTCCTAGAGGATCAAGACAATACGAATGCGTTTGGTTGGATTTTTGTATGTCAGTTATTGTTTTCAATTAAAATCATGTCCATTTTAAACAAAATAGAGACACTTTGAGTGGTACCGGAAACACCATGCCTCGGATTGAGGCGGGGATGACTCCTGCACTAATACAAAAATGGTCTTTAACAGAGCTAAAAACGGGCTTTAACTGTGTTAAAAAAGCACTATAAATCTTGGTGATGATAAAGGGGTACTTTATCAGTGTGAAAAAAGCATTAATAAAGGAAACCTTCATTAGCGCTAAAAATGCACTAATAAAGGTAGACTTTATCCGGGCTCCTTTAGCGCTAATAAACTGATCCTTTATCAGTGCTAAAAAAGAGCTGATAAATTCCATGTCTGCTGCTACGAAATAATCCGCAACAGCACACCCGAACACCTGCAAAAAAAAATCAGCATCTCAATAAGCTAATTAAAGAAAGTATACCCATACAAAATTAACACATAAATCATAAGCTAATTAGGCCATGTATACCCATACAACAAGTATACCCGTACACCATTAGCACATAATTCATAAGTTAATTAAGTACATAAAATTATCTATTTAACCCTTTTTACTGTAGAATCTCTAAAAGGTCACCATCCCTTAACAATCACTCATAATCTCCGCCGTTATTGGTTTTTGGAGTTCTCCATCATTATTCAAGGAATATAAGGCCCTCATTCATAGTTTTACATAATTTTCTCCAAGGAAATGGGATGTATATTTTAGAAATCACATGGATATCGAGTATTTTATATTATATTGAAACAGATTTTACAAAATGGACAGAAACCAGGGGAATACCCATTATAGAATCTGATTCCCATCATGAATGCCTCTTCCTAGTGTTGGTAAATCCATACCCCCCTTGAAAATAACTCTTTCATCCAAAAAAACACTCAAATTCCATATTCAAAACCTCATTAGGGTGGCTAGTATCTACAATGTTGAAGAATTTATGTTATCATTCTTCATTTACCCCTAGCCCATCAGAAAGAATAATGTTGTGGACCCCTTATCCTTGAAAAACGAAACACTACCACATTTGTAACCTCTATGGAATAATTTAAACAATATATCAGATATTATTATCATAAAATCTTTTTAAAATTATCCACAATGTTTTATGTAATTTATATAGTGTATCCACAACCTTTGGTTCAAACCTCATGATTGTGATGACACAATGGTCAAGCCCGCGATGTAGTGGGTGTTAATTATCCAATGCCACATATTCTTCTCTAAAGCTTCCGTAGTGATACTATGACACAACAAAACCAGAAATGGTGTCACCATGGATATTCCACTTTTGTTTATTTATTTGGAAATCATAGTTGTCTAATTTAGTTCATGTTATCATTCATGGATTTTTCACAATATATGAAATTCATGGGGGTCATCCCAGTCTCTAGATGTCATCCACGACATCTCCTGACATTGATAATATAATTTTGTCTAGATGATGAGCTATATCCTTATAATCTATGTAAAATTAAACTGAGATACCCTGGTGGAATAGTGATTTTGAGGGTGGTAGGCTATGACAGTTGCATCAAGGGAATGTATGATTAAGGGAACAAGAGTGGTGAGTGTTAAAAGGATTTTTTTTGTAATTTACAATCCCCTAATCTCACCTCAACCAACATGTGATGATTACATGGGATCCCACTTCCATATACTTGTTCCATTGACTTTATATTTATAATCATGTCATATTATAGTTAGTGGAATCATACAACCTCACAATTCGACCCACACAAGTGATGTCCCTCATCCATTAGTTCACATAATATCCTAATGTCCCAATATTCTCTTCTACTCATACACCTACCTCTACATTCATAATTAAATAGATTTTCTTCCATAATCCATCCATGTTGGATTCCCTTTATGTAATTTAATGCCCCATAACCCTAATGTTTTTTCTATATGGCTTGAACCCCTTTGGTTTGTGGATAACATGAGTTGGAAAAATTATTTAACTAAAAATATATAAAACACTTAATTCAGATTCATACACATCACCAGGGACCATTGGATCGTTCTCATAAAAGATCAAGGCAGTCCGAATTCATTTGGTCAGATTTTCATAGGTCAGTTATTGTTTTCAATTAAAATTTTGTCCATTTTAAACAAAAGAGAGACCCTTTGAGTGCTAGTGGCCACACCGTACCTTGAATTGAAGAGGGGATGACTCATACACGTCACACAAGACACATGGATCATTATAATAAAGGATCAACACATTCCGAATGCATTTGGTCGGATTTCCATAGGTCAGTTGTTGTTTTCAATTAAAATCGTGTCCATTTTAAACAAAAGAGAGACCCTTTGAGTGGTACCGGCCACACTGTGCCTCAGATTGAGTTGGGGATGAATCATAGACGTCAAAAAGGACTCTTGGATCGTTCTCCTAATGGATCAAGGCAATCCGAATGAATTTGGTCAGATTTCCATAAGTCAGTTGTTGTTTTCAATTAAAATTGTGTCCATTTTAAACAAAAGGGAGACCCTTTGAGTGATAGCAGCCACACCGTGCCTCAGATTGAGGCGAGGATGACTTATACATCACAATGTACCAGTGGATCGTTCTCCTAAAGGATCAACACAATCCTAATGCGTTTGGTCAGATTTCCGTAGGTCAGTTATTGTTTTCACTTAAAATCGTGTCCATTTTGAAAAAAAGAGACGCCCTTTGAGTGCTAGCGGCTACACCGTGCCTCGGATTGAGGTGTGGTTAACTCATACACGTCACAAAGGACCCTTGGATCGTTCTCCTAAAGCATCAAGATAATATGAATGCATTTGGTCATATTTTCATACGTTAGTTGTTGTTTTCACTTAAAATTATGTCCATTTTAAACAAAATAGAGACCCTTTAAGTGGTACCGTCCACACCGTGGCTCGGATAAGGTGGGGATGACTCCTAAACATCACCAGGGACCCTTAAATCATTCTCATAAAAGATCATGGAAATACAAATTCATTTGGTTGGATTTTCATAGGTCATTTGTTGTTTTCAATTAAAATCATGTCCATTTTAAACAAAAGGGAGACCCTTTGAGTGCTAGCGGCCACACCGTGACTCGGATTGAAGCGAAGATAACTCATACATGTCAAAAAGGACCCTTTTATCGTTATCATAAAATAATAAGGAAATCCAAATTCGTTTGGTTGGATTTTCATAGGTTATTTGTTGTTTTCAATTAAAAATTGTGTCCATTTGAAACAAAAGAGAGACCCTTTGAGTGCTAGATTCGACACTGTGCCTCAGATTGAGGCAGGATTAACTCTTACACATCAAATAGGACACGTGGATCATTATCCTAAAGGATAAAGACAATCCAAATGCATTTGGTCAGATTTTCGTACGTCAGTTGTTGTTTTCACTTAAAATCGTGTCCATTTCTAAAAAAAATAGAGACCCTTTGAGTGGTACCGGCCACACCATGCCTCGGATTGGGATGGGTTTGACTCTTACACATCACCTAGGACCCATGGATCATTCTACTAAAGTATCAAGACAATCTGAATGCGTTGGGGATGATTTTCATAGGTCAGTTGTGGTTTTCAATTAAAATTGTGTCCATTTTAAACAAAAGAGAGACTCTTTGAGTGGTACTGACCACACCATGCCTCGGATTGAGGTGGGGTTGAATCAGACACATCACCAAGGACCATTATATCGTTATCATAAAAGATCAAGGAAATCCAAATGCGTTTGGTCAGATTTTTCTTGGTCAATTGTTGTTTTCAATTAAAATTGTGTCCATTTTAAACAAAAGAGAGACCCTTTGAGTGCTAGCAGCCACAACATGCCTCAGATTGAGGCATGAATGACTCTTACATGTCAAAAAAGACCCATGTATCGTTCTACTAAAGGATCAACACAATCCAAATGCGTTTGGTCAGATTTCCATAGGTCAGTTGTTGTTTTCAATTAAAATCGTGTCCATTTTAAACGAAAGAGAGACCCTTTGAGTGGTACCAGCCACACCGTGCCTTGGATTGAGATGGGGATGACACTTAGACATCACAAAGGACCCTTGTATAGTTCTCATAAAGGATCAAGGAAATACGAATGCTTTTGGTTGGATTTCTGTAGGTTAGTTGTTGTTTTCAATTAAAATTGTGTCCATTTTAAACAAAAGTGAGACCCTTTGAGTGATATCAGCTACACCGTGCCTCGTATTGTGGCGGGGATGACTTGTACACATCAAAAAAGACTAGTGGATCGTTCTCCTAAAGGATTAACACAATATTAATGCATTTGGTCATATTTCTGTAGGTCCGTTGTTGTTTTCACTTAAAATCGTGTCCATTTTAAACAAAAGAGATTCCCTTTGAGTGCTAGCGGCCAGACCGTGCCTCATATTGAGGCGGGGTTGACTTTTATAAGTCATGAATGACCCTTGGATCGTTCTAATAAAGTATTAAGACAATCTGAATGCGTTTGGTCAGATTTTTGTACGTCAGTTGTTGTTTTCACTTAAAATCGTGTCCATTTTAAACAAAATAGAGACCCTTTGAGTGGTACCAGCCACACTGTGCCTTATATTGAGGCGGGGATGACTCGTACACATCATAAAGGACCCTTGGATCATTCTCATAAAAGATCAAGGCAACACGAATGCATCTGGTCCTATTTTAATAGGTCAGTTGTTGTTTTCAATTAAAATCGTGTCCATTTTATACAAAAGAGAGAACCTTTGAGTTCTAGCGGCCACACCATGCCTCAGATTGAGGTGGGGATAACTCATACACATCACCAATGACCCTTGTATCGTTCTCATAAAAGATCAAGGAAATCTGAATGTGTTTGGTCAGATTTTCATAGGTTATTTGTTGTTTTCAATTAAAAATTGTGTCCATTTTAAACAAAAGAGAGACCCTTTGAGTGATAGTGGCCACACTGTGCCTCGGATTGAGGCAAGGTTGACTCGTACACGTCACAAAGGACCCATGGATCATTCTCCTAAAGGATCAATACAATTTGAATACGTTTGGTTGGATTTTCCTATGTCACTTGTTGTTTTTACTTAAAATCTTGTCCATTTTAAACAAAATAGAGACCCTTTGAGTGGTACCAGCCACACCGTGCCTCTGATTGAGGTGGTGTTGACTCTTACACGTCACCAAGGACCTGTGGACCATTTTACTAAAGGATCAGGACAATCTGAATGCGTTTTTTCAGCTTTTAATAGGTTAGTTGTTGTTTTTAATTAAAATTGTGTCCATTTTAAACAAAAGAGAGACCCTTTGAGTGGTACCGAACATAATGTGCCTCGTATTGAGGAGATTTTGACTAATACATGTTACCAAGGACCATTGGATCATTCTCATAAAAGATCAAGGCTATTCGAATGCGTTTGGTCGGATCTTCCTAGGCCAGTTTTTGTTTTCAATTAAAATTGTGTCCATTTTGAACAAAAGAGAGACCCTTTGAGTGCTAGAAGATGCAACGTGCCTCGGATTAAGGTGGATATTACTCTTACATGTCACAAAGGACCTTTAGATCATTATCTTAAACGATCAACACAATCCGAATGCGTTTTGTTGGATTTCTGTAGGTCAGTTGTTTTCAATTAAATTCGTGTCCATTTTAAACAAAAGAGAGACCATTTGAGTGGTACCGGTCACACCCTGCCTCCGATTGAGACGGGGATGACTCTTAGATGTCACAAAGGACACTTGGATCGTTATACAAAAGGATCAAGGCAATCCGAATTGGTTTGGTCAGATTTCTGTAGTTCAGTTGTTGTTTTCAATTAAAATTGTGTCCATTTTAAACAAAAGAGAGACCCTTTGAGTGATAGCAGCCACACTGTGCCTCTTATTGAGGTAAGGGATGACTCTTACATGTCACAAAGGATCATTGGATTGTTCTCCTAAAGGATCAACATAATCCAAATGTGTTTGGTCAGATTTTCGTAGGTCAGTTGTTGTTTTCATTTAAAATCGTGTCCATTTTAAACAAAAGAGAGTCCTTTTGAGTGCTAGCAGCAACACCGTGCCTCATATTGAGGCGAGGTTGACTCATTCACATCAAAAGGACCCTTGGATAATTCTCCTAAATGATCAAGACAATCTGAATGTGTTTGGTCAGATTTTTGTACGTCAGTAGTTGTTTTCACATAAAAGCGTGTCCATTTTAAACAAAATAGAGACCATAAAGTGGTACTGGCCACACTATGCCTCGGATTGAGGCAGGGATGACTCTTACACGTCACCAAGGACCCTTGGATTGTTCTCATAAAATATCAACATAATCTAAATGCTTTGGTCATATTTTCATTGGTCAGTTCTTGTTTTCAATTAAAATCGTGTCCATTTTAAACAAAATGGAGACTCTTTGAGTGCTAGCGTCCACACCATGCCTCTAATTGAGGTGGGGATGACTCTTACACGTCACCAAGGAACCTTGGATCATTATCATAAAATATAAAGGCAATACGAATGAGTTTGGTCGTATTTTCATAGGTTAGTTGTTGTTTTCAATTAAAAATTGTGTCCATTTAAAAAAAGAGAGACCCTTTGAGTGCTAGCGGCCACAGTGTACCTTGTATTGAGGCAGGGTTGACTCTTACAAGTCACAAAGGACCTACGGATTGTTATCCTAAAGGATCAAGACAATACAAATAATTTTGGTTGAATTTTTGTACGTCAGTTTTTGTTTTCACTTAAAATCATGCCCGTTTTAAACAAAATAGAGACCCTTTGAGTGGTACCAACCACACCGTGCCTCAGATTGTGGTGGAGTTGACTTTTACACGTCACCAAGGACTCGTGGATCATTTTCCTAAAAAATAAAGACAATCCGAATGTGTTTTTTGGGTTTTTCATAGGTCAGTTGTTGTTTTCAATTAAAATTGTGTGCATTTTAAAAAAAGAGAGACCCTTTGAGTGGTACCGACCACACCGTGCCTCATATTGAGGTGAGGTTTACTCATACACATCACCAAGGAACATTGGATCGTTCTCATAAATGATCAAGGAAATCTGAATGTGTTTGGTTGGATTTTCCTAGGTCAGTTGTTGATTTCAATTAAAATTTTGTCCATTTTAAACAAAAGAGAGACCCTTTGAATGATAGCGGCCACACTGGGCCTCAGATTGAGGAGGGGATGACTCTTACCAATAAAAAACGACCCTTGGATCATTCTCCTAAAGGATAAACACAATACCAATGCATTTGGTTGGATTTCCGTAGGTCCGTTGTTGTTTTCAATTAAAATTGTGTCTATTTTAAACAAAAGAGAGACACTTTGAGTGGTACCGGCCACACCGTGCCTCAGATTTAGGTGGATATGACTCTTAGATGTCACAAAGGACCCGTGGATCATTTTCCTAAATGATCAAGGCAATCCAAATGCATTTGGTCAGATTTTCATAGGTCAGTTGTTGTTTGCAATTAAAATTGTGTCCATTTTAAACAAAAGAGAGACCCTTTGAGTGATAGTAGCCACACCATGCCTCAAATTGAGGCAGGGATGACTCGTACACATAACAAAGCACTAGTGGATCGTTCTCCTAATGGATAAACACAATATGAATTAATTTGGTTGGATTTCCATAGGTTAGTTGTTGTTTTCACTTAAAATCGTGTCCATTTTAAACAAAAGAGAGGCCCTTTGAGTGCTAGCGGCCACACCATGCCTCGGATTGAGGCAGGGTTGACTTGTACACATCACAAAGGACCCATGGATCATTCTCCTAAAGGATCAAGACAATATGAATGCGTTTTGTTGGATTTTTGTATGTCAGTTGTTGTTTTCACTTAAAATCGTGTCCATTTTAAACGAAATAGAGACCCTTTGAGTGGTACCGGCTACACCGTGCCTCGGATTGAGGCAGGGATGACTCATACACGTCACCAATGACCCTTGTATATTTCTCATAAAATATCAAGGAAATCCTAATCCGTTTGGTTTGAATTTCATAAAAGATCAAGGCAATCCGCAGCAGGAGCAGCAGCAGGAGTTGCTGGAGCAGCAGGAGCAGCAACAGCTGCAGAAGCAGCAGCTTGAGAGACTTGTTCAGCCTCAAATTTAGGAGAAACAAAATGCGAAGAAGTCATTATCTATGAAATTGGTTGAACAATTAATTTAGATTACATAAATTTAGTTATTATAGGATAATAACATGAGATAACAAGATCTATATTACAAACAAAATATAACCTGTTTATTAAACTCTCTTTCTTTTTTTCAATGGTTGAAGGGATTTTACACCTCTATCGATTATCCAAATCCCTTCATTATCATCTCCTCTAACATACAAATCATCATCTGCATTGGGACCACTCTGAAATGATTGCGACGTACCACTAAATGGATCGTCCTCAACTGAATTTTCATCGGAACCTTCAGTAGTTTTGGACAATAACAGAACAATCGACCACTTTCAGTTTGCGGGATCTGGAACATAAAAAACGTGTACCTCATGTGATGTCATTATAAACTGTTCTTCTTTGTACCCTTCTTTACTAAAATCAACTTTCACAAATCCCCATTCATCTATTTTAACACCACTGTTGTTATCAACCCATTTGCATTGAAAAATCGGAAATTAGAGTGTCTTATAATCCAACTCCCATATTAGTTTGATAATTCCAAAGTATGACATATTTGAAAAAATTAGATTTCTGTTCTTACTACCAGAAAAATGCATCGCTTCATCCACTGGTGTAACTCCACTATTTTTCATGGTACTATCTTCATCATGTTCATCTGTATAGAATTTATAACCATTAATTACATAACAACTGTAGGATAATACATACACACTTGGTCTAGCGGCTAGCCATCGAAGTCGTTCTGACATTGAATTTGGATTTTCATCCAACTGCTTAAAAATATGGTCTTTAAACCATCCTATAAACTGGTGATTATGTGTATCTGATAACCATTTTTTATCCCCTGACGGATTCAACTGCCTAAGAATTTCTTTTTAAGTTTCAATATATGGAGAAACCTCCCAACTGTTATGCAAAACATAAATATGGACATGCTCCCGATCTGTAATATTGATTTTCACAACTTCTCTTCCAGAAATTCCCTCACCCTCAATGCGTCCAGTGTGATGAGATTTCAGGATGACAATTCTTTCCACATCAGATAGGTATTCAGTACAAAATTCAATGGCTTCCTCACCAATATATCGCTCCACTCTACAACCCTCTGGCCGACTTCGATTTTTGACATACCCATTCAAAATCTTCATATACCATTCAATATGATACATCCATCTATAGTGCACAGGACCAGAAATTAGAATCTCTCTCACCAAATGAATCATCAAATGAACCATCATATCATAGAATGTTGGCGGGAATAACATTTCTAATTCACCTAATATGATGACAATTTCTTTTTCCATAGCTGGCAATTTCCCTGGGTCTAAAACTTTTCTACATATAGATTTGAAAAAGAAACAAATTTTGGTTAATGTATGATGAACATTCTTGGGAAAAATGCAACGTAAAGATATAGGAATTAGATCTTTCATCAAAACATAGAAATCATGTGATTTCAAACCTTTTAACATCAAATCATTCATTAACACAATTTTCTTGATATTTTATGAGTACCCCTTTGGAACCTTTACATCATTGAAGAAGTTGCAAAACTGATATCTCTCTTCCCTAGAAAGAGTATAAGTAGCTGGAGGAGGAAACATTTGATTTTTACCGTTCATGGGAGTTAACTCTTCTCATATTCCCATGTCAACCATGTCCAACCTTTCCTTAATTCCATCTTTTGTTTTTTACATGGGAATTTAGCAACATTCCGATAACACTGTCACGTACATTTTTTTCCACATGCATCACATCAAGAAAATTTCTGACGTACAAAAAATTCTAGTATGGTAATTCAATAAAAACAGATCACTTTTTTAACCAATTTTCATAAGGTTTTTCCAAAATGGTTTACCAAAAATAGTGTTTAGATCTTTTACTTTCTCAAACAGTTGATCACCTGTTTGTGGAGATGGTGTTGCGCGTTGTTCTGAACTTCTATTCAATGATGTCATTTAAGATCGGTACTTATGCTGACGAGGTATAAATCTACGATGTCTTAGAAACATAGAATTTGATGAATGTTTCAATCTAATTGATTATGTATCTTTTTTGTACACAGGACACCCTTGAGTTTCTTTAATACTATAGCCTAAAAAATTTACATAAGTAGGGAAATCATTTATTGTCCCATACAACATCTCTCTCAATGTGAACTATTCACTTTTATAAGCATCATACAACATTACACCTGAATCCCACAATAACTTCAAATCCTCGATCAAAGGATCCAGATAAACATCAATATCATTACCTGATTGTTTTGGTCCGGATATAAGTATAAATAACATGATGAATTTCAACTTCATGCATAACTAGGGTGACAAGTTATAATTTACCAACATAATAGGACATGTACTATGAGTGCTGGTTTGAAAACCAAAAGGATTCACTCCATCTGTAGATAATGCAAGAAGAAGGTTTCTCAGCTCTTTTCCAAATTCAGGATACTCATGATCAATTTTCTTCCATTAAGAAGAGTTGGTCGGATGATGTAATTTCCCATATTTATTTCTTTTATCTGCATGCCACGACAATTGTCTTGCAGTTTCTTCACTTCCATATAGACGCCTAAACATTGGAATGATTGGAAAGTACGATACAACTTTCATAGGATTGGATTTATCTTTCTTGTATCGAGAAGCACCACACTTTGGGCATTCTATAAGTGATTTTTTCTCCTTGAAAAACAATATACATTCTTTCGGGCAGGAACGTATTCTTTCAGAAATAATAACCATCGAGCATAGCATTCGTCTAGCTTCATATGTATGGCTTGAGAGCTAATTATCTTCTGGGATCATGTCATTCAAGAGGGCAATTAGTTCTGTAAAACTTACTTCACTCCATCCGTTTCCTGCTTTCAATTTATATAACTTCAGTATAGCTGACAATGTTGTATACTTATTTCAAGCAGCATACAATGGCGTCTTTTCACAACTCTTTAACTTCTCAAACAATTTTGGGAAATCATGGAGTTCATCTTCAATTGTCTTTGTCATTTCCTCAATACGATCTTCATCATCATTGACATATGTAATCACATCCTCCATACGGTCTTCTTCATTATCTATATTTGTATTCATATATGATGATCCATAAAACATAGTTTTATCCCATCCAGTAGCTACATTCACTTTTTCTCCGTGTTTATTCCAACATTCATAACTATGATCTATTCTGTGACATATCAAATGTTCTTCCAACTCCTCTAGATTAAGTAGTCTAGAATAAAAACAACGTAAACATGGACAAAGGATTTGAGAAGGATCCTTTGCGTGATCCTTTTCAAACATGATGTAGTCTTTCACTCCGTTCTCGTACTCTATTGTCAAATGATTAAAATCCATCCAGTATTTATTCATCTTCATCCTATTTGAATCTCAAATATTAGTATTTATGGTTCAAGTACACAAAACAAGACTTCCAAATACAGTAGAGGAGAACCACATCCTTATAAAAATAGAGATTAATAGAGCCTAACCATTAGTATTTATTCATCTTTATTAAATATAATTACTTTAGATTCATTATAGTTTCCTCAAATCACCCCAGACCAAACATAAGAATAATGAAGAATGATACATCTACCACTCCTAGGTCTCTGCCCTACATTCAATATCATCCTGCCTAAATACCCATATATCCACACATACACATGTCACAAACACATAAAAAACCATATCCACATCAGAAAAAAAGTACCAATATGGATTTCAATCAGGTTACTCGACTAAAGTGGTGGTGTGTAAGAAATAATAAGAAAATATAATTAGTATATAGTCACACATAAATCTCAAACTGGTGTTAATACTCCAATAAACCAAAGTTATCATTCAATCTATCAAAATACTATGAAGGAGCCCATATGAAACAGTAAATTCCCAGGTCGTAAAGGTTTATAAGGAGGAAAGGGCAGACACGCACCTATCGGGGTTTGAGGTCAGGTCACTGAGGTTGAAGGTGGCTCGATGCTCCTATAAGGGTTCATTCCATATTTCACAAACCATGTCCTGGTACCCTAGGATGTTAACCCACTGCTGGTGGAAGTGAAACCATTCATGATGATCATGCCCAGAAGAAATGGAAACCAAGAGGGGAGAGTGAATCAAAATACCTCAAGCAAAATGAAAAAACATGGCATTTGAGAATAGGTTAGTGGCTTTAATGTTGGCTAGACACCTATCCAATAGACTCCACAAGCGTTGATGGCCCCTGCAGTTGTTGCACCAGGTGAAACTATCACCTAAGACGTTGAGAACAATGAGGCCCTTCCCAACCATGAACTGAACAAACTCCATGATGGCCTTCCTTTGGAATGGGATTCTACCATTCCTTTCCTTTGGGTTGGAAATGAAATTAATGTCACCCAAACAAACAATGGATAGTGGCCGGGATCGAAGGTATTTTGTTCAAAAGGACAATCAATCCCCCTCAATTTTTTAAAATACCAATACCATAAAACATTTAAAAACAAGACATTTTAATTTATTTTGGAAATCATTCCCAAAAAGATTCAATAAACAAACACATTCCAAACCATTTTGAATTTTATTTAAAGAATAAACTTATCTTTATTTTAAACCATGATTTTCATTTATAATATCAAATCCAGCAACGGTAGAAGGAAACCTAATTTATTTCAATGAAAAAGGTTAATTCACAACAAGATACCATCCATTCCATATATTATTTTCATTAATAGGGTTATTTTGTATTTTAAAATGATCGAAACATGTCTAACCAACTTCAAATAGATAAAATATGAATTCATGAAACACATGAATCCCAATAAGAAGATATAGTATAGAAACACCCACTTGGAATATTTTGGATCAAAACACAATGAATATGAATGAGTCTACTCAAATGAAGAACATTGAATCAAATAAAAGGGATCTCAATAAAAGGTAAAAGAGATACTATAACCATAATTCCCCATAAAAATTATAGGTCTAGTAAATAACAAGGCTTCCATAGCCCCCAAGAATAAAGAATCAAGTGATGGAGAGAGATTGAAGTTCAAGAAAAGAAATAAATTCTAAAAGAGGATCAACATTTCGAATGAAACTTCAATCCACCAAGTGATGAGGATAGAAGAGCCAAACTATCCAAAAGGGCTCCCAAGGCTTGAGTGGGTTGAGTTAAACTTGAGGGAGAAGATAAAATAAATAAATGGGGGTATCAGGGTGCAATTACCCTACTACCTCGATGCTTCCTCATATACAATGACACCACTGGCTAGATAGTGGCCCTCACCAGCTAGACAATGGTTATAGTATAAATGTTATAACCAAAGGTTATCCCACTATTTAGTCACTACAGACCCACCAGCTAGCTGATGGCTATAGAATTTTTTTGTATCCATTATGAATCCCATTTCCTAGCCAATTACCCTCACCGGCCATTCGGTGGAGCACATGAAGCTTTTCAACCTACATATTCACGTCCACACCTTCTATGACAGTCTGGGACATCCTATGACCCCTGAAGAAACCCAAAAAACTCAAAGAGCATTACTTTGATGAAAGAGATACTGAGATGTTACAATTATCCCCATCGTTCCGCTTTTTATCCGAATAAATATTCTAGTACGAAGGATAGAAAATGATGAGACAAAAATAAATTCCATACAATAATTATTGTGTGGACAATTAACAAAATATAGGAAGATTCACCAAATAGAGGACCACTACGAAAAAATTAAAATGAACAGATAACCAATATTCCCAAGAACCCTTAATGTATATCCTCCAAGAACATCATACATCTCCAAATGACACGTCTACATCACTAAAAAGAGAGAAAATCCCAATAATGTCCAGAGACCTAGCATAAGTCACCCAACCATTAAAATTTTCACTAAAATGGTGGGACATAAGATGGAAATATACTAAGAACACATCTCTTCACCCAAATAAGAGACTACAACCACTAACCATGAAAACCCACTAAGAGAATAATTCGAAACCTAAGGAAAGGTACACCCAAAACATACCAATGAATCCAAATGAAATAACACAATCAATATCCATCAATGATTCAACCAACAACAAGAAAGTAAAAAAACAAAAAGGATTTATTCCTCGATCAAGTAATCGATGGAAACCTTAAATTCCCACTATAGTGTGTCACCCATCGACGGTCTCATTGAAGTAGACACCAACACCTCCCAGTGCCTGGTCCATCAAGAGACTTCATAATCCTAGTCATTTGAGTACACACCAAAAGCCGATCTATTTCCAACCCTAAATAGATCATATAAAATGGTTTTTGCACAAAGATGGCAAACTAATCTCTTAAAATATAGACCACCCAACACATCAAGATTGAGCTCTAACCAAGAAGTTGTGAATCAGAGGACAATAAGGAATAATAACCACCTTAATGGTCTTGAACACCCACCCAAAGAAGACAACCGTGGAAAGAAACATAAGGGATTTTAAATGGAAATAACCTAAAACATCCGTAGGTTTCCAAAAAAGGATGAATCATGTAGCCTACAACCATCACAATCTCAAATATCAATTAAATCTATCATGTCAAATCAACATATGGTTATGTGTGATGGCAGAGGAGAACAATATTAAAAAATTATTTGGAAAACATGCCTTAAAGGGAGGTCCGGCAAACCGAAGCTCGAGGGCGGCGGAGGTCCGGCAACGCGAACTCAGCAGGCAGTGGAGGTCCGACAATGAGAAGCGAGGGCGACGGAGGTCCGGAAACTCAAACTCAACAGGCGGCAAAGGGGAGTCGCAGGGTTCCAGTACCGTGAGAGCTTTAGGTCGCGATAAAACGAGGGCACTATGCGACCGACTTTATAAAAAATGGACTAAGGTTTTATCAGTGCTAACATTTTAGCGCTGATAAAGGTATCCTATATCAGTGCTTTTTTAGCGCTGATAATGGTACTCATTATCAGTGCTAGAAAAGTGCTGATAAAAAAACCATGTATCAGCGCTAAAATTTTAGCGTTGATACAAGGATTCTTTATCAGCGCATTTCTAGCGCGGATAAAGGGTCGTTTTATCAGTGCTTTGTTTAGTACTGATAAAGGGATTATTTATCAGTGATTTTCTAGTGCTGATAGAGGGCCTCTTTATCAGTGCGAAAATTTTAGCGCTGAAACAGGGTTTTTTTATCATCGCTTTTCTAGCGCTGATAAAACGGTCCCCTATCAGTGCTACAATTGTAGCGCTGATAAAGGTTAACCTTTATCATCGGTTTTGCCTAGCACTGATATAAGGGGGAGCTTCCCTTTCCCATTTTTGTAGTAGTAAATTAGAACACAAGAAAGTTTTTCTCATAATTGTTTTAATAAATTATACATTTATTATATTAAAATTTATTTTAAACAATTTTAGAATTTGAATGAGAAAATTGTATTTTAAATATATAATAATTATTTAAAAATCACCTATTATGTTTTTCTTTTTTTAAGAATAAATATTAAGTTACCATAGGTAAACACTAGTTACTGTGGTAAAAGCTAAAATGGTAAAAGTTATAATTAAAAGGGTAAAGGGATTGACAAATGATTAAAATAAGTGTATAAAGATGTGGTTGAGGATTTATATTCCATGTCAATTTTACATCTCATTATTTCAAATTTTTTTGAGCCACATTATCTGAGAGTGACTTTCCATTATTGAAACTTTTGGGATATTTACCAAAATGCCACCTATTTTCAGTTATTAAAGGGGGCATCATCTCCTCAATCCCCCTCACACCAAAACCCACTATGTTTATAAAAAACTCTTAAAACCCCAATCCTTAACATTCTTAGAGACCATAAAGTAGTTATAGCCTTCTTAAAACACCATCCTATAAATTATTAACCCCCATTGAAAAGGAGAAAATTAAAGAAGTGAGGTATAAGTTCCTTATCTATCTTTCTCATTTAAATTTATTTTTGTGTACTCCATCTTAAAGTTCCATCACACCATCTTAAAATTATAACATGGTTATATATATATATATATATGTATATATGTTATTATAATGATGGTAAAATAATAAACACATTTTCCCTTTCCCATTAAAAAAAATGAAAATGTGAAACATGTATATAAGCAGACTAGCGCCTACATGAATTAAAAAGTAGTTTTACTTGACACCCTAACTTGGATGGTCCAAAAATAGAATTTAAAATATAATTATGATATTTAAAACTTATTTGTGATTTTTTAATACTAAACCATATTAATAATTTATCTTATTCCTCAAAAAATAAAATCCTCATCCAAGCGTACGCGTGGACTACCACCTTCATGGTATGATGAATTTTGTCAATACCACATTTCATGAATGGACATAAGAATGAGTTTTAAGGATAAATATTATGTTAATTATATTCAAAAAATTATGTTAATTAAAATTTAATAACTCATTAATGTTATGAGTGATATAAATCCCCTATGAAATTAACACTCTTAAACAAGTTAACTAAGAAGGAATAAAATGTATTCGTACTATGTAATTGTTTATTATCAATAAATCATCATCTTAATTATATATAATTATTATACATAACAAAATACTAAATTATGTCATAATTATATTTTTATAATGATATTTAACCTAAATCATCTCTTAATTGTCCATTAATCTTGGTATGTCCACGTTTATATCAATTTAACCACATACTTGAACAATGGTATAAAATTATATAATGTATCATTATGAAAACATAATTAATGGTGAAATATGATATAAATTTTTAAATAAATATTTTTTACTGTGTATTAAAGGGTTATATTAATATTCAATTTATTAACTAAGAAAAAACCCATAGTGGGTTAAAAATCACCGAAATAAGTTTATTATTGATTTCATCATATAGGATAAAGAATAAAGCACTCATGGAAAGAAAATTACACTTTATAAATAACTATAAATCATATAGTATAGTAAATTTAATCATATTTTAAAGATTAATGATGAAAAAAATATACTCACATCTCCCCTATAAAACTAGTACAAATGATAAAAATTGTAAACACTTGATGTGAGAACATTGGTAAAAACTAACTAGTATATATGTGTGTGTGTGTGTGTGTGTGTCTATGTGTATGGAATTATTATAAACAATGAGTATAAATGGTTAGAGTTAAGATTTTTTTTCTTGGGAATGTAAGTAATCAACTTAATTGAATTATTAATGATGGTGTGTGCAAGTGCAGAACAAATCAGGAACAAGGTGCGAGTTTTCATCTCAAATCCCTATTATTGAGACATGTTTAAAATTATGAAACTAATTTATTTTATGTGGTGTATATATTTACTAATTAATATATTATATAAAGAAATAAATTTTATTCATGGTAATTTATGTTTAATTTAATTCTCTGTCTTTTAATATGTTTTGATTTAAATTATTCTCAAGTTGTAAGGGATTTTTTAAACTCAATTCTCATTCATTGAGTTATAATTGTTCTTATTGAACATATTTATAATAATTTTGATAAACAATGACCTATGATTATATTATATAGTTTTTTATTTTTGAATTCTGGGTGTTTTCATTTTTACCACAAAAATCCATTTTAAAAAAAAGTTCTTACTTCATAAACGATTTTGTCCATAAGGGACTTTGGTAATTGAAATATCATTCTTTGAGGTATATAATTTCATTTGAACATAGAACTTAAATACTAGCATATTATTTTATTTCCAATTTTTTTATTATTTTCTATTTTATCTTTTAGGGGAAAATATCACTTTTGATTAAAATAATTCTACTTCAATGTTATCTCACCTAAAAGTATAATGCTATCAAGAAAGAACCACCATCTTTTACCTAGATCTTTGTTTCAAGTCCATGTATTCAGTTACCACCAATGCACTTCTTTCATATATTGAAATACATTCATGTACAAATTTATGTGGTCAACACAATTTCTTTTTTCCACTTTTAAAATATATGTTTTATTATCTATTTTGTAGGTCAGTTTTCATAAAAGTTATTTCAAAATTTCGAAAATGTTTTTCCTTTCAAAATAAGATAGTTTATCTTTGAATTCATTTACCTCATTTCAAGGGAGATATTTCCCATGAATTTATTATTGATGAACAATCCTATAAAATATTTTATGAAGTTCCAATATGGGTCCCGTACCTGATTCCGGCTTGGTCGACGCGCCGCCGCGGCAGACGGACGCTCCTCACCACCATCCATCGCCGTCCCCGACGCTCCCGGAATCCACCTCCGAAGTGGTGAACGCGCCGCCCACTCCGACCACCTCGGTTTCTTCTGCTTCCGACGGTGCCAGGGGAAGCAGCCGCAGCGATATCACCGCGTTGAAGGCGGATCAGGCAGAGCGGGAGCCCGACGAGTGTAGTAAGAAACGGTTGGTGAAAGCGAAACCGAAGAACCCTAAGAGGCAGAGGGAGCCGAGGTTCGCACTCATGACGAAGAGCGAGATCGACAAGTTGGACGATGGCTACAGATGGTGGAAGTACGGACTGCTCGAAGACATGATTTTACAATCCAGCCAAGGGGCCGAGGATACAGAAGCCCCATCCAAAAGAGGTGCACGTCTTGAATAGAGTGATCCCTCGCCTTCGCCTGGGTTTTATGGAAGATTCAAACATCCTCATGCGCCTGCATGTATCTCTTCTCCCCATTTATGAATCGTTGTTACTTTTAGTGAGACTGAGATAACGGGAGAGTAATGGTTTTGAATTGGTCGTTGAGATCTCAGCTTTGTAATGTGAAACACATTCTTATTTCTGGTTTTTAATGATATGATTATTTTTTCTTATGGAACACATGCATGGTTAATCTGAAGCGATTTGTGGGATGTATATATCCCTCCATTTCATTGAGTAATGGTTTACGTCTAATGATACAATGGTGAAATGAGTAGAAATGATTGGTCCAAAATGGTAAACCGGTTATAATTACTGATCTTTAATGGGAAATAGGTTCTAATGCCAGATCCGTTATAGGAGATAAGTTGTGAGGCATAATCCACTATGATGAATAGGTTGTTATGCCTAATCGACAATACTGAGTTTCTATCTTTATGTTTGTGCCTCTCTATTTTGTTATATAACTATTCTATGTACATGGATCATGATTTATATCTCATGTTTTCACAGACTTTATGCTATGTTATATTTTTGATAATATGGGATTAATTTTTCTATAATTATGAAATATGAATAGTTTTTTATTATTACACATTCTTTTAATTATATATTTCTGTCCTCATGTTTTCCCATATGCCAATGAACTCCCCTTTAGTAACATGTTGATTTGTTTATTAGTCACTTACTGAGTGTTTGAGCTCTCCCTTTTTCTATGTTTCCATTTTCACTGGTATTTTGGATGTGTTTAACTTTTGTGACATCAAAAAGAAGATCTAGTATGATGAAATTATAGGGAAACGTTCACAAGAATTCTAAATTAAGTCGCTTATGTAGCTAGTATCTGAAGAAACTAAGCCACTTGATTATTTAGAAGTTGATATTATTATGTAATGTAATGTTTAAATTATTTAATTGATGTAAAATAAATGTATGTGTAGCTTGGGTTACATCAAGATATGTGTAATGACCAAAAATCTTGGATCCTTTAAATTAATACTTTGTATGATAGCTTGATCAATAAGAAATTCCGAACTAAAACGAGATGAGATACATTTAAAGAAAATTTAACAATAAAAAAACCTAGCATAAATAAATATTGTAATAAATTATAAAATTCATAAAAAATATTTTTCGAACACTTAATGTTTTAAAATGGAATTTTTCAATAAAAAAAGTTCTTTTCTCTATATATACAATTTTACATTAAATTTTAAATTTAAAAACTTTAGATTCTTAATTTTATAAAATAAAATTCATTTTTTAATTTCATTTACCAAATTTAACTTCATGTGAATTTGTGATATTTTTATAAAATAATATATTTTAGGTGAATAGTAAAAAAACTAATTTTTCTAATACAATATATTTTAAGACATTATAATAATACAAGAATGATTTAAAAGTTTTCTAAACCATTTATATATATAAAAAACATATTTATAAATTATAAAAATAATATAAACAAATACTCTATTGAATTTATTAAACACGTGTCTATCATTTGGAAACTTAAGTTAAATTTTTCTCTAAAAATTATTTTTAGTATCTTATATAAAAAATTCGTTTACATATGTTTTATTAATTAAATCTACAAAACATTATTTGAAATTTTAGATTAATATGATCAAATTTTTTAATAAGGTCAGCTTCATTTATTGGCATAAAAGTATGATAACTAAGATTAATGTTAATAACCTGAATAGTGGTGTAAGTGCTATTTTCAGAGAATTTATGTATTAATATTGTATAATTTATTATAAAAAAATAAATTAATATATTAAAAAAAATTATTTTAATATAATATCTAATCCTACATATAGATATATCATCACTCATTTAATTAGTAATTAGTACTAAATAAAATAAAGAACACTTAATCTTATAACTAACACTTTTCTAGAAAACATTATATATTCATATATATTTTAGTTTAATTATTTATTTATATTATTTAGGAAAAATAATTAGATTAAATAGAGGTTATATTACTGTTCATAAAACCTATATTTGGTATTAAGGGTTTCCTTATATTTTTAATAAAATATCAACTTCTGGGGTAAAACTTTTTACCATGGTATAAAATAAAATGTTAAAATGTACAAATAAATTTATAAAAAGACTGAAAAATGTCTAAATCATGTGGTAAAATGGGTGGTGGAGGATTTATAGACCTTATATCACCCCACACACCATTATTACAAGATTTTGGAACATTTTACCATTTAATAGTGTCATTCCATTATTGAATAATAATGTGTATTCATAAAAGTTCCATTTTATTCACTTATAAAAGGGGACACTTCCACCCCAACCAAAAACACTCATTCCTTATAATTTATTATTGAATATATGCCATTTTATCCTCTTATAATCTTACCATAATTTCATATGCCTCTAGTATTAAGTAGTTATTATAATCCTTTTATTCCCCCAGAAAGACTTAATGCCAACAATTTTTCAACATTATCAAAATAAAATAATGATTTAGAGATTTTAAAATATTTTATATATTTATTTTTTAAAATTAATACAAATAAATTAAAAATTATTTTATTAATTTATAAAATCCATGATTAACATTTTAGAAACAGTTATAATATTTTACTCTAAAAACTATTTTTATTCACTTATTTTAAAAATTAGTTTTCATCACTTGTAGAAATTAGAACTTAAAAATGCAATAAAAATTTTAGAAATTAATTTTCATATTAATTAATAATGTTAATTTTATTTCTATTCATAAAAATATGTTTACTAGGATTAGTGTTAATTACTATAATAATTGTAAAATAGTTATTTTCAAAGAATTGTTTTATTAGCATTGTATAATTTTTATCTAGTAAAATAAAATAAGATCTTATAAACATGGGATATAATATAATTATTAATCCTATATATAAATGCATTAACAATAATTAAATTTTTAATCTATTATAAATATTATTAAGAATAATTAATTGTAAAAACAACATTTTTCTACAAAATATGTATTATATATATTTTAATTTTTAAATTAAAAGTTAATTTTAAATTTTACTGAAATTTAATTAGACAATATAGAGACTGATATTATATTTATAACATAAAAATATGGTTTTTATGGGTTACCTTATAATTTTTATAAAATATAAACTACTAGGTTCAAAACATGCTACCAAGGTAAAAACCAAAATGGTGAAATTCAAAAATCAAGTGGTAAAAATCATGAAATGTATTTAAAACATGCGTGAAAATTATTTGATATGATTTGTAAAACTTTTATCATCCCACGATTTATTATTTATTAAATTTTTACTGATTTATCATTCAATAGTGTCATTACATTATTTAAAAATTACTAGTGTTCAAAAAAGTGTCATTATCTTCACTTATAAAAGGGAACGACTTCCACCCTCTCAAAGTTACACACCCCCTATAAATTTACTTTAAACCCTGGAAAAATAATTTTCCCTATAATTCCCTTGAACTGTCCAAATCCCTTGTTCATCATATGTTACCCTAATCCCTTAATTTCTATGGTGACTTTCAAGAGGAAGTTTAAGGTCCCAATATGAGTGTTACTTAATCGTTATCTATTTATTATTTATATTTACCATAAAAAGATATCCTAACTATAATAATTAAATTGAATAAGTATCATTAATATAATTAATTGTTATTATATTAATTTAAGAAAATTCATTTACTCCTTCCCATCCAACTAGAAAAAAAAGAAAGTCGATCATGTGTTTGTTTGGACTACTACTTCCATGAAATGATGTATTTAATTTTTTACCACCACATATATGAATTGGTTATAATGATTTAGTTGAATAATTAATTTTAAATATATAATATAATTATGAGTATAAAGATAAAACTTGTAACCCACCTTCATTATCTCTCATATATTGAGAAATGAAAATGTTAATCAGGCGTTGTGCGTACTATCGCCTCCACGAAATAACATATCTCATTTTTCATCTAGTTTTTATATATTTATTAAAATATATTAAAATATGATTCAATTAATTGAAAATATATAAATAATATCATTATGATTATGTAATAATGATATTATGCTAATTGAAACCACTTTCATAACCATAATCATCCATTAATTATGGTATGATCAGGTTTGGATTATAGTAACTAACTACTTGAACAATGATATAAAAATATATCATGGATGAATTTCATAACATAAATATGAATATTATTATAAGTTAATAAGAAAATAATTATTGTTTTATGGTTTTGTAATGGTTATATTAATTGTTTAATTTATTATTAAACATCATCTTCAATTTCCAAAATTACCAAAATAAGACAAAACTGATCCCACTTTTATGAAATATAACTAAAAAATTAATGGAATGAGGTAAGTGATTTATAAATAAGTATAAATTATATATTTAATTACCTTAAAATATATAGTAATGTTGAATTTAGTATCAAATAATGGGTACCTAAATCGACATTATAAATTATGCATGAAATAAATAATGTTACTAAAAAATGATTGTAAAAATAATCTATAACTAAATAGTATATTCATAATAAATAATAATAAGAAGAAGTTTTTAAAACATAATTTAAATTAATAAGGTTTTTATATATAATATTAACATATTAACATTTTTTTGTTATTGGTAATAGCACATTCGACTAATTGGGGAAACAAGGCAAGGGTTTCTTGTTTCCATTTTAACCCCTTGAGACATATTTATTATTATACGCCATGTTTTATTTATAATGATCTATATCCTATAACTTTAATATTTTTTTAACATGATAAAATCATTACTTTTGGATTTTAATGTTTTATTTTAAATAATATCCTTCATGGGGTTTTGATTCAAATGATTTAAATGTCACATGGGGTTCTTTGTCTCAAATTTAAATTTTTGAGACATAATTCTCATCGTGAACCATGATATATTTAATATTTTATGATTAATACCAACCAAATTAATTTTACCATATTCATATAATTTATTGGGTTTGATTAAGTATCTCACATTCTTTCTTCAAATGATTTTTAATTCAAATAATACCAAAATTGTATGTTTTTTAATCATCTCCCTTTTGCGAGTGAAAATAATTCTTCTTGAAGTTATTTCTCCTATGATTAGTTTATTACACAATAAGATTTTATTTCATGGTACTTTCTCTTACTCTATTGTGGAAAATTACTTGTAGTTTAGATATTTTTCCTTGATAAAATTTCTTTTTACAAAAAAAATATATCATTGTTGATAATAATTCTCATCGTATTTAACAAATGTTTTCCCTCCTTATCCATATTTCCATTTCAGACTAATATTATCCTTTATAATTAGAAACCCAAATATGTGTTATCTAATGTGACATTTATATATACCTTTTCTTTTTTAAAAGTATATTTTTTTACTAATTTTATGATATGGGTTTAAAATAAAGTTGTTTCAAAATATTTTAAAAAGGTGCTTCCATCCTTTGAAAATCAAATATTTTTTATTAAAATAAACATTTTTTATAATATGTATATCATTTCAAGAATATATTATTGAATTTTATATTTTTTTATAGTTAATTTTTTTAATGTTTTAAACTTATCTTTTTTAAATTTTCTTTTGAATGTTACCCAAAACATCTTTTTATTAAAATTTTATAAACATTTCCTAAAAAATATTTTATAGTTCACATAAATTTTACTATTTTCCATAAAAACTGTTTGATTTATTCTGAAATTATATTTAATTAACTTACCAAATAAATTATCTTATACTATTTTGTGGGATCAACCTCATGGAAATCCATTAATTCCTTTTTCCTACATATTCATCTAATGTTTTGGATTTTACATCCAATTTTATTAATTTGGGAATACCTTGTTTTTCATTTCTTTTATTAGAGGATGTTCACTTAGGTTTTGTATTTATATTTATTTGAGAAATTTTTTGACTAAAAGTTTTACCCTTTTTCAAAATAGTTTAAATGCAATATGATTTAATTATTTATATATACCTAACAATCTATTAAGTATCATTCGATACACATTTATATTCTATGTTTATCATTTTTATTGATGTAATTATAATTGATTTCTTTATATGATTCCATTTTAGAGGTTTAAATTCCCAAATTGGATCACCCTATGAGTAGTTACCAAAATGGTTCTCCATCTAATCACAATCACACCTCCTTGAACTATTGAGGATTCCAACCAGTGGTTGGAGTCTAAGAAGGTATCATGGGGAGGCTATAACCCTTGTATTAAAGTGTGAAAATAATATGAAATATCTTAATATCATCAATCATGAATAAAATGATAGTGGAAGAAGTTAAATATAAATGATGAGATAATAAATAAAACATAATATAGGCCCAAAAATCCATTCCAAACATAAAACTGGCTACCTAAAAGGATGGTTACATATAAACACTATATAAAAATTAAATAAATACACTGGTTCAACATCATCTCTGAGCCATGTCCCACCCCATGCTCCTAGTGACATCTAAGATATGTAAGTGAATATCAAATATCTAAGTTGCATTCCTCATCCCAACTTGTACCTGTGTCAAGTGAACATTAGATTGGGTACCCAATTATAGTGGTGACTTAAAAATGGTATGAGTACAACATTTAGTAGGGCACTACTAATACATTCCCATACTGACTAGCATATGAAATGATGTGTGAATGTCACATGATCAAATGAAAATAAGGAAATATAGTAACTACGTATTTGTATATAAAAACCATCGACTTCATCCTGATGGATGAATGTCACTAAGAACATCATGATGACAATTCCCACATAGTAACCAGTGTTGATCTTTAGGTCTAAGACCTCGATAAACCATACCTACTTTGTATAGTGATAGGGTTTCTTTAAGCACTTCATGATGACTATAACCACCATCATTGACAAATAGTTGATCCCTAGGTGAATATGGAAAAAATATATATCATAGGCCTACTAAAGGTGATATACCCATATTTGTGGAATGAGAAAGCAACAATTCTATGTAAATATACCCATCAACATGAAAAAAATCAAGCACCTTAGGCACAACACCATTCATGGGAAATATACCCATCCCTAGACAATCTAGAGATAACAGGACAATCATGCGTAATATACTCATACCCAAGGCATGTGAGCTCATCCAATTAAGGTTTTTGTACCCATACCTATGGAATAATCAGTCACTAAGGTAATATACCCATCTTTGGACAAAGAATAATGAATTGTAAGAGAAAACACTTTCTTGGGGGTTGTATCATCCTGGGGAATCTTGATAAGGAAGTAAAAAAAGAAACAATGGGGTTAGAATAATGCATGAATAGACTCATACACAATATAATTCTTGGTTCATAATGTAAATAAGGTTTTAATGTGACCCCAATTTCATTTATACCAATAACCATACCTCTTCACAACCCCATCTGACTTACCAAGAAACTATTTTCCCATGGAACACCTACAATAAACACTATCCATCTAAAATAAACCCAAAATTGGTTGTTCTATCCTTTGGTCCCCCAATGGATTCCCCTTAGTCAAAAAATAGAGGCACTTTATTAGGAGTCCTTGGTCTTAACCTAGTCTCTCAGGTCAACACCCCTATCCCGGAGAAATTATATATATTAGTAGCATCACAAGGTAATCATGAATCCAAGGCCTCACAAAGTATTTTCCATACTAATAAGGTATGACGATATGGAATAAGACCCATATAAACGTCTTTGATCATTATAGGTTTTACTTCTCGCTTGAACCACTACAAATCACCTTAGTATTATCCACCAAGGCCATACATATTAAAATGGGGGAGGATCGCTCACCCCACACACATCTCAATGACCTCAAATATCTTGAAAACCTAAAGGGTGGGGTGGGGTGGGGTGGGGGTGGGTCCTCTATGTTCTACCTAACATATGGTCTCTAAGTCCACCCTTACATCTATTATGGATGTGTCTTGAACCCCCTTTTATGGGACAATAAGTCTTACTTTGTATGGCATCACCTCTTAAGATGTCTGGAGGCCACCTGGTATCTCAATGGTTATTTCCATGACCATTTGAGGTTGATCAAACAAGCTAGCACACAAGGGTTGTTTATGATCCCTATCACTCATTAATTACACAGGGAATATTTTAACTAAATAAAAAGTTGAGTTAACATAACCATTTCATTTAAATTTAAAAAAAAATTTATTTAGTCATATTTATTTTAAACATATGTCCAATCACCCATTTGGAGAGACAACATTATCCAAATCAAACACAACCACATGAATAAAACATAATGGATAGTATTAAATACCATGATCATTATTTGGATCTTCCCCCGTTGGTTTTTCAATTTTAAACTACCTGAAAACTTTATTCTTGGCTTAAAACAAGGTTCTCGTGGATTAACCTATCACTACCCATGATCCTGGCACATAATCCACACAAAGGAATTAAACATAATCAATTGTAGTCATTTATAATTAATTCGGAAATTTTGACAAAAAAATTGGTCCCAAATTCTCAATAAACACCATTGTCATGGTAAAAACATACACAAGGACACCCTAAGGTATCCTCTCACATACTCAATTATATGCTCATAAAATCCTAAAAAACAACAAAATTAATTATAAATTTATGTTAATTTAAAATGAAACTCATTAAAATGTTTCACATGGTGACTCACCTTTGATGAAATGAAGAACGATGACACGCAAACATCATCTCTGGATGACCTCTTCCTAGGCAATATAGAAACTCCTAATGAATCAGGAAATCCAACCATACTCTGGTGGAATAAGTAATAAAGACTTAGCTAGGGGAGACATATATTATAATGAAGATAATGTAAGATCATCAGAGGTTAGTATAGGGTGAAACTTATTGATAATATCTAATAAACACATTAAAACCCCACAAAACAAAGGTGAAAGGAAGTGGTGAAGGGTGGGGGCCAACCTAATCACATGGAAAAAATAAAATAAAGAAGTGGGAGATTCCCCTCTTAATCATGATGGGGTGGGGGGGGGGGTAAAATATGGACACACCCACAATGCCCCAACTTGTTAGCCAATTCACCTAATAGGGATACTAGACCACAGGAAAAGACAATGAAAAGTTTGTTCCCTGCCATTGGCTAGATGATGGGTGCAAAATATATCCATAGCCACCTAGCCCTGCTTTATTTCTTTATGTTGCATTTGGTTACCATCTGATCCACCGTCTAATTGTTAGAACACCTATTTTTGGTTTTCAAACCCCTATAGTTATCTTCTAAAGACCAGATAAATATCCATCCCATCCATCGATGTGATTTTTTTTATTCACCCATATTGTCAAGAGGAATTACAAACTCACCACCATAACACCTATCACCTCTATTAATTCCTGATTTTCCTTCAAATAATTACTAACTATATGTGTTAAACCTTGAAATTAAGAACAATCTTCTAAAGGAAAAATTTGAAAATTAAGAAACATAAGTTACCGAACCATGATCCAATTCTTGTTACCATTATCATACAAAAGGAAAATTCATGCCTGAGACTATCCAATTTAGATACAACCGTATAATTTTTCAATTACTATTTTAGACCATGGTTCTCCCTAATATAATACTTATCTAAAAACTACCAATTCAAATTCTTTAGTTCTTGATCCATCATAATATTCTATAAAAAATTCAAACCATGTTTTGACAATTTAACTGGTTTAGTTTCAAATTCTTCATACCCAAACATACCTGAGAACACCATATTAACACTGGTACCAACTCTAAAATCTCATTTTATGCCCAAATGGGTGTGCCTCCACCATCAAATAATAACACGAGCATGGTATATTATCTTTGAAAAGCCATGAAAAAACCTCAAAACACAGCTGTCATGTCCAAAATGATACATCTAATGTGGAATCTATCCCACAACATCTAGTTGTAGGTAAAAGCACCAATTAGACCTCCTCTAGCAAACCTATCTTGAAACACTCAGCTCTAGGAACTATCACATGTCAAATATCTATATCATGATGTCATTATTCCCAGAGCCATCATGTGATTTTCCATGTACCCACACAAACACTTTCACCTAACACTTCATGTGATCTCTCAAATTGGATCATTAGTTGACTGAACCGATATCATGGTTTCTATATGCACCAATGTATTCCAATGTTTAACAAATACATGTCATCACAAACCTTCCCATTCTCTACAATCATATGTATAATCCTCCTGATACCTTATTCAAATTCATACATGGAACTACTTCAATAATCTAGATGCTTTTGGGTCCATTTATTCACAGACTTTGAAAATTCAAAATGATCATCCAATGATTGATAATATACTCTCATACACATTTAGCATGAGGGTTGTTTCACCCCTTGACTGACCTCACTCTCCCCACCATAGAAGTATTCTAATCATCTCACCACTTAATAAAAACTCGACCACTACATTCCACACCCTATCCATCCCCGAAAACAAAGAATAGACATGAATAAACCAACTCATACCCATGTTATACAAACCAAAATACCAATTTATCACCCATTATAGATTAAAGGGAATTTCATTAGAAAAACCCACTAAGGTTAATTTAATAATTATGGTCACCACCCATAATCTTCCAGTACTACACTCCCCACTTGATGGATCACCTTACAATTCCCCTAGAGTGAAATTATTTCCCAGACAGATCATCATCACACTTGGGTAACTAATCCCAAGACACACTCAATCCATGATAATAAATAATTAACATTAATGAATTCTTGGATCAAGAATGTCATCTAACTCAGTACATTTTCAAAGTATCCTCTACTATAGATGGGAAATATTAAATCATTTCCAAATCCTCATGACATCATTCCAATAATCATCACATCAAAACTCACCAACTGTCAACTCAAACTCAACCACTCACTGATCTATGTTTCAATAGGAAAAATTATTACTAGTGAACACTACCATTATTTAATTGAAACCTAGGGTTTGATCACCTCTATTGTGACCATACATTAAAACATGACTCATGACTCTACAAGTTTCACATCATCAAAACAGACTGCCATGACCCATGACATGATTCTCTTTATGACAACCACATACTTATCCTACATCCAAAACCATTACAAGGGCTTGAGTATTTACACATTATCTCATAATGCACTAATACAGACCCAAAGTTAATAGGGTCAATAAACCAAATAGTCCTACATTAGAAAACCATCCTCAAATAAAGAGGGCTAACACTCATGGTACCTTCGTTGGGAAAACTAAGGCTTCCCAATATTACATTGTAAACTCTTTAGAATATCCTTTCATCAATACTTGTAACCTAATGCACATACCCATTTTATATTGGTCCGATTTACTAATAATGATGGGATTAGTCCATAACAGTTTACCCTTGATAATCTCAAGGCTCCAACTCACTAAAAACAGAGTCATATTCCAAGGGTCTCTAGGTCCTTCTACCTATCCCATTAACCAAGATCTGTAGAGTTAAAACTCACAAGAAATCCAGAAATGTATAACATCTCAGATTCCAAACACCATTTAAGTGGTATCACTATTTAATAACATCACATGATAACCCAGAGACTACCATGGCATTGATTCTTACATAGAAACCATAAACACGAATTCTCCCTTGAGAATCCAAATCTTAGGCTGGTCCTCTATGGAATCATCTGAGATGATATATGTCATGTAATGATCTTCACATTTTTTTCGTTAGAATGAATTATATTCCAAGATTTTTGGGACAAAACCATATAGGTTGTTAGTGAAACTTTAAATAACCAAACCTAGGGAACTTACCATCTTTGACTTTCTAAACACCAGACCACTCTCTATAGTATTTGGTCACACCACAAAGGAAAAAACACAACTAGTACTGGCCTATGATGACCTATTTCCCATTAAATACTATCACATGGTTTGTTTATGTAGAGTTACATTCCATGTTATATGGTAAAACAAAATATATATTGTTACTAACACTTTTAACTAACAAATAATATACAAAACTAAACCTCACAAGGTGTTCCTATAAAAAAATAAATACCTTTACAAAATTCTAAGGTAGCCACTTATACCTTGTAAAAGGGACCATAATACCATCATCACTATCATTCTTATCACAATAGGATCCATATGACCTACCACCAGAATGAAATACATGGATAAATTTTGTCTACAATAATTAAAATGACATCAAGTAATTATATTGTAAAAAAAATTAAGAAATTTTAGGCACGTAAAATAGTTTAACCCCAGTCATCAATAATATCTTTCAAACTAGAAAGAATCAATGTCATGATAATTTTATGTGCCTGAGATTCCTATTGACTCTATAGACTAATATCCAAATCCAATAATCTGCCTCATGCAAGTAGGACAAAACACAAAAAATCCAACGTGTAATCACCAACATAAAACATCACATGTGTATCCCAAGGAGAAATAATATATATAACTATAATAGTGAAATCTAAGAAAATCAATCCCATACCCATGGTAACATGGACATTCATCGGAAAGGTATTCGTGACACATCAGTTTGAATTCCATCTCAAGCTCATACACATTCCTATATCTACAACATACCAAATCCCATAATAGTAAGAGAAATATAAAAACATGTTTTTGATAATAATTTGTAATGTACCAACTTGGATAAATATATGAGTAGTAACTAGACTAGTTTGCACCTGAAAATCAACGAAACCTCCCTAAATGCCAGAGGCTTCTAACCAGTATTTGGGTATAAGGAGTTATCAAAGGGAGGTTAAAACCATTGTATTAGAGTGAAAAATAGGATATTAAATAACTTAATATCATCCATCACAAATAAACTAAAAGTAGAAGTAGATTAATATAAATGAGATGATGATAAATAAAATGAATTAAATTCCAAAATAACCATTCCATACATAAAACTGCCCACCCAATTGTATAGTTACATAAATATAATAGAAAAAGGAAATAAAGATGATTGATCCAAGTTATCTCTGATCTATATCTCACTCAATGCTCCAGAAACCATCCAAGATATCCAACTTAACATCCAATATATAACCCACGTGCCTCAGGATAACTTGTATCTACATCAAGTTAATGTATTCTTGGGTAACAAAGTGCTATGGAGGCCCAAGTGGGGTGTGATAACAACATATAGTAAGAGAAAACCAATATGGCCATGTACTAGCCAACATATATAGTGATATGTTCATGTGATATGATAAAATGAAAAATAATAATATATATGGACACAAAAATAAAAGCCACCCGCTTTGGACCAATGTTGAAAAGTATTTAAGAACATCTTGATAACCATGCCAACATGGTAACCAATGTCAATATTTGGGTTTGATTCCTTGATCCACCGTACTAATTTTATCCAATGTTGGGGTGTCTTTGAGAATGTCAAGATGACCGTTCCAACCAACATATTCTACTAGCCGATCCCCAGTTGATATTGGGTAACTCATAGAGTATAGACTTTTAAGGGGTAACATGCCTATCCCCATGGAACAAGAGTCCATCCAACCCATGGTGATATTCCAATCCCTATGGAAAAAATAAACCACCTCAGCTGAAATACAATTCTTGGGGAAATATTTCCATCCCTAGATCATTTAGAGAGAACAATCCTACCAGAGGCAACATGTCTATCCCCTAAGAACACTTGCTCAGTCAAACAAGGGTAATATAACCATACCCATGGTATATTCATACACTGATGATAATATTCCCATCCTCATGCTAAGAATAATGACCTACAAAAGATAACACTTATCGGGGGAATGCATTATCACTAGGTGTCAAGACAAATAATGTTAAAAGAAACAAGGGGTTTGACCACATTCCTAACCCACCTATGCCTTCATTTAATTATATACTCACAACATAGTGAGGGTCATAAAGTGACACCCATAGTCATCTCTATGCATAATCATACCTCATCCGAACACCACTAGTCTTTCCAAGTGAATTGGGTCCCATGGAACCCATATAATCACCACTACAAATCTTATATACACCCGATCTAGGTCGGTCTATCACTAGACCCCACCAATATGGTCCCCTAAATCAATAAAAATAGAGGTACTCAACTTGGAGGTTGACTTCTCAATCCATTATCTTAGGTTGACATCCATTACTAGGGGAAATGATTACTTGAAAACATTTGTTAGCACCCAAAAAACAAGCATTGATAATTTTAGATTAGAATAAATACATGAAGCATAGGTATTATTTTCTACACAATAGAATGAAAGGATAAAAATGGATACCTAGGGATTAGGAACCTAGTTCTTATAATCCAAATAAACCAAGTAACATCACATGATGGGGTTATGAGCTTCACCTGATTAGTTAATTGATCATGCGATGTCCCTCTGATAAGACCTTATGATCTCATGAAGTCTTTTAGAAAATCCCTAATGATCATGTGAATGATAATATATGAGATCCTACAGTCATGAGAAATTTCAATTGAAAGACGTTGAAAAATATCCTAATCCATTTATAAAATAAAATCAAAAAAGGAAAAAGCTTAAAATAAATATAGTTATGCTTATTTTCATTCAAAGGGATGATATGATTCATCAGATTAGTTTTTTGATCAAATGAAATCCCCAAGGACATGTTGGCCTTGTCACATAAAGGAAATTGAGCATGTGCCTTTATCATGTGAATGATTTTAGACACGTTTGTTTGATCATGTGATTCCTTGTTGGAAAACCAATGGGTGAACACCACAAGCCTCATAAAATGAAAGATGAAAAAGGTAGAATATTTTAGAAAATAGAACTATTTTTATGTTCAGCAGAATGGTTGATTCCATTCATTTAATTAGTCTATTGATCATGAGAAAGAACTAGGGAAATAACAAACTTTACATGTGAAGGGCACTAGACACATCACCTTCATAATACGAAGTATTTCAAACATGTATGTTTGATAATGTGATGCCCTATTAGAGAAAAGATGGGTGATTTCCATAGGCCTCATGAAATGAATGACACAAAGATGGTACCATTATAAGAAGGTTATTTATGATATTTTTTAAGTGAATGGGATATGTTCTTTACAATATCAATTAACTGATCATGTGAAGGCCCTCCAATATGCTAGGTTGATCTTGTGAAGGTTCCCATGCATGTCAACCTGATATTGTGAAGTCCCTTTGACTAGTTTATTTTATTATTAAAATCCATTTGAAAATCCATGGGTAATAAAAATATAATAATATGCAAATGATCATGACATCATTGTTTATCACATGACATAAAAATGACATCATCGATGACCCATGATTGGATCACACAAAACACATGATGCAAAACTCAATCCACCAAATCGATCCAACATATAAAATTTAAGCACCATGTGAATTGTATTAGATCTGGTGTGGCAGTGCCTTAAACTAACCCCCATTAATAGAAATAAAACCTAGGAGCATAATGATGAGATCATACTTTCTAGAGTATAGAACCAAGAAATCCTAAGAATCTTCCACCAGGGTAGACCAAGGAATGACTTAATAGATCATGAAATATGATTATAATCATAATGTGATCACTCCATTTATGTCATTAAGGACATCCAAGATGTCATTTAGATCACACAAAAGTGTTTTAGGGTGTCATACTGGTCATGTAAGGCCTCAACATGCCAGTTATAGGTGAGCATTAAGGCATTTATCTGATAAAGGTTGAAAATGAAAGAAGATTAATATTAATATGGATACACTAAATTTCATGGGAGTATGTCATGAGCATCAGGTGATCTATTCATAGATCATGTGAAGTCCTTCCTATTTTTAGTTGGTTTATGTGAGTTCCTCTAGACATGTCATCCAGGTTAGGTGACATTCTTGAGACTTGTTAGAAAAGTCATGCAATGTCCTCCAGCCATGTCCTCAAAATCAAACGAAATCCTCTAGACATGTTATAAAATTAATGTGATTCAATATTTACAAGCATGGAATAACATGTGATAGCTTATTAGACATGTGATATGGTCCATGAAAAGTCCTCTGGACATGCCATCCAGATCATGTGATGACCTTTGGATATAACTTTTTTATCACATATAATCCTTCAAATATGTCATCCCTATTCAAGTGAAATTCTCTAGAAATGTTAGATTAGATCATGAAAATACACTATGTAAATGTCAGACATATGTTATAGACATGTTAGAAATACACTCTAGAGATTTCAGGAAGACACACTAAACATGTTAAGAAGACACCCTAGACATCTCAGACAGACACCCCAGACATGTCAAACTTATCTAGAAGGAGTACTTGGTCATGTTCCCTCAAACATGTGAACCCTTTACTATGAGTCTCTGTTCAAACATTCCCCATTTATATGGGAGGTGTCTATAATGGGATATAGATGGTTACTCTTGAAACCCCATGGGTATTATGGGATCCTCATGCAACCCAAGCATACTTGAATGTCCACTCAGGATCCCCCTATTTATCTATAGGATGGTAAGGCTTTGATATCTTCCAATGGCCATCCACTTCATTTTAATTCTATGATATTCTATTTAATCTAGTTTCTAGAAACTAAATCCCAATGGAATATCATTATTACTCATCCATAAGTGGATTGATAAATTTAATGAACTATGAGGGATATGATTCCTACTATAATTAGGATAAATAAGAAATCTCACTAAGGCATGAGACTCATATAAAACACCCTATTAGGTCTTTCCCAGTGCATAATACACACATCCATGAGAAGTGTTCCTGATTATTTTTTTCCTCTTGTTTCTCACACTGAGAAAGGCTTATATGAGATTAATGACATGAAATGATTATGTCACTAACATCATAAAATCCCCACAATCAGAGAAACCTCAGTGTGTATGTCCCATTCAATAGCATGATACAAATGCCTTCATAAATTAGAATACACCATTTTGTGAGTCCTGAAGGCATTCCCATATTGGTAAACTCTGGGAAAATAACCCTCAATAGTATTAATTATTTATCCCTTACCATAAGTAGGTTGAAGGAATACTAAACCATGAGGAATCTTATTCCTGTTATAAGTAGGACACATATAAATAATTCCTAAGGCTTGATATCCATACCCAATGCCTATGTGACCTCATATACTTTCTTTTCACATGAAGTTATACTAAAAATATTAGACCTAAAATAGCCATGTGGGTTTTTATTCCTATTATTGTTGGATATATAGGATACCTCTTGAAGGTTCAATCCAATACATCAATTTAAAATTTCCTATCTGGATGGTAGTTTACTCTAGAGTTCTAGGTTATATAGTTTCAAAACACAAGTAGCTACCCATTTCTAAGAAATAATGGAAAAAAGACAGAGAACCTATGATACAGATAGATGGAATCACCAATAAAACCCCCTTTACATATTGAGAAATTTGACACCTGATAATTTTATTAGGGTAACCAATCATATATCAGGATTTGTAGGAGAGTAAAAAAAATATTTTAATTCTACAACAGAGTCCTAGAGTATGCCACAATTACCTCCAAAAGGGTGTGATGAGACTGAACTCCTATCCTATAGAAAAATTTGAGTTCTTATGTGTCATTAAGTTTTAAGCACTAAGAAACTCCCAACCATAGAAAATTAGGACCATGATTCGTTGAAAATGTGAGAGATTGTGGGAGTTTCTATAATTTATAAATATGGTAAACTTGATATGAATTCTCACAACCAATTATCTAACCCCAATTTACATCAAAATACAAAATAGTGAACTTGAAGTGAATCAGCAAATAATAACCCAACATGAAATCCTTTAACTATTTAATCATTTTCGTGGGTTATTAATGATATATTTTTTTAGTTCCCATCGATACATTCCAATCTACCATTTACAAAAACAAAAAATTTTAACCTTCTATGAATCTACCAAATAATAAAATAATGATTGTTTGACCAAACATAAGGCCATTTTATTTTATATATCTTATGAAAAGATGGTACTCACAATTTTAAATATTCAAATAATAAAATCTAATTGGGATTCTTATGAGACATGTCGTCTAAATGTGTAAATTACACATGGAAAAATTGGTCGAACTGATGACACAGATAAAAAATTATGTTACATGTTAATTGTTAATTACTTATGTTTCCCACATGATAAAATGAAATAATCAGTGAAAAATTTCCTTGTTTTCTTTGTGACAACTGATTCTTCTCTCAAAAACACCACTTAGAACTGAGATTATATATTCCTGATGCAAATATTCTGGAATCTCAACTATGAGAAAAACCCACATGGGTCACAAAATAATATCCACCAATAGTATCCTTAAACTTTTAGTGGTGAATGTGAGGGTCCTAGAATACCATTGACACGACATGATAATGACCCTTGTGGCCCTATCTATTGGTCTCTAAAAAGTGAATCCAAAAAATCATCTCATTCAAGGAAACCTACAATGGAAATAGCGGCACCTTTCCCCACCACTAATGGATTCTGAGGACTATACCCAGATCATGAAAATAGGGACCTTACTTTCCTTAAGAATGTGATCAAATAGCTGACTATAGATTCATCCTAGTTTAAGATCTTCCTAGTAGGGATTTTTTCAACTTCGATCACCAGCATCACCCTGCTAATGCTCCTCAGTCACCTACTGAGAGCACAACCCAACATGTTTCCACTATGGACACTCAAGAATGAGTACCAAGAAGGTATAATTGGGAAAAACATATTCTGATAAAAGATAGTGGGATCATTTCACAACATATACTAATGAAGTTTGTTGGAATATTATAGTAGTGGTTAGCAAGTAGTCTCATATCCATACTCACTCTAATCAAGTCTACACACATATTTCTGAAGTAAGAATGGGAGAGGAACATATCCCTTCCTACACATATGAAGTCCACATATTTATTGTGATGGGAAAAGGATAATAAAAGTTGCATTATATCCCCACATTAATTGATGACATCTTCATGTATGTCTTGGAGACTAGGAACCAGAATGCCTATATTCCTGTACACACTCTGCTGAAATGTCACTACATTATAGTAATATCAGAATAACTCTGCCAACATATTTCATAATTGGTACAAATATATGGATAAAAACACATCCCTATGCTTGGAGTAAAATAATCACATCACTATGATCAGTATGAATAGGTTCATAATCTGAAGAAAGAACACATTCTTGCTTCCATCCAAGAAGATTATCTGCAGATTACAATAAAGGATGAGACACAAGACCCGACTCATATTCCTGTTCTGACTAGGGCTCACCAAAATAGTTTGAAACATGGATCTTGATAAGAAAACATCTATATAAAAGAAATAAAACAACATAAACTAAATTTATAATACCATTATCATACCCCCACTCAAACCAAGGTTCATTAATACAATATAGAAATCACCTTAGGGAAGGATCATATCCCTGATGATAAAACTACTAGGAATATTCCTGCAGATTATATAAGCCAAGATCATATCCTTGATTCCATGGATGATTGACTACAATAGCATCCTTTAGAGTCTATATCAGAGGAGGGTCACACTATTATAAAAACAGGTTTTAACGTTGCCATTTTAATGTCGGTTCTTCAAGACCGACGCTAAAAGTATTTCATGTGGAATTTCCGAAATAGTTAAAAAAATAATGATAAAATTCATTGGGGAAGGATCTGTTTGCTTCTTTTTTTAATAAATTTTTGTGAAAAGATATTTAAATTATCATTTTTATATTGGTTTTATAACTGATGTGAAAAACTAACTTTTAATGTAAATTTTTTCAAGAACTAGTGTTAAAAGTCATTTTTCACATCTATTTTTCAAAACATAGACTATAATAACATATAAAAACAATTAGTTAATTTTCAAAAATTCTATTTTAATATTCATGAATCTTAAACAGAGTTACGAATCAAAATTTCTGGTGGTCAAAAGTTAGACTTCACTAAGACTTAGTTTACAGACGATCAAATCCCAACGTCCATAATTTTTGATATATAAGTCAGTTTTATCTCAATGACCACTAAAATCTAAAATTGGGAAATTAAATACAAAAATTTGAACGTTATTAAAGTTAATTTTTTTTGAAAAAATGACATGAAAAGTGAATTTTAACATCCCTTTTTAAAAAATGAGGTTAAAATTACTCATAGATGATTTTTAATGTCGGTTTTTTAGGAACATATGATAAAAGTAATTCTTAACATTAGTTTTTTAGAAAAATGATGCTAATAACTATTGAAGAATATTATTTTATTGAAAAATATTATTTAATTTTTTAAGTTTCTATTTGAGTGGGATTTGAGCTAAAATGGACATAGGGATCAAAAGTTATGGACGTCAGAAGTTGATCATCTCTAAACAAAGTCTTAAAGAAGTCCAACTTCTGACAACCATAAAATTTGATACGTAAATCTGTTTGAGCTCCATGACCAATAAAATGAAATATTGGATAATTAACTACATGAATTTAAACATTATTATATTTGGGTTTAAAAAAATTACATGAAGAATGAATTTTAATTGTCAATTCTTTAGAAAACTAACTTCAAAAGCTAGTTTTTCACCTCATTTATCACAAAATTGGGGTGGAAAATGAAAATTTTAATATATTTTAATGATTATTATGATAAAAATTATGTTAAAGATAAATTTAATATCCCTCCAGTTCGAAATTCTGATTTTTTTTATAGTACGACATTGGAATTTTCAATTGCTGCCTAAAATTTATAATAATAAATTTTATTTTACCATGTCATTTATATGTTTTATTGCTACACATATATTAATTTCATGATCAATTAATTCTATCACCATCAATAAACTAAATAAAATATTTTTATATTCATCATCAATCTATTATTTATTCTTTCGGTGATTTCATCGTGGTATTGGTAATTATTTTTCTATGATTCATTTATTATTATTATTTTTAATTGATATACCAGTTAATGATTACACTATTCTTATAATGAAGAATAATTATTCATATTAGGGAAAAACAAAAAATATTCCTTTTTATTTTAAAATTAATTCTATTCCAAATAATTTGTTGCCTCATGTGATCTTTTTTTTTGTGTAGAAAATTATATCTAATAATATTTTGACAACCTTGAAAATTATGTAAAAGATTTAAGTTATTAATTTATTTTGTATGGTTTCTATGTTATGTTTTTCTATATATATTCTATTTTTGATTGATGGAGTAAAATTATGTGAAGAATAATTATTGAAACAAATATTTTTGACAATGGTTTTTATAAAAATTATGTGAAACACCAATTTCCCACATCCATTTTTAGAAAACCGATGTGAAAGACCTATTTTTCACATTTTTTCTTGCTAAATGATGTGAAAATACTATATTTAACTTATTTTTTAATAAACCAATGTTATAAATGGTATTTTATGTCATTTTTATAAAAATATACAATAAAAATAGTATTTTAACGTTTAAAAAAAAGATGATGTTAATATAGTCATTCTTGTCATTTTTTTAAAAAATGACATAAAAAATCATAAAAAATACATTTTTAGGTTGGTTTTAATAAATGACATTAAAAAACATAATTAAAACATTGCCTTCAATGACGTATCCATAATAACAAATGTCAAAAATTTAAAAAACTGATGTAAAAAACCTATTTTTGTACTAGTGTCATATCCCTAAGGTGTGTCAGCATATTCTGATAGGGAATGCTCATTTAACCGAGCTTATACTTTTGAACCCTCTAGGATTAACTAGTATATCTTTACAACCACTCAAAGGAAGGATCGTATCCCACAAATGATATAGAGACTCATTGAAATACTTCAGAAGTTTTTTAGAAGAAGTCTCATAGCCCCATTGTAGTATACAATCATCATTATATATCAGTGTACATAATTTAGTAGGCTCATATCCATGATCAAACCCAAATGAGAGGTCAAAATATTATGAACATGATGTATTATTAGGTTTATATCCATGATTTTATCAATTATAGTGCCCTTTAGGATGTGGATTCACATCCACAACTCCTTAAGGGTTTGTCGAAACTTCAACCAAAGTCGAAGGTGATTACTACCTCGATAGTCCTCCTTGAAGCAGTGTAGATATGAATGACAGGTACTATAGTCTTGACATCCATCATAGAAAACCTCCCCATGGTAATATCTTTCCAAAATAATTAATTAATGACACTATACAAACACTTTATTATAGAGAGGTTCTTGAAACACCAGGGTTAACCAAATATAGTTCCCCATAAATTATCAGTAGTACTTCACCATGGTCAATAGGTGATCTGGAGAAGAAACTTCAGTTCTATGACCAGGTGGAGGTATATAACCCTAATGAAAATGAGGATTACATGGATATATGGAAAGTTTTAGCGAAAAAAACATCTTGACCATGTTTTGGACCAGTAACACTTCCAACCATGAGATACCAAATGAGATAGAGGAGGAGTGAATGCCTTACTTATGGAAGAATTTATGGGATACTCATTAGTATTTTAGGGATATACACCTCCCAAAAAAATGATATAATGTAAAAAACTAGATCATAAATACACTATATTTTTTTTATTGACTTGGCTACAATGTTCATGGCTTGAGACCCAAGATTAGGTGTGAACAAAAAATACATATTCCATGTTTTCTTTTACATCATGAAAACTATTTGATGACCAATTTTTAAAGCCCTATCAGATGTTCATATCTGAAAATGGGGAATGTATAGAGTATTTTACTTATCTATGTCCCAAAATACGACATCCTGTAATGTTATAGATTTAGGAGAAAGATGGATATTAGATAACATGTGGGCCAATCGGTCTATATAATGAGACACCTCTTTTTTTAGGATGTAAATACACCCTGAATGAAGATATAGGGCCACAAAAAAATCCTAATAAGGTCATATCAACAAAATGGGAAGATATCATTAATGTTGTATCCTACGTTGCAGAATACTAAAAATACTCTTGTGAGAAGTGACTCCCATGACAAGATTCCATTGTACCCGACCTATACATGAATTCAATTATTCCAAATCAAATAGATCACGATAAAAACCACCATAGAAACCATCTCAGAGTGAACCAAAAACAATAGAATCTCATAAATATTAGTAGTAGCTAAAAACTAATCCATGCTCGTAGGGTTGGGGGTATTTTTATCTCAATCATGACCATCAGGTTAATCACACTCCAAGAGGGTCCATGAAAAATATCTAGAAAATATATATCAACTCTAGAATATATTTATGAAGGAATTTATAAATCATTTTCTATACTAGGATCCATCAGTTCCTTGACACGAGCCCTCATATCCTCATCTAGAGTATAAAAAAATTCCAATAGTGTCCCCAAATCATCCCCATCCCATAGGGTCGGGGGAGTTTTTATCATTATCATCATCCTAAAAGGAATCATTATTCTCTAGGTTATAAGGAAAATATCAACAGTCTACATCCCAATCATTCCTCTTACCATGTGTCACACCTCATTCATTAGGGTTCCACTCCACAAGTAAGACCAGAAACTACTTTAAGGTCAATATTCATATACTAATATGGGTAGAACATATGAAAAATGTTGTTAGAAACCATACGAGTCATAAGAAGAAATATTTCAATATGACCAGGGGTTTGAGCCTAATGTAGCCCTGGGTAGTATAAAACCAACCTATCATGTGTAGAGTGATGGGGTAACTACTATTTCTTGATACACCTCAGTGAACATCTCCACCATCAATTGAAAAAATTATGCGGAATAAGATGTAAATGAAGATGGAAACAATGTAGAAACCATACCTCAAGAGGCAGGAAGTATCAATGCACAAACTAAGGTTGCATATATAAGGAATCAGAGAAGGATCCAGAACCTGGTGCCTCCAAATGATGTACTACTACCTCCCTAATGAAACACTTCCAATGACAAAGGGAAATGTATGGCTACATTGAAATCACCACCCAAAGGATTTGAAATATCCTATATAGAGGAAGGAAAGGTTCAATACAATAATGAGATATAGAGTCTTAGACAACTCATTGAGGAACTATGTAGGGTTAATATTCCTATTGGGTATCATCTATTAGAAAAATGAATATTCCTTGCCCACACATCAGGAGGGAACTAATCTTTCCAAAATGGTGACATTTGAGCATCAGGCTAGTTATGGATCTAAGAAACCTATCTATATAAATGAGGAAGTTGAGGATTATCATGATTTCCCTATATAATAGTGTTAATATATCCCCCATTTGAGTGATAAATTTTTCTTAGCATAGATCAATAATCAGTGGGATACGGAAGCAGGGCCACCTCATTAAGAGTGGCCCATTCCCTGTAGATAAGAGGTGGTCAAGACAATTGTTCCTTGAAAACTCCTCAAAAATATTGAATCCTTGGCTTCCTGATTATAAGTCATAGTAGGTAGCACACCAATATTTATCTTGAAAAGAAGCCACATCCTGAATGGATGGATGACACTTTTCCCCATCCAAATTTTAGAAATATTATACTTTTAACCATTGATGAAGAATGAAATCTAAAGTAGAATATCTTCCATTTCCTATCCCAATGTGGTCCAATGATGGGTTCTCATGATTAGAAGGAGGTAACCAAATTGATATGTTTAGAATAGAATATGGATGGGCCAAACATCATTTAGTACAACAGTCTTCCAATAATATCTTTCAAAGGATAGGAAGACCATCCTCATCAATTAATTTATCAATTCAACTCCATGTTAAGGAAAATAAAAATTTTATTCCTCAAAAATTTCAAAAAATGTGGAAATTAAAGAGTCCTTAACTTCATTTCTAGGTGGAAATGGTTACCATATTAACAAATTACTCCACTATCACAAGAGAAACTTATAAAACATTAACATAGTAACAATTGTGATAAGATGAAAAAAAATTATCCTAATGAAGTATCTAGGTTGATTCCATGAGTTTATAGATATGGAAAAATGCATAAATGATTCCATTCAATGAACCTTGGATAAATCTCAACTCACACCAATGACAAAAGGAAAAGTCTTGGTAAGGAATAAATTCTAATTCTACCCTCATACAAATAGTAGTGTTCATTATAGCACCCAAGTAGGTACCCAATCATCCAGTACCTCTCCCCGAGTGGCAGCAACTAAAAAATCACCCTCGACTAGAAGAAAAAAGATATCAAGGTTGCCTGATATTTAAGGAATGGATGAGAAAAGTTCATTCCATTATAAATGCGTAGGTTCCTAATTATTTCATTTTAGATATAAAAAATAACCTCTTTATGAAATAGGAAAATAGGAAACCTAATGAAGTCAACCTCACTAACCATTTTGATTACATCCCTTTTTATAGAATATTGTACCACACCATATAGGGATGCTTTGTCTTCAAAGATGTCCTCTAGAGAATGGTTTATTCTGGACAGGTGATACTAGGGAAGGCCTCGACATAGACGACCCACATAACTATCACCCAAAAGAGAATAATAGGGAGAATAGAAATATGTTTCATCTATGTGTGGGAAGAAGATTGATAGCTGGATGACTTGAAAGACATTTAACCAAGCTCTTGCCAACATGAGATCATAGCTTTTCAAACTAGTAATTATCCCAACACTGAGGGAGGCCTCATTGAATACACCTCTCATAGTTGGAAAATATCATCAAATACAAGAAAATACAGAAGAATGATAGTTATATCTAACTCCCACATAGACTATAACTATTGTATATTTCCCCCTTAATATTCGAAGAATGGGTATCGACCCACCAAATGGTTCAATGGGCATTGAACCACTAAATGGGAGAATGGTTACTAACCCACAAAATAGTATTATGGGAACCAACCCACAAAAAATAACCCTTATCAGAAGAATAATTCATTTTTGGTTCGATTATATTGTTTATATAACAGATCCCTTCTCGGATAATGAATACACGTTCGAAAATGAGTTCCCAATACCTGACTAGGGAGTTAAAGGCTGAGGATGTATAAGATGAGGGTATAAGGGGATGCATGAGCCTAGTCAAACCAAATTTTCTATTCATATTCCCTTAGAATCTATATAAATGGATGACATCTAAGGGAAAGAATTCCAAAAAACCCAAAAAACATGGTTTTTCCTCAGATCCATCCAGTGGACTTTCAAGTATAGTCATTTTACATGATTGACCAGAGGGTGTACAATTGTATGACCTAAATAGACAAAGGGGAAGGTTGGAATGATATCTTCCACTTGGAAAATATACTCTCTCGATCACTTCTCAAGCACCAGGCCCATCTACCTCAAACACCTCATATCCTAAGCCACATAATAGGGAGAAACTATACCTCGAGAAGCATATAAATTTGGCACATAAATATGACATTCTAAAATAGTTTTAAGTTTTACTATCCAAAATATAAATCCAAAATTCTCTCTATCTTTAAAATAAACTTATATAGGAACCCATTGAGGCCCTCTGAAACCCACATGAGTTTGAGAAAAAAGTCACTCCAGGTAAGGTTTACTGAGTGGATGCTATTCCCTTAGAATATCATACCACAATATTGTTCATTTATCATGATCAGGAAGAGGTCATGAATGGACATATTATAAACCTATACTTTTCAAAAAAACTTGATAATGTCAATATCTGAAGGACCGTTGTGGAAAATGGTTCTCGGATCAATCCTCTCAATCAGGACCCTCTGACATTTGGGATATACTGAGGGGGACTTATCTTTGATGAATATAATAATTAAAGGGTATAACAGGAGTAAAAAAATACCTATCAAAAATACCATTCTCATGGAATAATTTAGGTATATCACATCTAATATTGATTTCATAATTATCTAGAAAGATGCAACCTATAATGTCATTATTGGAAGAGCATGGGTCCGTAGACACATGGTGGTACCTTAAATATTTCATCAATGAATAAAATACCCAATCAATTTTTATCTTTTAGCACTACTTGGATACAATACCCCCTTCGAGTCTTGGGAATCCATATACAATGAAGAAAGTTTCTATATGAGAGAATAAAAACAACCAATGGTGGATGATGATATGAAGGTATCAACTCCTAATGACTTGTGGACCACCCCTATGAATCCATGGAGTATTCTCAATAGAGACTATGTGTTTTCCATTCAACTAATCAAGGCATTAGAATCACTCCCAAAAAACTATAATGAATCAAAAACACCACTATCCCATGTCCATGTAATGAAAATAAATTAAGCTAAAGTAGATTATTTAAAAGAAATATAGAAAGATGCTCAATCAAGATCCAAGAATTATCTTGTTCTATATAATGATATCAGAGATTCCCTCAAGGAATTTGCTATAACTTAGGATTTCCATATATTTTCTACCCTTGGTAGCATTAAAAATAATACAAGTATCCCCAAAATATCTCTTTAATTTATTTAGATGTTTAGGATGTCAATGTATCTTCTTATTAATACTATTATATTGACAGCGACATAGATTCTCCCAAATGTTTCACTATTTATGAGGATTACCTCAGGATATGGAGATAGAATAATAAGATAATGACCTTAGGAATGCCCCTCCCACATTTGATGAAGGAATCTCCACTAACATTGATATGATTAGGCATGAGAATTTGAGAACAAAAGAGGATCCGTAGCCAATTGTGATTAGTGTATCCTTATCTTTGAAGGAGTTGGATATGTACATTTCATTTCTAAAGAAACATTGATTCATTTTTACTTTGAATTATATAGAGATACCTGAGATGAACCTTAGTGTGACTACTCATCATTGGGGATTTCTTGAAGGCCATCGAGGTTTCAAGTCATTATCTTATAGAATGGACCAATTTCGTGCTACCAACATAGTGTCTAATGTCTAAAAATTGATCAATGATTTTTTTTCAATAGGTGTTTTACCCAAAATGGCTTTCTAACATTATCCATGTTAAGAAGAAGAATAGAAAATACAGGTTTGTATTGATTTCAGGGACCTTAATTAATACTACTTCAAGGATTATTTCCCATTACCAATCACAATACTTTTGGTCAATGCAAGTTATGGATTTCAATACTGTTCTTTTATGAATGGGTATTCAGGGAGTAATTAGATAAATATCTCCCCTAAATATGAGGAATCCACTACCTTTATAGCACATCATGGTATATTTTTCTACCAGTTCATTACCATTGGATTAAATAACACTTGTGCTACTTACCAACATGACATGCACCATATATTAAAAACCTTTTTAGGATGAATCATAGAATTTTTTGTCGACGAAATGGTGGTTAAATATTGGAATTGATTTTTATTAACTCTAAAATATCAAAAAAATATTCAAATAGTAGTAGTAGTAGAGTTTAAAGATGAATCTTTTGAAGTGCGTGTTCAAAGTAATGTTAATGAAATTACTTGTCTTTGTGGTACACCACTATGGCATCGAGTTCAATCCAAGAAATACTAGTGCGATCATAGAAATACCACACCATCAGTATATTAAATAACTCAGGGGAATCTAGGGTCACCTCACTTATATTTGATTTTTATATCCAACCTTAATGGAAATACCATTCCCTTCACTATGTTAAATAATAAGGGATTCTCCCACTGATGGGATGAGGAATGCCAATAATATTTCAAAAACCTCAAGAAGTACCCACTACAACTACCATTATAGATTCCATTGGTAGAAGGAAATACATTTATCTAATATATGGGAACCATGGAATGATCACATGGTTCTATCCTTGCATAAAAAATGATATAGGGAAAAAATATAGAATTTACTATCTCAGTCAAATGATGCTAGGTACCTATACACAGTATTATGATATCAAGATGAACTACCTCATGATCATCTTCAATGTAAAAAATATGAGGCATTACTTCCAGCAACATGAAATCCACTTGTTATTTTGTATTTACCTACTAAATTACATCCTTTTCCACAATATATTGAAACCAAATTTGGAAATATGGGTGGTTATCCAACAATAGTGTGAAATCTTATTAGTATTACCAAGGGTAGATAAAGGGAAATATCTAGCTGATTTACTTACAAAAATCCTATCCTAGAAAGAACACCAGTGGACATTGAACATCCACATAAAGAAGTTTTCTATGCCTATGACACTCCCTAAATGTGGGAGATAAATTATGATGGTTCCTACCAAATTCCTATTGTAAAGATATTGGAAAACCCAAATTTTGATTTGGTTGGTCTAGGGATTGTATTTGTTTCTATATACAAATCAATTTTACCCTAATATTTATCTCTATATAAAGGATGCACTAATAATGAGGCATAATAGAAAGCCCTTATCTACAGCTTGGATTTAGCTGTAAAACTGTAGATAGAAAACCAGATTAAAACAGGGGGCTCAAAGATAGTAATTAAATAGATCAATGATGAGTATGCGATCAAGAAGGAATAGTTATCCCCTCTAATTAGTTTATCATTGGACTAATGGTGGGATTACTTTTTGAACCAAAATTAATCCATATACCTTGATCAAAAAATGTTCATGGGGATGAACTGGCCAATGAAGCCATATTCCAGGCTAATCATGATCAATACGAAGTGGTTTTCTGCATCACGTAACAAAGGGTGATCTCACCAGTCATCTTCTATGAAATGAAAGAAATCAATCTGGTAAACACTTCTACTAGAGAACGATGAGATGATATCCACCCCTATATGGATCGATTCTATAATAGAATACCTCTAAAATAGGTCCCTCACATTATATTGATCCAAAAGGGAAAATATTTGATACCGAGTAGCGATCACCACACTCTGGGATGCACCAAATGAGTATAAATAACTCAATAAATGATGCTTCTATGGAGTCCTTCTTAGGCGCATTGTAGAAGGAGAGATTCCATATATCATATAAGATGTCCATGTAGGTCCTATAGCACTCAATAGTCTAGGACCAGACCCTTACACAAAATTAGGGGGCTTGGTTAGTATTAAAAAAATGATGCAAGATTTCCTAGAATTCACTAGGAATTGTCATACATTCTGGATTCGTGAAAATGTCATTCATCAAACACCAAATTTTCTATATGCAGCTATGTATTTAAGGTTGTTTTATATATGGGGAATGAATATTGTGGGACCATTTCTCCTAAAACAACAAATCAATTTATATAAATACTTATTGCTAATGTCTTATTTTTCAAATTGGATAATAATATACCAATAAAGTAATTTAAGAAGAAAAATATTATCAACTTCATAAAGTCTAAAAGAATCACTAGAATCATTGTCCCTCACACAATACTTATGGAAGATGAAACAAACTTTTGTTCTTATAAATAGAAGACACCACACTAGGATTGAAACATTGAGTCCAATCTTTCAACCTATGATCTTGAATTAGAAAACTAATAGAAAAAGGAATTAAACAAGACTCTGTAAAATATAATATAGAAAATGGTGGACAAGGACATGATGTCTTGGATCGAAAATATCCTTAATACTTTATTGGACTTCCATAAAAACAATGACACTGCTATGCAAGAAACCCTATATTCATTATTTTATGGGGTAGAGGTAGTGTTTCCCATAGAAGTACAATTTCCTTCACTCCAAATAGCTGTTTATAGAAAATATTCAGATGAAGAACATCACTAAAATGACTGGATGAGTTAGTAAATTTTAATGAGAAAGGATTGTATACACTAAACAACCTTGAATTTTGATAGAATTGTATTTCCCAACCTCTAATAAAAAGTCCCAACTATGCTTAGTCCTCTTAGTAGAATTGGTACTGGTTCTCAAAACATTGATGATACCATGAAAGAAACCTCCAATGTTAGAACTAAAATAGGAAGGACCTTACATCATATATAAGGTATATTGTTATGAAGATTACTCATTGGGTATAATGGAAGGGGAACACATTATTCCCCTACTAATGTGAGTTTTATCCAGAAGTAGTTCTCATTGCTTCCATCAAAATTTCAAGTCCTAGATGTATGAATTTAAACTACACAATATTTAACATCCAATAAGCAATTATTTAAACTTCATATCATTTTTAATCTTAGTGATATGATTATAAATTATACAACATTTCATGTACTGGTGAAAGCCCTTTAAACTGTGTAGAATATTATATACTTACCAAATTATATTAAACTACACATAATAAATACTACTACATGATGTTAAACTATATGGAATGTTTTACATCATGAATAATTCATTTCAAATGAGATAGAACTGTGCAATGGTGAAAAATTAAGCACCCTTGTCCTAATATTTGATTTACATCTACATAAAAAGTATTTCCATGAACTATATATGGATTGATTTTTATTTATAAAGGATGCATGGTGACACCTGGATCTAAAATACTATGAAAAAAAACAATATAAATGGAAAATACTCCCTATATACATATGAGTCAAACCTGTGTATGGGATTTTCTATTCCAGAACTATGTGTGGATGGATTCCTCCTATCCAAGCATATATAGTCATTCCCAGATCCAAAATCCTAGACAATCTACAATATTTATAAAAATTCACCCCTTCCTTCATATGAGATAGACCTATTCATCAAACTAGCACATGAACTATGTGTGGCTTTATTCTTATTATTTTATGACATGTAGTGATTTCTAGATCTAAAATTTTGGGTATATAAACAATAAAAATAGCAAAAATGTACCCCTCCCTATGTATGGATCAGACACGCGTATGGAATTTTTCATTCAGGAACTACACGTGGCATGATTCCAATTACTCCAAGAAATATTGTTTTGCCATGATATCAAATCCTAGCTCCACCCATAATAAAAATGAAACAATTATACCCTATCTTGGTATGGGTTAGACCTGTATAAGGAATTTTCCATACAATAACTACATGTGGATTTGTTATTGTTCCTATAGTAAATGTAATGATGGATATATCTCAAATTCTATGTCAAAATGTAATATAAATGTAAAACATTACCACTCTATTCATGTGGTTGAGACCTAATTAGTGATTTTCCCATTCAAGAACTACATTTGACTTGATTCCTATTACTATTGGACACATAGTGATGAACAGATATCAAATCTTATGTCCAGCAACAATAAAATAGAAAATGAACCCTCCACGTTTAAGAGTTAGTCATTAATAAGGTTTTTTTTCATTCAATATATATATGTGGATTGATTCATATTTCTACAGGACACATTGTGATTATCAAATACCAAATCTTGAGCCCAAATATAATATAATTTGTAAATTATCCCCACTCCACATAAGGGTCAAACCTGAACAAGAAACATCCCATTCAAGAAATATGTGTGGCCTGATTACTATTGTCACAGGATATGTAGTGACCCCTAGATCCCAAATCCTAGGCCCAACTGTAACACATATATAAAACCATCCTATATATATATATGGGTAAGGGATATAGATAGAAATTTCCATCTAAGAACTACATGTGTCTTGATTCCTATTTTAATAGGATAAATAGTGACTCCAACATCCAAAATCCTTAGTTTATCTATGATATAATAAAAATTAGCCTCCCCCCATAAAATAAACTGAGTATTGTGAGGAAGTTATATTATAATAACTACATGTAACTTGAATCCAATAATATTGGATGCGTAATAATGCCTCAAACTCCAATTTTTAGACATAACCAGGAATTTCCATCAATCCCAATCATGCCCCCATGAGATTTAGATATTTTTAGAGGCTCTTATCTAAATTAAATTTTAAACACCCACACATATTTTATGATTCATACTCTCATAGATTAATCAACTTCTTATTATACCTTGTTTCTCATGTCAAGCATGACTCATGTGATCTTATAGAACATGGAAACCTACTCTAGATGGCACAGTAGTGACATGCTATTGATAGGGAATAAAATATACATCATATGATGTTAAACTATAAAAAACCATCCAAGCTGCAAGAAACTAAACAATATGACAATGTCCTAGTCTTGTGATGATAAACTGCATGACATCGTCTTGGTTTCATGATGCTACATTTCACGACATGAGGTCATTACAATGAATAGATCACCCCCTATTATGATTTTATGCATAAGAATCACATGTTTTATCCCTTTTCCTCTAAATATGTTCAGTACAAAGTGGTTTATCATTTAGGGTTCTCAAACCATTCTTAAATATTTCATTCTCAATGAACCAACTTTATATCACAGATAGCTAAGTTGATACCAACCAATTCCTCAAGTTGACATTATTCTCTTGGAACCCCATGGACCTTGGGCCCCCGTGCTCCAGGTTCACCCATGTAGAAAACTGGTAAATGGGTTTGGTTAATCCAAATGGGAACCATTGGTATTATTTAATGAATAATTCAATTTCTTGAAGCTTACTCCAAGTGGGGTTTTTTGTTTTATAAGGGAGAAACCCCCATGAAATCCAGGAGTTATTGTCTTGAATGCATAGAATATAGACTTCAGACATTATCAATGGAAGCCATGCTCCCACTGGTTTCTACCTCTAGTAAAATAGATATTCATAGGTTATTATTTAAAATTCTAATAACCAAACTATTCAAGATGATTTAGATACTCTCTATGTTACATAACTTTATATCATACACACTATCAAAGAAATATTATAATATTTTATTCTTTCTCCCCTTTATCTTGAGGTTTCCATATCCTATGAAGACCCAATTTCCAAGTGTTTATTGTTCCTATTAGAGTTAAATCCTAGATGAATAATGATAAATTAAAAGATAATTTCCTACTCACACAACATTAAACTACATGACATATGGTTTATCTTGTAAAACCTAACATGGCTTAGAGTTGTCTATCATATCCTATATTTTTTCTAAAGGTAAATATTTCACCACTACATTAGAATGAAATATAGAAATTCCCTTTGCCAATATATGATCTCAACCTTGGCATAAGACCCCTTAGTCAGACATTGTGTGTAGAATAACTAAGGGAAGAAAAAAATTCACATCTCTCCAACATATGAGTGAGATCATCATAAAGGAATATCATTAAAAGAGATGAGTGTGACATAATTATTGAAATAATAATATTTGTAGGGAATTTTAATATCCTAAAATTTCTGTATAATTTTATTTAATTATTTGGAATTATTTTGAGACCATGAAACTTGATGGCGCATGATTCTGAGGCCTGGAGTGCCCGAAATGATTCTTCAAAGTTTTTTAATCATTAATTATCTTGCATAAGAAGTTTTCCAGAAAAAATGGAAAAACACTTAACCGATTGTCTGGATCAGAAATCTAAGGGAACCATTGCATTCAAGATGGCAGGTTTACCCTTGGTGTTATATAATTTTAGTCGGCACATGCCTCTAGTGGGAAAAACCCGAAAATGGATTGACCATAAATAAAATAATTAAATAAAATTATTTTATTTTTCAAATGCTTATAACTCATGAATGGAAACTCAGATTGATAATCTGAGACCACCAATGAACTTGTGAGGGTATTCTCTCCTTTGTATGATACTAACATTGGCCAGTACGGGCCACTCGTGAAAATTAGTTTTTGGTTATAAATAAAATTATTAAGTGAAAATTATTTTATTGTAAAATCCATAACTTCTAAATGGTATCTCCGATAGAAAATCCGAAATTACTGTTGAGTTTTTTGGGGAATGTTCTTCTTATGTGGATCCTAACATTGACTAGTGCGGGTTGAGGTTAAATATAATTATTTTTTTTTGAATTTTTTTTAAGATACGCTCAGTAAATGTGTGAGTGGCTTTTTTTAACTTTTAAACTAGTACTTGGTTTAATAATATGAGGGAACCTTTGTATCTGAAGTGCCAAGATTCTCTTAAGGGAGACATTACTTTGACCATAGTAGGTCTGGAGAGAAAGTTATTTTTTGTGACTTTTTAAAAGAAATAGAATAAAATAACTTTATTATTTTATTTTCTTTCATATCCTCCAATGGACAACCATAGTGTGGGACTTGTGATGTGACAAGACAATAAATGGATTGACCTATAAATCTCATGTAACGACATCATAGGATAATTAGGAGGGTTCCTAATTAATGATCCCCCATTAATTCCTCACGTCATTACATACCCTCCCCCTCTCTTATTTATATGGAGCTAGGGGATGGGTATAAAAAAAACTTCCCCAAGAAGCGAAGTGTTGGTAAAGTGATGAGATGATGAACCCTTAAAGGATGGATCTGATCCCAGTGGGAGGTGACAAGTGACATTGAACCATGAACTGAAGATCGACATATGGGCAGCGCCATTGGAAGCTCATTGCGGAGGACGAAGAACACTGACCCTCTTCCACAAACGTGTGCTCACCATCATTCTTAATGTAGGGGGTTTATTCGTTTACACATTTTAAATATTTTCCTCTTCCTCGTTCTTGAATAATATGAAGAACGCAGACCAACTGACTAACAGGTTGATCCATGATTCATTCATTTTTGTGGGAGGTTGTTACGGGGAATCTTTGTAGGGTTTTGATTGTTGTTTAATTCAATTTATTATTAAACCCTTAATACCCCTCATTTTTATGAGCTCACATGGAGGGCATGAGCCTAACAAACCTGGCCCGAACCCTCCACTATCTTTCTATACTTACACCTCCATCGAATACCACCAGCGTAGTGACAATGACCGGCTATGTTGGGATATCACGTCGATGCATGCCGCAAGTGGAGACCATGACACAAGGCTGTGGAGGTCATCGGAGCAGCCAACACTGGCTAGCCTCAAAGGAGGCGTGGTGCTCCGTCATGTGCTTCCGGTGAGCAAAGGGGGATGCAACACGTTAGCCGCGATAACCGGAGGAAGGCAGTCAACACACCAGCCGGCTGCAGGTGGCAGAGCGGCGTGCCGTCATGCACCATTGGAGAAGTTGGCCGACACACTGGACAAACGCGATAGAATCGGATGGACCCCCTTTAGCAGGTCCCACGTGCCACCTAGAGGCACCACTTGGTGCCACTTCTTTGAAGAAGAACAAATGGCCTTTGACCGTTTGGGAAAACCGGGGGTCACTCCCCCGGTGGCGGCTAAGGAGGACCCCCATTTCAGGTCACACCACAGGTGGCCAAGCTGTTGCCCAGTGGGCCCCCGCCCAATGGGCCGCTACCCAGTGGGCCACCCCCTTGGGGTCGTGTCCTATGTGGGCCAAGCTGCCCCCTTATGGGCCACCCTTTGCGGTCCACCCCATTACGGGTCGAGTTGCCCTTGTGGGACACCCTTTGCGGGCCACCCTTGTGGGCGCCATTTGCAGGATTCCCTTATGGACCGCCCTTTGAGGGCCACCCTTGGGGGCCCACCTTTGCAGGCCGCTCCCCTTACGGGCCGGGCTGGACCTCGGCCCAGCAGGCTGAGCCCGCTATGGCCCAGCCCAGACCGGGTCGGGCCGGGCCACCCTTGTGGGTGCCCTTTGGGGGCCGCCCTTCTGGGCCGCCATTTGCGGGCCGCCCTTCTAGACGTGTCTTGGAAGAATCGTCTCTGGCGTTGGGATACTTGGATAAAGATGGTCCATTTGGTATAATCATCTTGAGTCTAGGAGATAGTTGGAGTATGACCGGGTTTGATCGAACCCGAATCCAACCGGGCCCCCAAAACTAAAACCCTTATAACTCACAGACCAGATGTCTGATTCACGCACCATCTGTCACATTTGAAACCTTATGACATGAAGGTCCTTTGGGATAGTACTTTTTGGAGATTTTTGGTGGTCTAATTATGACCGATATCTCAAGGGCAGACTCTATGGAACTCAAGCGCACTTGGTGCGAGGAATCCAGTGGCTGGCAGTGAGGCGGAGGTTGGAGATATACCATATGGAGGTCAGGGCTCAGTGATCCTATGTGGGTCAGCACATACTGATCCTGTGTGGGTCAAATCCTCTAGGGTTCAGTGCTCAAATATCTTGTGTGGGTTAGATCCTGTGTGGGTCATTATGGGAGTTAGTTACCTATCAACTCTGGGTGGGTCGGATCCTATGTGGATCATTGTAAGGGTTAGTACCTGTCGATCCTATGTGGGTCAGACTCCGTATGGTCCTAAGTAGTTACTTTTGACATAATATGATGATCTCTCTTTGCGACTAATCATCTGTACATCTATACATCACTGAAAACAAGGTTTGAGCTGAGACTCTGTTTCAACTAAGTCTTTTACATGTGTGATACTTTTATCTTTGTGGTGATATGTTCATGGTGATACATGTGTGGTACTTTTACCTTCGTGGTGATATCTTCATAGTGATACCTATGTGGTACTGTTACCTTCATGGTGATATCTTCGCGGTGTTACCTGTGTGGTACTTTTACCTTCGTGGTGTTACCTTCGCAGTGTTACTTGTGTGGTACTTTTACCTTTGTGGTGTTACCTTCATGGTGTTACCTTTGTGATATTCTTCCCTCATGTATGAGATGAGTATATCTTGATAACTTAGGTATATGTGTGGGCATATACCTAACTATATTTGTTGACCTCTTCATGCTTTTTGATAGAGCCTTGCTTTTTGGTTTTTCCTTTATGGACCTTTAGAAGACCCAAGAGGTCTCAGGGTCCCTACTGAGTATCGTTATACTCACCCCTAGATGGGCTTCACCCACACCTGGTTGTGTCTCCTATAGACGACGTACAACATTGATCAAGGATGAGGGAGCCCAGACTGGACGGTGCTCGGAGGTGGACCATTTGGCATGACGTGACACAGGGGATACTGATTGTGAGTTGTACCTACCATTCAGGTAGGATCTATGGTGGACGATCTAGGAGCTTCCTTTCACTTTTCATATTTTATGTTCTTTTCAGTTTTACTTGTATTTTTCCATTTGGGCTTGTATTTCGGCCCCCTTCACTTTCAACACTCTTTACTACAGCAGTTTACCTCATGGTTGCTTCTTGTGGTGTTCTTCTATTGTTTGTTTGTATAGGTTTAAAGGAAATTACTTCCCATTATAGGGATTCCCCTTTCTGGTGCTAGTTTCCAGCCCCAGGCCTATGGAAGGCGGGCTTGTGGTAGTCACGACACGAGCCCCGGGGGATGGGTCATGAAAAAGTGGTATTAGAGGAGTTCAGTTCTACCGAAGAACTAGGACACTGATCTTTTCTATGTGGAAATAGTGTTAAGTGTTATGAGTGTGGTTTTTAGTTTTCGAAATCTAGTTTTGGTGCGGTGGCTGACGTATTCATACACCAAGACCATGAATTCTGATTTCTGAATCAGCGCCCGAAAGCACTGATTACGTGTGTCTCTGAAATTCTTTTTATGATTTATTTGAGTCATCTCACCAGGAATAACATAATGATTGTGGCACACCTATTCATTATCAGGATGCTACCATGTAGACAACCAGCCAAGATTCCTGAGAGAGTACACGATGACAACCCACTGAGCAACGAGGCTCAGGTGCAGAGCCCTCTAACTATGTTAGAACCTTCAGGCGGTGTACCAGTTGCACCACCACCTGTTGGGAAGCAGTTACCACCATATGCACTAGCGGACGATGCATGTCTATTGAGCGCATTGCACAAGTTTCATCGGTAGAGGCCGCCGAGGTTTTGAGGCGAGATAGATCTCCAGGCAGTTGAGGACTATCTGAAGGGTGTGGCTAGAGTTTTTCACCTAGTTGGGACACCAGTAGATTAGATGTTGACCCTTGCTACTACTTTTTATCAGTGCATGGCCATGAGGATGGTTTTCATGGTGACGAGGCTTTTTTACATGGACCGTTTCCCAAGATGGTACCTTCGGGTAGTGTGCCAGCTATATCACTACCCATTGGCCACGAGTTACAACCGGCGATATCGGTAGAGGAAAAATGTAGGCTTGGTGCCTTACACATGTTTTATCATTAGATACCACTCATGTTCTGAAGATATCCCAACTCAAAATAGGCTGAGGAATAGATTGAGTAGGTGGATGAGATTCCATCTAGCTAGGGCACCATTTGATCAGATGGCGGTCCTGGTAGAGAGCCTTCTACATGGCTAAGCATTGCGATGACAGGGTTTAGATTACCCTGATCTTGTGAAGAGGTGACTCTTCTATGGACTTTCTTGAGAACCTTCCTTGGAGAAGGTGGTATCTTTCCCTAAAGATCTAAGGGATGAGTGTTCTCTAGTGCTTCTACAACTTCAGCAGGATGACATGTCAGTAGCTGAGTATTCATCGAGGTGTACCGACCATGCAAGGTATTTGATGAATACAGTACGGTCAGTGCTTCAGGGGTCAGAATTCCGAGCGAGGTGTGTTTAGGGACATATGAGCTAGAACTATTCCTTTATGCATTCCTACTTATGTTAGAGTTCTAGAGAGAACCTTTGTGGTTGAAATTTATATGGTTGAGTGGATGCAGCCACTAAATGCTAATAGTGGGAAAGCAAAAAACTGACGCCAGTCTCAGAGACCTCGACATGTAAAATGTTTTGAGAAGAAGAAGTGATAGGGATAGATGAATTTGCAGGGCAACAGATATGAATGTGGATCTATGAGAGCCGCAAGAGGTGTTATACATTTCAACATGTTACAACCACCACCCCTATGTGGTCCCCACCAAGTTCTGGGAGCTGGAGGACAGGGAGAGGGAGTAGCTCCATGGAGTCAAGGAGTGTGACCCAAGGGCTCCAGGAATGATTCGAGGTACGATCTGTGTCTACTACTGGATATCGTATTAATAGAAATATGTACCAATCATTCCTTCTTACCATGAAACTTTTTCAAGACCTACAGTTTCCAGTTAAACCATTGACTTGACCTTACGTCTAGAGACACCTTTGGAAGGAGACTCAATAATCACACTTATGCCGATGGAGTGATCAGTCCCTTGATGTGAGAGTTTTGATTGGAATCTCTTGGTGGAAGTGTCGAGGGCTTATAGAATTAGTTTGGGTATGTACTGGACATCTAATATTCATAATCAGATTAAATTTATTAGGAAAAAAGGTTTTGGTTTATCTAAAACGATGGAATGAGGTTTTCATTGGTTTGTAAAAAAGGAAAGCCAGGTAGCATACGATAAACTCATGAAAAGGAGGGTAAAACTGATCACTCTTGAGTCAGCCAGACTTACCCTCATGGTAGTAGGAGTTTTGCGTTTTCATTTCCCAACAGGAGTGGTAGAGTGTGGGGAAATATTTTCAAAAGATGTTTCTAGGATTACCTCCCCGAAGGGAGATGGACTTCTACATTGGATAAGTACTATCAGAGTCTTGAACCAGACATCTCCAAGGTATTGGAACCCTTGTTAGCTTGGATGAAGATGGGGGGAGCCTTTCTTATGGATAAAGAAGTGTCAGTAGAGCTTTTAGAAGTTTAGATAGTGACTATGACTAGAGTTATTCTAGGACTATGACTTTGAGATTGTCTATACCCATGGTATGGGGAACGTGGTAGCAGACACACTCAGAAAGATCTCTAGTCTACAACTGTTGAGTGAGGCATCAGATCAGCTAGTCGTGATGTAGATATCCTTCATGGATAAATATTGAGTATCTAACCTCTAGTCTATAACTGTCACTCCCCCAATTGTTCAGTAAATTCGCGTGGGGGGGGGGGGCACAACTTGAGTCATTGACTGCGAGGCCCGACGTGCTTAGATATCATCAGGAAGGTCTCCTGAATGATTTTCTAATGGTGGGGATCACATCATCCTCTTCAGAAGATGCACCATGGTACCACTGATTCTTCGGGAGGAAGTTTTGATGGAGATCCATACATACCCTTAGTGACACATCCTAGAGTTCTGAAGGTGTACCGGGACTTCCGGTGTCCATACTGGTGGCTAGGGATGAAGTAATAAATGGAAGTGTTTGTGTCACGATGCCTCACTTATCCAAAAGTGAAGACTGCATAGATAATGAAGAAGTCTTATGCTGACAGGTGACAGAGACCCTTGGAGTCTAAGGAGGGAGACTATGTCTTCTTACGGGTCTCACCCTGACAAGGATTACGAAGGTTTGTCCAGGGTAGAATACATTCTCTGAGGATCATCAGACCTTTCTAGATTCTCAATAGAGTAGGTGATGTGGCATAAAATATATATCTTTCCCCACAGATGCCCTGGGTTTATAATGTTTTCCATGAGTCGCAGCTGAGGAGATGCGTGCAGGATCCATTGCACGTTATCGACTAGGGTGAGTTGAACTTTGACGATGGGGTTAATTTTACAATGTTCCTACTAGAGAGAGAGGATCGATAGGGAAAAGTCCTTCATGGATGGTCGATCAGCCTTGTGCGAGTTTAGTGGCAGTACGGGGACCTTCAAGAGAGCACATGGGAGCGGGAGGCTTAGATTCATGTTCAGTACCCTCATTTGTTTGATTTGCCTTTGTTTTGGCTTTCGAAAACAAAAATCCCTAAGGTGGGGAGAATGTAATGTCCCAGAATTTTCATATAATTTTTTTAATTATATGGAATTATTTTATGACCATGAAATCTGATGGCGCGTGATTCCGAGGCCTGGAGTGCCTGAAATGATCCGTCAAAGTTTTTTAAGCTTTAATTAGCGCGCGTAAGCAGTTTTCCTGAAAAAGTAAAATAAATCTTAAACAGTTTCTTGCATCAAAAATCTGAGGGCGCCATTGCATTCAAGATAAAGGTTTTACCCTAGGAACGATATGAGTTTAGTCGGCGCAGACCTGTAGTGGGAAAACACAAAAAATGGAATAACCATAAATAAAATAATTAAATAAAATTATTTTATTTTTCAAATGCTTATAACTCAAAAATGGTAACTTGGATTGAAAATACGATAACACCACTGAACTCGTGAGGGTATTATTTCATTAGGAAGATACTAAAATTGTCTAGAAAGGGCAACCAGTGAATGTTAGTTTTTGACTATAAATAAAATAATTAAGTGACAATTATTTTATTGTAAAATCATTAACTTATAAATGGTAACTCAGATTGAAAATTCAAGAGTACCATTAAGTTTTTTGGGGAGTGTTCTCTTTAGGTGTAGCCTAAACATGACCAGTGCGGTTTGAGGGTGAACATAATTAAATTTTTAAACTTTTTTAAGGTATGTTTAGTAGACGCGTGAGCGACATTTTCTAACATTTGAACCGATACTCAGATTAAAAATTCTGAGGGCACCATTGAATCCGTAGCACCGAGATTCAGTTAAGTGAGACTTTACTTTGACCGTAGTAGGTATGGAGAAAAAGTTATGTTTTGTGTCTTTTTAATATAAATAAAATAAAATAACTTTATTATTTTATTTTCTTTCATATCCTCCAACAGACAAGTGGAGTGTGGGACCTGCGTTGTGTCAAGCCAATAAATGGATTGACCTATCAATCTTATGTAATGATGTCGTAGAGGAATTATTGAGGTTTCTAATTAATGAGACCCCATTAATTCCTCATGTTGTTACTTACCCTCCCCCTCTCTTATTTATATGGTTCTTGGGGAGGGGTATCAAAATAGCTTCACCAAGTAGTGAACTGCTGGTAAAGTGCCGAGACGCCGAACCCTTAGAGGATGGAGCCGATCTTAGTGGGAGGTGACAGCAGACACAGAACCAGAAACCAAAGATCAATTTACGGGAAGCTCCATTGGATTCTTGTTGTGGAGGACAACAAAGACCAATCAACTTCAATAAATGAACGCTCTCTATCATTCTTAAGGTAGGGGGTTTATTCATTTACGCATTTTAAATGTTTTCCTCTTCCCCGTTTTTTAATAATATGAAGAATGCAGACCAACAGACAAATGAGTTGATCCACGATTCATTTGATTTTGTGGGAGGTTATTGCAGGGTATCTTTTTAGGGTTTTGATTGTTGTTTAATTCAATTGATTATTAAACCCATAATCCCCCTCATGTTTATGAGCTAATGCTGAGGGTATGGTCCTAACGAACCCGACCCGGACTCTCCGCTATCTTGCTATCCTTGAACCTCTATGGAAGACTACCAATGCAGCAAAACTGACCTGCTATTTTGGGGATACCGTGTCAACACACGCCACAAGAGGAGTCTGGGACCCAAAGCAGTGGCGATAATCGGAGCGGCCGACACTGGCCGACCATGGAGGAGGTGTGGCCGACCGTCGCGCACCACCGGTGAGAAAAGGGGGCCACAAATTGTCAGTCCCAGAGACCAGAAGATGGAATCCGACACACTATCCAACCATGGTTGGCAGAGCAGTGTGTCGTCACATGCCGCTAGAGAAGTCGGTCGACACACCGGCCGACCGTGATGGAATCGACAGGACCCCTCCAGCGGGTCGGGCGTGCCACCAGGCAGTTCCATGTGGAACCACCCCTGTGAAGAAGACGAAACTTCCTTCGGTTGTTCAGGAAAACCAAGGGTCACTCCTTTTATGGAGGCTTGTGTGGACCCCCCTTGGGGGTCGCGCCGCATGCGGCTGGGCTGCCGCCCAGTGGGCCGTCCCCTTGCAGGCCGCACCCTCCACGGTCTGGGCCGCCTCTTTGAGGGCCGCGCCCTTCACGGGCCGTCCCATTACGGGCTGGGCCACCCTTGTGGGATGACCTTTGCGGGATGTTCTCCTTGTGGGCTGGGCTAAATCTCAGCCCAACGGGCCAGGCCTTCCACGACCCAGCCTAGACCTGGTCGGGCCGGGTCGGACCGGGCCCAAAAACACTTAAAGGGCCCTCTCTTGAGAACCGGATGCCTGTTTGATGAAACATTTGTGGTGTTGGGATCCTTGGATCAACATGGTAATTTTTATATACTCTTATTTATTTTTAGAGATATTTTGAGTATGGCTAGGTTGGATCGAACCCGAATCCATCCAGGACCCCGAAACTAAAATGCTTATAACTCACAGACCGAGCGTCCGATTGACGCACCGTCTATCATGTTGGAACCCTTAAGACATGTAGGTCCTTTGGGATACTCATTTTTGGAGATTTGTGGTAGTCAAAGTGTGATCTATATATCGAGGGAAGATTCTACAGAACTCGAGTTCACTGGGTGCAATGAATCCAGTGGCTGACAGTGAGGTGGAGGTGGAGACAGATCATACGGAGTTCAACGCTCAACGATCCTTTGTGGGTCAGCACATAATAATCCTACATGGGTCAGATCTTATGTGGATCAATTCCCAGCAATCCTATGTGGGTCAGTGCATACCGGTCCTATGTGGGTTAGATCATGTGTGGGTCAGGACTCAGCGATCCTGTGTGGGTTAGTGCATATCGATCATGTGCAGGTCAGATCCTATGTGGGTCATTTTGGGGGTTAGTATCTATCAACTCAAAGCGGGTTAGATCCTATGTAGACCATTACGAGGGTTAGTATCAATCTATCCTATATGGTTCAGACTCCGTATGGTCAGAAGGAGTGCCTCTGGAAAGAATAAGATGATCTAGTGTCACAAATAATCATCTATACTTCTATACGTCACTGAAAACCTGGTTTGATATGAGACTCTATTTGAACTAAGTCTTTTACAAGAGTGGTAATTTTATCTTCGTGGTGATATTTTCATGGTGATACATGTGTGGTACTTTTAACTTCGTGGTGATATCCTCATAGTGATACCTATACGGTACTGTTACCTTCATGGTGATATCTTTGTGGTGTTACCTGTGTGGTACTTTTACTTTCTTGGTGTTATCTTCATAATATTACATGTGTGGTAATTTGACCTTTGTGGTGTAACATTTGTGGTATTACCTTTGTGATATTCTTCCATCATGTATGAGATGAGTATATCTTGATAGCATTGGTATATGTATGGGAATATACCTAACTAGAGTGGTTGACTACTTCGTGCTTTGTGATTGAGCCTTGCTTTGTGGTTTTCCTTCATGGATATTTAGGAGACCTATGGGGTCTCGGGGTCCCTACAGAGTATCGTTATACTCACCCCTTCACAGGCTTCGCCCGCAGCTGGTTGTGTCTTCAGCATATGACGTACAACATTGATCGAGGCTGAGGGAGCTAAGACTGGACAATGCTCAAAGGTGGACCATTTGGTGTGACGTGACACAGAGACTACTAACTGTGAGTTGTACCTACCCTTTAGGTAGGATCTGTGGTGGACGATACAAGAGTTGCTTTTCACTTTTAAGTTGTTTTGTACTTTTCAGTTGTACTTGTATTTTTTTCTAATTGGGCTTGTTTTCCAACCCCTTCACTTTCTCCACTCTTTACTACAATAGTTTACTCTGTGGTTTCTTCTTGTCATGTTCATGTATTGTGTGTTAGTACAAGTTTATAGGAAATTCCTTCCCATTATAGGGATATTCCTTTCTGGTGCTAGTCGCCAGCCCCTAGCCTATGGAAGGCAGGCTTGGGGTAGTAACGACATGGGTCCTGGGGGACGAGTCGTGACAAGAATCCCGACCATAAATATTTCATATTCACCCACTTAAGGATTATCGATTCATAACAAATTTCATTTCCTACATATGAATAAGATGTTCATAAGGATTTCTTGCGCAATAGATATATATATATATAGGGGAAAGGCTTCAGCATATGGATACCCCCTATTATGCTTGTGTAAGAATAGAAGACACCTCTCCCATCTAGACACCTCTGACTAGTGAAAAATATCTTTAAAGACATCATACAAATTTTCAAATCAGTTCCAATGTCCGTACAACATGATGTTAAACTATAAGTAAGTCGACATTGTCAAATGAAATCAAAATGCATAGAAGATATATGTAAACAATGTGAAACTAAACTATGAAAAAAATAATCTACCATTACTCATTATCAAAGGACCACAAGAGCCTACAAAGTTTAGGGGTGCATCCATCATCTTTCAAAGATCTTGAATCTGTAAACTACACATCATTTCTTGAGTGCCTTGAATTACCATGAACCTTCCATGGACTTTGGAAAAGGACAATTGACTTCAAGGGAATCCTTTTTTGACTATAATTTTTTGCACCAAAATCCATCATATAATCTCATAAACATTAACCAGTTATGTATTTTCCTTAAAAAGGTATTTTGATCCTTGTGAGACCAAACCCCATCATAGTGGATCTCATCACTATAGATTGATTCACTGTCATCCTCAAAATTTATATCCAATACCAATATTCATTATTTGAGATCCTTGATCCTTGACTTACAACAATATCATATATTTCCTAGGAAGGAATTGTATTACTTTTGACCTTGGGGATTTTAATTAGGCTATTATGTAACACTCCCCTGATACCATGTCCACATGCATCATGAAATTATACCACATGAATTTTGGTCAAATCTATAAAAACAGAAACTTTAGCCTTTGATGATCCAAATTGAAAGACCCTAAGTTTCTAGTGAAGGAGACACAAAACTTGCTACATTGAAAAAAGGGGTTCTTGGTAAAAATTCAAGTATCATTTCACTAAACTCATTATCTATAGAGTATAAGAAAATGTTAGTGTGTTAATAAAATTTGAATAATGTTTTTAGGACCATCTAGTGGCCATAGTAAATTACAATCCTTGCTAACTAGACTCCCATGATCTAGAAAAAAGTTATGGTAATGATTTGTTAAATCTCCCCACTGTGGTAATGTGTTTAATAGGAAGATAATCAAAATTTTGGGAGTCCAAAACCGTCTTAAATGTTTCATTTTTCACAACTCACCTTTTTATCCTCAAAGTCTGAGATGACACTCACCAATTCCTAGAGTTGGTACCCTTATCCTAGAATCCCATAGCCTTCAGTTATTTTCTTGGGTTATTCTCTATATTTTATTGGTAACATGGACTTATTTTTATGAAGGGACCCCACTAGGATTCATTAGTGGATAAAATAACACCTTAGAACTTTCACCAAGTGTGTATTTTGGTCCCATAAGAAAGGTCACACTTAAATACATGATCTTTTATCCTGTTTATGGGTGATACTAGTTTCCACTATTACTAATGGTTGAACTATTTCCAATATTTCCCATTTCGAGTTCCCTCATAAATTCAAAGACCATGATATATAGTTACAATAACTATAATATTAAAGTTAACTTGACATCCTCGATGATACTTCACCATTTATTATACCCATTCTCAAAGCAGGATTGCGATATTCAATTCTCATACTTTTTATGAACTATACCACATGATCTAAAACCATACAATGTAGGGACCAATATTCCCAACCATAAACTAGACCACCCTAGGGTTCCAGAACCCTTATTGGATATATCATTTCTCCATATCCCACTTCATCACCGAATCATTTGAATCTTCAAAAATCTTTGAAGACCCTTATAAAGGAGTAGGGTCCCATATTCTTGACCAAGAATTTATAACCCATGGGGTCATCGTTATATTACTTTGGAAAGTTATCAGGATGCATCTCCTCCTAATAGGAAACGACTTATAATCCTTGTGAGCCACAACAATATCTTGGTGGAACTCAAAAAATCAATATATTTCCCAAACATACATTCTGTGTATACCCCATCTCATAATATTCAATCAAAATTATTGTGATATTAATTATGTATTCCATATCCCAACAATCCTAGTATAATAGGTATCCATAATGTTTTACTATCTATCAATAACATTTAATGTAGGATGTGGGGTGTCACAACCCCTAATGGATATCCATCCTTCATAATTTCTAAAAGAATGAAGGGTTTAAAAATATTTCATGAACTCTCACTATTTATAATATGAATTAATAATGTAGGGTATCAGAACCATTGATTGATACCAATTATTCAGAATCCCACCAAGCATGCCAGGTTCCCAAACCCTTCATGAATACCCATCCATCACAACTAAAAATATAATCTTTGAGAAAAAAGATCCAAAAATATAAGAACATAAGGTCCAAGAAATAAGTCATTAAATAAAAATAATAGATGGTCCAATCTCTAACAGCTTAAAATAAAAAAATAGATTGGTCGAGCTAGTGTTTCTAAAACTACAATAACGGATGGTCTAAGCTAAAAAACCCCAAAATATAGAAATAGATGGTGTAAGATAGAAAATTCTATTCTATAGAAATTATATGGTATACATGACATTTAAACATCCAATTTAAAGATACAAAATGATCACTAGGTTAACAAACCATAAGGGCACCAAGAAAAAAAGTTGAGCTGCTATTTTTTAGACACACACTTTGTGTGATCTAAAAAATATCAAGCACTTATGAGATGGAAAGTGAATAAAACATTCCATTTTGAAAACCTGTCATGGGATTCCTGAGAAAAGGGTAAGTCTACGTCTGAAAATCATTCACTATATGGAACTTATGAAAAATCTAGTGTAGTATAAATGAAGGAGATAAAAATTTTGTTGGGATCATTATCTGTACCTATAAAAATAAATCTATTCATGCTAAATCCACTGAATTAGAATATTATTATAGAAATATCCTTCTAAGACATGTTTACCCAAATTATTATTTTGAACTATATAATCTCAAAACAATTGGAGACACTATGTCAATAGGAAATTCCAAATATATTGATCATTTATGGAAAGTTCTTACAAATGGTTTGTTATATTTTAGAATAAAAGTTTTAAATTTTATTTCACTTTGTATTATAAAAATAATTTATATCATTTACATTGTATTTGATATAATTTCAATGTAATTCCATAAATTTTAATGATAAAAATAAGACAAAAAATTGAAAAGTTAAAATGGTTTGCTTATTGATAATGGGAAAAGGAGGGGTGAAAACACTTTAGAGTCTCTCCAAGGTGCTTTAAAAAGAAAAAAAAATATTCATTACTGGATCGTAGAAAAATTTAGTTGGATGAGTTTACAAAATCATTCAGAGTATTGATAAAGTTGTCAATTGGGCACTATAGTGTATCCCATTTCATTTATTCCACCATCGCCAAAGGATGAAGAGTGTTAATAAAATAGGATAAATCTTAACCTCATTTCAAAGTGGTCACTAGTAAGTAAGATGAAATCAAAAGATAAGACCCTACACATGATATTATCAATTCCTATTATACTATCTGTGTAGTCAACCCATCAATTTGGATGTGAAACTTAGAAAATTTCAAATGTATCTGTTTAAGACACTTTGAATCTTCTCTTATTGTTTGGACTAGATATGTCATATCATCAATGATTCTAAATTCCCTCCCATTACTAACCAATTATTTTAGATCCAATATAATATATAGCATTACATCATGTAATTACCAATAAGAAAATACACTATCTCCTCAATAGTGAAAGAAAAAGAGAAGGCATTCCTCTTGTTCATGAATATTCTCCAAGAGAGTCTCAGTAATTACATCATGGATTTCTACGAAATTATCCTTCATGGTACTGGGTTCTCTGTGAATTCTTGAGGGAGAATAAAGGAAGGATTATTGGTTTGTGGGATGTATTCAAATTCCAATTATATTAAAAAAAGGATTTACTAAGCTAAATAAGAATTAATAGATGAAGTCTCATGTGTTTTCCCCTAATAAATACATCATTTATCACTATCAATAAAGGGACAGATTCATTAGAAATACCACCCTTGTTTATGATAGAATCATTACTATAATGAGAGAGTTTACATGGGGACATCCTTGAGTCGTGAATCAATTCCATCACTTATAGTGACAATGGACTCATAATAGAACATTTCTTATTAACCTGATGAACTAATCAATTTTGTATACCAACGTGGTAGGCCTCCACCCAAGCGAAATCATAGTCCCAAGAAAATTATGTAGGGGCATCAATAAGATGAGGAATGAATTAAAAATTTGTACCCTCATGCAAAATTATATACCAGAATTTGTGAATTAGTATAGGATGATTTTATCCGCACACACTAGCTAAAAGAAGAGGATAATTTCTTTGAGTGTAGTGAAATTGGAAACCAAACAGATTAGGTGTATATGGTTCATAGATGATTAGTTCATCCACAGAAGTTACATGAACCTCATCCCAAAAAGAATAATTTATATGATATTTGTTAAATGGATCCACTACCATCATTAATAATCATCCCAATGTGTGTAGGGAGTAGCATAAAATTGAAATGATTATATGGGATCAATATATCAATAAACTCATTAGTGCCTCATGAAATCTCCTCAACCCCATAAACATTTAGAATCTCAGAACAAAATAGAGAATGGGGAATATTTTTGGTATTATGATGCTTGTATCATTGAAAACGATCTCTTGTCTATCCAAAAAAAAAATAAAAAGGGCTACTGATCCAATAGGGTACATTACCCTATTGAACATGGACAATGAGACGATAATGTTGAGAAAGGTTTGGAACATCTATGTTGAGAGTTCTTCCTTCGTTTAGTTGTGATTATATCACTAATGTGATGACACAAACACCCAAGAAAGCATCCCTAGAATGGAAAAATCCATCATTTTAATATCATGTCCAAAAATACCACTAACATAAGGCCTAGAGATACCTATAGTCTCACTCTATATCTCTATGAATCATATTAATTGGATTCTAAAGTAGTCCAACAAGAACTTGAACTCTATAAAACATGATGTTAATGACATTTATGAGTGTTTATAAAGTTTTGACGAGTCCTTCTATGTTATATTATTATAATAATTTAATCCTTAAAATAAATTATCAAGCATATGTTCAGATTCTTCTTCAACTTCTCCTTCATGATGGCGGTCATATCTTGGGTTGAGGTTTGAGTTTTTAACCATCATCCCAAACATCCACAACATGAAAGAATACATTTCTTTAAGGGTGATTATTCCCCTGTGCTGATAAATATCCCATAGGCTAATGACACCTTCTCTGTGGATTATATAAAAAAATGTTAGTTCCAGGACAACAATGAATAATCATCCCTCAGAGAAGTATCGATTGACAATTAAAAATGAATTTATAAATCCATGTTTTCAAATAAATACAGATTACATGTAATTTATTAGGAAATTCAATGAAACTCTTCCTAACCTAGAATGGACATGCCCGTTTGTTTCAAAAGTTACCACCAGGGCACAATTCAAAATTTGAACTCTATCTATTTTTTTGTTTGTCCATAGAGGAGAAGAGTATGTCTGAATAACTCTAAGAAATTAGTTGATGAGTGAGATCTGGACCATCTAGACCAAGAGTTTAATTAGATAGCGTATAGGCTAACCAATATAATGGTTCCACAATTAGATGACTTTCCTCAGAATATGTTTATTGATTGTAGTAGAGAGAGGGTAAAAACTAGTGAGATATAATATAGTTTTTGGTAGAATGAATGGAAGTGTACCCCAGGTGGATAAATCTATATAAACGTAGTATGTATGATATAGAATAGTTTTGATATTTAGTTGAAAGAATTGCATTAAAAAATAAATTTTATAAAAGAATCAGTATCGAGGAATGGAATTGCGATTCACAAAAATCATGGATCTATTAACATATTCATTAGAATAAATTTTTGAAATATAATCCATCTATAAAAAGAAATAATAATATGTCATATGGTAAAATAATATTTTATAAATGAAAAAAGATAAGTGCATAGCTGAAGAAACATTATGTGAATCAAATGACACATATAAGGGTTTTCGACCGCATTACCTATTATGGGTCTTGCGTATCATGTGACCAAAGTAAAATCATGTGGAGCGCCTAACCTGGTATAAGATGTGTGATTGTGTAACTATGATAAGGTCACATGAATTGTATAAAAATCAAGTGATCAAGTTATATAATCATTAGATGTTGCAAAGCATGAAAAGAGACATTGCAACCAAGAACTTGCATTATAGTTCAAGAAACTTACTATAGATCAACTAACATGATTGTTTCAAAGGTCATTGAGTCAAGGTGATCATGCATGGAGGTCAAGTGATGAGCTTATGTGATCACGTTTTATTAAGGGTTCTTATGAAGAGGTTATGTTAGAGACGACATCCTTATATATTTAGAGGCTTAGGTCGCAAGTGAAATGGAAGGACTCCCACTCCTCTATTTATTGGGCATCATGTGGAATGAAAATGATCTCCTAGAAGACCAAAATACACTCAGAACACTAAATAGTGTAATCCCAAGAGTCGTAGGTGGGAATTTAATTCCTTAAAATCGAGTCTGTGTTCCTTTAGAAGTTACTTATAAGGTGATAAATTTGTTTATGCCCACCGAGTGAGTATTGAAATTTTTTTGATCAAAGAAATACCCTAAGGATAGGTAATATTTTATCCAAAAGGGAATGAAAGGATTAACATGAGAATATAGGGATTGAAAACCTGGGTCTTATGAGTTTTCTGGCCCAAGGAACATCACATTACGGGGTAATGTATATCACATGATCTGCTCATTGATCACACGATTCCCCATTTGAAAAGACATATAGAACTCGTGAAGGATTATAGACAAGTGATGATGATCATGAGAAGGCTACCATATGAGTTCCTCTAAGCATGAAATAGTTATATTGATAGATTTATAATAATCACACAAGATTTTTATAAAATACAATCTAATGAAGTGGAAGATTCACATGAATAGAGTTACTCTGATTTTACTGAGAATGGATGATGTCGTTTGAATGATTATTCAGTTGATCATGATAAATCCATAGGTACATTTTGAACTTTAAAAGTGAATTCCATTAGAAATGTCATATTCATTCTAAAAAGGATTTTAGAGTTGTATATTTGATCATGCGACACCCTAATGTAAAAATGATGGGTGAACGTCATAGGACTCATGAAAAGAATGATGAAAATGGTGGAAGATTTACTTGAAGGGAGTTAATATTATTTTCACCATAAGGGTTAATTATTTTCACATGATCATTTTTTTGATCATATAAAAGCACTAGGGACATGCTAACCTTATCATGTGAAGGCCATTGGACTTTTCAACTTCAACATAGAAAGGATTTAAGACATGTTTGTTTGATCGTATGATGACCTCATGGAAAACTAATGGGATAATTCCATAGGCCTCATTAAATGAATGATGAACAGGAATACACCTTTATATGAAATTGATTTACATAATTTTTCATGTGAAGGGTATATGCGATTCATTTCATCAGTTTACCAATCATGAAAATTCTACTTAACATGGAAGCATGATATCATAAAGGGCCCCATACATGTTAACCATATCTTATAAAGGCACATTAAAATATTGATTTGATTATATGAAACCCCTTTAACAAGATATGGGTTCATATAAATATTTCAATGGAATAATGATCTTGAAATCACTATTTATCATGTGACATAAAGATGATGATATGGATTTCTCATGGATGGATCACATGAAACACATGATAGGACATTCCCTCCACCTACTCAATCCCATATATGCAATTCATGTTCCATGAGAAGTGGTGTAGATCATAGGTGGAGATGCCTATAAATCACCCCTGCATATAAAAACACACACACAGGTGATCATAGAGGGAATAGAAAACTTTTTAGAGTGTTTAAGAAAGTAATCACAATATTTTTTCATGAGGTAATCCCAAGGAACGACTTAAGAGATTATCTGGTATTTTTAGATTCTTTATATGATCACAAAAACTTCAACCTCACCAATTAGATCATGAAAAGGAGTTTCCACATGTTATATTGGTCATGTGAGGCCTCAACAGGCTAGTTCCTAAATTTTTTTTGTCATTTATATGATAAAATATGAAAATTATGTAAGTTTAATGTGAAACATTTTGCAATGAATTTCAACTGAGAAGGTCATGCTCTTCAAACAATCTATTCACAGATCATGAGGTGTCCTTTGGGAATGTCAAAAGGTTTATGAGAATTCTTACACACATGTCCTCAAGGTTATGTGAAATCCTTAAAATTTGTTATCCAAGTCACATGATGTCCTCTGGTAATGTTAGAAATGTTACATGACATCCTCAAAACATGTTATCCAAGTAACATGAACTATTATGGACACGTCTGAGAGATCATGCAATATCCTCTTGGAAATTTCCAAAAGACCCGGTTAATACCTTAGGATATGTCATCTTGATAATGCAATAACCTTTATATATTTCATCCTTAATCATGAAAAGGTCCTATACATGTCAGATTCAATCACACGAATACACTAAGGAAATGTCATAAATACACTCTATACATGTAAAAAACACTTTGGACATGTTATCCATACATGTAGGACATATCAGAAAGACACATTGGATATGTGAGGAAGACAACCAATACATGTCAAAATTTTCCATGAGGAGAACATGGGCATGTTCCGTTGAACTGTGTGAACCCATGACCATGGGTCTTTGGTTGAGAATTCCCCCTTCATATGGGAAGTATCCATAATGGGATTGTAATGGTCACACATGAAAACCCACACGTATTATGGAATTCTCATAGAACCCAAGCATGCTAGGTTGACCAATCATGATTCCCACTCTCTATCCATCAAAGGAAATGGTTTGGATGTCTTCCAATGGGAATCTACCTTAGTGTACATCTATGATATTCAATTTACACTAGTTTCTAGAACCCAACTCTCGTGGCTCTATCATTCTTACTCATCCATCAGTGGATTAATAAACTTATTGAAATACAAATATTCTAATTAATATTAAAATTAGGATATATTGGATGCCTCTCTAAGGATCAATCTCTATACCAGACACCATATCAAGGCTTCCTGAGTTCATAAAATCGGCATCCACGAGTTGTGTGCCTGATCGTTTATAATATCTGGTTTCCTTCTTAAAATACATTTTAATAATACTAATAAGGAATTTTGAGGTCAAGTGGGAATCATACATAAAATAAAATATAGCAATAATTTACCCATCCCATCACAAAAGCTAATATCACGTTACAAATTAAAATTAAAAAAAAAACAGACGCAACAACGCCACCCTATGAAACTACCATCACACACCCTATTTCTAATTTCAAACAAGATTACATTATCACCACCTCAAGTCTTCCACCTCATGTTGTGAACCCTAACCTTCATCAAATAGAGTCACAACACCACCTCATGATTCATACCTTATTTCTAGTTTCTCACACTGAGCATGTATCATGTGGTATTAGAGACATTCAATGATCATATCACTAGAATCATAAAATTTACCCATTCAAGAAAACCTCAATTTGAAATTTCCATTCAATAACATGATTAAAATTCCTCCATACATGGGAATCCATCTTGGTGTGATTCCTACAGGAATTCTAATATTGGAAAACTTTGGTAAAATAACCCTGATAAGTACTAATTGTCTATCCCTTCCCCTCAGCTAGTCAAGGGAACTCCGAACTGTAAAGACTCTAATTCCTATTATAAGACAGATATTTAGGAAGCCTTTATAAGGAGCGTTCTCTATACCCAATTCCTATGATCCCTACTATAAATCATTTTTACATGATATTAAACTTCAAGATAAGGACCTAAATGAAATATGTGTGTTTGGATTAATGTTCTCATAGGATATACAAGATGAATCATAGAGGTTCAATCCCATCCTTAAAAAACTAATTTTTTTTGGATGGAATTAAAAGCATTTTTTCATTGTTATTTCATATCAAAACACATACAACTACCCATTTTTTAGAAATAACTAGAGATATATGGAGAACCCATGATACAAAAAAATTGAATCATCCATAGAATCCCGTTTACATAATAATAAATTCAACGCTTGATTATTTTATTTGTGTAACCAATACCACATCATGAGATGGAAGAGATATATGAAAATATCTTAAATATATAATAGAGTTCTAGAGTAGAAAATAAATCTCCCAAAAAGGGTGTGATGAGATTGAACTCCCATCCACTTGACCAATGGGTGTTCTTAAGTGTCATTGGGTTTGAAACCTAAAGTGACCATATTCCTTTGGAAAGAATGAACACAATTTTTTATAAAAGTTGGAGTCGTTGGGAGTTTCCATGTGAGAAGAATATGTTAAACCTGATGTGAATGATTATGAAACCATACAAAAAAACCCCTAACATCAATCATCGAGCCCCAATTTATTTCAGAATAAAAAATTGAAACTCAATATGAACATGAAAATAAAAACCCAATGTAAAATAATGTATCTATGTTATCCATTTCATGGGTTAAAAATGATCGATTTATTGGTTACCATAAATCCATTACATTTCAACTTTAAAGGATTCAATATCATAAGAGCATCACCCAGGGCCTCACAAAGGATGTGATAGACTATGAATCCTGAAGAGATGACACATGAACTATCTCAATTTTCATAGTCATTCTTGGTTAGGCTGATCACTAGAACCTTACCAACCCTCCTTATATCATCCTACATAGTCCAAATATATATAAATTGGAGAGGACCACTCACCCTACACATATATTGATGATCTCAAATAGCTTAAAAAATTGGGGGGGGGGGGTCCTTTAATTCCTATATGACCTATGTTATCTAATTTTACCATCAAATACATCATGGATGTCTCTCAATCCCCTATTTCCGGGCTAATATGTCTCATTTGGTCTGGACACACCTATCGAGAGGTTTATATCCCACTCAACATATAGTCACAACCACATCCACCAATAAATGAGGTAACAAGCTAGTGCACAAGGGTTGTTTATGACACCATGCACTCTTTTATTTCATGGGATGTGGTTTAATTAAACTAATAGTTCATTTTAAATTTACCATTTACTTTAAATTTAACAAAGAATTTATTTAATCAAATTACTTTTAAAAAGATTTTCGGTCACTCATGTGGAAAGACCACATGCTGTAAATGAAACACAAGAACATGCATGAACCATAAAGGATATTATAGAAAACCACCAACCTGACTAGAATTTTAATTTTATTATTTCCACAATTTTTTAAAGAAAAATTAAGGAACATAAAAATCCCAAACATGTAACATCATATAATAAAATAAATATCTAAACCATTAAAATCACATTTTAGTCTATTACAAGCATAATACTTATATATTTTACATTAAAGAATCCTAACAATTGTTTTCAGGTCATCCTTGATCAGATCTTTGAACCAAGAGGCTTTCTTATCCCATGTTTGAATGAGATCCTCTACATTTATCTTCATTTTATTGAATCCTCTTATCAGAATAATGTCTTTATTATTGACCTAATCACATTTCTCCTTATTTATTTCCATGATAATTAAACAATCATATATCCAGTCAATAACATGATTAGGTGCCTTAATCAGAAATAAAACCTGGAAAATTTCTTCTTTTGTGAGGTTGATAATATCCCAAGTTGACCTCTCATATTCCACCTCCCTTCCCGCCTCTCTGTGCTAGTCGGCCTACCCAATAGGAGCCTCACTGATGGCAGGACCCTCCACCAGGAATTCACCCTATATCTGATTGGGATCATCCATCAAACTATTTTATTTATCATGATCTATAATAAATCCACCTTCATGTTCTTTCTCCTTTGTCATTGAGATACAATCTAGTTCCTTGGTCTTTGATTTTGAGGCATATATTGACTCCATTGGTTTGGGAAGGTAATAATAATCCTTCCAATATTTTAACTTCTTCCTCTTAGCCAGTATGCAACTCCTCAAGTCCCCAATTCCCTTCCCAACCATCATCCTCATTAGGCTATGAAGCCCTCTAATGATTCATCCCTCAACATTGTCTCCAAAGAAATGGTCAGAATCACCATAACTTGATTCTACTCTAGACATCCTTACCCTTTTATAGACGTAGCATCATGCTCACCTTAGTCTTGAACAAACTCAATAGTTACCAATCCATCAATGAGATTACAAATATTTATACTAGGAATGATACTATCTAGACTGGAACCTTTCACATCATTCACCCATGTATCCGAACCTTTCATGGAGGTCTCATTGCTTTTACATCCCATTGAGTCACCCTTGATTGTTGCTGGGCCGACCACTTTAGAAAAATTCCATCTCCACAACTCATAGATTAAACATAGGTGCCCAAAATAATTTTAGGCTCCAAATAAGCGGCAATCGAAACCTAATTGGTTTCGACTAGTCTGAATGAGCTTGGACACATTCCCTATATTTTTTTTCTTTTTTACACTGTCCATAAACTCACTTCCATGACATTACCATGATATCCTTGGATTAATCAATCATCTCCTATGGTCCCATCACATAAGATGCACTAAGGCATCAAACATAATTAATTATAGTAATTCATAATTAATTAAGATATTTAAACAAAAATCATAATCACAAACTTCTCACAAAGTACCATCACCATGATGAAACCAACCCAACAACACCCCAAGGGCCGGTTTCACATCCCCAACCCCACACTGAGTGAAAAACCCAATAAAAACACCAAATAAATTGTAAAATTTAATTTATTCTAAAAGAAAATCCATTAAGAAAATTCACACTATGAGTCACCATTGAAAAAATGAATAATGGTGGCACCCAAACATTGTCTCGGGATACCCTATTCCTTGGTATAATGGAAGCCCCTTAATAATGAGGTGATTCCATCTTGCTCCAATAAAATATCCAATTAAGACATAAATAGATTACATTAAAATTAAAATATGGAGAAGGTTAGATAAGAAAGGGTAGAGGATGGTGAAGCTTATCAATAATAACTAACAGACAAATCCATAAATTCCCCAAAACAATGGGGGATGAATGATGGAAGGGTTGAAGTTGACTAGCTCGCACAGAAAAAAATGGAAAAGGTGGGATGGGTAGATTCACATCTTAATATCATGGGAGGTGGGGGGGGGGATTGAAACACACTTATCTTACAATGGTACACACTTTAAAAAAATTTCTTAGTTTATCACAACATATGACTATAGTCATCTCACTTGAAGAGATTTGTAGTTGTTCACCCACTAATTATAATTCCTCTAAACCACTTTTTTTTTTGTTTTTATTAATTTTATAAGATAAATGAAAAGTGAATGGATAAATATAATGAGTATGTAAATCTAAAATATTATATCATTTAAATACAAATACAATTATTTTATAAAATAAAGTTTTCGGCCTGATGGTTCGGTCTTCCACGTTCCTTCATTATTCATGTTTATTAATTAAATTCAGTTTTTTAGTTTAACATTGAAATACCATTCCTGAAATAATATCCATTAATTTATTATGTGTAAAATATTTAATTCCATGGATAATTATTCGTCACACTATATTATAACTTTTCCTATAATCAAGGTTGCCGACATAAATCAATCGAGAGTGGGTGACCTTATAGGACCCAACTCTAACATATTCCATTTCATCCATTGAAAAAATCAACTCTATAATGAGAATAGTTACCATTAAATGGAAGGTATGGAATGATATAAATAAAATAATATAGGTGAATCCAAGATTCATGTTTTGGTGGAAAATCTATGAACTAATTAACTTCACCCTCATTCACCACAAACATAAATAAAATATTTGGAATTGATGTTTATAATTTAGGAACACCTCATTCCTCCCATATTGAAAATCATATATCCATTCAATCATTACAAAGTGTAAGAGTTCCTAGTGGAAGATAAGGAAAATGATATAAAGAGGGAAACAAATAGATAATTTAATGTAAACAGAGAAAAATGGAATACATAAATACAAATATGCTTGTATTAAACAAATATAGAAAACTAATCTATTGTAGAAGAAAAATAGTGCAAAAATATCTCTTCCTATTGAACTGTTGATCCTCGAATGCACCAATCAAGAAAAACACCATCTTATTTATATAGGGAAGAATCCTTTTATCATCATTTTTATCAGTCAAAGTTTCCCTTTTTCTAACTTTCAATTTAGATTTTTTTCTTTCAATATATCATTTTAAAATCATTGTGTTGAATCTTATACGATATAAAGACTTTACATAATCATATTGTGGCATGGGTAGAAACCTTTCGGCATAGCCTATTTCTACTTGTATAGACACTAAATGGGATGTGGTATAACTATTTCTTCCATGATCAAAACATCCATTTATTTTGTTTCTTGAACAATGGACCACCACCCATATGGGAACCTCTATGGTGCAACTGCTTCAACACATTGCAAATCCCCTTCAGTCATTTTTTTATAAAAAAATATCACTATTGATTTATTAAATCCAACATCGTAGTGTAAAAACCTATGTAACAGTATTAGACTCATATGATTTCTTCTGCATGGCTAATGTGAAGGAAGGGTTATCACAACATAACTCTCCTATTATCTCAAGTATACTCTTACTATAATATTGAAATCTCCACATCACATGTTCTTTCTTCATGGTGAAAGCGAATCGTCCTTGGTGAGAACACACATAATCATCTTTTAAATGAAATAAGGATTCATCAATGCCATATGACCTTTATTGTTATCGGATGGATATTCTTATCATTATGAATGGATCTACTCTGTTTGAAATGTTCTTTTCTAAATTCTCTCATATTTCCCAAGGTAATCCATTATGATATAGATCCTCATCAATGGTTCTTTGATGAAGATAAATATTTATAGGCATGATATTTGGAATTTTCCCATGAAAAACATGGTTTGGAGATGTTTATTGTTAAAGTCTGCATTAAGAGTGTGTTAGATGTGAGAGAGAAGATCTATGGTGGGATAGTGTCATTAGAGGACGTGATGAACTGTAGCCATAAACTCTTCATCGCATATCAGATATGTGGTTGTTATAAAAATCACATAAATGGAATCCCATGGATTTTATAGAGAATAATACTTTTTCAGTGATGGAATCCAATATACACTATGAAAAAAATGGGCCACATCCACATGAGTGGGATCATGGGCCGTGGGCCAAACACAGTACGCGATCACCTATACTCAGCTCAATCTCCTCTTTAAACTTTCTAGGAACTCCCATTAGGATTGCTTGGCTCGCTATACCTTCTAGGTCTGACTATGAGGATTCTGGTCCCTTTAGTTAAGGGGGATCTTTGGATGGATTATTTTTTCACCTATTTAAAATAAAACAGTTAGTAAAATTGAATAATAAAATTCATAAGTGAACTTATAAATTTTAAAAATCAAAATTTATAAACATTTAATGTTACAATAATATTAAATTATATTTTAACAATATTTTAATAAATCATTAAATTACATTGAAAAATTTATCACAAACTATTTACAATCATTAATAAATGTATCAAAATTTACATGAAATGTGAGTGCTTTAAATACCTTATACATTAACTATGTTTTTCCTCAACCAGTGAATCTCAACAATAAATTAAAGATGGAATCAATGATACTGATATTTAAATTTTAAAAAATAAAACCAAATTATTATAAATGTTAGACCATATTTTTATCTTTTGGATAAAACATCAACTCAATTTCAAAATTTTCAAATAAACAATCTGCCCAAGTATTTTACTTTTTTCAATTTAAAAATTATGGATTCTACTTTAATATGTTAATGTTTCTAAATTTATTATTATCAAGAATGGAAATTAATGATCTACCTACCTTTGAAGAATATTTCTCTCATTACTCAAGTTAAAAATTGAAGGAGTATTTTTCTCATTAATTTAATATATGTAACTTTCTATATGATTTCAAAGGATATTCTTTCTGCAATGTGTATAGAGAAAAATAAAATAAAATAATGAGGGATTTGATGTTAAGTCTATAATGAATATGAGGCCTATAGTTGGTAGGGATTAAGTTGATAATATCTGTGGATCAAAGATGAGGTTTATCTGTAATGTATAGTGAATGATATCAAAAATTAATATCTCAGTGAAAATCAACCCTTCAAAATGACAACACCCACTTTCTTAGACTCAATGAAAAGGTCATGAACAATATATGCTTAATGAATAGATTACACCATGTTTAATTTTTCTATTTTTATTTTTGTATTGTTTATTTTATTCAAACTAATTTTTCAGATTTTTTTAAATGTCATTCTTGAAAAAAAACTTAACATCCACAACTTTACAACATATGATAAAAACCATCAGTCTGATAATGGTGATTTTTTCCCCAAGTTACAAGCCCTTAATTTTTTTTCATTTTTTATTAATGAGAAAATAATATACCTATAATGGATGAATCATAAACCTTTCACAATAACTAAAAAATAACCCCCCTATACATTTTCCTTAAAATTTATTACACCCCTTCCACCATGGTTGCCCACACCCACACACTTCAAAATTAAACTATCATGAAAAATAATAAGTGGGGTGTAGTAATGGATATAAATGGATTGTAAGGTTGATCCTTCGTAATAATGAAATTCATGGTCTCTATGGGATAAATCAGGATTAAGGTAATAGAAGGTTTCATGGATAAGGAATAAATAAAAAATTATTCAATAATACTATGCTCCTTTTATTCAATCATACTTTTGAAAAGTTCTAATAAAATTTATAGAAGGGGACATTCCCCATGATCACTCAAGAAATATTATCAAGATAAAATGGGAATTATTAAGTCAATAAATCGTCTTAGGTAATGAAACATATGATTCTAGAAAATCAATAATTTTTTGAAATAATAATTAAAAAAATTAATTCGAATGAATTTGAGAAATTCAAAGTTTAAAAAATGGTTTAGAAGTTTAATCTAAATTAATAAAAAAATTATATGAAATTATTATTAATAAAATTATCATTTATTATTCACTCAAATTATTCAATTATCCACCTTACTAAATCAATTTCATTATCACTGAAATCTAAAAAATGGCATCATTGGATTCTTTAGAATCAAATGTCTCATATTTTGGTTGAATAAAAAAAATTCAAAATGTGGCATGAAATTTCTACTTTACATCTCAAAATAAAATTCTAGAAAAATGTTGGGAGTTAATGTAATAATGTACTTCCTTCTCACATGTTGCTTAAGTCCTCTTATTTATGCTATTTGGGTATGTATTATTCCACCATGGATATAAAAATAAAATTTAAGAACAAGTCAAAGTATTATCAAAGAGAACAATGACGTGGAATACATCATAAACTAATTCCTAAGAAAAAATAAAAATTTACTAGATAGAAAATTTAAATATAAGTCATGGTATGATACCCAATTTGGCCCCCATATTTTTACTTCCTCCAATTGGGAAGTGCCTGTTTTCTTCTATAATCGGTTTTGGAGTGGATTTTCATTGATTTAAACCACCATATGTTACATTTATCATATTTCACTTATTATTTCTTGTTTTTTAGGAACATATAGACATAATATACAAAATACATCCCATTAAATATAAGCTAAAAATATTTCATGGATGGGGTAAGAATAATTATGAGTCTTTATCCTTGGTTTTTACTTATGAAACCACTTCTTTACTGTCAATTTATTTATCAATATAGGATGCATCAAATTAAATTTTAAATGTATGTTTATAATGAAATTTATATTTAATAGATTTTAAGCATGATGAATCAAAATTATATTTAACCTTTTAGGGTAACCAACTTATTTTTTTTTTGTGGTAAGGTTTTTTGAATGTCCTCAAATAATTTATCTGATTCATGTTCAACACGTGTTGGAAGCTCCATGTGTTCCTCAATAGTTTTATGTTATTTTTATTAAAATTACAAAAATTAAATTCAAGATTTATCCAAATATAAAAATTAAAAATTAAGGGAGGTTTAATTAAGTTTAATCCCACTGTAGTCAAACTTTCCATATTTTATTCAAACTCCACCACTTGGGAAGATTCATCCTCTTCAAATTCTAGAGAGATATAGAAAGGTGATAGATATTACATTTTATGATAGAAGGATAAATAATGTTTCACTTAATAATCATTCTAGAAATTATCCAGATCTTATAGATCTCCTAGACATAGCTCAGTAAGAATTCTTCATCATTAATATACTACATAAAAGTTTGATCAAGGTGGAATTTTTCTCCAAGTATCTCCCCATTGACCTCCTCAGGTTCTTTAAAATAAAAAATGACTGTGTAAATTTCTTCCACCACTAGCTCAGGTTCTAGTATCTATAAATACTCATGACATATTTTCAATATTTTAATCTTCACCATCTCAAAATTTTCTTTAATCCTTTTAATCTGATAGTTTATTTATTTTTCAATATCGCGTTCTTGATGTTTCATAGATGAGTACTCATTCCATGCATAATATTGGCAGTTTTGAATCATCATGGGAAAGTATTTTCTATATTATTGAAATGTAGTAAAAATAATGGCTATTATTAATAATGTTAAAAGAAAAAATAATCAAATAAATTATTGGATCCCAAAAATTGATTCCATGTTTTGAAATATTCCAGCCATATGGTTTTACAAAATCTACATTATTTTATTAATGTAATACAATGGTAGACCAAGAATAACTCACTTGATGAGATTCATAGTTGTTTACATAATGATTCTAATCCACCTAAAGTACATTTTTAATTATTTATTTAATGAAATCAATTAAAAGATAATGGATAAAGAGAATGGGAATGAAAATATAAACTATACTATCATATAATGGAAAATATAACGATATTATGAAAAAGGACTTGTCTCTAAGGTTTATTTTTTCAGGTTCCTTCATTATTCATGTTTCTATTTAAAATTTATTTTAATATTTCAATCATGAAATATCATTGAATAAAAACTATACTTTTTTTATTTTTTAGTATTGAAATATTGAGTTCTTATGTAATTATTTATCACACAGGAAACCACCTAATCCTATAATAATGGTTTATGACATCCCTCAATCAAGAGTGTGAAACCTTCTATGACATGACTCTATTATATTCTATTTCATATATTGAACAACTCAACTACCTTATGTGAAGATTTATCATCAAAAGGAATTGAGGGAAACTAAAAACAAAATAATATAGATGAATTTGAGATAAATTACATGGTATACAACCAAAAAACCTATTCACTTCACTATCATTATAAAAAAAAGAAATAAAGCATTTGGAATTGAAGTTTATAATTTAGGGAGACCACATTCCTCCCCCAAGGTCATGCCTCAGGTTAGTCACTCATTATTGAGTGTAAGAGTTCTTGGTGGAAGAGAACAAGAAAGTGATAAAGAGGGAGAGAAAGATAGAATGAAAGAGAAAGATAAAAAATGGAACAATTTCATAACCATATCCATAAATTGTAAAAGAAAAAATTGAATCAATAGTATAAGAAAAATAGAGTATCAATATATCTCCAAGCCAAACTACCAATGCTCTAATCCCATGAATATGACCCACATGGTTATCTTTATAGAGGGAGGACTCATTCTATCTTCATTTATATTATTCAAAGTTTACCTTTTTTTAAATATACATTTGTATTTGAGATTTGAATATATATTTTTAAAATATCGGCATTGAGTCTCTTCAGATTAATGCTTTTATAGAATTCTATTATGGTTAGGGAAGAAAGCATGTAGATTATCTTATTTCTTATTGAATGGCCACTTCATGGGATAAAACATAACCATTTCTTCCATTAACACAAAATATATCATTTTAATTTCTTCAAAAATGGGCCACTACCCATATTTTCACCTCCATTGTATAACTCCTTCTCTATGTTGAAACTTCCCTTGAATCATTTTTCTTAAAAAAATCAGTGCTAACGATGTTTTCATGCCCACCCCATGGTGTAATCACCTACAACCTTCACTAATACTAATTATATTTTCCATTACATGGCTGTGATGTAGGAAGGGTTCTCATGAAATAGATATCCTTTTATCTTAAATACCCACTTCTTCCAATATTTACATCTCCACATCACATGCTCTTAATCCACATTGCAAGAGAAACTTACTTAGTGAGATCATGCACAATCACTGTGGAAATGAAACAAGGCTTCATCAATGCCATCTGACCATCACATTGGCTAGATAGAGCTTCTAATCATCATACATGGCTCTACTCTATTCAATACGTGATTCCCCAAAGTTACATGAGTTTCCCAAGGTGATCCATAGTTATACAACACCTCGGTAATGGTGTGTTGATAAAGCTTGATCTTCCCAGGCATTGACTGTGGAGTTTTTTAGGGTTATAGAGGGTGGTCTAGTGACATCAAAAAGAAGAGGTGGCGTTGAGTGTGTGTATGAGTCCAAAGAGTAGAGATGATGTGGGACAACATCATTTGAGTATGTAATGAATAGTAACCCTAAACTCTACAATCACATATTGGAAATTACATTGTTCTGACTGTCATATAAGAAATACCATAGATTGCATGGTTTAAAATTATGCTATGGGAATGAGATTCCATATACACTATTAACACCTAAACAATGAGACACACCAACATGCATGGACCCATTATCCTTGGCCCAAACTATACGTGTACTCAGCTATGTGTGACTCAATCTCCTCCCACCACTTAGTGGGATCTCCCACTGGACTTGTATGACTATTTCTCTCTTATTGGGATAGCTAAGAGGATTCCAAGTCCTTTAGTTGATGCAAATATGGGTATGACATAATATTTTACATACATAAATTTAAACACTTAATAAAATTCAACAATAAAATTCATAAGTGAACTTCCAATTTCCTAAAATAAATATTTTAATTAATTTTATTTTAGATTAATTATTCATTTTAAATTTACCCAAATATTAATAAATAAATTTATTACATGAAAAAATTTATTACAATCCATTTAAAAAAATTAAAAAATGCTTTAAATATTTCCTGAAAAATAATTACATTAGGGGGAATGTAGATTTTCCCCAAAAATACCCCCACTGGAGAGTTGGTGCACCATAGAGATCTACTAGTCCACCGACCATTCAATTGGACAACCGGTGGATGGCCAGTGGTAGGCCGGTGGTTGTAGATGTAGCCCCAAGCACCAAAAACTCTTTCGGTGCTTCCCATTGACTCTATCCACCATATATGCCTCATTCTACATCAATGACACCAATTTGAGGTTTTCAAACTATTTTAGTTATATTATAAATCCCGAATAGAAATACTACCTTTAATCCAATGAGGAACTCAAAAAATATATGAATTTTAACCACCCATATATTCAAGAGGCATTACAAAAGGGATAAAAAATACATTTTATTTTAATGAGTTCTTTATGATATAATGGTGGTTGATTTTATGTGACACTCTTATATATATATATAGGGATGATGATAGTTGGAGTCCTAAATCACCCTCCAATGCATTGGTTAATGATTTATGTATCATAAGATAATGATGCATATATATAATTAAATTTGTACACAAATAAATGGGTGTTCATTGTTGGATTTTTTTTACAAAAAAATAAATGGTGTATATACTTGGATTGGATCACAATGCATTCTAATGATTATATTTTCTCCATAATTTTATGATTTTTCTTATGAAAATGTTATGCTCTCATTTATCATGTCCCTTGACTCATGTTTCCATAGTATTTTAATTAATTCTTTATGTTATGAAATACCTTATTCCTTGTTTTATTATCTTTACATTTTTTTATATAAATTTATTATGTAACTTGATTATACCCATATTTTCATCTTATGCTCAATTATGATCATTTATTTTTATCACCTATATTTACCATTACTAAGAACCTGATCTCATCCCTTTCCTCAATTTCCATTTCCCTAGGTTATAGAGAAAAGTTTTATGTATGGTTCTTCTAGAAGATTATCTTGTGTGGATAATTTGTAGGATATGTTGAAGACTTCATATCTATCATATTGTTTCTTAGATAGCATAAAAATGTCCACTAGTTGAAAGAGACCTATGTTTTTTTGTTAATTTCCCAATAATTCTATGAAACTATACACCTAAAAAATCACTGGAATTTATTGTAATTAAATATTATATTTAAATTCATTTAGTTTTAATGGTCACATATGGATATCCTTTGGGCATCATAGTAGGTTTTGAAGGGTTTTGAGATCTTTTGATATTTGGATGTTATCAGTTGAAGATGTAAATGTCCAAAATTTTTGATATGTAAAGTTTGATCATAATTCAAAAGGTATAGATAACCATTTATTTTAGTAGAGGTAATATTTAATATTTTGGGGATTAGGATAAGATAAATTTAGTGAAAATCCTAGGGATAATCTAAGGGTTATTTCTATATATATTATAACATCCTAAAGTTTTGGTAAAGTAGAGATTGTGCTGTTATCCTAGAAATTACATCCACGACTGTATACCAGAATGTGGATGTAGTTGTGGAATAGATTCACCTATGATAAATCATTCTTGAAAAGGTTGGATGAGTATCAACTCAATATTAACTCCGGAATATGATTAGTAGGCCTCAGGATACACACTTGGATAGACAGTCCCTGTAAATATGATTTGGTTTATCAAATCCCATTTACAATCCATTATGAAAGATTTATTATGTTAAGGAATTAGGTTAAGTAATATAATATAACCCAATATAAAGAAACATAGATTTAACTTATATTTATTTAGGTTGAACTTAATTCAAATGTAATAATTTTAAAGAGGAAGAAATTTTGAGGTTGAATTTTACATGTAATTATATTACAATAATTCTCTTATGGTGTTAGTTTTTCATTAGACATGATTATCTTCTTTTGGTAGTAGAAATGGATTCATCTGGAATGAAATAAGTAAATAATGGATTATATATAAAATTAATATATTATCCCAAGATTAAACCAAATATTATAAGAATTTAAGTAAGAATCTTTATGATTATTCCAAAAAAGTTACGATGAAACATGAATAACAATGTGAACATAATTAAATTTCCAAAATAATAAATGAAGATAGGGGTGAATTCTTTTGGATGTTTAGGTGAAAAAGATGATGGATAAAAGAATTTGGAATTTCATATATGTCAAAAATGTGGAAAGAATAACCAATGAAAATGTCTCAATGAAAATAGGAGATGTTTTATGTGTGGAATAGGATGAAATAGAGAAACTATTTGATGAAAAAAATAAGATATTAGTGGACTTGATGAAAAGAAAAATATTTCATTAGAAGAAACCACCAATAGTTCAATGTATTATGTCTAGGGAACATGGAAATTTTCCAAGTCAATGCTGTAATCCAAGGTAAAAGAAGGATGATAGAAACCAACAACTACTAAGACAAGTGAAAGCCTATTAAAAAAATATGGAAGTGTGTTTTGAAATTGATATGGAATGGGGAACACTAATCACCCAATCAATAACTGTGAGTGGTAAATTTTTATATTGTTCAACCCACTCCATTGTACATAGTATGTCTACATAAAACATAAAACCACTACCACAATGAATAAATGCGAAAATATTAAAAAAAACTTCTAGTGGTGTGAATATTATATCCCAAAAATATAAATTAACTCGAAAAAATTATTATTGCTATATAAATATTTTTTCAATACAAATTATTGAAATTTATATAAAAATTTATTTATGAGACAATCATTGAGAGAGTGTGAGGTTTCAGGGCCTAGTGAGCCTAATATTGATATTATAAAAATAATAAATATATAAATAACTTCCACACATAGTTTTTTCGGAAAGAGTGGAAAAAATCAAAAAACATTTCCTTTAATAGAAATATAATACCACTATTGAGTCTATAATGTGGGTTTTACCCTCGGCATGGCATAAACCTTATGTTTGTCGAGTGTTCATCTTAGGCGCCATTGTTGAAAGAGGAATAATTAAATAAAAAATTATTTATTCAATTGTTTAATTAATGAAAAAAACCTAATAATCCTTTATAAATATGAAGTCAGGTACAATGAACAAGTTTATCCACATAACCCTGATAATTGAGAGAGAGAATAAGAGGATTTCATTGGCGGATGGCAATAGATTGGATAATCAGATTGATACTTTATGGATCATCAATGATAATGAAGTATATGGTTTTCTCTAATAACAACAATACATGATCATTATTCATCTATGACTAATAATAATTCAAGGAAAGAATTACTGATTTATGTGGATTTATACCATTTTGATATCTTGTTTCCAACAAAAATCAATTTCACTAACATGAATCGATTCATGCATCAACAATTGATTTATTTTATGGTTGATTTGATTATTTTTCTGTCAATTAAAGCATTATTATAACAGAAAAAATCATGGACAACCCTAATGGGGACATAGGTTCATTACTCTCTCATTTTTCTTGGATTTATTCCCCTTTTCTTCACAAATTCATCATGAGTAAGAAATTTTTCTATTGGTTTGATGAATACCCAATATTCGATCATTGGGTGGCCATTATTTGGTGTAATAGATCAATACTGTGGATGTGGTTCATGATCAAAGATTTGATAATGTTGTGTGATTATGGAGGATGAATGTGTCTTGAATTAGACATTTCTAGTTGTGGTACTTAGTGTTATGGAGAGACGTTGTGATGATGGATGAACTCCCGATCAGATTTGGTAGCTAGATTCTAGTCGATGATAATGATGAAGATTGATCAAGGGACAATAAAAGGATCAAGGGAATGATTTATGGTAGGGGTGGTGGATACAATCGCACTATGAGATTACATGTGAAGGAATTGTGGAGTTATGGAAGTTCCATGTTTCATAGTGTGTAATACAATGATACATGCTGTGTGGGACCCCCTGGATGTGGTGTTAGGGTTTCCACTGAATGTTAAGTATCAAAAACCATGTGTCCCCTGGATAGTATCTCAGAGTGTAGTCTAGGAGTACGCATGAACATTCAAGAATATATACTTGGGAATGAGTAGAGTATATGGTCATGACCCTGTTCTCATAAGTGGATTGGTACACAGGCATGACCATAGTACATGAGAATGACCTGAAGTACATAGGCTGGACAAGGTGTATATGAGATTGAGAAAAAAAAAACATCTGAAGTGTTTTATCTAAAAAATACATTCCATGTACATAGATAGAAAATTACTTATAGTTGGAGAATTACATTCCATGTGATACTGGGAGAGATGTTATGTCTTGGGTTAGTAAGACACACTTTGTAATTAACAGTACATGCCATGTACTCCCAATGAGGGTGTTTAGTGATTTTATTTTATCCATTATAGAACACGTTTAGTTGAGTATGATACCATGGTCTATTCCCACAAGGTTAAAATGTAAAATTACATACATTGAATAGGATTTTGATTCCCTATATGTGTTTAGTTTCAGATAGAGTTTACTAATCTTCTCTATACAACTAGGGTGGGATCCTCTACCATTTCTAGGCAGGGTTCACAGTATTGTTATGAACTCCTTTCATAGATTGTAGATCCCCTATCTCTAGGCATGTTCTATTAGGGTTTGTGGTGTCTCCCAATGGCCCTGAGTATGACCCCCAACCAAGATGATGGGATCTTCATGGATCTTTTTTTTACTTCTTGGTGAGGCCAAATGAGCATAACCTCTTGGATGTGTGTCATTAGTGCTAGCTTGTTTCATGGATAGAGACCTCCTAGATGATAATTTAATTATATCCATTACTATAATTCTTCAGCTGGTAGTGATAATTGAGACCTTTTGAGACCATATTCCTATTATGAGTATATCTGGGTTTTTATTATTACAATTTTTCTAATCCTATTGACATTTACTATCTTGAGATGACTACTCTCGAGGATTTATGCTTTGTGATTTTGGGTCATCTTGCTTAGTATTGTTATACTAAACCTTGTATGTGATTTTTCCTCACAATCCATCTCTTATGTAGATGACATGAAATTTGAAAGTTTCCTAAGAGGACTGGGAGAAAAAAGTTATTATACTATGTTAGATAGATCGAATATTTTATCGATTGATTCATTTGGACCTATTCCCCTCATTCTAAGTAGGTTGGACTTCTTTTTAGTTATTGGTTGGGATTTTATTTGTCTTATTTATTGCTTTCAGTACATTTTCCTCATAATTAGATTTCTAGATAGATATTATTCATGCATTTGTATGAGTTGTTTTTTTTACATTTCAGCATTTATTGAGCTTGGTGATGTTTACATAAGCACATGTTTTTTTTGATATTGCCTCTAACATGTTTCATATTGCTATTGTATGCTAGTCCATCCCCTGAACTATTAGAGCAAATATTGGGGTACCCACACTAGGATTATCACCAACTAGGAGGGCCTTTGTGGGTTGGGTCATGTTATAGTTGAATATGAGGATATTTCTACCTTATGAATAGAGTATATATTTTTTTCTTCCTATTAGGTTGGTTTAATGTTTATGGTTATAAAGTTAAAGTTTATCGAGTTCATCATTAAATCTAAAGACTCTAGTGTTAGGGAGGAATCCTAAGTATCCATTCACCAAGAATCTGATAATTTTATTGTTGTCTCAGTTCATGTAGAAATTTATTGTAGGAAAAAACATTGGTACATACATCGTATACGAGTGGTCTATATTTTCCATGTACTTATTGATTCAGATCCCCAGACATACTCTATGATTGTGATGCATCATTTCTATTTTATGATACCTCCATTAAGATATACAGATAGGATTCCACTAAATGAAAATGAGGATGATATTTTTAGTGAAGAGGCTTCATTAATTAGAACTAAAAATACAAACCGATGATGTAAAAAAGTTGAGTGTACTATATGAGTTTCAGAGATAGTGACCTCTGAGGTTTCAGGACAATCCAGAGCCCCATTTAGCTAAATATAGGCTAGAGGTAGTCAATCGATTTTCCAACCATGGGACGACATATATATATATATATATATCATATATTGATCCTTTTAGTGAGTTTTATTCAAGGATTTTATGGGTGATAGTGGAGTTTGAAGAATCAATCACAAGATGAGAAAAATCTATCTTGGTTATATTTTGAGCATCTATTCATAGAGGTGTTCTATCTGTCCACTTTTGAATTAATGTGTTTCTAGGAGATTCTACTATTTCATCCCAGTAGCATGACCATCGATGTGTATTTGGTGCGATTTTCCAACCTCTCAAGACTCTCTATATATGTTTTGAGATCTTTTCCTTAGAAAAAAGATTTTTGTCTGAGGCTTACATTAATATATCAGTGATGGATCTATATGAATTCCCACCCTTAGTAGTGGAGAGATTCATAGTTGACCAAACATGGTCAATGGGTGCAGGGAGTGGGGAAAAGGGAGTTGATACATTAGAATATGGTATTCAATGATAGTCAAAGTGATCCAAGAATGAGAGACACTTTAGGATAGGATCCAAGGATAGCAGATTGGATGTTTAGGGATCTCCAGATGGCTCGAGTCAGCTAGGGGAGTGGGATTTCCTCTTATACGACTATTTGGGACATCTCACTTGGGATTGTTTGAACCATAATATAGTTAACAGAGATAAAGTTGAAAAATAACCTAGATAAATATATAGGTATAGGTAGGGAGTTCCACTGAGAGAAAGATGTGGTAGAGGATTAGGTGGTGTAGTAGGTAGTAGTAGGTATTTTGAAATATTGTCACCACTGACCCTAGGTGGTTCACTAAAGGATCAAGGAGATAAAGTTCATGAGATGGGATAACTACAGGAAGCGGAGCCCTACAACCCCGAGGCTCTTAATATGATTCAATGATTGATTTGTGTCCGATCTAGTTTAGTTTTAGTGATGATAGACAAGGGTGTGAGACAATATTTACTTACCAGTTCACTAGTTTGAGACTCATAAATTTTGGTTGATCCCTTGGCTCGACCCTTGTGCTTATAGGTTCATACCATAGGTGACTCATTGATCACACACATATGAAAACAATTACAAATAATGCTTAAAGGGAGATATTGTTATGGAATATAATTATAGCTATGATGAGGCCTTAGGACATCATCTTAGGAATATAATTTCCATCCAAAGTTTATTCCTAGATTGACTATTTCAATTAGAGGATGAAGTGTATCCATGGAGACAGATCATGATTTTCATTCATAGGTGAGAATAAAACATTGACAGAGTATGATGAGATCATTAATAGGAGGACACAACTAATTACTCAACATTTGGATAGTAGTTCTCTTGATCCAGTGGATGAAATAAGGTTTTTGTTTCTTATGGTGGTGGAAGAGAATATGGAAGTCTTTCTTGAGGTCATTTCAGTCTTATATCTCTACTAAGACAAAAAATTTGGAATTGAATTCCGCATGGATATATCCCCAATACATTCACCATAATATTATAATAATCTAGAAAATCTCTGAGAATATAGGGTGTAATTGGTGGACTTATAGTGGAAGAGTTTTGTGAGATCTAGTGTTTCCCCCTAGGCATCCCCAATGTCATTCTTGAATAAGGAATATCCAGGCAAAAGGTTTTTTGGGGATTATTGGTGCTTGAATTAGGTGAGCATGAAGAATAATTATCTACTAACATACATCAATGTCCTCTTCAATAAATCAAGATGGGCACCATTGTTCTTGAAGATTGACCTCAGAGTAGGCTATCAGAAGCTATGAGTACGGGACAAAGAAATACTAAAGATGACATTTAAATGTTTCTATAGCCACTATGAGTACTTGATAATTCCTTTCTACATGAAGAGTTCCCCAATAGTTTTCATGAAACTCATAATTAAATCATTGAACCTTTTTTATACTGGTTTATGTTGGTATTAAAAGATTATATCCAATTGTACATGATTCCCAAGGATTAGCACATAAGATACTTGAGGATGGTCCTAGATATAATCAGAGAGCATTTGATTTTTGGGACACTCTTGAAGTGTCAGTTATAGATTTAGGTGGTCCATTTTTTTTGGATATGTCATCTCAGCGGATTGTGTAGAAGTAGACCCAATGAAGTTCAATGTAGTATTAGCTTGGGAGTGACCCAAGAGTGTGGTATATGTGTTAAGATTCCTTTGGTTGGTAGGAAACTAAAAGAAATTCATGTCAAATTTGTCCAGGATATCAGCACCTTTGACTTCATTGTCCTGAATGGCAAGCCTTTCATTTGGTTGGATAGGTTCCAACAGGCTTTGTAGGAGTAGAGGCAGAAGTTGATGAGAACCTCTATCTTGAGATTTCTGGAGGAGGGTGTTGAGTCCAGAGTGGTTTGCGATTACTTAGGAACCATACATAGTTATTTTCTGATTAAGAAAAATTATATGATTTCTCATGGGTCCTGGAAATTTATTCGACATGATTAGTACTATGAGACCCACAATCATGAGTTGATACTAGTAGTCATAATCCTAAAGATGTGGAAACCCTACCATGTGTGAGAGCGGGTTTTCATCTATTATGACCCTTAGAGTCTCAAGTATATCTTCTCTCAAAAGGATCATAACATGAGATAGAGTAGATGGTTAGATTTTCTCAATGATTACAACTTCGATATAGTTTTTTTTTGAAGGGGAGCATGGAAGAATATGCTCTCAGTAGGAGATCTTTCTCATAGTTATTGACTAAGGATTTAGAGAAATTATCCTCCTTAAAGCTATACTTAGTTGACAAGGATGGTGACTTATATATAAATTTTATGGTTTTTACCCCAATACTTTAGAAGTGTTATTGGTACGCTTATCATAGATATACTAACTACGTGAACTTAAAAACTAAGATATCCACCGGACAAGCTCCTGATGGATTTTTCAAAGGTGGGGATCATGTTAACCTTTTAAGAAGTTGTATAATGGTACACATGATGCTTTGGGGGGAGGTTATGAGTAATTTTAATACATTACCATTAGTGGTACACCCATGTGTAGTGAAGATATACCAACACCTATGATGTCATTTCTGGTCCCTAGCCATTAAGAATGTTGTAATAGAGTTTTTATCTTGATGCCTCCCTTATCAGTAGGTGAAGTTTGAGCACTAGGTTTCAGTAGGATTATCTCAACACCTTGAAGTGATAGAGTGGATGTGTGATAAGATATTTATGGAAATAAATATGGGGTTAACATTGTTTCCGAGAGGAAATTATTCCATATGTTTTTTCACAGAATGATTCACAAAGCCCTCACACTTTATAACTACATGATATTAGAGTTCAATGGAGAGCTTGGGATTCCATTACATGAAACATGTATTCCAATTCCATGGGGTTCCATTAAAAACTATTTTAGACAATGATTCTCAGTTCATGTCCTAATTTTGAATAGTACTGTAAGAGCCCTTTTGGACTTAGTTGCGTTTGAGTAAGTCATTTCTCCCCCAAAATGATGGTAGGATTGAGTGGACTATTCAGGGCTTGAAGGAGATTCTTTGGTCTTGCATATTAAACTTTTTCAATAGTTTGGATGATCACCTACCAATAGTAAAGTTTTTATACAACAAAAACTACCATTCAACTATAAATATGAAACCATTTGATACTTTGAATGAGTGACCATTTAGGTCACCACTACGATGGGTTGAGATAGGTGAGTCATCACTCATGGGCCATGAGTTGGTGTGAGATATGAAAAATAAGGTGAAGATTATCCATGAGTTATTCAGAACTATATAGATACATCATAATTCTTATTTATAATAATAATGGTGGCCTTTGGAGTTTTTGGAGGGAGACTATATGTTCCTAATGGTCTCACATCTATATGGATTATTGGGATTTGGCCATGGTGACAGTTTATCTCATATATTCATTATCTCTTTCTCAATAATTCATAGGGTCGACAATGTGGCCTAATTCTTGGACCTACCACCATGGTTAGGTTAATTACATGATATCATCCACGTGTCATAGTTGAGAAGGTATATGCCTGACCCATCACATGTTATCAACATGAGAAAGATGGAAATCAAGGATAGAGATACTTTTGTAGAGTAACCAATGGAGATCGATGATTGATATGAGAAGGTCATACATGGGCAAGTGATTCCCTTGGTGCATGAATAGTTTTTAAATGAGAATCATCATGAGAGCACCTGGGTGTGGAAGACTAAAATGTTACCTTAGTTACCACATCATTTGGTGTAGCATTTTTTATTTTTGGGGCAAAAAACCCTAAGGTGGGGAGAATCTAACATCTATTTTTTTGTCATATAAATATTTGAAATATATCTAGTAATATTTTAGATCCAAACACCGAGAGGAAATAAGTTTCTATGTCCCGGTGAGCATGAAATTGATATTATAAAAATATTAAATATATTAATATCAAACAGAATAAGTTTTCTCAAAATAGTGTGACAAATCCCTAATGGAGTATCATATTATAATTATGATACCATCGTTGAGTTTGAATGATGGGTTTTACCCAAGGTACGATATAAAACATATATGTTTTTAGTGTTTGTATTAAGATCCATGATGGGAAAATAAAGGACTAAAGAAATAAATTATTTATTTAATTTTCTAATTAAATTTTAAAACTTAATAATTATCTCTAAATATGTTATTATAGAAATTTTATAGGGTTATACGTATAAATTTAATAATTGAGTGATATAATTAGAGGATGTTGTTGGCGGATTGCAATGGATCAAAATATCTGTTCGATAACATAGTGATCATCTCGGCCAATATAGTTAATGGAATTCACCAAAAACTATTAAACAAGAAAAATATTCACCATTGACTAGTATGAACTCAATATTATACATTTTAATTATTTTTATTCATCATGTTTTGATTTTCCATGTCTAATGTGGATCAATTTCACAAAAACGAATTTATTTATGAATCAATGGTTGATTTATTTTACCATTGAGTTGATTATTTACTACTTAATTCATTCACTTTTTTAATGAAAATTGATTAATCCCAAACCAAAAAATGGATGAGGTTCATTCTTCTCTCGTGTTTCTTTTATTTCTCTCTTATTTTCACGTGTTCATCATAGGAAATTTATTTAGCTCATAGTTTTATGAATACCTGTTAATCGATCATTGTGTGACTAATATTTAGAATAATGGATCAATACTAAGGGAATGGTTTGTAATTAAAGTTTTGATAAAGGTCCTTAATTATGAAGGATTAATGATTTTGGATTTAGTGATTCCAATTTGTGGTTCTTGGAATATCAGTGAAATGATGCAACAATTGATGAACTCCCAATCAGATTTGGTTGCCAGATTCCAGTCGATGGTTAATATAGAGTGTGGTTAAGGGAGGATATCAGGATTTTGTGAAGCTTATATGGTAGGAAATTCAGATCCAATTGAATTCCAGTCCTACATGTTAAGGAACTATGATGTTTTGGAATTCCTATGTTACACGACATGTAATTCTGAGAAACATTCCCTTTGGTATCCCCTATCCACGACACTAGGTTTTCCACATAATGTTAAGAATCACATTCCATTTGACATGTGTCCTGAAACAGGTGTCCCATGGATGTATAATTGGAATGTACCCTAGGAGAAAATGATTACATTCAAGGATAGTCACACATGCATGGGTAGAGTACACATGAATGACCTGATACTCAAATAGGATCCATTACGTGGGTATGACCACAATACACAAGCATGGCCCAATGCAGGCGAGAATGACCATGTGTACACATGTATAGGAAAATGGAATAGGTGTAGTGTTGTATGAACACTACATATCATGTACCAAGAGGGGGAAAACATTATATTTAGATAATTGCATACTGTGATATAAAAAGACACATTCATACCTGGGGTTGGAAAAAACAAACCATGTACCTCCTAGTACATGTCGTTTACTCCCTCAGAGGGTGTTTGAAGATCTTTGTTTCTTTAAAATAGACCATGTTTTGTTGATTGTGATACCATGTTCCTTTTCACATGATTGTATATTGAGACATTAGATCCAAATCATATGATTTTGATCCCCTAAATATTTTCAGTAACATATAGAGTTTGATGTGTCCCTCTGTGAGACTTGGGTGGAATACTCTATTGTAACGACCCAAACAGTTAGTAATAAAAATATGCCTCTTTTAATTAAATTTAATATGGATATAGAAAACACATGAAATCATTTCATTTTATTATATCCAATTATATTTAAATGACCATTTAGTATCCTTACCACAGATAATGTAGTGGTCGAAAAGTCCCATGACTTGTATAAATATAGGGTTTTAACAAATCCTTTTGACATAGAAAAAGAAAGTGATAGACTCAACCAGTAGGATAGTACCCTATGAAGCCTATTTATTAGATATTTCAAGGGATATATCATTTTTGGGCTTTTACCTAGACCATTCCAAATTCGATATCCAATAATTTAAGCATGAGTGAAACCGTTTACAGGTGGATTTCAAGATCATCGAGATAATGACCCAAACCATGTTCACCAGATGGCCTCATGAAAGTGCCACCATCACACACCTTACTCTTAGGGATTATGTTGGTGTAATAAAGTTATATGTGACAATACCATAGAATTATTATTTTTTTGCATTATTTTTGTATATAATAATTAATATACTTTCATTGTTACTTTGTAAATGATTTTCTAAAGCACAAATTGTATTTTTTGTTAATATTAAAATTTAATTAATAAATATGTTTTGATGAATTAATGGATATTTTAATTAAATAATAATCTAATAAAATATAATTATTAAATTATTTTTATTAAAAATAAATGATTTTATATTTTTATGTAGTTAATTGTAATTTTTATTAATGTTTTAAAACTGTTTTTATTAAAACCCGTCAATTTTTAATAAATGTCAATTTTTATTTTAAAAGTAAAAATTAAAATATTTAGAACATTATTTAGATAAAATGAATATTATTTTAGGAATTAGGATATAGAAATTATCCAATGGTGATTTTTTTATAATTTTTGAAGAGTTTAATTTTTTGCGTAAAAAATAAATACTGTATAAATATATAATGTATTTTATTACATCATAATGACCCAATAGCGATGTGATAAAATAATATAAACGATATATTTGTGTAAATATATTTTTTCCTTCAAAATAATATAATTTTATGTTTATTGGATTTTTTTATATAGCCTTACTGAATCCCAAAGACATATAAAATATTTTTAGATATTAAAATTCTTTCCTTGAATGTGTGACTCACCTCCACATAAGAAAAGAAAATATTTTAATATATTCGACCCGTAGAATTTTAAAATAATGTATACCAATCCCATTCTATATAAATATTGGGAAAAAATCATGGTATGGTTTGTGGTTTTGAATATTTTAGTGTGTAGGGTCTAAAACCAAAATAATAAAGAATTCCTACACCTTTCCTATATAAACCCACCGAAGCACACATTACGCTTCACTATGACTCCATGAATCTCATCATTACTCATCTATCCACTCCCTAGAGTCTTCCCAAGGCACCCTAAGCTCTCAATAATCCTCTCCCAGGCCTTTGGGATCACACATCCAACTAAGGGATCCTCACATTCATTCATTTCTCATTTTTTTCCAAGTTTCCATATCTGGTTATAGCCTTTAATTTTTCAATTACAAATGATGGGGTATGTTATATAAACTCCCCCATACTACCATTATTATGTTTCTATGATGTGATACATCTTTTTATTTAATTAATCCCTCCAATGTATGCCTGTTACCATGCTGAAATTTGGTAAGAGTTATTCCATTTTCCCTCTTTCATCAAATTTCTTTATTATGTTATGCCTTTTATTTCCAATTTACTTTTGTTAGGACATTTATTTATATGATTAACTTACTATAAATTTCATTTATATATTATTAGAGACCCATTATTATCTTATCAACCATTCTTATGAATTTTAATGTCAAACCGTTAGGCTTCCGAAATTGCACCACAATTTTCCATGCGAAAATCATCATATAGTGAATACAATGCCCATTTATATATCAAGGGTATTCACCATTATTTACATATACTTAATGATTATCGACTTTTATTTATGTATTCCACATTCCATTATCATGTAATAAATGATGATGTTGAATTAATTTATGTTATATGATCTATGTGCCACACATAACCAAGAGATAAAAATGTTCATGAAGGGCGTGCCTTGACAGTGCTTCAATGCATTGAGTAATGTTTTGTTTTAGGATATTATATGTTGGGATAGGGGTTTACCTGATTCCTTTATAGTAATTTTTTCATCTTGTTGTGAAAGGGGTTTACAAAATTCTTTTATGTTAAATATGCAGTGTTTTAAGTTGTTTTCACATTTCAATGTTATGATAATAATGCTATATCATGCATTAATGTTAATATTTCTACTGTGATCAATTGATATTACTATTACCTAACATGTATTTTATTCTTCATTTTATCCCTTTTTTACTCCCTAACCCTTTTCTTATATATGTCCCCAAGTTATCCAATGCAATGCTCAGTATGAAGGAATGTTGTGTAATAGAAGTTTTCAATAAAGATTTGGGATTTTTTGTATTATATTGTCATGTAATGTTACTAATACCAAAATACACTAGGGCTCTTGATATTTTGGTTTATATTGAGTCCATGTTTATGTAATAAATCTTGTCTAAATGTGAAATAAAGAGAAGAGTCATTATAGTTTGTATCAAAAGATAAGTTTAGTTATTTTGGGATGATGATGAGAAAATCCCAGTGAAAGCCTTAAGTATAATACTTATTATAATAAAATAATCCCTAAATTTTACTGAGTATATAGTAAGTGGTTTATAATGAAAATTCATCCCTATATAGATATGAATAAGTATATGTTTCTATAGAATACATGTATCTAGGGGTAAATCCAAAAAAAACTGCTTTTAGCTAGACTCGAGCATGAACTGGTGCACAAAAAGGGGCCTTGATTTAATCGTAGTTTGACACTCTTGGGGGATATGATTAGGTAAATTCATAATATTAATACAAAAAATTGTTAAGGGAACAACAAAAATGGCCATAAGAATATATGTTAAGAAGTTGATCGTGGATAACCTAGATTGATGCTCATAAATTCATACGTTAAGGAGATAATTGTAATTTATATGTTATACCTTTAATGTAATTGGATTATATTTATATGTTTAACTATTTAAGAAACTCATCCTTAAGTCTCTATTGGATAATGTAGAACCAAAATCAAAAAGTTAAAGGTAGGTTTATCATCCATGATTCCACACAATTATTGTATATCCCGAATGTTTAGTAGAACAATCCAAACACCACAAAAAATAATGGAAGTAGAAATATCAGTGAAAAAGAAAAAATGGGAAATTATTTCATCCTATGTATATAAATCCTTCAATGTCACAATTTGTGGATTGAACTTCCCGATAAATCTCATCATTCTTACCTTTGTGGAATTTTATGCAATTATTATCATCGATTTGATTTCACTATATAGAGCCAACATAAATTGTTGTGAGAGGGAAATCACTCTCCATATGGTTAATCTACCCCTTATACTATATAAGTGAAAAGAGGAGGATGAATATTTTTTATCACCATCATCCCAAGCATGGATATTATTTCCATATGAGCATGCATACCTTTCCCAGCTGATTGAGTCTTAGGAAGGAACCATCCTTGAAGATGTTCCTATTGTGATGAAATTCACCAATCTGTTTTCCTATGAATTTCCAAGTCTTCCTCCTTGAAGAGATGTTGAATTCTCAATTGATCTTATACCTATGGCATTTCCAATATCTAAGACTTCGTGTAGACTGGCTGTTGTGGAGCATAAAGAGATTAAGAAAGAACTATAGGAGACTCTAGATAAAATGTTTATATGCCCAAGTTCTTCACCATGGGGTGAAACAATCCTCTTCGTCAAGAAGAAGGATAGGTAAATGCACCTTTTCATTGATTATCATGATGTCAAAAAAATCTTGATAGAGAAAAAGTATCATTTTCCATGAATTTATGACTTTTTAGATCATCTATGTGGAGAAAAATACTTCTCCAACGTGGATCTACGGTTGAGACATTACCAAGTAAGGGTGAAGAATGAGGATATCCCAAACACCACTTTTCAAACAAGGTACGAGAACTCTGAATTCATATTAATTCCTTTCCAAATCACTAATGCGCCTGAAATCTTCATGAACTTGATGAATAGAGTTTTTAGAGATTACATTGACAAATTTGTGGTAATCTTTATGAATGATATTATAATATACTCCAAAATCAAGGAGGAGAGTGAGGAGCATCTAAGCATTGTACTAGAGACCTTGTGAAAGGATAATCTCTTTGAAAAGTACAAAAAGTGTGAGTTTTGGTGGAAGGATGTATCATTCTTCGGGAATATCATCATAAGAAATGGGTTTTATTTGGATCCTTCCAAAACAAAATAAATTGAGGGATGGTCGAGGCTGACATCTATGATAGATATCCATTGCTTCATGAGGTTAGCTGGATATTATCACCGATTTGTGAGAAATCTCCCACGATTGTCAAACCCTCTTACTAAGCTAAACCATAAGGGAGTCAAGATTCTTGGGAATGATGAATGTGAAGAAAGATTCATGGATTTGAAGAAGAGACTTATCAATTCCCCTATGCTCACACTACCCACTAGTGGGGATCTTTTTGTAATATTTGGTGATTCTTTGATGTTGTTCCTGGGTTGTGTGTTGATGCAGAATGAAAAAGTCATTTTCTTGGGATCAAGGTAATTGAAAATTCATGAGAAAACTATCCCATGCATGATATGGAGTTAGTAGTTATTATCTTTACACTGAAAATATGTCGTCATTATCTCTTTGGGGAGAATTGTGAAATATATATGGATCACAAAAGTCTCAAATATATATTCAGACTAAAAGAGATGAACATGTTCCAATGAAAATGGTTATAGTCTTCAAGGATTACGACTACTGGATCCTTTACCACCCTAGGAAAGATAACTAGGTGGAGAATGATCTAAGTATAAAGGAACCATCAATTTCTTTATTTATTATAACTTAAAAGAATCCAATCTTCTTATATTTCATGAAGATAGGCATGGGAATCATATAGAAGGGACATCATCAATCCTTTCAAAAATGAATTCTCAACCATCACTTTTGGAAATGTTAAGGGATGCTTACGAAGATGATATGGGAATTTAGAAGAAAGTAGAAACTATCAGAAAAGGGAATCCTCAGATTTTAATGTTAATAAAAATGGAACTGGGAGATTTGGGTCAAGACTATGTGTTCCATCAAATCGGGAGTTAATGAAATAAATTTTGGATGATTCACATAGTTTGAGTTTTTCAATTCAACCAAGAAACAAAAAGATGTATCGGGATCTTCAAGATCATTATTGCCGGGACAACATAATGAATGAGATCAAAAGATATACATCAAAGTCCTTGGTATATCAGAAGTGAAGGATGAGATGCAGAAGTCTAAGGGGATGATGTAACCATTACCCATACGAATAAGGAAATTGGAGAACATCACTGTGGACTTTGTCACCGGACTTCTGGAGACATCTAAATGAAATAATGCTATCTGGTTTCCTATGTATCATCTTAAAAAAATTGAAATTTCATTGAAATTCAAGAGGATTTATCATTGTATCTACTAGTATGGATATGCATTAGAGAAGTGGTAAGTCTATATGGTGTACCACTATCGATTTTATCCGATCGAGATCCAAGACTGACCTCTATGTTCTGGAAGAGTATCCAACATGCTTTGAATACTGAGCTGAACTTCTATATGTCTTATCATCCTCAAAATGATGGCCAATATAAGTAGAATTTGCAAACACTTGAGGTCATGTTGAGAGCATGCTGAATTGATATCAAAGGAGGATGGGATCAATATCTTCCTCCAGTTGATTTCTCTAACAACAAAAATTTTCACTCAAGAATCCAAATGGCTGTTTATTATGCCATTTATAGTAATATTTTTTGAAAATAAACCTGTTTGGATGATGCTGGGGAGAGAAAACATCTAGGTCCAGAAATGGTTGAGGAAATAGTGGAGAAGGTTAAGACCATCCAGCATCGCATTAAAAATGTTCAGAGTTGATGAAATAGCAATACTGAAAATCAACGACGAGACCTTGAGTTTGATGTTGGAAACATGGTATTCCACTACATATCACTGCGTAAGAGATTTATGAGATTTGGGAAGAAGGGAAATCTTAGTTCAAGGTACATCAACCCTTTTGAGATCATTGATCGCATCAGAGCAGTGGCCTATCGACTAACACTCCCACCGAACCTGTCTCAAGTACATTATGTGTTCCATGCACCACTCTTAAGGAAGTACATTCTAGAACCATAACATGTACTCATTACAGAGGTGGTACCATTAGATAATGAACTTTCAAATTTAGAAAATCTGGTGAAGATATTAGATCACAGGGAAATGTCATAAAAAATAAGACAATTCTCCTCATGAAAGTGTTGGGGAGAAACCAAATCTCTGAAGAAGAAACTAGGGAAGGTGAGGAAGTGATGAGGTAGAGTAACCCTCAACAATATTTGTGTGGGAAAAAGAAATTTTGAGGTCCCAATTTCTTAAGGGGGAATGTTGTAATGACCCAAAATGTCGCGAATAAAATTCCATTTATTTTAATTAAATGTCTTATGAATATAGAAAAAACATGAACTCCTTTTGTTTTATTATATCCAATTGGATTTTAATTACTGTAATGTATTCGTATCATTGATAATGTATTCGTTGAATAGTGAACACATGACAAGTATAAATATAGTGTTTTTAAAAATCCTTTTGACAGAGACAGTGGAAATGATGGTCTCAACTAGTAAGATCATACCATATGAAGCCCAATTTTCAGACCTTATGAGGGAGATATCATTTTTGGGTTTTTCCATAGACTAATCCCAAGCAGATATCCAACAACTTAAGCATGAGTGAAACTGTTTATGGGTGAAGTTCAAGCTCATCGAGATCACAACCCAAACCATGTTCACCGAATGACCCCTGAAAGCCCCACTATCACACACCTTACTCTTAGGGAATATATTGGTGTAAAAAATAGATATGTAATAAGACCATATAATTATGATTATGTGCATTATTTTTTTATAGAATAATGAATACACTTTCATTGTTACTTTGTAAATGATTTTCTAAAGCAAAAATAGTATTTTTGGTTAATATTAAAATTTAATTAAGAAATATGTTTTGATGAATTAATGGATTTTTTAATTAAGTAATATTGTAATAAAATATTATTATTAAATTAATTTTATTATATATAATATTTATGATGTTAATTATAATTTTTACCAAGGCTTGAAAGCAGTTTTTATCAAAACCCGTCAATTTTCAATAAATATCAGTTTTTATTTTAAAAGTAAAAATTAATATATTTAGAAAAATAGTTATATAAAATGAATATTAATTTTGGAATCCGGACATAAAAATTATCAAATGGCAATTTTTTCATAATTTTCTAAGACAGTCAAATTTTTGGGTAAAAATTAAATACTGTACAAATATATAGTGCATTTTATGACCTCATAATGACCCAATAATGATGTAATAAAATATTATAAAGGGTATATTCGACCAAATATTTGTTTTACTTCAAAATAAAATACTTTTAGGTTTATTTTATTCTTTTTATTAATACATAGTGAATCCTCCAAGACATAAAATATTTTTAGATTTTAAAATCATTTCCTTGAAAGTGTTACTCCCCTCCACACAGGCAAGGGAAATATTTTAATATCTTCAGAACCTAGACATTATAAGTAATGTATACCAATACCATTTTACATAAACCATGCGAAAGAACTATGGTATTGTTTATGGTTTTGAATATTTCAGTGTGTATGGTTCAAAACCAAAATAATAAAGAATTCCCCCACCTTTCTTATATAAACCATCCCAAGAACCCATTACTCTTCACTCAAAATCCTTGAATATAATACTCAATCGACTCTCCACTCCCTAGAGTACTCCCAAGGTTCTCTAATCTCCAAAAAATCCTCTCTTAAGCCTTTGGGAACACACATACAAGTAAGAGATTCTCACTTTCTTTCCTTTCCCTTTTTTGTCCAAGTTTCCTTATCTTGTTATACCCTTCTATTTTTCGATTAAAAATGACAGGGTGTGTTATTTAACCACCACCATAATTTCCTTATTATGTTTTTATGATTATATAATTATTTATCTTTCATTAATCCATCCCATGTACAACCATTACCATGTTGAAATTTTGTAAGAGTTATTCAATTTATCATCTTTCATCGCATTTCATTATAATGTTACGCCATCTATTTCCAAATTCCTTGTGCTGGGACATGAATTTATATGAGACACTTACTTTAAATTTCATATATATATATATACAACTATATACCCCTTTCTCTCTCATCAAACATTTTTACAAATTTTTACGTCACACCGTTATGCAGCAGAAATTGCATTGTGCTTTTCCATGCCAAAATCATCATGTAGTGAATACAATTCACCTTTCTATATCAAGGGTATTACATATTATTCATATATATTACAAATTTTATACTTTATTATATTTATTACACACTCATTTATTGTGGAATAAATGATGATTTTGAATGAATCTGTGTTATATGTTCTGTGTGGCACACTTAAGCATACGATTAAAATGTTCATGAAGGGTTTGCCCTGAAGTGCTCCAATGTAATAGGTAATGTTTAGTACTATGATACATCATGTTGTGATAGGGGTTTACCTAATTAAACTATAGGAATTTTTTTCCATCATGTTGGGATAGGGGTTTACCGGATTCCTTTATGTTAATGATGTAGTGTTTTAAGTTGTTGAAACATTTCCATGTTATGATAATCATGCTATATCATGAATTTTTGTTAATTTATCTCATGTTCTCTAGTGATATGCCTATTTAATATCATTTATTTTATTCTTCATGTTATCCATTTTTTAATCCCTTTCTGGGCTTTATATCTCACATTTTTTATGTATTTCTTCACGTTATCCCATGCAATGATAAGTATGAAGGAATGTTGTAGTCTTGTAATTGTGGTTTTCAATAATTATGTTGTGTTTTATGTCTTATATTGTCAAGTAATATTCCTAATCCCCAAACACACTAGACCTCTCAATCTTCTGTGTTGTATTAGGTGCATTTTTATGTAATAAATCAGGTCTAAATGTAAAATAATTATTTGGGTTGTTATATCTATCATTCCTAGGTGGGGTTCATGGTATCGACCTGATCACCATGAATTAGATGATGATCCTTTATTTAGAAGGCTAATATAGTAGGATTTTTTGTGTCCTCCAGTATCCCTAAGATTTATCTTCCAAATAAATGATGGGATATTTAGAGATCAGTGAGTAGTTCTTAGGGAGGACAAATGTGATAGACCTCTTGGATGAGTTTCATTAAAGGAAACATTGTTCAAGTAGTGATCCCTCCCAGATCAGTGTTATATTTTATCCTCAAGTATAATCATATGGATGGTATTAATGGTTAAGGCCTTTAGATACTATATTTCTATTATGATTATATATGTTTTTTTATTATTCTTTTGTCTATTAACCTGTTGAGATATCCAATTTTGATCCGAATACTCTTGATACTTTATGCTTAGTGATTTTTGGGTTTCCAACATGGTATTATTTTAGACACCCCTACATGGGTTTTTCCCATGCACTCCATGTATTGTTACACTACTATAATTTGAGGTATTTTTGATGGGATAATTGCATTGTGATCCTGTCACAAATAAGGTTTAGCGACAGGGTCCCATGGAAAATAGACCATTGTAGAAAATGACGTCCTAAATACTATTTTTTACGACGTGACCGTCGCAAATATGTCTCTTATTATATACAATATAAATATATAATCCTTTTGCGACATGCCCATCACAAATAGTATTTTCGATGAGCCCTTGGTCCAGTCGCAAATACTTTTTAAAAAATTTATCTTTAAACTATTTACGATGGTGAAGTTCCCCATCACAAATAAGTCTCTTATTATATATAATATATATATATATATATATAAACCTTTTGCGAGGGGCTCATCACAAAAAGTATTTGTGATGGGCTACCATCGTAACAGGTCCCATCGCAAATACTAAAAAAAGTAAAAAAATATTTAATAAAATTATGCTTAATGAAAAATAATATTAATATTATTAAAATAATAAAAAAATTAAATATATTAAAATTCTCGATATTCTCAAAAATATAAAAAACCCATAAAATATTATTATTATTATTATTTGAAAAAAAAAACAAACATTAAAAAATATAATACTAAAAAATATATTTAATAAAATTACATTTAATGAAAAAATAATATTGATATTATTAAAATAATTATAAAATAAAAAAATATTAAAATAATCTATATTCACAAAAAAATTATAAAAAATAAAAAATTATTATTATTATTATTATGATTAAAATAAACTAACACTAAAAAATATAATACTAATAGAAAATAATAAAATATTAAAAAAAATTAAATTATGAAATATTCAAACCAATATAAAAGAAAAAAATTGTAAATAGTTCATATTACAAAAATTTCATGAATTCAAATGTTTTGAACAAAAAAAATTACTAGGGGGGTCGTCTTATGGAGGAGGTGGAGGAGCTGTAGGAGATGGTGGAGTAAACTTCATCCCTACACTACGAGTCAGAAGACACATGTACTCCATCTGCTCGTGATGCTGTTGTGGCCTTTGATGCGTCTCCAACTTGTGTTGCTGCTACCACTTCAACTGACATCAATTCTTATCCTCTTTATACTGCTACTAGTGCTGTTGCTGTCGATGCATCTCTTCATGCTGCTTCTGCAAACTCTCTATAAGCTCGGTCTGAGTTCGCAACTGCTCCTGAAACTGTGAGGCAGAAGATGATGCCTCTCCATGAGCTTCTCTGAGCTAGAAACCGACATCGTATCAGTACCATAATAAGTACCACGAGTCAAATGAGAGCCGATACCAACTACTCATCACTTTTAAAAGCCATACTTAGTCACCTTCATTCACGCCACCTCATAGAAATGGTGGGAACTGGTTTGATCAGTCATATCGTCCTGACTCTCAGCCTGTGTCTGAGAGGTTGCAACCTCATATGATTTTTTCAATTCCAATTTGAAATTAAAATTTTGAAAATATTATATGCAGTTAATTTTCAATCTGAAAAAATAATACTAACCACAATCTCATATTGGAGATCACCTCTAATCTCTGCAGTGGCTGGATCACTGTACATCTTCCAATAAATGTCATACACTGTAATATTGGGAAGCTCAAATGCCTTTAGAAATATAAAATAAAGTGTTTATATTTAAATTTATATTAAATATTTAAAGAATATACTTACTAGATGCTCTCTATGTGAACTAAATGTACGACTACCAGCTCGATTCGTCACCTCCTGTCTCCCCCGGTTCTGCCGACCCACTGAAGATCTCCTCTGAAATCCACCACCCAACCAGTGTAAACATAATCCATCCCAAACGTGAGATGAAATGTACTCTGGTCAGTGGGCTCTACACGACTCATCAAATTCTATCACTCCGGATTTCTTAATGTCTATCCTTCTCAAATTGTGAAAAAAATAATGGAAACAGTCACACATAGACACCTGCCATGCCGCGTGGATAACTCCATGCATGCTATCATCAATGGGATACCATAAACCCTAAAAATAATTTATAACATCAAGTTATTAATAAAATAAATTTCAAAATAAATATTATTTATTTATGTACCAACCAATGATTGAACATGCTGAGTTGCACATAAATGAGAATCAGTTTCCTTGTGATCTATGGATGAGAAAAATAATTGCACAAGATAGCACTCCCCTATCCAACAGCTACATGTAAAAAACTATGAAAAAATAATAAATAATCATATAATTATTATATATAAAAATAAATTTCTGAAATCTAACTAAAATATAAATGTTACCATACCTCTGTGTGCGTGGATCGAAGCCAAGACATGGACATCACTCGGGGATAGGGTCAAGAATAATCAGTCACAGAAGACCGCACCCCCTCTGCGTACCCCCTTAACCACCTGTAGGCTGAGTGTTAGATGATCCCAAATCCCCCTCATCAAAAAGTAGCTCAACCTCCTCTAAACCACGAAATAGATAAGGTTCTATCTGAAAAACTAAATTATTGTTATTAGCAGATAGTTGAAAATAACTATTATATATAGATATATATTAGTTACGATTATAACCAATATTTAACTATGTCAATGTTAACATTCATCATCATTTTCATATCTGAACTTGTCAATGTCTTCATATTCCTCCTTGGCTTCATCAATATCCATATGAGTTTCAGTTTCATCATCTCTTATCATTTCAAATTCATTTGTAACATCATTAACATCTTCATCACCATCAACTCTTAATTGGGGGGTTTCATCATCGATATTCGTGTCTCTTTGTGAAAAATATGGATTTTGAGTAGTCTATTAAAAAATTTCAATTATTTCCACTTCAGCAGAACCACATTCAGTTTGAGTAAACTGAATTTCCCAAGATTTCATTTATATTATGCTCCTCCAATCACTCATGACTCTTGAAGTAGCACAATAATTTGTGTAATAAATTTGATGTTCTTGTTGAGCTGGTAAAATGGTTCATTAACTACAAGAAGACTTTTACATTTAATATCATTGATTACATGAGTCATATGAACACTCACTCCTCTCTCTATGTCCAACCACCGACATTTAAACATCGTTTTGTAATTCTATCCCAGATAACAATGCTCAATAATTTCATCCAAAATGCTGTAAATGTCAACTTCAATTTCTGTATGATGATATCCTTTCAAGAAAAATCCTATGTTCCTCATTTTTTTTATTTCCCATATGCACATGTATGAAATCGAAAACCATTCACCACATGTGAATTATAATATTTAACCATTTTGGATGGTGGGTTACTCAATATACACAGTCACTTATCAATTTTATCATCATGTTGAGACACCTAAAAATTTGTAAAAAAAATTATCAATATAATAAATAATAATCTTAATTGATATTAAACCATCAATAATTTATGTTACAAGTTTTAGAAACCAGTGAGAAATTGTTTTTTGTCTACGTTCTTTAAGAGCATCTGCTGTAATTTTCGGAAGTTGATTCTTGATATGATTATCATATACCCTACAAATAAAATAATTTTACATACTATAACATAAATTATAGAATACGTGATAGAAGCACTCATAGTACAAATGCTGTCATTTCATTACAGTTGAGCAGAACATTTGTATGATCTCTGTGATATTCATCATCTAAAATCCATCGTTCATGAACTCCACTGAAACCAAGATTTGGTTGATTAAAAATATATAATTGACTGTCCATGTCTTCATTAAAAGTCCCATTGTTCTATCCCATACAGTTTTCGTTTTGAGGTATATTCAGATTCAAAATAATGAGAGCAGGCAAAAAGAAATTTCCTCTTACAAGTAAGCTTCAGAAATTGATCCTTCAAATGAGGCTTTGTTGTGTACTTTTTTTCTTTAATTTCTAAATTCATCTCTCGAATGGGTAGATCCATTCTAACTGTACTGGACCTCCAAATTTATCTTCGTGTGGAAAATATAACATCAGATGTTCCATTGAGTCAAAGAAATTGGGGGAAATATTTTTTCTAGTTTACAAATAATTATAACAACATCTTCTTCCATTTTTCTTAGTGCATTGTAGTCTGTTGTCGTAACACAAATTTCTAAAAAAAATATGATATTTAAACTATCGAATCCCAAATAACATAATTCAATAATCCCATGAATCCAATCAGCATAATTATTTCCGTTATAAGATGAAAATCATGAATTTTTAATCTGGTAATATGACCATTTTTAACACATCTACCCAAATTGGATGCATATCTATATAGAAGTCTCAAATATTCAATCCACTGACAAAATAATAAGCCACTATCTTTGGAAAGTGTATAAGATGCTTTTGGATTCATTAACCTGTGTGATCTGACATTTTCAAATAGTTCAAGTTCTAGTTTCCTGAAAATTTGGCTAAGCTCTAATTGTGTCTTTACAATATCTTTGGTATTACCTGGTGTATCCAAAACTGTATGAAATAAATTATCAAAATAGTTCTTCTCAATATGCATGACATCCAACATGTAGTGGTCCAATAAATCAGACCAAAATAGGAGATCCAAAAAATGATCCATTTTATCCTATTATGTTCATTCCCAATGCCATGACTTTCTTTTGGATTACTATAGGCCCAAATGTGATGGGAGGTATTGAGAATAAAACTAATTTTAACTCTGTACCTGAGATAATTTTTAGAGGTTCATCCCTTTCAATTGTACCTTTTCTGAAATGAGATTTGTTCCTTCGAAAATAATGATCGGTTGGAAAAATTCTGCGATGACCGTCAAAATAGAATGGTTTTTTTCATTGACGAGCATAAAGGATTCAGTGTCTTTAATAGAGTAAGGACATGATTTTGGACTCTCTGTACTCTAGCCAGATAACATACCATATGCTGGAAAGTTACTAATCTTCCACATCAATGTAGCTTTTAATATGAAATTTTGTTCTGCAACAACAACATATGTAATAACACCATTACTCCAAAATGCATTTAACTGAACAATAAATGGTTTCAAATAAACATCAATATTCCTTATTGGATATCCTAGGATTAATAAGGTCAAAAATATATAGGGATCCTTCATCAACATCCACAGAGGTAAATTGTACAGAGTTATAAAGACAGGACAACATGAATACTAACTACCATAAGAACCAAACAGATAGAAACTGTTAGTAGATAAACCCAATCACACATTTTGAGATTCTAAATAAAAATACGGAAGAAGATGGTCAAAATGTTTCCATAAATCCCCATCAGATGGATGATTCAAGCTTTTGTGGGTTAAAATCTTGGTTTTGTTCCATGAAATCATTGAAGTTGTGTTCTAAGACATAAATAAATGCTTTAACCTGTGTGTAAGGGGGAAATATCTAAAATATTTTATGATAATTGATCCAGACTTCCCTGGTTGTGCTTTTTTATACCTCAATTTTCCATATTTGGGACAACTATTTAACGACTCAATTTCACTAGAATATAAGATATAATCACTTTCACATGCATGAATCTCATGATAACTAAGGCCTAGATTATGAACCAGCCTCTTACTCTCATAGTATTTTACAGGCTAAACATTTTCTTCAGGTAAGAGTGTTCTAACCAAAGAAAACATCTGATCAAAATAGTTGTTTGACATTTCATTAACTGATTTAATAGACATAAATTTTGAAACCACTTCTAATTTGCTTATCTTGAAACCAGGATATAATTTATCCTTAACAGGCCTCAAAAACTCATAAAATCTGAATGGTTCCAACTCAAGAGTTAAATCAATATCATCCTGAGTTTTAGTTTGTTGAAGAGATGGACCTACAACATCATGTACTAAATTTTAAAAATGTGATGGATCCGAAATCAAATTATTAGAATCTTCTCTGGAACTGTGTTCACCGTGTTGATACCAAAAAACATAATTTGGTTGAAAACCAAACTACAAGATATGTCCCCCAACCTTGTCAAATGTGTCAAAGGTTTTTAGAGAACATTTTTTACAAGGACACTTAATTGTGCCTCCTGAAACATATTCTGGTTTTGATGATGCAAATGATAAGAATGATTCAACACCCTCACTATATACAAGATTTAAACCAGAACCATTTGGATTTCTGTGCTGATTTATCCAAGCCTGATCATCTAATAATGATTGTTGTCGACTTCCTTGTTCCATATTTTTCTACAAAATATAAAATCATTACTATGTTGGAATAATGTGAAATTATAAAAAAACTATCTGAAAAAATAAGACAAATAATTAAAACTACTTCTTAATAATTACCATTATTTATGGGAGAGACAATTTCTAGTGGATTGGAGACTCCTGTTTTGTCCGATGGCTCATTTATTTGCAACTTTCTCACACTGAAATCATAATTAATAATCTGATCGGAGGTACACATATTCATTCCCATGCATTCGAGAATGTGTAAGCATGCCCCTGAGGAGATTCTTCATTGTGATTTCAGTGTAAGAAAGTTGCAAGTAAATGAGGCGTCAGACAAAATAGCCTCCTTTTCGTCGATAAATCATCTTCTTGTAACTGTCACCACCAGAAAACATTATAATTTTTTTTCCTACGAATGCATATTCAAACTCATGCATACAATATTGGATATTCATAGGTAGAATCATTCTGTTCATAATTTTTTGAGTTGGTGAAAGTTGAAAGAAGAAGAGTTGTCAAGAAAAACGGGTGTCACCAATCCACTAGAAATTTTTCCAAGTTATTACACGTTATTAAAATTTATTACAATTGATTTTATTCTTAATTATTCTTCATTAATCCAAATTATTCTTAAATATTCTTAAGTATTTCTAATTATTCTTAACTATTCTAAAGTATTTATAAGTATTATTAAGTATTCCTAAGTATTCATAACTATTCTAAAGTATTCCTAAGTATTCATATTTGTTACTATTTGTTCCTATGTATTCCTAAGTATTTATATTTGTTAATTTTTTTACTATTTGTTACTATGTATTACTATATGTTACTAATTGTTACTATTTGATCCTATTTATTCCTAATTATTACTAGTTGTTACAAATTATTACTAATTGTTGCTAATTGTTACTATTTCCAACTAATTGTTACTAATTATTACTAGTTATTTGTATTTATTCCAAATTATTACTATTTATTACTATTTATTATCATTTATTCATATTTATTACTATTTATTACTATTTATTCCTATTTATTACTATTTATTACTATTTATTACTAATTATAACTAATTATTACTAATTATTACTATTTATTAGTAATTATTACTAATTATTACTAATCATTATTAATTATTACTAATTATTACTAATTATTACTAATTATTACTAATTATTACTAATTATTACTAATTATTACTTATTATTACTAATTATTACTAATTATTTCTTATTATTACTAATTATTACTAATTTTAACGATTTATTAGTATTTTTTAGTATTTATTAGTATTTATTACTAATAATAACTAATTATTACTAGTTATTAATATTCATTACTATTCATTACTATTTAGTACTATTTATTACTAATTATTACAAATTATTACTAATTATTTCTAATTATTCTTAATTATTACTATTTATTACTATTTGTTACAATTTATTACTATTTGTTACTATTTGTTACTACTTATTACTATTTATTACTATTTATAATAATTTTAGTAATTATTTCTAATTATTACTAATTATTACTAATTATTACTAATTATTACTAGTTATTACTAGTTATTACTAGTTATTACTAGTTATTACTAGTTATTACTAGTTATTACTAATTATTCCTAATTATTCCTAATTATTACTATTTTCTAATATTTATTACTATTTATTCATATTTATTCTTAATTATTACTATTTATTCCTAATTGTTCTTAATTATTCTTAATGATTCCCAATTATTCCTAATTATTCCTAATTATTCCTAATTATTCCTATTTATTTCTATTTATTCCTATTTATTACTATTTAGTACTATTTAGTACTAATTATAACTATTTATTACTAATTATTACTAATTATTAATAATTATTACTAATCATTGCAAATTATTAATAATTATTACTAATTATTACTACTTATTCCTAATTATTCATTTTTATTCATTTTTATTCTTGTTTATTCCCATTTATTCCAAATTATTCCCCATTAATCTTCTTTATTCTTGTTTATTCCTATTTATTCGTGTTTGTTTCTGTTTATTACTCATTATTACTATTTATTAATAATTACTACTGGTTATTACAAATTACTACTAATTACTACTGATTATTACTAATTACTACTAATTGTTACTAATTACTACTAATTACTACTAATTAGTACTATTTATTAACATTTATTACTAATTATAACTATTTAGTTCTAATTATTACAAATTATTACTAATTATTACTAATTATTACTAAATGTTACCAATTTTTCCAAATTATTACTAGTTATTACATATTATTACAAATTATTTATAATTATTACTAGTTATTCCTATTTTTTACTAAATATTCCTAAAAAATTACCAATTATTCCTAATTATTTTTAATTATTCCTATTTATTACATTTTATTACTAATTATTACTCATTATTACTAATTATTCCTAATTATTACTAATTATTCCTATTTATTACATTTTATTACGAATTATTATTCATTATTACAAATTATTTATTACTAATTATTCATATTTATTACTAATTATTCTTAATTATTACTAATTATTAATATTTATTCCTATTTATTACTAATTATTCTAATTTATTTTGATTAATTACTAATTATTTGTAATTATTCCTATTTATTTCTATTTATTCCTATTTAATCTTATTTATTTCTAATTATTTCTAATTATTCTTATTTATTCCTATTTATTACTATTTATTTCTATTTATTCCAATTTATTCCTATTTATTCCCATCTATTAATATTTATTACTATTTATTTCAATTTATTACTAATTATTACTAATTATTAGTAATTAATACTAATTATTACTATTTATTACTATTTATTACTATTTATTCCTATTTATTCCTATTTATTACAATTTATTCTTATTTATTCCTATTTATTACTAATTATTCCTATTTATTCCTATTTATATCTATTTATTACTAATTATTCCAATTTATTACTAATTATTCTTATTTATTACTATTTATTTTTATTTATTCTTATTTATTACTATTTATTACTAATTATAACTAATTAATAATATTTATTACAATTTATTACAATTTATTACTATTTATTCCATTTATTCATATTTATTACTATTTATTCCTATTTATTCGTATTTATTCGTATTTATTCGTATTTATTCGTATTTATTGCAATTTATTCCAATTTATTCTTATTTATTACAATTTATTCCTATTTATTTCTATTTATTACCAATTATTCTTATTTATTCTTATTTGTTACTATTTATTACTAATTATTAATATTTATTCATATTTATTACTATATATTACTATTTATTACTATTTAATACTATTTATTACCAATTATTACTATTTACCGATAATTATTACTAATTAGCCCTAAATATTACTAGTTACCCATAATTATTACTAATTTCCCCTAATTATTACTAATTACCCCTAATTACTACTAATTCGCATTAATTACTATTAATAACTACAAATTACAACTACAAATTACTAATTACTGCTAATTATTTATATACAATAGAAATTATCATTAATAATTATTAATAATTACTAATTATTAAGAATTAGTACTAATAATTTCAATTTATTATTACAAATTTATACTGATAACAAAATAATTTAAATCTAATTTAATTACAACTAATCAACAATAATTAAAATTAATATAAAAATAAAATAAAAATTAAATAAAATAAAATATAAATACCTTTAAACTTGATCTCTTAATGATGTAGACGACTTCACTACTTCTTCATAAAAAAAACTAACTCAGAAAAATTTTCACTCCAAAAATAGAGTTTAGAGAGGGAGGGAAAGTAGGAATTTCGGGGAAGAGTAGGAAAAACAGATGAGGGGTATATATTAGTTAAATTAGTTGTGACAATACTATTTGCGATGGGACCTGTCGCAAATTCCTTTTCCCTCATTAATTACTGTCTGCCGTAAAAAGGGTATTAGCGATAGGTCCTGTCGCAAATAGATGTTTGTTGACACACTTTTTGCGACAGGGGGAATCCCCCCGTCGCAAATAACCTTCTCGCAGTTTAGCGCGCGGACCGCGCCAAACCGCGCCATAATTTTTGAGACGAGACCCCAAATCCCGTCACAAATAACCAATTACTTACGACGGGTCGAACCCCCCATCACAAATAACCTCTGGGATAGACTATTTGCGACCAGAATTAATCTCGTCGCAAATAGACTGTTGCAAAAAGATATTTTTCCCATAGTGTTAAGACTATAGAGATTTTAATTGTGTCCTAGGTGGATGGGGATTAAGGATAGCTTTGATTGGTCTAGACAGACCAAGGTTTTTTCTGGGTGTTCCATTTAGCAGTAGTCCCCTCATTCTGAGTAGGTTGGAATCTTTTTCATATTTTGGTTGGGATTTTATTTTGCCCGTTTATAAATCTCATGAATTTTTTCCAATATTTAATTTTGGTATAGATGTTATCCATGCATTGGTATTAGTTTTTTTGTTTTAAATATTAGCATTGTATGATATTGGAGATGTGTACCTGTGTCCAGGTACACTAGGATAATGCCTCCCATGTGCATGGTATGATTTTTTGACACAAGTCTCCAGTACTTGGCCTATTTAATGTGGGATTAGGGTAGTCATACTCAGTTTATCAACCACAAACCAGGGCCTGATGTTTCGGGTCATTACAATTATAGTAATGTGATTCGTATATAATCTTATCACCCTTTATTTATTCAAATTTTATGTTATATTAGGCATGGATTAGGTTTCTCCGCAATGATAACTCACTAGATAATCAAATCACATATAAAAATACCCATGATAAACTATTAATACAAGATAGACTATAAAATCCCTCTGAAAATTTATACCCATGTCATGGGTGTATTTTTCCGAAATAGATAATGAAAACCTCAACATTACTTATATTCCTATTATGAGGGAAAATATATGTTACCTACACTTCTAAAGATTGAATGGATTGTATCACAAAAAAGATATATGTTGAGTCATGATTTTCTTTAAGTACCCTTATGTATTATTTTTATAAAGTGACAATTGAAATGTCGAGGATGTAATATTTTTATGGGGGGAGAGAGAATGTAACATGCCAAGATTTCAGAATATATTTTCCCTTAAATAATTTTTTTTATCAATTGTTTGTTTAACACACAACACTAAAATAAAAAATCCATGAAATACTTGAATAAAAATTTATGAGAAGAATATATACTATAGTAAATAAAAATACAATAATCAATTAAAAATAATACAAAATAAGATTAAGAACACTTAATGTTTTAAAATGAAATTTCTCATAAAAGTGGTTTTCTTTTATAAAATTAATTTCTATATGAAAGATAAATTTATAAATTTTAGATATTTTAATATGAAAAGGTAATATAATTTTAGGGTTAAACATGTCAATATTAGAATGGGATGAATTATTGAGTTTTATCTAAAATAATTTATTTTTAAGAGAATAGTGAAAAACAATAATTTTATTAATACCATCAGTTTTTAGATGTTATCATAAAAAACAATGAATAAAATATTTTTGAAACATTTTTAATATAAATATATTTATAAATTATAATAATCCATTTAAAAATACTCTATTAAATTTAAAAAATCCATGTTTAACATTTTATAAACTTAAGTAATATTGTACTCTAAAGTTTTTTTTATTTTCTTATTTTAAAAATTAATTTTCATTACATAACATTATTAAAACTAATAAAATAGATTTAAAATTTTAGTTAAATTTTTTTATAAAATTTAATATGTTCAATTCCTTTTCTTGAATAAAAATATGAATACTGTGATTAATGTAAAATATCATGAAAATGGTAAAATTTCTATTTTCAAGGAATTATTTTATTAAATTTTTGCAATTTTTATCTAATAAAATAAATTAATATATTATAATAAGTTATTATGATATAATTTTAAAACATATTTATAGATATATTTACACTCATTATTATTAATCAATAATAAATAAAATTAATAACACTTAATGATACAATAATAAGTTTCAACAGAATAAATTTTCTATATATTAAATATTTAATTTAAATGTTAATTTTATCATATTTAGAAATTGAATTAGACTATATAGATCCAAAATTTTGGGTTATAAAATCCATTTTTTTAAATGGTTACCTTATAATTTTAATAAAATATAAACTACTATAGTAAAAACTATTTTCCAAGGTAAAAAATGAAATAGTAAAATTTAAACATCTAGTGGTAAAAATGATTTAAACATGTTTTATAACATGTTGGAAATTGATTAGTAGAGGATTTATTAACATTATCTCACTCCACACCTGATAATTTCTCACTTTTGGAATCATTAATCCATCAATAGTTTCTTTCTAATATTTAAATAATATGTGTTTACAAAAGTTCCACTATATTTACTTACAAAAATGGGATCACTTACACCCTCTAAAAGTTACACATCCCATTAAATTTTTTTTAATGCTTCACATTGCTTTACTCTATTAGAGATCCATTGAATGACATAAATCGCGTCATCACCATGTGGTATCCTAATCCCTTTATTCCAAACGATAATTTTAGTTTTAATTTAAATGTCCAAAAGTGAGTATTACTTAATCCTTATCTATTTATTCCTAATAATTCAAAACACAAGAACATCGATCATGCATTTGTGCAGACTACCATCCCCACAAAGAGACGTCTTCAGTTTTTCACAACTACCTCACTTCTATAGTTATAAATATGTATTTTGCATAATAAATGTGAAATATATAAAATAATAATTATTATGAATAGAAAAGGTATATTACACCTCAATTCCCATTGATATAGTTAGAAATGAAAATGTTAACCATGTATTGTGCAGACTACCACCTCCAAAAATTAACACACTTATTTTTCACCTAGTTATTTACTATTTATTAAAATCTATTAAATTATGATCCAAAACCTTAATAAATATCTAAATAACATCAGTATTCTAATTTAATAATGAAATTATTCCAATATAAAACACTTTCATAATGATAATCATCCATTAATAATTATATGTTAATGTTTGGGTCGGTTTATCCACCTACATCAACCATGGCGTAAAACTCTATCATGGATGACTATGAAAACACAAATAAAATTAATATTATAATTTAATAATAAAATCCTAATTTTTATGGTTGTAAAAATGTTGTATTAATTATTTACTTATTATTAATATATCAAATTCAATAAAATAAAATAAAATAAGGCTACACTAAATCCACTTTCATTAAACACAAATAAAATAATTTATATTTATAAATAAATATAAGTTATCTATTATATTACCCAAAATTATTTGGAATTATGAAACAGTATCAACGAATGGGTATGAAAATCATCCTGATAAATCATATGTAAAACAATTAAACTTACTCACACCTGATTGTAAAAATAAGTTATAACTAACTAATATATTCATAATAAATTTTAATAAATGAAGAATATAAAATTTAATGAAAATTAATATGTTTATAATATAAAATATTAAGATATTTATATTTTTTAGAAGAGGTTATACCAAATTATTTTATGTTTGGAAACATGATAATGTTTTCTTGTATTAATTCACCCACTGTGAGATATATTTCTTATTCTATGCCAATTGTTTTTGGAATGGCGTATACTATTCCAATTTAATTTTTTAATGATTATATTATAATTATTTGTGTTATTTAATCCTTTTCTTATATCATACACTTCGATATTCGGACTCAAAAATTTCGAATTTCATAAGGGGTTCTTGGTCTTAGATTTAATTTCCCAACCCATAATTGTTTTTGTGCTCATGATATATTTAATATGGTTTCATTATTGACTAATTAATTCCCTTTTACCATATTGATGTAATTTATGGGTTTTGAGTTTCCATTTCACATTCTTTCCTTAATTATATTTCTATTATAAAAATATTAATGTTGTAAGGTTTTTTATTAACACAACTCACTTTTTAAGTTAACCTGATTCTTCTTAAACATCTTTATCACAATATTGGTTTATTTTACCCTAAAATTTTATTTCGTGGTACTTTATCATCAAATTTGGTAGAAAATTAAATTAAATTTAAATATTTTAGATTTATAAAATTTTATTCACAAAAAAATATATCATTATTGATAATAATTCCCATCCCCTGTATTGTTGGTTTCCCTACCCTGTCTTTATTTCACTTTCCATCAAATGTCCCCCCTTATAATTGGAAACCAAATTCCGTGTTATCTCATGTGACATTTGGAAGGTCCTAGATTCTGGTATCGTTCCCTTGTATGGTTGTGGTGTTATAGGTTCCTAGAGGATGCTCTAGGATAAGGCAACAATATATATTGGATTTTTCATTAGGGATATTTTGGTTATGCTATAATCTTTGTCACTATAGAATATGGGGGATATCTATGGTATAAGATACACATAATTATAAAATTTGAGCCACTTGTAATTTTGGCATGGCTTCTCCATAGAAGTTGGCTATAGTGTAGTGCTATTGGGATTCTATATAGTGAGGTGTTTCTAAAATGTAGGTCATTCTCTTGTAGTTTAGTGGATGTGGTGAGGAGGTCCTGACTATAAGATAGGTGTTTGAGGATGTTCTGCAAATTTATCGAGTAGATACACTATTGATAGTAGGTTGCGGTGTATTACCCTTCCTTGGAAGTCATGATATGCGGAATTGTGGTTTTTTTTGCAACATAGTTCCTCTATGGGTATATAATATATTTTCCTTGTAAGGTGTTATGTTACTTGGACATGTATTTGGTTGGGTAGGCGGTGACATAGTCCCTCATGGTGTGGTGTAGTATGGATCGTGTCATCCCATCTTGGGGTGTGTGTATGGGGCTACACAGTTTTGTGGTATTTTGTAGGTTATCTATGAATACTCAAACCCCTATTTGAATGAAAATTTTTACCAAGTTTCTCTATCAACCCAAGACACCCTAAAGTTACATTTAAAGTCCTTGAATCCCCATTTATATTAGTTTAACCCCTCACCATATTAGGACAAACCCATAATGATCCAATGTGAGTTTTAACAATTTATAGTAGATTATTATACAACTGTAGTTGTTTCTTACTATTATATCTTGAAAATATATGGTGGGTTATCTCCATAATTCTAGTGTACTTCATTTTCTTGTTGGTGGTGTGGCTATGGTGTGACTTTCTTTGAGGGATGCAATATCCTTACATAAGAGGTAATTGAAGATTCGTAATGTGATTCCATTCTCATTGTAGAATGTTGATGTTATAAGGCGTGTGATTCATTTATTATCTTTTTTATTAATGTGAAATAATATAGTTATCATGGTTTAACCCTTTGTATGTAAGTTTAATTAACCTAATTAAATATTAAATTATATTAAAAAATTATAAATATTTATGGGTCAAGAGATAGAACAATGTTGTTCATCCACTGCAACAATAGTTTACCCATTAATTTTCTTTATAGTGTTATATTTATGATATGATCTGTTTAGAATGTGTTTCATGCTTTTATTATCAATATAAAATTGATAAAATTGGTTAATAAAACTAAAGAATTTATAATCTATTTTTTTGCATACATAATTATTGAAGATAAATTTTCAATGAATCCTTAGATTCAGATAACTTTATGGAAATAAAATTGATTCTAAATATTTTTTTAATTTTAATTGTTCTTCTATAATTTAATGAAAATGGTTAAATAAAAAGAATACAGATTGATTGTTATAGAATATAAGACAAAATGACAAGTTAAATTATTATTTTTATTCTTTAAAGCCTGTTAATGCTGAAAAATATAGAAAGAATGTTGAAATAATCTAATATCTTATTATAGATGACTTCCTTAGGATACCCATAGTTGAAACCTAAGATAATTGAAAAATTTATTTAAATATGGAATGAAAAACTATTTTTTTATGAAGATAATTTTTTTAGGATAAGAGATAATGTTTTCTTGTAGAAGCTGAATGCCTTGTTTTGGGGGATATAAGAGCCCTTTTTCTTATAAAACCTGAATTAGTTATTTTTAAGGCCATGTTTCCATATTTAATATGATTGTGGTTTTCCAACTTCTATGTTGGTATAGATTTGAGCCTTTCGATGTGAAGTGATGTGAGCCTAGGATATCTTATAAGTATGGTCCGGGAGCGACATGTTTGTGGCATTAGTTAAGTTATGAGATTCAGAGATTCATGATGATATACATGAGGGTGTTGAGAATGGAACCAGAGTTAAAGGAATGGGTTTAAGTTGGGATTAACCATTTTTTTCTTAAATCTTGGATGATATATTTTTAAATATATTTAATATCTAGATAGCTATGTTTCATGTTTATCATCATTCCATTACCCTCTTTTTGAGGTAGCTAGATGTGCTTGGTTTCAACTCTCTATTTATAGATTAGGATATTTCCCAGAGTAGCTATAATTATTTAATAGTTAACAATATTTAATAAATTACCTAACCCAAGGGTTTAGTGTTTGTTGGAATACAATGCAATTATCTAGAGAAATTGTGGACCTAATTGGTTATTCTTAGAGAGAATGAGTTTTCATCTTATTGGTTAATGGAATTGAATAATGTTAATTAATGTATAATAAATTAGTTATCATAAAGTGAAAAGGTAAAATTAAAATAAGTAATTTAATACACATTTCTTTTTTTCTGGTGTTCTTATAGGATATCCAGTCTATAACAATGAATAAGGGTGCTTGTATGGCGATAACTATAGTTGATCTTAGGGCTAGTTTATGCTCATAGTGTGATTGTGAGATTTATTATATCCTCTAGGTTTTTTCCTTTCATATTATACACTAGCCATATTGGTTATGGAAAGTTCAACCTAGTGATCTTTGGGAGGGTTTTCTCCCCAACATCTAGGTTAGCTAGAGATGGATGGATGACTGCCCCTCTAGCACTTCTCTCTTCTCTGGGCAGTATTATGTGTTGGTATACACATTAATTAGCATCCCATTCTATGTGTATAGAGAGAAATAAAGACATATAGTTATTTTACACCCATGTATCTATGTATAGAGTATCCTAAGGATTATTGTAGGCATGTAATGTATGGGATATGATAAATCAAGGTACATTACTTGATGTAAAGGATGTGATTGATTGAGTTATAATACCCAGTGTATGATACATGACATACATGCTATATTAGATCCTAGAAACCACTCACATAAAATATAAAGAAATGGATGGGATTATGAGGTGATTTGATTCATGAGATTAATGTTGTGATACTTATACTAGGTTTCATTAGGCTAGCATCCCTTGGATAGATATGGATTAGGTTCTGTGATGTTGGGGTAGGGAGGAAAACTAGTGGATAAGAAGTAGTGGGATTCCCTTGTATTATTAATATAATATATGGTATATTGTATGTGTTACTTGGTGATATATTTTTATGGTGAAGATGATAACTTAGTATACCTATTTAGGTGATGATTTTTCTTCACTTTTTGTTCATTGATCTTTGGTACTCTTTCTTTATCATTTTCATAAGATTCTCTTAGGATGATCCTTCTAAGTATACCAATTATTCTCATCCTATGTATATATAATTTTTTTGTTAAGAAATATGAATTTGGATATAAGAAAATATTTTACTGGATCATGGTTTTTTCAATGATATTTGATCATTGAGGATGCTTCCAAGTTCACCATTTGGTATTTTTTATAGTTATTTTTTTATTGAATTATATTAAAAGTATGTACTTAGGATTTCTTTTTATATATTTGAGAATGATTTGGTTTTTGTACATGACTTATCTCTCTCTTAAACATGTTCTTTATGAGGTAATGTCTCCCATTTGGATTTATATTATACCCTTGGTGCTTGTCACCAACTCATGGAATATTTTAGGTGGGTATTAAGTTGTCTCCATCCACCTTCTCTCATTACCATCCCTAGAGGGGTACCTTTAAGGGGAGTTAGTCCTTATTGAGTGGTATCGAAGGATTAGGTTGAGGTATAGGATGATGTATAGAGTTAGGCACATGTGAGACAACATTGGTTGGTAGGGAACAATGTCAGATAAGTTTATTTAGTGATGTAAACAATGGAGACTTTATGAGAAAAAGGTATTTAGGCCCCCATATGATATGAATCACACACATTTATGTTTACTGATCCTACAAAGAAATATGATACTGGTTATGGGGTAGATACATAGGATAAGATAATTTATCCTTCTTCTTTACATATGGGTTTAAAATTATTGGACATTCTGTATATTTTAAAACATTAAATGTATTAATTAATCAATTAATCAATTTCAAATATTAAAAATTCTAGGTTTAGGTGAAACTAAAAGTATTTTATTTTTCAGTTATAGAACTAGGTCGACATTCATTCTAGGTTTTCATTGAGCATGTTCTGCACGACCTGTCATAAGATCACTAAAATGTGTAATTCAATGACTATAACACTTTTGAGGAGGAAAATTTTAGAGTTTTAGTGCTGAATATGCAGAAGTAAGAGGGAATTGTTTCATATTTTGTGTAAGAAGACTGGTTAGTGGCGGTTGAGATAAATCTCACTTTTATCCACGCTCAAAAGGGGAACTGGGTTTCATTGGTCATGGAATTGCAACATGGATTAGCATGGTAGGGGTTGATCTTGTTCCTTGGGGATTATGAGGGGTTAGAGGTCTCATGGGAGAAGTTCCAGGTTTAGTTCCGAGTAGAGCTTACTAATTCAACCACAAAGGTATCCAGTCATAAAGAGCTTCTTAATGTTCCATAGTGGAGTTCCAACATGAGGGAGTTTGGGATTTATTTTTGGACCTTTCCATTATATGAATTAGACCTTTTTCTATAAGAGGAGGCTTTAGTGAGTCATTTAGATGAAGATTTTCATCCATAGATCCAGAACATGGACAATTTTTTTTATGATTTAGATGTATCTCAAGGTGTTAAAAATTGCATATGTCATTGAGGGGATGCTAGTCAACACTATATCTTCATGAGAGGGGAGTTTTCAATATTTATTATGAAGTAGAGCTATGGTTTTGGTTACCCAGTTTCATGGACATAAGAGATTTGAAACTGTTAAAGTTAGGTACCGAATCTCATAATATCATTTCTCTTAGAGTGGAAAATCTAATGCATTTTATAAAGGATCAGACCCATGTTTTTTTATAGTGGTTAAGTTTATCAGTGGAAGGAGATCCCAAAATTTCTATGCAGAAAATATGCACCTATTGTTTTACTTCTGGTTTTTCTACTAATGACGTTCAACTAAGGATGTAGTAGCAATATACTCTAGCTTTAGATAAAAAGAGAAGATACAGGGAGTTTATAGAGAAACCAAGAGATGATCCATGTCTTCATTGATCTGAGAACAACCATGGATGTGTTCTCCATCAGTATTAGAGAGGTCATGAGGTAGGTCATGGTTAGAATCCTAATATATCATTTCCATCATTGGGAAAGTAATATTTCATTTGCGGTACCCTTTTTTTATATTCAACATTGGTGTTTAAATTTCTTGATTTAGGATCTACACACTCATTTATATCACCCTCTGTAGTCCATGAGTTCTTACTTGAGGTGGATATACTTCCGGTTCCCTTATCATTGACTATACCGGTTGGAGGATGATCTTATATGTATAATGTATATAGAGACAACGAGTTAATGCTAGGGGGGAACTTCTCTTGGGATACTTCTTATGTTTATGGAAGACTTACGAAATCATCCTCAGTATGGATTTTCTATATTAATTATATGATTTTGTGGATTTATTTAGGATAAAGGATATAATATACTGTACTAATAGAAAGATTGTAGTGTTATTTGGTGAGAGAGACCAACATATGGGTCAACAGAGAATTTGGTACATTTCTTCTTTAATGTTCATTCTAATGATGAGTTTATCTAATGTTCAACCATTAGTGGTTCAAAGGGTCTTGGAAGAGTACCCTGATGTCTTTCCGGAGGAGATTTTATAATTTACACTCACTGAGAAGTCGATTTGGGATAGTGATATAGAAGAGTGATTATCTGATATCAATGTATCTATACAGGATAGTGGTGTATATGCTGTGATATTTACAAGTATATCTTCATGATTTTTTGTAGTGAGTTTTTTTGAACAATTGTGTCACATTGGGGTTAACTAATTTTGTTTTCTATGAAGACTAATTTAAGTATATGTCTTTGTATCAACTATATCTACTTAAAATCAAGTGGAAGTAAAGAATCACAATCCTATTCCATAGATTTATGACCAATTTGATAAACTAAAAAAAGATCGTTCTGGGGACATTAACTTTTATTTTTGGGTAATGTCGTGTCCTTGTGTGTATTAGTTATGGAACATTTAGAGATCAAATTAATCATTTATTGGGAATCCCCCATGAAAATTGTAGAGGTACCAAGTATCCTAGGTCTTTCAGGCTATTATCAGAGGTTCACAGATGATTTATCTTAGTTTGTGAATCCTATAATATCCTTGAAAATAAAGGATGAGGTTTTCTTGTGGACTAAATTGTTTCAATAAACTTTTGACTCCTTGGGAATGAAGTTGTTCAATGCTCCAGTACTTTGTTTTCTAGAGGAGGGTGTTTAGTTAGATATTTTCTTTAACGCTTCATGTTTTTGGCTCTGATGTGTTTTGATATATTAGAGATTTGTTTTTTATTATTTTTCATGTTAGGTATTTCCCCATGGGTCTAACTATGCCACCCATGATCTCAATTTGGGGGATGTTTTTTTCTTTGTGACACTACCTCATCAGAGAGATTTTTTTTGTAATTATCAATCATAAGAGCCTAATTTATGTATTCTAGAAGCATGACTTGAACATTCAAAAATGAATATGTATGTATTTTTTATGGGATTACAAATTAAAAATTACATATACACTATGAATGGGCAATGTTAGGGTTGATTTTTTAAGCATGAAGTTACATAGTATTTATATACAGTAATCTAGTAATTCTTGGAGTGTAAAATAAGAAATCTAAAAAATGAATACTGATATGGGAGAAGATAATGGAAGAGGATGAATTTTTTAGATGATACCGCTATTGTATTTAGTTTACCTTATGAAGGATTCCAAGATGATAGATTCTAAGGGGGAGATCTTGAGAGATCGATTTATCTCTAGCAATGCCTCTAATGGTTGTTTTGAAAATGAACATCATTGGGCATTGATTCAGGGGATACATTTTATCCATTTATAAATGTGTGATATGGTTCTTAGTGAGTTCTATATTACAACCTTAATAGTACATCCTAGCAAAAAAATATATTTAGCTCTAATAGGTCAGTTTTGGTGGCCTGGATTGAATCTTGTAGCTCCTAAGTTAATATCTTATTGTTTGGTCTACTAGAAGGTAAAGGATAAGAATAATGTTTTTTATGGTTTTATCTATCCATTTTATATTCATCAGGGTATGTGGGAGGATATCTAAATGGGCTTCATTAAAAGTTTACCTTGATCTTAGAGAGGATTTGATTTTATATGTGTGAATTTGGAACTTTTAATGAAATATTCCCACATTATAGTGGTTATGGAGTTGGGATTAGTGGATGTTTATTTGAGGATATTTCTGGAGGTGTTGGTGAGAATCGACGAGTCATGGGAAATATCATATTTAATCATAGTCCTTATTTTACCTCCAGATTTTATAGAGGTATTTAGCATAATTTTTCATCTTAGATATTTCTTAACACTAATTTTATTCCACAGATGGTTGATCAAAAATTGAGAACCGTCCAAAATCTTGAGTATATGTTGTGTTATTATGTATTAAATTTTGGAAGTTTGTGTATAAGGAACATACCCTTTTTGAGTTTTCTTACAATAATACTTTTCAGTCTAACATTTTCAGGACATTGTTCGAAGCTTTGTATATACGGACTTTCTATTCTCTATTGTGTTGGCTGGGGTTGAAGTGTCAGATTTTTTTTGGGATAAAACTATTATAGAACCTAAAAAAGAATGTGTAGGTGATTCGATAGTGTATGAAGGATAATAAATATCATTAAAATCGCCATTATAATCATAGGAGGAGACCTATGGAGTTCTTTATTGGAGAAATTTCATACATGGAGGTGACTCCTCATCATGGGCTATGAAAGTTCAGTCATGGGACTAAATATTATCCCCAGTTGATTGGGTATTTAGATGTTTTTGATCATATTATAGTTTTAGAATATAAGATTAAACTCTTTAAACATATGGGTTGAATACATAATGTTTTCCATGTCCCACAACTCCTCTGTTACAGACATGAGGATTACCACATCATTGATTGGGGAGAGATTGATGTTGATGGTGATAGAACCATCTAGGATTGAACTATGGATATATTGGACCTCCAAGAGTATGTGTTGCATATCTATTCTATTCCTTTGGTTTGTGTCATCTAGCACCATAATGAAATGAAGGAGATAATCTTTCTGTGGTACCTATAGATGTGCACTCAATATTATGATCTGTTTTTAGGGTAGCTCTTATCTTGTATTGTTTCTTATTTTATTGGATGTTGAAAATTTTGGGTTATGAAATGGTTTCATCTTATTGAGGATTTTTATACCCTTTCTCTCATTTGAGAGGAATCGACCCTGGAGATTTTGTAGAATATGGTTATTATTTTTGTGTATTTTTTTTATTGTTTACTCGAAGTGAGGTGGTTGAGTTCCTGTGATGATGAGATTCTTGGGTTGTATCTTATGGGGTGGTCATCAAATTTAACCATTCATTTCATTCCTTTATGGGTTTTGTTTTGAATTGTTAAGGATGATAACAGTTAGAGAGGTATTTTTTGTAAGGACATCGATATGTGAATCCTTACCTTAAGTGGTTGAGGTGTGAGAGGTTCCATATAGAGGTTTGGATATAATGGAGGTAGCTATAGATGATTCTATATCATAGTGTCTTTGGAAACACCATAATATTGGTCACTGTGGTGTCATATGATATATTCAATATAGGGTTATGGGAATGGGAAAATTGGTGCCATTTCCATTTTTGGATTAGCTTCTCCATAGAGGTAGGGTATAGTGTAGCTAAAATAAGTTATTGTGTTTTCAAGTGATGCCGTGGCATAAGCCCTTTGAGTGGATATGACTTGGAGGTCCTAAATACACCCCTGGGGTATTATTTGGTTCTATCAATGGGTGGGGGGGGGTAGATGATCCATGGGTGGTAGGATGCGGTATAGTCCCCATCATTTTAAAATAGGATCTGGGGTATGATAGTTTCAAATGCACCATATTTCTTCCTTATATGTATATATAGGATCTACATCATGTAATTATATGTGTTCCTTAAACATTCCATTGACTGGGTAGGTTGTGATGTGCTGCCTCATGCCCTGATGTAGTATATACCATGTCATCCCATCATGGAAAATCATGCATGGGGCTATTTCATAGTGGGGAGTTTCGTAGCTTGTCTATGAATATGCAAACCCTTATTAGAACCCACTTTTCTCCCTTGTTTCTCTCTATAACCTAGGAACCTAGAGATAATTTTTAAGGACTTTAATCCCCCGATCAATTAGGTAAAATCCCCATCTTATAAGAATCAATCAATGGTCATCCAAGTTTATTTATACAATGTTTTTAGAGGTTTCTTACCAATTTTATCTAATTTAATCCATTCTATCATTCTGTGCTATGATGATTGATATATATCCTTCTATTGGAGTTAGATTTTTTATATATGGCATAGTTTTGGTAAAAAATTCTTGGAGGTGTGAATCCACCTTATGGGATAGGTGATCAGAAATTGAAATAGTTAATGGTTGTAGAGAGAACACATTTTTATTCTTCCATCGTGATAACAATTCATCTCATGATTTTATAGATTTTTTTCTATCTATGTTATGATTATTTAACATATGTGTTAATCTTGGTGTAACATTATTAAATTTATGAAATTTGTTAATAATTTAAAATATAGTAATAATCTATCGTTTGGATAAATAATTAAAAACATTCATGTTTTAAAAATCTATAGATTATTATAATTTGATGGAAATAAAAATGATTCCAAATTAATGTTTAATTGTAATTGTTTTTTATTTATTTCACGGATAATTGATGAAGAAAATGTCTCTATAATTCTTGTTAATTTTTTCAAGATAAAAAGTCCCATTAAATGGGAATTTTTATTATTTAAATCTAGTTAATGATAGAAAATTCTATAAATAATATTAAATAAATTTATAGCTTATCAGAGTTTCTCACTTATGTTACCCATATTATGAACCTATGATAATTAAACTAGTTAATTAAATATAGAATAAAAACCTGTTATTTTATAAATTTAAATGGTAGGGGTAGATTGATATTTTTTTGCTATGGTGGATAAATTACTTATGTTTGGGACTGAGAGAGATCATTTCCTTATGAAGGATGAATGCCTTATTTCTTGGGCCAAGTTGCCCAGTTTACGATGTTTATTATTTTTTGAATTCAATGTTTATTTAGATGTGATCCTTACTATTCAATGTGATGTAAGCCTTGGGTTGTTGATGAGATATGGGTGGGGGGGGGGGGTCAAGTTTGTGACAACTATTTATGTTTGTGATGGAAAGATGCATGGTGATATTCATGTGGGTGTCAGGAATGAGATAAGTGTTAATGGAATGTGTTTAATATAGGATTACACATCAATGTTCTTAAATATGGGATACGTTATGATTAAATACATTTAAAGGATGTATAGATATGTTTCTTATTTATCTACATTACATTCCCCACTACTTGAGGCATCTGGATTTTCCTATCTGAATCTCTCTTATTAGTAGATTATGATGTTTCCTAGAGTACCTAGAATTATAAAATGGTTAATAACTTTTAATAAATAATTTGTCCCATGGTTATAGTTCTTATTGGAATGAAATGTGATGATATTGAGAAACCATGGACTTGTTTGGTTATGCCTGGAGGGAATGGGTTTTCACCATAATGGTTAATGGAATGGAACAATTTTAATTAATGAATAATGAATTAATTATCATAAATTGAAATGTTAAAATGGAAATAAGTAATTTAATTTATTCTTTTTAAATCATTGTGTGAAAATAGGTGATCTGTTCCCTAGTATAGGCAACAAGGCATTTTAGAAATTATAACTATTGTTGAGACCAAGGATAGATTTTTTTTTCTGTAGTGTGGTTATGAGCTATATTATATCATGAATATTTTGTGATTTCATACTCTTCCCCAACCATGTTAGTTAGGGATAATGACACCCAATGGAATCTTGTATGGTGTTCTCCCAATTATTAATGTTTGAGAGAGATAGATGATTAAACTCCCCCTCTAGTCTGACTCTATTTTATTTGTTGTTTTATGTGATGGTATGTAAGGTGGTGAGTTTCACCATATATATTTTTAGAGGTTTGTAATGGCTTTTGGATATTTCACACACAGGTTTTTCTAGCAGTAGTATCCTATGGATTGTTATTTATATCTCATATATTGGCTGTGATGGCTAGAGGAAAATTTATTGGTGTATAGAATGTGATGGATTGAGGTATTATACTTGATGTTTGATTCACGGAATATAGGATAAGGTGGATCATAAACACTACTTGGTTACTATATGAATATGTGGATGGAATGATGAGATGATTCCATGTTTGATATACATGTTGCGAAACTTAACCCATTTGATTTTAGTCTATCTTGTTTTAGAGATATATGGATAAGGATATACAACGTTGGGGTAGAGTGATAAACCAGTGGGGAAGTAGTTTGCAGGTAGCCTTGTTTTTTTACTCTAATATATGATCTCCTGTAAGAAATTTGTACTAAGGATTTAACACAATATACATTTTTTGGTGATGATTTGGATTCACTTGTTATTCACTGATATTTATTATGATTTAATAATATTTTTCATGGGAGTATCATAGGCGGGGTCATATTGAGTATACCTATTATGCCCAAACCTATATATATATATATATATATATATATATATATATATATATATATATATTTTTCTGGTCAGTAGGAGAACGTTAAAGATTGGGCTGGATATTACTAGCTAATGGTTTTGAAGGAGCTTTTTGGGTTCCTTGGAAACTACCAAGTTTATCTTTTGGTGCTTGTATTTTATATTCCAGTTGTACACATCTTGGATGAAATTAAATTTATGTACATGAGATATAATTCTTTTTTTGTTTGAGAAAGATTTTATTAATGTACTTATCTTATCTCTCTATACCCCATGTTCTCTTAGAGAGTAATTCCTTCATTTGTATGTTAGTTATACCCTTGATGATTTTCACCAACCCGTGCCCTATGAGAGGAAGGCTTTGTTCAGTCACCGTCATCCTTCCCTCATTACAGTACTAAGAGGGGTGCCTTTGGGGGGAGACGGTCATGGAAACCATCATATTTTACTTATATTTTTTTTAAAAGGGTGTTTTTTACTCTTTAAAAATTGTATTTTGAATAAAATCATTTAAAAATATTTTACAAACATTTTCCTTATATTAAATTTAAATTATTTCATCTTCCACACCAAATTTATTTGATAACTTTTATGTATTTACAAGGATATATTATTGAATTTCCTATTTTTTAAAATTAAATGGTTTCTAATATTTTCACACAACCATTTTAAAATATAACACATTAATTTACACTAAAATGATTCTTTTTTGGTAATGTTATAAAAAATTTCACTAAACTCTATTATGGTTCACTTCTATTTTTCACTTTATCAGATGAAGGGTTTCATTTCTTTAGAAATTACTTTTGATAATCCACCCTTTAATTTATGTTATAAAATTATGGGGGATTTACCTAATTGAAATTCATTACTACCTTTGTCTTGTATATTTATTAAAAGTTTTTTATTTATCTTTCAATGCCTTTCCTTTATAAATACCATGTCTTTCACTTCTTTGATTTGAGGGTGTTCACTTAGATGTCAAAAATTGATTGTTTAGGGAACTTTTTTTATTTAAATCATATTCCTTTTTTTTGTATGGTGTAAATACCATATACTTCTTCGAATTATATCTACCTTTATTTAGAATCATTAAATATAGATTTATATTCCATGAGTTTATCAGGATTATGGATAGAATTATGAATGTTTTCTTTATATGATTCCATTTAAAAGGGATATGAAACCCACATTATATTTGCAGGATCATTATTCCATGATGATGATTTATTTTATGTGGTGCTCATATGTATTGATGATGATGTTTGGGATCTTCTATCACCTTCCAATTCATTGGTTAAGGTGTTATATCATATGAGATAATGATGCATTAACATACATGGATTTTTTTCACAACTAAAAGGGTGGTCATACTTGGGTTTGTTCACAGCCTAAACAAAGATCATACTTGTATTTTTTAAGATTGTGTTCTTATACTTATTCTTGTTCCATATTTTTGTGATTTTTCTTTGGACTATGATATGCAATTGGGATCAGGTTTATTAAATCATGTTTCAACAAACATTTGACTCATTTATTACATTACCCATTTCCTTATTAAATGACTTATGATCAATTATTTTTGGCTATAAATTTATGATATAACTTAATTTAAGCTATATTATCATCATGTGATCACTTATGATATTTATTTTTAATCACTTATGTTAACCCCTATTGAGCATCTGAGCTCACCCATTTCTTTTGTCTCCATTTACAGAGGTTATGAGGAACATAAATACAAAAGTTTTATTTATTACAGTATATTTTATAGAGAATTTGTGAGAGATATCGATGGACAGTTATGGTTTAAGTGGTCTTTAAATAGTTGAAAATTGTCCTTTAATTGAAAAATATAACAGATTTTTTATTCAATATTTAATAATAATTCCATAAAACTATAATCCAAAAAGATCATGGTAATATATTATAGTATAATATTTTCCTCAAATTCATGTAATTGAAATAGTAACATCTATACAACCAAAAGGAATCATAAAGGCGATACAAAAAATCCATCCTTTGGTGTTCTAGACATACCAATGGTCTATCCATGGTAAATACACAAAATAATCTAGATGGAGTCCTATTCACAAGGCAATTAGACCATTATCGTTTTTAGATGGTACTTGATGGTGTTCATTCCATATAACTAGTTTTTCCATGTGAAATACATAGAATATTCTAGATGGTATGCTAGTTATGTGGATGGTATCACCACAATGATAGACAGAAGTTACCTAATGGTATCTCAGTTATACTACTTCTCTGTCCATGAGAATGCTTAGAAAATTCCAGATGATGTCCCTATTAGTTGGATGATCTAACCATTGTGACACTCTGGAGGTACCCAATGGCCTCCTTGTTATACTATTTCTCTATCAATAGTGACAATGAAATAAATATTAGAATGTCATAATATATCTTGTAATATTTATATTCGTATTTGGGGACCCTCTAACTCATATGTGATCTCCACACAACTCTTTATTAAATAGGTTCTTAGGTGATTTATAACCACACCTCAATTCTCAAGACACGAGGCCATATCCTCAACTGTAGTTCTATCCATAGACAAATTGTATCATCAAATTTAGGAAAAAAACACAATTCTATAGGATATTAATAAAAACAACAATATTGACTCATCTAAACTAATTTTAAATTCTATGCATAGCTCATAACTATATCCACTTCCCTAGTAACCTGAAACACCTTATATCATGATAAATCTATCATCCCGAATTTTCTAATCAAACTTGAATGAATCAATTGACTATCATTTTCTCATATAGTGGAATATAATCATGGTCCAAAAAAGGATAGTACAATAAATTCTATACTATTTATAATGCCAACACAACTATTCCATCATGATTCTAAAAATTGATCACTATTCCCACCTAACCATGATTTAAGAAGGTGGGATAAACCCATCCATTACCAGCATTTCCACCTAATCAAAGTAATCATTCTCACCCATACTATTCAAACTATATAAGGGTTCCCATTGAAGGACCATTTTCAACATATCCCAATTTTCCATTCCATGAAAGAGTGAAATATGCAAGGGGATCCATTATTCCATCTTTCTTGTTTTGTTACATTCAACACACGTATAGTGTGTAGTAATATTTCTAAACCCCACTAGAAAACCCAATCATAAAAACATACTAATACCTTAAGGATAACTGTTGTAAAACACTATCATTCCCAAAAATATGTTATATTCTAGATAATTACATAGTCTCAAGGGAATACCCATTAATATTTAAAAGCAACCTCCCTAGGGAGACACTAACTAAAATCACCACCAAATATTATACCCCTTTGGTAATCCATTACTCATGCCACTGAGGCACAACCCCATGGCCTCATTATTTATTATATAAACTAGGACTCTCTATGGGTTCTTAAAACATGATTCTAATAATTACCTTAGAGAAGTAGTTGTTAGGAAGTTCTCAATGTCTCAAATTATAATTGGAATACCCCCTCCAATCCTAGATGAGTTTTCCCCAATTACATTAGAATAGAAACACCTAGACCTTACACTCCATCCCAACCATGAACCCCTAAGAATTAAAACACATTAACATGAATACAAAATAAAATATTAAGTATTAAAGGGACAACTTACCTCATTATTTTAGTTAATGCTCCATTAGCCACACCAGTCATCTCCTTACTGGTTTATACCAAGAATCCCTAAGATATCGATCAAATATCATATTCCATATTATGTAATTTATTAAATACAAATATTTATAATGAGGTTCTTAATTTAATAAAAAATTTATAATCCTTTAAAATACCTTCTTCTATATTGTAACACTCAAATTAGGAACAATAATTGGAGAATGTTATATTTCATGCACATGTTTCTACTTCTAAAAGAATCCACATAAATCAATACATGATTGAAAGTACATTAAAACAAAATTTGAAAAAATACCATTAAAAATTCACTAGTATATTTACATCTACCTAAATATTGAGTAATGAGGTACATTCCCCATCTTTAAACATAATCTATCCATTAGACCAATAATACCTATGTTTTATAAGAGGATTATAGAATTTTTAGTGGAATCTTCCTCAAATACATAGGTGGAGACATCTAAAATCAAGTGACAAAAATAAAAAGAAAATAAGAGGTAGAAGAAGATGGATTAACTCGATCTAGAGTGATGAAACACTCCCCACTAATTCACCATTCATTTGAAAGACTAATGAATTCAACGTTGAAAAGCAAGGGGGAATGAGATGGATAAATTCTCTATCCTGAGTGGTCAGTTAGACAAAATGTTTGGTCTCTGTGTGTGTTTGGGGTGGGTGGGTGGGGGGGGGGGGTATCTAAAAAATATGTGTTGTAATGACCTGAGATTTTAATAAGTGTTTTACTCTACTTAAGACGAATAATTTCAATAACTTTATCTACACACAACTCCAAAATAAAAAGTAACTGTGATATTTTTAGGATATTAAATAAAATTGATATAATATAAATTATCACTGTAATATGAAATTTACACCTATATATAAATATATTAACACTCAATAAATTGGCAATCAATAGTAAATAATATTAATAACACATAATTGTTAAATATTATTTTCTACAATATATATAATATTATATTATTTTTTAATAGAAAATTTGATAAAATTATATTTATTAATTAAATTAGAATAAATTGATTCTAAATTTTGGTTCAAAACATAAAAATATCATAATATGGATTACCTAATATTTTTAAATAAAATATAAATTACATATCTAAAAATTAGTTTCCAAGGAAAAAATAAAATTTTTTAAAATGTTAAACTCTACAGTAAACGACATGAAACTTTTTTAAAAAGGGTCAGATTATATTTTTAATTAATTATAGACCCAATAACACCTGTAACATTATTTTTATAAAATTTTGGAGTATTTTTCCATTGAATAAGAAGTGATATCATGGAAGACTAATGGGTATTACGAAAAGTGTAATTTTCAATATTTATAAAAGGGGATCACTTAAACCACTGCATGGTTAGAGTTAATATTCTATTTACTCACGAAAATATACCTAAACTACCTAAAAATGAATTAATTTTCTCTTTCTGAAGCATATTATCTCTATAAGTTAGCTTAAGTCCTTAATTTCCATGGATATCTCTGTGATTTGATCAAGTCTCTAATGTAAGTTTCACTTTCTTCGTAATATTTTATCTTTAATATCCCTTTTTGAAATCAATTATATCAATAAAAATTTAATGAAATAAGTATAATTATTATACATTTATGATATTATAATAATGGTATAACCATTATTTATTCCTTTCTAGCCGCTAATAAAGACAAAATCATCATTAGTGTGTTCCGTAGACTTCCCCCTCCAGAAAGCGTCGTCTTCCATTTTTCATTAATAACTTTTGGGTATGGTCAAGATGTTGTAATGGATGAATAAATAAGAAAAATAGAATATATAAGTTTATATTTAATTTCAAAATTAATATTTTCCTTTAGTATCTATCATTATTTGAGAAATGGAAACATTAATAGTGTGTATGTGCATGCTACCACCTCCGCAAGCAATGATTTCCATTTTTCATCCACACATATCATGGATGGATTTAAAAATATATTTAATATATAAAAATAATTTAAGAAAATATATTAATATTATGTATATTTTTAAACTATATTACAAGGATTTCATGTAGATACCTATTTTTTTATGTATAATAAGACTTCGAAATATTTAGAAGAATATTTCCAGAGTTGGGCGCTAAGACAACGTGAAATTCTGAGCCCTGATGTGACGAAAATTAATTTTATAAAAATTGTTAAGTGTTTTTATATTATGAAGACATGATTAACTAAAGAAAATGGGATAACTATTAAACGATTGATCTGATATGAAATCCAAGACCCCTGTTAGGTTCGGAATGCAGTGTTTCCCCTAGGCACGACCTAAAATAAGTTGGTGTGGGACATTCAGACCCCTCACACATTGGCTGTGTGTTATATAGATATATTTAACTATTAATTTATTCATTTAATATCTCAATCCAGAATATATCTCAAACAGTAACTCCGATGAAAAATATGAGTCCACCAGTGAGCTCAGAACATTGGTTTTACCTTAGATAGAATATAACATTTGTCTACGTTTGGAGGTTGGCCTGTGTGCCATCATGGACGATTGATTAAATAATTAAATAATTAAATAATTGAGTATTTAATTATTTAATGAATTTACTTTAACCTAGCTAGTGGTTATAAATCCTTTGTTTAGATGTTTTGGCCTCATAACCCTTTTTCCAATAATGACTCCTCTACATCTACTCTCCTCTCCCCTCACCGGCAAACGATGAACAACAAAGAACAGACGATGAGACTTTGGATCCCGGTGGATCGAAGCACGATGAGACCAATGGATCTCGATGAACATGTTATTCACCAATGATCGATCCAATTTCCAGGTATGACTCGTAAATTGTGGGCTTCACCTAATTTGATTAAATGATTGATCATTGATTTTAAACTACCTTTGATTCACAATTATTGATATTCACACGAGCCCATAATTTATTTATTATGGTTATAGATTTCCAATCATCATTCTAATGATGAAGAATTTTGGCCAATCCAAACATGGCTGAGTTCATTTCTAAATTTTGTTATTAGTTATTTTATCCATCATTTTTACCCAATAATAAATTGTTGCAGAACTGATTTTGACAGACAACCATAATGCACACTCGATTCTTGGTGCAATAGATTGACAACATAGATCAGAATTCGGATTGTGGTCCAATCAAGAAACAAGAGATTTATCATTGGAATGAGGTTGAATCTAGATGTTTATAGTGGATCTATGTGTTTAGATGTTACCACGGTGGTCTGCGAGTAGGCAGCATGGTCTGATGATACTTCAGAAGTGGAGCAACGACATGATCATGCCATATCGGGTGCTTCCAAGCACAGAGGAATGCGATGAGGACATTTAATGTCATCCAGGACATGCGGTGGATTGCATAAAGTTTGTGGTAGGTGCGATAGCATGCTAAAGGGGCATGGATTCCGGCAGCGGCAGGTGTAGGGTGGTGTGATGGAGGTACATGTGGCGGCTTGCCTATGAGAAATAGGCAGTGCGGCTGGCTTGAGGTGTAGCAGAGTGGTAGGATGAAGGTGTGGAAACGCTAGCCAAAGGTGGCGGTGGTAGTTATAGCCTTGTAGAAGAAGGCCGAGTTCTAGGGTTTGGAGGAGGCGCAAATTGGGGAAGAATAATATTGGAGAGAGGAAGGAATTGTAAATTAATAATGATAATATAAAAAAGGGAAATAGATGTAAAAGGAAGAGTGATTTGTGGGATTATGCACTGTACATCAATGTGTTGAACATTGGTTTTGTAATTGAAGAAAAAAATAGTTAACTAAAAAAATAATATTATAATATAATTATTATTTTCAATGGGAAAACCATATTTCTGACTGTAACTTCTCTGTGTGATCTAGGTTTCACGAGCCGTCAGTGGAAGTCTGACCCTAACTTTGAGAAAAATATTTTGAGTTTGATATTGGATTTATTTTTTGGTTTTTTAGATTGGGTACCCAAAACGGTCATAAAATAATAGATTTAATTATATTATTAAATATTCGACCCACCATAACTCCTACGTGCGACGTTTGATTGACTAACCGTCAGTGGTGACATGATCCTATCATTAAGACTATCAATTCAAGTCAAATGTTGAATAATATATTTTGGGTTGTGGCTCAGGTCCACAAAACACCCAGTAATAATAATAATATTATTATTATGGGATATTGTATCTGACATATCTACCTCATACGGTGTCTAAATGACGAACTGTCTGCAGCGTCGGGACCCTTTGGATGAGGTGATCCATTTGAGATACTCAATGTGTATTTCAGATAATTTTAGAGTTTATCTGGGTTTGATTGTACCTAAATCCAATTGGGACCTTGACACTACAATGATTATAACTTTTAGACTAGGTGTCCGGTTGAGGCACCGTCTATAGCGTTGGAACCCTTATGACATAACAGGTCATTGGGTTACTTCCTTGTGGAACTTCGTGGTGGTTGAGGTATGACCAATAACCTGAGGGGTAGAACCAGGGTGTTTCATATAGTTATAGTTAGGATGGATACTCCCTTGACGACTCAAGGCGTGGGTATTCCTTACTCCTCTGCTCTGGTAGAGATGAGACTCCCCGCATCCTGAGTGCAGGTTCGTTTTACTCTCAGATGGTTTTTCTATCTTTGGAGTCGGTATTCCACTATTGGACTATGGCGCGGGTCCTCCATAATTAGCTCACATAGAGTCAGTTACTCCCCTATCTGGTACAGTACATGTCCTCTATATTAAGAGTAGGTACCCCCTGTCAACCTAGGGTGTAGGTCCTCCTTATGTAGTGATACAATAGAGTTGGTATTCTCCTACCATGCCAGGGTGCGGGTCCTCTACCCTGGGGTTGGTACTCCCCTAATGTACCAGGGCGTGGGTTCCCCACAGCGAAAAAACTAGCAGAGTTGTACTCCCCTACCGAGTAGGGTGCATGTCCTCACATATAGAGTCGGTACTCCCCTACCGTGACAAGGTGTGGGTCCTCAAGATTGGGGTTGGTACTCCCCTGATTTACTAGTGCATGGGACCCCCATAGTGAACAAACTACCAGAGTTGTACTCCCCTACCAGTTTGGGTTCAAATTCTAACTTATGGAGCAGAACACCCAATCTATGAGTAGCGATGGGGAGCGGGTCCTTCATGGGAGTTGGAGATCCCTCGACTGTGGGACATAGTTATGAGGAGTGCACCTCTTCACTTGTTTTCCACAGGTATTGCCTTGGGTCGAAGGCCGTGCCAGCAAGACCTCTAGTGCCAGGCACTAGATATAGTTCTAGCAGAAAGTTCCCGATGGATCATGTCACTTTCAGACGTACCATTAGGAATGGTTGAGTTGTACATGATAGAGTACATTTCTCTGATGGGTTCTATTAGGGATGGCTAACTCATGGAGCGTGTGCTATTGATCCTTGAGTTACGCTTTGATACTTCTTTGGAAGTCCTGGTAATATCTTGACATCAAAGCCTTATGTTTCTTTGTGGATTAGATGAGTATATCTGGATGCACTAGGTATATGTATGGGCATATACCTAGTGTGAGCTATGATATAGAGATCCCCTTACTCTCTCATTTGGGTTTCTTTGAGAGAGCATATCTACTATTGGGTGGAGCTGTAATGTTTCTATTCACTATTGTTGTACCTTGTTCTCTCTTACTACTCCCCTATTTAGTACCTCTCACGCCTCTCCCTTGAGCATTCAGGGCATCCTACTAAGTATTCTTATACACACCCTTGCATGGGGTTTTCCCACATTTGATGTTCCCTTGAAGAGAACAGACATGTTGATCATGATATCAGAGGAGATTAGGGATATAGGGGGATTGGACTACATGAAATGGTCATAGCATGGGATTCAAGAGTGGGACTCAACCAACTCTTTTACTTTTTCACCTGTTGCTGGGTTGTGGAACTTTTATATTTGGGTGTGTATTTTTTTCCTTTTCTCTTTTAGCTTTACTTTTCTTGTATTGGTACTATTGAGTGGTCAATACATTTATGTTGGTTCCCTTTTTATAGAAGTGTGGTACCTTTCTTTATTTTCCTCTTCACTTTTGCATTGAGTGGGCTGTGTGTGTGTGTACATGTTCTTGTAAAATGGCCTCCCCATGTTTATTGTGCCTTCATTGCTTGTCACCAGCCCCTGGCCTATGGAGGTGAGCTTGAGGTAGTTGAAGCTTGAGCCCCGGTATAGGTTGGGTCATGACAAAGTGGTATCAGAGGGCTGTTCAACCCTTGGGACATTGTTTGGATGTTTCCCTAAAAATTTATTGGTTAGTTTTATGGAAATAGTGTCGAAGTATCTCGAGAGCGGCTCTCAGGGCAGGGAGTCTAGTGATGGTACATGTGGCCAACGTATCCAGTCCATTGGACCTTGATTACCAACTTTTCTACTCAGAACCCTAAGACACATGTTGTAGGGATCAATGGTACATGCATCATATAGGATTGAGTCTTTGACTGTTTTTCTCGAGTCAGCTCAAAATAATTGTTGATATATATTGATCTTCTCATTTGACCGTGGTACTCCTTGAAAACAATCAATATGTATTCATAATGATAACTCACCAGAATACTAGCTTTGGTTATTTATGAAGATCTTGTGAGAAACGAGACCTCAGTTCATGACCCATCATGCAAGACCCTTCCTCTAGGTGGGCGGGTAGAAGCACCCCCACCTATTAAGCAGCATACACCCCCATCAGAGCAGGTTAAGGATGAGTACAGGCTGAGAAAACTTTTCATGTTCCATCACCAAAGAACGCTATGGTTCTATAGTGAGCCAGACCCTCAGACATCGAATGTTCAGCTAGATCTAGTGGTTCACCTCTTTAGGCTTTTACAGACATCGGTAGATCATATGGTGGCTTTTGCATTCGACCTTTTCCCTGGAGTAGCTCGACGTTGGTGGAGCTTATTTACTCAGATACATGATGAGTTGACACTATCATTGGATGAATTCCTATAGTAGTTTTGTGAGGAGTACTACCCCTCCAGTTTGTGCTCCGTTTTAGATTAGGATATTCTCCATTTATGGCAGGGAGGGATGAAAGTGACTAAGTTTTCTATTAGGTTCATAGACCTTACACACTACTCTCTTGACATGATCTATAATGGATACTTTCAAGTATGAAAGTTTGAGAAGGGGATCTGTAGAGAGATATGTGCTACCATAGTGCCCTTGTGCATACCCACCTATATGGGGTGCTAGAGTAAGCGTTGTCGACAGAGAGATTTTTGTTAGAAGAACGCCATACACATGGTTGTGGCAGTCAACACAATAGAGTTGTGACATCTTTTTCAGTTAGCAGACACCAAATGAAGAGATTTCAACATAGAAGAACTTCTCATGATCAGTATCAGGCACTTCTTTCTAAGGGAGCCAAACAACACAGTGTAAGTGTGGTGGAATAATACCTCTTACTTGTGCACTTAAGGTGTGGTTGTGTAATAGATGCCATTAGTGGGATGTGAGAGATGTCCTAGAATCACCTAGTGTGAGAAGATTCAGAGAAGTTAACTTCCTTGAAGCTGACAATGGTGAACATGAGGGTAAAAATTTTCTTCAGTTGACGGTGTTGACTCCTTTACTTCTCGAGCATGTAAGAGTGTCTTGGTTGTGATTCATCAACTATGAAATCCTATGTGAAAGAATATCCTTCGGTGTTTCCCGATAAAGATATTCTGATGGAAGGAATCACACGACCCTATTCCAGTGACAAATACTGATTCTAGTAGTGACATGGGATGTAGATTTTAGGTCAGGGTGGCAAACAATCCCCTATGCTCTGTCAGGTCATTCGAGACTGTGCAATGAGATTGTGAGGATACATACTGCATTGTCTTACCCCAAACAGTTAGAGTGGGTATATGATGTTTTACCCTTGTCGTAATCGAGGAGATATGTGTGTGATCCTACACACATCATCAAATGAAGAAGGCCCTATGAGGGTGGACCATCCCTTTTTTCTTTATTCTTTGGAATCATAGAAATTCAAAGGTTTCGTTGGGAGTGGGAGAGCTTAGTGTCGGCTTGGTATCCCGATTTATTTTCCACGTTTTTCTTTTCGTGGAAGAAAATATTGAATGAGTGAATAATGTAAATACCAGGTTTTTTGCATAATAAGATTATGAAATATTTCAAAGAATATTTCCAGTGTTGGGTGCTTAGATAATGTGAAATTTTGAGTCCTGGTGTGTCCGAAATTAATTTTATAAAAGATGTGAAGTACTTTTATTTTACGCATGCATGTTTAACTAAATAAAATGGGATATATCTTAAATGATTGATCAGATCAGAAATCCAAGACCACTTTTGGGTTTTAAATGTAGTGTTTCCCCTAGGTGTGACATTAAATAAGTTGGCGCAGGACATTTGGACCCCTCGGTTGTTGGTAGTGTGGTAAATGAATAAATTGAATTATTATTTTATTCATTTAATAGCTCAAACCCAAATATATCTCGAACATGGACTTAAATGAAAATTCTGAGACCACCAATGAGATTAGAACATAGGTTTTTCCCTAGTCAGAGTATAACCTTTGTTAGCGTTGGGTGGTTGGCTTGTGTGCCATCATAGATGATTAATTAAATAATAAAATAATTAATTATTGTAGTATTTTATAAATTTATTTTAACCTAGTGAGAGGTTATAGATTCTTTGTTTTGAAGTTTTGTCCTTATAACCCTTTTTCCAAGAAAGGATCCTCTTCTTTTACTCTCCTCTCCCCCTTGTTGGAAAATGATGAACAATGAAGAATAAATGATGAGACTTCAGATCCAGGTGGATCGAAGCACGATGAGTGCAAAGGATCACGACGAATACATTCTTCACCAACGATCGATCCAGTCGCTAGGTAGGATTCATCGATTTTTGTTTTCCCTTAATTTGATTAAATTATTGAATATTGATTTTTATCTACCTTTTATTCTCAATTATTGTTCTTCACACAAGCCCGTAATTTATTAATTATGGTTATAGATTTTTGATCATCGTTCTGCTAATGATGAATCATGGACAATCAAAAAACGTCTGAGTTCATTTCTAAATTTTGTTATTGGTGATTTTATCCTTCAATATTCACCCAATAATAAATTATTGTGCAAATGATTTCGATAGACAACCATAATGAAAAATTGATTCTTGGTGTAACGGATCAATAGTGTAGATCAGAAATCGAATCAGGGTTAGATCAAGAAATAAGATATGCATCATTGGAATGAGGTTGAATCTGGATGTTTGTAGTGGATCTACGTGGTTAGGTTTTACCCGATGGTGTGCCAGTAGGCCGTGTGGTCTGAAGATACCATGGAAGTGGACCGATGACACGAACATGCCATAATGGGTGGTTCTAGGCATGACAACACACGATGAAGACAATGAAGGTCAGATGGGATGTGTGGCAGACAACAACAAGTTGGTGGTCGGTGAGGCGGCATGCCGAAGGGGAATGGATTTCTGCGGCAGTAGGTGTGGATTGGCATGAAAGAGGTACAAGTATTGTCCTGTGTGCGAAAACATGTGGCACGACATGCCTAAGGCACAATAGTGCGACAGGCTGAAGGCGTGTTGGTGCTAGCTGGAGGTGGTGGGGTTGGTTTTGTCCATGTAGAAGATGGCTGGGTGCTAGGGTTTATCGGAGCCACTAACTGGGGATGAATAAGTTTGGAGAGAGGAAGGAATTATAAGATAAATATTTTAATATGTAACAAATGGAAATAAATGTCAATAGAAGAGTGATTTGTGGTTTTGTGTGATTCACATCAATGTTTTGAATGTGGGTTTTGGAATTGAATGAAAAAAAAATGATTAAATAAAACTAATAATAGTATAATAATAATATTATAATTTTCATTGGGAAAACAATATTTTTGACTATAAATTCTCCGTGAGACCTTGGTTTTCGAAACCATTAGTGGCTGTATGACCCTGACTTCATGACCGATATTTCAAGTCTTATATTGGATGTCTTTTTGGGTTTCCAGATTTGGTACCCAAAATGCTCATGAAATAATAGATTTAATAATATTATTAAATCTTCGACCCACCATAACTCCTGCATGCGATGTCTGATTGACTTTCCATTAGTGGCTACATGACCCTATCATTAAGAGTGTAAATTCAAGTATAATTTTTAATATTAAATTCTGGTTTGTGGCTTGGGTCCACAAAACACCTAATAATAATAATAATAATAGTATTGTGAGATCTTGTATCCGACATATCTTTCTCATACGGTGTCGAAATGACGAACCATCTATGGAACCGAATCCCTTAGGACAAGGTGGTCCTTTAAAGTTACTCCATGTGAACATTAAAGAATGTTGGTGTTTGGCTGGTTTGATCGTACCTGAAGCCAACCGGGCCCTCGACACTAAAATACCTATAACTATTAGACTGAGTGTCCAGTTGTGGCATTGTCTATTTCATTGGAACTCGTATGACATGATGGGTCATCGGGGTACTTCCTTGTGGAACTTTGTGGAAGTTGAGGTATGAATGATAACTTGAGAGGAAGAACTAGGGGGTTTCTTGTAGTGAGAGTTAGGATGACGGCTCCATTGATGACTCAAGGCATGGGTATTCCTTACTCTACTCCGATAGAGACGGGACTCCCCATGTCATGAGTGCGGGTTCGTTTTACTCTAAGATGGTTTTTATATATTTGGAGTTAGTACTCCCTTATTGTAGAAGGGCATGGGTCCACCATACTTATCTCACATAGGGTCAGGTACTCCCCTTCTGAGTAGGGTGCGAGTCCTCTATGTCAGTAGTAGGTACTCCCCTGTCGACCCAGGGTGTAGGTACTCCTTATGCAGTGCTACAGTAGAGTGGTACTCCCCTGCCATTCCAGGGTGCAAGTCCTCTAGCCTGGGGTTAGTACTCCTCCGACGTTCTAGGGCACGGGTCCCCCACAAAGAAAAACTACCATAGTTGTTCTCCCCTATCATGTAGGGTGTGGGTCATCACATATAGAGTTAGTACTCTCCTATCATGAATGGGTGAGGGTCCTTTATCCTAGGGTTGGTACTCCCCTGACGTACTAGGGAGAAGGTACCCCACAATAATGAAACTACCAAATTTGTACTCCACTATCAGGTAGGGTGTGGGTCCTCACTTATGGAGTAGTACTCTCCCATATTTGAGTAGCGACGAGGAGTGGGTCCTTTATGGGAGTTGGATCACCCTCGACTTTAGGATACAATTACGAGGAGTGGGATTCTTCACTTTTTTCCCTTGGTCTTGCCTCAGGTGGAAGACCAGGATGGCGAGACCTCTAGGGCTGATCACTAGAGGTATTTCTAGAAGAATGTTCCTTCTAGAGCACGTACTTTCAGATGTATAATTATGAATGGTTGAGTTGTAACTGATGGAGTACATCTCTCAGACGGGGGCCATCAAGGATGGCCAACTTATGGAGGGTGTACTTCTGATCCTTGAGTTATACTTTGAGCCTTCTTTGGAAATCCTAGTAATGGATTAAGGTCAGAGCCTTATGTTTCTTTGTGGCTGAGACATGTATATATGGATTCCCGGGGTATATGTATGTGCATATACATGGTTTGAGTTGTGAGATGGATATCCCCTTACAATATTGTTTGGGTTTCTTTGAGCGAGCATATCTACTATTGGGTGCTGCTGTACTCATTCCTTTAACTCTTATTGTACCTTTTTCTCTATTACTGATCCCCTATTCAGTACCTATCTTGTCACTCCCTCTAGACTTCAGGGCATCCTACTATGTATTCTTATACTCACCCCTGCTTGCACTTTTCCAGAATTCAGTGTTCCCTTACAAACGACATACAGATTCATCCTGATATAAGAGGATCTTAGGGATACTGGGTGCTTGGACTGCGTGATGGGGTCTTATCTTGGGATTCATGAGTGGGACACTTCCAGCTGTTTTCCTTTTTCACCTATTGCTGGGTTGCGACACTTTTCTGGTTGGGTGTATATTTTTACCCTTTACCTTTTAGTTTTACTTTTTTGGTATTGGTATTGTTTAGTGGTTGATGAATTTATGTTGGTTTACTTTTTATAAAATTGTGGTACCTTGAATTATTTTCCTCTGAACTTTTTCATTGAATTGGCTACGTGTGTGTGTACATGTTCTTAGGCAAAGGCCTCCCCATGTTTGTTGTGCCTTTGGTGCTAATCGCTAGCCCCTGGCCTATGGAGGCAGGCTTGTGGTAGTTGCGGCTCGAGCCCTGGTATGGGTCGGGTCATGACATTTCAACCATGGTTAGCATGCATAAAGAGTTATAGAAAAATTGGCCCAACTGCCTCAAGTACCCGATGTAGGCAATAAAAATATAATATACATAAATAGATAATGATATTAAAATAAATATAAAATATGAAATAATGTTTAATAAGGTTAATAATTACATATTAAACAAACTTAATTATGTTACTCATGATGTTATGGCTAGTTACCTAGAAACTTTTGAAATTAGGTAAGGGTTTCCATGTCAATTACCCATCATTGTTCCATGCTTTGATGTTATGAACCAATTTTCATTTTTATAGTGTAACTATTTCTTCATTGAATTATAATATCATAAATTCTAATTAAAATTTGATAATTCACTTCAATTAATACTTTAAATTTATTTTTTTCCTATGATTTATGTCTTCCCTAAAATAAAAGGGGGTGTTCATAACTCAATCTTCTTTCTTGAGTTATAATGTTTCTCTATGAGATTTATACTTAATTTTATACAGTAAACCATGCATATATATATATGGAGATTACCTATGATTTAGATATTAATTATTTATGAGTTACATTGCTTACTAACAATGAAACTATGTTAAGAATAGTTCCCTTCCTCAAAATGACGGTTTCCCCTCCTAATCCATAGTTTCCCTTCCTGCAAATGTACTCATTTTTAATTTGAAAAATTATTATTTTTTATACCATTTTACCTTTATATTTACATTCTCATATTTTCAAAATAATTTTTCATTATATTTTTTATGATTTTATATTTCAACAAAAGTCTTTTAAAATATAAAAAGAGAGCTTCTGTACCACCCTTGTTACTTATTAGTTATACATTCTCTTTATTTTCATCTATTTTAGATAATATATTTTTCATGTAATTATAATATATATATATATATATTCTTTATTTATATACCTAGATAAATATATTTCTATTTTTTAGGATATACATATTTTTAGTTACCTTTGAAATTCCCACTTTAAATTAAACTTGATTTAAGGCAACCTTATAATTTTTTATCTCATGTCAAGAATCACCCCAATAAAATGTTTTAAAACATGAATAGATTATAATATATATAATTATTTTATAGAGAACTGTATTGGTAAAAACATTGTTTTATAGAAAACAATAATTTATTTTTTTCTTTAAAAATATCCATTAATTATTTTATAAAGCCTCACCCAAGTGGATCATTTTCATTTTTTCTTATCCAAGATACATATCTTGTTTTTTAAGAAATTTAATTCCATATTTAATAACTATATCTATTTTTACATTGTGAGAGATCAATATGATTTAATTTATTCTTTACTTGAAAATCCATGTTATTTGGGCATCATTTATCACTTGAATCAAAATTATGAACCCAACTTCCTTATAATGGGTTTGATCATGCTTATGTTTTATGAATGGTTTATTTTCCTCATGTGAAACACATATATATGCCTTTTATGTTTGATTACAGGTTTTGGAATTATATATCACCCCAATGCATTAGGTAAGACTTTATATCGCTTGACATTCTAAGTAAGGGATTACAGAGTGAACCTATTCCACTATGGGAATTTTTACACTTTATAATGATGGTCATATTATTTACCCTTGATGTATGTTTATGATGCCATTTATTATTTTGTATCCATTTATTCCATGATTCCATGATCCTAGGATTTTATTTTCTTATTCAATATTTCCCTTATTATGATAATTCCCTTTAGGATACCATGTTATTCCTCTTGACTCTCATGTTATGTTGTATTAATATGTTTATTTATTTTTTGGGATTTCTAGGTCACCATTTTTCTATATATTTTTTCTAGTGTATCATATGACGTTTTAGAATATCTATAGGTGTTAGTAGAACTATGTGTAATTTTAAATAAAGATGTTTTTTTAAGATTAATTTCTTTATGTATCAAATCTTTTAAATACACTACAAACTATAGATAATTGGCTTAAATTATTGGGAATGTGTGTTAAGAATCCATAAATAGTTTGTTTGTAAGGCTTGGGTTTCCATATTTGGTATTAGAGAAAGTGGAAGTTTGTTTTTGGTGATTAGTATGAGAGATAGTTTTGTAAAAATACTAGGTATATTTCTAATGGATAAGTTTATGTATAGGATAACATCATAGAATTTTAGTAAAGTATAGAGTGTATAGATTTACTATAAATTACATACCTACCTAGATACAAGAATGTGGAAGTTTATTTAGAAGATATCCACTTGGAGTTAAAAACCATAAAAGAGTTGGTTGATTAATAACTTAATCATCAATCTTATGCATGATGAGTGGGCCTATGATTTCACACATGGCTTTAAATTCTTGGGGTATATACATTGTGTGAATATATTCTACTTATGAACCACTATAAAGGATTTATTACCATGTTATTTTATGATATTAAGTACATAAGTATGATAAAAAACAACTTAATGTAAACAAGTATAAATCAAGAATGATATATGTTGAACCAAGGATGATATTAATTGATCTAATAATGAAATATTTCAATCATTGAATGATATAGGTTAAAAAAAAGTAATATATCTAGAAATAATTGAATTATAGGATAACATTATATTATTATAAATCAATACAGATTCTAGTTAAGTTTCCCTCTTATTATCTAGGATAATACAATCATAGTGATAATTGTTCATGAGTCACATTACCCCTATTTAGTTTTAGTAATGGCTGGAACCAGAAGGAATTGAGTTTATAATAGGTTCAAGGGATAGTGATTTTATTTTATAAAGAGTGAAACCATTAAAGTGGGTGTTAGAATGATAATGTTAATGATTATTACAAAAAAACTATCATGAAATATTATTAACAATATTATTATATTCGAAATCCTGAACCCACTAAAGAAGTGAAGAACAAAGTCTCATGGGAAGTCCAGCAAGGTAGGAGATAAGGGAAATAATATTCAACATCTTACACGTCAATAATAAAGGAATAATCATTGTGTAAATTTCCTCAAGGGTAATAGATAATGCTATAATTATGGTATCAGATGAAATATGATAATATTCTATTGAGGAAAAAAGGATCAAATAATGGTACAAAATGCTCTTTTTAAGGATCCACAAATGATTCATTGTCATAGATATGATAAATTTAAACATTATCCAACCCAATGCACCAATACAAGGTTTAAAGTAGATAAATGATTCCAAACACCTCCTAGATCATGGTTACATGGAAAATATTATGTAATTATGTCTATTGAGATAAATAATAAATTTTCACTATATAATTTTTGATATCTTATGTCATGTATGATTTATATATTGAGGTATTAAGGTATAAATAAAATAAATATTGTAATATACATATTATATTTGTGGTATATGAAGCTTCATTAAGGTTTGAGTAATGTTTCTCCTAATATATTCATATCTTCTTCACTTATTAACACTCTATTTGGTATGGACTATCTCTTTTTACAAAGGGCTCACATCAAATTGATTATATGTAAATATCACTTTATATTCTAAATAAGCCCTTGATAAATTACTAGTTTATGGTTAATTAAGAGATCCCAATAGAGATTACACCCAAAAAAGAGATTAAAAATTATAAAGACATAATTTATTTAATGGGGGAGGAAGAATGTAATGACTCTAGATTTAAATATATATTTTCCCCTAATTAATTAAAATATATTCTATAGATTTCATAACATGAAACAAAAAAAAGAAACCATGATATATTTGGACCCTTAAGAAATAACTATTGAATTAGTAGTTATGAATATAAGTAACTCGAATATGAAAAATAATAATATATATATTTATATATATAATGGAAATTTTATACAAATTTAATTAATAATGTATTGTGTTTATGAATATTTTTTTTACTAAATATACTTTTTATTAAATAAATAAAAGTATATTAATGTCAAATAATGATTTTTATTGATTAATTCCTACTTTATTAGTGTTTTATATAAGTTAATAAATATAATAACAAGTGTTTTTTAAATAATTTGTATTCCTATAAAAACAATTTCTCATTATATTTTATGATTTCACTTAATAGTTAAACTATAAATATTTATAAATTAATTTTGAAGAAATAATACTCTTTTTTTATTTTTAATGTTAATATTAATATAAGACATATTTTTTGGTTTTTTAAAAAATAATTATTTTTTTGGTGAATAGTAAAAAACCAATTTTTCTAAAAACTCTCACTTTTATAACACATGAATGAAATTAAATTTTAGGAAAACTTTTTTATATGAAAAAATATATTCAATATGTAATATAATTTTTTTAAAAATAATATGTTGAATTTATAAAATTTTTTTTTAACAATTTTGAAACACAAGTAATATTTCAAACTAAAAACTATTTTTACGCACTTATATTAAAAATAAGAATTTATTTTTTTTGACTAATTTAATATGAAATAATATATTTCATATTTGATTTCAATATGTAAATATATTTGAACAAGTAAAATTTTCATTTTATATATAAATAAAATATTATAAAGTTCAATTTTAATTACTATAATAATGAAAAAATAATATTTTTAAAGAATTTATTTATTAATATCATTTAATTTTTACATAACAATTAAAATTGACAAAATTTAATTGATGAATCTTATATTATCTTTAAACCTATATATGTATATATTATAATTCATTCAATTTTTAATCAATACTAAAGAAAATTAAAAATACATTATGATTTAAAGTCATTTTTTGAAAAAAAACTATTTTGGATACATATGTTATATATTTTAATTTAATAGTTGATATCCTCATATCTATAAATTTAACTAAAATAAATGGATATTAAATTTAGGTTCAAAACATTAATATTTAGTGTTAGTTTTTAACTCATATTTTTAAATAATATATAAATTATTTAGTTAAAAACTAGTTTCAAATGAAAAAAATAAAATTGTTAAAATATTAAAACAAGTAGTAGATGGATTGAAACATGATTAAAAAAATATTTGTAAAGTATTGGTTGTGAATTTAAAGACCAAACCCCACCCCAAAATCCATTATGAATAATGCTCGGAGTCATTAACCAAAGAATAGTGTAATGAAATCATGAAATTGTAAAGGGTATTCCTAAAAGTGTTTATTTCATCAAATATAATGGGGATCAATTATACCCCTAAATTGCTACACTTACCTTTAGATTTCCTCTTGAACCTATGTTGAGAAATGGAAATATTAATTGTGTGTATGTCTTGACTATCACCTTCATGTGTGATTAATTTCTTTTTTCACAACTAACCATAATGGGTTACATTAAAAAATATATTTAATATAAGAAAATAATGTCCATATCACTACTATTATTATATATATATTTGAAACTAATTTATAACACTTTTTATCATGGTCAACATATATAAGGTTTTATAGAAAAATTTACCAAACAACCTAAAGTAACCAACGTAGGAAAGAAAATTATTTTATAAATAAATACCAACTAATAGTTAAAGGACCATGAAATATGAAATATTGTTGAATATATTTTTTATTTACGTATTTAATAAACATAATTTGGTTATACAATTATTTAAGTACACGTGAGGAGCACATTCCGACATGAGGTATGGGTTTCCATCTCAATCACCCTTTATTGAAACATACTTTGAGATTATACACAAATCATCATTATTATGGTGTAACAAATTTCAAATTGACTAATAATATCATAAATGGTTATTGAAATTATAAAATTAAATTCTATTCATAATCTTTGTTTCTATGTGATATGATATATATCTTCCCTACAATATAAGTGTTTTCATAAATAAATATTCCTTTTGATTTGTAATGTTTATACTTTGGTTACATCATTATTTTAATATGATATACCCAATTTCTATTTTATAATACCACTTTTTGATCAAATATTTATTATTTATGAGTTTTATTCCTTCTTTAAAATTCAACTATTTTAAGAACAATTCACATCCTCTTAAATGGTGGTTTACCCACATTATCCATAATTTACCTTACCTCCATTGATATTATGTCTAATTTGAAACCTAGTTATTTTTTATATTATGTGACCTTCATATTTACCTTCTCATATTTCCAAAATAATGTTTTATTATTTTTTTGTTATATGGGATTTCAACAAATGTGTTTAAAAAAAAAAGGGATCTTCTGTACTACCCTTGATACTTTTTCATTACACATTCTCTATCATTGTTTTTTTCACACAATATCATTATCAAGATATTGTAATAATTTTTATATATTTAACTTAAATATATATAAATAGTTAAATATCTTTTTCTTTGTTTGAGATATATATGTTTTTAGTCCCCTTTGAAATTTACACTTTATAGTAAAACCTAATCAAGGTAACATTATTATGTATTGTCTCATGTTAGGAGTCACCTACATCAAATTTTATTAATTCTTGAATATAATATAAAAATAATATTTATTTTATAGACAATTATCTTGGTTAAAATCACGTTTTAGGGAAAACAATAAGCAAATTAAATTTTTAAACGGTTCAATTACTTGTTTCACAAATCATTGTCCATGTGGTTCATTTTTATTCCTTTCTATACAAGACCATTCTCCTAAATTTTATACATCAAAACTCCATGTTCAATAAATATGAACCTTTTTCAATTATGAAAGTTCAAAATGATTTAATTTATTCTTTTCTTGGGTATCCTTAAGATTTAACCTTCGGTTATTCCTTGAATCAGAATTATGAAACCCTCTTCTTTCTCATCGTTTTGATAATGCTCATGATTTATATATAATTTATTTTCATCATGTGTTTATATTATGTAAAATATTTTATGGGTGGTCCTATAATTATATATCACTATAATTTATTGTATAAATATTTATGTCTTAGGAGATGTTATGTAATTGATTTAGGAGTGAACCAAATCTGACCTGGGACTTAGTACACTTTATGATGACGGTCTTTGGATTGAACCTTGATCTGGTTTATTGATGTGATTTATTATGTTTCTTATATATATTGAATGATTCCATGATCTTATGGTTTCATATCCTTATTAATGTTTCTATTCTTATGATCATTCTATTTATGATATCATATTATTCCATTTTTACTCTCATGTTATACTGTATTTATTTTTTTATTCCATTACTATGCTTTACATCCCAAATTGTTACACATATTTTTTTACCCAGGTTATTCTATTAAGTTATAAATGATATACGGGAGTTAAAATAAGTATTTTATGTTTTAAATACATCTATTTTGAAGATAATTTCTTTATATATCTAATTGCAATGAACCAGACTTCACAACAATTTACTTTGAGAGAATTCTAGTGATGGATCTGTTCAAGGGAAGTTATAAGTGGTTTTTGGAAGTAAGCAACGAATTTGTAGAAAAAAATTATACCTAGGGAGGTTTTTGTGTCCTGGAGGATTGTACTATGCTATAAATGGGGTCATTATGGCATGGGGAAGTCGACTCTGGTATAGAGATTTTGGGTGGAGCTGTAGTTGTTCTTCTATTTTCTACATAGCTATGTCATAGATAGGATGACATCAGTATATTGACTCATGGTGGATTATTAATGGTTATATTATTTTCTACATAGATGTGATGTGGAGAGAGGCTATGAAATGGAGTCAAAATGGAGATATTCCTATGGTTATATCTTTTATGGCTATTTACCCATTAGAGGAGGGTGTGGTGTTCTTCTTGGAAATATACTCCTATTGTGTAGTGTTTTTTCATATTTCATGGTTCATTTCTTATTTTTTCTGATCTGTGGTGTAAACCTCAAACTTTTTCTCAAACACATCTTGGACCAGCCCTGATGTTGCATGGTCCTTTCCTATAAATTAGAGCCATAACCATTTTCAGCACTTATGTTCCATAGTGTTAGGTGTTGCAGCCTAGTCTTCTAATTTTCAGAATACTTATTAATTACAGATTCCCATCAAAACCTACCTTCCTTGAGACCTTTATCTTTGTACTTATGGGTCTCTTAGTCAATTTTTGGATTCCTTTCACCCAGTTCTTTTCAACTTTCATTACTAGAACCCTGAGATAAAACAATGGAAATTCTAAAGGGATTCTTCTCTATTTATTATTTATTTTCCACTATTCACTATTATGAATAAGGTTATTCTTCTTCAAATAGATGTTTTCTATTGTTCTATATATATATGTTTCTGTGGGATGTTATGTTATAGGTTGATCAAGGTATTTCCTTTCTTTACAGTGATTAGAAACCATATTCCTCTTGTTTCAACCTTATAAAGTGAGTTGGAGAACTTGGTTTGAGGTGGGGGATCTTTTTTATTTATCCCAATAGTCATACCTATAGGGGGGATAATGAGTTTATTTTCCTTTTGGGAGATGTTACTCACTAGATTAACAATGATAATAAAGTGGTCTAATTAAAATTTAAGGGGTAAAGGGATAAATCATATGAGGTTTATTTTCCTTTGTGGTTTTCAATATTCTTTAGAATTTTTATTAATAAAAATATATTTTGATTGTGTTGTTTTGTTGTTGTTTCTATTAAAATTGGTGAACCATGGTTTGTTTGTTTATTTATTTGACTCACCACACATTAAATTGGATAATAACATATATATGGTTAATAAAATGGTTTCCCATGTAATATTGGTTTATGTGTGAATTCCCATGAGAATATTGAATTAAATATGACGAATTTCCACTGATTAATGTGAGATAATATATGTGAAACATATAATTTGGATAATATGTTTTTTGGTGGTGTGGTGGTTGTGAGGAGTGATAATAATTTAGTATGGTGGTAATGATGTGCTGTGGTTGTGATGGAAAGATGTTCTGATGTGTAGTTATGATGGCATGTGGTTGAGATGGGATGTGGTTTTATATGTATTGGTTGAATTGTGGGTATTTTTGACATGTGGGAGATAATATGCCATGTTTTGTGGTGTTTTTCATGTTTATCAGCAGTAATTAAATGAAATTCCATGGATAAAACTAAAATTGTATGAGTTATAATGGTTAATAAACCCTTTAATTAAATTTAGAAGTTTTTTTAATTATATTTATATATAAAGTAAGGGATTAAAAAATAAAGATGGTTGGAAATTAAATTAAACGTGGGACTAGATTAACTTGAAAAGGGAAGATGAAAATTGGATTGTGGTTGAGGCTAGATTTTATGGTGTTATGAATTTAGAGGTGGTCTTGAATGTGGTAGACCTTGTGAGGCATTGTAGAAATGTTGTCAGTGGTGATAAATATCCAGTTTTTAACTTATTGGTTGGGCTTGTGTGTACAAATATTATACATTTTATTTTCATTTTGATTTTTATATTCACCCCACCCTCATTGTGCACAATGTGCGGAGACCAAGATGTTTTAAGGTGTGTTTTTTCTAACATTCTAGATGGTGAGGATGGATGAATGGATACCCAGTCTTCCATACCATATATTATAGGCATGGTTCTTAAACTTAGTATGTGACGAAAAATTTCAATAATTCACTGGATGTAATAATTTATGAGATTGATGAGGTGGTTAATGGTGGTGGCCATGCATTGTAGGAGGAGGGAATGAAGTTAATATCCTTCTTTTTTATGACAACCTACCATTCTCGTTATATTAATGTTGTTATGTAAGGATGTGGATGTGACGTACAGTTTCATTTAGGGTTATTTGAATGATTTATTTTCCCATGTTTCTTCATGTAGGATTGTACAACATGGATGGGAGTGACAAGATGTGTGACTTTAGTGTTTGAGAGCAGAAAATTGGTTGGAAAGTAGTGCATGTAACCCATTTTCAACACAATTCACATTATGTTACTATACATGAATGCATTATTTAGTGAGTGTGACAAGGTGAAGATATTTTTGGTTAGTTATCCTAATTAGGTTTTCTTTGTTATACTATTTACTCATGGGTGCATTAATATTCTCTTCTCAGAAATAGATGAGAGAATTTGGATTTGAAATTACATTGTATACAAGTTATACTCTTCACACAAATATAAAAACTATTTTTTATTTTTCCAATATGATATCATGGACCGAGATAGAAATTACTAGCCATATTGTTGGATTTGTTCCTAAGTCACTACCTTTGTACTCTATTTTTGTTATTTATTTAGAGACTATTTTCATTTGTTTATTTTAAACATTCATATTGGGATGGTTTTAGATTTCTATTTTATTTATGATACGAAGTTTCTTAGTGGATTATATCATATCTCATAACCATAAATTTTCTATTTAGGCTAATTCCTTTTATTTGCGAGGTTTATATTCTCTCGGTACTAGTATCCAACCCAAGGCCCACTTAAGGTGGAGCTCAGGGGGTAAGTATCTCTCTTCCTTCATTTCTAGTGCAAGAGGTGTATGTTTGGTGGGAGGGCGATGTGAATATAATCATACAAAGACATTAAACCACAAAATTATAGGCTCTTATTATTATTAATGTATGTTAATAATCATTAAATAATAAATTTTTAAGGACATGGCTTCAATATTTCTCTTCCCCTATATAAAAAACCACAATAAAACATCACCATGTGCCTGGTGAACCATTATCTGGTATGCAGTATCCACCAGCTACTCATTACAGAACTGTTGTCTAACTGGAGGGCATATATAGGTTACTTCTTACATAGTGTAGTCATTGAGTGATCAGATCTCGTACATTGTTGGCTTCGGGCTCTATATCTAAATTCTAGGCATAACTAAACCCTGATCAATTAATGTACCAAAACAAAAAACCCAAAAAAAAATGTAAAACTGTTCTCAATTTAGTAACTAATCCTTATAATCTCAATTCAAAACTCCCCTGTTCCTGATCTATAAAAAATTACAATTTTCCCTTCAATCACTAACTCATAGCAACACATCTCATTACATATAAAAATGAAAAATAATATTTAAAAATATAAATAAATATAATCAATTATACAAAAAATATATAATTATATTCCTTATATATATAAAAAAATTAAATATATAAATGAATAAGAAATGTAAAATAAATTATGAATTTAAATTATTTCATAATATATAAATATTAATTAACGGTTAATACATAATATTTAATGTCACATCATGGTTTTTATTTCTATTTATTAATGAGCTTACACATCATTTTAGTGTTTTGGATCATTAATGGAGTTGCTAGCTCTTAATACAAACATTCACCATATGAATCACTGATTCATGCCATGAATGTTAATAAATTATCTCAGTCATGAGCCTGAATTAATTTAACAATGGTTCCTATAATTCAAAATTGTATCAGACTGTGAAGTGATCAAGCAGAAATGATTCACATAGTGCATCCTAGTTTCATGATGGGAACCCGTGGACCTAGCAGTTTAAGTTGTGGCTTTTCTCTTATTCCCTTGGATCATTTTAAATATATTTTTCCTTATATTGGTTAGTTTTAACATGAAAAATCTCATCTTATATAGAATTCTATTCCCTTTAATCATAGTCTGATTTTAGTCTAGATTCACCCCAAATCATCAAGGGTCATCATAGTAAGTAGTCTCACAAATATTTCATCGATATTTTATCTTATATATTTTATTTTTTATTAACTATAAAGATATTTTATCCCTAGGTATTTTCTAATAAAGATTTATTGATGTTGATTTCAAGTTTAGGGATTCCTCTAGTTTTCTAAGAGCGCTCGCTTACATTGGGTTTTGGGTTCCATCTAATTGCTACTTATTCCAAGTGATTGAGCTATGTCATTTAATAAAAAAATATTTTTCATATTAATATAACTTTATTTACTATTTATTAGGATGTTTTAAATTTATTAAAGGAATGGTTTTAAATTCTTGAAATCTGTTTTGAAATCAGAGGATGAATCAATGTTCAAAATAAATTTCAAGAATGTTTATGCATGATTTTGGGGTTTTTTGTATTCCTTTAATAATGTTATATTTCGAATGTTAAAAATAAATTCTAAAATAATATTAATCATGAAAATGGTTCCCCCATTAGAGGCGAATAAACCATGGGATCCTAGGTATTATGTGGTTTTTATTGGACAATCATATATATATGTATATTTTACCTCATTAGAATAGTATATATATAATAAATCCAATTAATCTTTGGTATGGTTGGGAGACACATGATAATGATATAGAGTCCCTTGGATTAAGTTCAAGGGATGTGAGTGTGCACCCAATTAATTTTCCTTGGTCATTTGAGGTGTGAGGATTCTAGCTACCCTTGACCTGATTTACCTTAGGACTTGTTAACATTCTCCTAAATTGTTTGAAATGGTTTTTTATAGAATTAGATACAGATTTATGTTTATTAAATGGTTCATATCTAAATTATTTTAGAACAATTATTTAATTGGTTATTTACATAATTTTTTATATTGTAAAAATATATTTTCATGTAATTATTTAATAAATACTGAAATATGGATATTATTATTATTTTATAAAAGATTACAAAATATTTTCTCTTACTATTTTATTTTTATAAATTGAGATTTAATATTTATTTAAAAATTTATTCTTATAGATAACTATTCTTGTGAGATGACATCCAATATGCACCACATGGTTGTATATTGACATTGTCATATCTGAAGCATGAATGATCCCCACAACACTAGAGGTGATGAGTGTTTTCACTAGTTCATGTTTACATTATAGTAGAGGTAGAGTGGGATGAGGACCCACATGTCATATAGAGATGGGTTACAATTTTTTGTTTTCTTTTTACCCCTAGATAAGTTATTTTTTTTCCACTGATGGAACATTAATATATTATTCCTTTATATCTAGGTATATCTTGTTATCTTATGTACTTATTTTGATTTTCCCTTATTTACAGTATGTGTTTGGGTGTTGGTTATTTTCCTTCTTCTGTATAGATCGATTATTTTTCTCATTGTGGGAGAAATAATTATAAAAGTATATTCTTTGATACACAAGTAGTTGCTTCCAACCCTTGTGGATCAAGAAAATCCTTCAATACTTTCCATGGGTTGGTTCAAGTTTCCTCTTTTGGGATGATCCTAGTTGGTTCATGAATAATTGTCATTAATGTAAGGATATTAGTCTATATTATTTCAGATGTCTTAGTTGATAATAATTATGAAAATAATTACATAATTCAGATGTTTTTAGTGAGTTCCTATATGACTCTCAAATTTGAGAGCCTTATGTTTTCATGTGATGTTTTGGAATGCATGTTCTTTTATTTCGTTTTCATTTTATTTCAAATTTTATTATGGGTGTTTCTTTTGTATACATTTTTTCTTCTTTATATCATATTATATTGTACTATTTCTCCTACTAAACATCCATTATTTCCTTAGGAGGGTGTTGTGGAATCCATTCCCTAAGAAAATACCTCAATTGGCTATAATCTTATTGAGGTTGTTGTGCACATAGACCGTGCTATTGACCAAGGTGCAGTTCTATTACCTAATTATGATAGATATGTAGATCAAAAGAGGGATAGGTATAGGGATATATTCCAAGTGTTTTTCCTCAAAAAATTTAAATTCATACAAGGGAGGAATAATCCTCAAGAAGAAAAAGGACATTTTGGGAAATTGAAAGGATCTTTGACTTCATGGAGACTCTATATTCTATTAAGGTGAAGTGTGTTTTCTTTAAGTGTGCATGCCCTTATAGAAGGTGGTGGGTCTTAGTAGTTCATGAAAAATACTAGAGTGTTTAGAATGTATGGTCTTTAAAACAATATTAACCTAATATTTAGACTTAGAAAAAATGGTTTTGTATTAATTAATAGAGTTTCTTACTCTTCAACATGGTCATCAGATATTAATGGAGTATTCCAATAATTTTTTGGGACATTCCATTTTCTTTGTAGAGGAACTATCTTATGAAATTTTAAAGGCACAATGGTTTCTCTTTGTCTTGTGAGTAGAAATATATTATAATGTATTTATACTAAGACAATATTCTAATGAAAAGGTTGTGTATAGGGTGCTGATGGTGGATATTGACAAGGAAATAAAGTTAAGATGGGTTGGAACTCCTCCCATTCTAGGCGGTAGTAATATTAGTCATTATGAAAGCAATTAGACTTGGAATGAGGCCTATAGAGGAGGTATGCGTGGATCATATAAATCGACTGATCATTTCCCCTTCGTAGTAGCCAGAAGAGGCCCTCTAAATTTCTACTAGTGTGAAAAGAGGGTGCATAAGATATTTTATTTCTTGAATGCTCCAAATTTTTCCATCCATTATGGACATATAGGCCACATTAATTGTTAATGTCATGATTTATTTTATAAATGAAATGCTCTAAGATATTCATCACTAAGAGTTTCATTAGTGTATTTAGATGCTTCTAAGGCATCGTATTTTCATTCATAAGATTATAGGGGTAATTTGGACACATATTTTTAGGTGAAGTAATTGAATCAAATAGAATAATTTTATATGGAGATTGAGGAGGGTCTGATGACTGTGAGAGGCACTATTTTTATTACTATATATATTGTGATTTTTTAATTTCATAATAATTTATCTCACTATTTTATATTAAAATACTTTGTTAGTATTTTAAATCTCCCATATAAACTCATTCCATATCTGTTAAAGTTAACACAAACTCCTAGAATGAAAAGGGAGAATAAGTTTTAATACCCCTTTAGATTTTTTTCTATATATGAAGATGAGCTAGACTTGGATGTATTATTTCATGTTCTAGAACTCTACAATTCTATTATTAGGATGAGATTAATGGTTTCCCATATATACCAAATTTATTAATATAATAGGTAGGTGCCTTTTACTTCCCCAAGAGGAACTCCTTGATGTTTAAGGAAGAAAATCATCAAAGGTCCTATCGACTAGTACATTCTATATATGATATTGGTAAATTTATATCCTAATTTATTGTTATGGTTGATGAGGAATCCTTAATATGTGAACTTTATCCAGTGGTTAATGAGTATCAATAAGTGTTTCCAATTTAATTTCTTTGTCAGTCTCTAGAGAGAGAAATAGTGTTCTTGATTGAATATGTATTGAGGGCCTAGATGTTATCCAAAAAATATTACTATATGGAACTAGAATAATTGATAGATTTGATGATTTTATCGGAATATTTGGAAGGAAAGAGATTAATCCACCCATGATTATAAAAATGGGTATCCCCAGTGCTATTTCCCCTTGAGGATGATGGAAAAATCAATTTTTACACCAATTATCAAAAGTGAAATCAATTTAGGATTAAAAAATAAATATAAATTACATTGATATTTTTTCGACATTTGAAAGGGACAATGATTGTTTAAGGAGTCTTCTCTTCAATTTGGATACCAATAACTTAGAATTAAGGAGTAATATATTCCTAATATTACTTTCATAAGTATGTATAGTCACATTACGTATTTCATGATTCTATTTGGCTAGGGTAATGATCCTATAATATTTATGGAGATAATTAATATGATTTTTTAACAATACCATGATTCATTCATCAAGGTATTCATGAAATATATATATTTATATTTGTGAAATGAGTTAGAGCATGGGATTAATATAAGATATGTTTAGGTAACCCTGAGAGATCCCTATATTAATGATATGTTATCAAACTGTCACTTATGGATATGGTATGTAAAAAAATTTTAACATGTAGTCTGGTAAATTCGTATATCATTTGGCCGTAAAAACATAAAAGTTATCATTTAATGGTAATAGCCTAAAAATGTTTTTATTAATTGAATCGTTTCAGGTTCAGAAGGATATTAAAAATGGATTTTAATCGATTTATTGATGCTTTAATCCCCATTAAAACTATCAATACAAATTGAGTGAAATTATATTAGGAATTGAGATGTGATACTTGCTTCTATGAATTGAAATTTAGTTTTACCTCATGTTTTATCCCTATATTAACCAAATCTAGGTTGGGCTAAGTGGTGATTAGTGTTGCTTCAGGTTCTTGTTTGGGATGTGTGATTAATAAAAGAGATCACATTGTGGTATATGGATCACTTCATATTTAGGAACATAAGAATAATTATAGAATAAATGATATAGATATCTTTTCAATAATTCATGACCATATGAATTTTTGATATCATTTATTTGGAGAAAGGTTCACTATATTTTCCATCCAAAATGTTTGAGTTATACCTTTTTCTCAAGGTTTCCCGAATCGTAGAAATTGATAGGGAGTAGATTACATTTAGTTTCCTGAATTTGACATCGAATACACACCAGGAAAGGGTTTTTTTGTGCATAGATCCCTCTAAATGAATTTTCATTCATAGGATATGATTGTGTCCATGGATTATTTAAACCTAGTGGAACATTTCAATAGGATGAACTTGGACACAAAATGAAAGTGGACTATTATTTATCTGAAGTGTATATGGTTAAAACTATACATTCTAGAATTTTTTATAGGGGCTACTACAAGATGACAAATTATAGTGTTAGGAATTATTTATATAGTGGGTAGAGCATTTTCAAGTGTCCTTTCTTCCTATATGTTTTTTTTCAAAATTATTTTTTTATTACTTCACAAATGAGAAGGGTTGTGATAGAGAAATTACATTATACTCATTGGGTTATTCACCTAGTTAATAGTAAGATGTGATATGATACTAATCATCTATTTTGGCGGCCAATTTTAAATTACTACATAGCTTATTTTGTATCGTATTGTTATTTTTGTAAGAAGATAAATGCTAAAAACCAAAAACATTCTCATTTTATTTAGTTTGTCTCTGTGATAGTATGAAAGTGGGATAAAATTTCTTTGAATGTTTTCATTAGACTATCATAATTACATGAGGTATAAATTATATATGGGTGGGGATTTAATGAATAACTAGGTTAGTTCATTTTATACGGATCTAATATACCACTAATGTTGAATACTTCAGAAATTTTTATGTATTGGAAGTTGTGTGGTTTCCTGGGGTTTTGTAAAATATCATTTTAGATAATGAACCTCAGTTTACCACTCAGTTTTGGAATGGACACTAAGAGGTTATGAGTTATGATGTTTGGTTGAGAATAACCGACCACCATTAGACATAAGGTCAAAAAGATTGAGAAAATTAGATTCATGGGGATATGATCAGTGCTCGTGTAAGGAAATTTGGAGGTTCATGGGATAACTATTTAAGACAGGATAAATTTTCTCAAAATAATACTTATAGTTCATCCATCAAAATATATCCATTTAATGCCATGTATTAACAAAATTAAAGATCAACTTTTGTTTTTTTGAAGTTAGTGAATCTTCTTCTGTTTGGATGGGTATTTTTTAGAAGACTATGTCTAAGATGTATAGTATTCATCAATAGTTGGTGATGAATCAGATTCGACATAAATATTTTGTGTATCCTTAGTTCAATAATTAATTTTTTTTTGTTAGTGACCATTTATTCTTAAAAGGTTCACCTTGGTTGGGTCATCAAGGACTTGTAAAGAAAAAGATGTCTTCTTAGTTATACATGGGTCCTTTTGAGATTATAAAGTCGATTAGAAACAGGAAATATTGTTTGGAATTACCACCTTAGTTTATTATTATCCATGATGTATTTCAAGTGTATTATATCAAGAGATATCACCCAATAAATTATAATATTATGAATTGAGAATAAATCAATTTGAATTAATATGTGTCATGGTCAAGCAACTGATCATGATAGTGAATTCATTAGAAAAGATCCTGTGTGGAAGGTCTAATCCATTGGTGTGTGTTATATGGAAACATATATCATATTATCATGAAACATTGGTGAAATAATCATTTGTGAGGGAGTTGTGGCCTCACCATTTTATAAATCAACTTTTTTCAAACTATATTTCGTTGGATAGAAAGAAATATGGTGGAGATATTATCACATCCCAATTTTTGATTCAGGTATTAAATAATTTGATATCATTATTTTTTTTATTTCCTAACAATATTACCCATTATTTAGGTGTTTGGATCTTTTACAGAGTTGAAACTAACTTCTTCAATCAATGAAAATGTAACTGAATAAATCCCACCATGAATTATTGGGAAATATCAAAGAGATGAGATTAATTTTTCATAACATTGGTTTATGGAACAGATTTTTTTGGGAATCAATTGATAAAGTATAAATGATTCAGCTCATGAATCATAGTTTTTCACAATTAATTTGTTGGAACAGTTGTTTATGTTGTGGTTAATAATTTTTCCCTTTGCCCAATTTAATCCAACTGTTGCCTCATTTTTGGAAGTCAAAAAACTGATAGTGCTTCTATCATGTAAAAATCATTCGATCCTCAATTAAGGTGTGATTTTAGTTTAGACTCATCGAATATCTTAAATAGTTATCATGATATGTGAATTATATCATATATGTTTTTAATATTTTCTCTCTTATATTGTGTTTTCCATCTCTTTAAGGCTATGGAATCTATGGGAATTATCATAATTTTATTTTTTGATGAGAATTTTATGTTTAGGGAATATTCTCATCTTCAAGGTGGACTCACTTATATTGGATTGAGGGTTATATCCAATAAATGATTATTTAATGTGTTTGGGGTATTTAGTTTAATAAAAATTATTTTCCATATAAATCTTTCTTGCTTTCCATTTTTTTGAAATAGAATTAAACTGTTTAAAATAATTGTTTTGATATCATAAAATATATTTTGAAAGAGAAGAATGAATTGAGGAATAAATTAATTTTCAAGATTCTTTATATTTGATTTTAATATAGATTTATATCTAATAATTTATTATTTGATTGATAAAATACCCAAATAAATGATTTTAGTTATGAAAATAGTGCCTCTAAGGGAGGGGGAAAACCCATGGGATCTTTGGAATGAAGTGTCTGGTCTTGGACAATTCTCATATATTCTTGGTTTCCCCACCAAAATAAGATATATTCATCAACTATAAATAAAAATTCGAAAGGTAGTGAGAAACTTGATGGTGATCTTCAGTACATAGTCCCAGGTTCTATAGATGTGATTGCACATCAATGAATTTTTCTCTATCACTTTAGGTGTGAAGATCCTAGCCAACATTGACATGATTTACCTTAGTATTTTTTACCCTAGTGTTAAATTTATCAAAAAAAATTTCTTTATAGAATATTCTATTGATTCATTTTTATGGAATGGTTTATATATAAATGATTTTTGAACTATTTATGAATGGTTAATTTTCATATTTTATTTTTTACCGTGAAATATTGTTTTCTTGTATTAATGTAAAAACTATTGAAAAACATATTATTATTGTTTTATGAAATATTATAAAAATATTATATCATACTATTTTCTTTAAATTTATAATAATTTATTTATTTAATATATTATTATTACGAAATACATGGTGAGAGAAAACTGGGTTGATAAGGTCACACCATGTATACACCCACTGGGTCCATGTAAACATTTCCACATTTGATGTAGGAAATGAAAAAGAACCTCTTGACAACTATGGTTGTTACATCTAGTTAGTGTTAATGTTATAGTGGTATAATGATGGGATGACAGTCTATATGTGAAGTTGATATGTGTAATAATCACTTGTTTTGTTTTGTTTACCCTTGGACAAGTACTTGTTTTAACATTATAACACATCATACTTTTCATGCTTTATATATGGATATGTGTTATTATGCTACATATATATTTAGTGGTTTTCTTGTTTATGTCAGGTGTTTTGATATTGTCTATTTCCATTATTGTTGATAGATCCTATTTTTTTATGTCCTTGTGGGTGCAATCATTCATAATGATGATTATTTGACTCCCAAACACATGTCTCCAAATTGCGTGGATCGAGAATGTCATTGCAGCCTTTCCATTGGTCGACTCAGGTTTCTTACTCATTGACTACCCTAGTTGGATCATGATAGCTAATATCTTTTAATATATATATGTATAAATATATAAAAAAATATTTAAATGTACATAAATTTAAATATTATTATAATTATATATATATATATATATTCATATGTTTTCTGTTATTTTTTTATAAATTTAAATATATTTGTATTTATTATTTGGTTGTCTGTGTTTGTGTGTGTAGTTGTATATATATATATATATCTGTGTGTGTGTGTGTTTGTGTGTGTGTGTGTATATTTACATGTGTGTGTGTGTCAATACAATTATAGACACTCAATGTGATATATATATATATATATATATTCTTATATCCATTTATATATATTGATATATTTTTCTATATATTATAAATGTTTTTATATACTTATATAAAATTTTAGGCATTTATGCATATTTATTTATATTTATGGATATTCACAGACACATAGACACACATATTTTGTGCACGTGTTTATTAATATATATTTATATGTATATATATATCTGTGTCTATATTTATATATAAATTTTTATAAATGTGTCGTATTTTCTATATATATATATATAATTTTTTGTAATTGTATATATTTAAATATATTTATGTATATATATATTAATATATGATTATATATGATTATATATATATATATATATAATTTTATGTATTTATAATTTTTTTTACATTTTTCTGTATTTATATATATTTGTACGCATTTATATATCATTTTCTTGAATTTATTATATATATATATATATTATATTCATTATCAAAATAATTAACTAATAATTAGTTTGGTTAATTGATATGGGTGTCGAGGTACGTGTAATAGTTTGAGGAATAAAATCTCACTAGCTTCTTTTATATACTTGAATTTATGCTAGCAGTGGGCTGGGTCGGGGGGGGGGGGGGGGATGTCGTGTGCCTCAGTATACAGGCTAGGATGGATGGGTCACCAAGCCTATTAACAATAATAAATTTTTTTCCAAAAAAATACATTTATGGTTTTGTTTCAAAAAAATTTAAAACAATTGCTAAATAATAAAAATTTATATTTTTAAAAATAGAGAAATACAAAACTATCATTAAAAAACCACAATTTAATTGATTTGTAGTTTTTTTATTTAATTTTATTGTGAATAATTTGGCAGTGTTCCTTGATCTCTATATACTATAAAATACTGTATAGGGATAAAAAAATAGATCATGGATGATTATCCTTCAAAGGAAACCAAAACTATATGGAAATGAAAATTATTTTTTCATGAATATCAAAACCATGTTCTAAAAGAAAGACTTCAAGGAAACAAAATAAAATCAATTTAGTTGAAATTAAAACACTAATATAGATCATATATTATTATCTAATTCATTATAAAGTTATACCAAAATTTTCCCAATTAAATGGTTATTTTGGTTAATTGTAACATTATAAAATTATTTTAAATTTTTTAAAAAAATATGAATTTAGTTAACAAATAATTATTTTGAAATTTATTTTTTAGGGAACAATAAATAATTTTTTTCTTCGATGATGTGTAAAAATAAAACACTATTCCTTATATCTTGTCAATAAAATTAGAGTAAATGATGGATTTTAGTGGATTTAAAATCAAGAGAAAACATACCATAGGTTTATAGATCACGAAGAGAAAACGTTTAGTGTATTTGTGCATTTAAATGTTGTTTTTGGGAATTAAATATTCATATTGAAAGGATATAAATTTGGATTTATTTATTATTTAGATAATGGTTTTAATTTTTACCAACGTTATAACCCACTTGTTGGATGGTGTATTTCCACAAATGGATGGTGGTATTAGGTGGTTCCACACATCTTCTAATACCACTGGAAACCTGATGGCCCACTGAATCTCTATTAGTATTAAAATTTGAATTTAGTTAGGTCCCTAAACTATCTCATTATGTAATACATGTTTTTTATCATATTTATATATTTTACTAAAAATACACCTCCTCTAATTTTTCAATCTAACTAGTTGAGCAGGGAGGAACACCACCCTTTCCTCTCCTTCATCCTTTGAGATCCATAATTAAGAGAGTTACATAGTTTTCATAAAGTGTGGGATCAAAGAACCACTTGGTGTGTTAAAATTATATAGATAATAATAATCTCTAAAATCCTTTTATTTTTTTCTAACATTATTTTTTTAGAGATTCACTACAAATCCAAAATTTGGTCATTTGTGATAAAATTTATGATATTAAGTGATTGAGGGTGAGTTATGCTGTGATATTGGATGAGTTTAATTCAATAGGAATGTGGTTGGTTTTTATTAATTTTATTAAAAAATTATATGTGTGATTGATGTGTGATGTTTTATGTGACATCATAAATTAGGTAAGGGAGACCCAAGTAGGTAATTACGTGGTTAATAAATTTGGCCATAAATTAAAAAAATGATTTTTTGTACTAGAAGTGGTGTTTATTTCACTATAGGATGTTTTTTAGATTATTAGGTGACTAGTTTTCCTTGTGAATATTTGTATAGTTGTGTGTGATGGACTCTAATTTGGATTTCGAGAGTATGATTAAATTAGAGTCGTTAAGGTGGTCTCTTGGGAGTAGGTTGGAGAGATTTAGTGAGAGAAGTCTTATTGGTTGATGGATTGATGATAATTAACCCTATGAAATTTGTTTGGAAAGTCAGGTAATGAATTTTATTAGGAATTGTGTTTCAGTGAAGGGGATTTTGGTGATTATAACATGAGTTTGATCATGAGAGGTGTTATAAGGATAAATGTGGCGAAAATGAAGGGTCAATTGGAAATGGGGATACCATGTAGACTGCCTAGAGAACAATTCAACAGGGGGGATTAGTTAAGGAAATGGATATAAATTGAGACTAAATGCTAATAAACCATCATGGATTTTATTTATTAGATGATATGAGACCATGTGTTGGCTTAAGTGGATGATCAATATATCCTAATGATGTTTGGATATTAGTTGACTATATATTATTGTTTGATTTAATAGTTTATGTGTGTGAATGATGATTTATATATACTGGTAATGTGATCATATTAGATTTAACATGAGGCATGATGATTTATTCTGGGAATAGGCAAGCTATGATTATAGTTTCTTAGGATGTGTGTTCCTAAGATGTTATGATTTTGAGATCAAGTGGTTCTTCAGTTATCTCGAGGAAGGTGATTGAGATGTCTTAAAAAATTTGTTATTTTTTTCAATGTATATAACATATCATTATTGAGAACATTAATACCCTATCATCATTGAGTTAAAAAAGTGATCACATTGATTCTAAAGGCATGAGGATATCAGGAGAAGTCCATTGGTCTAAGTCCATTAGTCAGGATGTGATGCAATATTTTTATCCATGATTTTAAACTAGTGTCATTAAAAATAATGTTCAAATAATTTTAAAATAGATGATTCTTTACTGATATTAATGTTCTAAAAATCATGTTTACCTAAAAGAAATCATAATCCCAGCTTAAGATTAAAAGGGGAGTTTGATGTTTGTACAAAGTTGTTGTTACGATGTTTTTTGAAGTATATCAGAGTGATGCTATTGGAGAAAGAATAAATTGTGAAATAGATTTATTATTATAAAGTTATGGATATGCGATGGTCTAAAATGTTATCAGATAGTTGTTTCGAAGAACATTCATCAGAAAAATATTCCATATGAACAAAAATAGGAATTCTTGTATTTTTTTAATAGTAATCATTGAGTAATTCCATTTTACATTGTTCAATGGTTGAATCTAAGTTGCAAAATTCGTCATAAAAGTAAGAGGTTCTGAATACACCAAAAAATCATTTATATGATCATCAAATATAAATAATGTTCTGGGTATAATTTTTATTAGCTATAATTACAAAAATTTCATAGTATGATATGATTATGGAAGAGTGTATAAATTTGATTTGATCAAATTTATATAAGTTTGTTTGATAGAATGTTGTACATAGGTTCATCAAGTTGGGGTCATTAAATTCATAAAATCATGTTCACTAGATGAACTATTTTTAAAGTCACCAGATTGATAAATGGTTATAAAATCTCATGATGAAAAGGATTTCGATAAATATCTATGAAATCATTTTAAATTTTCTTTTGTATAAAGATCATAAAATAGAGGTTGATAAGAAAAGAAAACTGTTGAAGGCTTCTGAAGTGTGTCATTAGATAATGGTGCAAAGTAATATCGGTTGAAATTTTCTACGATATTTATTTTTTATCAAAATTTCATAAATATGATAATATTAAGTCGGTCAATCATTATTTCAATAACCATGAATGAAAATACTGATTTTTTCCTAGATATATGAATTCTTTTGAAGGATTTCCACGATGTTGAATCTTATGGAAATTTTCTCATTTTTAGTAAGTTTGAATGTAGTCAAACAAAAGAAGTATCTATGTAGTATGTTAAATTTATTTATTAATAATTATGAATTTAAATTTGATTCCTAACCCTATTTTTTTTTGAGATGTGATGCCTATATAAAGGAGTTCTAATTTTTGAAGAAGTGTGTAGGTTTTTGGTAGTTGGGTGAAGTGATGCAGAATAAATAAGTCGATTGATGAATAGTGTGGAGAAGCATTGATTTGATGTGTACCTGAAAAATATTCATATCAATTAGCATTTGAAAATCAGTGTACAAAGGTGATTAGTTGAATATGTTGAAGAAGAATCAGAAATCTAATGTGCCGAACTGATTGGAGGAATATAAGAATCAAATTGGTATCGTTCTATAGAATGCACTAGATGGAGTATACTAGATGGAGACATTGTATGGAGAAAACTAGAATAACTATTTAAATTAACCTACTAGATGAATTTCTTACAAACTAAAGGATGTTCTTGCATGTTGCTTTTCAGGAAATTAGAATAATAATGACCTAAAAGAAGGGAAAGTGTGAAGAATGTTCAGTTAGTCTAGTAACAACATATCAAGAATGTTTAGTAAGGTTCTCAAAATTGTTAAAAAACATTATTACATCATTCTTTTAAGGATCACATCTACTATCAATTTAATATAGTGTTACTCAAGTGAAATGATATTCCCAACTAACTTTAACAACCATAATGAATATTTTCTATTCGATAACGCAGTTCTAGATTAATTCAAAATCTAAAAAAGTTCTATCTTCTCTTATTGATAAGTGTGCCTTATAAATTATTATATTTTTATAGTTTCACATGATTGCATTTTTATGTTGGGTCCTTTTTCATTATTTGGGGGAAAATATTTTTCCTTTCAATAATAAAACATTAAAATAGAATATCATTGATTCAACATTCCCACTCTTAGTGATCACATGGATCTTGATTGGTCCTTTCTAGTGGTATCAGAGGAAATGTTACCTTCAGTAACTATTTTATAAAGTTTGAATAAGAGGAATGGGATATAAATATACCAAACCCTATGAATAGTAATGGGATTCCTCGTTCAATAGTTACAACTGTCATATCTCAAATAATAGAATGTTTTCTTATATTATATCCATTTCCTATGAAGGTATTAAAGATGTTAAAGATAGCTTACCTCCTTCTTGTGAGGGTGTTCCTTTAACAATATCCAATAGTATGAATTTGGAGAGTGATGGGCATGATAGAAGTTCTATACATTCCTTACTCTCTTAAAGTAAACTTTTTTGGTTTATTTGAATTTTAATAGCTAAAGCGATCTTAGAAAATATTAAGAACATTTATAATGGAAAATAAAATGTAAACAAATAAAATCTATAAATAAAGATATTAAAATATGAATATATTAATATTGTTGAAGATGAATCCATTAGTGTATAGTTTATAAGTTTTAATGATATTGCAGTAAACATAAAATTTTTAATTAAAAAGTTAGATGATTTAGTTAGTTTGAAAATATTCTATGAAGTCTTGCAGAATAATATAACGTTTAAGTATTATCTTTAGAAGATGGAGATCCTAAAATCTATCAATTGATGGTTTATATAGAATTATCAAAATTATTAAATGAGAATAGAAAGTGTTATGAAGAACAAATAATATCGTAATTGTTAAATTTACATCAATGTTGATATGAAAGGAAATTATAAGAATGTTCTCAAGGAAAAAATAATTGAAATTGAAATTGAAGATGAGATATGTAATAAATTAAATGAAATTATGTATTTTTTTCTAAAATGGTGATAAAAAGAAAAGGAATGTACTTAAGAAGTTTACCTCTATAGTTATTTACTTGTGGAGCCATTGGACATTTCACAGTAAATTTTTCAGGAGGAAAAGAAGATAAAAAAAGTGACGGAGATGTTAGAAAGTCAAAAATATCACTTAAGAAGGAGGGAAAAAATAAATTTACTATTATAAATAAACGGATAAGAATATATATAAATATAAAAGGTTAATTTTTTTCCAAATGTGAGGAAGATGATGATAGAGAGATGGAAATTAAAAACTCTACTGATGATTCTACTAAAAAAATAATTATTATAAAATTGAATGATAAAAAGTTAACTAGTGAAAAAAAGTAACTATGATGAAGAAGAGGAGACTAAGTTAAATTTAATGCTTAAAAGGGAGTTAAAATAATTTCTTTTAATTATTATTAGACTCAAAATGAAGATCAAGTTGTTGAAGAAAAAATATCATTCAATAATCAAACAATAAAAAATTATTAAGGATAAATAAAATTTGATAAAAGAAATTTATTATCGGAATAAGTTAATTAAATAAGAGAAAAACCTCAAAATCAAGAATGAAGATAATAATAATGTTATTTTTAATGGATTGGATCTCCTTTAACAAAAATGTTTTGATTCTATGAAATTAAGACAAAATTTTCCAAAATTAATCTCAAAATTTGGTGAATGTAAAAAAATGAAAACCTCAAAAGGATACAAAAAAATAATACTCAATGTTTATTAATAAGGATAATGTTGTTTATAACCAAAAAATTTAAGAAAACCATGTATGTATCATTAACTGGTGGTGTTGAAATTCTGAAATTTCCAAGGTTTCAATGTCTAAAAAAGATTCTATGATTGTAAATCTGGTCCAGAAAAAGAATAAATCTAGGTAGAAGAAGATGGTATTAAGAGTCTAAAAAATTTATTTTAGAAAACATGATCCAAGGTGTATGGTAAAAAACTTGTTGAAAATATATTTAAATCATCAACAATATAATAAATCTAGTAGGAACTATAGGTAGAGTTTGATGGAGAGTCAAACCACTCAAATAAGACAACCTGTAAATGTTATTCTGAATATTGAAAATATCTTTGGACCCCTGTAATTTTTTTGATATATCTAATAACCATTGAAATTTTTCTTATGGACTCATTATAATGTTATTAACCCATGATTTTTTGTCAAAAATATTAAAATACACATGAGAATAAAGAAAAAGGAAATGAAAGAAGACATAGTTTTTGAAGCTTCCCTCAATGTAAGAAAGGGATAAAGACCTTCGATATTAGATAATGGGTGTTCATAAAAAATAATAGGATATTTAAAGTTATTTATGATTTTAAAACATTACAAATAAGTGAAAATTATAATTATAAATGTTTAGTCCATCAAGATCAATGGATTTGTATCTAATATCATTAGGGAATAAATGTAAAAATTTAAAATAGTTTTATTTATTGTTTGGTTGAAACAAAATTTATTTAGTGTTTCAATTTTTTTTGATAATGGTAAAGAAGTTATATTTAGATGAAATATTTTAATTGTTAATCAAATTACAGTTGAAAAAGTTCATAAATGTGGACAATAAATGGAAAAATTGTTCCAAATTGGCGAAGCACAGAGTTCAGGATATATAAGAATGATAGAATAAAATAAGCTATAAAATAATTTATTTTGGAATATGTGTTATAGGAATATGATAAAGATAACAAGGAGGAAATTTAGTAATGATATTCCTCACATGAAAGGAAGAAGGAATTAGGGTAGTTCTATATATCAGAAATGGGACATTATAAATTTAGTACACATTAAGGATGAGGGACATTCAAATCATCTTTTAAAGATTACCCACTCTTAAATATGTGGGCCAATTTGGAAGAAATAAACTAAATATGATAAGTGACTTATTTTATTTATTGATGATTTGAATTTAATTACACGTGTTGAACTTTTAAAACACATGTTAGAGGCTCTAAGAATGATTGTGTTCTTTCAAATAAGTGATAAAAATTAACTTGGATATTCTACGATGAGGATTCAAACTGAAAATGATGAAAAATATAGAAATATAATGTTTATAGATTATCTTGGAAATCATGGAATTCTTCATTAGATTAGTTCAATGGACACAAAAAAATAGAATACTGTTACTTTAAGAAGAAATAGCAGTTTGGTGGAGATGACATTGGCTATGTTGATTGAACATGTTTTTATTGTGACTTTAAGATACAATACATCTGAGTATCCATTCATATTAATAATCAATTTGTCTTCTGAAAAAACTCTAATATGAATTGTATTAAGTTTTATTATATATAATCTCATGTTTGGAGTAAATACATGTGTTTCATAGTCCTTTAATAATCAAAATCAAGGGTGATAATAATGGGATGTTTAATTAAAGAGGTATTGATGAAATCCTTATGGGATATACACCTAGAGGAAGATGGTAAAATTTATGTAACAAATAAAAATGAAATATTTTTTACTCTATAGGTGTGAAATTTATTAAATAATCCAATAATAAATTTTCACATATATGGATTAAAATGAAGATGAAGTTGTTTCATATAAAAAACATGAAAAAGTTCTTTTTGAAATGTAATGTTATTGAAGCTATATGAGATTAAAACTCTAACTTAGGTATCTCATGTAATGAAATTTTTTTATCTCATCATAGGCTGATGAAGAAAATTTATGTTGAAAAAGTAATTAGAAATCAAGGAAAATATCATCAAACTAAAAGAATATCCTCATTCTTTTTTCATACCAATATTTTGTGATTGAGCTAAGATATGTTTAATATACTTGTGAATTTCTTGAATACATTGATGACATGAATGAAGATACATATTAGTTAATGAATAAAGATACATTGAAAATTTTATCCAAACCAAGTAATAATATTGTGATTGGTATGTAATGGGGTTTCAAAACAATTTGAATGAAAAAAGTGAAATGATTAGAAATAATTAATGATTTTTTTGTAAATTTTACTCATATATTTAAGGAATTAGATTTTATGAGACCTTTTAACTAGTATAAATTCTTGAAACTATTCAAAGATATATTGATTTTTTTATATAATAAAGATATAAGATATTATAGATGGATACCAAGTACACTTTTCTTAATGGAAAGTTTGAGGAAGATGTTTATACATCTAAACTATGTGACATAATTCATATAAACGGTGAAATCTATGTATGTAAAATGAATAAATCCTTGTATGGTTTGAAGACACCCCTGAGAGTTTACTGTTCTAAATTGGATACTTGTCTAAGTAAGTTGATTTTGATGAAATTATCAGTTTATAATAACCTCTACATAAATGAAAATTGAGAGGATTAACTTATTGGTATTGTTTATGTTGATGATATAATATTCCAAGGGAATGATGAAAGAATGTGAGATTGTTTTTGAATATATGAAGAAGTTATTTGAAATTCAATTGAATTACTTTCCTAGCTTAAAATAAAAAAATAAAAAATAAATTTTCCTATCTCATGAGCTATATATGATTAAATATAAGAATAAGTTCATAATGGATGATTCAAATAATATTTCTACACCTATTTAGTTTGGAAAAATGTTGTAAAAATGTAAGGAAAAAAATAATGTTGATCCTAATGAGTTTATAAAAATCAATGGACGATTTCCTAATCTTAGATTTTCATATGCTAATATTGTATATTATATTACTTTGTGAGATAGGTTTAAATGTTATAAAAATTAGTATCATCTTATGGTAGGAAAAACAATTTTAATATATTTAAAATTCTTAGTTGGTTTTAAAATAAAATATGACATGTCAATAAAAATTTATTAGTATGGTAAAACAGTTTTATATTTGGAAGGTTGTGCTGATAACAGAAGGTCCACATATGAATGATTTTTTACTTAGTATAAAGTTGTGTGATTTGGAATAAAAAAATTATTCAGTAACTTTCAACACTAAATAATTTGAGTATATCCTTAGCACTCATGCTACAACACTATTAATATAATAAATTTAGAACTGTAATATATTCTGGTTACCCTCATGTTTACCATTATCTTAAGTTTTTATAATCAAATTTATATAAATCATACAAATAATGCATCATAACAATCTCAATTCAAGTACATTGATACTAAATATCCCTTCATCAAATAGCGCATGGAACAAAATGATCTATAATTTGAGTTTGTTCCTATAATGGAGGATGTTTTTGATATATTCACCAACCCTTTTCAAAGGATACATTTAATAAGTTATGGTTGATCATGGGTGTGTATCCTCACTCTCATAAAGTTTATGTTATGTGATTTTTCCCCTCTATGATATTTAATTTGGATAGGGTTTTCAAATGTGGAGAAAATTCGTAATAAAATATATCCATTTTTATATTGATTAATTTTAAAAAATTAGCACGCATTTAAGTGGAATTTTTAAAAGGGGTAAGATTGGATTTTAGTATGTGTGAACTGTTTTAATAGTTTTTCAATGTACATTCATGAAGTCTTTTCCTATATGTTTCTATGATGTGAGAACAAAATTGGTTTCTCAAATGTTAATGTTGGAAATTTTCATAATAATATCATGTTGTAATGGAATAATTCTTAATGTTATTATAAAAATATTGTTAAATCATTACTTAAAAGAAACATGGTATTATTATTCAATGATTCATATTTCCCACACTATGTTTTCTCAAATAGTATTATAATTCTTGGATAGGTGATACATTTCTTATGTTACAAATATTTAGTGATTAATGTTATTTTATTGAAAAAAAATTTAAAAAAAGGTTATTTTTGATTCCCAGAGGTTCATGATGTGTTTTCAAGAATATGGTTGAGAAAGTTTTCTCAAAGGGCTAGTTTTTTGTAATTAAATGTAAAACCCTTATCAATATATAGAATATAATTCTCCTTACATTATTGTGTTCTAAAAGTGATTAGACTAATTCCAAAGGATTGACTATACTAAATGGAGTCTATATGTCTTGGTCCATTAGTAAGAATGTGGCATAGAATTTTTATCCAATATTTCTTACAAGTTCCATTAGATATAATGTTTGGTGAAGTTTAAAATGGAAGATGATTTGTTTATCTCAATGTCCATAGAATAATATGTATTGAAAATCTCACATTATATAATATTAAGTAAATTTGGGGAATTTAACGTTCTTCTATATAATGTTGGTGTTACAGAGTATTGCGAAGTATAGTAGACTGATATTATCAGCTAGAGGAATGGGTGTGTAAAATTTTTATGATATTGTATGAAGAGGTTATTATCGAAACAAAAAAAATTATATGGTTATTGAATAGAAATATTGTTTTGTGTATACAACCTATCTATCATACTTCTACAATGTTCACAATATGATTTGATAGTGATATATTGTATGAATTTTATCATATAAAACTTTTATATGTTCATCGGATAGAAAATTGTTTATAGACTCATCAGAATAGGAATCTCAATGTCCTCGGATCAATTTAAAAAAATGGAAATATTTTCATTTAATCATATTGTGAAATGGTTGCATAATATAAAGATGAAAAGGAGTTTTATGGAGCTCCCTAAAGTCATAAAAAAATTATCCCATATAAAGTTCATCGGACAAAGGTTTCCAAATAAAGAAATTTTTTAAATGACTTCAAATAAAGTCATCAGTAAAAGGTTTTAATTTGTATCAAGAATAAGGTACTATGATCTTTATGACGTTTTACTAAATACATAAATGTTAATATGATGATCTAGTTGATTAACATTTCAAAAAATAAAAGAAACAAATCATTATTCTCACTAATATATAAGGAATATTTAAGGGAGTTCATTGAAAATGGGTCTTAAGAAATTTTACTAAATTTTATGAGGTTTTAATTTGGTAAAATATATAAATATTCAAAGATGGATTTTCAATGTACCAATTGGGAAGTTTGAATTTAATGTATATGTCTCACCTTAATTATTGGGATGTGATGCCAATATAAAGGGGAGATAATATGCTGAGAATTATATGGATTATTGGTTGCTGGGTAATGAATTATAGGATTGAAGAGTGGGTTAGAAATAAATGTGAAGAAGATTCAGTATGATGGGTACCAGAAAAGTCATCCTATCAATTGGAATTGAACAAGTAGTGTGGAGAGGCAATTGATCATACATGTTGAAGAATATATCATATGGTTAAAATAAAAAAATGGGCAAACAACGGGAATTGAACCCGCGCATGGTGGATTCACAATCCACTGCCTTTATCCACTTGGCTATATCCGCCCACTCTTTATTTGAAATAGAATCATAATATTCCATTTGAGATTTAGAATGAATCATCATTTCATTAATCATAAATAAAAATATAAAGGAGCAAATAATCATCAAAATATAGATCTTATATTCTTATATAAACTTATACAATATAAAGTAATATAAAGTATAAATATATAATATTAAAGAAAATATTAAAGTATTAAAGAAGTATAACTGATATGACGTAATCAGTATGTTGTGAATATAGATTTAGTATGGGACAAAAAATAAATCCACTCGGTTTTAGACTTGATACTAACCATGATCATCATTCTGTTTGGTTCGCACAACCAAAAAATTATTCTGAAGGGTTACAAGAAGATAAAAAGATACGAGATTCTATCAAGTCTGTAGAAAAAAAGAGGGCCCTATCTTCTTTTGGTATTGATAGAATTGCACACATAAAGATTCAGAAAAGAATTGATCTAATTCAGGTCAACATATATATAGGATTCCCAAAGTTATTACTGAAAGAATGTAATAGACTGCAAGGAATCGACGATTTAGAAATGAACGTACAAAAAGAGTTGACTTGTGTGAACCGAAAACTCAATATTTCTATTACAAGAATAGCCAAACCATATCAAGAAACTAATATTCTTGCAGAATTTATAGCTGAACAATTAAAGAATAGAGTATCCTTTCGAAAGGCCATGAAAAATCCAATTGAATTAACTGAGCAAGCAGATACTAAAGGAATTCAAATTCAAATTTCAGGATGTTTCATACTAGATGAAGTAACCAAAAAAACCTAATAGAAGAATTATTACCAAATAGAAGGAGGTTATTGATCATAGTTTTATAAGAATATATAAGAATAAGAACCTACAAGAAGATAAAGTGTGAAGAATATTCAAGAATCATGGTGAAGAAATATCAAACATATTAGTTAAGGATATTATAGTTGTTATAAAGCATTGGTACATCATTATTATACGAATAAATTACATGAATTGTTGATTGACATTAGTATTACACAAGTGAAAGGATACTCATTACTCTTTGTAACCATAAAAAGTATTATTTTCTAGTGTTTTGTTTGGTCTTGGATTACTTCAAAACAATTTCAAGGACTAACATCTATTATTGATTACTAATACTTATCAATTTTTATGTTCATTTGGTTGTTCTGGGTTCATGTTATTCAGAAATTTCATTTATAACTAACATGGGTGAAGGTTATTTTTCTAAGTAAAAATACATAAAGAGATAAGGTAATTTAGTTACCCCATCCACTTATCAGTGATCACACAGATCCTGATTGTTCCTTTCTAATAGGTTATAGTAGAGCTCTAGGAAATTTAGTTGTGTGATGTATTATGAATATTTATGTTATCATATTTATGATATGTTTCATGGTATATGTACAAAGGTAATATTGAGTGTTTGGATCTAAGAAAGGAGGATTAAATTTATTTTTCATCCACATGGTGTGGATTTTATTTTAAATAATGGATGATATAAGTGTCATAGAATCTATTGGTTTGCTTTGTGATTAAGGAATCAAATACATATCAAGACATACAATGTTGTATACTGTGCCTCATAGACATACCTGAGTACCATGAAATCTCATGATGTGGATTATAGCTAGTTAGGTGGCTGCATAATGAGGCATCTTATAGCATGTATTAGGAATAGATAACCAACACTTATGCATTTCATTAGGTACTGATGATTTAAGTATGACTATTCTATTAGATCTTATGAAAAATACCCCATAATATAATAATTATGATTATAATAATGGTTTATGAAAATTATAAGAAAATGGAATTTTTTATCATCATGGTTTCCTTCTAAGTGCATGAAGAATCAAAATAGTTATTAATTATTGGGTATTATGTATTTTTATATTATATTTTATATACACTCAAATATTTAGATTATGGTATATCTTAGAGTCCTCGATTGGGGTCTGATAATGAGTTTTATAATTATATCTTTCATGTTCACATAATTGGATAAATTAATCCTTATATTGGTATGTATTTAAAGGAAAGAGCCCTAGTTTAATATACTGAGGTTTGGAAGCTAGAATGTGTACTAAAGATGGTTTTGAGGTGAGGTTGAGCATATTGTAGTATTATTTCATTATTTATTTAATGTGTTTTATCATTTACGTTATTTATATGTTTTTTACCATGGGATATAATTCTTTTTTATGTGTTATTGGTTTGGAATTTCATGGTATCATATCATATTAGGGGGTATTTATAATTGTTTATCATTGGATATCCATTTAGATTCCATAGTTTTATTATGATTTTATGATTTATAGTTGTTTATTTTTTTATTTTGGTTGTTTTTCTATTATATTATGGTTATTTTTTTACCAAATATTAGTATAGACCCTATTCACTTGTATGAATACCCTAAAATATTAAAAGGTGTGACTGAGGTCATGTGGAGTCTTCTTGTTAGAGCCACGTGGGAGGGCCACAAGATTGGGGATATTAAAAAAGAGTAGAATAGATTTTTCTTGGGTTGTATTTTTTACTGGATATTGGTTTAAGGAGATAGATTGGTTATAAAATTATAAAAAATGTATATTAGTTCTCTTCGAATACTTGTATGGTCAAAACCCAGGTGTCTAGGTATGTGGTATTATGATTGTTATTTATTGTTGATTTTTTGATAAGAAAAATTATGATGCTTATAATTTGTTGTTGTTGGTTTCATCTTGGTTCGATGTATAAAAAGTGTGTATAAACAATCATTATACTTTAATATAGATTCATATGACATATACATGGATACATGTGATCTAAAAAAGTAATTTTTGAAATTTTTTTTTATAGAAAATGGGTTTTCATAAAAGGATTTTGAAAGAGGTCTCTGAGAATGTTGGGTTAGTTGATTAAATTACAACAAAAAATTATTCAATGATTAATAAATAACTTATTGGTGGAACAATAATTATATGAAACAAAAAAATGTTTTCATGTACATTACTTGTATGGTTTAATGAATGGTTAATATGTTCATATTGTGTGAATATAACTATAGGACAAAGAATACATGTATTGGATGCCTTGGGTATTAATTTCTACATGTATTGGTTTCTTTGGGAGTGGATTGGTACAAACATTGGATGACTTATTAGATTAGGGAAATTAAATTAGGTAGATAAACCATTTAGATTCCCTAAGATATATTTAGAAAAAAAATTATATATAGTGTTTTATTATATGTGGTTAATGTTCAATAAATGCTTTGATTAGTGGGATGCCTAAAATAGCAGATTAGGTTTGTGAGAATAGTGATGGTGAGATATGAATAATGATAACATGAGTTGGGTATGGTATTATAGTATAACATGAGTATATTCCCATTAAGCTAATAGATCCAATGACTTTGGAATTTTTATTTTTTAGGTTTTCTTACCTTCTATGGAGGTAAATAGGTTTGTTTTTGTATGATGTATAAAATTTGAAGATTGGGTATGTATTGTTGTGAAAATAGAAACTTCATGTTTTATCTTACCTTAGAGGTAATTTATTTGTTAATAAGGTTTTGTATGAGGTTTATAGAATTTTTATAACATGAGATAGGCTATATGATGGTTTATTTAGTAGTGTTCATTGGATATGAATTGTTTAGAAAGTATATAATATATATGTATTTTTAAAAAGTGCGTGGTTTTAATGAGAGGTTGTATAGTGAGTAGATTATTAAATTAGATGCTATAAATTGAGGTTATGAATATTTTTGAAAGATGTATATTTTGAAGTGTTTTTCTAAATATGTATTGATAGGATTTGGCTGTGGTTTTAAGAATTTTTACCTCGACTAATTCTTATAAGTGAGGAATGTAATGTGAAAGAAAAAGTGGATATATTTTTATTAAAAAATTATCTTCTTGTTAGTAAATTATAAATTGAATTTTAGGTTGGTATTGATGTGAATCCATTGTAAATGGATTTGGTATACTATTGAATAGTGAAATTCATTTGGATAGTGAATAATTTGGAAAATGTACAACTAATGTATCAATTTAGAATGATCATATGTTGGGTAACATTGTTTGTAATGGTGAAATATATGGGGTAATCATTTATGGAATATCAAGCGTAGATGATGGAGATATTTTTGATGGTAATTACCCTAATAGAACTACAAAATTTTACATTCATTATATAGATTATAAAAACTAATAATAAATGGTCTATGCTGTGATATGTTATGGTGAAAATATACTTTCATAAAAATCAACAAAAATCCTTCTTAGTCCATGTGAGTGGTACAAAATTACATGATACTAGGAAATGGATCAAAAACATCAATTTTTATTTAAATGGATTGGTTTGATGATATAGATGAATTCTATATATATTATTTGTGAACCTTATGGTGAGAAATATATATAATTGGAATATAGATCTTGGTAAATGTGAGTGGATATTTATTTTTTTGAGGTTGAAAAACTATCACAATTGTAGGACTTCTCATTATGAGGTACAAAGCCTAAATCACGTGTGAACATAAGTGTTGTGTGCCAATAAATGAATGTTATAGATTTTGAGGGATGGATTGGGATTCATTACGATGGTGTAATGGGTAAAAAAATAGTTTTATGTCCTATAGTATGTCACATATGATATGTTTAACGGGTTAAGTTGGTCTTGGCTCATGAGAAGTGGTTGTTGGGTTATGTAAGGATTTTGACATGTTAGTTTTTGTGGGATGATGATATGGTCAATCCAATAGTGAGGAGAACCCTACTGGATACTTTGGTGTATGAATTTAGTATCACTAGATGATAGTAGTGAATGTTAGTGTTTGATTCTGTGATGAACTCAGGTGGTAGAAATTTAAGGTATCGTGATGGATACAGTGAAAAAATTTGGTGAGTTATGTCTAAATCTAGTTTGGTATCGAATTTGGGAATTGATTTGTGTTATAAAATACAAGTTAGTTTGTATAGAAATTTGTGAAGTGAAAAAATCAAGTAACGTTTCTAGTACAACTTATAAGGTGGATCCCAATATTCTCAATAAGGGTATAATTATAGATTATGGGGATAAATATTTATATAACTGGATAAGACTCATGACACATGTTATCAATTATATATATATGGATAAGAAATGTGTTTATTTATCATATAGATGAAGATGGTTTAAAAAAAGTGATCAACATTAACCATTTGAGTTGGATGTTTGTGATATGGTGTTTCAAAAATAATACAACATGATGGGGGCATCAAAATGAGGAAAGTAGAGATAGTTAAAAGCATCATGTATCAACCCAAGGAGATTTCATAGGATGTAGGTGCTATAGAGAATCAACTATCTCTTTTAATGTGTAATAAAATATGGATATATGTAATTGGATTCTGTTTTTTATTTGAGAAACAACAGTCATATAATTGGTTTAGAAAAAAATATTTTTAATGAAAATAAAGTTCCACTTGTTTGGGTAAAATTATAACACTACCATTAGATGTAAGAAATTAAAAATGAGAGGTGGAATTAATTTCAAATGAATTTATTGTATTAATGGAGATGTGTGAGGAAAATTATCTATTATGAGAATTTATATTTTAGAGAACTTTTTATTCCTTGCATTATTCGGTTTTTATGGAATTAGAGAAAATAATGGATTCAAAATGAACAAAACCAAAGATAAATTAAGACTTATATATATATATATATATCACTAGGATGAATATTTTAGTGTTTTGGTGAAATTAAATAAAGTTATGGTAAATAAAAATATATGTAATAAAACATGGAGTTTAATTTATATATAATTTGTAAAATTTATAGAACTTGAAGATATATGAAAACCTAACAAAACATATGGTGTATTCCCATTGGAAGGTAGTGGGTTAAGCAGCTCTACAACACAATTACCTATAACACAAAAAACCCAGTAGAACACAAATGCCTTTATGGTATTCCACAAGATATATGGTGTTAACCCACATTATCTAATTAAAGTAGGGTAATTTCTCAATATATGGGGTATTTTTATTAAAAATATACCCTCTCCTAAAATTTTTAAATCACTCAAACAATTATGGGTTCCTATTATATTTATCTCTAATCACATTGATCTTTGAGCTTTATAGAGAACCTTAATTATCATACGATGATGGATCAAGGAACCATTTAGTTATTTATATAAAAAAAATTACGACTAATATCCCAAAGCAGTCAATTATTGTTTTTATATTACTATTTAATTTTATTCCACCCCAAATACCTTATTTGGTTTTTTGTGAAGGATTTTATGATATCAATGGATAAATGCTTAATTAAGGTGTAATATTGGATCTGTATACTTTTTTTGGCATGAGGTATGTTTTCCAAGTAGTTAGTTATGAATTTCATGTGTGATGCGGTATGGGGAATGGGTTATTGGGTTGAATATACTTGTGTTAGTAATAATGGGGATTATAAATTGGGTAATAAATTAGATAGAGATTATTGGGGAATGAAAATAAATTTCACACATGCATGGTTGATTTTTGGTCTATTAGGAAATTGGGTCACCTTGTTACTATTTAGCTAATATTCTTGATGAACCTCAATTTGGCGTCTAATTTTGATATAAATATGGTGGTCCTTGAACAGTCTTTTCAGATCATGTGGGAGGGTATATCATGTAATAATCCACTTTGAATTATTATTTTGACTCTATAGAATTCATTAACACCAAGAACATTCACCATTTTTATGAGGATAAAGACAAGCATTGAGGGTTTTATTATATAATTACAGATTTATTTACACCACCTTAATGATAAATTATTCTCAATTATAGATTCTTTAGAAAATACATAATGAATTTTCTATTTATAAATGTTTTTGAAAATGTAATGTGATGACCTACATGTTGAATCTAATAACCTATTTATTGGTGATAACTTATATATATATATATATATATATATATATAATTTTATAAACTAAATTTTATATGAATGTAGAAAATAAAATCAATTTATATTCTAGACATAATCAAATAAAACCCTATAAAATAAATACGTACTAGAATAATCAAAGGGATGTCGAAGAGACTTGGTGATCTACTAAACTCCCCTTGAACCAAAGATTGTCTCTTGTGATTTATCTCCACATAGATTCATGAACATGTTAATGTAAGAACAAGGTCCAACTAATCCATAAAGTGTTAAAACCACTATACATATACTTGATCACACCTAAAATATAATAAGTGATGTTTCATGACTACTGAAGTACACATGTAGGTAGAAAGTATAAAAACTCCATAGAATCTACTAAAAATATCAACTCAGATGATGAATAATTAGTTAAATAAAATTAACAAAAAATAGAGAATTCATAATAAATATTTATAAAAGAACACGTGATAAAAAAGTTCCAAATAGACAACTCATGCATTACTTGAAGGATCTAATCCTACCTTGATCCATTTTATGAATCCACAATAGATGAACTAGAATTATAATAGGCACCTAATGTAATGGCCCAGACCTCTCCGGCCCATTCCTTTGTCAAAAAGAAGGTCACCAAGTGGTCTGGAGGGTAAAATGGAATTTTCCCACACTTTTTAGAATTTTGAAACTATAGGCCATTAGTGTGAGTACACGCCATGTATCCAATACTACACACCGTGTAGTCCCTCCCCACGTACGCGTTACCCTCAAATCGTATGTTGACCAGTCAATGTCCGTGTGTGATTTTGGAGCCATGTCCTTGCTGTGTGAAATAATTGAGTACACACCGTGTATCCAATAGTACACGCCGTGTAGTCCCTCCCCGCGTATGCATTACCCTCAAACCGTGTGTTGACCAGTCAACGGCTACATACCGTGTTGAAGGTCATGTTGGAAGCTGCGTGGTGATAGTGTGAAATGGCCGTGTACACTCTGTGTACCATAAATTACACGCCGTGTACTTTTATTTTTCAATTCTATAAAAGGAGGGGTCACTTCCTCCTTTTCATCTCACTCCTCTCCTCCCCATTCCTCTGAGCAGAGCTCTCCCAAGAGACTCAAAGGCTCTTTTTCTTCCATAACTTCTTCGTCCGAGCTCCGATTTACGATCCATCAGTGGCCACAGGATCGTAACGACAAGGCGGAACTTTTGAGATTGGATCCATTGTCTTTACTTCAGAATTTCCTTCCCAAAATCCACCTGAGGAGGTTTTGTCGAGATTTAACAGAAGTGGTGGACGCCAACGAACTTCTTCTAAAGTTGATCCGGGGGAGCGTTGTGATCAGAACCTATAGAGGTAGGGATCATACCTTCGTATCTCTATATTTTGAATCATGTTGGGTGGGTTTCCTCTGGTTTACGTGAAACACATTTTGAACCGGTGTAATGATGATAATAACTGGCTTATATAACGGGGATGGGAAGTTGTGAATGCAGTTACATTATTGTATATCATGTGATATTATGTTGTGAATTGAATAGGCTTATGCCTACTGAAAATCACGGTCATTGGGGGCATTTTCTTGTGCAATTAAATGTTGCCCTATCTTTCTATACCGTTTTGTGAATAGAAGTTTGTTGAATGTGGAATTTGGATAATCACATAAAGATGGATGATTTAAAATCTGAAACCCTTATGTGATCACCCGGTTGAAAAAAATGGAATAATGAACATGTGGATGTTGGCTTGGATACGTGGCATGTGATGGGGGTGTTTTATGTGGGTTTTTGTGGATCGGGTGAGCAGCGGGGCTACAGTTGGCTTGGTGTGAATTCTATGTTGGTGGTGGGCAGTGGGGCTGCGATAAATGGTAATAAAGGGGTGATGATGTACGGTGTGGTTGTGGTTATGGTGGTTGGCAGCGAGGCTGTAGGGTTGGGTTTGAATGTGAATGAACTATGGGTTGTGAATAATAAATAAAAGTGTAAGAGTTAATGAATGATGGGGCTTGGTAATGAAACAGAATAATAATCAATGGGTTGGTTGGTCATTAAGAAGGGACTTGTTCTGCTGCTTTTATTTTTCTAACTTTATTTGTGGATGGTAGGGATATGCTTTATGAACGATCGATGTGGTTAGTTGTGGATAGTTTCCCAGTAGTTAAGGAACTAATAAACTGATTCTATTGAAACATGAAAACATAAATGGGGTTTTGGGATTATTTGTTGTATGCATGCTTTGTAGTAGTAGTGCCGAGGCACGTTCTCAGTTATATGATTAGAAGCCATAGGTTGGGATGAGTGTTTGGTATATATATATATCTGTATCTTTGTGTTTTATCATACCCCACCCATATCGAGCACTTAGTGCCGAACACTCCTATCTCATGGGAGAGGGTTCTTTCCCCTTAGTTACTAGCTCCTTCCTACTCCTTCTTCCCTAGGCTATGATGGATTGAGGTGACCTTACACCCAAGATTATTTGGGTAGGTTTCGAATGGGGTGGTTTAGCCTAAGACTCTTCGGGCAGCTTTTACTATTTCCCATGAACCTTTGGGATGAGGCCCAGGTGTGTGCGGGCGAGATATGTGGTTGTGAGGCCCAGGTGTGTGCGGGCGGGATGTGTGGTTCTTGAGGCCCAGGTGTTTGTGGGTGGGAAGAGTGTGGCAGCGTCAGGACGTTCGCCATTAGGAAGAGCAGCTAACTAGTGGGAAATGGTGCGGGGTACCCAATACTCTTGATCTTATATACTACTACTACCTGTTGTTTGTGTTTTTGGTGAGCGTGGCTGGTGAGGTTGGGTGGATATAATTCCTTGTTAGGTTTTGGTTTCTTCTGTGTTCTCACGGGACATTAGGATGTCTCCCCCACTTGTGCATGAGAGATTTTAGTTTACCTACTTAGTATACTTGTATGCTCACCCTATGTTTACTTTCTAGTTTCTAGGAGGACTACTAGGGCCATACGGGACCCTACTAGTCGGGACAGTTGGAGTTGTTTCAGTTTCTGTACTCTTGTTTCTTTTGTTATTGTACTTTTTGAGATTTCTTGTACTTGTACCTTGTTTCAGAACTATTTAAACATGGATGTGGGATTGTTTTGGGTTTATTTATATACACTTGTTATTTTCCTTTTTGGTGGTTGAAATGTCTTATTCTTCGATCTTAAATAATAAAAAGTGTAATCCCTCCCGTATTTGTGAAAACTCATACCCTTGGTGCTCGTCGCCACCCCGGGGCCTGCTGGAGGCGGGACTCGGGGGGTCATTATCTCTCTTTCACCATTGTCTGCTCAGGAGGGGCATCTTTGGTGGGAGGGGGTCGTGATAGAATGGTATCAGAGGTGATGGTTGAGAGATAGGATGGAGTCTGGAGTTAGGCACAGTGAGGATTGCATGGGATGGTAGGGAAATATTGTTGGTTAATCTTGGTACGTGACATAGGCTAGAGAAGACCAGCTAGAACACGAGATTTTAGGGCCCCCTGTGATCCGATGCAAGGACTCTGAGCCTACCAAATGGCCAAGTGAGACCACATTGATTACAGGGTAGAGACCCTAGGGAAGGTACATGCTTCATCATGATTGTGTTTTACTTGATTTGGGTGTTCTGGGAAAGAAATTGAAATAAAATGATAAAATGAAACCCTGAGGAATTTCCTTACTACTTGGGCTTAGGCGATCCTTGTTTACCGTACAGCTGTGGCACCTGGACATCATCCCCGGGTGACTCAAAAGACCGAGGCCCAGTAGATTCAGGCGGTCAATCATTTGAGGATTGACTGAGAGGAGGAAGATAGCCAGTGGCAGAAGACTCTCCGTTCTTTCCAGCGGCAGACCCTCAAGAATTATGAGGGTAGTACTTCGGATACTGAGACAGAGGGGTGGCTTGAAGAGCTAGGGATTGCTTTTACCTTGATCCATGCTCCGAGGAAGTACTGGGTTCCCCTAGCAGTCATTCAGCTGAGAGGTGCGACATGACAAGGGTTGATGCTCTACCTTGGAGAGATGATAGAGGAAGAGGTTCCATGGGCTGACTTTGGAAAGAATTCTGAGAGGAATTCCTTTCTTCCATGATCAAGGTAGAGAAGCGGCATGAGTTACTCTCCCTTTAGCAGGGGAGTATGTCAGTTTGAGAGTTGGGGATCAAGTTCAAGGATATTCTGTGCTTTTCTATGGATCTCTTTCTGGATGAGGAGTCTCGTGCGAGATGTTTGGAGGAGGCACTTCGTCCTTCGCTCCAGTATGCTATCACCCCCTTCACCCTTCCTACGTACTTTGCGGTACAGAAGAAGGAAGAGGTTGTAGAGAGGATGAAATCGCTGGGAGGTGCACCCTGAGAGGGGATCTAGCCAGGTTCGTCAAAGGGAAAGGTAGTCAGTAGTAGGTCTCCTACGACGGGACCTTCCAGGTTCAGGCTAGTTAGGAGCAGGCCCCAGCAGTTCCAGTTCAGATCTTCGGGTCCTCGTCTCTTTTTCACGAGACTAGGACCGAAGTTTTTTTTCTTGTGGAGGTTTTGGGAACGTTCAGAGTCGGTGCCCGAACTGAGCTTAGTACGGTGGAGGTGGGAAGGTTCAGCGCCCACCTCAGCAGCACCAGTTTCCAGCGAGGCCCTTCCAGTAGCAGCAGGACCATGCTCCCTCGAGGGCAGACATTGTAGGAGGAGGCCGACCTCAGGGTGCTCCTTAGGGACCTTGACCTGGGCGTGGTCGGGGAGGTGGATGACATCAGAGAGGCATAAGAGTTGGGCATGGACAGTTTCATGTATCTGAGTTTGCAGCTACAGTGGGACCAGAGGTGGTGTGAGGTATGATTTGTTTGTTCAGCACTCTCGTTTCTGCTTTGTTCGATTCAGCAGCTTCTCACTCCATTGTTTCACCTGGTCTTGCCCATGCGTTGGGACTAGATGTAGAGAGACATTCCATACCACTAGTGCTGAGTACACCAGTTGGAGGCCAGACCAGTGTATCTTGTGTTTTCCGGGGATGTGGGATGACGTTGGGACCACATCGATCTAGTGGGGATCTTCTTTTTCTACAGATGCAGCCATATGATGTCATCTTGGGCATCAATTTTTTGTTTTTCATTAGTTCCATTATTGAATGCTTCCGAAGAAGGGTCGTGTTCTCTGACGTGGACGTGCATTGTGTATCTTTTGTTGGCGAGAGGAGCTATTAGGTGGGAAGCCAGCCTGTGGAGCCTCTTCTTTCCTTGTTAGGCGGGTTATCAGTGGTTCCAGCTGATACATAAATGATGAATGTCCCGGAAGTTGTTGGGGAGTTCCTTGATGTTTTTCCTGAGGAGGTTGTGACTCTACCCCCCCACCCCCCCCCCCCCCGACGTGACGTTGAGTTTGGGATAGACACACAACCTGGTGCCCGCCCGATTTCGATGGCCCCTTATCAGATAGAACCTTCAGAGTTGCAGGAGTTGCGGATTCAGATTTACAATCTGATGGAGAAAGGTTTTGTTCGACCCAGCGTGTCGCCATGGGGTGCTCTAGTTTTGTTCGTGAAGAAGGCATATGGTGGTCTCAGGTTATGCATCGACTACCGAAGGTTGAATCAGGTAACGGTCAAGAACCGTTACCCTCTTCCAAGGATAGATGATCTCTTCAACCAACTGAGGGGAGAAGGTTGGTTTTATTAGGTTAATCTACGATATGGATATCATCAGCTGAGGGTAAAGGACAATGACATCTCGAAGATGGCTTTCAGGTGCAGGTATGGGAACTTCGAGTTAGTAGTGACGCCGTTTGGAGATACAAATGCACTGGTTGTGTTCATGGGACTTATGAACCTTGTCTTCCGAGAGTTTCTGGACCGGTTCGTCATTGTGTTTATCGATGACATCCTAATCTACTCAAGATCATAGGAGGAGAACGTTGACCATCTCAGGGCAGTCTTGGAAGTCCTTCGGCACCACCAACTTTACGAAAAATTGTCAAAGTGTATGTTCATGACATAAGAAGTACACTTCCTTGGGCACGTAGTGTCTCAGCATGGAGTGTCAGTGGACCCATCAAAGGTGGAGGCAGTTTTTTCTTAGGCAGCACCCACGAGCATGGAGGAAGTTTGTAGTTTCTTGGGGTTGGCAGGTTACTATTGGAGGTTTGTTTCGGACTTCTCTCGATTTTCTGCTCCATTAGAAGCTTTGAATAGGAAGAACCAGGTCTTCCTATGGATCGAGCAGTGCTAGAAATATTTCAACTACCTGAAGGAGAAGTTGGTTAGTGCTCCCGTACTCAGGTTTCCAGAGGAAGGGTTGTTGTATGAGGTGTTTTGTGATGCTTCTGTCCTTGGTCTGGTGTGCGTGCTGATGCAGAAGAAGGGTGTGATCTGTTATGGGTCTAGGCAGTTGCGCCCTCACGAGCGTAACTATGCCACCCATGACCTAGAACTTGTAGCAGTAGTGTTCTCACTAATGTTTTGGCAACATTACCTCTTTGGGGAGTGCTTTCTGGTCTTCGTAGATCACAAGAGCCTGCATTATATCTTCTCCCAATGTGACCTGAACTTACGGCAGCAGAGATGGGTTGAGTTCCTCCAAGACTATGACTTCGAGATCTCTGACACAAAAGGTATGGGCAATGTTGTGGCTGATTCCCTAAGAAGGAATTCGCATAAGGAAGGGGTTCGGGAATCCGCTGATGCTTGTAAAGTGATGGGAGAGTTGGCTGCCTTGCACTTGGATGCCAGGGTAGAAGGTGTTAGAGGCTGTGTGTTTCAAATGACGGTGTAGTCCTCCTTGTTGCAGCAGGTGGAAGAGTCTCAGTGGGGGGACTACGAGGTGGAAGTAATGCGGGATCAGGTCGATCAGGGAAACGCTCCAGAAGGATGGTCAGAGGATAGCCGACATTGGATGCTTTTCCATGGAAAGTTGTTTGTTTCAGAGGTGATGTGTGAGGGAGTTCTCCGTGAGTTCCATATCTCATCCCTGGTGGTACATCCAGGAGTTTCAAAAATGTACCGAGGCCTGAGGGAACAGTTTTGGTGGCCCGGGGTGAAATAGGCAGTGGTAGAGTTTGTGGCTAAATTCCTAGTGTGTCAGCAAGTGAAGGATGAACACAGTGTTCCCAGTGGTTTGTTTCATCCTTTAGATGTCCCCGAGTGGAAGTGGGATGACGTCTCGATGGAATTCGTCACAGGACTACCCAGAGCTCAGGGAGGTTATGATGCTATCTGGGTGGTGGTGGATCGTCTGACGAAATCAGATCACTTCTTAGCAATTAAGGAGTCAGGCTCGGTGAGTACCTTAGCACAGAGGTACGTAGAAGTGGTGGTGAGTTTGAAAGGAGTTCTGAAGACTATCGTCTTAGATCGGGATACTCGGTTTACCTCAGCATTCCGGAGGGGGTTACATCATACTTTTGGCACCCAGCTACGCCTTAGCACTGCTTTCCACCCCCAGACTGATGGGCAGACAGAGTGGACTATCCAGACATTGGAGGACATGCTGTGAGCATGCGTTCTAGATTTCTGAGGGGCATGGGTATGACACTTGACTTTAGTGGAGTTTTCCTACAACAACAGCTTTCACTCAACTATTGGCATGTCACCGTTTGAGGATTTGTATGGAAGACCATGTCATTCACCCATTTGCTGGGTAGAGGTTGGTGAGACAGGTGCTCTTGGGCCCGAGGTTGTGCAGAGTAGCACAGTGAAAGTCCATCTTGTACGTGAGAGGATGAAAGCGGCATAGGACAGACAGAAGACTTATGCTGAGCTTTGGAGGAGGCCCTTGGAGTTCGAGGTGGGAGATCATGTGTTCTTGAAGGTTTCCCCTCAATGGGGGCAGCAGATGTTCGGGAATGGGAGTAAGCTCTCCCCTAGGTTCACCGAACCATTTGAGGTGATGAGGCTAGTCAGTGAGGTGGAATTTCAGATAGCCCTTCCACCTCAGTTGGAGAAGGTTAATGATGTCTTCCACGTCTCCCATCTTCCTTGGTACTTACACGACGACTGTCACATTATCGACTGGGGAGAGTTAGATATGGGAGACAATGGGACCTTTGAGTAATGACTAGTCAGAATCGAGGATCGTAAAGAGAAGGTGATCCGTGGACGAACCATTCCCTTGGTTCGTGTGTTGTGGAGGCATGGCAGGCTCGAGGAGAGCACTTGGGAGAGGGAGGCTCAGATGCACGCTAATTACCCAGAGTTGTTTTGACTTGTGTTGCTTTGTTCGTCTGTGATTTGTTTTGATGTTATAAATTGTACCTTTGATATATGGAATGCTTGGCTTGTCTGTTATGAGACCTTTTGTTTCCTTGTTCTATGGAAGTGTGTAGCATGTCTGGATGTGTGAGAAAAAGGAAAAAACCTGATTGTTAATCGAGACACATAAATGCGGATGCGATTGAACCCATGTGGCTGAGTCAGTGCCGCCTAAAGCGGATAATATCTCGACATAGGAGAAGGAATTTTTCCCCAAACCACATGTCCAAGAATTGTGTGGGTTGTAAGGTGTTGGGGGCAGAGTAAGTGGGAAAATCCTAATATATATAAGTGGGAAGACCCAATACATAATCGAGATGCATTAATGCTGATGCGATTAAACCCGTGCAGGCATGTTAGTGCCGCCTAAAGCGGATAATATCACAACATAGGAAAGAGAATTCCTAACACCTATGGTTAGGGTTGTTGGTTGGGTTCTTGTTATAACGAGGGCCCTAAGAGGTATCTTGTTGGTATCCTCTGGGTTGGATTTTTAATTCTCAAGGACGAGAATGTTTTAAGAGGTATCTAATTTAATGGCTAGGACCTCTCCGGCCCATTCCTTTTTCAAAAAGAAGGCCACGAAGTGTTCTGGAGGGTAAAATGGACTTTTCCCACACTTTTCAGAATTTTGAAACTACACGCCGTGTAGTGTGGGTACATGCCATGTATCCAACACTACAGTCCGTGTAGTCCCTCCCCGCGTACACGTTACCCTCAAACCGTGTGTTGAATAGTCAACAGCCATGTGCTGTGTTGGAGCCGTGTCCTTACCGTGTGAAATAAATGGGTACACGCCGTGTTTCCAGTACTACACGCCGTGTAGTCCCTCCCTACGTATGTGTTACCCTCAAACCGTGTGTTGACCAGTCAACAGTTGCATACTATATTGAAGGACGTGTTGGAAGCCGCGTGGTGACCGTGTGAAATGGCCGAGTACATGCCATGTACCATAAATTACGCGCATTGTACTTTTTTTTCACACCTATAAAAGGAGGGGTCCCATTCTCCTTTTATACTCACTCCTCTCCTCCCCATTCCTCTGAGCAGAGATCTCCCATGAGACTCGAAGGCTCTTTTTCTTCCATAACATCTTCGTTCGAGCTCCGATTTACGATCCTTCAGCGGCCACGAGATCATAACGATGAGAACTTCTGAGCATGGATCCGTTGTCTTTCCATCAGCCTTTCCTTCCTAGCTTCCACCCAAGGAGGTTTTTTCAGGATTTTACAGAAGTGACGGATGCCAACGAACGTCTTCTAAAGTTGATCTGGGGGAGCATTGTGATTAGAACCTGTAGAGGTAGGGATCTTACCTTCGTCTCTCTAAATTGTGCATCATGAGGGGTGGGTTTCCTATTGTTTACATGAAACACATTTTGAACCAGTTTAATGAAGATAATAACTGGCTTATATAATGAGGATGAGAAGTTTTGAATGCAGTTACTTTATTGTATATCCTGTGATATTATGTTGGGAATTGAATAGGATTATGCCTAATGAAAATCACAGTCGTTGGGGGGCTTTTCTGGTGCAATTAAATGTTTCCCTATCTTTCTAGACCGGTTTTTGAATGGAACTTTGTTGAATGTGGAATTTGGATAATCACGTAAAGTTGGCTGATCTAAAATCTGAAACCCTTGTGTGATCACCCCGGTTGAACAAAATGGAATAATGAACATGTGAATGTTGGCTTGGATACGTGGCATGTGATGGGGGTGTTTTTGTGGTTTGTTGTGGACCGGATGAGCAGCGGGGCTGCGGTTGGCTTGGTTGTGGGTTGGTTTGAATGCTATGTTGGTGATGGGTAGCGGGGCTGCGATAAATGGTATTATAGGGGTGATGATGTACGGTGTGGTTGTGGTTATGGTCGTTGGCAGTGGGGCTGTAGGTTTGGGTTTGAATGTGAATGAACTATGGGTTGTGAAATAATAAATAAAAGTGTAAGAGTTAATGAATGATGGGTCTTGGTAATGAAACGGAATAATAATCAATGGGTCGGTTGGTTATTAAGAAGGGACTTGATGTGCTGCTTGTGTTTTCCTAACTTGATTTGTGGATGGAAGGGATATGCTTTACGAACGATCGATGTGGTTGGTTGTGGATAGTTTCCCAGTAGTTAAGGAACTAATAAACTGATTCTGTTGAAACCTAAATGATTAAATGGGGTTTTAGGATTGTTTGTTATATGCATGCTTCGTAGTAGCAGTGCTGAGGCACGTGCTCAGTTCTCTGATTAGAAGCCACAGGTTGGGCTGAGTGTATGGTATATATATATCTGTATCTTTGTGTTTTATCACACCCCACCCATGTCAAGAACTTAGTACCAAACACTCATATTTCATGGGGATGGTGTTTTCCCCTTAGTTACAAGCTCCTTCCTGCTCCTTCTTCCCTAGGCAATGATGGATTGAGGCGACCATACACCCAATATTCTTCGGGTAGGTTTCTATTGGGGTGGTTTAGCCCAAGACTCTTCGGGAGAGTTTTAATATTTCCCAAGAACCTTCGGGATGAGTCCCAGGTGTGTGCGGGCGGGATACGTGGTTGTGAGGACCAGGTGTGTGCGGGCGGGAAGAGTGTGGATGCGTCAGGACGTTCGACATTAGGAAGAGAAACTAACTAGTGGGAAATGGAGCAGGGTACCCAATACTATTGATCTTATATACTACAACTACCTATTTATTGTGTTTTGGTGAGCGTGGATGGTGAGGTTGGGTGGATAGAATTCCTTATCAGGTTTTGGATTCTTCTGTTGTTCTCACAAGAAATTAGGATGTCTCCACCAATTGGGCATGAGATCTTTAATTTTCTCTACTGAGTTTACATGTATGCTCACCCTATGTTTACTTCCAGGTTTCCAGGAGGAATACCAGGGCCGTGCGGGACCCTACTAGTCGGGACAGTTGGAGTTGTTACAGTTGATGTACTCTTGTTTCTTTTGGTATTGTAATTTTCGATCTTTCTTGTACTTATACCTTGTTTGAGAACTATTTAAACATGCATGTGGGATTGGTTTGGGTTTATTTCTATACACTTGTTCTTTTTCTTTTTGGTGGTTGACTTGTCCTATTTCCCGATCTTAAATAATAAAAAGGGTAACACCTCCCATATTTTTGAAAACTCATACCCTTGGTGCTAGTCGCCACCCCGGGGCCTACTGGAGGCGGGACTCGGGGGTCATTATCTCTCTTTCACCATTGCCAGCTCTAGAGGGGCATATTTGGTGGGAGGGGGTCGTTACACCTAAACACTGATAGTTACACATCCACTATGGGATATGTTATCCACAAGCTGTCACTTTTCTCCAATAGGATAACCTATTTCCCATGGTATAACCTATCAAAATAGCGAGTAGCTATGAAATATCCAAATAGTGATTAATAGTGCAAAAAAACCTCTCCATATTCCATAGTAGTTATTAAAGTATATAAATTCCAAGAATCATAGAATACTTTATATGTTAATATGGGTCCCCTTATACTCATCCCCAATACATGCATATATATATTTATATATATTATGTGCAGATAGATTACACTTGTGTGTGGTTTTCTAGAGTACCCACACCCAACTATTGTTCCATTTCTAAGACATTATTTCTGTTATATATCATATTCTAATAGAATATGAAAATTAAAATTAAATATAATTAACATTAACAAAATTGGCATAGAAATTACCCTTGATAACTAGTGGCACATGTCAAAAAAATTACAACAATACAAACTCATGAAAACCAATACTAGTATCTAGATTCTCATATTCAATATTTTACCCGTCCTAATCGAATAAAGGAATAATTCCAATATGTATTTAAGACAACAAATAAGTAATGAGTAGCTTGGGTTTCCCAAATGAGGCATCATGTCACATGGAATAATATAATAAATGTCCGACTGAATTCATATTTATTTATAATGAAAAATGACAAACATGATATATATCCATTTAATATACTAGGATATTACATGTATAAAAAAGAGATCACTAATAAATATGAACCAACACAACTTTAATTTCAAATAAGAAATACACATTTTACAATACAATTATATAGAGTATGGTACAATTGAAGAATCATGCAATGAAATTTTCATATCAATAATAAAATAGGTTAAATTGATTAATAAAGTTACTTTAGAGGGTATAGTTTATGAAATTCATTTTTTTCTTAAAACCTATTTTATCATTAATATCTTACAAGTTAACTATTTAAGATTTATCTAAGAATCCTATATATATTTCTCACAATGACAAGGTAAAATAATCACTACTTTCTTTCCCTGAACTATACCCCTCACTCAAAAATAAGAAACCAGATAAAAACATTCTATCTATAGTATGATGTAACAATTAGTCCCTTCCATGAATCCCAACACTATCTCATTACCACTCACTCTGAAAATAAAATACTAAATAAGAAAATGATATTCTATAATGAAAATTTTATAAACTCCAAATACACAAAGAAATATATATAATAACATTAAATATAAAAAATAATAATTTAAAAATAATGAAATAAAATAATGATATTTACTAAAGGACTCAAGTATTCCACATGAATAGACTAATAATACTAATTAGGAAGTCATAATATTCCCATAATAAATAAAAGAGATTAAAAAATAGTAACATGGGTGGAATGTAAACAATATAGATATTTTAGAAAGGAAAAGTCAATGATGGAACCATTGAAGGTATATAAGAACACTTACAAGGAATAAAATATAAAACAAGAAATAAGGATAAAAAAAATAAATAATTTATACCAAAAACTGATACATATTTATGAATTATAATATTGAAACTCATATGACATTATAGATTTCGTGTTAAATTTATTTTTCTTCTAAATCATTAATAATTTCATGGATTTTTTAAACATAAAAAAATCCCTACATTCCATTTAATTAAACCCAACCATCACCTCATTAGTGTCAAATACTATTAAACATATTTTATTTATTTTTTATTGATTTGTAATGTATTCATTATATACATAAAAAGAAAAACATACTATGACTACAATCACTTGATTTCACTATTAAAATAAAGAGATCAAGAGAACTTGTATTAAAAAATAATTATCTTTATATCATTCAAGGAAAACAAGTGTTATAAAAATAATCAAAACCCATCTAAGAATTAGTATTAATTTAATCATTGACATTGTAATTTAACATTATTTCCCTATCAAATTGAAAAACAAAAAGTTAGATCAAAATTAGAAACATAATCAGGCCATGAAGGGTTTTTAAAGGAAAATGTGCTCCTAAGAAAATATTACATGTATTTTGAAGAAAAAAAGTAAAAATATAATAATATGTCATGAGATAAGAACATTTTTATAAAACCAAAATCAATTAAATTTATTAAACACTATATAATTTTTTATTTATGAATTAGGGAAGAAATGGTTTCACAATAATACATAACTTAAAAGACAATTATTATTAATAAAAAAGGAAATGAATAATTTAAGGACGAATCATACTTTTATATAACATTGTATGATTTTTCCCTTTAATATATAAAAACACATATAAAAACCCCACATTCATACTTATAAAAAAATAACTGATGTTTTATTATTAATTCAAATTGTGGGTATTAACATTTATATTAATAACATGGATTGTCTGATGGAGGGTTACAATCACTCACCAATTTAATCTATTAAATATCTCTTTATAGTTATACAACCTATATAAAGCCTCATATAATCTGTTATAAATATTTATAAGATACTAAAATCAATTAATAAAAACCTAAAATAAATAAAAAATTAGTATTTCATGAAAATACTTGTAGAAAACTCAATGAATAATTGTGACACAAAAACCTATAAAATCCAAAAATTACCTATCCAAAAAAATATCCAATTTTTTCCTGATTTAATCAAATACATATAATAAATCATACCATAATTACATACCATCTAAATAATGATAAATAGAATATAGTCAATCCCCCTTTTCTATCAGTAACTAGGATAATCTAAATGCTTTTCATTTTAGATGGCAAACCACCAAGATCTAGTGGAATACATTATAAAATATTTCAATTCAACCAAAAAAAAATTAAGGGAGGAAGTATAAAAAAGGAAATATATAGAGGTTGTTTACCTTTTATTGTTTGAATAAAATCCCTTTTGTCACCATGAATCCAAGGATAATAAAGAGTGAGAAATAGATCACATGAAATATCTCTTTATAGTGTCTTGTCTAATTGAGAAAAAAAAATAAGAGTATAATTATTTAATTTTTTTAAATCATAATTAAGGATATTAATTTCTTAGTACCCACCACCTGGTATCTGGTGTCCCATCAAGATCTTTCCTCCATTATACCCTTTACCAGGTAGCTGATGGTACTTTAAAGAGTACCTAGTTCAATCAATATCTTTTATATGTATGTGTAACATACTTCTAAATTATTCCCAGACTTCTATATACTAATAAAATTCTACAATATATATTAAAAACCTCAAATATACCCCGACTTCAAAATTCAAGCATGAATTTCCCAAAAAAAAAAACTAAAACTAGATTAATTCAATAGTTTTCAAATCTAACATCACTAATATATTAGGAAATAGGTCACTAAAAACCCCCATTACAACAATTTTATATTCCTAAAAAGGATAAACAATTATTTTCTTAAACTTCACTTGTTGTTTCAATCTATAATCCATAGGTATTGCACAAAATGATAACCCAAGACTCTCAACTTACATCTACTATATAGCTCCCAAAAATAAAACCATAACCATAAATAGTCCTGGACATTATATTTACATGGCTGACTAACACCCTTACTGTTCCCCATATATGAAATCCATAAAATTATAACCTTATGGGGTTCCCTAATATAAGAATAACCCAGGGTCTTAAATTTTTCATCCTACGAGTAGATTTAAAAGTTACTAAAAAAATATATTTTAATTAAAACCTTTCACATTAATTGATTATTTATTTTAAATATCTTAAATTACAATTTTAAAACGCCTAATTCACAAATATAATAAACAATATAAACACCATTTATAAAAAATTTTCCATGGTTTCGTTAATTAGATGGACTATTTTCAAATAGTAACCACTTTTTAAAATCTTCTTCCATTAGAATATAATACTAAAAAATAACTATTAAATTACATTTTAAATGGGAAAAATATTCAACTATATATATAAACATCAAAATCATAAAATTATTTTAGAAACAAAACACAAAACACAGAACATGACAAAAATAAATAGAAATATATAAAAACAATTGAGTGATACTCCAACACACCACCTGAACGATCATGTCTTATCTAGAGATCCCTAAGACCACATGCATGCCTCCCTATATGCAAGAGGCTTCATACTAGTTGTGAGGGTATGAAAATCATATGTGGGAATACTATAATCTCAATATTATATAATTTTAGTAATAATTTAAAGAATATAATTAAACGAAAAATAAGGTGAAAAAATAATATCCAATTGAACACATATCCTATAATAAATAAATAGGCTCCTAAAGTGGCATGCCAAACCTGAGTAATAGTGAAAGAAGGTAAAACAAATAATATAAATTATTTTCTAGAGTATATATTGATACCACTCCCAAATATATTCTACTTTTCTCAACCATATTTTATCAGCCTCTTTACCTTTCCTGGATCCCTAGACATGAATACTTTATGCACATCAGTATGACCATGCATGGTGTGAGTAATAAAACCTAGTAGGAGACTACCAATTAATCCTTAAAAAATATTCACATGTATAACATGTGTATTCCATTATATAATCTTAAAGAAGAAGAGATGATAAATAATCATCGACTGAGCACCCATGTAATAACCAATCCACCATGATCCATGATCGTACCTACTTAGGATCCATGATTGATGGATATTGATGATTCCAAAAGTGATCAAGAACAATCAATAAGGTTGGTGACATGTTACTTTCCATCATCAAGGTAACGAGTGAACATGATACTCAATATACACATGTTATCAAGTTCTTGGATGTTTCTTGATATCCTAATGGAATCAAGTTTTGGGTCCGGACATAAGGTTTTCAAGTGACTACACATGAATGGGTCCACAATTTTCATCTCGATACATTATGCATGCTATCCCTATATAGGGTATTCTCACTATTATAGTCTACATATTATTAATACTGTAGAGAAAACTCCAAGGAAATGGTAAAAAAATAACCAGGTAGAGCACAATAAGACAAGAATAACACATCACATGATAATATAATATCATTATATAACAACATGTGATTAACATCAAGCATGATAAAATGTTATTCAAGAAATACCCATTAAATCAAATATCATATATGGGTATCGTGGCTAGACACACACACCCAAAATTAATCACCACCAATAAAAAATGAAAATTAATTAGAAATCCAGGAAATAAGTGTTTACAAGGGACTAAAAGTTAATAAAGTTCCCATATCAAGGTTTTCAAGGAAGAACTATAGAATTCATCAATGTACTGTGTATTATGTTTCACAACTATTGAAAACTAGATCATACTTTATGTATGTCTATCTCAGGTTCTGGTTCATTGAAGAAATAGAATTGGAAGAAGACCTAAGATAGTTCAATTTAAAGAAGTCTATTCTAGAATTAAATACCTCATGGGTTGAATCAATAGAACTACTTCTGTGATGTGACAAATGAGAGGTCATCAATTCACTATATCCATTTTAGATTCAAGAAGAGATCATGAATTACTCATCAATTCTACAAGATAACATTTGTTCTAGCTGTTGAACATCAACCGACCAATAATGTGTTAATGGAATAGAGATCCTAGATGATATTCAAGAAGAAAAATACCTCAAGGTGACTAATCTAAATAAAATTACATTAAAATTTCTACCATTCATGATTAATGAAACTATAGTCAAAGGGATATCATCGGCATATAAGATCCACCTCCAAGTATACCAAACGATCATTAATGATTTATAGTTCTATCATCAATTTTCAATTAAGAAGAAGTTCACGAAGATGATTGAGATAAACATACTTGTAAAACGTCCATATTAATTGGTAATACTTGATTAGACCATGTGGCATCATCCAAAGTCAATATTGATCACCGATATATGACAAAATACAGAGTTAATCATCATATCATCATGTAAAACACCAATACATAATAGATATTTTATCATCTCTAATGAAGGAAGACAAACATAGAAGATATTTAAAAAATATAACCATTACTGAATCATTGGATTAGTTCAAACATCAATAATAAAATGGATATTACTGAGAGAGATCTTAATACCATAGGGGGCGTATTAAATTAATAATATTTCCAAATTTCTTAAAATTAGATGTTAGAGTGGTGTCAAAATTGTTTGGGATTAAAATACTAATATTATAATCAAATGAACCATTAGAATGGGTGAAATAGAGAGATGGTGGAACCCCATTGGTATGAAAGTGGAGTCCACATATTGAAACACATATGATATTTAATAGGTTTCCTCAGTGAGTCAATGGGATCGTTCTAGTCAACAAACAACCCATGCCATTCTTTACAGTGCAACCTTCAATTCCTGGACCCTTTTCAAAAAACAACTAACCTATTAAACACCTAATAGAGAGAAGAAACAAAAGATGAATGAAATTAATTATAACATAAACATCCCATACATTAAATTATATCATGTATATTATAATTATCCCCCACTAATGACTTATCATCTTGAAGAAGTACCTTCAATGGTTATTCTTAAACAACTCATTCTATCAATCATTAAAAACCATATTCTCACACAAAAGCATCCTCCTAGATTTTTTCATGATGGAATTGAATTTAGAAAAGTGACACAGTCTTCCCTAATAGTACTTTTTATAGTCTATTAGGATTACTAGGAGATCTGTTTATGATGCGTTAGGTTTCAGATCAACATCACCATGGTTGATGACATGAGTGGGATTGTTCATATACCTTCAAACCAGAGACACATGAAACCCGTAATGTATACCTCAATAGTGAGAAGGTATATTCTGATTGAACAATGCTATTATGACCCATTTTTTAATCATGAAGGTTCTAACATTGAGCGGACCCAGCTTCCCTTATATTTTCAAATGTTTATGGATTGTCCATAGATTCACTCATAAAATCTTAACCACTTAGAAAAAACTCAAAATTTATATTCATGTGGTTGGAATATGAATCATTGCTTCTATAAGTTTGATAAACATCTTCTTAAATAGCTAAAATATCATGGAGTTATCATATAGCCTGATGGTCCCTACAACTACTACTTGACCAACCTTGTACCAAAAAATTATTAAACGATATAGGCCACCATAAAGAGCCACATAAAGTTTCATATGAATTGAATTCTGATGATATTTTTTTTAAGAAAACTCAATGATGACTATGTGATAATCCTATACACCACCAATTTCAAGGGGACTATCCTGAAGGATATCCTAGAACATACCAATCATAAGCTCAAACTGTCTATCTATCTTGGGATGGTATATTGTGCTCAACCTCAAAAGAGTTTCTAAGGACATATACATGATCTTACAAAACCAAAATGTAAAACATGAATATCTTTTAGATATTATTCATTAGAAAACTCCATGTAGGAGTACTATATCATGGAAATAAAGATTTACTAGCTCATATAATGAGTGAGTATTAAAGATCCATTATAAATGTGTTTATTTCATTAGCTGATCGATAATAACACAAATAGTGTCACAAATCCTTGGAATCTTTTGCAAACCCATCATAATTTACACCATGATAGACTCAAACATCCAAATTAGCACCATATTTTGTTTGAGAAAACAACTAGGATACTGGTACTTGAACTTAATCTCAAGCAATTTAATGAATCAAGAGACAAATTATGTAATGTCTCTTTTCATCCTTGGAAACCAGAACCACAAACAGAATTTATAGTACATAATTGTCTATCTAGGATGAACCCCCCACATATAGGTATGTAAGTCTCTAATTTATTCTTATCTAATATAATTAGGTACTATAAATATCCAATGTATGAGGATAACATCACCCCCATCCTGTGAGCACCGGGTTATTCGGTCACCTCCTTCTAGTTGTTCATGTATCATATCACACTTAGGGTTGGTATCATATCCAGCATTTAATCATTATAATAATGATTATTTGACCATCAATGGAGATCACGTGAAGAACCCCTAGTCCTTAAAACAATACATCCTTCAATCAATCAACAAGATCATTAGGTACAACTATTCCTCAGAAAGACATTAACCAATATCCTGAGCTACCTAAATCTTATGGATAAGAGAATCTAAAATGATGTTACCTTTACTTTGTGTATTGGCTATCTAAATGTAGAAAATTCATAGATACTCTACATAGAGCCTCTTTATCAAATTGAGGTCCCCCTATGTGAAGTTATAGAGAAGGATATTATTGTCTAGGTAGTGAAGAAACCACTCACTAAAGGGATAGTGTCACGAACACTTCCATGTATGGACCACAAATACTCACTCTCATCTATGGGTAAGATAATTCTACTCATGGGTTGATAGATAAAATTACCCATAAGCTACTATGTACACCCACTTCATCTGTATTTATGCTATACTAGTTCTTGATATATCACAGTAATCATTATAACCAATCCCGTCCTTGGTAAGTATAAAAAAATGAGCATTAGTCAACCTTCTCTTCAGCATTATAATGGTCTCCACAAACTAGTTCAAAAATTGGAGCTTCACTCCCTTCTTCATTAGCAAAATCTAGGGTGTCCACAAAAAGTTATGTCTTGGAAAAAACATTGGTGGTATCCTACTAAACCCACAAATCTCCAAATCTTGAACATGTTTAAAGGATGTTCCAAGACATAATTACCTAAAATTTATTTTCTTCCACAAATATATCCATATCAAAAACAACATTACATAATAATATTACATATTAAATCCAAAATTTAGGCTTTTATATCATGGTATAAATCCAATGGACTTGAACTATGATTATTAATATATTGTTTTGTTTAAGATGCTTCACTAGGGTTTGTGAGTAGATAAAGATATATTCAAAAAAATACATGAAAAATGAGTCATGATATGGTTGAATGATCTTTTTCATAGGATTCATAAACATTTCCAGCACATTCCTTATAAAAATGACATCACTAATTACTCATGCTACCCTTACCTACTATGAAATATCATCTTCAAAATGAAATTTTTTTAAACCCATAGCTGGTGGTGACCCAACTAGTGATCAATCATTCAAAACCACTATGAACCTTATTTCTGTTAAAATTGATCATCAATCATGTTCATAGAATATACAATATTTAATGCTAGCAAATTTAGCTTGATGTAATCTACAAGGAGTCAAATACCACATTCTTCTTTCTTGGCCAACAAGACAGGTTAACCCCACAGTGATGTACTTAATTTGATGAAAATAAGCCTCAACCCAATTGCTGATGAGTCTTCAAGTGTATCCATGAAACCCATGTTCAAATCTAAGAAGAGGAATATTTAAGGGTTTTGTAGTAGTGCTGTAATAGTCACTGTAGTAGGTACTGTAGTAGGTATAATCCGATACTGTTTTTGGAAAAACTCTTCAAATTTGGGCCACTGGTTTGGGACTGGTGTCCTTAAGGCCATAGGGATACCTAGGTCTTTAGAAAATTAAGGCATTCAGAACACCTTCAGGCCTTCAAGCAACCTTATGGCCTTCAGGACACCTGATGCATAGATGAAAACCAGAAAAACTATAAAAGGAAGATGCTCCAGAAGAGGATTCAGAGCAATTAACTTTAACCAAAGTATTTATATTATATTTGAAAAAATTAAATGGTATGGAATTATCCATCAGTACTAGGAATGTGCATCCTTTCATAAAAAAACTAGCCAAACAGCCTTGCAACAATGGATATCTAATCATGATGCAGATGCTCGGGAGGGGCAGTTTCAAGTAGTCATAGTCGAGGATGAATTCAATTAAGACATTTGGGTCCTGTATTGTCATGAAGCCAAAGAGAAATTTAATTTAAGGGTTCCCCATAATCCCTTAAAAGAGTTATTATCAGAAATGAATAAAAAAATAAGGCCATTGAGCCAATCCAGTAGGATTTACTTAGATTGATAAGGAACTTTTGTTCCAAGTACTCAACTAATACTTTGACCTCCTTCCAATTACATGGTTCTATATAATAAGTGTGTATAGAAATGGACGACACATCTACATTGAGATCTATATTGAACTCAAATCCTATATCATGGTGAAGTATTTTGAATTCGTCTAGAAATAAATCTACATAGAGATTAAAATATAGATGAAAATATTAGGTGGCTACCCCTGATCCCATTGAATGATCCAAGCCTAAAATTGTACCTAAGAACATCTAAATAAAGATCCTGTGTGAAATGAATTTACCGGACCAAAATCAAATTTAATAATCATCACTACTTCTCTCTCATGGTATATTTAAATGATATTCATATCTAATAGAAATTGGTGTGGGATTGAAAGATATCTAGATTTTCCATGCCAAGAATCACATCACTGCTAATGATCTCTCTAACCATGAATTCCAATAGATGTAAATAACTATAAATGACAATAGGGAACTCCGAGAATCACTATATATGATCCAATTTCATGTACAATTATTTCTATTGAAGGTAATATATAAGGAAACATGACCATTAATTCAAGTACAAGAATTACTTTTGAAGATATAATGGAATGGAAAATACTGGTATAAAAAATATTGGTAGGAAACATAGAGGAAATCAAAACCATACCAAGAATAGTAGGTAGTCCCTCACCACTATCTTATGGAGTCTTAAACACTTTATAAACAAATCCTACCACAGTTCCAAAACCATTTCATTGATATGCATGTTTCATTAGAGACATTATCATATGATTCTGCTGTTAAGGACCACAACTAAATCCTGATGTTATTGACGTGCCCATACTCCCCCATTTATAACCTCATCATTGTTGTTGTAAAGAAAAACTAATGAAGATGACCCTTACCAAAATTTCAATCCTTAGTCTAAGGTGTATTATATAACTTGTGATAATGTTTGACTTTCTCACTGTTGAATTACTATAGAAATCCTCTTGAGGAGGTTTCAGAAGTATTAATCTGATACACCTTCATACTAAAACTATAATAAACATCCTCTATATTCCTCTTGTTACATTAGAAGTTTATAGTCAATATAACAGTAGGAGGTCCACCCACCTTTGTACTAAAGGGTGGGATAAGATGAAATAATCAATTCTCCCTATAACCTTCTTAATGGTGAAGGACATGCAATGAACCTATCAATTTTTTATTACATCAAAGTACCAAACCCATAATTTGGTGTGATAATGAAGACTGATCTAGAACTTTGTGGCCTTCTGTGCCTTATTTTCATTCTATATAGGACAAGAAAATTATTAGTTCAATTAAATGAGTGGAGTATGAAAATACCATCATGAACCCCTATTTTAGCTCCATGAACTCATATTCATAGTCTCTTTGGATCTTATTGTGAAATAATTCCTTGAAGAATAGTCCCTTCAAGGCTTCTGAAGTGAGACACTCATGTCTGTTAGCCCATCCTATCATGCTTTACAACTACTTGGCGGTTCTCTGTAACATAAATGTTTCTAGTTTCACCTTTTTTACTTAGGTATCTTAATAAGATCAAATAATCCATTGATGATATTTATAAAATCCCCTACATCATATATCCCTCTAGTGCACTGAAATACTGGTAGATGGAGGAGAAATAAGTCCATGTCGTAGTCAACTGTGGACCTCGGTTCCCCACCTCCCTAGACAAGTATAGTTAGATAGAATCCCTGATGAGGTAGTCCCACTGCCAGAACCATTAGAGTAGGTATGAGAGTGTCCATTACTACACACTCCTACACACCAAGTGGGGAAATAGGGTAACTAGCTTGTGGGGGAATCCTAACACACATGTATACCCTTCCTAGCATTAACCAATATATCCATCCCAGCATTTTAGTCATAGCCATGTACACACACACATGCAAGCACACAAACACACAAACACACATAGATATATATATATATATATATATATAACATGACAATATTCTCAGGTTCAACTAATTAATGCTTGTACATACATAAAAACAAGAAGGAAAATGAAAATATCACTCAATCAAAGAATACATGATTATCTCTAATAGATCACACAATCATGGAATTAAATTAAATAACTACTACACAGAACATAAAATGTGTATATAGAGAATGTGATCCTATATGACTACTCATTATTCTTGGGCACACCTAAAACTCATAAAACTATAAAAATATTCCACTTAATAATAAATTGGAGGTCTGTAACACATGAATAGGTCTGGAATATGGAAACCCCCTAACCTGTGTCCCACACCACTTATATAATTTCTACTATGTCCTGATTTAGTGTAAAATAAAATATGAAAATTATTTTCTGATAAAATTTTATAACACCCTGAACTAAACCATCAGGTTTGATCCATAGATCAACAAGACCCCATGGATGCCTCCCAATTTTTAAGAGGATATCGACTAACAGTTAGAGTCTGAACTCCATCACTGGGGAGACTATACCATTAGAATTTTATCCTTACACCATTCCTAATATTAATAAAATATAAAAAACCCAGAGTAAAAAAGGTGAGAAAAATAATAATAGATGACACATGTTTCATATAATAAATAAACAGACTCCCAATGTGGAAAGCTATTCTAAATTAATAGTGAATGAAGATAAAATAAATAAACTAAATTATCTTTCAGATTACATCTTGGTGCTACTCCCAACACAACTATTCTCATATCATCCATCTTCTATGATCCCATTTCCCTTTCCTAGATCCATATACATGATGTTTTCATAGACATTGATATTCCCCTGCAATGTCTGAGTAATAAAATAAAAGTAGGACACCACCAATGCATCCATAAAAATGTGCACATGTATGATTGGTGTTTACAATGATAAAAATATAATGTAAAATCAAGCATAAACAATCATGAGTCGAGTACCCATGTGATCTTCAAGACACCTACAACATCCATTATTTTATTTTGAGGTTATATTTTGTCAATTTTTAGTATAATATTTATCCTTGGGTTTCCCTTCATGTTATTGGGGAAAAGTGGATTTTTTGGGCTTGATAGCAGGTGGTTCACGATTGGTGCATAGTTAGGGGAATCTGTTGGCCCTCCCCTAGGTAAGTGTAAAACCAATTTCAATTTTGGAAATTTGAGACCACATGGTTCGATCACAGGTTGGAAAACTCTGTGGGCTAATTTTGTAGAATTTCCCTCTTGGGTAGTGAGGGGCACATGGTTATGGAACTGTTTGGAAAACCGTGTGAGAAAAACATGAGACTTGTCCTAGTTATTACCAAGTGGAAAGTTACCCTTCTTCCCTCTTCAATTTTTACCCCTAAACGCAACCCATCCACCCAATTCAAAATTTTCAGCCATGGGAGACTCCTTAAATATTTGTTTCAGCCTTTTAACCACAATCTTTGAGGGGTTATTGATCTATGTTCTTCAATAAATCATCAAGTAAGTCATTTTGCTCTAGATTTTTCCCTCTTTCAAGGGTTATAGTCCCCTCTCTCTTATGTTCCTAATTTACAGTGGGTTGTTTGTCCTAAATAGTCTTTGATCTTGTTTTATTAGTTGAAATATTATTGGTTAGTATATTTTCATTCGTTTATAGGGTCGTATGGTGGTGTTGTTTTTGTTTTTCACTGATTTACTGAATTTTCCAAGTGTGAGGTAGGTGGATACATCCTTTTACATTATTGAATGATATTGATGTGATTTATTGGTTTCTTAATTATATTATTTTGGTAAATTTTATAGTAAAAAATATGTATTGAGAATGTTTCTACATGCATATTTATTTTAATTAGGTTTTTGAAAGGTAATTTGTCATATTTATTATTTTCTCTATTGTGGTATTTCCCAAAATTATTTTATGACATGTGTGGAATGTGAAAAATGTGTTTTCAAAGATATGTAAAGGAGTGAATTTGTTGTAAGTTTATTTTTTAAGAGAAATAGGTTTTTTGAATGTTAGCTTCATTAATCTGCACCTTAAATGCACATATGAATTGGAAATATTGTCATTAAATGTTTTTGATGTGAGTTTGAATTGTAAAGGGACTTTTCCCATAAAAATGGTTGGATTATATATGTGTTCTTATTGTTTCATTTTAAAATGGATATCTTAAAATTTTAAAGTGTTTTAGAATTTATTTTTATAAGGTTTTGGGTGCTTTAGAAATGTAAAATGGATTTGTATGGAAAACAATGGTTTCTATGTGAACTTTTGATCATTTTATCAAGGTGGAAATGTGAATGTGGTGATTTTATTATGTGATCATAATTCTTGGAATGTGTATATAAATGTATTTATTTGTTTTAAATGAGAAATGAAATTTCAGCACAAAGGTAATCCTAGTATCTAGGTGGGAAGACTAGAAATAGTATGCTAGTTGATTCAGAAGGGGCTAAGGCCTGGATTCATCTAGTAGGATTGACACTACAATACTAACTAAACATATGATATGATCAGAGACCACTAGAAATTAGGATGTCTTCCCCTCTAGTGGATTTTTCAAGGGAACATTGTTGGATTTTTGTTATGATATGGTGACCATTAGAACTTGGGATTGTATCCCCTCTAATGGATCCTATCTGGAAATGTTGTTGGTAGTTGAGTTAGAGGGTTTTATTCATCAAGGTACAAGGTTCATAGTTTTCCACATAGGCTAGTTACCCATCATTATTTACCCATGGTGCTCTCTCGTGACATGATGCTTATTTGATGTGATGTTATCCATCATTATATGGTTGACCTTGTGTAAATTTTTATTTCAAGAAACCATATTTGTGGAAAAAGTTTTTGTTAAAAAGTGTTTCTAATAAAGGTCTCCTTAAAAAGTTTTCTTGAAACTTTTTTAGATATTCCTATGAAAATGTGCATGTTTATTTGTCGTCTAATGTCATATCATGGCGTATTTTCTTTGGCTGGAGTCCTATAGGGATTTGGATCACACCCTACATACACATTTGGCTACATGTAGAATTTGTTATGCATGACCCATGTAAAGGCATGATGTATTATGATGGTGATGATGGATCAAGTATCTTGTGTTCCACTTCATGCCAGTGTTGTTAGAGGTGGATTTATGGTGATATCCATCTTGTAACCTAGAGGTTTTAAAATGGGTTTTTGTCCCCATTTTTTGTTGTACTTTTGGTTCTAGTTAATGTTATAAAACATTGAATCTGAAAATTATTGTACCTCATTTGATATATTAATCATTTATTGTGATTCTTACCATTGTTGGTTGTTTATGATTATAATAATGGGTGAAATAATTACCAATGCATATTACTAATACCCAAGAACTTGTTTCTAGCCAATGGAATCAAGAATGCCCTTTGGACCATGCCATGAATTAGGATGGGTTTCTGGTTGGATGGAACTTTAGCATGGATTGTGAAAAAAGTTTATCAAACCAGGTTGTTCTATTTTTGGGTGAAAATATTTTGGAAGAGTCTGGAAAAACTGGAGATCTAAATTTTATGGATTGATTTTATGGTAAAAAGTGAAGTGCTTGGCCAGTACAACTTGGGGCAGGGCTTGAGTCTCTATGGGATGTTTATATTTCGTTTTACTTCTCTTATAGGTGAGATATACACATTTCATAATGTATATGGACACTAAGTGGGCGTAGATTGGTTTGATTTGTCTTGCTATTATGATGGATTTGGACATGTTATGATTTATTGAAGTGTTTGTATGTGTTGTTGTTTCTAAAAATAATCTATAGTGGTTGTATTGATTGTTTCCCGTGTGGTTATTGTTTTTGAAGAAAGATTGATCCCCAAAGAATTCTTGCGCAGCCATGGGAGGAGGCCAGAGAGAGTTCCACCACACTAATTGATTAGAGTTTAGTGCAAGTAATGCATAACGCTTTACATACTTTGGAACAAAGAGCAGTGTTCTTGTCCTGTTTAGGATAGAGAATCCAAACCAAGTCCCATAAAGGAAAAAATCTCAATAGTTACTCAAGAACAAGTCTCCTTCCTTCCAAGGTTACAAAAAAAATCAAGAATCATAGGATTGGATTGTGAATATAGAGAGGATGTTCAGGTTTCTTGATACTCTTGTGGTAGTTAGAGTGAAATGTGTTACATTTATGTAGTAATTATTGAGTCGGTAGTGGTGTGACTTAGTTATAAAAGATGGAAAGCCTGAGAATATGGGTTGTAAAGACTTTAAGGTCATTTTCAATGGGCAATATAGCCCTAATATTTTGTCCTTCACTAGATCCCATAGGTTTTTGAGCTTATCCAAATAGATTGGACTCTGATAGTATATTTAAACCACTTTATAGAGCTTGTTTAGTTGGCACCCAAGCTCATTTCCAATGAGAATATGAAAGACTAAAAGTTATAGATAAGTTTTTGTTCATAAATTAGAGCTCAGGTTTTATTGTTCAAGCTGAAAACTTATGATGAGGTTTTGAAATAGGTTATGATGGAATAAATTGATCATAAAGGGTGTTTTTTTCTATAGACTGGTGTCTGTAGGGGGTAGTGGAAGTTCATCTGATAAAGAAAGTAGTAGGATGAGCAGTGGAAGAAGGGAGGTGGTAGTTTAGACCATCCTTCCCGAAAGTATTTATCTGTGGATTCTGATACTAGGTTGGTTATGTTCTATTAGCATGGGAAAATAGTGAAACATGATCAACATGTTCATATCTGACCATAGAATGTCACTGATGTAGTGATATGGTGAAATTACACAGAATTTTCAAGGTAGTGTAACTATATCAGTGTGGTGAAAGATCTATAGATTTCAAAGGGATGTTAGACTAGTTAGGACCATCCATAATAGTGGTTTCTTTTTTGGATAATGTGGTGATATGGATGAATCATATTTCTGGAAGAGTAACTTCAAGGAATATAGGCATGCTAGTGGTCTTTATCAGGATCATTTTGAGATGGGGAAACATCATGCAGTGGATTAAGGACCAGTGGAATCAGATGTAGGGCCAATGATATTTTTAGGTACCAATATTATTGCATCATATATTTCTGTTATAATGATTGATAGTGATTATTATATTTCTATTATTTCTTCCCATCATGTGGATGTATTAAATTTTTCAAAATCATCTTATTCCATATGAAATGGAGTTGGTAATGTTTCTTGGTAAGAAGTGAGATTTGTGTTTCAGGGCTCCGTCTTATGCACTCACTATGTCAGGGGTTGATTTGGAATTGAATTTTCTAGTTTTAGAGGTGGAACTCAATGACGTGATCCTTAGTATGGATTAGATGGGGAGTTTTTAGGCAAACATATATTAATTTATGCGGTGGGTGAGTTTTGTAGAACCTGAGGGTAGTACCCATGTTTTTCAAGGTGAATGGTATCCTCAATCAGGAAGGGTGAGAAATATACTTCCAAAATAGAGGAATCTTGTTATTTATATCTCTTCTCTCACATTAAAGGATAATGATGGTGCTCCTAATGATGGATTAACTCCTATGAGGGATGATCTCCCGGTAGTATTTACAGAGGAATTTTCTTTCATTCTATTAGAGTGGGATATGAAATTAACCTTTTATTTGGAACTAGGAACATAACTGATATCTCTTCCCTTAAAATATATGGACCCCACAGAGTAGGGGGAATTAATGAAAAACTAGAAAATTTGGAATCCAAAGGATTCAGTCACCTGAGCATTTATAATTGGACCATCCCAGTTCTGTTCACAAAAAAGGCTAATTGATCTCTCTATTTGTGTATGGATTACCAAAACCTAAATAAGGTAACTATCAAGAAGAAGTTCCCTATTCCGTATATTAATGACCTTTTTTACTAGATTAAGGGGGAAATGTGTTTCTCCAAGATTGATTTTAATTTCAGGTTTCATCAATTTAGAGGTTGATATGAGGATTTTTTGAATATATCCTTATGATTTAGGTTTGACCATTTTGAGTACATGGTCATTCCATTTAGGTTGAAAAATGCTATAGTGGTCATTATGGAACTTATGAACAGAGTGTTCCATCTGTATCTTGATTCCCTTATTGTGGTATTCACAGATCAAATCCAGGTGCATTCTAGGACAATGTAGATGCTTGAGAAACATTTGATTATTGTGATAAGCACCCATGAAGATCATCATCTCTATGAGAAGCTTTCTAGGATCACCTTTTGGATCAGGGAGGTGATGTTTCTAGGACATGTGATCTCAGAGAAAGGGGTTTTAGTGGACCTCGAGAAAATCTGGGCAGTGATGTCATGTGAACAACATAACAATTTGTCTATAATAAGAATTTTTTAAACATTTAATGTTTTATCGGGTCTTCACTCATGATTTTTATCAAGTGGATTTATCCATCATGGTGCTCACTCAAAAGGGTTTGATGTTTGAATGGAGTCCAGAGTGTCAATAATCTTTTGATGATCTCATGAATCAGTTGACCAATTCCCCTATTTTTATCTTTTTAGATGATAGAAATAGATATGTGGTCTATTGTGATGCCTCCTGTATGTGTATTGGGTGGGTGATGAAGCAGAATGACCTTGTTTTGTGATATGGTTCTCACCAAATCTGACAACATGAAAAGAATTACCGATCTTAGGACATGTATTTAGTAGTGGAGATTCTTTATTTAAAGATGTGGGACCATTATGTTATTAGGGGGAAGTTTTTAATTTATTTGCACCATAAGAGTTTGGCATACATTTTCTTTAAGAAGGATTTAAATTTAAAGAAATACTGTTGGGTTGATTTTACCTAGGGGTTTGATTTTAATTTCATGTATACCCCATGAAAGGGGAACATGGTTGAATATTCCTTGAGTAGAAAACCTTCTATGAAATATTTGAATGATTCCAGTGATGAGTGGAATTCAATGGGGATTTTAGGTCTGATTCACTTGGAGACCAAGGAGCACGGAGGATGTGTGTTCTTGACCAACGTTCAGTTGAAGCCATCCCTTATGGAATTTATTTAGTAAGAAAAGTCAATTAATGAGTTTCTTGGGCATTATATATTGTTTCAAAATAGTGGGGAGGTTCCTGATGGGTAGTTGTTGTCCCCTGGGGGAGTTTTCTTCTTAGAGGGTCACTTGGTGTCATTGTTGTCTATAATAAAGGTGGTGATGTTGGTTATCCACCAATCATAGTGTCCTATTCACCATAGTGCCACTAATATATTATATGAGGTTCACATTCTGTTCTGGTGGCTAGGTGTGATGAAAGATGTAACTTACTTTGTTTTATGGTGTTGTTCATGTGTGTAGGTTAATGTAAAACACCAAAGTACCTCCGATTTGCTTCAACAACTAACTATTACAACCTTCAAGTGGGATGATATCACCATGAATTTTATTGTTGTATTACCTCATACACACTGGGGTAGGAATTCCATCTGGGTAGTGATTTATTATTTGACCAAATCATCCCAATTCAATATAATGAAGGATTCAACCAATGTGGATGAGCTGGGCCGGTTGTATGTTCACAAGTTTGGGAGGATTTACATTATTCCAGCAGAAATTATTTTAGACATGGATGCCCATTTTAATATCATGTTAGGTTAAGGCCTTTAGAAGGTGATGGGGTTACATATTAGGATGATTATGTCATACCATCATCAAATTTATAGTCTGATAAGGTGGGAAAATTAGATTTTTGTTGAAATGATCGAGACATGTGTATTAAATTTTGGAGGTCTGTGGGGTAACCATTTGGGATTTGTTGAGTTCATATATAAAAATTATTAAAAATACTCAATATGAATGGATCATTTTGAGGTGCTTTATTGTTGTCTATTTCGGTCTCCTTTGTGTTGGGATGAGGTGGGTGAGATATCATTGTTTAGAGAATGCCTTGTGCAAGAAACATCTTGCAAATTCATATGGATCAGGAAGAAGTTTTGATGGTGTAGAGTCACTATACATCTTAGGATTATTAGAGGAATTATGATTTGGAGTTTTCTATGTGTGAATGGGTGTTCCTAAAATATCACCTCACTAAGTTCATCACTTTTTAGGTAAGTAGGGGAAGCTAACACTAAGGTATGTAAAATATTTTCAGATTACTGAGTAGATTGGAAAGGTGTCATACATGTTATTTTTACATTTTCAATTTATGTCAATTCATGAAGTGTTCGACGTCTCTCTGTTGAAAATGTACAACCCAAATCCATCTCATGTGTTAAATTAGGATGAATTTGATTTGGAGACTAATTTATCTGTGTTTGTGAGTCCAGTGAAAATTGTGGATTCTCCAAAGAATGTTCTTCATCGGATGTCTATTCAGTTGGTCTGATTTATTTTGTAGAATGATAATGATGTCCATGAGACTTTGGAGTGGATTTTTTTTTTGGTTGAGGAGGAGTATCCATTTTTATTCTTTGATCAAGCTTTGAGTAATATTTCTAATGGAAAAATGTTTTCACAGTGGGGATAACATTCACATCAGTGACTTTTTTTCAGGTAATATTTTGTTTATTTTAGTACTGGTTTTTATTTTTGGGGTTCCTATTTATTTTTTGGTGAGAAATAGATATTTCAGGCTTGGTAAAAGGTGTAACATGGTTGGTGCATAATTAGGGGAAAATGTGCACCCCCCTCTAGGTAAGCGTGTTTGTAATTTGCATTTTGGATAGTGGTGGAAAAATGATTGGAGTATAGTTTTTAAAGCCATATAGGATTCATTTTCATCATTACCTCTTGGATAGTGAGGGGTGAAATGTTTCTGTACGGTTTGGAAAACTGCATGGGAAAACCGTGTCACTTTTCCTGGTCATTAAAAAGTAAAAAGTTACACTTCCTTTCCCTTTATTATGACCCCAAAACACCTCCCATCTAGACCATTCATGATTTTCATCCCTGGGATCCTCATTAAATATTCCTTGGATCCTTTTTATACTCAATACTTGAGTGGTTTTGACCCCATTTCTTTAAGGAATCATCAAGTAAGTCATTTTCACTTGATTTCTAACTTTTTCTTAGGTTCTCCTCCCCTCTTTCTTATGTTCCTACTTTCCATTGGGTTTTGATCAATAGATGGTCTGATCTTGTATTTTTAGGGGAAATATTTATAGTTACTATTAAATATTTCCTTTATATGGTCTTGTGGTGGTTTGGTTCTTGTTTCACACCGATTTTTAGTAATTTCCAAGTTTGAGGTTGGTGGTTCCATGCTATTACAGTATAAGATGATTTTGGTATTCTTTCTTGGTTTCTTAAATGCATTCTTTGGGTTACTGGTGTTGTGTAAAATATGTCTTGAGAATGATTTTACATGAATATGTGGTGTTAGTTCGTTTTTTAAAAGAAATTTTTTATATTTCTTTTGTGCCGCATTGTGGTGTTTCATGAAAATGTTTTATGCCCTGTATGGAATGTGAAAAAACATTCAACGATATTTAAATTAGTTAATGTGTTGAATGTGTATTTTCTAATAGAAATGAGTTTTTTTGTCTGTTGGATTATTTCTTTCCACTTTAAATGTATCATTGAATTGGGAAGTATGTTATAAAATGGTTTTGATGTTAGTATGAATTTCCAAGGGTATTTTCCCAAAAAATGGTTGGATTTCATATGTGTTATTCTTGTTGAATTTTCAAATGGGTTTTATAAATTGTTCATGTGGTAAAGAATTTACTTCCAATTGGTTTTGGGTGTGTCTGAAATGGAAAGTGGAATTTTATGGAAAATTTTCATTTAAATGTGAAATTCTAATCATTGGATCAATGTGAAGATGTGAAAGTGTTTATTTTCTTTTATGTATATGATGCTCGGAATGTGTATGTGATTGTGATTATTCATGTGATATGAGAAATTAAATTATAGAAAAAAGGAATCCCAATTATCTAGGTGGGCAGACTAAAACAAGTACTTTAGTTGATTTAGAAGAGGTTGAGGCCCAAATTCATCTACCAGGATTGATGTTACAAAACTAACTAAACATGGTATATGATTAGACAAAATTAGACCTTAGAATGAGTTACCCTATAGTGGCTCATGCATGAAAAAAATTTGGTTTGGTCTTATAATACAGAGGCCATTAGACCTTGGGATGGAATATCCACTAATGAATAATGCATAGGAACATTGTTGGTAGTTGAGTTAGAGGGTTTTTGTCACTATGGTACGAGGTTCATAGGGACCCACTTGTTCTTGTTACTCATAGGGATTTACCCATGGTTCTCTCTTGTGACATGATTCTTAAATGATTTGGTTCTAGCCATTGATATACGATAGACCTTGTGTAAATTTTTATATCAGTAAACATTATTTTTTAAAAAGGTTTTTTATAAAAAGTGATTATTAATAATGTTTTCCTTAAAATATATATTTTGGAAACGTCTCAATTATTATTATAGAAATTTGAATGTTTCTTTGAATTCTAATTTTATAGCATGAAATATTTTATTTGGGAGGAATCATAATTGGATTTGCCTCACTCCCAAAATACACATTTTGGTTTTTGTAGAATTTTTTATGTATGACCCTAGTAAAGGCAAGATTTATCATGGTGGTGATGATATATCTGGTTACTAGTGTACCAATTCTTGAAGGTGTTGGTGGTGGTGTACTGAGGTTGATGTCCCTCTTGTTGAATGGAGGTTTTGGGATGTTTTTTTGTCCCATTTTTATTGTTGAACTTTAGGTTTTGGATAATGTTGTAAAAATTCAAATCTAAAAATTATTTTACCCCATTGGTTATGGTTATTAGTTATTATGATTCTTATTATTATTGATTGTTTATGATTATATTAATGGGTTATAAAATTCAAAAATTGTATTATTGATACCGAAGTGCCAGTTTCCATCTCATGAGCATTGGGAACTCACTTCGAGCATGACATGAATTAATTTGGGTGTCAGGTTGGATGACACTCAGTCTTGATTTGTGACACCACCATGAGCCTCAACTACACCTGATTTAGATTCATGTTGGAAGGATTTGCAATATTTCAGAAGTGATCAAGAACTAGCCACAAATATGGTGACATGCCACTAGATATCCTTAAGGTATCTTGTGAAGTTTCTACTATGTATCCACAAGGCATTGAGTTGTTAAATTTTTCTCAACATCCTTAAGGTATTGAGTTTCAGGTCAGGCCACAAAGCTATCATGCTGCTACCTATTAATGGATCCACCATATTCATCACTAAAAATCTTGAATGCTCCCATTCTAAAGAGTAATAATAGCATGATCGTCCACCTATAGAGAATACTAAAAAACCTCCAACAACATTATGACACACAAAAATTGAAGATTATAATAAGAAAATCTTATCACATCATCATGATAATATAATTGCATCATATAACAACATGTGATCAACATCAAGCATGTAAACAATCTAATATAATAATAATCAGTTAATCTAGGATTATATATGGGTATCATGGATATATACACACCCCATTAAAATCACCATCAATAAATGACAAAAACAATTCCAATGAATTATGAATCAAGGATAAAATAGTATACAATGGCCTCAAAAGGAAAGGAACTCCCTTCCTTAAGGTCGTTGATGGGGAACTCCAGTGTTCATCAATTGATCAAATACAAACTACATTGAACAACCATAAATAAGTTTCTCTCACATCATGGTTGTCAATATCAGGTTCTGGTTCACTGAAGAAAGTGGTCTAGAATAAGAACCAAGAGGATTTAAGTCATGAATGTTTTTCTAGAGTTATATACCTCATTAATACCATCAACAAAACTAATTCCAAGATATATCAATGTATAGGTCATGAATTTTTCATATCTATTATTTCTTCAAGAAAAGGTTATGAAATCATCCCAAATTCTTGAATATATTCTATAGTATAGACAAAAAACATTGATCAACCAATAATCCTTCATTTGAATATAGATTCAAGAAGAAGAAGAAGATCTCAAAATTACTGATCTAAATAAACTTAACTATAAATGTCCCCAATTCATGAGGAATGATGATCTGGTCAAAGGGATATCATTTTCACATCAGATACATCACCTATTAAACACAAGGATCATTAAAGTACTATCTTTATAAAATCAATATTCTATAAAGAAGATGTATACGAAGATGATTCCTAAAAGCATATCCAAAATTGTCTATTTTATTAGTAGATTTTGATCTGATGAAAATACATAATCCAAATGCATTATCCAACACTGATCTATGAAGAAATGAAGTATTCATCATCAAATCATCATAGAATATAGAGGTATATCATAGATCAAGTTTCACCTCTCAATACCAAAGAGTAATTATTTATAGATATAAAAAATATCATTTGATATCATCCCATGACTAGTCCAACCTAATGAATCAAGTGGATATGAATGAGATATCACGTGATACTATGGGGGAGGTCTCAAATTCAGAGTAATGCAAAATGGGTTAGAATTAGGTATTAAAGAGGTCCCAAATCACATGGGATTAATATATCATGCGATTATTTAAATGAACCCTTATATTGGAAAAAATAGCTACCCATTAGGATGTATCAATTGTCTGGTGGAATCATTGGCTAGTCGATGACGGGCTAATGGTGGGCTGGGGGTTTTAAAATGAACCATCTAGGCTCTATCAGCACCACTAGTGGGATGTATTTTTCTAAAGATTTTTTAGACATACTAGTATCCCACTAGCTAGATGATGGTTTCCTTCCAGCTACCACCCATCCCATCCCATTTCTCACTCTAAAAATCAATTCCAAAACCCATTATCACAAAAACCACCTCCTCAACACCCAATCAAGAGAAGAAAAAAATAGGTACAAGATATTTTAGAACTAAAATATATCACATATCAAATTAAGGTGGGGATGTTACAGATAGAAATTAATTACATCTCCCTTAATTAGGTTTTTAGGAAATTACATATTACTTTATGAGTTACTAATAATTTATTAATATCATTAACATATAATAGTAATAAAATAAGATAAAATAAGCTTCTTATGTTCCAATATAATGATGATTCGTGAAAACATTAAGTAATTATCTCCCAAATGACTTTTCTTGAGTTCCATGATGACATAATCAATATACTTAAATAAGATTCACACTGATACTTATGAAACCTACTAAAGACCAAGACATTCCGCTAGTAACATGATCCTTCCCTATAAAGAGGTTGATTTGGAATTTTTGTGTGTTAGTTATCAAGCCTTGGAAGTCAAATATCATAGATATAATATCCTATAACACATAAATAGTACTCTAATGCCACATGTAATAACCATTTCATGAGTCTTCTGTTGACCTGAACTAGATCATCATTAAACCTAAACACATTCATTGACTTCTAAGGAATGATGAACTATATAAAGGGTCTTAGTTTATCATTAGAGATTATTTATCCTCTTTTAAATATAATATAGGTTAATTTTTTATGATTCTCTAAAAGTGCATTTGGGTTAGTGTAGAAAATTACCAATTAGTGAAAAGGTAGTTTTTATATTGTTGTATGTTTAAAGTTGCAATATTTTTTAGTTTTTTTGAATGAAATAATATTAAATGAAGTCAGTGAAGTGTGATAGATAAATTATTAGACTACGAGGAGTTCCTAACCTAGAATTGAAAACTAAATTTCTTACAAATACTACTGTATCTACACTGGTAGCATAAATGTGAAAATAGAATCATCTACTAATCTACTGTTCATACACATTCAATTAATAAACATACACGAATATATTATTTTATGATGTCACCCAAATATATTCCTAAATAAACATTAATTATCCCTAAATATTCATGTGAACTTAAATTTAGATAATGATTCCAAGAGTTTTAGAGTCATTTATTGTATTTCCACTACCTTAATAGTCTATAAATTTTCTGTGTGGGTTTTTATGAAACATATTTTTGGGTTTTCATTACAAAATTTATTTACACAAGATGATATGTTGAATATTATTATGGTTAGTATGAATTTAAATTTTTTTTACATGACTCACACTTTTATATCCCCCATCTAAAGGTGAAATGGATGAAAATTATTAGAAATCACTAGATCACTCAATGTAATATTTTTTAATAAAAAGATATTTTTTTTAAAATCACATTACTATATTTAATAAACATAAGATTCACAAGGGATGCTATTGATAAAATAGAAAATGATGGGAATAGAGAACTATAGCTCAATAGTTCACGCACTAAGTCAATGAGATTCTCATCTCCATCACTATGGACTCCTACAATGTCATCACTCCCTTTGGAAGTCTTTTCCTTGTAAGAAACTATAACCTTTTCATATATACCTTTGTTACTAATTCAAGTGAACTTCATTCTGTATTGTTTCTTATATCATAAGTATGTTAACCAAATAATTCCCAAGGTAGTGCTATTGAATAAACATAGAAATTAATATGCATGGGATCTCTCTACACAGATTAATGATACTTTTATCCCAGCCAAATCCTATGATCCCTTCCACATTCATCCCTTCAATATGTGGTCTATGTGGACATGTGATGATCTTCATGACTCTTTTTAAGCCTCTCAATCATTCTACAGTGTTTCTAAAAATCCTAATACATTGATTATGATTATTTAAAGAAATAATGTCCATGGGTAGTGATAAAAATTTAGAAAGATATCCTCTATGATGAGGATATGGAAATGAGATGAATCTAACTGCTTTGATATAAAAATTAAAATTATTTAATTGGTTAATTATTCATTGAGGGTACAAGATTCAATTTTTTTCTCCACTACCATTGAGGATCCAATTTATATTTCATAGTAGCATAAGGTGTGAAAAGTTCATGATATGTGAAAAATTTGTGAAGTTATTGGCATTAAGTTCCTTGAAAAATATTCATTGATATCTTTAAAATTTATGTCAATGAAGATGGATCCATTTTATTTCATCACTATTTTTGTACACTAGGAGACATTGAGAGTGGAAGAGTGAATCCCAGTGTAAATTTTTTGAAGGACATTTTCCAGATGTTTTTTAGAACATGATAAACCATTCTTATAAAATGAATAATCACTATAAAAAAATTTAGAAATAAAATGGAACACATAAATTTTACATCTTTCTTATCTAAGGGAAATTCCAATGAGAATACATTGATGATGAGTATGCCATACCCAAATCCACTAAGATACACTTGATTTTCTAGATTGTAATTATTTTTTCATGATCACTGTCATGACCCGTCCTAGTAGGGGCCCAGGCCATGACTCCCCATGCTCGCCTCTAATAGGCCAAGGGATGGTGACTAGTACCAAGTAGGAATAATATTTTCATGGGATAAATTTTCTAAGTACTAGTACAAACACACATTTCTACAAGCCCACAAATTCTGAAATGTAAAAAAACCACTAAGGAACAAAATTCATGCATACAACAAATCGCAACCATCATAGTACAATGGAAAGTAAAGTACTAAGAGTAAACTGGCCTAGAATACATTCCCACAAAAAAAAAGAGTATGCAAATGGTTAGTACAACCTGTACACACATAGAGGAACTTGAATAGCTGCTCGTAGCTGTAGGAATACCTCAGCCTGTAGGGGACTTAGAAAGCCCAGTCTGGTTCGGGTCCACCCTGGACTCTGTCAAAAGTCTGCTCATCTTCATAAGACATGAAACGTTTAAGCAAAGCCTGTTCATGGGTGAGTATAAGAATACTCAGTAGAGGACCCCAAAAACTACAAATCAATACACATAGTAAAGCTACAGTCTCCTCTACACAATATATGTCTGCTGAACATATAGAAAGAGAAACATAATCTAGATATACTCAAAATCCAGACCCGTAGTCTAGAGACAAGTCACACAACCAGATACTGCTACTAGGGATTCAATTCGAAGTTTCCACGAAGCACTCCTCTGGGAGAACTCACTCCCTGAGTCTGATGGTCTTGATGATGTTTGTACAAGATGTACTATTCTTCAGGAAGGGTCACGAGAGGTAGATACAATCATTCCCGGAGAAAAATATCCTGAGTGGTAAAATATCACGATACACAGATGAGGATCACTACCAGGGCCTTGGAGGATACCAAAACTCATCTGAATTCACCTTATAACTAGATGATAAAAATCCTATAAGAATAGTCACCTCGATACCTGACTCTACCTAGGGTCAATAATGGATAAGGGATCTCACTCCGAGCCTCTAGGAGGGATACTTAACTATATCTCGGAATGTCCTGCTGAATGAATCATACTCTAGTGAATGGAAACGATACCTGACCATAAGGGGAACGAGAAAAAAGGGGAACCATCCAAAACAAAACCTATCAATGATACGGTGGAAAAGAGGATCAAGGCATTTCCTAGTATATAAATGGTGTGTATAAGTGTCACATGTCATGTCTCTCGACTTTGGGTACTACCCATGTATACCAACCCAAGTTAGAATAACATGACATGTAGAAAAGTATGTATACAACGTGTTGTACAGACCACACACCGTGTCCAAGTAAATAGGGTTCCCTCCATGTACGCGGTCGCGTGCCTGTACATGGTTTAAAACCATGTGCCCCATCCCGTGTAACCAGTACATGGGGTGACCCATGTAGCTAGATGGATCTGGCCATGCGGTGGAGTACAGGACTATGTACCCACCCTGTGTTAGTGTATCATTTGAGATACACATAGAGTCCATTTAAGTGCGTACACGTCGTGTGACAATGGTCACGTACCGTGTTAGTGCTCATTGTCGCCCAGAACTCCAACTGCTACTGGGTGGGGCCTACATGCCCTCTCTCCCTGGAGGCATGCTATGTTTTTCATTGCATGTAGCATGAAAAACCTAGCCACTACCACTGGTCCACATGGCGTGTTCATTAGGATACATGCTGTGTGTTCCAAAAATATTCAAAAATGATGCTCTTCACTGATGTGCCTACAACGATGCTCTATTATTTGATCCGGCCATTCGGTCACCTTAAAACTCAAGGGTTTATGTTGCCTCGAGACCAAAAAGTTGATTTTGGTGGTTAAGGACCACTGATATGCCCTGAAAACAAGAGTTGATTCATCTTCCTGAAGAATTCTCGAAGAAAAATTCCTCTCGATCCGAACCGATTTGTTGTCCTTCATCGCTCCATAAAGAACACGAAAAAAGCAAGGTAATAGAGGAGAAATAAATCAAAACCAAAAAAAGCTGAACGAACCACCACTGTCATTCGTCACAACATTGATCCACTCTCGTTAGGAGGATTAAACATATATAATCAAAACAAGAATTTTAAAATCATTGATTAATCCCAAAAATAAACCTAATAAAAACCCTCCCATAAGAATGCACGATCCGTAGATCATCTTGTTTGTGGGTTGATCTATGTTTGAAATTTAATCCAAGAACCGGGAAAAGAAGAATCAAAATAAAAACCCCTACCATGAAAATAGATTGATCACATATGAAGGAAATCTACTGTTGTCATTGTCGAGATCCTCCAACTTTTTTAGCGCAATGACTCACTCTTTTGATCGATGTCATTCATCACCGAGAGGACTCTCAAAAGATCCAATAATTTTTCTCAGTTTCTCTCCATGTATAACATTCCATTAACCATTTAAAAGGATAGAACACATTTTAGTATTCTGTCATGCTTTGACATTAATGAGTTTTCCTTGCTATTTCAGTGTTATTATGGCATGACATTAATTATTGAAATAGATGTCCCGTTCTTTTGCTTGAGAGAATGTTTCCAAATAAAATAAACATTTCAAATTTTTTTAATAAAACATATGAAAATCCTTCTTTTCCCTTTGATATGCGTCAGTCAAGGTTAAGCCCATTCACAGGTAAATTTTTCATCCCAGACGCCACAATTCCCTCATATTTTTAACATGGGTATATATTTGAAAACACTCTCAAGCGCGCACACACCCTGACTCATATAACTGAAAAATTTAAAACCACCATCCTGGGATCACATGGCCTCATAATGACGTGTCATCTCCGTTCGTGGTTTGATAATAATTCCATTTAATATTTAAAAATAATACATGTAAAATACGAGACATTACAATCACTCCATGCCAGGCACACAAACATTATATTGATTTTAGGGAAAACAGACTACATACCTCAGATCACTTCTATCAAATCCTTATGAGGAATTAATCTGAATGTTGTTTGCCTCTGTTTATTGACATGAAGGTTTCTTCCTCATTGTCCAAATTATATACATTAATTTTCAATAGGACAACCTGAATTTGATGCTTCAATGAACTATATGATATCCAAACTATTTATGATCTTCATGTGAAAATTCCAACTTGAAGCTTTACTGAACGTAACGATGTGGTACCCAGTTCAATGCATACTCAACCTCATCAAGTATATACTACATTCTTGGACTGCACATGCACTTCATAGAGCTCAGAAACATGAAACCTTTATCATACGTGTATAAAACTTAAAAATAGTGTGATCAAGTCATAGAGAATATACTCCAAATTTTATACACCCTCATTAACTATCATATTATGTAGATTGAATTTGTGGAATCATCCACTAAACATACTAATAATCCATATTCCACACTTCAGATACTGCATAATCACATCATTGACGATTCTTCATGGATGATTCCTACCTTTTCTAATATTATATTTAATATATAGTTCTATATTAACCAATAATATCTATTTAAAAAATCTATTAGTAAGGAATTTATTGGGGAATACCTTTATTAATATTTATAACCACCAATATTACTATTCAATCCCCTTTCAAAATACCCTTTAAAGAACTCAAAAAATCTATACCTTGGGATTTCATATTCCACAGATTACCCATGTTCTTGAAATCATTGTTGAACAAGCCCCTTTTTGGAATAAAATTATAGAAACTTCCTTCTCGGGTCATGCATTTTCTTTCTCTTCATTCCAAAAACACCACCTTCTTACCACATATCACCATGTAAAACACCTAATTAACTTCATGATCAACCTAAATTATCCATAGTGTGATACTGTTTTGATCCAAAAGCTTGACTATATGGTACACATACATTACCAAGTGCGCCACATGAAGAACCATAAGAGATGAATTACTCCACCTAAAATATGCACAATATCCCCAAAACCTCCAATTATTTGTACTTTTTATTAGAAATGAGTAGAAAATTATTATATTTCACAACCTACTCTAATTACTCCAATGATATTCCATAATATATAAACAATCATATGAATTCGTTAAAATACGTTAATTAACCTATAAATATATTTTCAATAAAATAAATTTCAACATCCAAACAATCCTAGGGAACATTGGTTGATATATTCTCCCCCTTTGGGTTTATTTGAAATACAATGTGAAATACAATGTCACGCAACCAACAAGATGCACCAAAATAACTCATCCATCACACTAAATCTATTTGAGAAAATATTAGTTTTGTAAACAATAGTTGAAGATACCATCCCATTCCTTATTTAAGACTAGAACTCCCCCTATCTGCTTAAATATACAACCCCTCAATTGGTGTGTCTCTAGAATATCAAGTATCATTGAAATAAACACACAAACTTACATGGAATATCACCATCCATTCTCAAACCATGAAAATAAGAATAATGATTGAGGGTCATAGAATTTTATTTCACATAATACACCCCATGGATCATATATCCCACATTAACCTGTATCACACCTAAAAATTCTAGAAACAATTATGTTACATGGGAGATGGTTAAATTTGATCCTCCTCAAGCCGAGGGATGTATTTAAACATGACGTTTAAAGTAATTATTATGATATAAATTAGTGGATAATGGTTTAGGCATTATATTTTTCACTTTATCATGAATTCTAATATATGTAAGTTTAACCAATCATTGTTCTTGCTTTTCATTAATAAATTGAAACCAAATTTTGAGGTGTTTGTTAATATAGTGATGAAAAATAATTTCTGTGCGCTCAATCACACTCTTGTTATTATAAAAAATCGCTGTAGGATACATTACATCTTCATCAATATCTTATAATTATTTCTTCTTCCACATAATATTGGTGAATTCCTTGGTAATATAGATATATTTTAATTCTTCTATATTCAATGTTGTGATTTATTACATCATACATAGACATCAAACACATTTAATACTGATAAATAATTGATCATTACTTATATATTTTTGATCCAAAACATATCCAACCAAGTATACATCCAAAAATTAAGATAACTCATGATATTTTGCTTCATAAATTAATAAGAAAAAATTGTGTGTACTTTGGATGCACATGAATATTAGTACAACTATAATGAGATTCTCTTATTTTTGGTTACTCTATAAATGAGATGCTAAACTATTTCAAATACAATATCTAGAGATGATATTATAAAATAGAGTATGATTATAATAAATCTCTTATATATGGTACTATCCATATATTTTTTCATCCTCATGCTTCCCTGGATCTATTCCCACCTCCATTTTCCTTAAAATTGACTTGGAATCATGCATTTTGAACAACATTATTTGCTCTTAGGAATATTATTCCGAATATATTAAAGTTAATTAATTCTTTTTTATCACTTGAGTATGCGTGTTCACCAATTAAAGACATTTAACAATTTAAATATGTATAGTTAGAAAATTTTTCCATGTATTTATGTTTTCTTCCACCGAAGATGATATTATCCACATATACAAGTAGTATAAATTAGTATTCCTTGGATATACTAATATAAATACTACGGTCAACACCAACCCTTTTAAATTTAAAATCATTCATGTATAAATCCAATTGGGAATACCAATCTAGTGTTACATACATTAGACCATAGAGGGACCTATTCAGTATGAAAAAGTTTGTTTTATCATCTTTAATAAAAAAATCCATTGGATTTCAAATGTAAATATCTTATCTGAGAATGAATTTTAATTTTATTATTTTAACATTCATATGATAAAATTTGTATCATCTTTGAATTTTCATATCCAAAAAATCATGATTGACTCCAGTTAGGAAACTGGGAAAATATATTCATCAACATCAGCTCCTTTAATATATGAAAAATATATACAAACCAAGAACTCCTTTTTTCTGATTTCTTCTTTATTCTCATCAAATTTATTATTGAAGAACCACTTTATTCGAATAACTTTTTATTTTTTACCCTTTTGAAATTTTCACAAGTATTTATTTTTTCAAAATAATAAAATTTTTCTTTAATGGATTTAACCCATGATTCATCTTTTAGAAATTCTTAAAATGAGGTCAGTTTAACCATTAAAAATAGAGTTTCATGATTAACATTTACTGTTATACATGTTTTTGTTGGTGTTGATCTATCTCATGTTGTATTAAATGAATGAATATTTTTTCTCCTATTTCTTCTTTGAGGTAATGATTTATATTATTCAAAAACCACTTCCACTTCGGACTTGAACATGGGAAATTATGATCCACACAACTTTTTACATGTTATAGCGTTACACCAGCTTCACTTTCATCCTCTTCCTTTTCACAAAACAAAATTAGTATTTGTTTCTCTGGAGTTATTTTCATATTTCTCCTTAGTTATTTTGACATAAATTATCTCTATAACATTACTCAACCAATTGTTATTGAATTTATTGGCCTAAAATTTTGTTTAGTATCCTATTAATATACTTTTATTTACAACATCAACATACTTTCCTTGTTTTTTTCATAAGAAATTCATAATTCTAAATACAAAAAAGTTTTTATATTAATTATTAATTACATACCACATTTTATATAAGATTATATCTTTATCAAGGCTTATAAATCCCCAATTATGAGTGTATACTAGAAATTTTACCTCATCTTTCCAATAGTAGTGAGAAATATGACCATTAAAAAGTAATATTTTATCCATATTATTAACTATATGATTAAATTTATATAAAAACTATATTTTACTATGGAGTTCTTATAGATGAAACTTCTCACTTTATAACATGTTTCTCAATATATTTCTCAAACTCTATAAAGGTATATAAACAAAATATCTTAATTGTGTGGTAAGTCTCATTTTTACACCTTTTAGATATTAATTAATGCATCTTATAACCACATTATTTATATACATAATCACAGATTTAGCCATTATAATATAGTCATCAATGAAAAAATTGAATATATATCCATGTATGTTCCATAAATATTCTTTGGTCCACATACATCCATTTGAAAAAGATAGAGAAAATTAGATAACCTATTTTTATTCAACTAATAAGGATTCTACACCATTTTTATCTTTATAAAATTATCACAAGTCTTTTCATGGTCTCTTTTTATATTTTTTTGTTCCATTGTATCTCTTAGCTTAGATAAATATTTTACATTTTATTGTTTAATGTGACCTAAATTATAATAGAAAAAGATGTTTTCTTAATCCACCATAAGGAGAAATTTATTTTTATGACTATCACCCAGGAATATATTACTATTAGTTTACCTTACTATCACAATAAAAATATTCACTCTTCATTTGATCAGAAATCATTTGTTGTTGAAAGTAAATTGATGATCAGAGTCACAAATTTGACACACACATATAGGTTTTACATTAACCCATCCATGATGATCTCCATTGTATTATTTAGCTCATCACCTTCAAAATAGGTACTGATACTCCAATTTATCATCAATTTTCCATCATTTATAAAATAAATGATTCAATTAACTCTATAATTCACATTTTCCCAAATATTGAAATTTCCAATCAAGTGAGATGGACAACTATTATTGAGAATCCCAGAGCTATTATTATTTGATTCATTGAGGGAAATTTATCCAATATATTACTTAAAAATATTATTATTTTCCTTTTATGAGATACCAAGTTGAGTTTACGTGAAAGATGGACTCACTAATTTCTCCTCAACATGCCTGGTGAAATCATTCCCATCCTCTTCCTCCAATAGAGAGTTCTAGTTTTTTAAAAGGATTTTTATTGATTTATATGTGTTCATTTGTCTCTAAGGTCTATAGTTACTATTTACACTTCTTATTTTCCTATAGACAATGAATTTTTTCCCATTTTTATAATATTGAAAAAATATGAATAGAAATTAATTCTTCTATTTACTAAAAGATATGCCATCATTCTCATTTTCTGACTACCAGGAGCTTCCCCATTTAAATATTTTCATTCCAAATCATAATATGACACAGTGTTTATATAGTAGCCACAAAAATTTCACATCATATGGGGAAAAGTTATCTCAATTTCATTCCATCAAATATTCACATCAATCATATATAACTTCAATTTTTGGAATTTATTTGAGGATAATTTATTAATTTTTCCCATATAGCTTAGTCTATTTGGGGAGATCATTGTTTGACCTTCTAGAGACTTAGGTTTAATGCTAAAATATACAAAATATTTGTTTTATCTATGAAAATATTCCATTTTAGCTACTTTTGATGTCTCAATATCACATTTGATTCCATTTTTATGAAAAAACATATGTATATTATTATTTATAATGTTATTGAAACCTTTATAGACTCACCTGACCATTTCTTTAAATTATGCACTTTTAGACATATTTATGTATATTTTTTTATGAATCACTTAATTCACTACTGAGTCATGTTTCTTTATCAATGGAGCATGAAATTTTTTAGGTGACTCAAACATCTTATCTTTCCCCTATAGTCTTGCATTATGTTGATAAATCAAATTAATATATTCTTTAATCATCAAATTGAATGTCAAAAAATATTTTTAATTGAATTGAATAGATAACCAATTATCTAAATATTCATACAATATATTATTCTTTACTTTGAGATGATCTAGACACTCAGAAGATTCTTTTTAGAAGGACGTTAATATTTTAAATTTTCATTCTTTAAATGTCTAGACATTGATTTCCCCCGTAGTTATTACCATGAGATTAAATACTCATTTAGGTCCATGGAGCCATTCAAATTCAAGATATTCCTTTTAAAAAGTATCCATCAAAGGATTTAATTTATCCAATTTTAATTTTGATTCACCATTCTCAGCATAGTATTCATTATCATTTTTCTTCATAATGAACATTCTCTAAAATTTAAACACTAATGTATTTCCAGTTTTGGAGTCTCTTCTAGGAGGGACCTTCTTAATGGATTCTGTGCAATAATTTATTCAATTTTATCATTATTAAATATTCTTGGGATATTTTCTCTAACATTCCCAATTTTACCACACCCAAAAAAATTTATAGGGAAACTTTCCATTGAATTTACCCATTCCACTCACAAATTTTCGAGCCATAAGAGAGATGTTAATAATCCATACCCTCTTCCCTGATTACAAATTTAGAAATGTGTTGATTCTACATGGATTTAAATTCCATATCCTTACTTACCTTAATTTAATACCCTTATTGTAAAAATCACATTTCTAGGCCACAAAACCTCATAACATATATTATAGAGGGAGAATTAAAAATTCCTCACTTATTGAGATGATAATTTTGGAGTGTATAAAGGTGGAAAATATCATAAATGTATCTTAACAATATATACATTCTTTATATCTTTCAAAAGTTCTTTAATAGTTTTATGTTATTTTTTGATAGTTGAAGAATCTGTCAAAATTATTATCTAGAAGCATTTTCAAATAGTCAATTCTATTATAGAGGACTTATGACTTATCCTCATTAACCTTATTATAACCTTTATATATACTAGAAAATTTCTACCTCATGTATTTTTCACTAGTAAAACTCATAGGTTTAATATTTTTTTGATTTAACGGTTCCCAAGATAAGTAATTTTTATATTTTTCTTATGTATCTTGTCATTTCCTATCAACTTTAGTCTTGGAATGCAATATCACATTATTGACATCTAACACATTCAATGAAACAAAAACTAACTTCAATCCAGTGAGTTCAAATATGTGACATCATTATGTTCTACTAAATATTTCAATTACATACTTAATGTCAATGAAACCCGTTATTAATAACTGAATTCTCCATATAAAAAATTTATGATGAAATATTTTATTACTGAAACCAAGGATATAATACAACTTATTTTACTATGGTATGCCTTTGGGGGGGGGGGGTTAGTATGGGGTCAAGTTTGTATTTTTATTTAGGGTTATTTTCCCGACATTTTTGAGGAACTCATTAAACCTACGTAATTAAATTTTAAATCACAAAATCCAAAAGCTATGAGATAATGTGTAAAACACAAATTTTACATATTTCACCACTAAGGGATATCCCAATGATCATTCAATGATTTTGTTTTGGTCATAACTGAATACACTAAACTGATTTAGATTTTTTTGGATAACTATTGTTCTCCAACATACACCATATTCTAGGTTAATTACCTTTAATATGTGTTCAGGTACGTGGTTTCACCTCCCTCAGTTCACATCCATTGAATCCTCTATATTCACCACTTTAGATTTAGTATACATTAGTTTATCGACTAAAATTTATGTATCTCATTATAAAGTATGTGTGATTTTATATCCATCATGAAATCCCAAATTATATACTCCAACGAGTTATATGGTCTTTTGAATAATCACATGTAATCCTTAGGTGAAATTAATAACCTAGATACAAATTATATTAAATAACCTCACTAACCATAGTTTACCATGTATGGAACCTCACAGACCAAGTATTGACTCCGCAAACCATGCACTATAATGTGAATAACTCACTAAAAATCTATCATACTCCAGCATATATAAATATTTTCAAATAATTTGTCACTTTTTAGATTCTTTATCTATGTAACTTCTTTTAATAACTGACTTTTAAGACTTCTATGAAAGCCTTTCTCAAGTGACTCATACCTCACTTCACTAAGAGCATATACACCCAAAAAATTTCACTTTGTAGATGATTCTCACCTTTTTTAATCTTATTTTTAATATGTAAATATTCTTTAACCCCTAATATTTTTTACTAAATGAATTAGTTGTATATTTATAGGTAAATACCTCAATAAAACTCACTAACTTCCAAAATTACTATTCAATATCTTTGAAAAATACCCTTCACAGAACAAAGAAAATATTCAGCTTATGACCATAAACTAAACTGATAGAACACATAATTGAAGTCATAATATAAATAACCAATTTTTAGAATATTATTACATGAATTCCAATAACTTTTCTCATACTCATTTCATGATTATTCTAAAAAACAGCACCTACCAACTATATACCTCCATGAGAACTATATACTTAAAATTGCAGTCAACAAAAATTCTCCACCATTTTCCCCAATTTGGAGCATCATGATTGACTATGTGGCATATATACTAGAACACGTGTTCCAAATATAGGACTAAATGTTCTAACTTACATTACTTCAAATCTACGCAATATTTCCAAAACCTCAAATTTTTAATGCTAATTTTTTATCAAACACTAGAAAATAATTCCATCACAAAAACTACATAAATTCATCCACCAAGATTCCATTAATAAAAAAAATCTATAAATATAACAAAATTAATTAATAAACAAATATGTTAACTATTAACACAAACAATATCAACATAAAACACCATTCTATTGCACCTTAGTTCCAATACATGTCCTACCAATGTGGTAATGTATCATTAATTGAGTTCACTATTAAAAATTAAAATTTCTATAACATTTTCATTCCAATGTTATATTATTATTTATTTTTATGATATATATAGGTTGTATATTTCCTTGTGTGGTTTTTTTGCTAAAACTTTTTGTATAAAAATTTTATCTTGACGCTTTATGAATTTTATATTCCCTCTTATTATTAATTAAATTCATGATTTAATATTCATGTAATTTTCATTATTTGATTTGAATATTATTTTGAATATTAATTTTATGATTTTATTTATATGATGATTATTCTTATGTGGGTTGTTTTATTATTACATGAGGTAATTTTGTGTTTTAATTACATTTATATTTAATGAATCATATATAGGGAGTTCTAATCTCACCTTATGTGGGATATGGTTTAAATAATTGTGGTTTATATTATTGTATTCTATAATATAATTATGTTCACATAATGTTATAGTACTTTATTTTATTTTCAGAATCATAATCACAAGAAGGTTGTGGGTTTCACCTCATATGAGTCTCACTTTATATGAGTGCATGTTTTTTTTAAAGTGAGTACTTAGAGTAACCTGATATGTGATAATTTCATAGATTTTTTATTCTTATGTGACAAACAAATAATTTTTTAATCATACAAAAAAGGGTTATTCACTTGATGTGGCACTCTCACTCACCTCACAAAAGATGTATTAATCGATGTTATATGGAACATTTTCAATGTCCTTTTCATATGGGTTTGTTGTGTTTCCATGGAAATCTGTCTTCATTGTTATGGTTAGATTCCACATCACCACACATATTTTACCATCATTTGTGGTCATGATTATTCAATCATTATTTTAATTTCCATCTCATTTGGAGGCACCACACTTATGTTTAGGTGAGAGTCCCTATATTGGGGAGCATAGCCTCATCAAGAGAGGTTGAAGTGAGGAGAAGGGATTAATTTATTAACCTGATACTTTGATCATGAGAGATGAAGTTGGGTGAGGGATCGATATATTTGATTTATGAATCTCACTAGTGGATCCTGGAGTAGATAAAATCCCTTGTACTAGTCCAGGACATGCAATTCGGAATGACTATGAACATAGAAAATGTTATAAAATAAAGAAAATGAGATGAAGATGACTACATATCTAGAATAAATATTCCTCATTAAAAAGTGGAGACTTATCCCCTATAAAGGAGCCTCAGTAATATAATTGATTCTTTATCTATTTTTTTGAAGTTCTATATAAGTTGTTTGTTTCTTGGTTTTTTTTATGCAAACCCTATGTTGTTTGTGTCTCTCTTGTTTAATATACTCTATTTATTCTTATATAGTGAAACCTATTATTATTTTAACTCATGAACATATTTAAATTGTTCAAATAAAGTTAAATACTTTTATAATTACATGATATATATTAGTTATTTTATCAACATTAAATTTATTAAATATTGGTAATGTTTGGTGTTTATTAACTTGTTTTATTCTATATTTGAGTTATTTTCATAATAGTATAATTGATATTAATTCTAATTTATAGATAACTTTCCATATTTTCTTGAATTTTCTTTTATTCTATCTTAAAGTTTTTTTTATGATTGAAATAAATCATAGCTTCTAATACAACAATTCTTGATTCCCATAAATAATACATTTATAGTTTTTAACTTCCTTTAGTGACACACTCAATTCATTGATATTTATTTCATTTTATTATTTCAATTTGTTATATTAGTATTAATATTTTTTTTGTGAGTTGGAGGATTGGGAGTATAAAAAATATGGAAACCTTATTGGTGGAACAATTATCTCAAGGTTAGTTCTAACCATACCTCTATGTCATATAGAATGAGGTTGACTGTTCCATATTATCCAAAAACTTGATGCATAGTTCTCTAAACTATATATCCTTCTTATGAGGATAAACTATGTATGGGTTGAACCTAAATATGTGTCACATTGTTTAGGAATATTTGTAGTTTAACCATGAAATTTTCCATAAGTTTGGGGATTCCATCTAGTGATAATTGCGTAGTTAGCAGAAGGTTTTGCAAACCATGGGATTAAACCATTAATATGCCCAAAAATTGAAATAATGAAATTTATAATTAACCCTATTATTATTTAACTTTATTTATCTTCCATTATTATTTTTGTAACCATGATGTGTCCCTAAAATGGGTTATTATTTCTCCAAGATTCCTTGGAGATTTCCTTGAGTTTTTTTAGGAAATTACTGGGTAATTATTGATTTCTTCTTGATTTATCCCTCATTATTTTGTTTTTATCTTATCCTTAAATTTATTTCGTGTACATTTTCACTATTTTTTTATGGTGGACAATAATGTCAATATAGATGGTTTTAAATTTTGAATCACTTGACGATTAGGGATTATGAGTGTCCCTTTCTTCAGAATCTTGATTTATTTGATGAATATAGAGATGTTTCATTAAGTTTGAGGTAGGTATCTCTTTATAATAAATATTTCCATTATAATAATTTTGTTACATGATTTTTCTATGATTCTCCAACCATGTAATTCATTGAATGAATTATTGATGAATAATTTATGTTCATTCCTTATGTTTCTTAGATTATTATTTTGACAAAGTGATGGTTTTACTTAGACTTCATTATAAAAAAAGTTAAATTAAAGTAAGGGGTTTAATAGAATTATTTAAATGTTATTTTTACTCCAATTTTTTTTTTGAAATATTATTATGTTTTATTGACTTATAAGGATTTTTTTTTATAATTTCTTATTAGGCTATATGGCTATTTGGGATTGATATTGTATATCTTGTTGAACACCTATTTTGGTGTATGTTTATGTACGTTGAGATGATTATATTAGGTTGGATATATCATGAGGAATTATTTTTTTGTGAGTTTCAAATGTAAAACATGCTTATATATTTGTGTTATTGGATGAGTGATACACTAGTTTAGATTACATCTATAGTTAGAGCCCATTGTTGAGATTATTACACTATCTCAGGTAAGGAGAATGTGAAATCCAATGGGAAATATGGGTCTTGGTTTATACCAAATCTTCATAGGTATAATTAGTGTTCCATGATAAAGGTTCATGTTATCCCTTTCATTTTTTTTTCATGTCACAATAGTTATATCCCTTATGGTGTATTTTGGAGATATATTTTGATTCATGTTATTGTATACATTTATTATTTGTTTTTTTTATTTAAAAAAAAATAGTTAAAAAATTTAAATTTATAATAATTCTTTTAGAAAGAAAAAAAATCCATTTTATTAAAAAATTGGTTTTCTATATTAAAATTTCAATTTGGTACTAATGGTTTTTATTGTGAAATATACTTTGTTGGTTCATTGTGGTATCTTACTGTTATTTTTAATGAAACCCTACACAGATCCTATGGGTTTATGTAGACTTAGTTATATCTATCATGGGTAAAGAGAAAATAGTTACATCATTTGTTGAAGTTTCTTGATGTAAATTCATCTTTCATTGAAAGATCGTTTTTGGAGACCATGGGTCTTGAAGATTTGGATAATGTGGAACATTTTTTATGGAACCTAAACTGGAGACTATGGGATGTTGTTGTATCATACATCCTAGAATCCTATTTATTCTATAATTTTTATAATTTTTCTGGAATTTTATATGACTTTACATTTGGATTATGAATTGATGGTTGGATACATAGTTGTATTCATTGTGTTTTTCTATGTTTTATTTTTTCTTATTATTAAATCTACTTTCTTATGTACATTATTATCATTGTTATTGATACCTCATACCAAATTTTTGGGTAGAGTACATCTTTTAGTATATGTAAATTAATGTTTAAAATTTTTCAAATTATTTATACTTTATACCCTAAACAATTAACTATATCCCATGAAAATTGGTAACATGTTTTTCGGATTGTGGGGAAATAGTTTGTGTGATCTGTTAAGTTGAATCTGACTATTTCATTAAAAAATGGTATTATATCCCTCTTGATATTTTGTGGAGTATTGGTAGTATAGAGATAGGACCATTAGGTATCATCAAGTATGTCTAAAGTAGATTCTTGTTCAAAAAATTTCATAAAAAACATTATTTATAATGGTGTTCAGAAATTGTGTCATGGATTTGAGATTTTCTTTTAAGTATTTTGATTATAGTGGATGGAATTTAATTCAATTTTGAGATTTATGTGAACAAAATTTGTTAATTTAGGAAGTTAAATGTTTTTGGGTGTAAATGGATAGTAAACTAAGGGCACATGACTTAGGTTCACTATTTGGAAAATATTATGATAACAATACAACATGTTCTAGACACCTTCAAGTGGTAATCCCTGGATTTGTATATAGTTTTCCAAATTGTGTAGCCAAACCATGAATAATGGTGAAATGTATAATATTTTGATATCCCCCATCAATATTTCAATTTTATATTCTTATTATTATCACAATATTGTGAGAAATTAGGTGAATATTTTTGTTTCTGAAATGTTATTTGAAGTTAAATCATGTACAAATTTATTTTTATGTTTCATTTTTTATAGATTATTCCTCCAAGAAGGACTCTAATGAATGGAAAAGGGATTGTAAAGAGTAAAACAAAGGATAACACTTATCTGGACACAATTTTCATTTATTTAGTCAAAGTAAATATTTAATTTCTAGGTTGAGATGGTGATAAAGGCCATGATTAGGTTGTGTATCAGGCCAATGAGTATACTAAGATGAGTCCACATTTATTCAATTGTGACTGAGGGTCTCTGAAACCTAATGAGTAAATGGAGAATATTTATCTCCTATTTAATTTTATTAAGACCCCCAATACCTTAAATGTAATGTTTTCCACATATATGAGGAGGTAATAAGTCAACAATGTTTTGAATATATCTATAATACCAAACTTAATGAATATATAACTTGAGACAAGTTCAACGAAATGTTTAACCTATAGTTTTACCAATATAAATTATTGGTGGGAAAGGCCACATGGTTCATAACCATAGATCATGAGAATCATTCAGTGATAAATTTTCTCAATAATATTATTATATTGGTCAACTTTAACCCTGAGTTCCTCAGGAATGATTATTTTAAAACTCAATGATATTAGATGGATATTATAATAGAGGTAATATCAATATTTTTTTATTTTTTTTCTAGTGATCTATATCGAGGTGGTCTCCAAGGTAGTGTTTGATGATATTGATATTGAAGGGTTTATGTGTTTAGTAGTACCTCCACTGTTGTAGGAGGTAGTCATACTAAGTCATCTATTAATAAGAGATAGAATTAATGAAACTCATTGAGGTAGTAGTAGGAGTGTAAAACATTTATTTTCACTCCCTTGAAATATTCATGGCATCAGATAGAAGTGATATTTCAATGAGGGAATTCCAGAAACCCTAAACCAAATTTACAAGTAACTTCTAGGAATTTACATTAGGGTGTGTGATTGGGTCATTTGTGATGGTTTTTTAAGAAAGATACTGATATAAGTAATATATAGTTTTCCTATACCAAAGACTCCAGGGTGTAGTCATAGGACTTTAGATGAGTACTATATCATCCTCAGATTAATGTATATTCTCATCCCACAAATAATTCCTATAATTGGATAAATTTTAGGTGCTTATATACAACAAATAATGTGCATTAGGGATCCGATGTCAGGGTATAGATTATTAGTGGAGTGGTGTTTATTGAATATTCTATGGTATTATAATTCTGTGAAATAGATACATTTTATTCAATCATTTCATATAAATTGATTGATAATTTTGGACTCTGATATGAGTTGATGTTTAATGTGATGGATCTATATAATACTTTGGGAAATACGGGGGACTAAGTATTTAAGTTCCCTATGTGTCATGAAATAGTCTATATTGTTGAGATTCTATTAGATTCTCCAGTTATTTAAATTAATATATGTGAAATTATTTTTGGTATGCATTTTATGGTTGGTTATAAATGTTATATTGGATAATAACATTAGTAGGTTCATTAATGTTCTCATAATGGAATCACCCATTCCTTATAATATGATTGGAATCCAACATCAGGTAGCTAAAGACGTTATTTTAGATATTTTTATCAAATTCGTATTTGATATGTAGTTTCATTTTGAATTCTTTTGAGTGGAGTTCATATGATTAGTTTTAGAAAGTAATGGATTAGTATACATAGGTTTTTCTTATTGATTTCTATGAAATTATACTATAGTGGTAAGTAGTGTTATCTACTAATATTCTCTCTCGTATTATCCTCATAAAGTTATATTCTTATCAAATATATCTTTCTAAGTTAATAGACTCATAGTTTGGGTTTTATGATATATAGAGTAATAGTTTTATTAATTCGAGTGTTTCATAATAGGAGTCACCCATTCTCTTTATAAAGATCGAGAACAAAATTCTATAACTATTTATTGATTAGAAAATCCTCAATTTGGTGTCCATGAAGAATATATACCCATTAACTCATACTGGATATTTCATTAATCAACTCACTAGAGCTAGATAGTTTTCAAATAAGAACCTTAAATCAATATACCACTAGCTATGAGTGATGGGAGAAGTTGTTTTGAAGACCACTTTCCATAAAAATTATAGGAATTAATTCCATCTAATTATATCATTAATCCATACAAATTTTCCTGGTATTTTCAGGGAGTTGATGAAACCATTCTTCCTCTAATTTTTGGAAACCTTTTTGATGGTGTTAATTGATGATATATTTGTTTATTATATGATGAAATAAGATCATAAGAACTATTAGAAAACTTTTTTGGGGTATTTAAGGGATCATTAATTTTATAATAAGATATCTAAAAACATGTTTTGGATCTAATAAGTGTGGTGTTTGGGTCATCAGGTAGCGGCGAGTGTTACTTCATGGATCCTAAGAAGATACAAGTGGTTATATGTAAGGAAAGATGCAGAAATGTTTTTGACATTATGATAAATCTAGTTCTAACTAGGTAATATCACTGGATTTTTTCAAATTATTATATATTGTTATCTCCATGTTTGGATTTGACTTCAAAGAGATTGAGTTTCTAATGGGACGAGGGACATCATAGATCATTAATGATTTCAATTCTTACTTTACCATGACACACATTATGGTTCCTTGATATAACTATGAGGAAAATTCAATTTCTTATGATGAATCTAGTATAATATTATAGTGTGTTATAATAGATTATAAAAATGTTTTGGAATATAGATCTTGTATGTTGTACCCTCACAAGAAGAACTACCCCACCCACGACCTAGAGTTGATAGTGATGAGCATTATTTAAAAATTTGTTGCTATATTGTCATTAGGGATATTTTTTTTATAATGATCACTAATGTTTAAATTAAATATTCTCCCCTGGTGTTCTAAATCTCTAGCCGTAGTGATTGGTGGAATATCTCTTGGAATTTGATTTCTGATGTAGCTCATACCCATGAATGAGGGAATGTAGTGGCTGAAAACACGAGCCCGAAGTTGAAAACCCATATAATGAAAGAATCATACGAATAATGGGGTTTTATATTTTTATTAACTGTGTTGTATCTTTATATGAAATAGGATATCAATGAGTAATTATTGACTAGTACAAGTCATAACATTCATAGATGATATTATTTCTATAAACTAGGTAGTAGATACTTATTTTATATGTCTGAGTGGAATTATAACTGGTGAGGATAATTTATGTGATTATTATTACTCTCTTAATGGTTCAATTTGACTAAGAATATGGTTAGGTATTCCTTTGACCTTGAGGTATTAGGTGATCGATGGTTGGAACAATTTTAGTTGGGTAGTGTTCCCTGATTCTTCAAATATGTTGTATAATCTATGAAATTAATATTGGTGGCATAAGATAAAGAGAGATGCTGATAATTTGGGTCTTAGTGTATTAAAAATATGAATATCAAAACCAAGCATCAAATTCCTATTGAATTATTGGAATTTCATCCCATTTTGGTTTGTAAGTGGGATGACATTTCTATATAATTCAGGATAATCATTCTCCAGTTTCGCACAACGATGAAATCTAAATGGGTTGATATTGAGAAGTAAAAAAATAATAGAATCATTTCATTCAAATTAGGGAGTTTATGAATGTGTAATTTCATAGTAACCTTTATGTTCAGTGAATTTTAAATATTTATGGTGCGTATTCAACCATAATTTTTAATCAAGTCCCATACTTCAACTCAAATTTATAGAGGGGTAATCAAGATGAGAGATCCCTTTGTTGAAGTAGAACATTTCCTTTCATCAGTATACTGAGGTTTAGTGAGTCAAACTAAGTATAACATACATAAATATTACATTGTTTTAGTCGAGTATTCAATACATCTCATAGCAATACTTTCAAAATAAGTATAGATTTCTAGTTTCTTTAGTGACCAGATATAAAAAAAATTAAATACATTAAACATATTCAATATCTCCCAAGTAGTTTTTCACAAATATCATCTATCTTAAATATACCCTACATAAAAAATTCCTCATTTCTAGGGGAAAAGAATCATAATAAAGGGGGAGATCATATGACTAGTGATGGTAAACATGGGATATATAAATCTATGATCATATGAAAGAATAATATAAGAATACGGGTGTGAGATCATAATCATAACATACAATGTTCATGACTAATCTATCATAGATCATAAATTTTAGATATGGCATAAAACATTAGTATTTCAATATAAATGAATCATAATAGTTTGGAAACATCATTAATCAATTAGGATCCATGAAAACATATCATATGAATTTGAACATGTCATTAAAATTTTAAGGTACTCATAATAATATATTAGGAATCATTCATTCATCATGTGATTACATAAAACTTATAGTTCCAATATTCCCTTAGAAGTAACTTATACCTAGTTAACACTGTCATCAATTAAAAGTTTATTAACTCTATCATCTCTATGTATTTTCATAAAACTGTCACCCCTTAAGAGATTCTTAACTCCAACATAATTACCTAATGAATAAAAAAGATATATAATTATAACACCACCCATAAAATAAACATAATACTTTCATATGTATGCTAGGTGATCATAAAACATCCATCATATCATCATTGACTAACCGCTGGAAGATAACATGTTAAAAATCAATATCATTTTCCTAAACCCAAATCATATAGATAAATAATAGGTATAGTGACATTAGAATATATCAACAGTCAATACTAAGTATATCAAATGATGTTATCATAGATAAAAATACCTTAAAAACACTTTAATACTTATCAAATAAAATACACTTTTCATTTTTAAATCACTTACATAAAGTATAAAAATTTCAAAAATAGTATGGAAATATTTTTTTGAAAATAACCATGGAAAAATGTAAAGGGAGATTCAAATAATTTAGTGGTCATGATGGTGGAAAATTATATTCACTCCTTAATCATTAAAAATAATGATTATGTTTACTGCATAGGTAAATAATGCTTCATTCAAAAAAAGGATCGAATATTACATTAACAAACTTATTTAAAATGAAATGTAAGAAAAATGATGCTAAATAACCATTGTATTATAGTATCAAATTCTGGGAAACATTTTAGAGAACATGGTTATAGAGGATAATGATTCTTGACCAAAAGAGGGAAATTTGGTCGTCTTTTCATAAACACTTTTTCGAAACCCTTTTGAGACCCGTAGTGTAGAAAATTGTAATACAACATATAAATTCCTAAAATATAGGGAGGATATGAAAATAAAATTTATTTTTTGGTCCTGGTCATATATTTATGGAAATTGAAACATAAATAATCAATATTAAAATGATATTTAAACATAAATCCCTTACCTCATGTCTTGTATTGATTAATACATTTTGGAACCTCAAGTAAAATAAATATAAATTTTTTATACATATATTAAAAAACCACACACACATATATATATCATACCTTATATTATTTATGTTTTACATCTTGTCAACCATTTATTAATAATTCACTATAAAAATAACTATTTTAGGTGATAACTAATTCTATTATCATGCATGTTTCGGTTCGACAGTCCCCATCATTTTACTTTGATAATTGTTACATAATCAACAAATTGTTTTTAACTTAATTATTATCATATGTAATCATTAAATACATTTTATAAAGGAGAGGCTAAATTTGTTAATAAATGAGAAGAAGAGGTTCCCTGGGGAGGGGAACTCTTAAAATTACCTAAATTATTGAATTCATATTTTTTAATTATCATGTTAAATTAAATAAAATGATATTTTTCAAGTATAGGATAAGGATGAGGCTAAATCCACTCATTTACTAAAATAGAGATAAGTTTAGGATATTTTTTAACCATTATCCCTCAGTCTTAACCCTTACTAACCCTTTTGATGATTACTAAAATATCAATGTCTTTTACACTTTAGGGGTCATGAATGTTACTATAAAAGAAATAGTTCCCCATAAATGATTTTTTTGATATTATAGTCTATATCCAAATCCCTTGTTCAGAGATAATTCTTTAATTATTTTTAAATCACTTATGAAAAATTATTTAACCTAAGATAACATAGAATCCATTATTGAGACTCTTCACATAGTTTCACTTTAAAAAAATTTGAAATGGAAATTGAATAACTTTTTTAAAAATAACTAATAAGAAATATTTATCAAAAAAATTCATGGAATTAAATAATTAATTCAAATTTTATTATTATTTAATACCTTTTAACAATTTTGTATTTTATTTTTTCTACTACATGAAAAAGTACTATCTTGGAATTATTTAATAATTTGTAGTAATTATTCCACTAATGAAATAAAAAATAATTTTACATGATATAAAAATTAACTCAAATTTAAAATAACAATTTAGAATTAAACCTAAAATATTTTTATCCTTATGAAAAAAATTAGATATTAAAACGATGTGAGTGACATTTTGTATTCATTAATTACATAAAATTATATTAATGTCTTTATTAGAGTAAAGTGGAATAAAATATTCAAATAATTGAATTGAATATGATTAAGGTCAAAATAAATCTATAAATTTAATTAGAATAATGTTTTTTTGTAGATTTAAATGCTTTATCCCATAGTTTTAACCCAATTTTACCTATGTTATCCTTACCTAGGTGACAAATATTTATTTTTGTTACTATTAATAATAAAAAATTAATGTACTTTTTCCAAATTTTAACCACTTAATTAAAAATATATATTCAATATCTATTAGTTACATTTATATAAGTTGAAGAATTTTTTTTTAAATAAGCATGCAAAATGTAATGAAACTTATTTTTAGAAAAACGCATTACAAGCGTAAAACAAGATTTATTCTTATCCTCTGAACAATAAAAATCATTAAATGACTTAATTTATTTTGAATATATAATTTAAAATTTTAATTAAAATTACTCATTATTATAATTAATTTAATTTAGTAAGACAAAAATATATTGCTCGAATAAAAATAGTTTTTTTGAAAAACTTATGTATTTTTAAAAATATTTTATCAATTGAGAAGTATTAAATTAATTATATACATGGGTAAAAAATAAATTTTCATAAATTAATTAATATATTTAATACTGCCAACCCAATAGTTAGGCGATAAATTTCACATAAAACAATAAAAATTCAATAGTATATCATGGTTTGCTTAAACCCGTTGTTGAATTTAAATAAATATTTCAAAGAAAATATACTTATTTAAAGATAAATATGTCATAATATTATGAGGTGTTATATTATAACCCCTATATGAGTTTATTCCTCAAATATATATCACATTGATTAAAAAATGAGGACACTTCTACCTATTCAAATCCTCGAGTTCCCATGTTGCAATTTTAAATTAATGGGTTTTCCACAAAACATTGATTAGGTGAGTGTTCTTATTCCCAATAACATTGTCTCTTCGATTCAAAATATGTATGAGTTTCTCCAAAAAATATAGATATTGATAAATTTTTTTGACCCTTGATATTAGTGTATGGGAAGGATGGGGTATGTTCTTTTTTTGGAGAGATATATTGAACACATCATGGATTTGAGAGAGATTCGTTGGAAGTGACAAAAAATAAGATAACATTTAAATAAAATGAATAATATAAAAGGGAATTATATATCTACGCATTATATTTCTTCTATTTTCAAATATTATAACCTTATTTTGAGGATATTTTCATAAGAATACCCTGTCACAAACTTCAAACTCATGATCTCACCTATGATTGTCAACATAAATTTTTTATCGACATTGAGCTTCACTAAAGTACATAGGAGTGATTGTAATATTCACTAATATATCCTTACAAATATTAGGAACCGATATAATTATTTATCTATTATCAACCCAACACATCAGAGTTATGGACTTTCTTCCATATAGGGCTTCATAAAGATCCATATGAATGCTCGAGTAAAAGATATTATTATAAGAAAATTACACCAAAGGAATGAGTTGATCCCATACACCTTATAAAATATCTATGGAAATATCTAAACATATATTTTATAGTTTTAATGGTCATATAATACTAAAAATATATATAAGTACGGTATTCCATTATAATATTCAAATTCTTATTGAAATATTACTAGGTACTTGAATAGAACTTTGAGTTAAACCTTCAATCTCAAAAAATTTTAATAAAATGCGATACTCTCTTAAACCTTAACAATTTCATTGTCAATATCTTGGAAAATATTCAAGAGGGAAATAATCTCAAATTAGAATGATTTTTTTTTTATTTTATAAGATGATTGACAACTACCAATTAACATCATTCCATTATAATGTTTTAGTGATTCTAAAGATGAAATACGAGGTTACGTTTTCCCATTTAAATTATTTTATGGGTAATGATTATAAAATAAAATTAGAATTATATATTTCATCCATAATTTTCTGATATACCAAAAATCATGACACATATTTTCAAATATCCATTTTCATTTTATCACATCAGAAATACTATTTTACTTTTATATATATCTTCATACTTCCAAGATTTATATAGAATGATGGACTATGATATTACCCAATAAGTACATCCACATGTTTTGTAATTATGGGATGGATACTCATTTCCTAAACCTTATCATTCCATCATGATCAAGGTTGAACTCATGACCATTTTCAGATCCCATGATAGTTTCTCATCCTCCTTTTGTGCCTTTTGAGTCATCACATGGATGTGTGGTTGGATATTCATATGAGAATGATATGATATGTCCCATGTCATCATGATTGCAAGGATAATATTCAAAAAATTAATTAAAATTAGATCTCTTTTAATCGCAATCATGGATAGTGTAGCATGTTCCTTCTAACATTCATTATCACCCACCTTGTCCACCTTCCTTGGGTGGTAGTGTATTGGGAAGTCATAATCCTTAATAAACTCTAAAAATCTCTTTTTGAAGGTATTTAACTCTTTCTATGTGGATATTTAATTCAATAATTTCTTATATATTTATACATATATATCACATCATTCTCTATAAATATAATTCCTCTATATTTTCAATTCAATAATATTTTCTACAAACACAAAATCATGAGTCAGGTAATATTTCTTTTGAATTTTCAATTAGTACGAGGCATAATCTACCACTATATCATTATTATTGAGGTAATAAATGATTCCATTATTTAATAAATCACTATATATATGACAAAAACATATCCTATATAGGTTAGTTTAATAACATGTGAGTTTACCAACCTTCATTTCACTTTCTTAAAATTTTACTCACATTCATTTTTTAAGAAACATAGCTCTCATCTATGAAATCCTGGTTATTGGATTAGATAGCCCTGAGAAATCCATATAAATAATCTATATTATCTGAAGACACTATGAAAAAAATAGGTATATATCCTCATGGTTTGTATTGATAATTTCTTAATAAATTTTATCTTTGAAGAATCCACCAATATACCCAATCTTGAGATTATATGACCTAATAATGAAACATTTTATTACCAAAATTCACAATTTATGAATTTGGAATATAATTAATCTTTCTTCAGTGTCTTCAATAAAATCATTTAATGATATTCATACTCTTCCTTACATTAGGATTATATAAAAGAAAACATCTATAAATACTTCCACAAACTGATTAAGGTAATCTTTAACGACACTATTCATTAAATCTAAGAAGATAATATGGTAATTAGTATGTCCAAATGGAATCAATATACTTTCATAATGAACATACCTCATAGGGATAGATATATTGATTGTATCCTCATTCTTGACCCACAATTGATGATATATAGAAAAAATTTCAATCCCTGAAAAGAATTAATCTCCATGTTATTGATCGAATAATTCACCAATATAGGGTAAATGATACTTGTTCTTGATAATTAACGTGTTAAGTTCTCAATAATCAATTAAAATTAACATTTACCCATCATTATTCTTAAAAAAATGAATATGTGCTCCTCATAGGGACACACTCTATTGTATGAATTCGTGAAGAAAATTTTTCATTTTATTTTCATCTTTGATTCTTGTAACTCATTTTGGAAAATTCTATATGGCGTATTAGAAATATTTGTAGCATAATGTTTAAGTTATATTAAAAACATAACATCAAAATTTGGGGGAAGACTGGGAAACTCTTCTGGAATGAAAAAAACTCATGTACAATAAGCTTGTCCTCAATTCTGAGTTTTTTCCCAACCATATGGTGTATATACACATTATTGATAGGAATTAATACTCATAAAGTAGGATAAAAAAAACTGGAAGTTCATATTTATCATTTCACTGAAAGAAAATCTTATGTTGACATGAATTATAAAAAATTTATTCTCTTCAATAGTTATTGATATGGAATATATATATATATATATATATCCAATCCATCACCAAAACAAAATCAAATTCTAATAGGTTGAGAATATCAAGAGTCAGTAGTACCACATTCCCAAAAACAATTATCCGAGAGGATCTAAAGACTAGAGATATAATCATCACACAATTTAGAGTTTTTACTATTAACTTGACATGTAATAATTGTAGTTTTTATGTGATACGATTAAAAAATATTCAAATATAATAGTGTTAATAGATATAGAATCAACTATTAAATTTTAAATTCTATTTTTTATTGTATGTTTACCTTTCACTAATTCATTATTGTGAACTACTTCATCAGTTGATCAAATGACCTTTCCCTTTCTCTCTTAGATTAATAGGGTTTCTAGTTCTTATTTTCACTGTTAACCATTAGATTCATGAATCTGTTATTATAATTTCCACACTCTTTATAATTTAATCTTTTGAATCTAGGTGTAATAATTATTTGGGAGTTATCTCCATTCTTTTCAATGATAGGACTATTCCCATCACTTCAACATTCTTTTTCTGATAACTTCCATTTCTACTCTTAAATAATTTACTAGACACCATAAGTAAATTTCCATAATTATTCTTTCCACACATATGGAATGAAGTAAATGTTTTTCATATGTTTGTTTTATTTTAATAATTTCCTAAAAATTTCGATATTTCTTTTCTTATCCCCAAAACCCTGAGGATAATTATGATCTTATATATATATTTCTAGAATGAGAGAATATCCAATTATTTCATCATATCTAATAATGTCACTTATATGAAATTACATCTAGATACTTGGTATTAATTCACGAATCAATGAATCAATTTTTATTTATGGTTGATGATATAAGTCAAACATATATCTTATATTTAAATAAATACTACTGTTAAGTACTGATGGATTATTCACACTTCTCTTTTAGTTCCAAGAATTCCTTTTCTATTTTAGTGATAAGGGTAAAAAAAATACTTGTTATAAAATACCTTTATAAACTATTCCTATCACATGAAGTCAATTTCCTCTACTTTCTATACATTCTTAATGAAATTACACCATTTAGCTACACTAACATCCAAATTTTAAATGAATAAATTAACTTTTTCATGCTTTGAGAACTAGATAAAATACAATATCTTTTCTACGGTACTGCTCCATTTTCAACCAATTGTGGATCAGAAGATAATTAAATAATGGTTAATGTCCCCCCCTAAAAGGATCCAAATTATGTTGTTCCATTTTCTTTTGTTTCAGCTCAAAATAATTCGTAGCATGAGAAAGATACTTAATCATCACAAAAATATTTTTAATTCCCACTGCAAACACATTTGTTTTCTCAAGAGGAAAATCATTTCATTTTCAATTTACATGATTCCTCTTAGTTATATCATTTAAATAAATCCCAAAAACATAGCACATGAAACAATAATAAGAGTGATAAATTATTTAATCATGAAAATTTATTCATAAGATGTTTAAATCATGACACCTTATATTTTTAAAATATGAGATTAAGTTAATGTTAATACATATTTGGTCATTGTCTATTATAATCGTATACAAATGTTTATAAAGAAAATATTAACTAACCCTAGAGTATTCCTCTAGAGTGTATAACAAGGATTATAGACTTATGACCACTCATCAGGCACCAATGAATATTGAGTTAATACCTAATCTACACATTTTAATGTTTTTACCCCTAAGTGAATCTACATCTCATACTCAATTACTTCTTAGTATCCACAAAATTATTTATTTTCTAATAAAGCCAATCAATATCCACTTTTTAATAACTCTAGGATGTTATCATATACTTAAAGTTATCTCCAGGGACATCACTAAAGATGTCAAATACAAATCATTAAAAATAACTAAAACCTAATTTGATAAAAACTATGGTGAACCAAGCATAATATAAAAAAATATTACATCATTTTAGATAAATATTCATTATATATCATAATAATATTCTCCCTATAACTGTAATAGTTTATTTTAATTATATAATAGAAATAGAAACAACTTATTTAATGAAATAACTTGAATATATCCTACTAAGTTATTCTGAAATAACACCCTCATTAGATATACCAAATATAAAACCATTATATATAACCTGGGTAAAATAAACATAATAAAGGGTGATACTAGATTCTATTTAAGGGTAATTATAAGATATATCAATCAATGATCACATAAAATCATAAACTATGAATAAAGATACGTGATCATGATAAAAACATACAAAGTTCATAATTAAGAGGATTATTTTTAACACTTTTCAATGAAATAAATATTATTTAAAAATGCATTAAACAATAATTTGATAAAATTAAAACCATTCTTGAGGATATTATTGGGAACATAGATATGAAGGAGAAAGATTGCAGACCAATAAGGTAAAAATAAGGTTCTATTTTCATGAAAACATTTTTTTGAACCATACTTTGTTCCAATGAGAGAAAAATAGAAATAAAACATAAAAATTAAAAAATAACTATAGGATAAGAATATAAATATTTTTTATCAGATAAAGAACATATAATTTACCTCATTCTGATATCAAATGTAATCAATTGAAATTAAAATGCAATTTAAATAAAAATCTCTTACCTCGATTCTTTTCTTGATTCATACATGTTTGAAAATCCTATATAATTAAAATAAATTTATTATAGCTCTATTATATAACTATAATAATATACAAAATTTTATATATGACTTTGTTTTAGCATATTATCACCCATTTATGAATAATTATTAATTAAAATCATTGTTCTTGGTGATAAATGATTTATTTTTCATGTACAATTTAGTTAAGAATTCTCAGTCCTTGTAATTTGATCATGCTTAATTCATCCCTAGAATTTCAATAAATTAATTAGTAAAATATTTAATTACTAATTAAACATTTATAAATATTCACATAAAATAGTTATGAAAAATTAATTACATCACTTCATAGAGATGATAGCCTGCATGTACGCACAATTGACATTTCCACTTTTCAATGGATGTTGAAAAGTGATGTGGTGACAAAATATGAAACACATTGATTCCTAGGGGCGAGAGCCCACACGCACACAAGAACAAGGTTTTCCTTTCCCATAAGATGAAAAATATATATAATAATGGTTATTACAGAAAAATATTTTTTTTTGTATTGAAGATACTCTATTAGATATTTTATAATGGATACCGTTGTTTTATTGGAGAAATAAGAAAAAATTAAATTTAAAGTACTCGATTAAGAGTTATTCTTATTTGTTGAGAAACCTCTTAAAACTTATTCATTTACTATTAAAAGGATGGTATTTAAAAAATAAAATAATTTATAAGAACTTGGTAGGGATGATAAATATTATGTTAGGGTTGGTCTTGGCATTTATATAAGGCTAAAACTGTGTGAATAAACTGGAAAAAATGGTTTTCTTTTATAAGTTTGGGGAGGGAAACCTTTGCCATTATCTAAAATATTCAACTAATATATACTAATTTTCTTGTAAATGTTGAATTAATTCTCTATATTTTAAATATATGTTATTTTTCATTCTAAATACTCTCTTCCAAAAAAAAATTAGACAATTTTAGGTGAATTTTAATGCTTATATTTTAGTTCGAACCCCTCTTAACCCTTGTGATGATTACTATGATAACAAATATTTTTTTCTCCTAAGGGGTTATAAAAATTACTATAAAAAAAGTGTCCCATAAATTGAAAATGGCTTATATTATATAATATATTCAATTAAATTGTATAAAGTAATTTTATTAATATTAAAGAATTTAATGAAATATTAGTCAACATATGATATCATTAATTACATTTTCAGGAATACTAACATAGTATGAGTTTAAAGGCAAAATGATAGTACTAGAATTATAATAAAAACTGTTAAAATATAAATAATAAATATATTTTATATTCTAAATTACTTCAACACAACAATTAATACAAATATTATTACACTTAATATTTTTTAATATCATTTATTTCATTTTTCATTACTTAAACAAGTACAATCTCAACATTTAATATTTATTTTAGGTAAATATTTCATAAATAATAATTTAAAATAAAATAACAAGGTAAAAAAATTTAATTCATATTTGAATTATCAATTTATAACTAAACATAACTACTTTTTGTCCCCATGAAAAAATAGATTATAGATATTAAAACAAAAATAGTGGCCTTTTGTATTTAGTCTTAACTTAAAATATTATTAGAGTCAGCAGCAAAGGAAAGTGGTTATAAATTTACAATACATTAATGATAATATGATTAATTAGGAAATTAAAATATTAAATAATATAAATTCAAGTGTTTTTGTTATTTTAATTTCACATCATATAGTTTTAACCTTGTTTCACTTTTTTTACCATTATCAAGGTGAAAAATATTTACCATGATTTCTATTTATAATTTCCAAAAATAAAACAGTCCCATTTACCAAATTTAATACTCATAATTCAAAAAATGGAATACATTTTTCAAGATTAAATTTTTATATGTGTAAGATTCGAAATTTAAAATAAGTGGAAAAAATGCAATGAAAACTATTTTTAGAAAAACACCATTTAAGCATAAAACTAGATATATTACTATCACATTATCGGTAAAAAATGTTAAGTTAATATTAAAAAATTTCATTGAATATAATATATATATATATATATATTAAAACTACTAGCTAATAGTGTTTAATTTGATTTATTATGACAAAAAATATTACACTTATAAAAGTAATTTTATTTCCATAAAAAATGTAGTTTTTTTCAAATTCTTTTATCAATTAATAACCAATGTATTCCTTCTATTCATGTGTAAGAAATAATTTTTCCAAATTTAGTAACTCTATTAATAACTTCCAATCTATTAACTAGGTGGTGAATTTTTATATTAAATAACAATAATTTATTAATATATTATGGATCACTTAAACTCGGTGTTGCATGTAAAACAGAATATCAAATAAATTAAATTTATTTAAAGAGAAATATATCATAAAATCTCATGGAGTTATAGTCAAGATGAGTTATTAATTTAGATTAATGAGGATATTTTTTTGTCTTATGTCAATGACTTTAGTGTCTTATGATTGTTACATTCATTTTTTGAGATTTCATATAATACTAATTATCAAGCCTTAATAAATTTGACTCCTTATAAAGCTCCTTATGGATTACCATGTAATCATTATTTAGTGGTAAGTATTTGGTGAGCATCACTTGTTGAGATATATAATTATTTAGTAAATTAGAAGTATGTTTAAAATTATTTGAAAAATATAAATGAAGACTCAATGTTGACAGAATTCTTAAATTGATAATCGTAATCGTTCGTTGGATTTTTTTTGTAGTGATAAAATGTTTATTATAGTCTCTACTAATCTAGGGATCCTTTAGTTAGGTAATAAGGGTTTGGCAATGTCGTGTTACTTCGATCCATTTTTGGTCATGGAGAATCTCAAGAAAGTGTTGTATCGACTCTTCTTACAATCCTAAATAACCTACATTCATGATGAATTTTATGTATCCCTATCAAAGAAATATTATCTAGGAAAATATCATGTAATTATATGAGATGATGTGGATTTAGAACCTAATATCACTATGGTTTATCCACCAACCCATGTAATGAATTTTTCAAATAGAGTGGTGTAGGGTATATTTATACCACTATTCATTTTGGTGTAGAATGATGGTGGAGTTATCCATGAGACATGGGATCATGATTCCTCAGTGATAGGGAAATCACCTCACTTATTATTTTATATAGATAATTTATAACATTATAGGGGTAGAAACTATCCTTGTGGGGGAATTATGACACCCTCGGATCACTAGTATGAATTTAATCTCATTATTTCGTTTATTTATCCTCTTATTAGGAGTTTTTTTGCAATTGGAGGTTTAAAATTATAAATAATGTGGAAATATGATTGGTGGGATAGTTAGAATAGAGTTTGGTATAACTATTTGTCTAGTCCATTTGAAGGGGTGTGAGCATATAGAAGCATATTAATTGTTTTCACACATTTCATTAAACTATGAAACCAAAATATGTTAGAAACAATTTTTATGAGGTGATTTGATTAACCCTGAATCCTAATGATGTTATTTACCTATAAATATAAGGGACTCATTATAAATCCACAATATTTTAATATATTATTACCTGAAGAAAGGTTGATGTATTTGATATCTTTCTCCACATGCAACGTCAAAGTAATACCAAATCATGATATATATTAATAAAAATATAAATATTAATTATAATCATTAAAACCCAGTGTTTTAAATAGAGGGAATGAATATATGTTAATGATTTAAAAAATATTAATAGAAAAAAATTGCGACATGTAATAATAAGTAAATTCAATTATTATAGCTAAAACAAGTAAGAAAAGTAATTTATTGATAAAATTATATTTTTCTAAAATTGATGTTTTAATTCAAGAAACAAAAGATATTATGGTCATAAAAAAAATTAAATATTGTGATAATATGAATAAAATATATCAATTAATTAATTATTAATTCATAGGAAATAAAAATAAATAATAGCTATAATTTAAAAAAGATAATTTTAATTATAAATTATTTACCAATATATTTTAGAATTTTATTAAAATACAGAATTATGAAATTTAGAAAAAATTAATTTTAAAAAATTAAAATCTTATTTGGATTATGAATAATTATATATTTTTAATATTATGTTTTTATATTTTTCTAAAAATAATTATTTTTTGGAGCATAGTGAAAATACTGTGTTCACAAATAAGATTGATTTAATAGAATTATTAGTATATAATATTGAATTTTAAAATAATGAAAAAAACTCTTGAGACCAAAAATTAATTTTATATGTTAATTTATAATTTTAAAAATGATGTTTTTAAATTAAAATTCTGTATTTGATATTTGAAATGATAAATATTATATTTTTATAATTTTGTTTTCAAACATTATTATTGTTTCTTTTAAAAGAATTTTTTATTAGTTATATAAATTATATAAAATTAATTGGATTAAAAATTTATAATAATTGGTCCAAATTATCTAATAAGGATCACATTATTTTAAAAATAAATACAAAGGTGCCTTAGTAAAATAATATTTTCCATGGAAAAAGTTAAAAGGGAAAAATTAATATTTCAAGGGGCAAAGTGATTTGAAAATGATAAAAAAATGTCTGTAATTTAGTTTAGTTTGTCTGGATTAACATTATCACTTATTTACTCAGTAATTTAACAATTTGGGATCTATTAGAAATGTTTAACTTGTTATAAATTTATATTGTGTTGAAGTATTTGCAAAAATGACTTTATTAAACCTTATAAAAGGAGCTTCTCACCACCAATTTAAGACCCTAATAAATATTTTGTTTAATCATGAAAATCTATGAATAGTAATTCCACTATAATTATATTTAACTAAATTATGATTTTGATCTCATGAGATTAGCCTATGCCATCTATTTTTTAAGGGATCTTCTAAGGAAATCTTAAAGTGGACACCATGAGTAATCATTTTTTTACTTACTATCATGATTTTCTATTTTTAAAATTGATTTATAGTTTTAAAATCATAATTTAATGAAATTAATATTGGTTATATACTAAATTTTATGATTCTATGGTAATAATAATCAATCAGATTATACCTTTTCTATTAAGAAAATTGAAACTGCCATTCGAGTGTTGTGTAGACTACTGAATCCATGAAACGATGAGTTTCATTTTCACTAAAAAACATACAAAGATGTTATAAAATAGGGATTTAATAAATAATTTTTATATTTATATCATTTTTTTAATTACGAATAATTATCAATATTACTCCTTTCTCCCATTAAATAGAAAATGAAAATTTTAACCATGTTTATCCTTCTCAATAGAATGATTGATTTTAATTTTTATTTTCACCATCACCATACATGGCTGATAATTATGATGATATTAAATTATAAATACGAATTTTATGATATAATAAAGGTTCTATTTTGTCAAATTTGAGATCCTATTACAAATATGATCATCATACAATTATTATTAATTCAAATATTTAAAATGAAAAAACTAAGAAGATAATGGTCTCTTTTTTCTATGTAATGACATTATATAAATTTTCTTCTATTTATAATCATTTCCAATTTTGATATATCACACAAATAATCACTAATTAAGATCATAATTCTTCTTTATTAATTATTTTATAACTAAAAATAATTTATCAATCACGATAGGTTCATGTTTTCATGGTTAAAAAACTTGCTTGAAAAAAACTATACATTTATATTATGGATGAATATGAGATATTATTTACTGTAATAAAATTACATAAATATCTAAATAACGTTTTTGGTTTTTTAGGATATATCATTATTTAACAAATTAATTAAGAAAACAATATTTTTTATTAAGAGTCACCAAAACATTATAATCATTAATTATATCTTCATTATTTGTAACAAAAAATATAATGTAATGAAATTATACCCCTTAGAAACAACATGGAACACATATTATTGTGTATTTAATTATCTTATTATTATTATTTACTTTATGACATGAATTAATACCAAAACCATTTTTATGGAAATAGTTCCTAGTGATTCAAATTACATACACTCAGTTTTTTAAATAGGTACAAATTTGATATATATATATATATATTTAATCATTATAAATTATGAGTATATATATTTATAGTTTTGAGTAAGGTTATCTATGATTTATTTAATGAATTTAATTTAGTTATTCATGATGTTTGGTGTAAGTGCAGAATGAATTGGGATGAAGGTACAAGTATAAATATCTAGTTTTTCTCTTTGAGACATGTTTGGTGTTATGAAGCTAGTTTCATTTACGTATTGTATATAAATTTTATTTTAGATATCATAAAAATAATTATACTTTAATAACATTGCTTTAATTTAAATTAAAAGAAAAATCATTCAAGAGGTTTTGATTCAATGCTTTCTAAACCCGTATGGGTTTTCAGGATCTCAATTCAGATTCTTTGAGGTAATAAATTCTATAAACCATGTTTTATTTGTATAGTTTATTCACATGAAATGGATATATTTTTATCATAATATTTTTTCATGATATTTACAATCCAAATAATGTTCCCTTATTCAATTGGATATTAATTCACTTTTCTCCAATAGTATGGATTTTTGGCTACTCAACTTTCATTCATTGAGTTACTACAATTCTTTTTATGTTATTTCATATAATTTGTTCAAATTATATAATTTTTTTGTATTATGTGGTATAATCCAATTTATTTATAGAGATATTAAAACCTACCATATAAAATCATAGCAATGTTTTCTCATTTCAAAGGATATGTTGCTCATAAGGAATGTCGATATTCCATATCCCTTATCCATGAATTATATTTTTTCATATTTAAATTGTTTATTATATACATGGGGTTTTCAACAATAATATTTCATTGTATGGTAATTTCTATACTAGTATAAGAAAAAAATATAATTTTATACAAAATAACAATTTTTACTCTTTTTATAATGCCTTTTTTGGAGAAAAAATATTTTTCAATATATTAATTTTTTTTTCATTTCTATTTTATATTTATTGTATAAAATTCCAATTTTTTCTCAGATAAAAAAATATATTTTCTAGCCCATTTTATTGATTTTTTTAAAATATATTTTTTAAATGTGTTATCTTTTTACTTTTTAAAAAATATGATTGGAAGTGACTCATAACTTCCTCTTTTACATTAATGTTTATTTTTTTAAAAAATATATTTTATGTTTTCACATTAATTTCCCTTTTCACCTAAAAAATGACTTTCCCTAATATGGTTCAGCCATTAATATTATTATTCTAATATATATATATATTTATATATATTCAGAGAATGATCTAACAATACCAAAAAATGCAATTATTGATCTCTTTTTGTGTGGTTTCCTTCAAGTATTAATTTGATGTGATGTTTTTTATCTAAGGCAACATCCTTTTAGGTATCCCCTGCTACACTAGGGTTATTATCTTTTGAAACCATCCACCCTATTTCTCAATATGGATTCTACTATGTTTTTCTAGAATTGGCTTGGCCGTATACTTATTTATATATACACCTTGAAAAATCACATTTTACATAATTCATATTAGATGATGCTCACTGAGAAAGAATTTTATTTTATTGAAATGGGGATAGTATTGAAATATTTTATGTTTTTATTTTAAGATGGAATTTTCTGTAAATTTAAATATGTATTGTTTGACCATCCACCTTGTTTAATCATATAAGTTATGACAATGTTATCCATTTTGTTAACATTTGAAAAAAGTATTAAAATTCTTGATGAATATTTAATACCAACATAGGTTGATACTATATTAATATTCTTTATTTAACATTTTATGTATAAAACTTTTTTTATTCATCGAAATATTACATAGGGAATGGTATGAATGGTATTTTTGACTCTTTTAGTGAGTGAATTGGACTAAATATTGTGACAGTTGTGTCATATAATTATTTATCCCCATGATGAATCAACATGTTTCATGATGAAAACATGTTTCATTTTTTTGTATAACTCTTCCCATAGTAGGATAGTGTCTTTTAATAAGGCCTTAACAACATATTTTTGAAATAATACGTTATGAATTACACTGTTATGAGATTATTATTATTGATATTCATGTTTTCTTTTATTATCGTGGATTAGAATGCTCTCATTTTTAGTTGAATATGGAATAATTCATATTATTTATTGCTACCATATAATGCATAACATGCCTATTTTTTTGAAAGATTTATTTATATGTTTCCTTTATGTATCATTGAAACTCTCCCATTATTATATTTCCGTATTATGAGGTTATGAATAAAATCATTACACATGATATATCTGATAGGAAAAATTATGTGAGGAATTAATGGGAGATGATGAAAGATCCTTATAGATTAAGTATCTTCTAATATAGTAGAAAAAATATCCATTAGTGTAGAAATAAAAAAGTCTTGATTGTTTGTGTTTATTTATTTTATAAATGTTTTTGAAATTTTATGTTATGAAATTTTTCATTTAATTCATGTAATTATTGGATAATTATGTCAGAGTATTTATAGTTGATATTGAGGCTATTAGGTAAAGATTTTTTATGGAACCAGATCCTAGATAACAACACAAATGAATCATAGTTGGTTTCATTGCATGGTTTAGATAATTTTTTAGATAATTATGTTTTTAGAGGAAAATTAAAGGGCTGATAAGTTGTGAATGACCCCAATTTTCAAGATTTAGATATACATTTGGGATTGTATATGATTTAATGTTAAGTTAATTATATAAATTTTATTGATAGATTAGGATAACATTATTTTGTTAAATACCAATGTCATAATTATTAAAGATAATTATAATTATAGGATAACATATAGATATTTTGTTATATTAGGGATTATTTGGCATTCATAGATTTTACATTTGTTTCTAGATACCACATTTGGATGCCGGATTTAGCACATATATACTACTACATGATGAAATTAATTTAACATCTATTTTTAAAATGGAAGTGAAATATTTCATGAAAAAATACTTAATGATTATTTTTAAAACCAACAATTAATTATTATTTCATTATTTTATTTACATTAGTAGTTTTTTTTGAAAAAACATTACTAAATCATATTATAAATTTTCTTAGATTTTATTTAAAAAAAACTCAGGTCAGGTTATCAAAACCACCACTAAACTAATAGAGAAAAGTTTAAAATATTAAATATTTAATTATGATTTATTATTAGTAAATATTATTCATTATTTAAAATGATTTATGATTTATTTTTTAACAATATTAATAATTTATAATGATTTAATTTTTAGTTTAGTAATTATTTAGACTTAAATGTAGTACTGGATAAGTTGATAATAAAAATTTAGTAAAAAATAATAATAAATTTTTATATGTCTGACCATTTGAAATCTATAAGTTGTCAAATTATATCTTTTTAAAGTAATATATTGAAATTAGATAATAGTTTGGTATTAATTAAAAAGATAAATTTTATTATATTCACGACCAAATCCATCAAGGCCTACATGACCGTTAAAAGGCTGGGTCTGCCCCCCCCCCCCAAGTCCACATCTAAGAGGTTAGAGTATGGTTACAAGGGCTAGGAAGACATTAATGAAATGTGAGGCCTTAATATATGTATTTACATGGATTCACCCATCCTTGTACATGAAAAAGTGAAGTGAAATAATAAAATAATGAAACATATAGAGTATAACCATGCATGAAATAACACTTGGGAATACATCATATTATGAAATTATAAACATAAGGAATAATGGGAAAAAATAAACCCCACCAAAAAATTAATTCCCAACCTGACTAAAACTAGAAAATGGAAAGATGAAGATATCACATTCCCTAATCTCCAAATTAGATCACTGAATATAGTCAATGCACTTGAGTATCAACATTTTCCACTGATGTCAATACCAATATTTCTATCATCTATTTTAAACATGGAACATGAAGAACATCCCCATGTAGGGGTGAGTATATACATAACCCATAAGATGTATTTGAAAAATAAAAGTGAGAAATTGACAGATATAATAGAATTCATCATAACCCATATAATATGGGAAACAAAACCCAATATATGTAGGTTCTCATAAAGAATCCCAAATGAGAGAAAAAAATGGAATCTTTATCTCTATAGCCCATCAAAGCATGATGATTTAACCAATAGCTCTAAAGGACCATCTTAAATGCCCAACACATCATGGGTTGGTATAAATAATTCTTTGTTAGGACACACACCTCACTATTATTCTCTGTAGTAGAGGGATCTCCATATCAAATAGATGACTAGTGCATTGATGCATTAGGGGTATCACATGGTTGATAGAGGACTTGTGATCTACTATGTTACTAGGTAACAATCAGTAGATTGAGGACCCACACACTAGTGTATTAGGGGGTGCCTCTAAATATAGAGAAGAATATGTGGGACTTGTGCCCTGGTGCAACAAGGGGGTTTACAAAATCAAAATCACTATGATGATCCATCCTGATAGCTTCCATCAGTGAAGAAATCACTAAGGAATCATATTTCTCACACAACCTACCTTTATATCTCAAACTACACCACAAATTCAACCATCACGTTCTACATAGAAAGCTAATCAGGATACGATACTTACTGGCCCAAACATGTGTTTCTAAAAATTAGATACAAAATGTATAAGTGCCATGGATAAGTAATCATCATGTATGTGGGTCACAAAATGTGTGACCTCAACTCTATACCTAGTTGTGTTATCCCATGTGCATGTATTAGGGAATCATGTCACACTACATGGTAGGTATGGGTCGTAAATGTCATATCTATAACACTTAGGGCCTAACCATTATCTTCCAGTATGCTACCATGTAAATCAACCCATTATTATGTACATGGCCATGTATGAATATCCAGATCATGTCTGAGTACATGACTCTGCCTATGTGAAATAGCCATAGCCATGTTCCTAACTATGTCTGTTCCCATGTTTTCCCAGAGTACATGTTGAGCCACCTTCACTAGGTCAGACGACATATAGTGACCCAAGATTTTCACACATAGATATTACATCAATGTTTAATGAATATTTATGAAATTACACAAACACACACCTATAGATAATAATGGTATAGTGCCTTTTGGAACATCGAAACACAATAAACTGGTTCAGAGGTAAATACCTCATCACCTACTAAATTTTTAATAATCATTACCCTTAATAGAATTATCATATGTAATAAATTTCTTAGTATCATTGGGAAAGAAAACATAACAAAGGGAGAGTTTAGATTCCCAATAAGTGTAAACAAGGGAGGTATGTAAGAATAATATAAACATATGGATATGAGAACATGTGAATAATATTTAGAAACCATACTATTCATATTTGAGAACATAATATTTATTAATGAGATAAATATTGGAAGTTTATTAGACATTTATCATAAGATAATAATTAAACATGATACATTTGATTATAAAATTTGCATAAGAAAAGGAATTTTCACATAAAAATAAATATATAATATATTATCTAAGGACTACCTACCAAGATATTCATAAAATGTTTGGATTTGGCTAACAACCCATGTACATATTTCAGTCTTGGGATCACCTCTCATGTACCCTCATTATATATTGGGATAAACTCATTATTTAATTTTATCTATTATAAAATTAGTCATTACCCATTGAATTATGAGGAGATATAAGTCCAACCATTCACATAATGAAAATCATACATATATGTCCCATAAGATCATACAAAATTGATTATATAAAAAACCAAGAAATAAAATGAGTCTAATAAAAATTTCATCATATCATAACTAGTGGAAAATAGATAAGTTTCATAATCATTTTATTATTTCATCATAGAAAATCCAATGGAAAAAGAAGCAGGTTTCATAATAATTTTATCATGGTATAAAAAATGTAAGAGAAATGGGATTCATAAACATATTTTAATAGTTATACATTAAAATAAAGAATAAAAACTATATCCTTGGTTTATATCTTCATACAATAATATTTTACATTAAAGAATACCTTTTGATAGATTGAAAATGATTTTGAATGATCACATGGAACATTTCTAAAGGAAAATAAATTTTATTTGAAAATAACTTTTTAAAACTAAAAATTATTTATTTTTTTGAAAATAATTTTTTATGAATATACACATGCAATATTATAAAGTAATATTCAAATCATATAATGTCAATGATGGTTGAAAATTCCATTCATTCCGTACATGATATAAAATATTCCGCTCACATTATCGGAAAAAATGAAATAAGAATTATTTAAAAAAAGACATGAAGATTACTTTATAAAAAATTAAAAAAATTTCAAACATGGGTCAAAAATAATCTAATCAATCCTTTCAATAATTACAAAACTTTTCTAAAACTATTTTTAGAAAAAATGGTTTTGGATGAGAAATGGGCTTTGATCGAAGGGAGAAATAAAGATGATATTTCTTAAAAACATTATTTTTAACTTATGAGTACACAACATGAGGAAAATAAAGGGGAAACACAAAATATCAGGACATAACCATAGAATAATAAAATTAATTGGTTTCCTGAAAGGTGTATTAGAATATTTCTTCATTGAAAGTATAATTATAAAAATATTTATAAATGATAAGATTGTATCATAATCTATTTCCTCATCAATAAAATTGAATAATAATTACCATGAAATAATAACATTATATGAAAAATATAATATCATTTGATTAAATAAATTCATTATATTACAATTTAATAGTGTTGTATATACATTTAAAAAAAGGACAGATGCATAATATAATATATGGCATAAAGAAGTAAAATTGAGACAAAAACCCATTACCGCTCTAGTGACATTTTAAATGAAGACATATTGAAATAAAAGTCCTAAAATGGATTTTAACTAAATTTATAATCATAAAATACATTTATATGAATTATACGCACCATATAAATGAAATAAGTAGAGAATAGGGTATGTGTCTCATGGAAGTAAAAAAGCTTGACATTAATCCCTTATCTTAAGTCTCAACTTCCATAATACAAGTTTAAATATCTTTTATAATAAATATAATTTTATTCTATATATATTATAAAACCATAATATTATATATCAAACAATTTATTATTTCTTATGAATATTTATGACTTTAATATTAATAATTCATTGTTAAAATTTTGTTTCATTTAATAACACCTCTTTTCATATATGTTTTTTTATTTTAATTTTGTTCGTATTAACATGATCCTGATCACCTAATATAAATATTTTAATCAATATATATATATTATATATTTATTTATAGTTATCCATAAATGTTATAGATAAAAAATTAAATATACCATTCATAGTCATGGTAGGACGTACATATATATAAACGTTGTTTCCTTTTTTCTGAAGAAAAGACAGAAATAATGTAAAATATTATATTATCATTAAAAAATTATTTATGTGTTATATATATCACATATTTTAATTAAAATAATCTTTATTAACATCCATGTGTAGCATGAATGAATCACACTGCTTCACAATGCGGTAGTCCGTCGTACACAATAGTGGCATTAAAATATTTCCAAAAAATAAAACATTTGAAGTAATATGTGATATAATCATATTAAAAGTATAAAAATATCATAAATAAAAAATATAACCATTTAATCCATCATTATAACAGTCCATGATAGGTGGTAATGGAAAATTGATTGACATTGGTTCCTAAGGTGGTAGCCCACCATATAAAGAAATTATGATCACATAGCCCATTTGATGTAAGTGGAGATAGTTGTTGGTAATTAATTTATCATAAAAAAAATCTAAGTATGTGTAATATAATGAGGTAATATTATCATCACGGTTTGAAAATAATTTAATGAGGTTTAGAAATAAATAAAATAAAAATGATTGATGAATAATGTTACCTCTTATTGGGGTAACCTCTTTATGTTTGTACAAAAATACTTTGAGGGTTTTCTATCTTATGAAACTAAGTACTATAGTATACAAGGATATAATTTTGGAAGTTATTTTGTTAAGTATTGTACGAAAAGGGGTATAATGTGTGAAGAATGTTGTATAGGTGGAGTCCTTCTAATAGAGAGATGAGTGGAACAGTTGTAAATTTTTGGAAAAAAGGGTACCCACATTTTTCATATTCTAAAAGGCTCAAAAATAGATTATTATATAGAATAAGATATTATAGATCTATAATACAGAAATAAAAACTATTTTAGAAAATTTTGGATGTCATTTTGAGGCCACGGTAAACCCTTTTTTAACTTAAATGTGGTAATAAATTTTTATAGTCGTCAATATTCATTTGGGCAATAAATTAACTTGAACTTATTATATATTATAAATTATGGTGATTAATAATTGGGAATCTACATTTTCCAAATTCAATTCATATAATTGATTTTTTTCCTAAAATTAGTCCTATAGATGAGATGTAAAGGCGGTTTTTCAAAGATAAAATGTAAAAAAGTTTCCAATGTTTTTATATCGAATTTTTATATAAAATTAATTCTAAGAAATAAATTTGATTAATAGATATTTAACTGAAACAATGGTTTCTTAAAAAAATATAATATAATTTTATATATAACTTAAATGAAAGTCATGCTTTAAATTATAATTTAATATTTTTTAATATTCATAAAGAATTATGCATTTTATAAAATCCTCAGAAATACACTCTAAGATAATTTTGACATGATAATTTAATATTTTAATTTAATTTTTTCAAATTAATTTTATAAAATGTTAAAAAATTAAATTTATTATTTCTCAAAAAAATAAATAAGACCTTATTTTTTGAGAAAATTGTATTTTCAAGACATATAATGACTTTATTGAAAAAATAAGTATTTTATATAAATATTTTTCTTTTATATAAAACCATTATACAAAATATTTAAAAATTATTTTTTATTATTCCTGTATTTATGTGTAATGGAAAGGTTATAGTGGTCTTGTTTAAATAATATTAATAATATACCGAGGTTTTTTGGAAACCCAATGTGGTGTGCAACACAAGTTATCCCAGTGTTGTCTGTAATATAATCTTAACATAGTGTTGTGTGTAATACATGATATTAAAAAAATTAATTTTTCTCAAAAAATAATAATACATAAATACTCATGGAGTTACATTCTACCCCATTAAAATAAATTTCCCACTCGAAATTCCTCAAACTTATAAAAAAATGAGGATAGTTGTGCCTAATCATTAACTCATGTTCCTACATAGCTTCCACAAATTGGTGGTTTTTCCACAAAAATGTTACCATGTGAGTTGTCTTATTTCATATAACATTCTCTATATGATCTATAGTCTCTATTTATTGTTCCTTGAAATAAATATCATGATCCTGAAGTATGACCATTTTGTTCAATACATGTGAAGGGTCAGGTATGTACTTTCTCATGATAGATACATGGAATATATCATATACTTGAGAGAGTTTTAGTGAATGTTCTAATCGTTAACCAACAATTATAATATGATCATTAATTTGAAAGGGATAGATATACTCGGGGATTAGTTTCCCTTTCTTCTCGAATATCATAATGTTCTTACATGGGGAAATTTTTTGAAGCACCTTATCACAAATTTCAAATTCTAGATCATGATGGCATTTTTTAGTATAATATTTCTACTAGATCTAAGATACCTTTATATGAAGTTTAATGGATCAAACTATCTCTTCTATTCCTTTATTTATCTCTAGTACTAATAACTTTCTCTCCCAAACTAAAATCAAACATGTTGGATCTCTAGATTTCCTTCCACAGTGGGAATAAAAAGGAGAAATCTTAATGCATGAGTGAAATATATTATTGTTATAAGAATTAACTTGAATAAGGTGTTGATACCAACCAAATTTTAAATAAAAAGTACAAGATCTCAAAATTTCTTCTATGTTATGAATTATTCTCACAGACTGACCATATATCTAAGGATGATATGAAGCAATGAAACATATCCCTATATCAAGAGCTTTCTAAAGACATCACCAAAACTTTGAAGTAAACCACATATCCTTAAAAAGACACTAGTTAATGTGGTACTCCTTTCAACCTTACTTCTTCCTTAATATATATATTTGTTTATATGATCTAGTGATAAGTATTATTTAATATAGATTAAGTGTGCGGACTTATTAAGGCTAAAAACATTAAATCATATTGTATTTTACAATTTATACATTTTGTGGAGTTTAATGAAACAAATCCATGATGATGTTCTCCCATATCCATTCTAGTATGTGTAATAGATATAAAAACTCCTTAGAGATTTATCTCCTTTCCATTACATTCAGAAATTCAAAAAACTAATATATATATTCTATAATATTTATTTTCATTCTATCTAAATAAATGTATCATTTCAAATCATTATACATCATTATACTTCTTGGATGAATAGATAATGAATAAATATGAGTTTCCTCAAACAACATCGGCTTCAAATATAGAATGGATGGAACACATAAATAGTAATTGATTCTTATATCTATATCCTGATGAAGGTTAAAATTGGTAACATTTATAAAATTGTTTTGTATCTATATATATTTTTTATGAAGATCTAAAATATCCACTTATACTGATGGTTGAAAACTCATATTAGAAGGATAAGATTTATCCTCTTCAATATTTCTAGATCAATCATTTTCAAATGAAGATATATTAGATCTTTTTTAATCCTTACAGAGATAACATAGCATGGTCCTTTCAATTCATGGTGTTAACAACATTGTTCTCTTATATAGGGTGGTAATGTAATGAGAATTCATAATATTTAATCAGATCAATACATCTTTTTGGAGAACATTCAACTACTTCTATGTGAATATATACTTCAATCTTTTGGGTTCATATTATATAAATCATACTTTTCTCTATAATGATAATTCATCAGTGTCATTAATGATAAAAATGACAAAACTACCTATAAATCTTGATTTGGGTAATATTTCTCATGAATTATCAAATTTTTTGAGGAATAAGCTATAACCACATCATTATACATAACTAAACGTCTCGATCCATTCATAGACACATCACTATAGGTTAAAAACCCTTCTCCCCTATAGGATAATTTATGAACAGACATGCTAAATAATATTCTATTTAATTCCTAGAGATTTTCATTACCATCTTCGGTCCATAAGAACATGAATCACATACAATTTTACTTAGTGAGTGGAGTAGATAGTCATGTGAAATTTTGTATAAACCACTGAGAACATCTAGATAATCTGAGAAAATCTATGATCTCATTCACTATGTTTGGCTTGGTCCAACACTCAATAGAAACTATTTTTTATGGATCATTAAATATACCATATCTTGAGATTGTATTACCAAAAACTGAATAATTTTCATCCAAAATTCATAATTTGTAAATTTTTCATACACTTTCATCTTCATTAGGATCTTTAGTACAGTTATCAAATGATCTTTATGCTCTTCCATTATCTTTTTATGGATAAGAATATAATCTATAAAGACTACCAAAAATCTAATCTGGGTAACGTATAAAGGATCTACTAATCAAATCCATGATGACATTTGGGTTGTTAGTAATAATGAAATGAATACCTATATATTCCTTGTTTCTATACCTTATACAGATTACTACCATGGATATGACCTCTTTCTTAAAGATACATTCATTATATACAGAACGAATATCAATCATAGAAAAGTATTTATCCTCAGGTTGTTGACTAAAAAACTGATCAATATGGGGAATAACCAACGTATTCATAATTGTGATCATGTTTATCTCCCAATAATCAATGTAGATTCCCATTGATCCATGTTTAGTTTTAAGAAAAATAAAAGGTGAACCCCAAGGGGATACACTTGGAAAAATAAATCCCTTTTTCTGGTTTTCTTGCAGTTTCTTATAAAATTCCTGACACTCAATTGGGACCATTCTATAAGTAGTCATTAAAATTGGTGTGGCACAATATATGAGTTCTATTGAGAACTAAACTTCACATTTTTGTGGAAGGATATTCTAATGTTTATGAAATACATCAAAATATTTCCCCATAATATGAATATAATCGATGTTGAACTTCTACCAAACCATGTGACATAAACACCACACATGAATATGAATGTATACCGATACAATAGATGTTATTTACAGGAAAATTTACTAATTATGATCACAATAATAAAATATCATAGTTTGGTGTGGAATATCAAATTTGACTTCCCTTCATTGAAATATTGATTTTGGATTTATACAAAGAAATCAAATTCAAGCCTATGATAATGTCAAATTGAACCAAATGAAGAATGATAAGGTGTTTAAGAAGATCATTTTCAAAAACTTCAACTGGTGAAAAATTATAAACATGGGATGCAGTCATCATACCATTAATGGTTTCACTACTATCTATACATCTAATCGTCTATTTTTAATCATGATACCCTTAAAAAATTCTTCAGATATGAAATAATGAGAAGATATAAACTCAAATAAGATATTATAATTTTCATAATGGATGGTAATTAAACCTTTATCAATGACATTATTTCACCCTTATCATAAATAGTGACTGCATGATATTTACCCTTTTCTCTCATCTTAAGAAGTTGATAGAATTTATCACTGTTATTGACCCTCAAATTTGGAATCTTAATATAGTAATATCGCACCTCTTTGAAATTGAAACAACATAGGGTGGAAGTTGAATTATGTAGATCATTATCATTATTCAAATATTAGAAAACTTATTCTAATTGATTACGAATTAAGTCATTTGATTGACATCCTTTCCACAAAAAAAAACAATTATCAGTCCCTACCAGATAATTTCATTATACTTATTTCTATACTTTGAGGATAAATGAAATCTAATGTTCTTCTCTACATGGTTTATAGATTTTCCTTTGAATTCCATTTTTATCTTACAATCAAAACCATGAGGTTGATATATAACTCAAACCTCCATTTACATCATGATAACACATCTAACAATATAATCTTACCTATTAAATTTAAATAGGGAAAACACCCTTTAGAGACTTATTTTTAGTCTACAAGAGAAAAAATCATCCATAATTTTAATGTTAGAATTTAATATCATAAAATTACCTCACAAGTCGTATATATTTTTCATCATAGGTACCAATAGATTCACCATAATTTTACATTATCTCAAACAACTATTTATACATATTCTTACGGAGGAAAACAAGGAAATTACGTATTAAAAAAGAAATTATTGAACTCTTCTCAATCCATTGGGTCAATTTTATAATGTTTCCTCATTTAGTTGATAAGTTTCCACCATTGATCTGCTTCACCTTCCAACTGATAGGGATAAAAAATGACTTTTTCAGGTCCTAAACATTAGATAATGGATAAAATATTTTTAATGGTTATAATCCACTAGTCAGGAACTAGACGGTCAAAATACCCACTAAAATAAGATGGATGTTTCTTCATGAAGTACTCCACAAAAGTTTGTTCCCCCCATGTTTTTTAGAAGTATAGAATGATTACTATCTGGAGAATGTTATGTGAGAATTCCAATGATATTGTCCATTCATGTTTCCATTACATTTGGATTCCCAATAGAGAAATCATTTCATTTTTCATTGCACTCAACATTAACATAATTCCTTCAGGTTATTTGAAGAAACTATAATTATATTAGGGAACCACATAATCATGAAAATTCACTAATATGATGTCTACATTATGAAACCCTATTTTAAATTTATAACATCATAGTTTTATCCTTGGTTATTTATTGTCATCATTAAATTTGATCCGTCAATATGGTTTATAAATAGATTGTGAAATTTTAAATAATTTAACCCAGGAGTGTTAAAACTAGTTGTAGAATAAGGAATATTGTTGTAAACCAAGAGATGATTGATTAAAACTCAATGTTCACTTTTTAAAGTTATTACCCATAGGTACCTCTATACAAGATACATAACTAATTACAATATCTGGACATGGATTTAATTTATCAAGAACCACTAACCCTATCCTTTACTAAAATTCCATAAAATTTTCATATACATTCTCACATTGATATACTTTTCCTTGACATGTACTTAGGTATCTCACTAATGTTTTAACATCATAATTTAAAAATCTTGACTAAACCAATCCTCAAATACTAAATATAGAAATGGATTCTTTTCATACATAAATATTACATTATTTATAGATGAATATTCATTACATTACATAAACACATTCATAAGGATATTAATGGTATAATGCTTTTGGAAACATGAAAAAAAAACAATTAGTTTATATGAAAACAACATCATCTCCCACTATATTCCTCAAAACTATCACCCTTCCGAGAAATAACATACACAATAAATTGTTTCATAACATAGGTAAAGGAAATATAACAATGGGTGAGCTCTGATGCTTTGTAAGGATAAATAAGTGAGGTATGTAAGCATAAAATGAACATAAGTGTATGTGAACATAATTATAACATTTTGAAACCATAATTGGTATGTAAAATATCATAATAATGAGTCCTATATTAACGATTGGAAGTTTATACAACATAAATAACAAAAAATTCAAATATCATGATCAATTAGATCATAACATATTTATGAGAAATAGATTTGTGTCATTATATTAGTATAGTAAATATTATATCATGGCTACTCGCTGATATATTCATAACATGTAACGACCCTAATACCAATATTAGGATTGGGATGACTGCCCTTATACCCTCTTTTGGTCTTGGTATAACCTATTGTGTACCATTTGAGATCATATAACATTAATCATTACCCAATGCATTGGAGAGAGATATTTTTCCCACACGTCATATAATGAAAATAATAGGTATGTGTTCCACAAGAACATAACATATTATTCTTATCAAAAACCAATAAGTGAAATGGATTTCATAAAAATTTCTTCATATCAAAACTTATGGAAAATAGAAATGTTTCAAAATCATTTTATCAATTTCAAAATGCATATCCCATAAAAAGAAGTGGGTTTCATTAAAAAAATTTCATGAGGTAACCTATGGAAGAGAAATGGGTTTTATAAACATATTTTAATGGTATAGTATTCAAGGAAGGAATTATAATGTTATCCTTGGTTTTTATACATATCAGATAATGATTTATATCAATTGATTTCATCTTAGATGGAGAATGATTCTGAAAGTTCACTTCAAACATTTCTTGATAAAAATAACACTTTCAGATTAAAAAATTCCTATAATTTTTGAAAACTATTTTCTATGAAACTGTAATTAAAAAAGCATAAAATGGAATGTTTAAATAAAATAATGGTCATTATGGTGTAAATTTATATTCATTTTGTACCTGTTATAACAAATATTAAATTAAATTTTTTTATTAATATCCAAATATACATTGTTTGGAAAAATTCATGATTTTTATTAATTTTTTTTGTAAAAATTAAATCATGGGTAACATGTCTTAAATAAATCATATGAATAATTATTAATGAATTTTTTAATCCATTTTTAGAAATCTTGGTTTTGGAAAAAAAATTGTTTTCAATCAACGATATAAATTATGTCGATTGTTATTAAAAAATATATTTGTAAATAATGATTACATGAATAGGGGAAAATGAAGGGAAAAATTGTATTCTCAAGAAATAACTAGAGGATAAAAAACTAGTTATTTTTTTGAGAGAAGAATAATAATATTTTATCATTTGAAGAATAATCATAAACCACCCTGATAAATGATGGGATAGTATCATAAAACCATTACCACTTTGGTATCATTGAATCATATCAAAAATGAATGACTAAAATTATAAGAAACATACAATATTATCATAATAAATAAAATCATTATATTAAATTTCAATGGGGGTATATATAAACATCATAAAATAAGACAAGTGTATAACATTACATATGTCTCAAAGAATGAAAATTATGACCAAAATCCATTAACGGTGTAATTAAACGACACCAGAATACTAGAGGCGGGGAATTGTTTTATTACATTGGAATATTTAAAATACTTAAATTCCAAAGGAAGGATCAGTTTACTTTCCTTATAATCTAGATTACATATACTAACCATACATTAAAAATTAAGATATAAAAATTAAACCTAGATAATTCTTCATGAAAATAATGGTTCTCCTAGCTTACAATTGAATATAGTTCACAATACACTTCTTATAATCTTGGAAAAAAAGAAAACATAAGAAATGGTTGAGCTTAGATGATCAATAATGGAAATTTTACATAAGATTCTCTCATGAATAAATAAGCTTAATCATTATGGGAAGGTGTATAATTGAAATACTATCCATTCAAACACAATCTTTTGTATAATATGGAAAGAATAAATCAAATAATTCTATACAAATAAAAACATGGATATATTAATAATTGATTAATAACATGGAATATCAATAACTAATTTTATAATGAGGAAATACATAATGGTGGATATCATAAACATAACGTCAAGGATTTGTCCAAGATTTTATACATAAAATGGTAAGACATAAACCAATACCCAAACTATTATTTATAATTGGCTCTAATGATAGGTCAAGGGACTATAGTGGGCCCTAAACATCACTTATTAAGTCCAATGCATTCTTCCTATTAAAGGGGTAAAACATAAACAACAAAAGCATTCTTATTTAAAAAATAGCATATGAAATGTGAATATTTTAACCATAAAACATGAATGGTATCCAAATAACACATCCACAGTCAAAATGTTCATAATAAATAAAATAAAATATTGTAGATGGTATAATAATAGATAAAAACCAACCAATCATAATATCTAATAAAGTATGATGACAATGAAAAAAATAATTTAATAAAATAATAAAAAATTCCTTACCAGGAATAACCATTTTTATATTGATTTTTTATTTAAAAGTTATTAAATTATAAATGAAAATATTTAATTTAAAAATATCCTTATATGATTGTAATGTATTATTCACAATGTTAATGCATCTGGTTGAAATAAAATATTTCTCACACCGTATAAGTTAATAAACATTGCATCCATCAAAAAATCCATAAAGTACCCCATTTTAAAAAAGTAAAAAGATTCCTTTTAAACCATTTTAAAAATAGTATAACTTGGGTAAAAGTATTTAAATTTATTAGGATAATAGTAAAAAAAATTTGGAGACAATTTTTAACAAACATGGACAAAAATGATAAATATTACCCAGTAGATACTTACATACAAACAATCTGGGATAATAAGAAGATTGAGAAATAACCCTTACCATTTAGTTTCCTTTAGTTGAATTTTTTTAACCTGTATAATGGTTTAAACCATGTTATTAAATAATAACATAATCATATAAAAATTTATGATTTCATAAATGATATTATTATATAATTTTTTTGATAATATTTTGTTACCACCCCTGTTTTGGGTGTTAACTATTTCATTTTCCTATGCTTGTTTTATCCTGAATGTCTATTTTCATATTCAAAGGATATATTTATTTTATATTTGAAAATATATTAAGTTCATAGATATTATATTTAATCATTATATAAATATTTATAATCAATATTTAAAGGTCAACATGGAAAATGAATCATATCGCATTGTAGTGATGGTAGATCATATATACACACGAGTGATGGTATCATTCCATTAATGGTGAAAGGGTAAGGAATTGAAAGGTAAATTAATTATACAGAATCAATATCAATTCATATTTATTATTTATATACATTATATCCATCATTATACCCATCCAAATAAAGAAGTTATAAAAACATATTACACCACAATGTAGAGACGGTAGACTGTACATACGCACACATGATGATTTCATTTTTTATAGAACAGATAAAATATGAAATTTGGTTGTTCCATAATAATAAAAACATCTAAGAGTATAGTTGATACTTTAGATATTAATTAATTATGAAAATAATAGATAAATATTTAGTATATGAAGAAATAATCTTAAAGGAGTAGGAAATGATGATTACCTCTTCTTTAGAAAAGTTACATTAGATCTCCTCTTAGGGATGCTAGGGTTGGTCTTTTGATATGACAGGAACCTCTAAGATATGTGTAAAAAATTTGATAAGATTAATAGTCAGAGTTTTGTCTGTCTATAAGGTTCAATGTAATAAAATTAAATGATTTAGGAGGTTATTTTTTATAATTGAGGAGTGGGAAACTTTTGAAATTTTGTAAGAATATTAATTTATAAAAAATTCAATAAAAATTAAAATAAAAAAACATGTAATTTATTACTATTTAAGATGAGATAAGGTTTTAATATCATAATAAAATATATTTCAGACATGTTTTGGTATTGTTTGAAATCCTATCATTTTGACTAACCCTTAGTTAACTTATTTCAATTTTAACTATGGTAACAAATTTTTCAATATTATAATATTCCAATTTATAATTATTAGATTAGAATTAGAATATAAATGAATAATAAATAGAATTTCATACCATATAATAATTATTTTGTATTTTTAAATATGATTTATAATTTTTATATAATTTAATATAATATTATTAGTGTCAATTTTCAAACTATTCATTATTTTTATTTTTAATAATATCATTAAAATATTTCTTCAAACAAAATATATTATATCACCCCTAACATATCCCATTCATCCATAAAAATCATAGATTACATTAATTATGTTTATTTTAATATTTTGAATATTTGTTTTTTGATATTTCGATTAATTATACAATTATTACATGATAATTATATAAGAATTTATGGTAATTATTTATTTTCTAAAAATTGTAGATAAATTATAGTGATAAAGAAAAACATTTTATAATTAAACTAAATATTTATAGTCAAATTTATCTTCTGTATAACCCTACATTGAAATTCCTATAGTTATTAAAAATTCAGCCTGACATGTTTATCTCCTTTTAAATAAAATATTATAAATGTCATATTCCAACACAAGTGGTTTTAAAGGGTTATAAATTCGTCCAAATTAACCTTTAAAAAACACATCTAATGAAATTAAGATACATTTTATGGAAATTTTTCAGTCTTTATAATAATATTTTTACCGATAATTACATGATTTTACCATAACCATGGAATTTAAAATATTACTAAATTTTACTATTCAAATTCCCATGAATTGAATAATATTATTTAAATAATTAGTACCCCAAGATTAAAATTTGGAATCCATTTTCTAAAGTTAAAAACATAGTACTTTTTGTAATTAATTATAAATTAATGATGTTGATGGTGTGAGTAAACAAATTATTAATGTTTAAATATGAAAATGATTGATATATATATATATATATATATATATATATACATTTTATGTAAAATTGATTATGATGAACTAAATTGCATTAAATGATAAAAAAATCTATTTATTCTTTAAAAATATTCAATAATATAATTTAGCACTAAATTATTTTGATGAAAGAAGTTGTTTTCAATTAAAATTTATAATTTTCACTATGCATCAAAACATGAAACTTTTTAGAAATATAAAAAAATAACTAATTTAAATTTTTATATCCTGATTTATGAACAATATGTTTATTCTTACAAATAAATTACATAAAAGTGTCAAAAAATATATTTAAAATAGTTTCACTTTTAAAAGGTATTAAACCAACTTTAATAAAAATCCTATTTTTATGTATATATTGGGTTTGTTCTTATCTTATACTTATCAAATATGTTATATGAATATCAATTTTTTTTGATTGAGTATATTACATATATATAACATTAACATCATTCTATATCATTAATTAATGTGATTTATCCGGAAAATTTTCTCTATGGGAATGAAAATAGTTATTCGTAAAAACATATCATATATAATTAGTAGGTTCCAATATTCATTTCAAATTAATTTGTAACTAGTGAATTAAAAAATAAATTTTCATATGTTAGTTACTACTATTCACAACCTATAATTTAAGGACTATGATATATCTTAATATATTAAATAATAGTATTTTAATAATATATCGTTGTTCAGTAAAACTCAGTCTTGTATGTAATGCAAGACAACTCATTATTGTGTGTAGCATAAGTTTATAATGGTGTTTCACATAATGTAATATATCAATGAAATTGAATTTATTTAAAGATATACATAATTTAAAATCTTGGGGTGTTACATTGTCACCTCCTTAAATAAATTTCATCCTCAAAATTCGAAGTCATGATTGAAAACTATAGTTCTATATTTTCAAAATATCATTATGGAAATCCCACCTCGGAAGAAGGATTAATGATACCTCCACTTAAGAATATTGAAATGGACATAAGAAGATTATCATAGATGTCACATACTAGGGTTCCGTATTGAAAAACATGGACAAGGAAGAGAAATATAACTATCATGTTCTGATAGGGAGTGACAAAGAAAATGTTTAGGAGAAATTTAACAACCCCAAAGCTATAAATCTAGGATGTTCTAAGGGGCCATTTAATTCATCAGAAAATAATGTACTAAGGAAATATTTTTTGGTTTTAAGATAATTTCCATATTGTTAAAGAATTAATTTACTTGATAGACTAAGAACATAAGGAAACATACTTACTTAATAAGTAGATTTTCATCCTTTAAATAATTTACTCCATAAAATAAAATTTTTCTACAAATGATGAGTATTTAAGATGATTTTTTGTCTTTAGATTTTGAATCAAATTCAGTGGATCAAAAAATCCATAAAAGTATATCTTTATATTTCTCCTATAATTAAACATGAACCAAAACCAAAATGGTTAGTTTATGATGAAAAAATCCTCCAAAAATATTCTCCAAAATTCAATAGTAAAACCCAAAGGTCAACATAGATCATTCAGAAAATAACTATCGTTCCTCAAAAATATTCTAGACTAGTATTGAAATACACAAATCAGAAGGACAAGATCATATAGTCTTAAAAATAACATCAATATCTCTAAAAAAATTAGTTTTATAAATATCATTATGTCTATGGTATTCTAACCATTTCAATAAATAACTCGAATCACCATACGCCCACAATAAAATCATATTTGAATCCAAAATACAATTCAATATTTATTGCTCAAAATATTTTGTTAAACATAATTAAATGGGATTCCCAAAATCGAAAACATCTTCTGATATAACATTCATCACTTAATCTTCAAATCATTTTCAAATCCCAAGGTTATGATATAACACATTTATCCATTAGATATTTTAACAAAAACTTCTATTCTAAATCAGACATCACATATGCTAGTGGAAGGTGCTACACCCTTTTTTCCCATCGGTTGTGGGTTGAAACCCCATATCCTTTCGAAACATGACTGATTATTACCTGGTTCGCGAGTTGTCCAATTTCAAAAACCATATTAATATAACTACAAAAATAAATATGAAGGACACCCATGAAATAAGGATAATCACTAAATATATTTTTAACTATGGTTTTCCATACAACAACACTAAATAAATACATTATCCATTTATTTCCACATAGATCTTCATTGTTATAGATTTTATCTTATAAAGGTGAATTTTTCTTGGGCAAAGCCAATGTTACCTACATTTAAGGAAATGAACTAAAAGTGGATTCTTAGGATACATTTTATTTCCCTATTTCTCACCCTTTGTTATTCTTGGAAATTATTATATATATGTCCTAATTTACCATACATAAATCATTTATTCATTCCATTAAACAACTTTTTTGTGTGTCTCCTTCCAATTTTCTCGGATGTTGGAAATTGAAAATTCCTTTCTGTATGGTCTCCACCATCAGAGCTCTTAGTAAGATACATCCTTCTCTACTATTATGAGTTCGGGCATTTGTTAAGGTATGTGTGGTAAGTCATATTTTGGGAAAATGGATTAGGAACAAACATAATGTCATTCAATCCTACCAAAATAATATTTAGTTTCTTATCTATAACACCTTTTCCATCTTGTTTAATATAAACATGACTTGTTTGAGTTCCCACAATTAACTGAAATAAAAAATCATAGTGTTAGTAAGAATAGTCATAGTGGAAAAAACTTATTCTAATTTATAGAATAGCATGACACCAAATTTCAAATCGAGAACAACTTATGGTTAACCTTGGTTATTCATTATCAGCAAATATTCAAATCCTTCTTAATGGTTTGTAAGGAAAATATGAATTATCCTAATCATATTAACTAGGAGTGTCAAAAAAAGTGTGTAGTAAGGCCAATTTTCTTGTACTAGGTAACACCGAGTCAGGACCGATGCACCATGTCATAATATTTACCCCCAAGTACATCTATTCCAAAACCATGTCCACATTTAGTGTAATGCCCTAACCCCAGAATCTAAGAGTCAGTGCATTATTACGTATTATTTTCATGATCATAAAAGATCAAGTCTCGAAAGAATGATTAGTTTAGTAGCCTGAGAAGTACTAGATAAATTCATAAGGTTTAAATTACATCATAAAATGTAATACTACAAGAACATTATTTCTATAGACAACACTGTGATCCCATAGACTATCCCTGCTGGTCAATCATAATATACTTTTTCGCATCCTGAAAAAAAAAACATAGAATGTGGTGAGCTCAAATACTCAGTAAGGATAACAATATAGAGGAAACATTCAAAAATAATCATAAGAATTTAAGGAAATGTATAAGACTAAAACAAAACCCTTTTAAAATTTAGCTTTAGAAAAATGTGGAAAAAATAATATCAAATAATTCCATTTAATTATTAAAATGTATATTCTTGTAGTCGAATAATAACATGAAATATCAATATCCACTTTCATAATGATGCAATTTATATTTCCAGACTTTGATAACCACATAGTCAAGGCCTTGTTCCAAGACTACAAATAAAGTTTTTTAAGGCCTTGTTCTAAGACTCTAGTTTTTATCATGAGACCTACATATACATCGAATAGCTATAACAGGATCCACCTGTCACTTAATAAGTCCAATGCATTCCTCATATGAAAAGGTTTAAAAATATCATAAACATTCATATTAAAACTAGCATATGAAATATCAATACTTTGTCCATAAACCATGAATTGTATAAAAATAACACATCCATAGTGAAGCATATCACAAAACTATAAATACAATATAGAAGTTTTGTATCATTATAAATCAACTTCAAATAAACTTAAAATCTATCAAAGGATGTTGACATAGATGAAATCAAAATCTTTTTTGTAGAGAAAAATCTCTTATTATTTTGAAATCATTTAAAATTCATATAATTATAAAATAAAAAATTAATTTTGAAAATATTATTATAATCTTGTAAGGGAAGCTTCGATGTTGTTATAATTGTGGAAAATAGCTGCACCAACTCTATAAGTTAAAAAAACATTCTTCCCATAATTTTTTCGAAAAGGTCATAAAATACATTATTTGGAAAATGAATGAAAGAATCATTTCAAACCATTTTATAAAAAGTAAAATGATGGTATAAATGACTTTAAACAATTTTCTAGTAAATTGTAAAAATGTTTTAAAATACATTTTTAAGAAACATGGATGTGGATGATAAAGAGGCCCCGGTAGATAATTATGTATAAACAAACATGGATAATAAAGAGTTTGTGAAATTAACCCTTAACTTGTACTTTTCCTTGGTCGAAAGTAGTTTATCCTTATGTATAATGTTTAAATAACCATTATTAAATTATGTAATAATCATATAGATTAATATGATATCATATATGATCTTTTAATATTTCTTTGTTAATAATATTTTAGTATTATCGTTGTTTCAGGTGTTAACTGATTCTTTTTCATTTATATGATTTTGTTGTTATGGATACGATATATCTTATTTATATTCATTATTATATTAAGTCTTTAAACATTATTTTTAAACATCTAATGAAAATTAATCTTGAATGGATTACGATGGGGAATGAACCTCATCGTGTTCGTGGAGACGGTAATTCGTACGTACGTACGAGCAACAATATCATTATTTTGATATTAAAATAATATATAATTGGATGGTATATAATATATAAAGAGTCATTATCATGTTATATTTATTATTTAAATCAACTATATATCATTATTAGACCCATCCAAATAATAATGTATTGAATACCAATTACACCATGACGTGGAGATGGTAAGCCGTACGTACGCACATATGGTGACATGTCATTCAAAGGATGGATAGAATAATGAATATGGTTGTACCATATTTATAATAAAATCATAGTATATATAAGATACTGGATTTATTATTTTAGAATGGAAACAACAAAGAAAGAGGAAGTGGATGAGGAAAGGAACTTGAAAGAGGTGATGAAATATTTACCTCTTCTTCGGGTTCTTCCTTTTGATTTGATCAAAAGGGATCCTTAGGTTGGCTTTCACGACAAAAGAAAGAACTCTATGATTAAAGGAGGAAAGTTGAGAGAGTATTTGGGTAGGGTTGGTTAAAGAAAAATGGATTTGAAGGTGTGAATTAGATATAAGGTGGATTGCCCTTTTATAAGAGGGGTGAGAGGAACCTTATGAAAAGTTAGAAATGTTATTTAATAATAACATCATTTTCGGTTTCTAATGGCCCAAAAATGAATTATTTAATGGATAAGGAAGGTATGGGTAAAAAAACACTCAACCAATAGGTTTTATATAGTTTTTAGTCACTATATTAAACTTATCTATTAGATTTAACTCTTAGTAAAATAGTATGACATTTACCATGTATCTTGGTATTTTTATATTATATGGTTAATAAAGATACTATATATATCCAAGAGAACCTCAAGTGGTTCATTAATGATACACATATCATTATATAAGTCTTTTGGATGAACCATAGGTTTTTAGGAATAGAATATAAATTAATAATATAATATTTGTTTTGAAAATTCTTTTATGTCAATTTTGACACTATTTGGTATTTTTTTTTATAAATTTATAACAACATTTTTACTTCGAAACAAATTCATCTAACCAACACTAACATGTTATATTAACCTATTTAATTATTTGAATTCATAAAAAGTCTCAAATTACATTTATTTGGATATTTTTGATAACAATTATTTTAATATTTCATTAATTAAATAATTACTACATCATCATTTTGTCATAAATAAATTTGATTATTTAAGGTCTAAAAATTATAAATAATATAACATAATGTATGAAATATTTTTATATTTCTAATTAATAATTATAGTTGAATTTATCTTATGTATAACCCTATATAAAAAATTCCTTAGTTATTATACATTGAATTTATCACTTTTAACTCTTCTTTCAATTAAAAAATAATAAATGTCCTAATCTAATCCAAGTGGATCTAAATGATCATAAATTTTTCCTATGGTTCTTTTTTGTCGAATTACACTTATCCAATATAATTATGACATCTGTTAGGGTAATAATAATATCATATTTACACTTAATTACCCTATTTACTTGTAAATGTGGTAAATAAAAGTAAATAGTAACAATTCACAAAAAATTATTTTCATCTTATTGAACAACATTTTTCTTACTGATATCAACCTTTTCTCTTGAATTTTCAAAATTCAACTCACAGAAGCAAAAAAATTATGTTTTATGTAAATTTGCAAATGCTCCTTAAAGGTGGGTAAAAGACGACAAAAAGTTAAATAAAATATTTATATATCTAAATTTATTATAAACTGACTCCAATGAATTAAATTGAACTTATATAGGTATTATATATATATTTTGACATAAAATAAATTTAAATAAAATAAATTATTATTTTAATAAAAAGTCAGTTTTAACTAATAACTAAGTGTTTTCACTATTCATCAAAAAAATAAAGTTTCCAAAAAAATACCAAAATTTCATACAAATATAATATTGATATTCTGAATTAAATAATTAAGTCTATTTTACCAAATTCAAATCATTGAAGTTTCAATTATTAATTTAAAATTAATTCCCATTGTCAAAATCAAAAAGCATGTTTTTAAGAAATAATAACTAACAAATGATTGATAGATGTTTATGTTAAATTTCAAAGTGAAATTATTTACACTGAATAAAAGTGGATTAAAAGGTAAATATATAATCTATTTATACTTCCAAACCATTAAAATGTATAATTTAACACTACAAATTATTTTGATTAAAAAAGTTGTTTTCAGTTAAAATATAGCATTTTTCATTTTTCACCAAAATATTAAAGTTATTAGAAAAGCACCAAAAATTTATTGAAACTAAATTCTAATGTCCGGATTGTAAAGATTTTTTTTTTCAAATTTAATATATAGAAGTTTCAAATATTGTTTTTAATAATGGTTCTCTACTAAAAGGCGGTAAAATTTTGTTTTTTTTAAATAATTCTTTTATCGGAAAAATGAACTTGTTTTTTTTAATTAGGTCTTAGAAACTCAAAATACGGATTCTAAAATTATAAGGATTATATAAAGTTCAATATTTAGTTAATACTATTTATAACCTCTTTTGAACGGCTAGTTTGGTGGGTCATGGTGCGCTTGAACACGGTGTTGTGTGTACTGCATGTTATTGAATTACATTGAAGAAATAACGTACTATGAAATCTTGGAGTGTTACGTTCTTCCCTAATTCAATAAATCGTGTCCACACAATTTGAAATTGTTCTTAAAAAATAAAAGGTTGAAAATATAAAATACCTTTATGGGAAAACCCACATCATAAATTTGGTTAATAATTTTTTTTCTTAATAAGTGGAAAAAGGGGAATGAAAAAGTCACCACCAAATTATGATATTTATTTGGAGAACATTGGTGGAAATTAGAGAATAATAATTGGAGGAAAATTTCAATATTGATTGGGAGTGATTGAGGTTATCAGTCACAATAAAATTGTAGAATTGAGGGCCTCAAATCCATCCGTCAATGATGATTTCAAATATCACTAGTTCAACAAAAAATTAGGTACTAACATAACACATTTATAGTTTTAAGATCCCTTACCTAATGTTTATGAATTAATTTATTTATAGAATAAGAGGGAAGAAAAAATATATACTTGACATGTAGAGTTCCATCCTGGAACTAATTCCTACAACAAACACATCTTTAACTCTAACAGATAATTAAACTTTTGAAAAAATATTATATTTATCCTATTCATATAGGGTTCCAAAAAATGAATTTATAATTCACCTATAAGACCCTTTAAAAAAAGAAACTACATTTTATTGTCTAGGGACTTCACATAGTCCAGTGGTAGGCGATAAATCCCAATCGCACTATGGTTGTGGGTTCGATTCTCGCAGCTTTTTCAGACACGATGGGTTGTCACAAGGTGTGTGTGTTTTTATTTTTATAAAAATCATATAATAATCTTAACAGTAGTATCCAATTTCAAACATAATCCATTCCAACCTTTAGACTTAGCCAAAATACTTCTCTCTAAACTCACAGTCCAAAGTTTATAAGGAAGTTAAACACAATAAATATCCCTTTTTCCACGTAACAACCTGTGAACACCATCATCATGTATTATTTTAAAACATAGTGACACCCTTAATTACCATAAAACCTTTTTGATTACATTCATGCTCCCTTATCCATTATATAATACTGGATATATTCCTTATATCTAAAAATATTGAATATTCCAACAATGATGAAATAAACAAACTATTAATCCATTCCAAGGAAGTCAAGAATATCTAATATAATTTATCCATATCAACCATATCTTATTCCAAAATTTCTACCTTTGTATTAGGACCATATAATCTCAAATTCCCAATGAAATAGTACTACAGTACAGTCTTTCTTTATTTCCATAATTCATATAACCAGTACATCATTGATACAACACTCAAATGACACAATACTTTAATAACATAAGAAATCTAAATCATTCCTCTTCATCTTCGGTAGTATCATAATGTGATTCTTATCCAATAAAAACATTTGGGGTATACTCTGATGATTTGATCATTGATTCACATAGTGTCCCAACTCCATGCATATGAAGCATTGTACATTTTAATTCTTTTTCTCACCCTTGAAATAACGAACTTGGTGTCCTTTTTCTCCACAATTATAACAAACTTCCATTCCCTTTAAACATTTAACAAGGTGATTATTTCCACAGTTATTACGTATGGGAAAATCCTTCTTTCCCTTATTCCATTTATCCATCTTTCTCTCTACCATCCTTTTTTTCTCTTGCTTCCCTTCAATTCCATAGGACTCAGAGAATTATATACTTATCATATTAACACATGATACTATTTCTTCATATTTTGAGAATATGTGGGAGAATATTTCTTTTCTAAATGTTGGATTAATTCCATGAATGATTTGATCCTTCTTACTCTTTGGATCATACATATTGCTGGAGTTATCATTCATTCTACTAGGCGCCATTTCTAAACAATGGCATACACTAAGTCAATTTATGAATCACAATGAATTACTTCAAACTTGTAAAATACCAAACGTAGATTGAATAGTTTATGGATATAATCCATAATCATAAAAAAAATTTCTTTGAGGAAGTATTCACTCCTAAATCCTTCATAATGTCCTGTAATGAAAATGTGAATTATCCTAAGCATATCCCCCAGTAGTGTCGTAACCAAGAGTGCCGTAAGACTTGTTGTCATGCACCAGTTCCCATTCAATTATTTCCCAAAGTGGTGTTTTCAGGTTTTACCCCTAGGTACATCTGTTCCAAAGATGACTCTACCTTCTTGTATCCATAAAGGGATGTATTGTTTAAAAAACCCACAAAATCTCTACGGTACAAAAATTCTAGGAAGTTATTCTTAAATATTTCTCAATGTCTATCTTAGGATAATGTCCTCTGATCAGATTTTATCTAAATATAGTTTCCAAGGTTTGTACTAAAATTCCTCTAATACCAACTGTAACACCCCGACCCCAGAAACCCAAAGTTGGTGCATTATTAAGTATAATTATCATTATCACAAAAGAACATGTCTTAAAAAACCGATTAGTTTAGTATCTTTGGAAGTACTAGATACATTCATAAGGTTTACATTACATCATAAAATTAAAAACTACAAAACATTGTCTCTATAGAAAAAACTAAGATCCCACAGAATATCCTTATAGGTCATTCCTAACATAAATCTTCACATCCTGGAAAAAATAAAACATAAAAAGGGGTGAGCTCAGATGTTCAGTAAGGATAACAATATAGAGGAAACTTTCATAAATAAGCATAAACATTTAAGGAAATGTATAAGGCTAAAAAAATCCTTTTAAACTTGAACTTCATCATAATATAGAAAAGATAAAATCAAATAATGCCATTTAATTATTTACATGGACATTATACTAGTTAAATAATCTCATGAAATATCAATAGCCACTTTCATAATGATAGAATGCATAATGCCAGACTTTCATAACTACAAAGTACAACCCTTCTTCCAAGACAACAAATAAGATTTTGTTAAGGCCTTGTGCCAAGACACTAGTTTATCTCATGAGACCTACTGATGCATCGAGGAGTTATAGCGGGCTCCACTCGTCACTTACTAAGTCCAATGTAATCCTAATATGAAAATGTTTAAAAATATCATAAACATTCGTATTAATACTAGAATATGAAATGTCAATACTTTTTCTGTAAACCATGAATGGTATAAAAATAACACATCCATATTCAAACATATCGAAAAAACATAAATAAAATATGGATGTTTTGTATCATAATAAATCAACCTCAAATAATCTTAATATCCATCAAAGGATGTTGACATAGATGAGATCCAAACCTTTTTTCAGAGAAATTTCTCTTATTATTTTTAAAAAATTTAAAAGACATATAATTATAAAAGAAAAATTTAATTTTGAAAATATTTTTATAAGCTTGTAAAGGAATCTTCTACATTGTTATAATGTTGGAAAATAGCCACACCTTCCTTATATATTAGAAAACATTCATACCATAATTTTTTCAAAAATTTAATAATGTACTTTATTCGGAAAATGATGGAAATATTCCTTTCCAAACATTTTATAAAAAGTAAAATAAGGGTATAAATGATTTTAAATCATTGTGTATTAAATAGTATGAATGTTTTGATATAAATTTTTAATAAGCATGTATGTGGATCAGGAAGAGGTCTCGATAGATAATTACGTATAAACAACCTCATGTAATGAAGAGATTGCGAAATTAACCCATACCTTATACATTTCCTTGGTCTAGGGTAGGTTAAAATCCTATATAATGGTGAAATAATTGTTATTAAATTATACAAAAAATCATATACATTAATATTATGTCATATATGATCTTGTAATATTGCTTTGTAAATAATATTTTAGTATTGTCATTGTTTCAGGTGTTAACTGATCCGTATTCCTTTATGTGGTTTGTTTGTTATGTATAGGATGTTTACTATTCACATTCAGAATGATATTAATTATTTAAACATTATTTTTAAAAATATAATGAAAATTGGTCTTGAATGTATTATGATGGGAAATGAATCTCATCGTGTTTGTGGAGACAGTAATCTGTACATACGCATGAGCGACAATATCATTCTTTTGATATTAAAAATATATATAATTTGATGGTATATCTTATATACCTAATCATTATAATGTTATATTTATTATTTACATCAATTATACATCATTATTATACCCATCAAAATAATAATGTGTTGAATAACAGTTACACCACGACATGGAGACGGTAAGCTGTACGTACACACGTATGGTGACATGTCATTCAAAGGATGGATAGAATAATTAATATAGCTGTATCATATTTGTAATAAGACCACAGTATATAGAAGATAATAGATTTATTATTTTATAATGGAAACAACATAGAAAGAAGAAGTGGAAGAAGAAAGGAACTTCAAAGAGGTGATGAGAAATTTTCCTCTTCTTCGGGTTCTTCCTTTTGATTTGATAAAAAGGGATCCTTATGTGGGCTTTATGACTCAATTAAGGCATCTGGGATGAATGGAGGACAGTTGAGATGGTATTTGGGCCAGGGTTTTCCGAGTAAAATGGCTTTGAAGGTGTGAATTATAGAGAAGGGGGAGTGCCCATTTATAAGAGGGGCGAGGGGCACCTTAGGAAGTCTAGAAATATTATTTTATAATAAAATCATTTTTTGTTTATAATATTTAAAAAATGAATTATTTAAAGTCTAAGGTGGTTATGGGTCGACAAACACTCAAAAAACATGCTTTAGACATGTTTGGGTCACTATATTAACATTATCATTTAGATATAACTTTAGTTAAATAGTTTGACTTTACCATGTATCTTTGTATTTTTATATTATATTCTTAATAAACATACTATATACTTCCAATATAACCCCAAGTGGTTCACTAATTTTACACTTTTCATTATATATGTCTTTTGGCCAAGCCTTAGATTTTTTGGAATAGAATATCAAATAATAATATAATATTTGTTTTAAAAACTATTTTATGTCAATATTGACACTATTTTGTATTTTTTTCTAAATTCTTAACAGCATTATTACATCAATAAAAATCATCAATCCAAACCTAAAATGTAATATTAACCTATAAAATTAGTGGAATTCAGGAAAAGTCTAAAATTTCATTTATTTTGATATTTATAAAATCAATTATTTTAACATTTCATTAATTAGGTAATTACGACAACATCATTGTGTAATAAATAAATTTAATTATTAAATGTTTAAAAATTATAAATAAAATACCCTTACATAGGAAATCTTTTTAGATTTCTAATTAATATATATAGTCTAATTTATCTTATGTATATCTCTATATTAAAAAAGTTTTAGTTATTAAACATTGAATTTAACACTTTTAAATCTTCTTTGAATTAAATAATAATGAGTGTCCAAATATAATACAAGTGGATACAAATGATCATATCTTATTCCTAAGGTTAGTTTTGGTCTAATTACACTTATCCAGTAGAATTAGTACATGTTTATGGGTAATAATAATATCTTTCTTACCCTTAATTACCCTATTTAATTTTAACCGTGGTAAATAAAAGTAAAAGGTTTCTATTCACCAAAAATAGTTTTCATTTTATTGAACCAGATTTTACTTTATGATATCAATTGTGTCTCTCTAATTTTATAAATTCAACTCACAGAAGTGGTAAAATTATGTTTTATGTAAATTTTCAAATGCTCCAAGGTGGTCGGTAAATGACGGTAAAATTTTCAATAAAATGTTTATATATCTAAAATTATTACAAAATGACTCCAATTAATTACATTGAACTTATATAGGTATTATGAATCTATTTTTACCTAAAATAAATATAAATAAAATAAAAATTATTTAAATAAAAAGTTGGTTTTAACCAACAACTTAGTGCTTTTCACTATTCATAAAAAATTGAATGTTTTCAGAAAAATACCAAAATTTCACCCTAAGCTAATTTTGGTAATATGAATTCAAGAATTAAGTCTATTTTACCAAATTAAAATCATAGAAGTTTCATTTATTAATTTAAAATTAATTCCCATTGTTAAAACTAAAAAACTTGTTTTTATGAAATAATAACTAACAAAAGATTGATAAATGTTTATGTTACATTTCAAAGAGAAATTATTTCTAATTAATAACATTGGATTGAATAGTAAAAAATATAATCTATTTAAACTTAAAAACCATTAAAATGTATAATTTTACACTACAAATTGTTTTGATTAAAAAAGTTGTTTTCAGTTAAAATATAGTATTTTTAACTATTCACCCAAATATGAATGTTATCAGAAAAAAACAAAAAATTTATTGAAACTAAATTATTATGTCCTAATTATAATGAAGAAGTTTATTTTGTGAAATTGAATATATAAAATTTTCAAATGTTGTATTTAAAAATGGTTTTCCATTAAAAGGCAGTTAAATTGCATTTTTATTTAAAAATTCTTCTTTTATTAGAAAAATTATTATTTTTTCATTATGTTAAAGCATCTCATAAAATGGATTCTAAAATTATGAGGATTATATAAAGTAAAAAATTTAGTTAATACTATTCATAACCTCTTTTGAACGACTAGTTTGGTAAGTCGTGGTGTGCTGGAACACAATGTTGTGTGTAGTGCAAGTTATTGAATTACTTTGAAGAAATAATGTACTCTGAAATATTAGGGTGTTACATGTAGTATCCTAGAAGGGATGTATTTCTTGGAAGGCTCACATAATCTTTACCTTACCAAAATTATTGGATGTTCTTCTATATTTATCCTCAAAGATTATCTTATGGTTATGTTCCCTAATCTATGTTTTCTAAATGTTGTTTCCAAGGTTACTGCTAAAATTGTTCTAATACTAGCTGTACTTCAACGACCCAAATATCTCAGAGTTGGTGCATTATTTTATTACATGGGAATAAATAAAAAACACAACTCCCAAAATACAGACTAGTTTATAAGTATTAGAATCCAGATTACATACATTAACCATACATTATAATTTTAAACATAAATGAAAACATAGATAATCCTTTGATAATGTCATTATCCACCTAGAATAACTTTTCATATCATTTATAATTCACTTCTTGTCATCCAAGTAAAAATAAATCTTAATAAATTGGTGTTATTAGATGCTCATTAATGGTTAGTTTAAAACAGAATCTACCAGGAATAAATAATCATGAACAATATGAAAATGTGCATAACTGAAACAAAATCCATTCAAACAGAATCTTGATCATAATATGGAAAGAATAAATCAAATAATTCTATATAAATAATCACATAGATATTACAATAATCAAATAATCACTTGTAATATCAATAAATAATTTTATAATGAGAAAATGCATAATGTCAAACTTCATAAATATATCATCAAGGTTTCAGCCAATAGACAATACATAAATGGGAAATAAAACAGCCAATACCCAAACTAGTTTGCCTCATGAGACCTATAGATTCATTTAGGGGATATAATGTGTATTTATTTTCAAATACTAAGTCCAATGAATTCCTCATATGAGAAGGGTGAAACATGAACTATATAAACATTCATATTGAAAAAATAGCAAGTGAAATGTGAATATTTTATCTAAAAACTATGAATTGTAACAAAATAAAACATATATATCCAAACTGATCATAAAACCTTAAATTAAATATATTTTATGGTATTATAATAGATAAACCTCAATAAATCATAATATCCGTCAAAGGATGTTTACATAGATTAAAATACGTTAATAAAATCATTAAAAATTTCTTGATAGAAATACCCATTTTTATTTGGAAATCATTATCTAAAATCAATTCATTTATAATAGAAATAATTTCATTATAAAATAGATATGTATTATTTTAAGGGAAACTTTAAAATGTTAATGAATCAAGATGGTATAATTTTGTTTCATGCTGTATAAGTTAATAAAACATTTCATCCATCAAAAAGGCCATAAAGTACCGTGTTTGAAAAAAAAAACAAAGACTCATTTTATTTTATTTATTAAAATTAAAATGTGGGTAAAAGACTTTTAAAATTTTCAGGATAATAATAAATATATTTTTGAATTTTTTAAAGAAACATAGACACAGATGATAAATATCCCTGAATATATACTTATGTATAAACAATCCCCAAGGATTATGAGATTGTGAAATAACCCTGACCTTGTACATAACTAAAGTTGAATGTACATTAAACTAACTTATAATTTTTGAAATAAAGTTATTATATTATAACAAAATAATATACAAGTTTACGAAAAAATAAATTGTCTTCTTATATCGTTTTGTCAATAATATTTCATTACTACCCCTGTTTCTGTTGTTAACTCCATCATTTTCCAATGTATGTTTTGTCATTAAAGTCCTATTTCTCAGGAATAGGATTTATATATTTCATATACAATAATATATTAAGTTCATAGATGATATATTTACTGATTATATATATATATTTTTAATCATTCTTAAATGGTTAACAAGGAAAAGGAATCATATCATGTCATGGAGACGGTATGTAGTATGTACGCATGAGCGATTGTATCATTCCATTAATGGTTAAAGGGTAAGGAATTTAATGGTATATTAATTATATATAATAAATATCATATCATATTGAATATTTTTATACATTATATCCATCATTATATCCATCCAAATAAAGTAGTGATGAAAATCATGTTACACCATGACGTGGAGACTGTAGATCCTACGTATGCATGTGTAGTTATTTCGATTTTCATAGGATGGATAAAAGATGGAATATAGTTGTTCTATAATCATAAAAAATTCTCATAATATATATTATACATTATTTATTACTTTATAATCTATAAAACACATAAATAAAAAGTATAAGTAGAAACAATCTTAATGTAGTTGGTAAAGTCAATTACCTCTTCATTAGCGAACTGACATTGGATCTCACCTTAGAGACACTGGGGAGGATATTTTGAGAATAAAAGAACCTCTAGGATGTGTATAGGAAATTTTACAAGATAAATTTATATGGTTTGGAAGATCTATAAGTTTCAAAGTGTTTAAATTATATGAGTGAGGAGGTTCCTTTTTATAATTGAGGGGAGGGGCAGTTTTGGAATTTCAAAAATAATTAATTTATGATAAATTCAATATAAATATAAATACTATAAAAATGTTTTTTATTATATGATAATATTATATAAGGTTGTAATATCATAAATAAAAATATTTAATACAAGTAATTGTATTTGTTTAATCCTTATCATTTTGATTAACCCTTAGTTATCTTATTTTACAATTAACTAAGGTAACAAATCATTCAATATTAAATTTTTTTAAATTATTACTTATTTGATACAAACTAGACCACAAATTAAAAATCAATAACATTTGAGACCATATAATTATTATTTTTTATTTTTTAGTATGTTTTATTATTTTTTAATAATTTACTAAAATAATACTTTGATAAAATATTATTAGTGTCAATGTTGACACTATTCATTATTTTTCTTTTTTAAAATATCATTAATACATGATATCATTGAAAAAAATCTATTAAATCATGTATAAAATGTCATCGGAATACAAAAAATTCATGGATGATTTATTTTAATATTTTTAAAATCATTTGACAGATATTTCTATTAATTGGACAATTATTACATAATAATTGTATATACCTTTAAGGTAATTATTTATTTTCTAAAAGTTAGAGATAAATTAAAATTATAAATAAATAAAATATTATAATTAAATTTAATTTATATGGTTTAAATTATTTTTTGTATGACACTATATTAAAATTGGTGTACTTATTAAAATATGTGTCTAATATCCTTAAATATTCTATAAATAAAATATTATAAATATCATATTCTCACACAAGTGGTTTAAAAAGGCTTATAATTTCATCCAAAAGATTATTATGGTATAAAAAACTTATGATATTATATTTTGACAATTGTTAGGTTAATTTAATTATCTTTATAAAAGTATTTTTACACATAATTACAAAATTTACCCATAATAATGGTAATTAAAATATTACAAAATTTTAATATTCATATTCCCAATAATACAAGTAATATTGTTAAATAATTTGGGCACACTGATTCCAAATATGGATTCCATTTTTCAAAATTCAAAACCCAAATGTTTCTAAAATTAAATTAAAATTAATCCCATTTACATGGTGATAAAATTTGTTATTAAGGTTTTAACATGAAAAATATTGAAACGTTTCTATATCTAAATTAAATTTAAAATTAATATTGATGAACTAAATAAGATTAAATGATAAAAAATAATCTATTTTGTAAAGACCCGTAAAATACAAGGAAATTTTTTTCTTAATTTTCTTTGGGATTTTACATGAACGCAGTTTCTGACGGCACATGATTCCGAGGCCCGGTGTGCCCAGAATTTCTATCCGAAGTTTAGCTCGGGTACGTTCAGTGAACGAACGAGCGGGTATTTCTATCTTTTTAACCGGTGCTCGGAATCAAATTCCGAGGGCACCGATGGAACCGCAACGGCGGTAATTGCTTAGGAACGCCATTTTCGGAGTTGCGTTTCCTCGAGAGAAGATGATAAAAATTGTGGAAGTTTAATTTATAATTTAACTAAAATTTTTATTTTCATTAAGTGGTTTAAGGCTTTGGGTGGAAGTTGGGTAACTACCCAACATCCCAAGGGAGGTTATGAGGGTGGTGGGGCCCACACGAACCCCACCCCTTCATATTCTTCAACCCCCCTCAACTCACCATTAACTTTTCATAACTTAAGAATTAATAACTTATGTTATTAATGAGGTGAGTTTAATGTGTATGCGGGTTTGAAATTCAAACTCATGTCTAGTTAATAAATTAAGTGAGAGCATAATTTATTTTGGGGTTAGTTTCTTGTGGTGGAGTCTTGGATAGAAAAAGGCAAAGGATTGACTAACTTCTTCATCTTCGACGAAGAACGCGAAGAACACATTGGTCTCCGATGAAGAACGTCGAGTTCTCGGAAACCGATTACGCGACGCCATGTACCGTGATGTCGGCGATGTATTTTCTTCCGCGACGTATTCTTCCACAATATCTCCTTCCGCGACGTCTCTACCCGCGACGAATCCTCATTCGACGAACCTCTGTTCAAGCTCGCACGAGGTAGGGGTTTATTTATTTTATTTTGTTCGTGAATTCTACTTTGTCGTTCTTCGTGGAAATACGACCAAATGCTATCGATTAATGAGAGGGGGTCAAACCACACAAACATGGTCGACCCTCCTCACTTATCCTTGTTATTGTTTCTAATGTGTTGGAATGGGAATGGGGCGGTGCCGTCACACCGCGCGGGGTCGTGCGACAAGTAATTTGCGGCGTCGCCACGCAACGCCATGAAGTTGAACCAAGTCAAGGTGCAGTTGCGCCGCGTCGGAGAAAATCGAAGATACCGCGGCCAGAGCGGGGCAGCGATGGAGGGGCGCGGCGCCGTCGCGCCGTGCCAGGCGAACCAAAACCGCGGCCGGTTTCGGGCCGCAGCGGAGCAGGGTGACCGGCGGCCGGTTCCGGGCCGCCGGTGTCGGAGCAAGGAGGAGACCGGCCGTTGCCGGTCCTGTGGTGGCAGAAACCGGCCGGCTAGGGCGGGCCAGACAGACAGGAGGATAGCCGGGGGTTCAAACCCCCGGCTGGCCAGCTAGCGGCTCCCATTAAAGGGCGACCACGGTTACCAAATGCTGGGGTAGTGCCCCCCCCCCCCACAAAAGCTGAATGGCTCAGCCAATCGGCCGAGCTAGCTGGCGCCGCGCACCAGTGCATCGAGCCGGGCCGACCCGGACCCGGGTCAGGACGACCCGGTTCAGGCCGAGCCAGGGGGTCTCGAGCCGGGTCGGTTCGGGCCCGAAACCCCCGTTTTCGGCCCCTTTTGGTTCTTTTGCCCATATCTCGGGCTACGGACCCCCGATCGACGCGCCGTCAGTGACGATGAGATCCTTAGATCGAGACGGTCGTTTCGGTATATCACACTCAAGGTTTCGGAATACTTTGTGTTTGGCCGGGTTGGTTCGTACACGAAACCAACCGGGCCCTCGGAGAGGAAACACTCATATCTTAAGCTCCGGATGTTCGATTGACATGCCGTCAACTTTGTTGGATTCCTCTTAGTGGGAAGAATCTTTTGGCTTACTCCGCCCGAGGTTTGGACATAGGTAGAGTATGGCCGGGTTGGTTCGTACACGAAACCAGCTGGGCCCTCGGAGCGGAAACACTCATATCTTAAACTCCGGACGTCCGATTGACGTGCCGTCGATTTTGTTGGATTCCTCTTAGTGAGACGGATATTTTGGATTACTCTGCCCGAGGATTGGACGCAGGTGGAGTACAGTCGGGTTGGTTTTACCTTAAAAACCAACCGGGCCCCTGAGACGAAAAAGCCAACAACTCTCAGACCGGGCGTCCGATTGACGCGCCGTCTGCGATGTTGAGTTCCTGTTGACGATACAGAACTTTTGGATACATCAACTCTGGACTATGTGTCAGTTAATGTATCGGACTCTCGACTCGTGGAGCGGACCCTCCTGAACGAGCTTGCTGTGTGTGGGAACCCTAGAGCTGGCTGCGTTTGCTACTGTGACGACGACGACTATACAAAGATCCTCAGTGGATTCGACGGCGATGAATACAGCACTCAACAATCCTATGTGGATCAGTGCTACCAATCCTGTGTGGGTCCGATCCTCTGTGGGTTAGTGCTCAGCGGTTCTGTGTGAGTCAGCGCCTACAGATCCTGTGTGGGTCCGATCCTGTGTGGGTCATTGCGGGGGTTAGTTACCTATCGATCCTTTGTAGGTCAGATCCAATGTGGGTTATTGCGGGGGTTAGTTACCTATCGATCCATTGTGGGTCGGATCCTATGTGGGTCATTGCAGGGGTTAGTACTTATCGATACTTTGTGGGTCCGATGACTTAGATGAATCAGTGGCAATATCTGATCATCTCTATCGTCATACGAAGAAGTATACCTGTGTGAGTTGAATCCTGTTTGGCTTTCCTATGTGGATTGTGTTGTGCTGTCCTGTGTGGATTTACGTTTTTCTTTCCTGTGTGGACTGGGTTGTACCTGGGCTCGGATGTTGGAGCTGAATGAGAATTGATGACTTAGGTATATGTATGGGAATATACCTAAGCACTGTCGGATGTTACTTCATGATTGTATCTTTCCTTTGTGGATTATCCTTTGTGGATTTTGGGAGACCTTCGGGGGTCTCGGGGTCCCTACTGAGTAGCTTATACTCACCCTAATGGGCTATTCCCGCACTACGTTGTGTTGGTTACAGACGACGGACATCGCTGATCGTGGTTGAGGCTTGCGAAGCAGAACAGTACCTGGAGGTGGACCACTGGGCTGGATGTACTCGGAGCGGTTGGCTGGACCCGAGGAGTAGAGGAGGCTATCTGTACCCACCCTTCAGGTGGGAGTCCAGTGGACGGATCGAGGCCATAGCTTTACTTTTCAGTTGTTGTTATCCCTTTCGAGTTGAACTTTACTTTCAGTTTGGGTTTGTATTTTGGCCCATTAATTTTTTGCATTTACTATTGTACTCAGTTTCTACGTAGTGTTTACTTCTACTGCTTGCTTGCTCTGTGGTGTTTTTTTACTTTACAAAGGAAATGCCTTCCCTTTTTACCGGGATTTACGCTTTGGTGCTAGTCGCCATCCCCTGACCTATGGAAGGTCGGCTTGGGGTAGTCACGACACGAGCCCCGAGGATGGGTCGTGACAAATTGGTATCAGAAGAGTTTGGTTCTACCACAGAACTTGGGACTCTGATCTTTTTCTATGTGAAGCAATAGTGTTAAGCGTATTGGGTGTGGTTATCAGTCCAGGGAGTCTAGTGTTGGTGCTGCGGCCGACGTATCCGTACATCAGGACCCTGACTTCTGATTTCTGACTTAATGTATGAAAACATTGATTGCCTGTGTGTTTCACGTTTTCTTTGTGATTACTTTTTGTCAGCTCACCAGGTATACTGTTTAACCGTGGCGCACCTATTTATTTTCAGGATGGACCCACGACGGCAGCCAGCTAGGGTTCTGAGAGTTGAGCATGACGGAAGTCCACCGAGCGACGAGGCCTCGGTGCATGGCCCTTTGACAGCTAAGGCTTCGGCGGTACCTTTACCCGCCGAGCCACCGATGCTTCTAGCCCCAGCCGCTGACGATGCACATCGCATTAGTGCACTGCATGAGTTCCAGCGCCAGCGACCGCCCAGGTTCCGCGGGGAGATGGACCCCCAGGCAGCTGAGGACTGGCTGAAGGTAGTGGTACGAGTTTTTCGGTTAGTGAGGACACCAACAGACCTCATGGTGATCCTCGCAGCGTGCCTATTGCACGCGGCAGTGAGCTGATGGTGGATCTTGATGCTCCAGGTGCACGTTGAGGCATCACTTCTCTGGACGAACTTTGAGATCCTCTTCCGCTCGGAGTTCGTCCCAGCCACCCTCTGTGCGGTGTGCATCCAAGAGCTTCTTCAGCTGCGGCATGACACCTTGACAGTCACCCAGTACTCGGCGAGATTTACCGATCTCTCGCGCTACTCGACCGACATGGTACGAGACCCATTCTTCCAGGCCCGGACCTTTGAGCAGGGATTGAGGCATGAGATCAGGGCATCGCTGATCTCCCTTAGAATTCCGACTCAGGCAGGAGTACTGGAGCGAGCTCTTCTCATCGAGAGTTTTCATGATGAGTATACACCAGTGGCGAGACCTAACGCAGGGCGACACGTGGCGGAGTCTTCTGCAGCCGGCAGTAGACAGATGTCGCAGTGGTCTAAGCGGGCCAGGCCAACGAGCCGACGACCACTGGATACTGGCTCGGAGGTGCGGGGCACACACATCAGAACTAGTCTTACGAGTGGAAGACAATGCTATGCATGCGGCGGGCAGGGCCACATTGCTCGTGACTGCCCGACCCGCCATGCAGAGGAGTAGCAAACGGTTGAGGAACCACCTAGGCAGAGGCAGAGGTTCGACTGTGGCAGTCCACAGGGAATAGGTGGACGAGGCCGAGGAGCTGGTCAAGCGGCAGGTGGTGGACGACGTTTTGAGGCTCTACCACCACCACCACCACCAGGAGGTCCACCCTGACCTCATGGGCGATCACAGCTTTAGGAAGCTGACGCTTACGATCACGGAGCTCCGGAAGCGGGTGGACTAGTGCGGGACTAGCTCCAGGCATAGAGGCCTTTTCCCATAATGCCTCTAGGGTCGTAGTTTGTGTTGCCTTGTGTCCTTTTACTTTGAGTTGAAGTAATAAAAGACAATTTCAATGGTGACGTTTTCTTTATTGTCTTTTTTTTGTTATTACTAAGAGGTGCAAGTTAAAAACTGTTGAATTGACCCTCACTTGCGAGATTCTTACTGGAGGAGACCTAGTGACCACACACTGATGCCGACAGTGTGACTCAACCCTTGGAGGTGAGAGTAACGATTGGATATCTTGGTAGCAGCGTCGAGGCCTTACGACGTCATCCATGCCATGAATTAACTAATCATGATGGGATTGAATGTATTAGGCAAGGAACGTGGTTCATCCAGGGGATGCGACTGGATTTCCCTTTTTCAGCAAAGGTGAAATCTTAGCAGCTTTGCAGAACGTTAAGAAGGAAGGGGAGACCGTTCGTGTGGTCAGACAGATGTCACCAGAGCTTCCAGGAGCTGAGACAGAGATTGACCAGTGCCCCTTTCATGAGGTTTCCAGAGGATGGAGTAGGGTACGTAGTCTACTGCGATGCATCAGGGACCAGACTCGGATGTGTCCTAATGCAGAAGCGGGCCGTGATCTCCTATGGATCACGTCAGTTGAGGCCGCATGAGCAGAACTACGCTACCCACGACCTGGAGTTAGCAGCAGTGGTCTTCTCTCTGAAGACATGGTGACACTACCTGATGGGCGAGCGCTTTATAGTCTTTTCTGACCATCAGAGTCTCAGATACATCTTCTCTTAGAAGGACCTGAATCTGAGACAGTGGCGATGGATCGAGTTCCTCCTGGACTATGACTTTGAGATAGTCTATACTCCTGGGAAGTGGAACGTGGTAGCCGATGCTCTCAGCAGGAGGACAATCATTCAGCTACATGAGGAGGCATCAGAGCATCTAGCCTCTTTGCATGTATATTTCGTGGATAGAGATGGAGAAGCCTTCCTTCAGTCTCTCACAGTCACTCCTCCACTACTATAGCGTGTCATAGAGGCACAACGTGGGGACGCTGACTATGAGACGCAGCGTGCACAGATCTCCTCAAGACGGGCACTGGATGGTTTCTCCTTTGGAGTAGAGCACAATGTCCTTTTCAGAGGAAGTACCTTGGTACTAGTTGCATTACTGGAGGAGGTTATGAGAGAGTTTCACACTTCTCCTTTGGCGGTATATTTTGGAGTGGCGAAGATGTACCAGGATCTCAGACGATAGCACTGGTGGCCGGGCATGAAGAAGGTTGTGGAAGAGTTCGTTTCTCGATGCCTCACCTTCCGGTAGGTGAAGGAAGGGGACCAGGTACCAGCAGGCTTGGTACAACCCTTAGAGGTATCAGAGTAGAAGTGGGACGAGATATCTATAGACTTCATGATTGGATTTCCACGCACTTCCAGGGGTCACAACTCCATTTGGGTGATTGTCGACCGACTCACCAAGTCGGCACACTTCTTACCCCTCAGAGAGTAGGGCTCAGTGGAGAGCATGGGATGACTTTGCATTCAGGAGATTGTACGGCTTCATGGTGTACCATCATCTATCTTCTCCGATCGAGATGCTCGCATTACTTCCCGTCTTTGGAAGGGGTTGCAGGAGGCGTTCGAGACATATATACGTCTGAGCAAAGCCTTTCACCCTCAGACGGATGGTCAGACGGAGAGGACCATTCAGACTCTCAAGGACATGATCCGCGCATGTTTCCTCGACTTTGGTCATAGCTGGGAGGACCACCTACCCTTGGTGGAGTTCGCGTACAACAACAGTTACCACACCACAATCGGGATGGCACTATAAGAGGCGTTGTACGGACGACCTGGCAGATCTCCTTTGTGCTAGACAGACCTTGGTGAGTCAGCACTTGTGGGACCGGAGATGGTCCAGGCCACGACAGAGATGGTCCAGGTCATCCATGAGCGGATGAGGACAGCTCAGAGCTGGCAGAAGTCTCATGCTGACAGGAGGCGGAGGCCACTAGAGTTCGAGGATGGCGACCATGTCTTCTTGCGTGTCTCACCTTGATGTGGATTACATAGATTTGGACGTGGCAGAAAGTTGTCTCCTTGCTTCATCGGACCGTTCCAGGTCCCCAGAAGGATTGGCGAGGTGGCTTATCACCTGGCTCTACCACCTCAATTGCACCAGGTGCGAGATGTCTTCCACGTATCTCAACTGAGGAGATACGTGCACGACCCGATGCACATCATTGACCATGGGGAGATAGACGTTGATGATAGGGTGACTTTCATGGAGGTCCTGGTGGAAATCGAGGATCGACAGGAGTGGGTCCTACGTGGATGGTCGATTCCTCTGGTGCGCATCATATGGCAGCACGTGAACCTCCAGGAAAGCACTTGAGAGCGGGAGGATCAGATGCGTGCTCAGTACCCACATTTGTTTCCGTAGCTTATGATGTATCGTTACGGGGACGTATATCTCTGATGTTGGAGTAATGTAAAGACCCGTAAAATACAAGGAAAAGTTTTTCTTAATTTTCTTTGGGATTTTACATGAACGCAGTTTCTGACGGCACATGATTCCGAGGCCCGGTGTGCCCGAAATTTCTATCTGATGTTTAGCTCAGGTACGTTCAGTGAACAAAAGAGGGGGTATTTCTATCATTTGAACCGGTGCTCGGAATCGAATTTCGAGGGCACCGATGAAACCGCAGCGCCGACAATTTCTTAGGAACGCCATTTTCGGAGTTGCATTTCCTCGAGAGAAGATGATAAAAATTGTGGAAGCTTAATTTATAATTTAACAACAATTTTTATTTTCTTTAAGTGTTTTAAGGCTTTGGGTGGAAGTTGGGTAACTACCCAACATCCCAAGGGAGGTTATGAGGGTGGTGGGGACCACACGAACCCCACCCCTTCATATTCTTCAACCCCCCTCAACTCACCATTAACTTTTGATAACTTAAGAATTAATAACTTATGTTATTAATGAGGTGAGTTTAATGTGTGCCTGGGTTTGAAATTCAAACTCATGTCTAGTTAATAAATTAAGTGAGAGATTATTTTATTTTGGGGTTAGTTTCTTGTGGTGGAGTCTTGGGGAGAAAAAGGCTAAGGATTGAAGAACTTCTTCATCTTTGACAAATAACGCGAAGAACACATTGGTCTCCGACGAAGAACGTCGAGTTCTCGGAAACCGATTATGCGACACCGTGTACCGTGACGCCGACGACGTCTTTTCTTCCGCGACGTCTTCTTCCACAATATCTCCTTCCGTGACGTCTCTACCCGCAATGAATCCTCGTTCGACGAACCTCCGTTCAAGCTCGCACGAGGTAGGGGTTTATTTATTTTATTTTGTTCGTGAATTCTACATTGTCGTTCTTCGTGGAAATACGACCAAATGCTATCGATTAACGAGAGGGGGCCGGACTGCACAAACACGACCGACCCTCCTCCCTTATCCTTGTTATTGTTTTAAATGTGTTGGAATGATAATGGCACGGTGCCGTCGCACCGCGCGGGATCGTGTGGTATGTAATGCGCGGCGTCGTCGCACCGCGCCATGAAGTTGAACCAAGTCGCGACGTCGTCGCGCCGCGTCGGAGAAAAGCGAAGATACCGCGGCCGGAGCGGGGCCACGGTGGAGGGGCGCGGTGCCGTCGAGCCGTGCCGGACGAACCAAAAATGTGGCCGGTTCCGGGCCGCGGTGGAGCAGGGTGACTGGCGGCCAGTTCCAGGCCACCGGTGTCGGAGTAGGGAGGGGAGCGGTCGTCGCCGGTCCCGTGGTGGCAGAAACCGGCCGGTCGGGGCGGGCCGGCCGGACAAGAGGAAAGCCGGGGGTTCAAACCCCCGACCGGCCAGCTAGCGTCCCCCATTAAAGGGGGGCCGCTATTACAAAATGCGGGGGGCAGTGACCCCCTCCCCCGCAAAAGCCGAATGGCTCGGCCAGGCCGCCGGGCCAGGCTGCGCCCAGGCCGCCAGGTCGGGCGCCGAGCTGGGCCAGGCCGCCGGGCTAGGCTGCGCCCAGGCCAGGCCGGGCCGCACCGGGCCACACCGATCCGGTCCGACCCAGACCAGGGTCGGGTTGACCCGGTTCGGGCCGATCCAGGGGGTCTCGGGCCGGGTCGGTCCGGGCCAGAAACCCCCGTTTTAAGCCCCTTTTGGTTCTTTTGCCCATATCTCGGGCTACGGACCTCCGATCGATGTGCCGTCAGGGGCGATGTGATCCTTGGATCGAGTCGGTCGTTTCGGTATATCACACTCAAGGTTTCGGAGTACTTTGGGTTCGGCTGGGTTGGTTCGTACACGAAACCAACCGGGCCCTCGGAGCAGAAACCCTCATATCTTAAACTCCGGACATCTGATTGACGTGCCGTCGACCTTGTTGGATTTCTCTTAGTGATACAGATTTTTTGGCTTATTTCGCTCGACGTTTGTACGTAGGTGGAGTATGGCTGGGCTGATTCGTACTCGAAAACAACCGGGCCCTCGGAGCGGAAACGCTCATATCTTAAGCTACGGACGCCCGATTGACGTGTCGTCGACTTTGTTGGATTCCTCTTAGTGAGACGGATCTTTTGGCTTACTCCGCCCGAGGTTTGGATGCAGGTGGAGTACGGTCAGGCTGGTTTTTCCTAAAAAACCAACTGGGCCCCTCGGACGAAAAAGCCAATAACTCTCAGACTAGGCGTCCGATTGACGCGCCGTCTGCGACGTTGAGTTCCTGTTGATGATACGGAACTTTTGGATACATCAACTATGGACTATGTGTTAGTTGATGTATCAGCCTCTCGACTCGTGGAGCGGACCCTCCCGAACAAGCTTGCTGTGTGCTGGAACCCTAGAGCTGGATGCCTTTGGTACTATGACGACGATGACTATACAGAGATTCTCAGTGGATTTGACGGTGACGACTACAGCACTCAGCGATCCTATGTGGATCAGTGCTACCGATCTTGTGTGGGTCCGATCTTGTATGGGTCAGCGCTCAGTGTTTCTGTGTGAGCCAGCGCCTACAGATCCTGTGTGGGTCCGATCTTGTGTGGGTCATTGTGGGGGTTAGTTACCTATAGATCCTTTGTGGGTCAGATCCTATGTGGGTCATTGCAGGGGTTAGTTACCTATCGATCCTTTGTGGGTCAGATCCTATATGGGTCATTGCGGGGTTAGTACCAATCGATCCTTTATGGGACCGACGACTTAGATGAATCAGTGGCAATATCTGATCATCTCTATCGTCATACGAAGAAGTATATCTGTGTGAGCTGAATCCTGTTTTTCTTTTTTATGCGGATTGTGTTGTGCTATCCTGTGTGGATTTACGTTTTGCTTTCCTATGTGGACTGGGTTGTACCTGGTCTCAGATGTTGGAGCCGAACGAGAATTTATGGCTTAGTTATATGTATGGGCATATACCTAAGTAGTGTCGGATGTTACTTCGTGATTGAATCTTGCCTTTTTGGATTATACTTCGTAGATTTTGGGAGACCATCGGGGGTCTCGGGGTCCCTACTGAGTAGCTTATACTCACCCCTGCACGGGTTATGCCCGCACTACGTTGTGTTGGTTGCCGCCGACGGACATCGCTGATCGTGGTTGAGGCTTGCAGAGCAGGATGGTACCTGGAGGTGGACCACTGGGCGGGACGTACTCGGAGCGGTTGGCTGGACCCGTGGAGCAGAGGAGGCTATCTATACCCACCCTTCAGGTGGGAGTCCTGTGGACGGATCGTGGCTGCGGCTTTACTTTTCAGTTGCTTTTTTCCCATTCGAGTTGTACTTTACTATCAATTTGGGTTTGTATTCTGGCCCATTACTTTTCCGCACTTACTATTGTACTCAGTTTTTACGTAGTGTTTACTTCTTCTGCTTGCTTGCTCTGTGGTGTTTTTTTACTTTACAAAGGCAATGCCTTCCCTTTTTACTGGGATTTACGCCTTGGTTCTAGTCGTCAGCCCCTGGCCTATGGAAGGCGGGATTGGGGGGGGGGGTCACAGCACGAGCCCCGAGGATGGGTTGTGACATATTTATAATTTAAAATAGTTCAAAAATATAATTTATCAATATAAATGATTTTTCCGAAAAAAGTTGTTTTTATTTAAAATTTTGTATAATTCTCTATTCATCAAAATTCAAATGTTATCAGAAAAATGAAAAAAATAACCAAAGTAAATTTTATACCCCGTTTTAAAAGAAGGATTATATTTTATCAGATAAATTATATAAAAGTGTTAAAAAATTTATTTAAAATGGGTTCTCCTTTAATAAGAGTTTAAAATAATTTTATAAAAATTTAGTGGATTGTGTAATATTCAGTTTGTTCTTATTATAGTCCAATACAATCTATTATATGAATATAAAAAGTATTTTATGGAATATATAACAAATTTATTTTATTAATATCTTTCTCTAATAGTAATTAATTTAATTTGTTAGGATAAAACTACTTTGTGAGCATAAAAAAATCTTTATTAAAACATTTCTCATATATTTAGTTGGTTCAAATATTAATTTAAAATTAATTTTTAACCAATTAATTCAACTATATATTATCATAAGTTAGTTGATATTATTCTTGAACTCAATCTTGATGTCTATGTTATATCTAATTATATTAAATAATAATATTTTAATAATATATAGTTGTTCGTTAAACTAGGCCTTCTATGTAATGAAAACCAACTCATTGTTGTGTGTAACATATTCTTACAAGTCTGTTTCATACAATATAATATATTAAAGGAATCAAATTTATTTAAGAAGATATATACTGTAAAATCGTGGGGTGTTACAACCGCTTTGGTAACTTTTGAAGCACTATAAGATTAAAATAAAGGTTTAAAAATGGATATGTAAACCACAATATTTTTTCAGGAGAATTACCATCAAATACATTCATGGGAAGTATACAAAACACGGATATGAAATAGGTGTTGAATATGGAATTTTTATTATGGAAGTAAAATCTCAGAAGGAAATCCCTTACCTTAAGTCTTGAATTCCTTTGTATAAAATCAAACCTACTATATGATAAATATAATTTTATTATAAATAAATTAATTCAAAATAATTATATATTTCATACCATATGTTGTATTCTTATAACCTTTTATTACCCATTTATTAATAATTGTTTTTTGTTAAAATCACATTTTGGGTAATAATTATTTTGTTTTTCATATATGTTTTGATTTTTTATTTTCAGTGCTCTTAGTTTGAACATGGTCAAATCGTCATCAAAATATTTATTATGATATAATAAACATATATTTTAATTATATTGGTATTTAGAGTGACCCATACGTGTTTGAGATTAAAAATGGAACACACCATTCATGGAGACAGTAGGTCATACGTACGCATGAACATTGTTTCCTTTTTCCTGATGGAATGAAAGAAATGAAGTAAAATAATATATTATAATTATATAATCATTTTTATGTCATATATATCACATTTATTCATTAAAATCATTCTTATTACATTCCATTTAAAGCATTCATGAATCACATCACTTCGTGAGGACGTAGTTCACCGTACAAATGTGTCGTGTTATCGTATTCCGAAAAAATGGAACATATGAAGGTATGTGTGATATAATAAATATATAAGTATGAAAATATAAAAATATCATATATCAACATTAAATCAATCATTATAACAAACCATCAATGGTTTTAATGAAAAAATGAATGACATCAGTTCGTGATGCGATAGTCCACTGTACACATGAATAGTGATTTTGTAACCCATTTGATAGAAGTGGGTAAATTTATACATCATTCTATTATCATAAAAAATATTATTATATGGAATATAATTATTTTATTATATCATCAGGTTTTAATAATAATTAATGGTTTTTTTAGGAATGAATAAAAGTATAAATGCTCGATGAAGAATGCTACATCTTCCTCAGGTAACCTCCCTAGGGTTCCAAAAAATCCTACCATGTTTGGATTAATGAAATTAATAAACATCTAGTATTATATTAGGTAGGTTGGGAAGTGAATTTGGAAGGTATTTATTGATCCAAAAACAGTATTAAGGTGTGTAGAAGAGAAAAGAGTGGGTTGCCTTTTATAAGTGAGGTGAGTGGAACACCTGTAATTTTTGAAAAGAAAAGGTTGTAGCCATATTTAAAAATTTCATGAGCATCTAAAATGGATTATTTTAGATACATAATAACTATAGTGCATAAATATGGCTTCAAAAAAATTTATTCATGTTTTTATGTCATTTTAACATTTATCATTTTATTTAAACACCATGATATACAAATTTTTACCATAATTGTGGTAATTAATTTTCACAGTATTTAGTATTCATATTTGTAAAAAATTATGTTTAAAATAATATATGACATAAATTATTCTCTTTAAAAATATGTATTTCATTTTTTTTAATTTAATTCACAGAAGTGACATATTGGACTTAATATTAATCCCATAAATACGATGAGAAAGCGTGTTTTGAAAGAAAAAATGTCCAAAAAATGTACGAAGATTTTATATCCAATTTCAATATGAAATTGATTCCACAAAAATAAATTGTATTAATAGATACATAATTTAACTTATTTTAGTTCAAAACCAAATTGAAATATAATTTCACCTTATAAATAAAATGGTAGTTTTCAATTGAAATTCATTATTTTTAATTATTAATCAAAAAATAATCTTTTTTAGGAAAGTATATATAATTTACCATAACTTAATTTAGAAATTATGATTTCAAAAAAAATTAAATTTTTAAATTCATTTTATAGATGTTTCAAAAAATAATTTTATTATTTTTCTGAAAATGTAATATTTTTTGAAAAAATAGTATTTTCAAAACATATAAAGCCATTATTGAAAAATTATGTAATTTTTTCCAATATGTAGTATTTATATAAAACCATTATATAGAATATTTTTTAATTAGTTATTACTATTTAAATTTACATGTTTAACAACTTGGTTATAATGATAGTTTTTGAATAATATTAATAATATATCATGATTTTTTTAAAACTCAGTGTCTTGTGTAACACTAGTTATCTGAGTTTTTCATATAACGTAAAGATAAATTAGTTTTTCATGTAATGTATGATATCAAATAAATTTAATTTATTTTAAAAAATAATTATATATAATACATCGGGTGATACATGATGTGTATGGTCCATACATGGCGTGTGATATTTGTCTCACCCAAATCCATAGTTTCCATTCCCAAGGGACTACAAAGTTTTTATTCTTCATAATACATGATTTATATTCACTAAAGTACATGCTGGGTATTTGGTATTTCAATATAAATAAAGGAATGCATAAAATGTATCATAATACATCAATTTCAAAAAAAAAACTCTTCATTTTACCACTGAAATCGAATGGGGGAATCTCCTACTATCATTATCCAACCTATCATCGATAAATATCATAAATCTATCCACTCACCAATGATTCGTTGATCCCCCCTTCACAGCTCAAGATCCAAAATTTGTGGAGGCATTAAATGCTAAAAAAAATCCATCCTTATCCATCTTCAAATACCAATCTATATGTTATTCACAAAACCATGATGAATCCATGGGTTCAATAGTTCTTGAACCCTCCTATTCAAGGTTTAACCATAACCCCATGGGTCAATGATAAAGAATGGGATGATAAGTGTTAATAAATTCACCAGAATCAACATTGAATGGTAATTCATGTTACGGTCGTGAACAAAAAAATTGAATATGTGACAAAAAGGGTTATAATTAGGCATAATAATAACAGATAACTAGACTGAGAATTTGGTGTAAAATTTTGGAGGTCATGCCTGAAAGAAAAATTCAAGAAATTAAAGAAGATAAATGATACAAAATTTATGAAATAAAAAATAGGGTAAACCATTTATTATTTTTCCGACATTAATTAATGATTGATCATTTGTGAAGAGAACATTAACCAGTGATTAAGACGACCCACTATGTTTGCTACCTGGATCTTGATTTAACAGGATCAGATCATTAATGTACTTTGATCTTGATATGCTAATGAAGAACCCTTGAACTCCTTTAAAAACATCCAATAGTTACGTGAATAACCTTGAAGAAACATCATAATAAATTATTTTAAGATAAAGTCTAAGTTAGGTGATATAATTAAAATAATTAAAATGAATTATTTATTTTATTAGGACCAATAGATGATAGTCAAATCCTATAGAATTTCTGATGTCGAACAACATTATATCACAACTAGGGTAAAACCCACATTTTGGATTCAACCTTAGTTCCAGATTTCTAATATGAGGTCTCTATATATGGGATAACTATCTAAACTTAAATGATTTAAACATGTACAATTTAAAAATAATAATATTGTTAATATATTAATTTCTAGGTCCCAATACACCTAAAAACCATGCCCACTCTAAGGATAAATATAGACATATATAGAAAAATATTTATAAAACTAATCCAATTTGACAAGATTCATTACATTCTCCCTTACGTCATGCATTTTCACACCAAAAATCAAGTGATTAAAAAGGTACTAATCCTGCATCTTGCTATCATGTTCACGGGATATCTTCTACATGCTCCCATGATTCCAAATCACATGAACCATTGTGATGTTCTAGCCATTCATAATCCTCTCCTACCAATCCTTGATCCCCACTAAGTAGTCCATGAATGTGGATCCATAATTTATTTAAAATTCAACTCATTCAATAATATTTGTAGGGGCATTCATGAATCTTTTTTGATATGACACATGGATGAAATAATTCACTCGTTCCAAATATAGGTGAAGGGATATGTGGTAAGAAACATCGCCAACCCATTGTAAGATCCAGATTGGCCTGAAGAACCTAGAGGATCACTTTACTCCCTATCCAAATCTATCTAACCCTCATTGTCAGGAGAATCTCAGGAAAACATGGCCTCCCAAAACAAAATTCAATGTACTGTGATTTCAATCATCATAATTTTTAAGTCAACTATGGGTTATCCTCATATGATGTAGGATCACTATAACATTATCAATTGTCACTTACACCATCTATAGACCTACTTGAGATGTCTCTCCAATCATAGTCCCCTCCTCCAGGGTCACCATTAAAGGGACTCAAAATATCATTTTTTGATAGTAGAGTGAAAACAATCATTATTAGAAAACATTACCAATGTAATGTGACCTCCCATCTCTTTCAAAACTCTAACATGCAGTCTCTTAGCATGTCCTCCAATCTCTAGATAGTCTTATTCCATGCTCGTCCTTCTAGGGGTGAACAATGTTCTCATTCTATACTAGGACCCAAAGGCCTCCTACATGAATCTTCATAACTATGATGTAAAGTAAGAAAAACGATCAGAGATGATCATCATGGGTACCCCATAAATTAGACAATCTCTAGAACATTTAAATAGCACTGAATATAAACCAATCTATGCTCTCGGATAGAAGAAAAAGTCTTCCCAATTCAAATGCCAGTCTACAATCATCCAGAGAGAATCATGGAATCTCATTGTCAACATAATTACATTATAATATCCAGTGATATACCATCCAATTTCTATTACAAAATCACAATAGGATGTGTCAAACCCACTAGAACATGGTTCTTATCCTTTACCTACTAGAATTTGAGATACTGAGAGAAAACCGTAGTGGTACTCTACCTCATCCCAGCCAACTAAAACTATCAAGGAAGGTACTTATACATATTTTCCACACTAGGATTTATATTTAAGGGGGAAGTCTGAAACTCCCTCATAACCACCTCTCGCTACATTATAAAAACTACCATCCATTACTAGAAAAGGTTGATATGATTTCCTCCTTTTGAAAATCTATCCGGTGTATCTTTTGTGTATATACAATCACATAGAACTCACAATCCATGTATCATAATCAATTTATCATAATATATGTATCATAATCGAGACAATCTCACATGATAAATAAGTGGTGGAGTCACCACCATTGACTGGAGAAAACAACACTTCTCTTCTCTACCAGGGTTAGATGTAAAATAGAAATCTTCTTAGTGGCATCCCAGCACTAGGTGAAATGATAATTCCAGCTAAGGGAATATTCCACAACATTTTCATTCCATAGAGTATAGAATATCTTGAACCCATAGTATTTTAGGACTCTAACCATCATATCTATCTGAGGTTCAGATCACTCTATGTAAATATGTACTTGATAAAATATTTTTTTTGAATAGATAAAAACAATTCTCATATGGATGATAGTTCCTTCGCATATTTAGAGATAATATTGTTGTAAGAAAATATAAGTCATGATTCAATTAGTTCTTCTCATGGGGTCTCAAATGGATTGGCCTATATATAATCACTTGTTACCTCTAAATCAAAACACAGACAATCCTAGCATATGATTCATCACAAAACACTATGTACTCCATACACTCTTATGGTAGTCCCATCAAAGGATAACTGGTCCGCCATAGACTTCTTTCTTCAAAGGATGCTAGACACTGTCTGTTCCTAGTAAATAGATTCAATTTCAATGATAGGGTGGTCAAAAGGGATGATATCCAAGAGAATTGTACCAAAAAGTTCATATAGTAACCCATAAAGCTAAGAAAACATTGAACCAATGACACACTATTGGGTATATCCCCATAAATAACTTTATAAATATCATCCAGATTATAGCTAAACCTATATTCGAGATGTAATTCCCTAAAAAATGAACCCAGTAGATCCAAAACTGAAACTTCAAGATCTTAGCCTAAATCTAGTGATCCCAGAGTATGTCTAGAGCCAACATCAGATTCGTTGCATGACCCTATATGGCATAGAGTTAATGAATATGTTACCAATGAATAAAACCAAAAATAGAACCATGTATTTCTGTAATATCAGATTTATAAGATCCATAAAAACAACTGGGGAATTCCTCATGCCAAAATCCATCCAATATATAAGACTAAATATCTAGATTCAATAAGGTACAAACTCACCAACTAATGTGTTATTGATTATAGTTTTCGGGCCACAAGACCCACTCAATCATCCATGATGTAAGAAACCTGATCTTCGTTTTAGGTATGTCCTTTATTTTTTTTGGATTTTTTGTTAACAATGGGATTTCTGGAAATTTTTGAAGTACAATCCATGTACTTTTTGAGTACACACTGTGTACTCCTTTGCCGCTCAAAGCTGTATGCTTGCCGTGTCTGGGCCACAGACACGGTGTGTAGAGGTGATGTGGCGGCCGCTTAAAGAGGAGTACAGAAAAAGGGATTACATGCCGTATACTCAATAATTACTCACCGTGTACTTTTTTTTCATTAAGTGCACTAGGGATGCGCCTGACGGACAGAACACACTCCTTCTCCAGGTTCTTCGTCCGAGAGTGTCTTGTACGGCCGCGTTTCTTCTCTAGATTCCCGAGCCTCCGTCTGATCTATGTTTTAGCCATAGTCAATTGCGTTGGAACCGTAGAGGTGAGTTCTTCCTTCTTCTAGAGACTTGTTTTCAAATTTCTATTTTTTCTCAAGGTATCGTGGGTTGAGAGTTTTGACGTTTTCTTAAATCCTCGACGTTAAATGGAGAATTAATCATCGTGGTTCATGTATATCGTTCTCCTAGCATCGAGGTAGGTGGATTGTGCATTTCCACAGGAAGTTTGTGAATATTTTGTGTAAATTCCACCAATAACCTTGAATAGGGTATTGTGTGTTTCCAATTTTACCCTATTGTTTTCCTGCTTTGCTTGATTGCTTGAGTAGAGGTAATTGGTTGTGAATAGGGTTGTTTTTACTGTACTATGGATGTTTTTCCATGCTGGTTTTACTTGTTTGGTGTTTTTCCAGTTCCCATGCCTAGTTGTAGGATAGTGGAACTGTTGAACTGTATTGCTGTTGTGCCTTAGAATGATAGCCAAGTAGTTCTTGAGGTTTACTTGGGCCGATACGCGTGCTATGCATGTTTGTTTTACACATGGCTATGAGAACCTAGTGTAGTAGACCATAGGAAGAATGGATGTAAGGGCTTCTCTAGAGTTTCTTTAATTTATGATGTGAGAACATAGGGGGAATTGTCATTGAGTGCTTTCTCAGAGAGTTTGTAGTTCCTCTACATTGGCCATAGGGAGAATAGACGTTGAGTGCTTCCCCAGAGATTCTTTAGTATGATACGAGACTATAGGGGGAATTGATGGTGAGTGCTTCAACAGAGAGTCTATTCTTTAGCTGAACTAGAGGTGTCAGACTATGTGTGTCTCACAGAGGTTTGCTAGTACTTGTTGGTTGAACCTTATGGGTTATTCCCTGAGAACTACCTAGAGGATACCTTTTTGTTCTACTTTCTTGAGTGGCTGTTTCTTGTTTGTAGATAATATGCTAGAAACTATGGATTGATACTGTTGTGTATTACCCAGTTTACTAATTACTGTTTACTACTTACTGTAGCTTACCTTACATATATTCACTGACTTTTAGGCACAAATATTTGGGTGGTTCCCTCCTGGGACCTTGTCTCACACCGTGTTTGGGCCATTCTTTTAGGCCCAAACAGATTATATTGTTGCAGGTATAGATAAGGGAAAATTCTCTTCTAATTCAGGTACATGACTTGCTGTGGAGCTGGAGAGCATGGGACGAAGCCAAGGCTTGCGATGCTGAGGAGTTGCTGATATATTTTTTGTACTTTGGTTTAGTAGTGTATTCATCATTTTGACCTGTTTGGATGTTTTCCTAGACGTATATGTATCAAGCATCATTACATACATTCTACTTCAGTTGTTTATTTATCAGTCTTATGCTGTTTACCTTGTATGGATGTCTACTGTATCTGATATTGTTGTTATTTGTTTTCTCTTCCACTGTGTACTCTTCCAATGATGGAATAGTTTCTCCACTATCACACCCAAGGCCCTCACTGCAAGTCGACAACCTCTGGAATTCGGGGAATTGTTCTTGAGGCCATGTGACCAACCAGGAATGAGGAGCCTTTGGGTGGATTTCGGAACTGGGACGTTACACATGAAATATCTCCTACCATAAAAGGCCAATATTTTCCACTCAATCCAAATAAATATAACTTTTTTGTGATGATATTCAACCTAGACATGATCTCCTGATAACTATTACACACCCAGGATTACCTGATAAGGATTCCTCATGAAGACCAAGAGGTTTCATGAGAAACTATATCCACAAAGAACCAGCCCAAACTACTACCATTTAAATGATACTATGTTATCATGCCCAGTTGAGACATCATGAATAAGATGTTGGGATACAGACTCAAAGGGGATCTATAGCTCTATCATGAGGGATATGAAGTTGATGGAATGAATTGTGCATGTGTCTATAAGTACTATAAGAAGTGTAGAAAAGAAAAAACTTGTTCCTCATTTCATCTTACGAGTTTCCTAGTTATAAACCTTCATAGTATATCGATGAAAATGGCCTTGTCCATTGAACCTATGATCTTATCATTGGATTTCTGGTAGATGCGATGAAAGTATCTCATAACATCTCCATCAACTATACATTTATCCTTTCAAAGCTCCACCTAATCTTATGCCAGGATATCCTCTATTGGGGATGCCCTATCCTCACCTAGAGATACAAAATCATAGGGATTACTAATACATGTTGGTCCATAAACCACATCATTTCCCTTTAAAACCTCAAGCATCCAGAGTATGTTTCCCTTTGAATAATGCAATGGCTTGTATTGTACGCAACTTCGAGATTCTAACATACCGCGACCAATCAAACTAGCCGTCATGAATAGTACTAACCAACTATTTAAATTTTATAAATTTTATCTTTTAAAATGGAATTAATCTTTGGATTTGGAATATCGAAATTAATATAGGGTAAATTATTGGTATTTTTTCTGAAAATTTCAATTTTTGATGAATAGTGAAAAACACCAAGTTATTGTTTAAAACCGAATTTTTTATTTACATAATTTTTTGTTTTATTTATATTTATTTTAAGTCAAAATTGATACATAATACATATATAAGTTCAATTTAATTCATTGGAGTCATTTTATTATGAGTTTAAATATATAAGAATTTTATGGAACTTTTTATCGTCTTTTACCCACATGCTAAGAGAATTTGAAAAATTACATAAAAAATAATTTTACCACTTTTGTGAGTTGTATTTAAAAAATTCAAGACATAAAATTGATATCATTATGCAAAATGTGGTTTAATTAGAAGAATTTAATTTTTCGTGAATAATAACTTTTTACTTTTATTTACCATGGTTAAATGTAAATAGGATAATTAAGGGAAAAAATGATATCATAATTACCCTAAAACATGTCTTAATTCTATTGGATAAGTGTAATTAGACCAGAAATAACCTTAGGAATAAAATATGATCCTTTAGGTACAATTGGATTAGATTAGGACATTTATTATTATTTTATTTAAAAAAGAGTTAAAGGAGTTAAATTCAATGTTTAATAACTAAACCATCTTTAATATAAGGTTGGACACAATATAAATTCGACTACAAATAGTCATTAAAAATTTATAAATTCTTCCTAAATAATGGTATTTTATTTAAAATTTTTAGACATTCTATAATTTAATTTATATATGACACAGTGATGATGCAATAATTACCTTATTAAAGAAAGATTAAAATAATTGATATTATTAATATCCATATAAATGTAATTTGAGAATTTTAATGAACTAAAATAATTTTCAAAGTTAATATGACATGTTAGGGTTAATTAATGAATTTTTTTGAAGTAATAATTCTGTTATGGATTTTACAAAAACATAATACCAAATAGTGTCAAAAATTGACATAAAAGATTTTCTAAAACAAATATTATATTATTAATTGATATTCTATTTCTAAAAATATATGGTTCAAAAAAAGGGATTAAATAATATTATATATGTTAATAATGAAAAAACTGGGGTTCTCTTGGAAGTTTATAGTAAATTTATTATCCATAATATAAAAATACAAAGAGACATGGTAAATGTCAAACTATTTAACTAAGAGTTAAATATAAAAGATAAGGTTCATATGATGACCTGGACCTATCTAAAACCTATTGGTTGAGAGGTTTTAGATCCATACCCACCTTATGATTTAAATAATTAATTTTGGAGCTATTAGAAAACAAAAAATATTTTATTATAAAATAATATTTTAATCTTTTCCTAAGGTGCCCCTCACCCCTCTTATAAAAGAGAACTTCCCCTTATCTCAAATTAACACCTTAAAAGACATTTGAATCATCCAAAACCTACAAAAATATCCACCAAACTTTCCTAACTTCATCATAAAGGCATTCCTTTATTCATAAAGTCAACTGAATAAGCACTTTTGATCAAATAAAATAGAAAAACCCGATGAAGAGGTAAATATTTTATCACCTCTTTCAAGTTCTTTACTTCTTCCACTTCAAATTTTTTTATTGTTTCCATTCTAAAATAATAAATCTAGTATCTTATATATATTTTGATTTTATTATAAAAATCATGCAACCATTTTCATTATTCTATCTTTCCTATAAATGAAAAATTCACCATACGTGCGTACGTACGGATTGCCTTCTCTACGTTGTGCTGTAGTTTGTTATTCAAATACTTCATCATTTGGATGGGTATAATAATAAGTATAAATGATGTAAATAATAAATATAACATGATAATGATTATATATATAATATAACATCCAATTATATATCATTTTAATATCAAAAGAATGATATTGTCGCTCGTGCGTACGTATGAATTTTTGTCACCACGAATGCGATGAGATTCATTTTCCATCATATCTATTCAAGACTAATTTTCATTTGATGATTAAAAATAAATTTTATTTACTTAATATCTTTCTGAATATGAATATGATACATCGTATCCATAACAAACATTACTTATGTAACAAATCATATGAACGAAGATGTATCTGTTAACACCTGAAATGATGATACTACTGAAATATCATTAACAAAGCAATATTAGAAGATCATATATGATATCATATTAACGTATTTGGTTCTTGTATAATTTAATAACAATTATTTTACCATTATACGTGAGGTTAATCTAACCTCAACCAAGGATAATGATAAGGTAAGGGTTATTTCTACAATCTCTTCATTATCTGAGGTTGTATATACATAATTATCTATTGGGACATATTTATCATCCACATCCGTGTTTTCTTAAAAATGTATTTCAAAATATATTTACTTTTTAACAAATAATGGGTTAAAGTCATTTATAACCTTATTTGACCATATATGTTTTTGTAAGGAATCTTTTTGTCATTTTCCAAATAAGGTTCTTTATGACTTTTTCGACAAAATTAAGGTAAGAATGTTTTTTGTAACTTATAAGGCGAGTGCATATATTTTCTTCCATTATAACATCTTCGAATCTTAGCATAAAATATTATAATAATATTTACAAAATAACTATTTTCATTATAATTATGTGACTCTAAAATGATTTCAAAAAAGAAAGTGATATTTATCTCAAATAGAATTGAGTTCTTCTATATCAACATCCTTTGATAAATTTTACACTCGTTTGAAGTTAATTTATTATGATACAAATCATTCATATTGTATTTAATGTTTTATGATATGTTTGACTGTGGATGAGTTATTTTTATTCCATTCATGTTTTATGGTTAATGTATTGAAATTTTGTATGCTAGTTTTAATACGAATGTTTATATTATATTTCAACCTATTAATAAGATGATTGTGTTGGAATAGTATGTTCCGGGTTGGGGATCAGTAAATGTAAGCCCTCCAGGTTGGGTTCGGTTACAACAGACCATCCGAGTTGTAGTCCAGTTATAGATGCTCTCTGTGTTGGAGTCTGGTTACAAAGACTCTCTAGGTTGGGGTCCAGTTATAGTTATCCCCTAGGTCCTGGCATGAGGCCTTGACATGGAAACTAAAGTATGGAATTATGAATTCCATCATTATGAAAGTGGCTACTGATATTTCATGTGATTATTAGACTAGTATAATATTCATGTGAATAATTAAATGACATTATTTTATTTTAACATTGCCATATTATACTGAAGTTCAAGATTAAGAGGATTTTGTTTTTGTCTTATACATTGCCTTAAATGTTTATCCTTATTTATGAAAGTTTCCATTATATTGTTATCCTTACTGAGCATCTAATCTCAACCCTATCTATCTTTTATTTTTACTAGGATGTAGAGAAGTATATTATGACTAACCTACAGGGATAGTCTAAGGGATATGAGTGTGTCCTATGTAGACAATCTTGTTGTAGTTTTTCATTTTATAATGTAATGTAAAACTTATGAATGTATCTAGTATTTCCAAGGATACTAATCTAATTGGTCTTTCGAGACATGATATTTTGTGATCATTCAAATGTTATGTAATAATGCACCGACTCTGGGTAACTTGGGTTAGGCATTACAGTTGGTATCAGAGGGAGGTTTAGTACAAACCTTGTAAACAAGATTTAGATAAACTATGATTAGATCACATTACCTTAAGATAGAATTTGAGGATTAGTAAAGAGGAACTTCCTAGAATTTTTGTATTGTTGATATTTTGTGAGTTTTTCAAGTAATACATCCCTGTCTAGATACAAGCATCTAGAGGCAGTTCTAGAATAGATGTACCTAGGGGTAAAACCTGAAAACACCACTTTGAGCTATACTTGAACGAGAATTAGTGCACGAAAATAGGCCTTACTGCCCTCTTGGTTACGACACTCCTAGGAGATATTTTTAGGATAATTCACATTTTCTTTATAAGCCATTATGAAGGGTTTATGAGTATATATTTTCTCAAAGAAAACATTTTAATGTTTATGGGTTATATCCATGAACTTCTCCATTTATGTTAAGTGTTTTACAAGTTTGGAATTATGTATTTTGATTCATAAACTAATCTAGCATATTTCATTTTTTAGAGATGGAAGCTAGTGGAAGGAATGGAAACTGTATCAACGCACATATTCCATGTAGGGATTTCCCTCCAACTCAAGATAATTATAGTGGAGCTGGTGATGCAACTGGTGCTGATCAGCTTATCACCATACTGGGACAACTCACTGAGGTTATGAATAATAACCTTACCCATATAGAGCACCCTGATCCACAATGCGGAGGATCAATGTTAGACCGCTTCATGAGGAAATAAACACCAACATTCAATGGGATTACAAATCCATTGGAATTTTAGTAATGGAATAATTCTTTAGAGAAAATATTTTATTCTTTGGGGAGTACCAAAAGGGAAAAATTTGTCACGGAAGTTTATCACCTCACTCGAGATGCTGATCAATGGTGGTCATTTATTCAATACACGGAGGAAGATGAAGAATTATCTAGTATATAATGGAGGGAGTTTAATGTGATTTTCATAGAAAAATACATTCTTCTTGACCATCGACTGGATATGGAAATATAATTTCAGAGTTTGAGGAAAAAAGAGGATGAGAAAGAAGCAAAGTATGAGGATAACATTATAAGGTTAGCAAGTCATGGAACATATTATATACGTAACCTAAAGAGTAAGATTGATTGATTCTTTGATGGGTTAAAACCATTTCTCCAGTGAGCATTAGTATCAAAATTATTATTTATCTTATGTAGATATTTTCTCATCTGCTATCAAGACAGAAAAATAATTCTCTAAGTCTTATGACCTTAAAGAAAAGTTGGAGAAGAAGTTATCTGATGAACACTCTGAAAATGGAAATAAGGGTAAGGAGGGAAAAGTTGAATACCCATCCTGTGGTAAATGTGGGAAGAAACACCCTAGTACATGACTGAAGGGAATTATAGTCTGTTACATGTGTGGTGAAAAAAGCCACTGAGATCGAGATTGCAAGGGGAAGAAAGAGGCTGTAAATTTTGAATGATACAATTGTTGATAAGGGGAAATTATGTAAATGAATGTCCTAAGATCCAAGGAAAATTACCTCAGAAAAGGCCAAGGGATCAAGTCCAATCTTATGCTGTCATTACTGTTGAGGTTAAATCTCCGAAATACATGGTGGAAGGTAATATAATTGTTTCCTAAAGTATAGAAAATTCTTTATTTGATTTTGGATCATCACATTGTTTCATATCTTCCCAGTTTACTAAGAAATTTAGATATTTTCAATTTAACATAACAAGGGAGTTTTCAGTGAAAACACCTAAGAGGTGTATCATTGCAATAAATTTCTGTGAATCAAGTCCCATTAGTGCATATAAATGTTCTTTATCTACTGTTCTCATTGTCATTCCCATGATTGAATTTGATATAATCCTTGGTATGAATTTGATTTTGGACCATGATGCGAAAATTAATTTCAACAAGAAGAAGGTTACATTTCACTATGATGATAAGGAGTACCTTATCTTTATAGTAGAAACGTCACCACCTAATTCTTGTCTAGATGCACCCCCAGTAGCTCAACTAAATTCAATTATTGGGGAGGAAGAGAATGAAATAATATGGGTGATGAAAGGAATGTTCAAATAGTGTATGTACCTATTATGCAAGAATATGTTGATGTGTTTCCAAATGATTTACCAGAACATCCTCCATAACAAGAAATTTAGTTTTTCATTAATTTAATTCCTGGTTCAAGGCCCATATCAAAGACCCCATATTGAATGGCCACTTCTGAATAAGTGAAACTAAAAAAAAACTAGAGGAATTGAGTAACAAGGTATTTATTCTCCCTATTTTTTCTCCATGGGGAACCCATGTTCTTTTTGTTAATATGAAAGAAAGATCTATGAGGTTGTACATTGACTATAGGGAAATGATTTCTATAACAATAAAGAACAAGTATCCCCTACCTCACATTGAATATTTATTTGACCAACTTCATGGTGCTCAATATTTTTCAAAGATTGACCTTTGATCTGGATATCATCAGTTGTGTATGAAGAAGTAAGACATTCCGAAAACAGAATTTCGAACCAGGTATAGGCATTATGAGTTTACATTAATTCCTTTTGGGCTGACTAATGCACCCTCTATTTTCATGGATCTAATGAACAGAGTTTTTAAGGAATATCTTGATGACTTTGTAGTTGTATTTATTAATGAAATCCTGGTATACTCTAAAATCTACGAAGATCATGAAAATAACTTGCGCACCATTTTGAAAACACACAAAAGAAATGAATTATACAAGATGTTTAGAAAGTGTGAATTTTGGATTCAAGAGATTACTTTTCTTGGACATATTGTCTCTAAGGATGGAATCCCTATTGATATTTCAAATACAAGAGCAATCCAAGAATGGCCAGCACTGAAGAGTTAACTAAGGTAAATAGTTTTATTGGTTTAATAGGTTATTATCTATGTTTCATACAGAATTTTTCCCAATTGGCTAACCCATTAACCACGCTCACACGTAAAGGGGTTAAATTTGTTTTGGACAAAAGAGTGTGAAGAATTTTTTGAAGAACAGAAGAGAAGATTAGTCAATGCGCCGATCTTGACTCTATCATCAGGGAATGATGGGTTTGTTTTTTATAGTGATTCTTAAAAAGAAGGAATTGGATGTGTCCTTATACAGAATGATAGATTTATTACCTAGGCATCACGATAGCTAAAAATTCATGAACAAAAATATCGCACTCGTGATCTTGAGTTAGCAGCTATAATCTTTGCATTGAAGATTTGGAGACATTATCTCTATGGTGAAAAAATGCGAGATATATACCGATCACAAGATTTTGAAGTATAGTTTCTCACATAAAGAACTCAACATGAAGCAAATACGATGGCTTGAACTACTCAATGATTACGATTGCACTCTACACTACCACCAGAGGAAGGGAAATAAGGTGGCAGATGCTTTGAGTAGAAAGGATCATGGAGTTTTGAACAATATGATAATTGAAAGGGATCATATTTTCATAGATCTAGTAAATATGGACATGTGAATAACCATGGAAGGTGAAACATCAATGTTTTTTCAAATGGTTTTCATACCAACTTTAATAGAAAGGATAAAAAGTTAACAGACTGATGATGAGGAGTTTCAAAATAAAATTCAAGCTGTGAATGATGGTGGATTGAGTGAATTCATATATGAATATGGGATTTTGAAATTTGGGAAGATATTTTGTGTTCCCAATTTACTTGTTATAAAAAGGGATTTGTTGGATGATGCTCATAGCTCCAATTTCTCTATACACCCTTGTAGCCATAAACTATATAACGATTTGGAGGAACATTTTTGGTGGGAAAACATGAAGAGTGAGATTGATGATTTTGTGTCAAGATGTCTGGTTTGTCAACAAGTGAATGTTGGAAGGCAACATCCTGGATGAGTCATGAAACCAATTCCCATACCTTACTAGAAATGGGATAATATTACGATGGACTTCATCATGGGGATACCAAAGACACCAATAAGGAATGATTCAATATGTGTCATTGCTGTTCATCTTACCATGTCAACACATTTTCATGATATTAGAGAAGATTTACCACTTGAACATCAAGAAAGGCTATATGTTAATGAAGTTTTAAGACTTCATGGAGTACCCTTATTGATTGTTTCTGTCCGTGATCCACATTTTACATCAAGATTTATGAAAATTCATCAGAAATACCTGGATACTAAACATCGTTTCAGCACTGCCTATGACCCAAAAAACTGATGGAATATCATAATAGAGTATTCAAACCTTAGAAGACATGTTGATATCTTAATTAGTTGACTTTAAAGGTATGTGAGATAAATATTTACCTTTGGTATAATTTTCCTATAACAATAGCTTCCATTTAGGTATTCAGATGGCACCATATGAAGCATTATATGGCAAGAGATGTCACACACCAACTTGTTGGGATGATTTTGGTGAATGAAAAATCATAGGCTCTGAACTAGTTGAAGAAATGATGGAAAATGTGAAGGTTATTGAAACCCACATCAAAGTAGCACAGAGTAGGCAGAAGAACTATGCCAATAATCGAACGAAGGATTTGGGATTTAAGGTAGTAGATCATGTTTTCTTAAAGTTATCTCCATGGAAGGGAGTTTTATGATTTGGTAAGAAAGGTAAATTGAGTCCTAGGTACATCAGATATTTTGAAATTCTAGAACGAATTGAGGATGTTGCGTACCATTTGGCAATGCCACCAAGTCTTTCCAAAGTTCAAGATGTGTTTCACGTATCAATATTGGGAAAATACATGCCTGACCCAATGTATGTACTCACCTATGAAGAATTAGAACTAGAAACAAATCTATCTTATTGTGAATAGACAATCATTATTATTGATACCAGAGAACTAGTTCTGAGAAACTGGATGACTTGTATGATAAAAGTTCTATGGAGAAACCATAAGATGGAAGAGGCAAAGTGGGAACCCAAGGAACTTATGATGAAGAACCACCCGAATCTTTTTATGCCGTAATATTATAGTAATTTCAAGGACTAAATTATTTTAAGGAGGGAAGAATGTAACACCCCAAGTTTCCACGCTAGGTTTCCCATTTAATAATGCAATATATTTCACTATATGTAACTTCGAGATTCTAACACAACATGACCAATCAAACCAGCTATTATGAATAGTGATAAACACTTTTTGAAATTTTAAAAATTTTATCTTTCAAAATGGACTTCATTTTTAGAATTGGAATATCAAAATTAGCATAGGGTGAAAATTTGATATTTTTCTAAAAATATTCAATTTTTGATGAATAGTGAAAAACATCGAGTTATTGTTTAAAACTGAATTTTTTATTTAAATAATTATTTATTTTATTAAAATTTATTTTTGGTCCAAATAGATACATAATACCTATATAAGTTCAATTTAATTCATTGGAGTCATTTTATAATGAGTTTAGATATATAAATAATTTGTTGAATTTTTACCGTCTTTTACCCATCTCCTAGGAGAATTCTAAAATTTTTATAAAACATAATTTAAGCACTACTTTGAGTTGAAATTTTAAAATTATAAGAGACACGCTTTATTTCGGTTTGTAAAATTTGGTACAATAAGATGAAAATAATTTTTGATGAATAGTATCTTTTTACTTTTATTTACCACGATTAAATTTAAATAGGGTAATTAAGGGTAAAAATGATATCATAATTACCCTAAAACATGTCCTAATTCTATTGGATAAGTGTAATTAGACAAAAAAACCTTAAGAATAAAATATTATCCTTTAGGTTCACTTGGATTAGATTAGGACATTTATTATTATTTTATTTAAGGAAGAGTAAAAAGAGTTAAATTGACAGTTTAAAAACTAAAACATTTTTAATATAGGGATAGACACAATCTAAATCCCATTATAAATATTCATTAGAATGATAAAACTATTTCCAACATAATGGAATTTTATTTATAATTTTTATACCTTAAATAATTTAATTTATATATGACACAATGATGATATATTAGTTACCTTATTAAAGAAAGATTATAATAATTGATATTATAAATATCCAAATAAATGTAATTTGAGACTTTTAATGAATTAAAATTTTTAAAGGTTAATATGACATGATAGAGTTAAATAATAGATTTTTTTTGGAATTAATAAAGCTGTTATTAATTTAACAAAAACCAAATACCAAATAGTTTCAAAATTGACATAAAAGAATTTTTAAAACAAATATTATATTATTAATTGATATTCTATTCATAAAAAAATATGGTTAGGCCAAAGAGATTAAATAATATTATATATGACATTAATGAACCTATTGTTGTTCTCTTGGAGTTTTATAATAAATTTATTAACCATATAATATAAAAATACAAAGAGACATGGTAAATGTCAAACTATTTAACTAAGAGTTAAATATAAAATATAAGGTTAATATGATGACCTAAACCAATTTAAAACCTATTAGTTGAGAGGTTTTATACCCATACCCACATTAAACTTTAAATTATTCATTTTAAGCCATTATAAACCGAAAATGGGTTTATTATAAAATAATATTTCAATCTTTTCTTAAGGTGCCCCTAACCCCTCTTATAAAATGGAACTTAACCTTCTCTCAAATTCACACATTCAAAGCCATTGTTATTAGAAAAAACCTACCCAAATGTCCTTAATAATTTCCTACCTTTATCCTAGAGGTCTTACTTTAGTCATAAATCCTACCTAACGGGCCCTTTTGATCAAATCAAAAGGAATAACCCAAAGAGGAGGTAAATATTTCATCACCTCATTCAAGTTCTTCTCTTCTTCCACTTCTTCTTTCTTTGTTGTTTCTATTATAAAATAAAAAATCCATTATATTATATATAATGTGATGTTATTTTAAAATTGGTTCAACCATATTCATTATTCTATCAAACCTATAAATGAAAAAGTCACGATACGTGTGTATGTACAGATTACCGTCTCCACGTCTTGGTGTTGTTTGTTATTCAAATACTTCATCATTTGGATGGGTATAATAATGGGTATAAATGATATAAATAATAAATATAAAATGATAATGATTCTTTATATATGATATACCATCCAATTATATGTAATTTTAATATCAAAATAATGATATTGCCACTCGTGCGTATGTACAGATTACTGTCTCCACGAACGCAATGAGATTCATTCCCCATCATATCCATTCAAGAATAATTTTCATTTGATGATTAAAAATAATTTTTAATGACTTAATATCATTCTTAATATTAATAAGATACATCCTACTGATAAAAACATTACTTACGTAACAAATCATATAAAGGAAGACGAATCAAATAACACCCGAAACGATGATACATCTGAAATATCATTAACAAAGCAATATTAGAATATCATATATGATATCATATTAATGTATATGGTTCTTTTATAATTTAATAAAAATTATTTCACCATTATACAAGAGTTTAACGTACCGTCGACCAAGGAAAAGTACAAGGTAAGGGTTAATTCTACAATCTCTTCATTATTTTAGGTTGTTTATACGAAATTATCTACTAGGACCTCTTTGTCATCCACATCCATGTTTTCTTAAAAAATAATTTAAAAACATTTTTACTATTTAATAGAAAATGGGTTAAAGTTATTTATACCCTTATTTGACCTTATATATTTTGTAAGGGAATCTTTCTTTCCTTTTCCAAATAAGGTACTTTATGTCTTTTTCGGCAAAATTAGGGTAAGAAGGCTTTTTTAACTCACACAGATGGTGCATCTATTTTCTACCTTTACAACATCATCGAATCTTCACATACTTGATTATAAGAATATTTTAAAAATAAATGTATTCATTATAATTATGTTACTCTTAAATTATTTCAAAATAGAAATATATTTTCCACTCAAATATATTTGATGTCATCTGGGCCAACATCCTTTGATAAATATAACATTTGTTTGAAGTTGATTTATTATGATACAAATTTTCCTTATTGTATTTAAGGTTTTTGTATAAGTTTGAATGTGGATGAGTTATTTTTATTCCATTCATGGGTTATTGTTAAAGTGTTGACATTTCGTATGCTAGTTTTAATTGGAATGTTTATGTTATATTTCAACCTCTTCTTATGATGAATGTGTTGAACTAGTATGTTCTAGGTTGGGGACCAGAAAAAGTAAGCTCTCTGGGTTGGGTTATAGTTATAGCAGACCCTATGGGTTGTATTTCAGTTATAGTGGCTCTCTGGGTTTGAGTCCAGTTATAGAGGCTCTCTGGGCTGGAGTCCAGTTATAAAGGCTATCCAGGTTGGGGTGTTAATACAGTTAGCCCCTAGGTCCTAGAACGAGGCCTTGACATAGAAATTAAAGTGTGAAATTCTACATTCCATCATTATAAAATTGGATATTGATATTTCATGTGATTATTATACTAGTAGAATATCTATGTGAATAAGTTAATGGAATTATTTTATTTTATATTTTCCATATTATGCTGAAGTTAATGTTTAAAAAGATTTTGTTTTAGTCTTATACAATGCCTTAAATGTTTAAACTTATTTATGAAAGTTTCTGCAATATTATTTTCCTTACTGAGCATATAATCTCACCCCTTTCTAGGTTTTATTATTCCCAGGATGTGAAGAAGTATATTATGACTAACCTATTGGGATAGTCTAAGGGATATGAGTGTGGCCTATGGAGACAATGTTGTTATAGTTTTTCATTTTATATTGTAATGTAAAACTTATGAATGTATCTAGTATTCCAAAGGCTACTAAACTAATCTGTCTTTTGAGAATTTATCTTTTGTGATCATACCAATGTTATGAAATAATGCACCGACTCTAGGTAATTAGGGTCGGGGTGTTACATTCCCTCCATGAAAGGTTGAGTTAGTAATTCATAAAACATGTGACCCATCCGTTCACATGCATAGAATATCCCCTCTCATGGATGATATCACCCTCTGTGAAAACCCTACAACATAGATCCACATGATTAAGTCCTTCCATGATATGGTATCTTATGATGAGACCCAAAAACAGTTTCTGTATAGCTATTGGAAATTACACAGCCCCATGATTTCCACTACTGGCTTCACCCACATGGCATCCCTCTTCTTGGAATAAATTTGTAACTATATCCCTTTATAACACTCTAACATAAGTTGGTATACTCACGGAGACTAAACTAGAATGGATGTATCTATAGTGGCCTTTCTCAAACATCTGTTCTGGGAATCATCCATCTCATACCATGTACATGGAGTAATACATGAGATCAGTAAACCTTTTCACATAATCCACAACTATCATATCACAATTCTACAGCTCTGGGAGATCCAAAATATTAATAAAGCACAAGAATTATATGTAATAAAAATCAATAAACCAATAATAGAAATTTCAAAATGATATAATCATCTCATCATGAGAATATATCATTATAATCCACCAACACGATGCTATACCTTTGAAAATATTGGATTCCAGCAAAACGATCTAATTGATCGAGGTTTTAATGAGGGTAAAGACTCAGGTCACCGACATAAGCCAATACTCTACTCCCTAGTGATCTGCATCATCGTAGAACCTATATGATCTAAAATGTTAGAACTCACATAGGGAATAGATACTACATGCATCCTTATACTATCATCTTAGTACTATCCTCAACTTGAAAGGTTGGGGAGTAACTCCATACCCGTATGGAAGAAACACCTCATGAGAAGGACCCTGAAATGATGCCTCATCACTCAATATATCTTCATCGTGGTCCTATATTGGTAAACTGGATGGTTTTCTACACATTGGCATCCTAGAAGTGATCAATACATACCATAATTAGATTATAATATATATGGGAGTTGATTCAAGAAGAACCATCAATGGAATCAATCTTATATGATTCATGTAATAATGTTCCATGAAACTGATGCCTCATTATTTAGATATATCTTGAAGGTAGTCAGACTTTTGGTTACTGGATACATCATGCACTGCAACAACACAGGGTTACCTTTTTTTAAAGCCAAAATTGAGTCACTTCATCACCATCTCCCTATGTTCCCAACACATCAACATCATGGGTCAAAAACCAAACCCCAAACTGAGGATGAACCACTTTGATACTACCCTATCACGATCCAACCCACTAAGGCCCACCTAGATGGTGGATATCTAGGTGTGATCACCCCAAGACCTCCTTCAATAGTCTAGAGGCTGGTGGAAATTACTGATAATGAATCAATGAAAAGGGATGCCTTAGATTGAGCTCATATATCTACACACACATCGAATACTATGGATATGTGAAGATGAATAATAAAAGACAAAATAGCTAGTGTATTACCATAAATGAATAAAATTTAGGGAATACCTAATGTTTTGATAGTTCAAATACAATGAAAAAAGGGGAAAAATATACACCCACCCAAAAATTAAGTCTAAAAAAATAAAATTACAAAAAGAAATATTGAATAGATCCTGAATCCTGATCTCCAATTACAACCAATAAACATAATCAATCTGTCCACATATTTGTATGCTCTACCAATGTCACCTTCAATATGTATGTCATCTACATAAGACATGAAATATATGGGAAAATCAGATGCATGGATGTGTATTTAAATACCTAATAGGATACCCTGGAGACCACGAAGGGAGAAATATATAGATACAATAGATGTTAGTTCAACCAAAATTTATAATGTTGAAAAATAAAATATATATGTAAATATATATATATATATATATATTTGTGTGTGTGTGTGTGTGCATATAAAGTAACCTAGATGAGAGAGAAAGGGGATGTTCATCTCCATAACCCATCTAAGGATGATGGGTCCTAAAGAAGCTCCAAAGATCCATATCTGAGGACCAAAATCTCATTTTCCATTAAATGAAGTAGCATGGAGGACCTGAAACTTCCCATTTTCTGCACAGTTGAGGGGTACAATATCCAATAGAGTACCCACACCATGGTGCTTCAGGGGGTACCACTCAGTAGATAGAGGAACTATGCTCTAGTGTAGTAGGGTCTACCACTTAGTATGTAGATATAGGACCCTTGACCTATTTCGTTTGTGTGATACCACCAAATAGATAGAAGAATATGAGTGACCCATGACCTAATATAACAAGGGGGCTTCCAACCAAGAAAACTCTCTGAGTATCATTACAGATCATTGAGATAAGTCAAGAATCTCAAGAAGAAGAATCACATGATAAATCTTCCATTCATATCTGACAATATACTATAAAGGTTAGTATCTTGTTATACACGTAAAACTATATAGGATTGGATAACAACATGATACAATACACATTTTTAAGTAGGAGATAAAGAAGATATAAGTTGCAAGTAGCTGTATATGATATGTAAGATGGGTACCAGGTTGTATGACCTCACCTCTGCACCTGGTCATCTCCTCCCTAGGATACAGCTTGGTGTGAAATGTCCGACTACACGATGTTTATGGGTGGTACACAGTGTGTCTCACCTACCTATGGCGATCCCATGCACTTACTTTATATGATCGTGTACAACATCCCATCATCATGTATATGGTGACGTAGGGGAATCCTGGTTTTTTCCATGTACACATCTACAACCGAGTAATCTGGTTGTGCTTGTGTTTTGGGATATGTATATTCTCGTACACTCCCTAAGTACATTCCAATCCAGCACTGGGACAAAAGGCATGTATGGTCCATATACTTTTTTTTTATATTTATCTTTTTTGAAACCCTAGCTGCTAGATCCAGGGGAGTACATAAATTTTGTTTCTAATTGTACACATAGTACAGTGTATTTTTCCATTGAAATGTAATAAATACGGTTGTGTCTCTAGATCGACGGATTCCTCCCAAAGAAAAAAATCAATTTAAAGACCCAAACTAAAAGGGGTTCATCTCCGACCGTCGATCTCTGGCTTCTGATAAATAGATTTCCAAAATCCATTTACCCATCAATGAGACTTCATATATCCTATCACCACTCCAGATCCCAAATACATAAAGGAATCACTATGCACCCCCAATCCATCTTGACTAGTCCTTATGTCTCCATCCCACATGCCATTTGGAGAACCATCAAGAATTAGGGGGTTTGATCGCTCTCGAAACCACCCCTACAATGTCAAACGGTGGCCTTGTTTTCCAACGATGAAGAAGAGTAAGAACAATGGGGATAAATGTAGAATAAAAAGAGAGAATTATCATTTGTTGATGTGATCTTGACCAAAAAATAAGCTGATATGGATACAAGGGGTGGAATCAGGCATAACAATCATAAATAACTAGATGAATAATTATTTTTCAAATTTTGCAGCTCATGAAAGAACACTTATAACTGGAATTAAGTGAAGACAAATAATCCACGATTGATCAAATGAAAAAGCGTATAAATCTATAAATAACCTTCCCTACATCGATGAAGGATAAATATTTGATAAAGAGTGTGTTCACAAGTGATGAAGAAGACCCACTACATTCACATCCTAACTCTTGATTCACCTAGTTCCGATCATTAATGTTCTCAAATCCCAATCCAACAATGATTACCAATTTTCATCCTCTAAAATATTTACATGGTTATGCAGATCACCCTACCCACAAATCATAAAAATTTATTTATCATGGATAGGTAGGTTATTCTTTTAATTTAAAATAAATAAATTGAATTATTACTTTTATTTGAAACGAAATCTAATGTTCAAATCCCAAAAAAGATTTGATACCGACAATACTTATGTCAAAACTTTGGAAAATATCATGTTGTAGATTCAACTGTGGTCTCATATTTATCAGATGATGTCTTTATCAATGGAAAACCATTAAATCTGAAATGATATATGCACCTGAAATTAATATTTATAAATATTTTTAATATATTCCTTCATGATACACCCAAACACCATTCCCAATCCAAGAAAAAATCTAGATATATATATATAAATATTCAATGGTGTAATCAAATAACACTAGACTGTTTTAAAATAATTTGAAATCATGACTTGATCTTCAAACAACCAATTTTTTTTGATCTTGGTGTCAATTTAGGTTCTACCACATTTTAAATCAAAATTTTTGATAAGATATACATTATGTAAACTGTGGGAGACCAAGGTCACTATTTTTTGAAGTAAAAAAATGTTTGGAAGGCCTCAAAAAACAAATTTCCTATTCTGATACAAGTATTTTTAAACATTCAATGAGATTTCAACATCACTTAAGAGTTCTTTTATATTCTTGTTAGGCCATATATAGTTTTATTCCATGGATTTACATTCATATTGATTTGATACAATTTCATTTTTTATTATTTCACTCTTTGGGTGATTTATTATTTATTTTATATATATCCATGTATTTTTATATATATTTGAATTTTTATTTATAATTTATATAAATTTATCATTATTTATTTAAAAGTACATAAAATTATATTTATGTGTTTATATTAATACGTATTAATGAATATATTTCTATGTTTATATACATTTTTAAAACTTTAAATGTAGTCATGTTATTATATTTTAATATTTTATATGGGTATATATATATATATTCATTTACTTATGCTTATATATATATATATTTATATTGAAATACAATTATATATATGTGTATGTTTATATATATATTTATGTAATAAAAATGTCATTTTACATGTATTTATAGAAATTTCTTTATATGTATATATATTAATTTATATTTATATCAATTTATTATTTATTATGTGTTATATATTAATTTAACCTATAATATTTAATATCTAACAGTAATTTAGTATTTATTTATTATATATTGATTGATTATTGATTATTATATGAATGTTAAATTATTATTATTTTTATTATATATTAGTACAAACTATTTATAATTTGTATTAATTTTTTATCAATTAGTAATTTATTATTTAACTGTTAATTGATTATTAGTGAATTATTTATTATATAATTATTATTTGGTATGTATTATCTATTTATTATTTATTTATTATCATTTTATAATTTATTTATAATTTATTTAGGTTTTATTTTTGGTCAGTTTATTTTTTAATTACAAAAAATTATTTAAATTTATTATATAGTAATCTATTATTTATATCTAACTTATTTATTTTATATCGATTTATTTTTCATTAATAATTTTTTTATTATTTATACATTATTTATTGTTTATATGTTTAATTTTAATATATTATGATATTATTATTATTATATTTATTTTCTTGGTAACATATTATTGATTATTTATTTATGACTTCATTATCATATAATTGTCATATATATTATATATTATATATTATATAATATATATTATAAGTTATATATTATATATTATATATTTATTATCTATTATTCATTATCTAATTAATTTTTTTCATATATTAATTTATTATTTATTCATTACTTATTTATTTTATTTATTTATTAACGATTAAAAATTTATTTGTTTCGTATTAATTATCAATTATTTATGATTAATGATTATTTATTATTTATTACCATATTTTTTATTTTTTAATTATTTATTAATAATTAGTTTGTTCTATATTTTATCATTAATTTTTAAATATTTAACACATATTTATTTATTATATATTACTTATATTTAATTTTTTTATTACTTACTATTATTCCTTAATATCATTATTTTTATCTTTAAACATAATTATATTAATTTTTATTCTCAATATAATAAAATCCTGTTGGAATGGTAAATTCTTTACAGAATAACAAAGATGTTAACAGTTCAAATCTCACCTCAAAAATAAATATATGTAATTTATACATGACATATATGACATATTCCTGCATATTAATAATAATTAAATAGTTATAAATGAATATTAAAAAAGAATAATATTTAAATATCAATAAAAAATTAAATAAATAAATAAATAAAAATAAAAATAAGAAAATAAAAAATAAAAAATAACAAATTTTTAAAATAATTTTTTTTAAAAATAGTTTTTTTGAAAATAATGATTGAAAAACTATTTGTGGAACGCTTCATCTACTATTTACATCCTGATGACATGATTCTACAAATTTTTAAAAAACTATTGCTAAATCATTTCATAGTGGTTTTGGAAACTATCACTAAATGATTAGGGATAAAAGATTTTACTGTGTTTTCCCAAACTAGCCATGAAATAGTTTTATAGTGGTTTAAACCATCGCTAAAAGAAAAAAAAGCTCAAACAACTAATTTACATTGGAATTGTGCACCTTGGTGTAATAAACATGGAAAATGTATATTAGGTAGTAACTCAATCGTCATATGGTGCACAATATATATGCCAATTAGAACACATGTTTAAATAGTACCATATAATATTACTTTATTAATTCACATTCTATTTATGAACCATTATATTGGATTAAAATATGGAATGATTAGATAATATAGTAAAAAGGTAACAAAGAATTATATATATTAAAATATAGAGGTTCATAAATTATGGTATATTTTAATTGTTGTTTTGATTACTATATAATCTATAAGTTGTATTTCAATATCATATATTTCAATGATTTTTGGGTTTGAAATATATTACAAATAGTCACATAAATTTGGGATATCTAGTCATATGATTAGGTTAAGAAGTATGAGAGAACCCAACACAAAGTAACCAACATTATACTGAGAATTATATTGGTTAAACTGAGAGTGATAGAGGTTGAAATAAATCCTGTAGAAGTTGATTTATAAGAACCATAAGCTAATATGATAGTTTTATGATGTGGGATTTTTTGAGGTTAAAATTTCTTATGATCATTTTTTATAATTTTATTATAATGATTGTTACACATAGTAAATAGTTTAGTTTTAATAATGGCTAATGTCCAATTAAATCAAATTAACAATGGATGTTAATGACATTGAAAAAAATATCCCAACGGAAAAAATTTATAGGATAATGGTTAGAGTGAGGAATATTGTGATTATGAAAAAATATCTGTCAATAATTATGATTAATATCTTGAACATTGTTAAATGACAAATAATCAAAAGAAGAGAATGACTAAATGGAAAATAAATTATAGTGACCAAGATGATAAAGGAAAGAATATTCAATTACCTAAATGTGAATAACTTGTGGATAAGTATGGTTCAAGTTTCCCTAAAGGGGTAGTTAAATGATATTAGTTTAGAGATGAAGTTCATCAGACTATCAAGTGTATATTAAAGATTGAAGATAAAAACATATGTTACTTTAATTGCAAGAGAGTTGAGAATCATGTGACTCAAAAGTCATAATCCAAGGGAAAATGATGGAATTGGTCACTATCAACCATATAAACAAGGATAAACATATGAAAATACAATTAAATAATCAGATGTTGAGTTTTAAATTTATATTTTCTAGTGTCATATGTCATGTGTATTTTCCCCAACTACTTAATGTTGAGTTATAAAAAAAATCCCCTAGTGGTATGATTATCATATAAATAATTTTCAAGTATTATGGTAAGTTGTTACTTATGGATCCAGATCTTAATACCTTAGTATAAATCTATGTTAAATTAAGAATAATATAAATATATGTTTAAATTCATTATAATAATTTTTCATATAGATAAATTTCATTCATCATCCTAAATAAATACCTTATTAGCGGTGTATAGTTTATTATTATTTCCATTGAAAAGTTAGCATGATATTACATTTAAATTTGAGATGATTCAATTTACATAGTGCTGGTGGGAAGATGTAACACCAAATACATTTAATATATTATTACCTTTAACAAATTTAATGTGTCCTCTTGTTTTCATCACACAAAACTCTTAACTAAAACAAAACAATGATATATATTAATAAAATTATAAGTATTAAGTATAAACATTAAAACCATGATTATGAATTATAATTAATGAATATGAGTAACCATATTATGAAATAATTTTATAATGAAAATAATACATACTTTTGATATGAATGAAATTCCATCAGTATAGTAGAAACAACAAATAAAATAATTTTTTTCTTAAATATATTCTTTATAAAATGGACAATTTATTCATTGAAATAAGGTAAATTATGTATATATAATAATAAAATATATTTTAAATCTAAAAAATATACTACTAATAAATTAATTAGTAATCTATATGAAATGATAATAAAGAATAGTTAACTATTTAAAAAGCCATGTTTCAATACAAACATTTTCATCTATATTTTAGGTTTGTATTTAAATATTTAATTATCATATTTTACATATATATATTTAAAAAACATAACATGATTATTTGATTATTCGTGATAATATATTATTAAAATTATTTGTTTTTGAAATTTTCCAAAAAAGAATGATTTTTAGGTGAATAATTCAATTAACGTTTTTACAGATAAAATGAATTATATAATACTATTATTATATAAAAATTAATTTTAAGTTTATGATACGTTTTTATAATAGAAAATATGATTTTTTATATGAATTATTAATTTTATAGAAATTCATTTAAAATTACAATCCCATTTTTGATAATTTAGAACTTAAGTACTATTTTATAAAACATTTTTAATACATTATATATATATATTAAATAATAAATAAATTTTATAACTTATATAAATTTCATAAAATGAAATTTATTAAGTATTAATAATAATTGAGTCCAAATTATATAATAATCATTACCTTATTATTAGGAATAAAGAGTATGTTACCATAGATAAAAATAATTTGTCACAGTAAAATCTAAAAGTGTAAAATTATAAAATAAAGAGGTAAGGGGCTTGAAAAATGATAAAAAAAATTCCAGAATTGAGTGGATGATGTGTGTACTGAACTTTTATCAACAATAAATTATTTCAAAATTTTATAAAATCCTTTCATGTTTACCATGTGCTACCCTTATATTGAGTTGACATTTTTATAGAAATGACATTCTCACACCATATAAATGGGGTCTCTCACCACCGATTCTATGAGCCCATAGGGAATTTGTTCGCTCCCGATAATTATTCACCATTAATTCCTCTATAATTACTTTTAAATGTATTCATATTCTATTCAAGAGAAATTATCCAATTCCATCTATTTCTACGGTATCTTCAAAGGAAATCCCATAGTTCTCAACATGGGTAATAATTTTTTTGTTTAACATCTTTATTTTCAATTTTTTATCTAAAGTTATAATTTTAAAAATAATATAAAATGAATTTTTTTATATATTCAATTTTATTATTGAATTATAATAATCATTAATCACCTTATCCATCTTTAATTATGAAAAAAGAAACTGTCATTCTTGTATTGCCAAAACTACTGCCCCCATGATGTAATGTGTTATGTTTACCATAACCACCCAAAAAGATAGGTATAAAAGGATAATTTAATAAATAATAATTATATTTATATAATTTCTTATCATTATAAAATAGTAAATCACATTTATCCATTCTCTGAATCTATGAAAAACAAAATTGACAACCATACATATTTTTGAACTAACTTCTACATTGAACGGTTGAATTTGATTTTTCTTTTCATCACTGAGATAAATGCATGATCACTATGATGGGATTAAAGCATAAATATTAATTTTTTTATATCACTATTTTTATGTGATTTTAAATTTTATTACCTATTATTGATTTGATTAACTAAAAATTATTTTTAATTCAATCATTCAAAAAGAGTAAACTAAGAGGATAATGAAATCTTATTCCTAAGTAATGACTTTTATAAATTATATTATTTTTATAATACATGGAAATTATTATATGTAAAACTAATAAACACTAAATAATATCATTATGATTATTATATAATGATATTATAACTAAAAAACATAATATTCATCACTTAATCATGGAAGGTTCATGTTTGGGTCAGTTTATCCACCCACTCGAACAATACTATGAATTTTTGTAGTGGATAGATATGAAATATTATTTACTCATAGAATATGATATAAATATGAAAAAATTAATTTTTATAGTATGGTAATAACAAAATTAAATCCTCAACTAAGAAAATGCATATCGTTCATTAGGAATCACAAAAACATCATAATCCCTGATTTTATTTTCATGTTATGTTGCCAAAAGTTCCATGTAATATAATTATAAACCTTATAAATATCATTAAATATTAATTATAGTATCCTGAATTATATTTTAATGATTAAAGTTGTATGAATAATAAATACCAAAACCATTTTTGATTAAGTAAGATCAAATTGAAAAAGATTACTTACACCCGATGTTGGAAATTGGTATAAAAATACTTATATATATATGAATATAATGAATAAAAACGAGTAATATATAAGTTTATATATATGAATAATTTTATTTTTTACATATTTTACGTACTTAATTTAATTATTTATTATATTTAGTGCAAGTGAAGAACAAATCAAGACTGAGGTAATGAGTTTCGTCTCCAATTCCTCTAATGAAGACATGTTTGGTATTATGATCCTAATTTTATTTAGAAAATTTATATATTCACTTTTTGAAATTTTATATCATGGATTATATTTAAATGATTCTATTTTATGATAAATTAAAATCTCTTGGTTTCAATGGGTTTTGATTCAAATGCTTCTAAAATCATATGGGTTTCTTTGGACTCTATTCCAATTCTTTGAGACATCATACATTTTCTACACTATGTTTTTATTGTATGGCATATTAAATTCCACTGTATATCAACTTATCCCAATATTTAAATTTAATTTTATTTACTATCCAAACCATGTTCCTTATTCAGGTGTTTACTGATTTAGTTGTTTCCCATGTAGTACATATTATTGGTAACTCATATTCCCTTAATTGTTTTATGATCATTATCTTAATTTTTTCCCATATAAGGTAGGTAATTTATTCCCTTTTATTATATTATGTCGTATTACCTCATTGTTTCTTGATATATTTATTCATACCACATAAAACCTAGACAAATATTTCTTATCTAATGGGATATTTTTCTCGTAATGGATATGGATCAATAAAGTATACTTTTATTGAGTAATGTTATTTCATCGTGAAATTATTTCAGTCATACATTGGTTCTAACAACATAATATATAATTTTATTTTACTTTCATTACATCTTTTGGGAAAAATATATTTTGATTCAGAATAGTTTTTTTATTATTCTTTTTATAATGTGTGTTTTTTGACAAAGGTATTATTTAGGATATAAATAGTTTTTTTAATTAGAATTTCATTTGATTTGTCTACCAATCATCATTTCTAAAATATAAAATTTTTGTTTATTAATGACCCTATTATGGAAAATAATTTTTAAAATTAAGAGTTATTAACAATTTTTTACTTCATATTTGGAAAAATGTATTGGGAAGTGGCCCAAAACATCATATTTTATATTAATAAAAATGATTTCTAAAATCAATTTCATGTTTTCACTTCCATTTAACATATAATTTTTTATATTATTTACCCTAATTGGGGTTATTTTCCAATATTAATACTCTTATGTATATATATATTTGGAAATTGAACTCATCGTACCAAAAAATCTAATTCATGATCCATTCCTGGGTGGTATTGTAAAATAATTATTTTATAATAATGTTTTCATCATTTTCAACATCCTTTTTGGTATATTTAAGTATACTAGAGTTGTTTTTCTATTAAATCCTCCCACTTTATTTATATGGATGTATTATGTACATGTTATTCTTGTTTTCTCTTATCCATGTACTCATTGATCAATACGAAGTGAATATAACATTTTACATAATTCTGAATGGAAAATGTTTACCAAGAATGATTGTTATTCTATTAAAATGGGGCAGTTTATTGGAATTATATATATTTTTATTCTAATAAAAATGATTATTGGAATATTTAATATTTAAGTTATTGACCATACACCTTCATTCAGTCGTGGAGTTATGGTCATGTGAAACCTTTATTTGACATGGGGAAAATTATTGACATCCTTGATGATTATTAAATGATAATACATGTTGATCATATATTGATATTATGTACTATTAATTATATATTGATATTTTTTGTTGATCCTATGTTTCCATAGGGAACTTTTGGAAATGCCTTATTGACTCTTAATATTAATTCACTCTGCTTAATAATGTTAACAGGTGGGGCCAAGAATTATATAAACCCTCGATGCCTCGATAGGTCTATTGGTACTAAAAGGTTATATTGTGGTGTATAACACTTCCCATAATTGGACAGTGTCATGGGAAAGGGCCTTGAAATTATGTTTTTATTATTCAAAATTATACATTCCATTATTATGAGAGTAGTATTTTTGATATCCATGTTTTCATTTATTTTTGTGAATATAAAATGCTCTCTATTTCATTTGATTATGGAATTATTTGGATTATTTATTCCTGCAATATTATGTAGACCATGCTTATGTTTTTGATAGATTAAGTTTATTCCCAAACTAATCATTTGAGCCCACCGCTTCTTATGTTACTATTTTTTAAAGTTATTAAGAAAACCATTACACAAGATACATTTATCAATCTATCTTTTGTGGATAATTTATGGGAGATGTTATTTTCTTTCTTATATGGTGGAAAAAACATTCGTTGGTTGTGAAATAAAAGGTTTTTCCTTATTTATTTTTTCCCAATTATTAAAATATAGAAACATAATCCTCTTAAGAATGCCTGTAAAATAATATTTTCTTAAATTTTTATAAATTTAAGATAATTATTTTCATGAATTTATAGTTTATATTAAATCTAGTATTTAAAATATATGTAATATCATTGAATTCATATGAATTTTATTGGGGTACCACATTCAACCATTAACAATGAATAGTTGGAAAACTATATCAAAATATGTTCAACTACCCAGAATTAGAAAATTTTAATTGCTTAATTATCCATTTTTTATGTAAATTTATTTTCCCCACCTTCCAAATTTGACGACCTAAAAGTGTTCTAGTTATGGGTTATTCTTTCACAAATATTCCTTGGTGATCTCCCTTGATTTCTAGTATAGAAACCTATAGGTAAAATGTAACACCCCAAGATTTTATGAAAAATATTCTTTTTAATTTCATTAATTTATTGTGTTGTATGCTACACCAAAAGGTGCTTGCACAACACGCATCCTTGACTTGCCTTGCATTACACGCAATCACGACCTTCCTCGATAGCGTGTGTAGTACGCAATAACGAGTTTCACTAAACAACAATATGCTATTAAAATATTATTAAAACTAGCCGTTATGAATAGTAATAACCACTTTTTGAAATTTTATAAATTTTATTTTTCAAAATGGACTTCATTTTTGGATTCAGAATATCGAAATTAGCTTAGGGTGAAATTTTGGTACTTTTCGGATAACTTTCATATTCTGATGAATAGTGAAAATTACTAAATTTTAATTAAAAACAACTTTTTTAATAGAAATAATTAATAGTGATAAATTATTAATTTGAGTGGTTTTAAAGTATATTTAGAATATATTTTTACAATTTAATACAATGTTGGTCATTGGATGTAATATCACATTTAAACCAGTTATAAACTAGTGTCAATCTTTTGATCGTTATTATCTCTTAAAAACACGCTATTTGTTTTGACGACGAGAATTAATTTTTAAATTAGTTAATGCAACTGATATGTTTTGAATTTGGTAAGATAGACATCATTTTTGAGTTCATAATGTCAAATATAGCTTAGGCCTAATTTTTGGTATTTTTCTGAAAACTTTCAATTTTCGATGAATAGTGAAACCACTAAGTGGTAGTTAAAAAAACTGAATTGTTCATAAAACATAATTTTACCGCTTCTGTGAGTGGAATTTCGAAAATCCGAGAGACACGTTTAATATCAAGGACTAAAATGTGGTTCAATGAGATGAAAATAATTTTTGGTGAATAGTAACTTTTTAGTTTTATTTACCACGGTTAAAAGTAAATAGGGTAATTAAGGGTAGAAAAGATATTATTATTACCCTAACACATGTCCTAATTCTATTGTACAAGTGTAATTCGACCAAAAAAAAACTTAGGAATAAAATATGACCATTTAGGCCCACTTGGATTAGATTAGGACATTTATTATTAATTTATTTAAAGAAGGGTTAAAAGAGTTAAAATCAAAGTTTCTTTATTAAAACATTTTTAATATGGGGTTATACATAAGATAAATTCGACTATAAATATTCATTATAAAGATAAAAATATTTCCTACATAATGGTATTTTATTTGTAATTTTTAGACATTAAATAATTTAATTTATTTATGACACAATGATGATCCAGTAATTATCTTATTAATGAAATATTGACATAATTGATGTTATAAACACCAAAATAAATGTAATTTGAGACTTTTTATGAATTCCACTAATTTTATAGGTTACTATGATATTTTAGTGTTGATTTAATAAATTTGGTTCGAACATATAATTCTGTTATGACTTTCACAAAAATCATATATCAAATAGTGTCAAAATTGACACAAAATAGTTTTTAAATAAAATAAAATATTATTAATTGTTATTTTATTCCTAAAAATCTATGGTTCGGCCAAATGACTTAGATAAGGATATATATATTAATAATAAAATATTTGGGGTTCGTTTGGCATGTTATAGTAAGTTTATTAACCATATAGTGTAAGAAAAAAAAAAGACGCGGTAAAAGTTAAATTATTTAACTTAGAGTTAAATCTAATTAAGAAGGTTAAAATAATAACCTAAACTTGTATAAATCCTATTGGCTGATAGTATTTCGACCCATCCCCACTTTAGCTTCGAAATAAGACCCTTTGGAACCATTATAAACCGATTTTGATTTTAATATAAAATAATATTTTGAGATATTCCTAAGGTGCCCCTCTCCTCCCTAATAAAAGGACACCTCCTCCCCCTCCTCCTCACACCAATTTGAGAACCAAAGCTCGGCCAAACCCTGCCAAAATTTCTTCTCCACTTCCCCAGTATCATCCTAGAGGTCCAGGTCTTCTTCAAAGACCATACATAGTTCTTTAAGTGGAGGTTAAGTGAAGGCGTTTCAAAGAAGAGGTAATATCCATTACCGATCTTTTCAATTTATTTCTTCTTCAACTTCTTCTTCATTAGTTGTTTCATAATAATGTAATAACATAAGTATTACATACATACTAATATGTTATTATAAATATGAAAAAACCCTAATTCATCTTCTATCCATTCTACGGAAAAATGAAATCACCGCGCGTGCGTACGTACGGAATACCGTCTCCACGCCGTGGTGTAATCTATTTTCCGTCACCGCCTTAATCGGATGGGTATAATGGTTTAATGAGTAACTATATATGATTATTATAAAGTGATATTGATACTGAAATAGTATACATACACTTCAACACAATTCCACGACCATGGGAACGATATCATCGCTCGTGCGTACGTACGGACTACCGTCTCCACGTCGCGATGAGATTCATTCTCCATGTTAACCATTTAAGAATGATTATAAAGTATATATAAGCAATAATAATGAAATATATGACATTATAAAGCTACTGGATTTATGTGTATATATATGTATGTCATCTACTGAATTCCACTCAATTCAATAAGGAAACGAAAACAGCGTTCATGCGTACGTACGGCCTACCGTCTCCATGAACGGTGTATTTCTTTCCATTTATCGATCCATTATATATATGTATATTCTGAATATATATTATATATAAATCATGTTTTATATTCTGGAATTAAGTAATCATGATCTAAGTAATCATATGAATAATTACAAGTCAAAACACGGACGACAAATGAAACAATTTTACCCAAAACGCTCTTCAACATGGAATTTACAAGAGAACGGGTAATATGAAGTCATAAGTGAACCATATATGATATCATAACAATGAATATGATTCTGTAATAAGTCAACGAGGTTATTTAAATCATTATACATGAGGTTTGGACACTTACGAAGCAAATCAGACCAAAGGTAAGGGAAAATCTCGCAATCTCAATTTTTATCTGAGATTGTTTATACTTTGGCATTTACTGGGGTGTATTTTATAATGCACATCCATGTTTCCTCAATATGTAATTTTATTTCCATCCAAATACAATTTTTTAAATCCAATTTTACCCTTCAGTGAGTTTATAGTAAAAAATATGAAAGGAATCTTTTGATGTTTTTCGTACGAGGTGCTTTTTGACTTTTCCGACAAAAGTACGAAGAATGTTTTTTTTAACTTATACGGAAGGAACGGATTTTTACGGTTTTATAAAGCCTTATTTTCATGAACCTTCCTCCAAAATATTTCATGAATATTTTCAATAAAATCTCTTTCTTTTAAAATTGCATGATGATTTGTGAAAAGAAATTGATTTTGAAGAAAGGATATTTTCCTCAAGAATTCAATTCAAGTGTTTTATCAAAATTATTTTCCATCTATGATAATAAAGGGTTCTGTTTCTATCCATATTTTTACATTTATTTGACTATGTTTTGATGGAATTATGTTTATTAATTCCTTTATCTTATATGAATGGTTTTATGATGTCATGTTGTTTAAGAATCCCATTTTTATTACATGGGTTATTCAATGTTGTATGATTTATGATTTTGTGGCACACATAAGAATGGTATCATTATGAGATGGGTGGGACCTATATCTCCCTCCAATGCATTGGGTAAAGATTTTATATCTCATGAAATGGACATGGCTGGAATGGTAGGTTATACCGGTTCAGTGAAATAGGACTGAAACGAGGGTTACTCGATTCAGAAAGGGACTTTGTCCACTAAGATAGTCTTGGAAATGAGTATTGACTAACAAGAAATGATTCTCTATGATTATGTGTGAATGCCACAAAGTTTCATGTTTTAATTTATTATTATTGTGATTACATTTCACTGCCATGATTTTCCCCATGTTATGAAAATTATGATCTCTTTTGCAGGTTAAGATTTCCAAAAGTTATGTGCTTATGTATATGATGTGATGGATATTTCTTTTGTTTACCCTTACTGAGCATTTGAGCTCACCCTTTTATTTTTTCTTTTCCCCAGGATATAAATAAAGGTTTTAGGTAAAAAAAGGAAGATCTTTATGGGAGATGTTGAAGATCTTTCACCAGGATTAGAAGATTATATTCCGAGTTTCTAAAGACACTAAACTATTATGATCCTTGCGAGTGTGTTTTTGTTATGTACTACGTATTCCGCCAATGTAATGTAATGTCAATGTACGTCAAGCTTCGGGTCTCTATAGTTGGTATCAGAGGAAAGGTTTAGTCAACCTTTGGAAACTAGGATGCGAAAACGTTAGTGAGATCCCTAGAGATATTTCTAAGGTATGTCTAGGGATGCCCCTAAGGATAATTATACGTATAGGATATAGTCCTAGAACTATGGTAACGATATTAGATTAAACCAAAGATGTTAGATATTGAAGTTACTCCCCCTTTATTATGATTTTTGCCTCTCACACTATTCTTTTTGGGTTTTAGAAAATGGATGGAAAAAATATGATTCATGATAATGGAGAATATGATGGACAATGGAATGATATTCTTCATAATGAAATGGGATTTGGAAGTCCAAACATCATTATTATACCGAATCAGCAATCTCATAATATTATCAATAAAGTAAAATTTGGTAAGTTTCCTGACTCGGCTAATAAGAGAAAGATGGAGTTTCATGATGATCATAGAGGAAAGAAAGTTCAAATTCCCCTATGTAAATCATGTGGGAAGAGGCATCAAGGAGAATGTTTCAAAGGAACTGGAAGATGCTTTGGGTGTGGAAAAGAAGGACACAAAGCAAGTAAGTGAAAAGGAAAAGGTTCAGTTAACACCATGGATGAGGATAATGGTATTGCTACGACATCAACAACGGTTAAATGTTTTAAATGTGGAATGTACAGGCATTATGCAAACCAATTCCCTAAGGGAAAGTCTCATGAAGAGAATCGGTATGGTCGTATGGGTAGAATTTTTGTTGATGATGATGAAGAGACTACAAATGATATGTGAGATGAAATAATTGTTGAAGCTCGGTCAATGGTTTAAGAAGGTAGTGGAATGATTACATGTTTATCAAGTGTAATGTTGTACTATAGAATAAAAAGACATCTAAGGATTGTTACACTGTTGTCTTTACTTAAGTTTTGAAAGTTTATGATGAATGGTATGAGTAACAATGAAAGGTTATTCAGATATTTTTTTTGGAAAGTGGATGATATGTGCATAATGAAGTGATAAAGAGAAAATGAAATGTTTGACAGTTTTCATGAGATCATGATTGATATAAGGACTAAGTGATATCATGGTTTGAGTATATAGAATTTTGAGGATTTTGGTATGTGGAAAGTGTTAACGTTTAACTGCATTCATGTTTTCAATAAGGTTCAATGGGTATTCAAGAGAATACATGATTAAGGACTTTGAATCTTTAGAATGTGACCAACAAGACATATCTTATGATATATGGGGATCAACGATGGTATTAAATCTCTGGTAATCGTTTTCACTATATTATGAGATTGGACTGCAGTATTATGGATAAGCCTAAAGATTAGAATGGATTATGTTGGACATAAGTTAGTATTGTTTAAGGATAGAAGATTTTAGATATTATTGATGGGATGTTATAGTAATATAGTTTTAGAAAAAGGACAACCTGCAGGACGGGCGACAGCCCATCGCGTCGGACAAGGATGTGGGAATCGAACCCACAACTGAAATGCGACTGTCCTTTATTGCCAACCACTGGCCTACAGGAAGTCCCTATTTAGTAGAAACCAGTTTTATTTTATTAAGCGGTATGATATATGGAGTTTAAGTTCATTAATCTAACCATAAGATGAACTTATAACTTTTCAAACCTTTTGTTTGAGACAGATGGAATGACCCATCATTCTATTACATGATCTGCTAACACATCACGAATGACAAATTCAACTTCATTTCTTTAAGAGATAAAGTGGAAATTGTCCAAAGAACGACCAACGATAAGACTATACCGAAATCACGAAAGTATTTCTTCTAATTCCAATTTCATCAACTTTAGGGAAACGATCTTGAAAACCAAAAATGTCGTCCGAGTGCTCTTATATCTGATTAATCAGATGGTACCTTAGATCGTCACAAATTTATGGATTTGTGATTGTTGGCTTTTCCATAGCCATGTTCTCTACAACTCTCCATCAGAACATGATGGTTTGATTTTTCTTCCATATCCATATTTTCACCTATGTGGAAACCCAGTGATTAGTTTATTTGGGTAATCGTTACATTTCATAATTTAGTTTTTAAAGCCATGTTTTGGTATTCCTTTTTACGATGTGGGTTTCTATCAAAGAAAATTTCGAATAGTAAACCATTTATAACCCCGACGAATTTCGAGGGTGAAATTCATTTTAAGGGGGGTAGAATGTAACACCCCGAGATTTTATGAAAAATATTCTTTTTAATTTCATTAATGTCTTGTGTTTTATGCTACACCAAAAGGAGCTTGAACAACACGCATCCTTGACTTGCCTTGCATTACACGCAATCACGACCTTCCTCGATAGCATGTGTAGTACGCAATAACGAGTTTCACTAAACAACAATATGCTATTAAAATATTATTAAAACTAGCCGTTATGAATAGTAATAACCACTTTTTGAATTTTTATAAATTTTATTTTTCAAAATGGACTTCATTTTTGGATTCGGAATATCGAAATTAGCTTAGGGTGATATTTTGGTACTTTTCGGATAACTTTCATATTCTGATGAATAGTGAAAATTACTAAATTTTAATTAAAAACAACTTTTTTAATAGAAATAATTAATAGTGATAAATTATTAATTTGAGTGGTTTTAAATTATATTTAGAATATATTTTTACAATTTAATACAATGTTGGCCATTGGATGTAATTTTACATTTAAACCAGTTATAAACTAGTGTCAATCTTTTGATAGTTATTATCTCTTAAAAACACGCTATTTGTTTTGACGACGATAATTAATTTTTAAATTAGTTAATGCAACTGATATGTTTTGAATTTGGTAAAATAGACATCATTTTTGAGTTCATAATATCAAATATATCTTAGGCCTAATTTTTGGTATTTTTCTGAAAACTTTCAATTTTCGATGAATAGTGAAACCACTAAGTGGTTGTTAAAAAAACTGAATTGTTCATAAAACATAATTTTACCGCTTCTGTGAGTGGAATTTCGAAAATCCGAGAGACACGGTTAATATCAAGGACTAAAATGTGGTTCAGTGAGATGGAAATAATTTTTGGTGAATAGTAACTTTTTAGTTTTATTTACCACGGTTAAAAGTAAATAGGGTAATTAAGGGTAGAAATGATATTATTATTACCCTAACACATGTCCTAATTCTATTGGACAAGTGTAATTCGACCAAAAACAAACTTAGGAATAAAATATGACCATTTAGGCCCACTTGGATTAGATTAGGACATTTATTATTAATTTATTTAGAGAAGGGTTAAAAGAGTTTAAATCAAAGTTTATTTACTAAAACATTTTTAATATGGGGTTATACATAAGATAAATTCGACTATAAATATTCATTAGAAATATACAAATATTTCCTACATAATGATATTTTATTTGTAATTTTTAGACATTAAATAATTTAATTTATTTATGACACAATGATGATGCAGTAATTATCTTATTAATGAAATATTGACATAATTGATGTTATAAACACAAAAATAAATGTAATTTGAGACTTTTTATGAATTAAACTAATTTTCTAGGTTACTATGATATATTAGTGTTTATTTAATCAACTTGGTTCGAACATATAGTTCTGTTATGACTTTCACAAAAATCATATATCAAATAGTGTCAAAATTGACACAAAATAGTTTTACATCAAATATTATATTATTAATTGTTATTTTATTCCTAAAAATCTGAGGTTCGGCCAAATGACTTAGATAAGGATATATATATTAATAATAAAAAATTTGGGGTTCGTTTGGCATGTTATAGTAATTGTATTAACCATATAGTGTAAGAAAACAAAAAGACGTGGTAAAAGTTAAATTTTTTAACTTAGAGTTAAATCTAATTGATAAGGTTAAAATAATAACCTAAACTTGTCTAAATCCTATTGGTTGATAGGCGTTCGACCCATCCCAACTTTAGCTTCGAAATAAGACCCTTTGGAACCATTATAAATCGATTTTGACTTTAATATAAAATAATATTTTGAGATATTCCTAAGGTGCCCCTCTCCTCCCTTATAAAAGGACACCTCCTCCCCCACCTCCTCACACCAATTTGAGCACTCAAGCTCGGCCAAACCCTGCCAAAATCTCTTCTCCACTTCCCCAGTATCATCCTAGAGTTCCTGGTCTTCTTCAAAGACCATACATAGTTCTTTAAGTGGAGGTTAACTGAAGGTGTTTCAAAGAAGAGGTAATATCCATTACCGATCTTTTCAATTTATTTCTTCTTCAACTTCTTCTTCTTTAGTTGTTTCATGATAAAGTAATAACATCGGTATTATATACATACTGATATGTTATTATAAATATGAAACAACCCTAATTCATCTTCTATCCATCCTACGGAAAAATAAAATCACCGCGCGTGTGTACGTACGGAATACCGTCTCCACGCCGTGGTGTAATCTATTTTCCGTCACCGCCTTAATTGGATGGGTATAATGGTGTAATGAGTAACTATATATGATTATTATATAGTGATATTGATACTGAAATAGTATACATACACTTCAACACAATTCCACGACCATGGGAACGATATCATCGCTCGTGCGTACGTACGGACTACCGTCTCCACGACGCGATGAGATTCATTCTCCATGTTAACCATTTAAGAATGATTATAAAGTATATATAAGAAATAATAATGAAATATAAGACATTATAAAGCTACTGGATTTATGTGTATATATATGTATGTCATCTACTTAATTCCACTCAATTCAATAAGGAAACGAAAACAGCGTTCATGCGTACGTACGGCCTACCGTCTCCATGAACGGTGTATTTATTTCCATTTATCGATCCATTATATATATGTATATTCTGAATATATATTATATATAAATCATGTTTTATATTCTGGAATTAAGTAATCATTATCTAAGTAATCATATGAATAATTACAAGTCAAAACACGGACGACAAATGAAATAATTTTACCCAAAACGCTCTTCAACATGGAATTTACAAGAGAACGGGTAATATAAAGTTATAAGTGAACCATATATGATATAATAACAATGAATATGATTCTGTAATAAGTCAATGACGTTATTTAAATCATTATACAGGAGGTTTAGACACTTACGAAGCAAATCAGACCTAAGGTAAGGGAAAATCTCGCAATCTCAATTTTTATCCGAGATTGTTTATACTTTGGCATTTACTGGGGTGTATTTTATCATCCACATCCATGTTTCCTCAATATGTAATATTATTTCCATCCAAATACAATTGTTTAAATCCAATTTTATCCTTCGGTGAGTTTTTAGTAAAAAATATGAAAGGAATCATTTGATGTTTTTCGTACGAGGTGCTTATTGACTCTTCCGAAAAAAGTACGAAGAATGTTTTTTTAACTTATACGGCACGAATGGATTTTTACGGTTTTATAAAGCCTTATTTTCATGAACCTTCCTCCAAAATATTTCATGAGTATTTTCAATAAAATCTCTTTCTTTTAAAATTGCATGATGATTTGTGAAATGAAATTGATTTTGAAGAAGAAAGGATATTTTCCTCAAGAATTCAATTCAAGTGTTTTATCAAAATTATTTTCCATCTAAGATAATAAAGGGTTCTGTTTATATCCATATTTTTATATTGATTTGAATATGTTGTGATGGAATAATGTTTATGAATTCCTTTATCTTATATGAATGGTTTTATGATGTCATGTTGTTTAAGAATCCCATTTTTATTACATGGGTTATGCAATGATGTATGATTTATGATTTTGTGGCACACATAAGAATGGTATAATTATGAGATGGGTGGGACCTATATCTCCCTCAAATGAATTGGGTAATGATTTTATATCTCATGAGATAGACATGGCTGGAATGGTAGGTTATACCGGTTCAGTGAAACAGGACTGAAACGAGGGTTACTCGATTCAGAAAGGGACTTTGTCCACTAAGATAGTCTTGGCAATGAGTCTTGACTAACAAGAAATGATTCTCTATGATTATGTGTGAATGCCACAAAGTTTCATGATTTAAGTTATTATTATTGTGATTACATTTCACTTCTAGGATTTACCCCATGTTATGAAAATTATGATCTCTTTTGCAGGTTAAGATTTCAAAAAGTTATGTGCTTATGTATATCATGTGATTGATATTTCTTTTGTTTACCATTACTGAGAATTTGAGCTCACCATTTTATTTTTTATTTTCCCCAGGATATAAAGAAAGGTTTTAGGTAAAAAAAGCAAGATCTTTATGGGAGATGTTGAAGATCTTTCACCAGGATTAGAAGAATATATTCCGAGTTTCCAAAGACACTAAACTATTACGATCCTTGCGAGTGTGTTTTTGTTATGTACTAAGTATTCCACAAATGTAATGTAATGTTAATGTACGTCAAGCATCGGGTCTCTACATAAAAATTTATTTATCATTGTTTTCTCTATTATTCTTCTTCTAGTATATTATACCTACATTACCTACTTGTTATTTTAACATATTTTTCCGTGGTTATAAATTTTAGAACTATGGATGGTTTTAATAGTTGAATTTCATTCCTTTAGGATCAGTGAGGGTCCTTTCTTCCAAAATATTTTTTTTATTTAATTATGATAAAGAGGATATATTGAGTTTTTGGTTGGGGAATCTATATACTAAATCATTCTACTGTAATAATTTTCGTACTTTATTTTTCAGTGTCATTCATACCATATTATAGTTGAAATGAATTATTAAGGACTGCCACATATGCAATCATTCTATTTGATAACTATGTTTTTGATAAAGTGAGGTATTTAATTGGGATTATTTTTTAAACATGATGTGTTAGAAAATTTATTTAAATATATTTTAGAATTAATATGTATTTTAAAAAATATTTTAAAAGTGGAATATATTTCCTTGATTTACAAGACTTCTTTTGATGTGATTCTTTTTTTAATTATGTGATTATTTAAGACTGATATTATATATCTTGGTGAATGCTTGTTTTATTTGATTTTATGTATATTTATATAATTATATGATGTTTGATATATCATGAAATTTGATTATTTATGAGTTTAAAATGATATCATTAGTTTTATAATTGGTTAACTGGGTGAGAGTTACACTAGTTTATTTGACATTAATAGTTAGTTCCTCTAGTTTAGATTATTTCACAATCTATGTGAAGGTAAACTAATGAAAACAAAGGGTAAAAAAGATTTTTTTTTCTGTTAGGTTGTCATCGGTTGGCCAATTATTTCAAAATAATGGTCCATGTGACTACTTTATTTTATTTTCATGTCCCTATATTTATACCACACATGATTAATTTTGTATATATATCATTATTCATGTCCTTATTTATTATTTAAATTTTATATATTTTAGTTAATTTTTAGGATTTTATATACTTTTAAATGTTTTTTAGTTAAAACTAGAGATTAATGGAATGGAATTCCAAAAATCTATTATTGGGGGAAAAAATTAAAATTTCCTAGAAAGGTTTTTTTCATATTATATTTTAAAAATAGCACTAAATGTTTTCATAATGAAATATTTTAGGTAAATTCATGGTGATATCCTACTATGATTTTTCCACACACATTACAAAAATCATATGGATGTATTTAGACTTAGTTTTGTATGAAACTTGAAAAGTGAATGGAGCCACATATTTTAAGGGAATTTCTTAATAACTCGTTATCATACACAGTATGATGGTTTTTTTGTGACTGTGGGTCATGTGGATTTGGATCATGTAAAACATATTTAGGAATACCATAGTAGTGATATTAGGATATTAATGCATCAACTATCTTATCTTTCTCTTTATTATTTGAGTTTAGTTACTTATGTAGATTTTTTCTCTCTTTAAATTTTTCTCATAAATTAATGTTTTGATGATTAGTTATTTTAATTTTATCATACACTGTATGGTTGTTTCTTATTATTGAAAATTATTATTTACATGTATGGCAGTAAAAGTTATGAATATGTCAGTTTTTATTTCCATGTGTATTCCTTATTGCGGTTTAAATCACATCAAGGATGAAATCATTCCCATTAGTTATATTTGATATCTTTGGCACTTGTATCCATCCCATGGTGATTGAGAACATTCTTAGATCATTATGGAAGAATGGTTTGGGTGATGTGGTAGGTCAAATTGATCTAGTTCATTATACCTTTCATGCTCTCATGGTGAATATTTCTTACTATAATTAATCTTAGTATACAATTACATGTATGTAGTTTTAATTTTTAAATATCAAATATAATTTTCTTATCATATTATGAATTTTTTAATTTATAATTTTACTAGATTTATAATAATGGGTTATAGGAATATATTTTAAGCATATATTTAAGTATTATTTCCACTAATATTTTTTTTATTTTTAATCATGTATAAGATTTGAATTTCCCAATTAATGGAATTTTATTAGAAATTTTTTTTCCTGAAATTGTAGATCTATTTTTTGAATTGTTTCATCATTTTTTTTTGAGTTTTTGCAAAAAAAGTATTAAACCTCATTAGATCATGGTTTTTAAATATGGACCACCCTACATTGTAGCTTCAAATAGTTTCTATTAGATTCAAATTAGGAATAATTTTTAGTTGTTAAAATTTAAAATTAATTATTTAGTCTCCAACTATTGTTTAAGTGGTTTACTCTTGAATCATGCTTTAATTATTTCATTCAAATAGTTATTTTTCTATCTATGTAAATACATTTATACCATATTATTGATTGAAAATTATTTTTCATTTCCCCATATTTTCTCACATGTCATAGAATCTTAGACACCCTTGGTATGTACATCATATCTGTGACTCAAGTTCTATGGTAGAATGAGGTTCTTTGTAAGGTTTTATCGGGATATATAAAGGTTAGTAGTGAGTAGTTTGAGAAGGGTATTATCGCTTTAGTTACTTACATTTTCCTAACATTTGATCTATATGATGGCCATGGTTTTTTCTTACATGACATCTAAAGATGTTGTCTCATTGTATGGACATGATACAAGTTTAACATCTTGGATTGGTTTGTTTATGTGATCAGTTTACTTGTTTGTTTTTTGGTTATTCATCATGCTTATTAAAGTTACTATGTAGAACTTATAGTAGATTATATTAGTCTTCTACTATTTAGAACCGCGTTCCATTATGAATCTTTGATACTATGTGTTGTCCCTTGGTGGGTAGCTGGTTATACCCATTTCGTTGCTATTTTTTCTCATATTTTATAGTTTCATTAGATGTTTGGACTAAATACATGTGATCATGTAGATTATAATTTTCAAGGAACTCTCATTTGAGATTTGTTATAGGTGGTTAAACCTTGGAAATATATTATAAATCATATATTTAATGATTTATTGAAACCATGCATTTGGAATATTCATGTTTAATGGGTCAAGGGAACATTTCTCAACATAATTATGATGGCTCTTAGAGATTAATTACTTTTAATTTTATTGGATTTGGTGGAGAATCCATTTCATCCATTTCATTCATAATTATTAAAATATTTGTGTTGTTTCTATTTCCATTATTTTAATTTTACCCCATTTCATTTTTGAGATTCATAATTTATGATTTTTGGAGTACATTATTCTATGTTGTTAGTGGATGTTAGTGTTTTTTCCTATAATTTATTTTGCTGATACCTTATAGAGTAGTATATGATTTCATTATTAAAAAATATTATTGGTAAACTCATGTTAGTTTATGTATATGCTCTGTATTTTTAAGGCTTATATTCATTGAAAGGTCACTAATTTGGGCACTATGTTTAATTTTATATGTGAATATTTGGATATTTTTTATCCTTATTTTTTGTTTTTAATTAAATGCCTAATTTTTAATGCATGTTATTTTATTAGATGACCAAATCCAAACATATGTATTTATTATATCCTTTTAATTTGGTATTTGACACACATTTCAATTATACACACATGAAAACAATTAATTTATTTATAGGATACTAGATATATATTCAACTTACTTAAAAACTATAATAAATATATCTCATAAACAATCGTTATATTTTTACCAATTTTATAAATTTCTTACTTAAAACCATCAGTCAAAACCTGGGGAGTGAAACCATAATAAAATGTTAGTTTAGATGATTAGTAAGTGTAATCATGAGAGATATCAATAATTCGGGAACATAAGATGATCATAATTGTAAAATAATAAAATCATGTGCAAGTTTTCCATATGTTGTATTAATACCGAGAATAACATTGTTCATAAACTCCAAAATAATGTTATATATATAATAATGAATAATAATGGATTAAAAGTAGAAGTCATCATTCATGTTTAATAATATCTATATTTGGAATCATAATCTTGTGGATATAGATATTTACATTCATCTCCTTTCATAATCCTGTGAGAATAACTATAATAAATCATACACACACATCCAAATTTGAATATAGATATTTGTAATCATGTCCATGTATATTCATATGAGCATAACTAGTAATAATTATACTCAATTATAACAATTATAACTTAACTACTCCAATTAATTTTCATGGTTATCATGGTCATCATATCATGAGATATCTATATCAAATTACCCAATGTAATGATATGATTTAAGGGACCCACTCAATATATAATAAAAACAATACATATTTGTTCCAAAAAATCATAAAAACACTCACCAACTCCTCATATCATATTCCATGGAAATTAATGAGTTACATATATATTTCATCATAACATAATTAACCTGTGGGAAAGAGATGGGTTTCAAAGAGTCAACCTTAAATTGTCATAGGTATAAGCCATCCAAATAATCAAATTTGATAGTATTAAAATTTTATATCCTCAATTAATCATAAAATACTTAAAGGATTCTAACATAGATGAAATATATGCTTAGAAGAGTATTTTAACATTTAATTATAAAAATGAAAATTACTATTTTCTTTTAGTACATTTTAAAATGTAAAATTCCAAGAATATTGAGAAAAAAAATTTCTTCAAAAATAACCCCAGAAATATTTTAATTAATCTTAATTTCAATGAGTTGTCATGAAAGATTGAAATGATGATAATGTATTAGACAATAACAAACATTAATTTAACAATATTTATAAAAGTAAAAAATATCTAGTTTGGAAAAATTGAAAAGAAATTATTGTAAAAACATTGAATATAAATTTGAATATTGTTTATAAATTAAACTAAAAAATGATTGGATAATATAAAAATCATTATTGAAATAATTTTGAATAACATTGGCAATGGAGAAAATATTCATTGAAAAAATAGAAAATAAGGCTAGTTTTTATTAAATAATTTTTTTTGATCATTTTTAACATGAGAGAAAAAAATATATTACAATTACATTATAATAACTGTAAAAACCATATTATAGAATAAAATATTAGTTTTATAGGATAATTTCAATATAATTTCCCTCAGTTTAAAATTTTCATCGACATTCCTAAAAATAAATTAAATTTTAACATAAATTCCACACTTCAAGTATCACCCTACTTCATATACATTAAAATATATTGTATAATAAACATATTATTTTTATTATCATATATTCAATTTCTATTTCCATATTTATATATTAAAATATACCATTCCCTTATATATTCTTACTATCTATTTATTAATTATTTTTCGTTAAAATAATTACTTTGGAGAAAATAGCTTCATATTCCAGGCATGTTTCTGTTTGATGATCCAATTCCGTTAACCGTATTTATAGTTTAATAATCTAATATTTATCCAATATATATGAAATAGAAAACTTATTCATTTTATATAGTTTTATAATAACTCATAAATATTGTTTTGGAAAATTTAATTACATCACTTTTTGGAGATAGTAGTCTGTATAGACACACAAGTGATGTTTCCACATTTCAATGGATGAAAAAATAGTAAATAAAAAATAAAAAATCATTATTTATAACATATTATTAATATTTTAATGTAATCCTCGACCATAATTTTCTATCAATCGTTGATTGGGTTTCGTTTAGGGATACATCAGGAGAAAATTTGAGAATTTTTAGTTCTTTTTGGGCTATGCACGATTGGAGCTTGGTTTTCCAAAACCATGTGTCCACCCAGGGTAACCCATGATAACCCAAATAGTGGGTGTTTGAAATGATTTTTTCATGATATTTAAAACCATTAACCCACCATTTTTAAACCATGAAACCTCTCCACATGGGTGAAAAGTTTGACAAACTGTGTAGCATAACCAGCTAACAATGCAAGCACGATTTAATTTTTCGAATTTTTTAATTAAAAAAATTATAAGACCACTATTGTTTCTCCTTGTCAGGCCTAAATCATCATATTACTATTTCCTACGAAAGGAGGAATCCCAAGAAACTATTTTCTCTATTCCAAACCCTCTATATAGTGGATTGTTCAATCCATTCTTGTTATGTTTTCCATACCCATTCCTTCTCTCCATCTCTCTTACTTTATCCTACTTAGTGTTTGATAGAACCCTAGGTTGTTGGAGGATCTAACATTATTGGTTTGGTATATTGAATATTTGGATGGTTTCTTGATCTCTATTTCTCACATTCTTCATTAGAGTATCCTATTGTAGGCATCGTGAGACAAGATTTCATTATTTCAGTAGGTGGTTTTTTTATAATTTCAAATTTATTTATCCATAATTTTATTGATTTTAATTTAATTTATATTAATTTAATTGATTTCATTTAGATTAGGATAAACCCAATTGACATCGAATTGGGATTTCATTTTTCATTTGCATGAAATTTGGGCAAACCCCCCAATTTTATTTAATTAAAGTGTTATTATAGAAATTGGATGTAAATTGGGAAATTAAATTGTAAAATTGTCTTGTGAAAATGATTTAAAATTTTTATTTGAGGAAAATATATTAAATGATTTTGATTAAAACCCATTTGTTTTATCCTATAAAGTAAATGAATTTATTAAAAAAACATTTTAATTTTTAAATGGAAAATGAAATTTTGAAATTGGTGAAAAATTGTTTCATTATATATTTAAATGTTTTAAAATAAATTTACCATTATTGATTATTGTTAAAGAACATCCTAGCCTAGTTAGTTAATGAGTTATTTTCTCAATACTTTTTTAACTCTTTAAACTATAAAAATACATATGTCATAGGTCACATACCCAATTTTATGGTGGTGAGTCATATTTGACCAATGATTGAGGGATGTGTGTATACATATTATGGTGATCACATATTCGAGTGTGCGAGGGTCCCATAACTTGGAACTATCATTCACCATATAATATGAACTTGTTTCTAATTTGTGATTATTTTTATATATATTCATTTTTTTGTAAACTGGTTTACACAATCCTTTTTAATATTTATAAACTATTTTTATAAATTATTTTTTAACCCACTGTATGAAATATTTCCATCAATTGAAATGTAATTCATGATTTTTTTTAAATATACTCTTAAAATTCCATGCATGTTTTACATTAAATTTCATGATTTATTTGGTTGATTAATGTGTCATCTTATTATGGAATACTTGTTGAGACCTTATAATAATTTTAGCTCATAAGCTACATATAACTTTGGATGTAAGTATATTACCTTCTTCTAGGATTGAGAAAGGTTAAAGCACCACATAGAGGTGGTTATTATTGTGGATATTTGGGTCTTAGAGAGCTATTATTTGTTGGGACATGGGCTCTTTATCTTCTTATTTTCTATTAATTTGATGACATAATTTAGGTTGTTTAAACCTTTTTGAATTTTGGCCCTTTTCTCTCTTAGGAGTTTTCTTTTTTCATATTAACTTTCTTTTGTTCTACTATTTATATTGAAAACCCATTCAAAATTTATCTCTTATTATGCCAGGAAAATGTCACAAAACAATGGGTATCAATAATTCCCTATGGGATATGTCATCATTAAATCAATTATCTGGGTACCAGGGTATCTAGGTCGGTTTGTGAAAAGTGGAAGTAGAGGTTGAAGTTCAATACCTATACTTGATGTCAGCATGAGGTTTGAGTAATCTTGTGGTGTAATAGGAGGTAGTAACATGTGAGATTTAGGCCAACTATTATCATAATGAGCCACTAGTCACTAGGGGTGGATTTAGAAATATGGTTTAAGGATTAGTTCTAGTCTTCTTTTAATTTTGAGTTCTATTAGATAAAATCTAAATATGGACCTCTTATTTTTTGGTATAAATTTATCTAGTTTCTATGTTTTAGTGTTAATATGATGTCCTCACTATTTTTGTCGGCGTTTTATAGTATAGTACATATGATAAGATATGAAAATAGGATATATGATGAATTTGTTGATGAATCATATTGAGAAAACCCACTCATGGACCAGAATATGCCATTCATGGTTTATGGATAAAGTATTGACATTTCGTATGCTAGTTTTATTACTAATGATTATGTTATATTTAAACATCTTATTAAGATGAATGTGTTGGACTAGTATGTTCCAGGTTGGGGATCGGTAAGAGTTAGCTCTCCAGGTTGGGGTCTAGTTACACTAGACCCTCCGAGATGTAGTTCAGTTACAGTGGATCTCTGTGTTGGAGTCCGGTTATAGAGGCTCTTTGGGTTGGAGTCCGGTTACGGAGGCTCTCTGGGTTGGGTTCCTATTACAATTTTCCCCTAGGTCCTGGCACGAGGCCTTGACAGAGAAATTAAAGGAATAATGCATTCCATTATTATAAAAGTGGCTATTAATATAGCATGTGATTATTATTCTAGTAGAATATCTATGTGAGTAAGCATATGACGTTATTTTATTTTATCTTTTCCATATTATGCTGAAGTTAAAGTTTAAAAGGCTTTTGTTTTAGTCTTATACATTGCGTTAAATGTTTACACTTATTTATGGAAATTTCCGCTATATTTTTATCCTTACTGAGCATCTGAGATCACCTCTTTCTATGTTTTATTTTTCCCAGGATACGAAGAAGTATATTATGACTAACCTGTAGGGATAGTCTAAGAGATATGAGTATGGCCTATGGAGACAATGTTGTTGTAGATTTTCATTTTATAATGTAATGTAAAACTAATGAATGTATCTTGTATTTCTAAGGCTACTAAACTAATTTTTATTTCCCAACATGATCTTTTGTGATCATGCCAATGTTATGTAATAATGCACCGACTCTGGGTATCTAGGTTCAGGGTGTTACATTCCCTCCATGAAAGGTTTAGTTGGTAAATCATAAACCATGAGACCCATACCTTCACATAAATAGAATATCCCCTCTCATGGATGATTGCATTCTATATGAAAACCCTACAACATAGATCCACATGATTAAGTCCTTCCATGAGATGTTATCCTAGGATGAGACCCAAAAACTGATTCTGTATAGCTACTGGAAATGACTCAGCCCCATGATTTCCACTACTATCTCTACTCACTCAACATCCCTCTTCTTGGAATAAAATTGTAACTAGATCACTCTATAACACTATAACATAAGTCGGTATACTCAAGGATACTACAAAAGAATGGATGTATCTATAGAGGCATTGCTCAAACATCTGTTACTCGAATCATCCATCTCATTCCATGTATAGGTAGTAATACATGAGATTAGTAAACCTTTTTGCAAACTCCACAACTATCATATCACAATTCTACAGCTCTGGGAGCTCCCATATATGAATAAATCACAACAATTATATGTAATACAAATCAATAAACCAATAATAAAAATTTTAAAATGATATAATCATATCATCATGGGAATATATCATTATAATCCACCAACACCATGATACTCCTTGGAAAATATTGGATACCAGCAAAACCATCTAATCTGTCGAGGTTTGAATGAGTGTGAAGACTCATGTCACCTTCATAATCCAATACTCTACTTCCTAGCGATCAACATCATCGTAGAAACTCTATGATCTATGATGTTATAACTCACATAGGGAACTAATACTGCATGCATCCTCAGACAGTCTTGTTAGTACTATCTGATACTTGAAAGGTTGGGGAATAACTCCCTACCCGCATGGAAGAAACACCTCATGATAAGGACCCTAAAATGAAGCATCATCACTCAATATATGTTTATCGTGGCCCTATATTGATAACCTGGATGGTTGTCTACACATTGGCATCCTAGAAGTGATCAATACATACCACAATTAGATTAGAATATATATGGGAGTTGATTTAAGAAGAACAATCAATGGAATCATAATTATATGATGCATGTACTAATGTTCCATGAAACTGATGCCTCATCATTCAGATCTATCATGAAGGTAGTCAGACTCCTGGTGAATGGATACATCAAGAACTGCAACAACACATGTTTACCTTTCCTTAATGCCACACTCAGGTCACTCTATCACTATCTCCCTATGTTCCCAAAAAATCAACATCATGGGTTAAAAACCAAACACCATGCCAATGATGAACCACTTTGATACTACTCTACCATGATCCAACCCACTAAGGCCCACATAGATGGTGGATAGCTAGGTGTGACCACCCCAATACCTCCTTAAATAGTCTAGGGTCTGGTGGAAATTACTGATAATGAATCCATGAAATGGGAGGCCATAGATTGAGTTCATATATCCACACACACATTGAATACTATGGATATGTGAAGATGAATAATAAAAGACAACAATAGAAAGTGTATTACCTTGCATGAATCAAATTTAGGGAATCCATAAAGTTTTTATGGTTCAAATACAAAGAAAAAAGGGGAAAAATATACACCCACCAAAAAATAAAGTCTAAACATAAATAAAATTACAAAAAGAAATTTTGAATGGATCATGAATCCTAATCTCTAATTCCAACCACTAAAAATAATCAATCTATCCAAGTATTAGTATGTTATACTGATGTCACCTTCAATATGTATGTCATCTTCATAAGAAATGACATGTGTGGGAAAATCACATGTATGGATATGTATATAAATACCTAGTAGGACACCCTGAAGACCACAAAGAGAGAGATATACAGATACAATAGAAGTTAGTTTGACCAATATTTATAGGGTAGAAATATAAAATATATTTGTAAATATATATATATATATATATGTGTGTGTGTGTGTGTGTGCATATAAGGAAACCCAGATGAGAGATAAAGGGGATATTCATCTTCATAACCCATCCATGGATGATGGGTCCTAAAGAAGCTCCAAAGTTCCATCTCTGATTAACAAAATCTCATTTTCCATTAAATAAAGTCGTGTGGAGGACTCAAAACTTCCCATTTCCCCATAGTTGAGGGGGAACAATATCCAATAGAGGACCACCACCATGGTGCATCAGGGGGTACCACTCAGTTGATAGAGGAACTGTTCTCTAGTTTAGTAGAGTGTACAACTCAGTATATAGATATATAACCCATGAACTAGTTCATTTGTGTGCTACTGCTCAATAGATTAAGGAATATGGGGGACCCATGACCTAATATAACAAGGGGGATTGGAAAAAAGAAATCTCTCTGATGATCATTATAGATCACTAAGATAAGTCAAGAATCTCTAGAAGAAGAATCACACGAAAAATTCTTCCATTCATATCCGGAAAGATACTATAAATGTTAGAATCTTTTTATACATGTAAAACTATATAAGATTGGATAATAACATGATACAATACACGTTTTTATGTAGAAGATACAAAAGGTATAAGTTATTAGTAGATGTATATGATATGTATGATGGGTCACATGTTGTGTGACCTCACCTCTGCACCTGGTCATCTCCTCCCTAGGACACAGCTTGGGATGACATGTCCTACTACATGACATTTATGGGTGGTACACAACATGTCTCGGGTACCTGTGTCCATCCCATTAACTTACTTTATACGTTCGTGTACATCATCCCATCATCATGTACATGGTCATGTATGGGAATCCTAGTTTTTTCCTAGTACACATCTCTAACCTAGTAATCTAGTTGTTCTCCTGTTTTGGGATGTGTATATTCTCCTACACTCCCTAAGTATATTCCAACCCATCATTGGGAAAAAGGCATGTATGGTCTATTTACATTGTGTCATTTTTATCTTTCTCGAAACCCTAGCCGCTAGATCCATGGGAGTACATGACTTTTGTTTCCCAAAGTACATAACGTGTAGTGTTTTTTTCCATTGAAATGTAAGAAATATTGTTGTGTATCTAGATCCATTGATTCGTCCACAAAAAAATCAATTTAACAACCCAAAATAAAAGGGGTTCATCTCCGATCATTGCTCTCTGGCGTCTGATAAATAGATTTCCACAATCAATTTACCCATCAATTAGACCTCACATATCCTATCACCACTCTAGTCCCAAATACATAAATCCATCACTATAGACCCCCAATCTATCTTGACTAGTCCTTATGTCACCAACCCATATGCCATTTTGAGAACCACCAAGAATTATGGGGTTCAATCGCACTCGAAACCACCCGTGAAATGTCAAACAGTGACCTTGTTTTACAACGATGAAGAAGAGGAAGAACAATGGGGATAAATGTAGAATAAAAAGTGATAATTATCATTGGTTGATGTGATCTCGACCAAAAAACATGCTGATATGGATACAAGAGGGGTAATCGGGCATAAAATTCACAAATAAATAAATCAAGAATTATATTTCAAATTTTGAAGCTCATTAATGAACACTTATAGCTGGAAGTAAGTGAAGACATATAATCCATGAATGATCAAATGAAAAAGGGTATAAATCTATAAATAACCTTCCCTACCTCAATAAAGGATAAATATTTGATGAAGAGTGTGTTAAAAAGTGATGATGAATACCCACTACATTATCTCCTAACTCTTGATTCACCTTGATCCGTTCATTAATGTTCTCATATCCCAATCCAACAATTATTACCAATTTTCCTCCTCTAAATCCTCCTAGGGTTAAACGGATCACCCTACCCACACATCATAACAATTTATTTATCAAGAATAGCTAAGTTATTCTATTAATTTAAAATATATAAAATGAATTATTTGTTTTATTTGACGCACAATCCGATGGTCACATCCCACTAAACATTTGATACCAACAAAACTTATGTCAAAACTAGGGAATATATCATGTTTTATATTAATTTTTTTTAACTGTGGGATACCTAGGTTACCTTTTTTGAAGTCAAAAAAGTTTTAATGACCACAAAAACATATTTTTTGTTCTGATACCAGGATTTTTAAACATTTAATGTGATTTCAACATCACTTAAGTGTTCTTTTATATGCTTTTTAGGTCATATATAGTTTTATTCCATGGATTTTCATATTGATTTGATATTATATCATTTTTTATGGTTTTTACTATTTTGGTGATTTATTATTTATTATGTATATATTCATGTATTTTTATATATATTTGAATATTTATTTGTAATTTATATACATTTATCATTATTTATTTAAAAGTATATATGATTTTATTTATGTGTTGATATTAATACATATTTATGAATATTTTACTATGTTTATATATATTTTTAAATATTTAAATGTATTCATGTTATAATATTTTAATATTTTATATGGGTATATATATATATTTTCATTTTCTAATGCTTATATATATATTTATATTAATATACCATTATATATGTGTGTGTGTTTATATATACTTATTCAATAAAAATATCATTTTATAGGTATTTATAGAAATTTTTTTATATGTATATATATTAATTTATATTTATGTCAATTTGTTATTTATTTTGTTTTATTTATTAATTTAACCTATGATACTTAATATCTAATATTCATTTAGTATTTATCTATTATATATTGATTGATTTTTGATTATTAAATTATTGTTTAATTATTATTATTATTATTATCTATTAGTACAAACTATTTTTAATTTTTATTAATTTTTTATTAATTAGCAATTTATTATTTAACTATTAATTGATTATTAATTAATTATTAATTAATTATTTATTATTTAATATCTATTATCAATTTATTATTTATTTATTTTCATTGTATAATTTATTTATAGTTTTTTTATAATTTCTATTTTGGTAGTTTATTTTTTAATTTCATAAAATTATTTAAATTTATTATATATTTATCTATTATTTATTTATAAAATATTTATTTTATATTGATTTATTTTTCATTAATAATTTTTTTATTTTTTTATACATAATTTATTGTTTATTTATTTATTTTTAATATTTTATGAAATTATTATTATTATATTTATTTTTTCACTAACATATTATTGATTATTTATTTATGACTTCAATATCATATAATTATTATATATATTATATATTATATATTATATATTATATATTGTATAATATATATTATATATTATATGTTATATATTATATATTTATTATTTATTATATATTATTTATTATCTTATTAATTTTTGTCATATATTAATTTATTATTTAGTCATTATTTATTTATTTTATTTATTTATTAATAATTAATAATTTATTTATTTCTTATTAATTATCAATTATTTATGATTAACTATTATTTATTAGTTATTACCATATTATTTTTTTTAATTATTTATTAATAATTAGTTTGTTCTATATTATATTATTAATTTTTAAATAATTAGTACATACATATTTAATATATATTACTTATTTTTAATTTTTTATTACTTACTATTATTCCTTAATATCATTAATTTTATCTTTATACATAGGTATATTAATTTTTATCTCAGTATAATAAAATCCTCTTGGAATGGTAAATTCTTTATAGAATAAAAAATATGTTCACAGTTCAAATCTCACCTCAAAAATAAATATATGTAATTTATACATGACATATATGGAATATGCATTCATAGTAATAATAAATGAATAGTTATAAATTAGTAACAAAAAAGAATAATATTTAAATAACAAAAACAAAAATAATTAAAAAAATTAAAAAAAATGTAGAAAATAAAAAATTTTAAAAATAAATTTCTTTGAAAATAATAAATGAACAACTATTTGAAAAATTCTTTGGCTACTATTTACAGCCCCATGACATGGTTCTCCCAATTTTTAAAAAACTATTGCTAAATCATTTCGTAGTGGTTTTGGAGACTATAACTAAATGATCAGGGATATAAGATTTAGTTGTGGTTTCCCAAGATTGCCATGAAATAGTTTTATAGTGGTTTAAAACATGACTAAATGAAAAAATGCTCCGAAAACTACTTTACATTGGCATTGTGCACCTTGGTGTAATAAACATGAAAAGGGTAGATTGGGTAATAACTCGATCGTCACATTTGTACACAATATATATTCCAATTAATACACATGGTTAAACACTCCCATATAAAAATATTTTATTAATTCAAATTCTATTTATGAACCATTATAATGGATTAAAATATGGAAAGCTTAGATAATAAAATATAAAGGTAACCATGAATTATATATATTAAAATATAAAGATTTATAAATTAAGGTACATTTTAATTTTTGTTTTGATTACTATATAATCAATAAGTTGTATTTCAATATCACATATTTCAATGATTTTTAAGATTGAAATTTTTTAAAAATAGTCACATAAATTTGGGATATCTAGTGTGAATATTAGGTTATGAAGTATGAGAGAACCCAACACAATGTAACCAAGGATATACTGAGAACTATATCGGGTAAACAGAGAGTGATATTGGTTGAAATTAATCTTGTAAAAGTTTTTGTATAAGGACTATAGGCTAATATGATTGTCTTATAAACTTGTATTTCTTGAGGTTAAAATTTCTTATGATTATTTTTTATAATTTGATTATAATGATCGTTACACATGTTAAATCTTTTGGTTTTAATAATGGTTAATGGCCAATTAAACCAAATTTAAAATGGATGTTAATGACATTGAAAAAACTATCCCAAAGCAAAATATAATAGGATAATGGTTAGAGTGATGAATCTTGTGATTATGAAAAACTATCTATCAATAATTATGATTAATATCTTGAACATTGTTGAAATCACAAATAATCCAAAGAAGAGAATGACTAAATAAAATACAAATTATGGTGACCAAGATGATAAAGGAAAGAATATTCAATTTCTTAAATATCAATAACTTTTGGGTAAGTATGGTTTAAGTTTCCATAATGGGGTTGGTAAATGATATTATTTTGGAGATGAAGTTCCTAGGACTATCAAATGTAAGGGAAAGATAGAAGATACAAAAATATGTTTCTTTAATTGCAAGAGAGTTGGGAGTTATGTGACTCAAAGTCATAATCAAATGGATATTGATTGAATTAGTCACCATTAAACATATAAACAAGTATAATCATATGAAAATACAATTAATTAATCAGATGTTGAGTTTTAAATTTAAATTTTCAAGTGTCTTATGTCATGCATGTTTCCACCTACTACATAATATTAAGTCATAAATAAAATCCCATAGTGGTATAATTATCATATAAATAATCATTATGTATTATAGTAAGTTGTTCCTTATGGATCCAGATCTTAATACCATAGTATAAATCTACGTTAAATTAGTAATAAGATAAATTTTTTTATAAATTGATTATAATATCTATTCGTGTTGATAAATCTCATTCATCATACTAAATAAACACTTGATTAGCGGTGTATGGTTAATTATGATTTCCATTGAAAAATTAGCATGATATTACATTTAAATTTGAGATGATTGAATTTACCTATTGTGGGTGGGGGATGTAACACCAAATATATTTAATATATTATTAACTTTATAAAACTCAATGTGTTCTCCTGTTTTCTTCACAAAAAAGTCTTAACTAAAACAAAACAATGATATATCTTAATAAAATTATAAGTATTAAGTATAAAAATTAAAACCAAGATTATGAGTTATAGTTAATTAATATGAGTAACAACTTTACAAAATAACTTTATAATGAAAATAATACATTCTTTTGATATGAATGAAATTCAATCTGTATAGCTGAAAAAACTAAGAAAATAATTTTTTTCTTAAAGATATTTTTTATAAAATGGACGATTTATTGAAAGAAACAAAGGTAAATTATGTATATATAATAATAAAATATATTTTGAATTTTAATAATATAATATATATACATTAATTAGTAATATATATGAAATAAGAATAAAGAATAGTTAACTATTTAAAAATCCATGTATCAATACAAACATTTTCCACTATATTTTAGGATTGTATTTAAATATTTAGTTATCATATTTTACATATTTATTTTTAAAAAACTTAACATCATTATTTGATTATTCGTTATAATATATTATTAATATGTTTCTTTGAAATTTTCCAAAAAAGAATAATTTTAAGGTGAATAGTGCAATTAACATTTTTACAAATAAAATGAATTATATAATATTATTAGTATATAAGGATTAATTTTAAGTTCATGATAAATTTTTATAAGACCATATAAGAATTTTTTATATGAATTATTAATTTTATAGGAATTTATTTGAAATTACATTCCAATTTTTGATATAATAGAACCTAAATACCATTTTATAAAACATTTTTAGTACATTAAATATATTAATTAATAAATAAGTTTTATCACTTATAAAAATTTAATAAAATGAAATTTATTGAGTATTAATAATAATTGGGTCCAAATTATATAATAATCATTACTTTATTATTAGGTATAAAGAACAAGTTACTATAGATATAAACAATTTATCACGACAAAATCTAAAAGGGTAAAAGTACTAAATAAAGTGGTAAGGGGCTTGAAAAATGATAAAATAATTCCATAATTGAAAGGATGATGTGTGTATTGATCTTTTATCGCCAATAAAGTTTTTGAAAATTTTATAAAACCCTTACTTGTTTACCATGTTCTCCCCTTATGTTGAGTTGACATATTTATAGAAATTACATTCTCAAACCATATAAATGTGGTCTCTCACCACCGATTCTATGAGAACATATAGAATTTGTTCCCTCTTGACAATTATCCACAATTAATTCCTATATAATTTTTTTGAATGTATATATATTATATTCATGTGAAATTATCCCATTCCATCAATTTCTACGAAATCTTCTAAGAAAATCCCATAGTGCTCAACACGAGTAATAATTTCTTTGTTTAACATCATTATTCTCAATTTTTTATTTACAATTATAATTTAAAAATATATATAAAATGAAATTATTATTTTTTATATATTCAATTTTGTTATTCACTTATAATAATCATTAGTTACCTTATCCATTTTCAATTATGAAAAAAACTGTCATTCTTACATTGTCAAAACTACTTCCCCATGATGTAAGGTGTTTCGTTTACCATAAACACCCATCAAGACAGGTATAAAAGGATAATTTTATAAATAATAATTATATTTATATAATTATTTATGATTATAAAATAATAAATCTCATTTTTCGATTCTTTGAATCTATGAAAAACAATATCGACAACCATACATATTTTTGAACAAACATCTACAATGAACGGTTAAATTTGATTTCTCTTTTCATCACCAAGATAAATGAATGGTCACTATGATGGGACTAAAGGATAACTATTATTTTTATTATATCTCTAATTTTATATGATGTAAAATTTTATTACCTATTAATGATATGATTAACCCAAATTTTTTGTTAATTCAATCGTTCAAAATGAGTAAAGAAAGCCGATAATGATATCTTATTTCTAATTAATGACTTTTTATAAATTATAATATTTTTATAATACATGGAAATTATTATATATATCATTAATAAACACTAAATAATATCATTATTTTTATTATATAATGATATTATAACAAACAAACTTCATAGTCATCGCTTAATAATGGCAGGTTCATCTTTGGGTCAGTTTATCCACCCACTTGAATAATACTATGAATTTTTATAGTGGATAGATATGAAATATTATTTAATCATATAATATGTTATAAATATGAAAAAATTGTTTTTTATAGTATTGTTATAACAACATTAAATTGTCAACTAATAAAATACATATCGTTCATTAGGAATCACCAAAACACGATAATCCTTGATTTCATTTCCAGGATTTGTAACCAAAAGTACCAATTAATGTAATTTTAACCCTTATAAATATCATTAAATATCAATTATATAATCATAAATTATATTTTAATGATTAAATTTGTATCAATAATAATTAACAACACCATTTTTATGAAGCAAGATCGAAGTGATAAAGATTACTTACACCCTGTGTTGGAAATAGGTATAAACATACTTATGTATATATATAAGAATATAATTAATAAAAATGAGTAATATATAAGTATAAATATATGAATAATGTTATTGTTTACATATTTAAGGAGAATAATTTATTTATTTATGATATTTAGTGCAAGTGAAGAACAAATCAAGACCGAGGTAGTTTGTTTTATCTCAAATTCCTCTATTCGAGACATGTTTGGTATTATAATCCTAATTTAATTTATAAAATTTATATATTGACTATTTAAAATTTGATATCATGGATTATATTTAAATCATGTTATTTTATGATCTATTACAATCTCTTGGTTTCAATGGGTTTTGAGTCAATTGTTTCTAAAATCATATGAGATTTTTTGTCTCTATTTAGATTCATTGAGACATCATACATTTTCAACACTATGTTTTTGTTGTATGGTGTATTAAATTCCACTATATATCAACATATCCCAATATTTTAATTTAATTTTATTTCCTATCCAAACCATGTTACTTATTCAGGTAGTTATTGATTCAGTTGTTTCCCAAGTTATACATATTTTTGGTAACACATTTTCCCTTCATTGTTTTATGATCATTATCTTAAATTTTTGTTCATATAAGTTAGGTAATTTATTCCCTTTTATTATATTATGAGTTATTACCTCATTTGTTCTTGAGATATTCATTCATACCACATAAAACCTTGAAAAATATTTCTATTCTCATGGGATATTTTTCTCGTTAGGGATATTGATCACTCAAGTGTACTTTTATTGAGTAATGTTATATCATCATGAAATTATTAATTTCATACATAGGTTCTAGATACCTAATATTTCATTTTATGTTGATTTCTTCACATCTATTGGGAAAAATATAATTTGATTCAGAATAATTTTTTTTATTCTTTTTATAATGTTTTTTTGAAAAAGGTATTATTTAGGATATAAATAGTTTTTTTTAATTTGAATTTCATTTGATTTGTATACCTATCAAAATTTATACAATAATTTTTTTTGTTTATTCACAACCGTATAATGGAAAAATATTTTGAAACTTAAGGGTTCTTGATGATTTTTAATTCATATTTGGAAAAATGTATTGGGAAGTGACCTAAACATCATGTTTTATATTAATATAAAAATGATTTCTAAAATAAATTTTACATTTTAAATTCCATTTCCATTATAATTAGTGAAACTATTTACCCTTATTGGGGTTATTTTCTAGTATTTGTAATCTTATGTATATATATCTTTGGAAATTGAACTCGCCATACTAAAAAATATAATTCATAAACCATTCGTGGGTGGTATTGTTAAATAATTCTTTTAAAATAATGTTTTAATCATTTTAAACATCCTTTTATGTATAATTCAATAAAATAGAGTTATTTTCTATTGAAGCATCCAAATTCATTTATATAGATGAATTATGTACATGTTATTCTCGTTTTGTCTTATCCATATACTCATTGATCAATACGAAGTGAATATAACATTTTACATAATTTCGAATGGACAATTTTTTTGAAGAATGAATGTTATTATATTAACATGGGGAAATGTATTATAATTATATATGTTTTTATTCTAATAAAAATGATTATTGGAATATTTAATATTTAAATTATTGACTATACACCTTCTTTATGTTGTTGAGTTATGATCATGTGACACCTTTAGTTGACATGGGGAAAATTATTGATAGCCTTGATGATTATTGAATGTTAATACATGTTGATCATATATTGATATTATGTACTATTAATTTTATATAGATATTTTTTATGGATCCTATGGTTCCATAGGGAACATTTTGAATTGTATTTTTGACTCTTACGATGAATGCATTCCGCTTAATGAAGTTAATCGGTGGGGCCAAGAATTATATAAACCCTCAATGCCTCGATATGTCTATTGATACAAAAGGTTATATTTTGGTGTATACCACTTCCCGTAATTGGATAGTGTCATAGAAAAGGGCCTTAAAAATATGTTTTTGTTATTCAAAATTATATATTCCATTATTATGAGAGTAGTATTATTGATATCCATGTTTTCATTTATTATTGTGGATATTAAATACACTATATTTCATTTTATTATGGAATTATTTGGATTATTTATTCCTACTATATTGTGTATACCATGCTTATGTTTTCGATAGATGAAGTTTTTTCTAAAGCTAAGAATTTGAGCCCAACACTACTTATGTTTCTTTTTTCCAAAGTTATTTAGAAAACCATTACACAATATATATTAATTATTATAGCTTATGTAGGTATTTTATGGGATATGTTATGTTCTTTATTATATGGTGGAAAAAAAATTCATTGGTTGAGAAATAATAGGTTTTCTCTTATTTATTTTTTTCTTAAATTCTTAAAAAAGCTAAACATTATCCTCTTGAGAATTCCTATAAAATAATACTTTCTTTAATTTCTGTAATTATGAGATAATTATTTTAATTAATTTATAGTTTTTACAAAATCAAGTATTTAAATTATATAAAATATCATTGAATGCATATGATTTTTTTGGGGCCCCACATTCAACCATTAACAATGAATAGTTGAATTTTTTTTTTAAAATATATAAAACTACATAGAATTTTAAAATTTTTAATACTTAATTATACATTTTTTATTTAAATTAAATTTTCCCCCACCTTCGAAATTTGACGACCTAAAAGTGTTCTAGTCATGGGTTAGTCTTTCACCAGTCTTCCTTGGTGATCTCCCTTGAGTTTTAGAATGTAAACCTATAGGTAAAAATTTATTTATCATTTTTTCTCTCCTATTCTTCTTGTAGTGTATTATACTTACATTTCCTACTTGTTATTTTAACATATTTGTCCGTGGTTATAAATTTAAAAACTATGGATGGTTTTAATAGTAGAATTTCAGGACTTTAGGGTTAGTGAGGGTCATTTTATCCAAAATCCTGTAGTATTTAATGAAGATATAGAGGATATATTGAGTTTTTGGTTGGGGAGTCAACATACTGAATCATTACATTGTAATAATTTTGGTACTTTATTTTATTTATTTCATTCATACCATATTATAGTTGAAATGAATTATTAAGGACCACCACATATTCATTCCTTCTGTTTAATAACTATGTTTTTGAAAAATTGAGGTATTTACTTGGAATTATTTATTAAATTAGATGTGTTTAAAATTTTTTTAAATTTATTTTTGAATTAATATTTATTTTAATGGATATTTTAAAAGTGTGTTATATTTTATTGATTTACAAGCCTTCTTCTTATGTGGTTCTTTGTTGAATTATGTGACTATTTATGATTGATATTATATATCTTTGTGACTACTTGTTTTAGTTGATTTGATGTATATTTATATAATTATATTATGTTTGATATATCTGGAAATTTGATTATTTATGAGTTTAAAATTTGATCCTTGGGTTTATAATTGGTTAACTCGGTGAGCACTAAAGTAGTTTATTTGACAATAATATTAAGTTCTTATAGTCCATATTATTTCACAATCTAGTTGAAGGTAGACTAAGGAAAACAAAGGCTAAAAAAGTTTTTTGTGTGTTAGGTTCTCATAGGTTGGCCAGTTATTTCAAAATCATGGTCCATGTGACTATTTTATTTTATTTTCATGTCCCAATATTTATATCCCACATGATTAATTTTTTATATATATCTTTATTCATGTCATTAGTTATTGTTTAAATTGTATTTATTTTAGTTATATTTTATGATTTTATTGTCTTTATATACTTTAAAATATTTTTTTATTTAAAACTAGAGATTAATGGAATGGAATTCCAAAAATCATTTATTGGGGAAAAAAATAAAAATTTCCTAAAAAGGTTTTTTAAATTATATGTTCAAAATAGCATTAATGTTTTTCATTATAAAAGATATCAGGTAAACTCATGGTGATATCATACTATGATTTTTCCACACATCATAAAAACATCATATGGATGTATGTAGACTTAGTTGTGTATGAAACATGAAATGTGAATAGAGCCACATATTTTGATGGAATTTCTTGATAACTCTTTATCATAGATAATATGATGGTTTTTTTGTATTTGGGTCATGTGGATTTAGATCATGTCAAACATATTTTGGAATAATCTAGTTGTGACATTAGGATATTAATGCATCAACCATCTCATCCTCCTCTTTATTATTTGAGTTTAGTTACTTATGTAGAATTTTTCTCTCTTTAATTTTTTTTATAAATTAATGTTTTGATAATTAGTTATTATAATTTTATCATGAAATGTATGGTTGTTTATTATTATTTAAAAATATTATTTACATGTATGGAAGTAAATGTTATGAATATGCCATGTTTTATTTCTATGTGTATTCGTTGTTGTGGTTTATATCACTTCAGGGATGAAATCATTCCCATTAGTTATATTTTATACCTTTGGTAGTTGTATCCATCCCATGGTGATTGAGAAAATTATTAGATATTTTTGAAAGAATGGTTTGGGTGATGTGGTTGGTCAAACTGATCTAGTTCATTATACATTTCATGCTATCATGGTGAATATTGCTTACAATAATTAATCTTAGTATACAATTACATGTATGTAGTTTTAATATTTAAATATAAAATATGATTTTTTATCATATTAGGATTTTTTTTCTTTTGTCTTTTAATTTATATTTATAATAATGTATTATAAGAATATATTTTAAGCTTATATTGAAGTATTATTTCCAATAAATATTTTTTTATTATTAATCATGTATATGATTTGAAATTTAAATATAATTTAATTTTATTATATAAATTTGTTTCCTGAAATTGTGGATATATTTTTTGAATCGTTTCATCATTTCATTTTTTTGAGTTTCTGCGATAAAAAATTAAACCTAACAGGATCATGGTTCTTGAATATGGACCACCTCACATCATAGCATGAAATAGTGGCTATTAGATCCAAATTGGAAATAATTTTCGGTTGTTAAAATTTAAACTTTATTATTTAGCCGCAAATTATTTTTTTCAATGGTTTACTCATGACTCATGCTTTAATTATTTCATTTAACCAGTTATGTTTCTATCTATGTAAATAATTTTATAAAATATTATTGATTTTTTTTATTTTTCATTTCCCCATATTTTCTCAAATGTCATAGCATCTTAGACACCCTTGGTAGGTACTTCATATGTGTGACTCAAGTTCTATGGTAGAATAAGTTTCTTTGTAAGGTTTTATCGAGATATAGAATGGTTAGTAGTTAGCAGTGTGAGAAGGGTCTTATCCCTTTAGATTTTACCATTTTCCTAGGATTTGATCTATATGCTGGCCATGGTTTTTTTTATACAGGACATGTAAAGATGTTGTCTCATTTTATGGACATGGTACAAGTTTAACATCTTGGGTTGGTTTGTTTATGGGATTAGTTTCCTTGTTTGTTTTATGGTTATTCATCAAGATTCTTGAAGTTAATATGTAAACCATTAAGTAGATTATATTGGTCTTCTAGTATTTAGAACCATTTTCCATTATTATTGTTGGGCATTATGTGCTTTTCCCATGGTGTTTAGCTGGTTATACTCGTTTCGTTACTTTTTTTTCTCTTATTTTATAGTTTCCTTGAATATTGGGACTAAATACATGTGATCATGTAGTTTATAATTTTCAAGGAACTCTCATTTGGGATTTTTTAGGCAGTTAATCCTTGTAAATAGATTATAAAACATATATTTAATGATTTATTTATACCATGCATTAAGAATATTCATGATTAAGGGGTCAAGGGAACATTTCCCAACCTAATTGTGATAGCTCTTAGAGATTAATTACTTTTCATTTTATTGGAATGGGTGGAGAATCAATTTCATCAATTTCATTCACAATTATTAAATTATATGTGTTGTTTCTATTTCTATCATTTTAATTTTACCCAATTTTATTATTGAGATTCATTATTTATGATTTTTGGAGTATATTATCCTATGTTGTTAGTGGATGGTTTTATTTTGTTCTATAATTTTTTTTGCAGATACCTTTTTGAGTAGTATATGATTTCATTATTGAAAAATCATAGTGGTTAACTCATGTTAGTTCAGGTATATTCCTTGGATTTTTTAATGCTTAGATACATTGAAATGTCACTAATTTGGGCACTATGTTTAATTTCATATGTGAATATTTGGATATTGTTTATTCCCATATTTTGTTTTTAATTAAATTCCCTATTTTGTATGCTTGTTATTTTTATGAGATGAACCAATTGCAACATACATATTTATTATATCCTTTCAATTGGGTATTTAATAGACATTTCCATTATAAATTCATGGAAACCATAAATGTTTTTTATGGGATACGAGATACATATTCAACTTACATAAGAACAATAATCAATATATCTCATAAACAATGGTTATATTTTTACCACTTTTATAAATGTCTTACTTAAAACCATTAGTCAAAACCTCAGTAATGAAACCCTTTTCAAAGGTGAGTTTAGATGCTTATTAAGTGTAATCATGAGAGATATCAATAATTTATGAACATATGATGATAATAGTTGTAAAATAATATAATCATGTGCAAGTTTTCCATATGAGGTATTAATACCGAGAATAACATTGTTCATAAAGTCCAAAATAATGTTATATATATAATCATGAATAATAATGGTGTAAAAGTAGAATTCATAATTCAAGTTTTATAATATCTATATTTGTAATCATAATCTTATGTATATAGATATTTAAATTCATCTCCTTGCATAATCCTATGAGAATAACTATAATAAATCATACACACACATCCAAATTTGAATATAGATATTGTTAATTATGTCCATGTATATTCTTATAAGCATAACTAGTAATAATTACACTAATTTATAATGATTTTAGCATAACTACACCAAATAATTTCCATGCTTATTATGGCTATCATATCATGAGATATCTATATCAAATTACCCAATGTAATGATATGATTTAATGGACCCATTCCATATTTAATAAAAACAATACATATTTGTTCAAACAGATCATAAAAATACTCACTAACTCCTCATATCATATTCTATGGCTAAGAAATAAGTTTCATATATATTTTATCATACTATAATTATCCTATGGGAAAGATATACGTTTCAAAGAGCAAACCTTAAATTGTCATCGGTATAAGCCATCCAAATAATAAAATTTGATAGTATTAAAACATTATTTCACTAATTACTAATAAAAATACATAAAGGATTATAACACAGATTAAATATAACAGTAGAATGGAATTTTAACATTTCATTGAAAACATGAAAATTACCATTTTCTTTTAGTATATTTTAAAATGTAAATTTCAAAGAATATTGTGACAAAAAATTTCCTAAAAAAAACCTCAGAAAAATTTATATTAATCTTCATTTCTAAGAGTTTTCTTGAAATATAGAAATGATGATCATGTAGTAGACATTAAAAAAAATTAATTTAACACTATTTATAAAATTAAAAAACAACTAGTTGGGAAAAATATAAAATTTTTTTTTTTAAAAACATTGAAAATAAAATTTAATATTTTTTACAAATTAAATTAAATAATGATAAGATAATATAAAAATCATTATTGAAATAATTTTGAATAACATTGGAAATGAAGAAAATATTCATCGACAAAATAGTAAATAAGGTTAGTTTTTATTAAATAATTTTTTTGATCATTTTCAATGTGAGAGAAAAAAATATTAAAATTATATTAAAATAACTATAACAACCATAATATAGAATATCATATTCAGTATATAGGATTACATCAATATAATTTCCCTCAGTGAAAAATTTTCATCGACATTCCTATAAATAAATGATATTGTAACATAAATTCCATGCCTCAATTCTCATCCTACTTCATATACATTCTAATATGTTTTATAATAAACATATTATTATTATCATATATTTAATTTATATTTCCATATTTATATATTAAAATATACCATTCCCTTATATATTCTTACTCTCTATTTATTAATATTTTTTCTTTAAAATCATTACATGGGAGAAAACAACTTCATCTTCCATGCATGTTTATGTTTGATGGTCCCATTCCATTAAACTTATTCATAGTTTAATAATCTAAAAATTATCTATAATATCCAAAATATAAAACTTATTCATTTTATATAATTTTAAAATCAATCATAAAAATGGTTTTGTAAATATTAATTACATCACTTCATGGAGATAGTTGTCTATACATACACACAAGTGATGTTTCCACATTTCACTGGATGAAAAAAGAAAATAAAATCACATATAAACATTTAAAATTCATTATTTATAAAATATAATTAATATTTTAATGTAATCCTCAACCATTATTTATTATCATTCTTTGATTGGGTTTCTTTTAGGGATACTTCAGGTGAACATTTTAGAATTTGTAGATCTTTTTGGGATATGCACAATTGGCACTTGGTTTTCCAAAACAATGAGTCCACCCAGGGTAATCCATGATAAGCCAAATAGTGGGGGTTTGAAATGATGGTGAAAGGTATTTCAAACCATGCACACACCATTTATGAACCTTGAAACCTCTCCATAGGGGTGAATAATTTGACGAACTATGCAGCCCAACTAGTTAACAATTCATTAGAGATTTAATTATTCCAATTTTTTATTAAAAAATTTATAAGACCGCTATTTTACCTCCCTGCCAGGCCTAACTGACCATATTAATATTTCCTTGGAAAGTAGGGATCCCAAGAAACAATTTTGGATCTTCTAAAACCTCTATATAGAGGGTTAATTCAATCATTTCTTGTTATGTTTTCCTTCCCCATTCCTTCTCTCCATCACTCTTCCTTTATCCTCCATAGAGTCTGCTAGAACCCTAGGTTGTTGGAGGATATAACATTTTTTGTTTGGTATATTGAATATAGGGTTGATTTCTTGATATATATTTCTCACATTATTAATTAGAGTTTCCTATTATTGGCATTGTGAGACATGATATTATTATTTTGGTAGGTGGTTTATTTTATGATTTTCATATTCAGTTTTCCCTAATTTTATTGATTTTAATTTATTTTATATTAATTTAATTGATTTCAATTATATTATGATAAACCCAATTCCCATAGAATTGGGATTTTATTTTTCATTAGCATGAAATTTTGGTAAACCCCCCAATTCTATTTAATTAAAGTGTGATTATTGAAACTGGATGTAAATTGGGAAATTAAATTGTGAAATTAACTTGTGAAATTGATTTCAAATTATTATTTGAGGAAAATCGATTAAATTGTTTTGATAAAAACTCAATTGTTTTATCCTACAAAATAAATGAATTGATTAAAAAACTATTTTAAATTTTAAATGGAAAATGGAATTTGGAAATTGGTGAAAATTTGTTTAATTATATATTTAAATGTTTTAAAAATAAATTTACCATTATTTATTATTATAAAAGAATTTACAAGACTAGTTAGTTAGTGAGTTATTGTTTCAATACTCTATTAATTCTTTACAACTCTAAAAAAGCATATGTCACAGGTCACTTCCCTGATTTTATGGTGATGAGTCATATTTGACCAATGATTGAGGGATGTGTGTATACATATTATTGTGACCACATATTCGAGTGTATGAGGGTCCCATAACTTGGAACTATCACATACCATATAATATGAACATGTTTCTAATTTGTGATTATTATTATATATATTCATTTTTTTTAATTTGGTCTACACATTCCTTGTAATTATATATAAACTATTTTTTATAAAATGTTTTTTAATCCACTGTATGAAATATTTCCATAAATTGAAATGTAATTCATGATTTTTCTTAAATATAATATTAAAATTCCAAGAATTTTTTATGTAAAATTTCAAGATTTATTAGGTTGATTAATGTGTCATATTATTATTGAATCCTTGGTGATACCTTACTAGAATTTAGCTCATAAGCTACATGTAACTTTGGATGTAAGTAGATTACATTCTTCTAGGCTCGAGAAAGGGTAAAGCACCACTTAGAGGTGGTTCTTGTTGTCAATATTTGGGGCATATAGAGCTATTATTTGTTGGAACTTGGGTTTTCTATCTTCTTATTTTATATTAATTTGATGATGTAATTTAGGTTGTTTAAACCATTTTTGAATTTTGTCCCTTTTCTCCCTAAAGAGTTTTTTTTGCGTATTAACTTGCTTTTGTTATACTGTTTATGTAGAAAACACTTTTACAATTTATCTCTTATAATGCTAGGAAAATGTCACAAACCCATTGGTTTCAATAATTCCCTATGTGATATGTCAGTATTAAATAAATTTTCGGGGTACTAGGGTATCTAGGTTAGTTTGTGAAAAGTGTCACTAGACGTTCAGGTTCAACATCTATACTTGATGTGAGCATGAGGATAGAGTAATATTATAGAGTCATAAGATTTAGTTACATGTGAGATTCAGGCCAACTATAATCATAATGAGCCTCAATTCAGTAGGGGTGTGTTGAGAAATATGTATTAAGGTTTAGTTATAGTATTTTTTTGATTTTGATTTTTATTGGATGAAATACAAATATGGAGTCCTTATTTTTTGAGATGAATTTCCTTAATTCCTCAGTTTTAGTGTTAATAAGATGTCCTCACTATTGTTTGTCGACGTTGTATAGTATAGAACATATGAAAAGATATGAAAAAAATATAGGATGAAGTTGGTGATTAATCAAAATGAGAAAAACCAATCATGGACCCAAATATGGTTGATGTTATTGTGTGTGTTTTTTTCATGCATTATGATAGATACTTGTACCCATTATTGTTCAGTATTAGTTGTGAAACCTCGATTTGAGTAACTTCGGGTTTGTTATAAGGATTAATAACTCCAAAACCCATAATAATTCCAAGCATCTAATGATCCTTAACTAGCAGGGGATTAATGGACAAATATCGAGCTTCTATTTGGGGTCATTGAAACACCTGATAAAATAAAGGTGAAATATACCACTACTAAGAAAGAGGGACCTAGCAAGAGATGGTGGGACAAGATGGTGATGGTGAAGAAGAATAATATTTTCTATTGGAATTAAAATAGAGTAATTTCTAATAACAATTTCTATCCATTTTGGATGGTGTTGGAGAAGGATATAAAGTTTTTAAAACATGAGAAATCTGATATAATAGTGAGAGAATATGGAATTTTTTTTGTTATTCCTATGTAGTTTTCACATGATAATGTTTCGAATGATTAGATAAAGTCTTGATGGTTTGATATGGTATATCTATATGATATTCATTGTTATGTTTTCTTGATGGTGCTTCATTATTATACTAATGTGTTGGGTAGAGATTTCAGGGCAGAAATAAACCTAGATGGTATTTCTAGTTTAATAGGAGATCCTTTTTTATCCTAGTAGAGGTTTTGTGAGTTTCTATAAAGGGATGGGTATGTGTGATGACTCAAATAGTGGTTCTTGAAAACATGTTTTTTCTAGACATCCTACCGAGCCTGGAAGAGGCCCTTTAATTTTTTACCAGTGAGGAAAACCTTGGCACTGAAAAAAGGTTTTCACTAAGGCACCCATGGTATGTGGCTCTTATGGGTGCTTAGGTCACTTACTTAAATATTTCCATGTCTATTCTTCTCCCCTTAGTGGCATGGTTTCATCAGTGCCAAAAAGTATTGTGGTGTAATTAGATGCTTTATGAAGAAAGGGTTTTCAGCAATAGACATCCAAAATGAATATTATTCCCAAAGTCAATGAGTCTCATAATGAATCATACATAGTTCCATTAACTCTGATAGGTACCATAACTCTTTATTTACATTTAGTGACTGGTTTATTTGATTTTGGTGCATATCATTCATTAATTTCAAATTATTTGGTGAGTTTTCTTAATATTACTATAATGATTTTAACATAAGTGATGGATATTATTGTACCCCTTAGAAAAAAGATAAAGAAGGGTACTAATTTTCTTACATCTGTGTTCTCTTTATCAGATATTTATCTATATTTGGATTTTCAAGAACTCAACATGAAACCTCTTGACACCATATTCTAGATGGATTGGCTCATTACCAATAAATCCAAGATTTACAGTTTTCATCGATGAGTCCCCTTTACTAATTCAGATAGAGTGATTCATATTATTCATGGAGAATTGGTCCTGAGGTCAAGTAGATCTAGAATATATTATCCAAAGTTGGGAAAGTTAATATTAGAGTTCTCTTTTTTATCTAGAGTGATAAATCTTTTAGTAGTAATCTCCCTCCCACATTCATCTAGTTTTCCAACGTTTTTTCCTTCAAACTTCTATGGTTATACACTGGTAATGGATGAATAGTTTTTTTTTATCAATTTAGTGATTGGTAAACAATCATTATATATTCCTTATTACCACATGTAACTACTTGAAATAAAACATTTAAATTATATGTTGGATGTTTTTTAGAGAAGCACCTCATACACCAAATTTTTTCACCTTGGGCAGAGCCTCATCTCATTATGAAGGATGATGAGGGGTCACTTGACCTTTTTATTGATTACTGAAAACTCGATGAAGTTATACTAATGGAAAAATATCCATTTATATAGCTTTGAAACATATTAAACTAGTTAAAAGTGGAAATATGGTTCTTGAAGAATTATCTTCAATCAAGATACCATTAGTTAATTATATAAAAATATGACATTTATAGAACTTCCTTTCAGATAAAGTACCACCATTATGGGTACCTTTTTCACCCCTTTTTAATTAAACAATGACCATATTGTTTTGATGAATTTAATGAAAAAGATATTATACAAATATCTTGATAATTTTGTGGTGGTCCAGGTGTATGAAATCCTTATTTACATTATGTTCATAAAGGATCACGCGTGTCATGTAAGTGTTGTTATGTAATTATTGAGAAATAATAATCCTTATAAAAATATAAAAAAATTTGATTTATTGATTTAGGATGTGATTTATTAGGACACATGTAGTTAGAACATGGTGTTTATTTGATCCTAAAAAGGTGAATGTTGTTATCACATGGGAGAAATGATGAATTTTTTTCAAGATTCAGATATTCTTTGGTTTAAAACGATATTATAAAAAGTTTTTAATGGAAATATCCAAGTTGTTTCATTGATGAATTCTCTAACATAGAATTAAGTAAATATTGTGTTGGATGAGAAGTGTCAGAGTTTTTTTGGTGAGATGAAACCTATTTTCTACTACTATTCCAGGGTTGTCTCTTTTAGAGGTTGGGTAGGGCTATGTGGCCTTATATGGTGCATCATGTATATGTTTGGGTTTTTTTCATATGAATATTTATTATTTCATTACCTAAGGCTCTTTGAATTATAGGGAACAAGATAATAATTACCCGACCCATGACCTTGTCCTTGTAGCTATGATACATGGACCTAAGAGTTAGTGGAATTACCATTTAAAAGAATTATTTTCCTTGTATTCCAACTATATGATCATGAGTTAAATATTATCTAAAAAAGATTTGTATCTACACTATATTAATTTGGTGGAATACCTACAATACTATGACATGGACATCACATATACCCTAGGGAAAGGTAATGTCATTGTAGATTCTTTGAGTATAGATTATTAGACCAGGTCATGAAAGAATCATCAAAAGATTGAATCTTGATGGATATTTTTTATAATTTTCATATTGGTCTCATGGTATTAGGGTTTTCATTTTTTCTTGGTTATTTTTCATTTGACATTTGGTATTAGCATGTTGATTATTTAAGAACAATTTCTAGATGATGAGTTCTGATGCATTAGAGACTCATTATGGTAGGGAGACCATTGCTGAGTGTTATATCTCCACAGAAAAAAATCTATATTATCATAATCATTTTTTGTTCCGATATCAGCTGGGAAAACCATGAAGAGAGATCTCTATAATTTAAATTGGAAATTTATTCTGGGAACCATTAATATTTTCTATGATATGTAGTAACAATTTTTGGGGCTAGGTTTGAGGTGAAGCATTGATGATTTTTCACTGATTGTTATATGTACCGAAAATTCAAGAATGAGCACAAAAATGCATTGAGTTTTCTTTAGACACTTCCAATGGTGACTTGGAAATGGGTTGAGATATCTATAATTTATGTGGTGGGGTTGTCACATACCCAAATAAGGAATATAATGATAGGGGTTTTGATCAATTTACTAACTAAATTGGATCACTTTATAAATATTCATGATACAAAAAAATGTTAAGGAGTTTAGAAATATCTATGAGATATATATATTTCATTTTCATAGATTTCCATCTGTTAAAGTATCTTATAGTGATCATCGGTTAACTTCTCATGTTTGGAGAGGCCTTCAAGAGGAAATGGTATCTCAAGTGAGTTTAAGTATAGAATACTACTCATAGTCATATGACCAGAAAGAAGGAGAAATACAAATTGTTAAGGATATGCTTCGTACCTATTTAGATGACTTTGGTGGGGATTTAGATAACCATTTGGTGATGGTTTATTTTTCATATGATAGTATTTTCTAGTACATGATCATAAATTATTCTTTTTGTGGCCTTGTATTGGAAACCATGAAAATATATATTTGTTTGGTCAGAGATTAGTGAAAGTTACTTTGTTAGACCTTGATTGGTTCAACAGATGATTGTAAATATTCATTTTATTCATCAGTGAATGTTGAAGGAATATAATTTGTTTAAATATTCTATTTTTCATCATTAAAGATCTTTGTAAATTTTAGTTAGGGGTCAAGTTTCTTGAATCTTTTACCTTGGTTGGGTCATCGATACATTGAGAAGAAAAGAAAAATTTCTCCTCGTTTTATGGGGCATTTTGAGGTTTTTGAGGAGGTGGGGAACGTTGATTTCCATTTAGAACATCAAATAGGGATGACATCAATATATATTATGTTCCATGTATCTCAATTATCGATATAACTTTTTGACCCATCTCATTTTCTGAATTGCTGTGATCATGACATCGATCCCGATTTATTCATGATTGAAAATCCATTCATGATAGTAGAATTTAAAATCATGGTTCTTCGTGGAAGGAAGATGCCTTTGGTTCGAGGGTTATAGAATCATGGTTCATATACTCATCATATGTCAGAGAGAGAGGCCCTCATTTGAAATTAGGGGCCTCATTTTTTGACATTGTAGCTTCTTAACAAGATTTCTAGAGACAAAATAATATTTAGGGTTAGGAGGTTGTATCAATATATTACTATTTTTAGGTACTCATCGATACCTATTTTTAAGCATGCCTTGGTTTGGTTTTGTTTAGTGATTATTCATTTAAAAATTTGGGAATTTTTGGAACCTTTTAGACTATGAAAGGCTATGAATATTTGAAAAATGGTTTACCCAAACTGTGTACCAACCCAGGGTAAACTGTGAAATAAAAAATAGTGTGGGTTTTCATGGATGAAAAATAGTTTGTAAAACTATGTATCCACCATAGAGAAACCGTGAAACCCCTTTAATGGAGTGTACTGTAATAGCTCACGGTTTGATAAACCATGTGTCCCTACCTAGCTAACCATGTGGAGAGGATTTAATTATTTTGAAAATTGTTTAAAAATTTATTGAACACCCTTTTTACCTCTACGCTAGGCCAAAATCACTATATTACAATTTCCTAGTTTGGTAGGGCTCCCAAGAACCATATTCATCTCCTCAAACCCTCCCCAAGGAGGATTGCACCTAGGCGATCATAATTTGATCTTTTTCTAGTATGTTTTTCTTCATAGATTCATCTATCCCACCTTCTTACTATCTCATCCATTATGATTTATATATCCTCATATTGTTGTTGAATCTAAATTTAATTTTTTGGGATCTTTAATCAAGGATTTATTTCTTGTTCATTGTTTCCTACATTCTTCATTGGAGGTTCTTTTTGGGAGCATTGCGAGGCATGATATCCTTTTTTTGGTACAGGGTTTAATATAATATTTTCTAATTGATTGAACTCAAATATTCGTGATTTAAAATTATTTTCATTTATTTTTATTATGAAAAAAAATATTCTCAGTGAATTTGGATTTTATTTTTCTTAGGCATGAAATTTTTGGAAGACCGTAAAATTTATTGAATTCCGATGTGATTGTGGAAATTGGATGGAAATTGTGAAATGAAATATTCAAATTGATTTCAAATTTTTATTAGAGGAAATTTGATTTTTTTTGATGAATTCCCATTAGTTTAATCCTATAAAAGTAATTAATTAATTAAAAACCCTTGGTTTTTAATGGAAATATATTTTCTGAATTGGGAGAAAATATGGGTTAATTCTATTTCAAAAGGTTTTGAAATAAATTTCCCATTATTGATTGTTTCTAGAGCACCTGAAATCCTAGGTAGTTAGTGAGTTATTTAGGACTACACTCTATTTACATTTTATAATTCTAAAAAAAACGTATATGTTAACTCACATCCCTGATGGGATGGTGATGGGTCCACATTAACTAGTTTTAGAGGGATGTGTTTACCCATATTTCCATGATCACCTATTTGAGTGTGTAAGGATCCCATAAGAGAGAACAATAATATGTCTTAAAAGATTACCATGTTGCATGTTTTAGATTATTTATATATATATTCTATTGTTTATAAACTATTTTACACATACATTTTGAATTTATTTGAACTTTTTTATATAAAATGAATATTAATCCACTATATAAAATATTTCCATCAATTGAAATGTAAATCATAATTTGTTTTAAATATGATTTTGACATTCCATTCTTGTTTTTCTTGAAATTTAAGGATTTACTTGATTAATTAATGCGACATTTTATTATGGAATCCTTGGTGAGAACCTAATGGTATTTTTTCTCACACCATACCTATGACTTCTAGTGTTTTGTAGATTATCTTCTTCCATGTTCGACTAGGGTAAAACATCACATGGATGAGGTTATTGTAGTTGATATTTAGATATTTGAGAGTTTGGTATTATTGGGAAATGGGTTGTTTATGTTTTTATTTTTTGGTACATTGATGATGTACTTCAGGTTTTTATACCTATTTGACTTATGCTACTATTCATCATGTGGAGTTTTTCTGTGAGAATTATTAATTATTTCTATTTTTTCAATTTATGTGGAAAACTGTTTGCACATTATCTTGTACGATGCCAGGTGTTAGTCACTAACCCATTAGGATTTGGAATACCCTTCTATCTATTATAGGATTGGCTTGGTTATCAAGGTACTAGGATAATCGGGCTAGTTGGTGACATCATTATATCATAAATATTATATATATTAATTAAATATATTTTTATTACCATCCAGGTAAAATGGAAATAAAAAAGGAATCACATCACTTCATGGAGGTGGTAGTTCCCACTTATAGATAAGAGACACTATCAGTTTCTAATGGATGTAAGGGTAAAAAGGTATGTAATATATTAAATAAAATAATCCCAATTATGTTATAATCATCATATATATTCATTAAAATTACTTATGTAACCATACAAGATAGGTAGTGATTAAGAATAAAAGACATCACTTTATGGATATATTAATCCATATATACACATGGGTAAGGTTTTTTTCGATTAAATATAAAGGAGATAGAAAATGTATGAACCATTAAAACAAAAAATATCAAATTATATTAAAGTTACATCATTAATAATGTTGATATGGTGAATGTATAGGACCCCAGAACACCATGAGTGGGGAAGGGTGAATAGGGGTGTCAAAATTTTCTTTTAAAGTGACAAATCATATTCCCATGTTTGTAAATACTTGTTAAACGTGTCTTATAGAAACATGTAGAGGTAAAAAAACTCAGTCAAAGAGAAAACACAATAATTTTACATGGTTCACCACTATGGTCTAGTACAAGGTGCATATGCTAACAGTGTGTTGGTCATTCCAAAATTTACTAATCTTCACTAGCATTGGAAAACAAAAGTTTAGACCGAGTCACTCAGGGACAAGCACACTACCTTTATATGATTTTAGGATTATCACCCTAAATCCCTTAGAACACTTCCACCGACTCCCCTAGAACACTTATTTGGGTGAAGTCTTACTCATTTTGAAAAAACTGGATGATCTTGTATATTTTACTTTAATTCCTTATCCTGAAGTAGCATGAAACTATGCATTCACCATAAACCTAAGATGATGCACATGGAATAACAATTCACTAAAAACAAGATGTTCAAAACTACCTTTCCTAAAGATCATTATCTAAGCTCACTAACTGGGAAAATAGAAATTCATTCATAAAGATAATTGAGTCAATGTGGAATACCCAATCATTACAAGAGTCCCATTACTCAGAAGCATTGACATTAGTCAAGACATAACAAGTTTATTCTCGATAATCAAGCACGCATAGTAAACCAGATTCACAAAGCTCCTAGACTTAATGAACCGAGTGTGATTATAAATTTTATCTAATTATTTTTATGTAAAATAAAATGGGTGTGACCTGATATTTATAGGATTATCTATTCACGATGCTACCATGCCTCTAGCAGGATCATCATGAAACTACAAAACTCTGATTGTGTTGATCCTTAATTCTTGTTTCTCTAGTGAGATTTTTTAAATTCATGAAGATTAGTATCAAATCATCACTAATTGAATTTTATCAACTAATCATTTTCATAAATAGAATCATCAACTCATCGTGAACCCACAAAGCACCATACCATAGAAAAACTCTACCTTTCTAAAACAAAGTCTTTTCTAAACCCATTCTTTTACAAAATTTATGATGTATCGATTCAAGAAAATAACATTTCACAATTAAAGGTTCTTACTCCGGATTATTGAGCCCAAAATGTTTACAAACACTATGAAACAAAACTACCATCAATACTGTAGTGAGCATGAACTATAATGTCTCTTTCCATAAAAAATCCCCGATCAACCTAGTGTAGATTGAAAACAGACACAAATAGGTCTCTATTTATAGAAAATAAAATAATTTCTTCCAAAAATCTTCTTCTTTGTGTTTTTTGGGAACCTGAAAACAAATTCAATAAAACACCCTTCCGCTATCAAAACATAATATACAAGAAAAAAATCATACAACACTCTAAGTCTATGTGATCAAGGCATAGTGTAGAATACAAGAGGGGAGGCACATATTCGGTTCTCGTGTTTTGTAATTAACAAATATTTCAGAGAAAATATCTGATCATATTAATAAAACACTGTATGCCCTGGACAATTTCCTCATAAAACCTGATTCTCATTTTTCACAAAAGAAAATCATGTTTTTCCAATTAGTAGAAACCACCTTAGTTTTATAACATTATGAATTTATCCATAACTTCTCCATTCTCACCTACTGAAAATAATCCCAAAATCTTGTATCTATACTTATAGACATTAAAACACACTCCCCTAGATCTTATCTCCCCAAATACCTGATCCACTATAAAAAAATTATTAAAATAGTTTAAGAAGCTAGAGAGAAGGGAAAGAAAGTAACCTCATCATGCATTGTATGGTTTCTAAACAACAATGTTAAATTAATGATTCTACATCAAATATTCTACCCAGGGATTAGTTAGAATATTACCCACTTGGTCATAAATTCCACAACTATCCATTTAAATTATATATAGTTAAAATTTTCCTTAGGGAATCCATATATGATCTCAGTATGTTTTGTACGATAGAGATGAAATAGATTCATTATAAGATTGGCTAAGAACTTATTGTCAAAGTGAATCACTTTCCATTGATTTACCTCATCAACAATTTCAGTCGGTTATTTCTTCATCCATTATATCTATGTGCAAGACTTTGTTGTAGATATATACTCTAGTAGAGTATCAATGAGAGAAGTGATTTCCTATTTTTTACTCAACTATCCCATACATTTCATGACAATAAAGGATTCTAAACAAATTGTAAACTTTTTATCAACCACATTTCTAGCACAATCAGCATAAAAAATGCTGATAGTTCATTATCTTTTCATATACCAAAGTAAAATCCATAATTGTGCGTGCCTTGAATGTAACTCGTGGTTATTTCAACACCTTCCAAATTTTCTTCCTTCAGATTAATTTGAAAGTATACTACTAAGAAATATTTAAAGACAATATTTGGCCATGTTTTTGTCCAGTGAAATAAACTTTTAATGATTCTACTATTCCTAGTGGGATCCAATGATGTCCCTTCCACATAATTTCCATTATTATTTGAAACTAAAATCAGATAAGACATTTGTTTGGAGACATGAATATATCATTTCATTAAGAACTCTCGTCAATACATTTACTTGGAAATGAAAGTGTAATCTTACTTCTCAATCACATACAACCCCAAGAAGTATGCGAGTACACCAACCATATATATTTCAAATTCTGATTTCAGGTGATTAAAAATTGTTCCACTAATATATTATTACTTCTTTGAAATATAATACCATCTACACATAGAAGTACCATAAATTTATCTTCCTTTTATATATTTACATAGATATTATGGTCAACAATCTTATTTTAAATCTAAGATTCTTTAGAAAGAATTTAATGAGAATACCATGCTCGTGGTTCCTTTTTTAAACTACAGAGGTCCCTTTTCAATATAAAAACGTTTATTTTATCATTATTAATAATAAAACCCATTGGTTTATCAATTTAGACTTCATATTCATGAAAACAATTTAAAAATTTTGTTTTAAAATCTATCGGAAAAAATGTATCATTTTTGAATTTCCATTGTTAGGAAAATCATGACTAGCTCTAGTCTCACTACTGGAGAAACATTTTCTTCAAAATAAACAACTTATATTTGTGTATATCAATTAAACACCAAATACACATTATTTCTTATCACATTTCCATTCTTATCAAATTTTTATAAAATACACTTTATTTCATTCACATTATGATTTTAGGTTCTCTTCACAGGATCCCAGGTTTGATTTTTGTCAATTTGGTATAATTATACATTCATAGTCATAAAGCATCATTCATCCTTGAAAAAATATTTAAATGAGGTTGGTTGTACAGTTGATAGGATGGAAGAATGTTCTTCACTCCTCAATCTTCTTTTCTTTGTGGGAGCTATCCAATCCATAATGACATTGGATTTTTCGGTTTCTGGTCCCCAATATATCCTGTGAGGTTTCAAATAATGTTTCTTCAACCATGGTTTCCTCTTCTCATTATTCTTATAAATAATAATATTTTTGTGACCCTTTAATGTTTTTCCTACCTTCCTATACTTATAAATTTGAATCTATTTCATGGAAACTTTCTTCTTCATCAACTATGATATCTACATATGATCTCGTTAAGGTATTTTTGGTTTTATCATCAATTATCCTGATGAAATTCTTTCCATAATTCGTCAAAGATTATTATGGAATCGTTTTTAGGCATTACTTATCATTGAATATCCAAGGAATATTCCCTCATCTGCAACATCACCATACATTCATTGATTTTCTTCTTTATTTTGATGATACATTTAATTTCAAAAACATGAAAATACTTTAGAGAGATATTCCTTCCATGCCACAACTCATATGGTATCTTGGTTCCTCCAATATAAATAACTATTTTATTTTGAGTGTAAAATACTATATGAATATCCTTTTTCTAATAATGAAGAGAGATACGACTCTCAATTAGCATAGTTCTGGGCATATTGTTCACTTGGGGACTCTTATATTAAAAACCCAAATTTACGAAATTGTTCTCACTACAACAAACTCCGGATTTATTTCACAATTTTATAAATAATTTTCAAACTCAATGGATGTGTATTACCATTGATTTTAAGATCATAAAACATTTATTGGGTGACCAATATAATTTTTAGTAATTTCACAATAAAATTTTAGAAAATCAAAAAATTGTTATTTCCTATGAATAATAATCACACAAGAAATTATACTATAATAATTAATAAAATGAACAAAGTAACTTTCCTGATATGTCCTAGAAACATTTTTTTCTTTATATATCTATGTAAATATGATCAAGAATATTTTATTCCCTTTTCTTCTTTGGTCAATATGATATATTGAAAAACATTCCTCCTATGAAATAATCACATATATGTTTCCATTAACAGATTATACTGGGGAAATACATTACTATCATCAGATTAGATATCTTTCCCATGAATTATTGATTAATATGATCCAAACATAAGGGCCACAAGTTCTTTTGTTCTTCCACAATTATGTAACAAATGCTCTCTCTATTGTTATCCTGCTTAAATTTTATTTTGTTCAATATCTTTTCATGAGATAATTCCATATAATTACTTTTGTAGTGCACCAATTTTTATTTAATGTCACTATAAGTCCCGATTCACAGAAATGACTCACACTCAGGAGATTATGATGCAAACCATCAACATAAAGAACATCGATTTTCTTATGCTTGTCTCTTCCCAGTTATATTGTCCCAATCCCTTTGATATTAAAATCACCATGATATCAAAGACATGATATTCAATAAACCATTTTATTTACATTCTTTAATCAATATTCTTTATATGTCAAATGGGATAAACACCCACTATCAAGAATCTAGGTTCTGGAGTTCACCGTAGCATTGAGAGAAATTTCAGCATGGTGGGATTTTTTGATTTTATTATTTTACATCCATGTGATATTTGATTGAGTAGAAGAGAATAGCGGAATTCATAATCTATTTTCTTTGTTCACTGGTTCATTATAATCATATTGTTATTGAAAAGGAGAAAATCTATTTGTAATAGAATTTTTGTTCGTTTGGTAGGTATTGACTTTTATCTTAGTTCTGTAGGTAATAATCTCACCTTTTATCTACCTACAATAAATAGAATAATAGACATAGTAAGAGAAGTGAAAAAAATATCCATAAAATTTTATTTATATAATATTAGGGATATGATTTAATTCTCTTTTGTTGACTTCCTATGTCTTCCCCCATTCAAATATTTCATTAAATTTTCATAGTATGACATGTTATAACCCAGATAAAATCTGAATTAACATTTTTGAAGAGTAAATGTATTCTCAGTCACAGTTATATCATGACTGTTTATTTTGAAAATTTATTTGACTAAAATTTTCTATGGATAATCAAGGATAATTTCAGATCTCTTATGTATTGGATTTTAATCATTCTTTGATAGGACATCAGGTTGTTTTTTTATATATATAACTTTTAGCTTCCCTTTATTTTGGATCATTTTGGTTGCAGCCTTTGACATTTCAGAATTACATCTAATTCCATTTTTTCCCAGGAATTTGAATCATTGATCATTCAAATACTTCTCTACTCCATTAGAACCCTTCTTATCTCCCTCAAATAGATCTACCTATAAATACAATCAAAACTATATTTTCGTCAGTTTTCTTTGAATTTGTTTGAGTTTCATGTTTACTCTTTAGGGTAACAAATTCATATTGAATCCCCACAACTCTCATAGCATTCTATTCCAGAATAGATGTAAGGCCATTGATGAAATTTCCCTACTCTTCAATAATGATCTTAAATTACACGACTCTTTCTAATATTTCATGTGTTTTTAATTATATTTTATATAGTTTCTAGTCAACAAATTTCCTTTTCAAGACAATTAATAAACTCTAATGACTAATTCAGGACAACTCTCAAATTTCTATTTAATTTTATTTGATCTTAATGCTTATCAAGTGCACCCTCAAGATTTACCTTGAGATCAGCACTTCCAATCAACTAATTATTATTACCTTTCTCTTTTAAAAGTTCTAAATATTCAGTTATACCATCATGGATGATTGGGATATATATTTAAACTCTATTTCGTCATTCTCTAAAAAGTAATTGTCTACATTTTCTTCATCACATATGATACACCATCTCAATAATTTATTTCATGATCTAAATTATCATTTTTAGGGAATCTTTTTCCAAGTATTTGGCATTTTTCTAGATTCTCTTTCTACATTATTGAAATTTATTGGGCACCGATAGGCAATGTTACAAACTCTAACACATGAAAAATAGGCTAGATGAAAATTTCCATAATATATCCGTTATACTCTCTTGGATTTCTCTGTAAAGAGGGAAAAAATTCATCTTCCTCATTATCATCTTTAATAATATCACCGTAGACCACAACTTCTTCCATGGATCTGAATTTCATTTCCTTACTTATGTGATTCGTTTCATCTTCTAGTTTGATAGTTATTTCATAAGACATGATATTGCGCAGAAGATCATCAAGAGGGAGATTAGAAAGATTTATTTTCTTGTAGGATGACACTTTTGGATTGTAGAGAGGTGGAAACCTTCTCATGATTTTATTCAAAATCTCAATATCTTTGATTTCTTCCCCTAGTCATAATATTTCTCTAACAACTTTAGTAATTTGATTAAAAATGTATCTTAATTTTCATCTGAATGCATTATTGGGTCATCGAACCTATTATGAAAAAACATGGAGTTTCTCCTCCTTCACTTTGTTTTCACCTTAATATAAATTTTAATGATTTTCTCACATTGATTTTGATTAAGTGAAACTCATCACCTTTAGATTTATTTGATTATATAGGGATATAGTATGTGAATTATTTTTTTTGGAATCTACGTCAAGAATTGTCCACTCTGTTTTTGTCATAGACATTGATCTTGCATCAGTGACTTGAATCCCCTATTAAGAGGAAAAAATAACATCAATTACAAGGGATCTAAGATGAGATATCTTCTTATTCATCAATATATAAAAGTTAATTCGAACAAATAGGGGGTACTCCCCTAACATTAACTGAATTAACCATGAAATTAATAGATGAATGATTTGACTCTACCAACCTATATCATCTGATACCACTTATAGGACCTCAGAACACCCTGACAGGAGAGGGGTGAAGGTATGTGTCTATGTTTTCTTTTAATGTGATGTATCTTGGTCCCACATTGGTAAGAACTTCTAAAAACTATTTTATAGAAACTTGTAGAGACAAACAATATCATGAAAAAAGAAAACATGACAATTTTACATTGTTCACCACAAAGGGATATTAAGAGGAGTATATATTGGAAGTGTGTTAGTTGAACCAAAATCCATTAGTCATAACTAGTTTTGAAAAAAAAATTCATACACAGTCTCTCAATTATAGGAACACTGCATTTACACGATTTTAGGAATAAGAAACTGCCTACTTTAGAACACTTCCATCCGCTCCCCATATCACACTACTTTGGGTGAAGTCTTGCTCACATTGAATGACTTGATGTTCACTTTAGTACATTGTCATTTAAGTTTTTATAAATTAGTATAAACAGACTCTTATTTCATTATAAACCTATGATAATGAACCTGGAAGCACTATTCACAAAAATTAGATGTTTAAAACTACTATTTGCTAAACTCCTTCACTGGTTACCATATCTCCCTAAATAAAACAGCCTTCATGAAGCTCCTAAAGTCATCAAAAAATACCCCATCATCTCAAGACTCACATTAAGAAAAATAACTTGAATAAATATAGTCTTTACTGTATATTTCATCATGCTCAAACTTGCATAGTGAACAAAATTTGTGATGCTCCCGACCATCAATAAATTTGAGTGATTCTAACATTTCTCTAATTATTTACATAGAAAATGAATTTGAGGTGGCCTCATATTTATAGGATTATCCACACATGATGCTCCCACATCTATAGATTTTTTTTGTGAATCACCAAATCCCTTATCATTATTCTCATTCACTCATGAATCTCTAGTGATATTTTTTTGTAGTCGCACAGATTTGAAAAAAATCGTCACACATTCTTAGGCACTACTTTTCATTTTCATGGAGAACACCATAAAATCATCGAAGACACACAAATATCCAAACCATTAAAAAGATCACCATTTCTAAAAAATAGTCTTCACAAAACCCATTCCTTTACCATATTTATGAATAGTTTTTTAAAAAAACCATCATTGATTCTAGCCCATTCCCCCTTATATTTGGCCCAAAATTTTTCAATCACTTTGAAACGATGCAACCTTGAATACTATAGTTAGCTTGAACTGTAAGATCCCATTCCTTGAATAATCCATTTTAACCCATTATGAATTAAAAATAAACAAAAAACACACTCCATTTCTAGAAATAAACATCATTGGTTCCAACAAAAATAATATTTTGAGTTGGTATGATAATAATTAAACTTGAAAAATATTGGTACAGACATATACAACTTCTTTGAGAACCATCCTTTGAATCTATTCTTATAAACCATAGGGTTGGTATTTTCATATGATAAGAACCTATAAGATGTGGATATATATGTTTAAAAGACAATTATATATGAATTGGTAGAGCTAAATGTCTTATTTAATGTAGATAATAAAGGATAGGGGTTCCCTATTATAAATGAGGGGAGTGGAACACATATAGTTGTTAAGAATATTAAAATACAATAAAGTTACTCTCATAATAATGTGGATCAAAATTTTCTCAATTTATAATATATAATTATATAATAGATAAATTATTTTTTAAAATTTGAGTTAGACATATTTTTTGGTCATTTAACCTTTATCTATTAACCTTAACCCCTCATTAACCCTTTTTACATTTACCATTATAATGAAATTTTACCATTGATACTATTTATAATGAAAATTAACTTAGTTAGAATTATTACTTAATATCAATTATTATCATTAATAATATGGAAAAACGATTAAAACATTCAATTTTTATTAGTTTAAGAAATTAATTTTAAAATTAAGGGTGAAATGTTAAGAAAAACCATTTTTAGAAAAATTTAATTTTATCCATAAAATAAGATTTATACATAATCTATGCCTAGTAAAGACCATAAGATGAATGTTAATTTATATTATTGAATATTGTATTTATAATTTTTGTAAAATAATTCATAAATATATATTAATTTTTATTATTATGAAAACAACTTAATACATGCATAAAAACATTTTTTAGAAAAACATTCAATTTTCAATTAAAATGATTTAATTTTATTTTCTAACCAATTTAAAAAAATTGAAATCATTTCATACATGTGTAAATAATATCTTTTTATATTTTTTGGTCTAATTTATTCCATTAAATAAAACTATTATGCAATTAATATAACAATAAATAATAATAGTTCAATTGTATATCATGGTTCGTTTATACTCGATATTGGATGCTAATAAAACTATTAATGAAATGAAATATTTTTGAAAACAATATTTCATAAATTATAAGGGTTCTATATTTTTTTCCTCTTTTAATAAATTTTCCCATGAAATTCCATCATTCCAATATAAAAATCATAGGGAAATTTTAACCCTTTAAATATTCTAGTTCCCACAAAGCTTTCTAAAATTCATGTCTTCTCCCCGAAACCTTTACCAGTTCAGTGGTATTATCATATATATTTATCTATCTTAGATCTAGAATATTTTTTTTGTTTTTACTCATAATATAGAAAATTATATAGTGGTATTACCATTATGATCAATACATGTGAAGGATCTCGTAAAAACATTATCTAGAAAGATACATGGAACACATTGTGAACTAGAGAGAAATTTGATGGATGCACAATGAAATAAAAAACTATCCCAGTAAAGATAATAATTTAAAAGGGGGAAATATATCTAAATATTATATTTCCATTTTTAAAAAATATCATAACCTTATTCAATGGATATATCAATAAAAACACCCTATCTCTAACATTGAAATATCGATCTCACCCATGATGGTCATTATGACTATTTTGTTGACTTTGAGATTCCCTGAGGTAATAATGAATGACTCTAACCTTCCCTAACATTTAATTAGCGATATTAGGTACAAAAATACTTTTCCCTATATTCATCCCAAAAAATTAATGTTCTTAACTTCCAACCAAAGATGGATTCTTAAGGTTCTATTTGAATTCAAGATATAAATAAATTGATTTATAAAAAATTGACCAAGGGATGCTATTGATCCAAAAAACCTTTTATATACATATAATATGATATATGGATATATTACAGGGGTTTAGTGGTCTTATAAAATAAATAATTTATATGATGATGATATAGAGTGCTAAATTTTAACTCTGTATTCAAATAATTCAAAATACGTCCCCAAAACATCAAGGTAATCCTCAGATCTTGATTAAATATAATAGAATGAGATACTCCATTCAACCTTTCCACTTCATTAATTTATATCCTAGAATGATGATCAATAAAGAAATATTATATTATAGAAATGAAATGTGATGACTTTATATGTCATTGAATTATAATCTAAATTACATCGTTCCCTATAGTTTTTTTGGGGATTCAAAAAATTAAATCCATGGTAATGGTATACAATTTAAATAATAGTTTTTTTAATGGTGGTAACATACCCATATACTTATATATATCAATAATTACATGTCAATATTCCAAACATCATGACGAATAATCTACCATTAACCGTTTCATCTTATCCCACCAAACATAATATTTCATTTCCCTATAAATATGTATTCTTCTACAATGATTAATAAATGATGGACTTTGAGCTTCGTCCAACATCTATATATTCAAGTTTCATATTGAAGGGAAACTTATTTTTTTCCTAAACCATATCATTCAATCACAATTTTGGTTGAACTTAAGAACATATCTCACCTTCTATTGTAGTTTCACTTCATCATTATACACCTTGTTAATCCTCGCATGGATGGATGGTTAAGTATACATCTATAAAATATATGATATTCCCCCTTTACACATGATTTCTAAACCCATAATTTAGAAATCAATAAATATTTGATCTCTTTTAATCCCCATTATTGAAAAACATGCATGGCCATTTCAACTCAAAACATAAAACAACTTTTTTCCTTCTAAGTGTGTTAGTTTATTCAGTATTCATAATATTTAATATATTTTAACCACATCCTTTGGTTTATTTCAACTCTTTTAGGTGAATATATAATTTCATTTCATATAATCCATATATATATTATATTTTTCACCATAAATATTATTATTTTATATTTTCAATTAAAAAGATACCTCTTATAGCCCAAACTCACGAGTCAAGTTATTTTTACCATGAATGTTAAATTAGTATAAGGAATAAGTAATCACCATGAAATTCTAAATAAGGAACCATTCTAGTCCCTTTTTCATTACATTACAATAGATACAAAATAAACTATATGGTAGTTTGATAACATGTGTGATAATAAATATTCTTTTAATTTCATTGAAAATTTCCCCACATTAATCAATCCATTTGAAAATGGATGCGTTTAATATCAACAGGGTTAGTGGATTAGATACCTATAATAAATCCCAAAGAAAGTATCGATAGTATCTATAATCCCAAGACAACTATAAATATCTATTACCATGTTTGGACTTGGCCCTAAGTCAATAACATTGATCATTGAAGGTTCCACCATTATACTAAATATTTACATTATATGACCCAATAATAAAAATTTATTTGGATAAAATGTACACATGGACAATTTTGAAAAAATATTCTCAATCCTCAGGGTCTTCAACACAACACAGAAATGATCTTCATTCTCTTACATACAGTTTGAATATATAATAATATTATGTGTAAATACTACCACAAACTCTTCAAAGTAATCCATAAGTACTATATTCATTATATTCATAAATATATATGGGTAATTGGTATGTAACAATAACATTGCAATAAATTTATAATTACTATACTTCATATGGATGACTATATTTGCGATATCCTCTTTCTTGTCACTGAATTAATTATATAGAGAATGATGTTAAATCATTGAAAACTATTGTGATCCAATTAGTTTATGAAACAAGACATAATTATGGGGTAAATTATATCATTTCTTATTTGTGTTATTGTTAGGTTATCGATAACTAATGCAAATTTTCATTGATTCATCTTTATTATTTTAAAAAAGAATAGTTGTACCACATGATGATGTACCCTTGTATATGAATCCATTTTATAGATTCTCATGGATTTTCTTCTTCAATTACTAGAATTAAATTTGTTATATTCTATAAGGATCTTTTAAAATTAGAATACCCCCGGGTATAATATCTCTTTAAAACCCAAAATTACGGTTCAAGGTAAGACATAGAAGGTCTTCAAGAAATACATTATCATACTATCTAAAAATTGAAATATCTTTAATAATGAATTTATCCTAAACCAATTGAGATATATATCCATCATGAATATGTATTATCACCGATACAATATATTTTATTCCATCTAAATGTTCATATTCACCGTTACACTGATAGATAATCATATGTTGATTTTGAGTGACAAATATATCATAAAATTCTTGTAAATTAATATGGGAACTATACCAAGAAATCCTCTAGTTCCCAATTTAACATAAAATCTATCCATAGGTAGAACAAGATTATTTGATGGAAGCACATTATGAAAAACCATTATTAGAGTTTATCTATAAACCTGAGACATTGCCATCATTTTATTTTATGTCTTTACTTCAACTGAACTTTTAATAAATGAGGAGGTGACATGACACAAAAATAAAATCATTTAGATATAAAATATTAGATAAAAATAGAGTCTAATAATAATCTAGGTATTCTTGGGTGGATGATAATTGTGCCTTTTACCATGGTGTTCTTCCCACCATAATTAGTTTTTATAGAATACAGCTTACCTTTATCCTGTTACATAGGGGGTTTTGAGGCCTACCATCCTCATTAGATATTGTATTGTGTAAATAATTAAAATAATACCCAATATACTTTTTTCTAAAACTAATACATCATTGGATGAACTCATATTATCCTCTATTACATTTTTTGCCTTTTCTTCCTTAATTGACAGTCACTATCTTGATGTCAGACCTTTTAACTGTTAAAGCATTTCCCAATTCCTTTAAAAAAATTATTTAGTGTTATTAGCCTCAATATTTTATTATATGTTGTTGAAATTTCATTCCTCCATGTGGCAGACCATTTAAATTTCCATGAAGATCCATTTTTTATCTTCTTGTCACCAAAAATAGAAAAATAATTTGAGTTCCTACTCTACATTTATAATTTTAGAATAGATTAAAAATTTTATTCATAATTAACAGTTTTTATTATGGATAAATCATTTTAAAGGCTCGGTTTCCAGATTCAAAAGACTCATTCTATTTTTCTTACCTAGTTGATGATAATGTAATAAGTCTTCCTTGAAAGTATTATAATTTTTTATTCATATGTACCAATGGATTCATCATCTTTTTTTTCAAATCTAAAAATATACTTCCCATCTTAGTTTTAATACTTCATGATATTTATTTTTTTAAAGATACCATATTATGATTTTACTATTTCATATAATTTTTTTCATCCTTATTCCTTGTGTTTATGGTAAGAGTCCTTCATTGATATTATTTTCCTTCTACTAAATAGACGTATAAGAAAAAAATATCATGGTTGGATAATTAAAGAATGAAAATTATATTTTCCATTACATTTATCAATTTATCAGAAATTAGTGTACCATAAAAATAAAAAAAGTAGCTTGTACATTATATAATATTAGAAAAAATGATAGGTTTATCCCCCTTGGTGAATTAAAAAGATCAATATGGTTTGTTTTTTTCTAGTATATTGAGTGAGTTGAGTATTCGTACTAATAATATAGTTCATTGTTCTCAATATCTATTAATTTTACCAGTAGTAAGTCATTTTCATTTTCCTTCACATTTTTGTTAGAATGTTACATCCTGGTTCCAACAGTTGACTAAAACTAAAAATGGATAACTTAAGAATTGGAAAAAAATATTACATGTAAAAAATCATAATAAAATTAATCCTTAGATTTTCTAATTTAAGACACCATTTCATAAATCTCTTAAACTGTAGTTTCATCATATTTCAGTTTCAGTTCACCATTGGATTTCTTTGGTTATACCCCTATATTTCCCATAACCAAATCTCCAAAAATTAATAAAACCTACACTAATACCAAATTATGTGAAATGAGCCTAATATACATAATTATTACATCATATTAGATGAATATTTTGTATGAAAAATTGTCCAAGCAGAAAAAAATTAATGGTTTAGTGTCTTGGAGAATAGATACAAATAAACATATTAATGAACTATATTCATAATATCTCACAAAAAGTCTTCATATTAGTACCCCTTATAGATATAGTATACTTAGAACCTTCCATACAAACCATGGGAAGGAAATCATAATGAAGGATGATATTATATTCTCATTAAGGGTAAAAATGGGAGATAATAATCATAAATGAACAAAATATTATCATAAGGGTGTGATAACAAAAACAAGTGAATGTTCTCAATGAAAAATATTCAAACCCTAGAGTGATTTGTTCATAAACTCTAAAATTATTTGACATCTAGAAGAATTAATAATAAGGGTGAAAATTATAAATCATCATTCAAGATTCATAATATAGGAATATGGGATCATAATAATAGAAAATCATAATGCTGTTAATATATTTTTTTAATCATATCCATGCATAATATTATGAGCATATTTAAATTAATTATACTCACACATAAAAATGTGGACATAACTATTCACAATAATTACTACACATATTCTTATGAGTATAACTATCATAAATTGTATTAATTCATCCAAATGTGAACATATATATGCCGAGTCTTGTCTACACTTATCATCATAAAATCATGATCTATCTATATCACATTACACAATGTATTAGAGGGATATAATGGAAAGAATCATAAATTAATTAAATCCATAATTCTCTGTATTATAATTTCATATGAACATGCATTAATTCTTAATAGTGTAACACATGATAATGGAAAAAATACTCATAAAGTTCACTTCATAACTCAATTAACCCATGGGAATGAAATGAGTTTCATAAAATAAATTTTAAATCATAATCAACACAATAAATAAAAATAATGAAATTAGATGATATTATAATATACTATCCCATGTGAATCAATACATTCTATAAGGGATGACTTCATAGATGAAAAATTCTTTAGAATATCCTTTAATCATTTCTTAAAAAAACATCAAAAATACCAATTTCTTTTGGTATTATTAAAAATTAAAATTTCCTAGAATATGAAGAAAAAATATTATATTTAGAAAAATCTTGTGAAAATGTAAATGAAGCTTCAAATAGGTTAATATTCACGTTTATGGGAGAATCTATTCATGTAGTAAACATTTATACACTGTTAACATTCACATTTTTTTTAAAAACGTATATAACAAGTTCATAAAACATTATAAAAAAGTCAATTTTAAACCATTTAAAATAATTTTATTTTTCTGAAAAATAAATTAATAAATAATAGGATATTTTAAAATAAAATTCGTTATATATATTTAACAATTATTGAAAAGAAAAAGGGCATACATCGACTATATGAAATAAGACGAGTTCTTTTAATGACATTTTATAGGTTATTTTTAGTACTAAAGAGAAGAAAAAGGTACCATAAGATAAAAAATATTTGAAAAAATAATGTAGAAAAATATATGTGTTTTAATGGATGAAATAAATAAAATTTCCCTCAATGGATATTTAGAATAGATAATATTGAAAGAAAATAAGATTGTATGAAAAATCCCTAACCTCAACTCCCATCTTACATCATATGAGTTCTAATTTTATACCAAAAAAATAATGATTTGATTAAAATATACACAATGACCATATTTATATATATATATATATCACTATATATCATTACTTTATAATTTAATGTTACCCAATTATTAATAATTATTCAGTAAAATCATTTTTTGGGAGAAAGCTGGTTCCTTTTGTATGCTTGTTTGGGTTCGATGGTCGTGGTCCTTGAACCTTTTTTATGGATTCATAATCTCCAAAATCACAATTATTTCATAAATAACATATTTATTATTTTTATATTTTATTATAACCATTAATAAAAAATTGTGGTAAAAATGAATTACATCACTTTGTGGATATGATAGTTTGTACCAACGCAAGAGTGATGCTTCCCCCATTCGATAGATGGAAGGAAGTAATGGTAAATAATAAATAAACATTAAATACTACTTATTATGTTTTAAATATTATATATATTCATTAAATATATCCTTAATACCATCCATGTAAAATGGAAATGATGAATGGATCACATCAAAATATGGAGGTGGGAGTCCACATGTACACATGAGAAACAATTAAATTTCCAAAAGATAGAAGGGTAATGAGAAAATAAATGTACTAAATATATAGAATCATATTTTTTATAAAATTATTTATATGTTGTAAATTATTTTTTAAAATATTCTAATATAGAGTTTGATGAAAAATAAAAAACATAGCTTTATTGACGGTAATCCATAAATAATTATGAGTGATGTTTATAACTTCTATTAAAAATAAGGGAAATAGAAAATGAATGTAATATTCATAAAAATACATTTATGTGTAGTAAAGGTACTTTTGTAATCATTTTTTATTGTGAAATAAGATTAATAGGTTGTAGAGGTAGAATGAATCTTCAAAAAGACTAGTAAGTACTTATATAACTTCTTTAAGAAACAATCATTGAATATCTTATTAAGGACTTTTGGGTTAGTCTTTTAATATGATAATCACAACTATTAAATGTTATGCGAAGTTTTTAAGATATTTTGTCAGGTTTTTATAGATCCATATTGCTCATTTTTTTGTGGAGAATAGAGATTAGGTGTAACGTCTTTCCCCTTACTCATTGGCTTGAGAAGGCGATGAGATTATACTTGGACTTTAGCGATGTACCCAAGGAACTAAAAACCATAAATAAAGGCCAAGGGCTTCAAGAACAATTGGGGATCTATTTTCTATTAGATTAAAACCAACCAACTAAAAATGGAAAACCTACCAAAACTACCTGTTTCATTTCAACAAATTAAACCCAAATAACACATTGCCAAAGAAACAACCAAGCAACCCAACCAATCCCATAACAATTACCATATAACATTAAAACGCAACCACAATGTTCCATAGTCAGAGTACCAAGTGGAAGACTTGACAACAGGACCTAGAGGAAACCATGAAAGACTTTATTTCTTTTCACCAAGCTCTATTCTTATTGTAGGACAATACCAGTAAAGAATCACATTGTACATCTAGTAAAATGATATGGTTTACCATTAGATGTGTCTTAGAATACCACATCGGAAAAATCACCGAGGTGCCAAAGTAGGGGGTGAGTAATAATAATAATTAGTATTTCCCCAAATTACCTCCATACAAACAACATTAGGATATAAAAATTGTCACATAATTATATAGAATTTAATATAAAACATCAAGTAGTGAAATAATTTCCCTCAAGACAAACAAACCCTTACAACGCCATTTTTACCCAAAATCCAAACAATAAATGGGAAAAAAACAACCATTCCATAATATATTTCATTATAATGTAATATTACAACAATTAATCTTTCATAGACACATTTATAATGCAAACATAACAATAATGTTCCACAAGATCCACTCGGTGTAACAATCACGGTGGAACTTCTCGTTTGATCCTATTTACTCCTTTCCAAATATAGTGGTATTTCACGACCACTTGTCATTGATCATGGACTTTATATCTATGATCTATACCATTTTAAAGTTGTAATCCCTCCAAATTCAATCCTAAATAAACACATGCATAAAATTATTAAGCCAATACTATGAAAATACACCCAGAAAAGATAAAAAATATGAAAAAAACTATTTCACAACAAAAAAATCCCTTAGGAATTATTCTATCCCATAAAAAATTTCAATAAAGAAACCACCTTTATTGAAAACCATTTTCACAAACCATTTTGATAAACCAACCCATGTTGCCAATTTTAATATAAAAAATTTAAAATCCGACAACAAGGATCACTTCTACGCAATAATCCATTTTCCCTCTTAATCGACAATACTTAAAAAATTAAATCTCCACCATGATCAAACATCAAAAAAACAAATAATTTTACTAAAAACCAATTAATTGAAAAAATGATTCTATTTTTAGCATGGTTGAGTTGAGAGAGATTCAACCTACCTTAGGGTTTTAGTGGAATCGACCAACTCCCAACCACACCACAAATCCGAGTGAAATCTCCACCGAATCTGCCTTGATCCCTTTTCTAATAAAAAGCCTCAATATCATTAGTTTAGGAAACAAAAATCCAATCTATACATGTAATGAGTGTAAATATATAAAACAAATAGAGGGGTTAAACTAGATCTATGGAAAACCAAGAATGATCCAAGAGAGATGGCTTACTGGAAGAGAGTCACCTTCACTACACCCAAAAAACCTTTTGATTCCCTTTAAATTTTTTTTGAGAGACCACATAACTCTTGAGACCATGAAATATAGAGTAGAATTTTTATGGGAGAAAAAGCAGATGTTTAAGGTATGTCCTGAGTGAGCCCGTAATTAAAAACCAATTTTTTTTTCTTGCACGGTTAGAAAAAACGTGCACTAACTGTGCACCTACAATTGTATCAAAGGGAACTCCACACAAAAACCTCACATGGTTAAAAAAACCATGCACAATCTACATTAAGCCCACTATCTCTAGTCTCACATTTACCTAGGTTTGTTTCACAGTTTCCCCTAACCGTGATCAAACCGTAGTCCTTTAGAAAATTGTCCCAACAATCCCAATACCATTCTAGAAACTGCCAAATCTTACCCAACAACTTTAAACATACTAAAATGCATAAAAGGGTTATATACCACAACCCATGGTGCTAATTTGTCCCAACTATTGTAATTTTCATCCTCATAAAGTAGATAACCAACACTTTTCAGAAAGATCCTAGGCCATTGGTTGACCATGTCATTATCCTGCTCCCATGTCTCATCCAGAATCTCATCATGATACTACAAAACCCAAACTAGATCGATGCACTTACCCTACAATAATTTACCTCACCTATCCACAATCTACACTAGAATATGAACCAATGATGCATCCAGCTATAGCTTATAATGATCCCATCGAATCACATGGAGTAGATCCGGTTGATACTTCTTCAACTATGAAACATGAAACACATCGTATGACGTACTAAACTGTGAAGGAAAATACAGCTAACAATCCACCACTCCAATATACTCAATAATCTTAATATCCCCAATATATCATAATGATAACATACCCTTATTTTCAAACTGACGATCTCCAAGCCTAGGATAGATTCTCAAGAACACATGATTACCCAACACAAACAACAATAACATTGATGTTGGTCAACATATAATTTATGAAGACTAAGATCCATCTCCATTATCTTCAAAATAAACTTGATCGTCACTGTAGTATCGTGGAAAAGGCTTTTCCCAACCATCAATGTCACTCTTATTTCCAAAAGAAGTGTAGAACATAATAGACGCCAATACAATTCTTCAAAAAAGGCCATATTTATCAAGGCCTGATAACTGTTATTATAAGAGAACTCCACCAGTGGTAACATCTCCTCCCATGATCTACCAAAATCCATCACATAGGCACATAACATATCATCCAAAGTTTCCATCATTCCATGGGATTATAAACAGCTCTGTGGATGGTACACCATACTAATCATGATCTTTCCCCCAAGGGTTTGTTGAACATATTTTTAAAAGAGAGATTTGAACCTCAGGTCTGTATCTGATACAATAAAAACTAGAACACCATGCCTCTTTCCCCACTCACAAAAATATATTTTAGACATATCCTCCACTGTATGAGATTCAGGAATAGGTATGAAATGTCTCGACTTTTTTATCCGATCAACTATCACCCATATGACATTGTTCTATCTAACTATTCTTGGGAGGCCTGTACCAATATTCATTACTATATGTTCCACTTACAGATAGATATATGCAAATATAGCAACATACCTTCCTTCCATTGATGCTCTGCCTTGACTTGATGATAAGTTAGGAATCTAAAAACAAACTCCATCACTTTCATTTTCATACTTGTCCACTAATACTATGCTTTAATGCCTTAAACATTTTTTGAATTCTAGGTTGAACAAACCATATGGAATAATGATAATATTAATGAGTTTTCTCCTATAAAATCTCCCGGTATAATCATCTGATTTAGAAATCACAAAATATAATGGACATTTAGTTCCCAATCCTAAATGAGCTCTCCACAATTGAGTTTTGACCTCATCACCATATAATTGAAATAATACATTTGTGGTACTTTATCAAAGCCATCTAAGTCCATAATTTTTGAAACTATAAATAAAAATGCTCTATCACCCCAATCCTCACATTCCAATAACATCTCATCTATAATCAACATCAATTGCTACTGGTTCAATGTTTGTTTCTTCCCATGGACATATAACCTCTTAAATAATGTATCCACCATTGAATTTCACTGACCCACTGTGAACATCAAGTCAAAATAAATCCTTTGGATATAATCCATCCATATCCTTTGAATCAAGTTCAAATCCATTTGATATAAAATATTCTATATTGTATTATGATCATTAAACACCATGAATTTCACACAAAAGAGATAATGAAAAAAAATATTCAAAGCATGAACCACCGCCGCCAACTCCAAATCATTCCTTGGCTTATTTTCATGTACCCTCAACTGTCGTGAGCCATAGGCAACAACATGATCACCTTAAAAGAGAACAAAACCTAACCCTATCCCCGATGCATCACAATAATCCAGGTAGCATTTTCGTGGTTATGGAAGAACCAGGATTGGTAATAATGTAAGGTGACTCTTATGATCTTCAAAAGATTTTTTACATTTCACTTTCCATTGAAATAGTCCCTTCTTCTTTGAAAAATTTGTCATTGGTGAGTCCTATCATGAGAAGTAACAACCAAAATGCTAGTAATATCCATCTATTCCAATGATGATATGTATCTGAAAAACATTTTTTGGTAGTTTCCACAATATAATGGCCTCTATCTTTTCTAAATCAACTGAAGCACCATTCAAAAAAATAACATGGCTAAGGAAACGAATATTCTGAACCCAAAAGTCACACTTCTACAATTTTACATATAACTGACAATCTCTCATGATCCTTGAAACTATCTCTATGTGTTTATCAGGATCCACCCTTATCCTGGAACACACCAATATATCAAAAAAATACCACTATAAAAGAATCTATATATTTTTAAAATATATGATTCATCAATTCTATAAAAACTACTGGTAAATTCATAAGACCAAAGGTTCCAACCACATACTCATAATGGAAATATATAATTTTTAAAGATGTATTGGGAAAGTCCTACATCCTCACTAACAACTGAATATATCCTGATCGCAAGTCAGTGTTGGAGAAACACTGATCTCCTCTCAACTAAACAAATAAATCATCAATGTGTAAGTGGATATCAGTTCTTTATTATAACTTGATTAAACCTATGATAATAAACACACATACACTAGGTTACATACACCTTTTTAACTATAAAAACTTGTGCTACCCCTTTTAGAAATGCTAGGCTAGATGAGACCTTTGTTTTATAACTCCTACAACCTCACATTAAATTCCCTAAACTTTGTTGGTTGCAAATGGTAAGACAGAAATGATATATGACTTGTCCTGAGAATGAGATCATTCATAAACTTCACTTATCTCATGGGTGGAAAACATAATAATTATTCATGAAATATATCCATAAAATTATCAATAACCACTATAAAAATTCTACTCTCATCATCTTCCATTAAAGTCAACGACAAATCCCCCAACTGATATGATATTGTGCCATATACAGGTACCAACAAACCCATTACACCCAACTTTTGAATAATATATCATCCAAAGAAATGTTGGATTATATCTTCCATCATAAAACATATCATTCACACATAATAGTAGATGTGGGAATTAAACATTTTAACCAATCAATTCCCTAAATTATATCATAATCATCTATCTCTAGCACTAAAAAATCCTGAATAAAACCCAACCCTATACAAAAATATACAACATGCTCTACATGAGAAAGATCAACACACTATTTGACCTAGAGGATCATGAAGTTTTAAAAATAAAGGTATCATTTCAATATATTATCCCATTAAACAAACACAACGAGAAGTAATAAAATAATGTGAAGCACTTGAATAAAACAACACTTTTATCACGGTAGAATTTAAAATAACCGCACATCACAACATGGTTGGTCCTAACTGATCATCCATCACAACCTACTCAGCTAAAAAAATTTTTTTTCATGACACACTCTACTATTTATTTACCTAATAAGGAATCATAGTATTCCTTGAATCACCATGACTAACATTACTCTCCTGATGATGGGTATAATGCTACCCCCCACGATGAGGCATAGGACACCTGCGACCCCGGAGTAGTATCCGAGACACCCATCCTCAGAGAATTACAACAATAACACTGATGATGCCCTATCAGCTTACCATTATAAAATTGTTAAGATTATGTCATAAAATCCCACTTTATGTGTCTCATAAGGCCTCACTAAAAACATCTCGGCTTACTATGAGGATTTGGAGAAGGATTAACCAATCCTATGGTTAGATTCTAATCCACACTCCCACCATGGAAATAGTTGTCACTCTTCTACTTGAACTCCATGTTAGAGTTCCCACCACTTCCCATTGGTATTAACATTATTCCCCTTCCTATAGTACCCAAAATATTCAATTCAACCACTATTTCTATTTTCAATATTTTTTGGTAATCACTTATACATAACACCTCTATTTTAGAAATATTTTCGTGCCTCAAACTAGCTTCAAAAATACATTCCTTCACAGATATATTACCTTTCACCTCAGTTGAAACATAAATAAGTTCATAACCATAGCTGTGTATTTCATTACTAAGATTTTATCTTTCTTTAAATGAAATAAATCTATTATTTTATGAATTATGAATGTATGAGGGTAGATTTTTTTGTTAAAAAATTCGTCAAAACCCACCCATGTTATCACTTGGTCTGTTACAGCTTGGACCACTAACTCCCACCACTGAAGGGAAAGATCTTACAACATGTTTGTTTATGAATTCCAATTCAGCACCATCGGTGTTCCCAACAATTCAAATACCCTATTCATTCTATTCAACCATGCATCCACATTTTTAGGTTCTGAATCACCCCTAAAAAATGGGTGGATTCAACTTTTGAAACTAAACTTCATGATCCACATGCATTAGCCCATCCAATTTATTCCCTTATTAAACATCCTAGAAATCATGGTATATACTCTACACTAGCTTCTAGTTCACTTGGGGATCAGGTGAAACCACATTTTTATTAGCCTCCTCAGATTGGTCTCTGTGATGCCTACCTGATGCCATTTCAATCAGCACTAAAACAACTATATTTCTCACACCCTTATCAAGAAAAGTATTAATATTTTAAATTTAATTACAATAAAACTATCACAACCATACTTCCCTCAAGTTCACATTTCCCACGATGTACCACTTATGAAAAATCCACCATGTTTTGAAAATTGACCCATTTTATAAATACCACAAATATCAACATTTTTAATCTACACATTGGAAAATGATTTCCAGATTTTAAAAAATCTATATATCCATAGAGAAACATAAATCATTATGACAATGAAATATTCATCCTAGTGGGATGTCATTTCTACCATTCATGTTATGATAATCTCACTATATAGACCCTCAACAATGATATTTTGATTGCCTATACTTTTCTCAAAAACACTTATGTACCCAACACTATAGTAACTTGATGTTCAACATAAAAGTAATTTCTTCCTCCTTTTATGCTATATAATTCATGTTCCAAAAATCCTACACCTTAATACCATCCCTACTCAAGAAACAGACAAAGAAACAATGTCAAATCCAAGAGAAACAACCAATTCTAAAAAACCCATCATTCTTGGACGTCAAGGACCAAATAAATTGATACAACTTGTAACTCCCACCCATTAATCATTGGATTGAGAAGGCTGTGAGATTATACTTGGTCTTAGGTAATGTTACCAAGGTTCCAAAGGCTAGAAATAAATGTGGAAGTATTCAAAAAAAGTTGGATAAAGACTTTACCTAAGAATAAAACAATCAAACTAAATAAGGAATTACCTACCACAATAATATGATTCAAGCCAACAATGTAAACCATGATAAAACATTAACAAGGAACAAAAATGAATCCCAAAAAATTCCTTAATAATTGAAATAGACCAATAGAACACAACCCCAATGTTCTATAGTTAGATTACCAAGCGGAACAATCAATAAAAATACCCAAATGAAACCATTAAACACACCATGATTCTGCACCAAGCTCTATGTTCCAAGCACCACAACACTAACCACGAATCAAGATGTACCACAAGAATAATGGGATGCTTTACCGTTACATGTGTCCGAAAATACGACATATGCAAAAGAACCCATATTCCAAAGTGGTGGTGAGTAGTAATACTCAGTAGGTTTCCCCCAAATGACTTCCCTATAGATGAAACTATACAAGAAACATTAGCACCTTTATATAAATAAGTTTATATAAAACATCAAATTGTGAAAAAATTTCCATCAAGACAAACACACCCTTACCACACATTTTTTACCCAAAATTGATACAATACAAGGGGAAAGACAAAAACCATTCCATAATCCATTTCACCAGTATGTATTATCACAGAAATTCATCTTGCATAACAACATCCATACTCCAAACACAATAAGAAAGTTCCACATGATCAACACGGTGTAACAATCAAAGTGGAACTTCCCGTCTAAGCCCGTTAATTCCTTTCCAAACTAGTTGTAATTCATACCCAGTTATCTTTGATGATGGCACTAAAATCCACTATCCATCTCATTTTTATAGTCTTAGTCCCCATCAACATCACACTATAATTAACACATGCAAAAAATTCTTAAGCCAATGACAAGTATATACACCCCCTAAATCTCCAACATTATGAGAACAACTATTTCACAACCATAAATTATCTTAGGACTTCTTCCACCCCATATAACATTTCAATAAAGGAGAATATTTTATTGATAACCATTTTCAAATACAATTTCATAAACCAGCCCATTCTACCAATTTTAGAATCAACAATTTAAAGTCTGAAAACAAGGAACATTTCACTGTAATTACCAATTTTCTCCAAACATCCACAAAAATTCATAAAGGTAATCTCCATCAAGATTTACACATCATAATAAAAAATAATTTTTAAAATAACCATTTAATTCAAAATTAGGCTTCCAGTTCTAAAAAGGTGGATTCATGAGCAAAGACACATACCTTAGGGTTTTAGAGAAATTAACCAACTCCTAGAAAACCATAATTCCTGGTGAAATCTCTTCCAAAACCAAGTTAGATCCTTTTTTATTAAATAAAATATTCTTAATATCATTATTAAAAAAACCCTATATATATATATAAAATGTGTAGATCGAGAATACAAGTAGAGTGGGAGAACTAGATCTATGGGAAACTAAGAATGATCCAAGAGATAAGGCTTACTGGAATGGAATTTCCATTAACACACCTTAAAAACCCTTCTATTCACATCCAAAATGATTGTGAGAGCCCCTACAACCATTAAGAGCCAAAAAATCCCAAGTGAAGTCCATATAGGATAAAAAAGTAGAATATTAGGGAAAATCGAGAGTGAGCCCATAATTAAAAACCCAATTTTATTTCTGCATATGTTTAGCTCACATGATTAGAAAAATAGTGAACTAACCATGCTCTTGCTAATATTTTGAAGGGCACACTGCATGGACTACTCACACAGTTAGAAAAACCGTGGAAGTCCCACTATATAAAGTTCCATGGGTAAGTGGCTTTTTTACACGATTATCTGTAACTATGGTTAAACTTAGCCCCTTTAGTAAATCTTCCTAACATTCCCAATATGATTAAAAACTCTCAAAAAACACAATAAAAATCTATAAAGACATATAAATTCATAAAAAAGGTTAACATACCTCAAACCGAGGGTGGGGGTGGGGAGCTACAATAGGATATTCCCCATTATAACCAAGGGGAGTGGAATACCTGTAATGATTATGAATATTATGATATAATTAAGACAATATCTTTAGACTATGGAATTTTTTTTGATAAATTTATAAGATATGATGATATAAGATCAAAATAAATTTAAAAAATAGGGATTGGATAAGTTTTAGGTCATTTTAAACCATATATCATCAATTTATCCACCATTAATAAAATTAATCCTTCAATGTAGTAATGAATTTTTACCTTGGATACAATTCAAAATGAAAAAAATTAAAATTAAAATATTAAAAAATAATATTTTTAATTATTACAAATATTTAATTAGTTTAAAAATATTCAATTTCTACAAGGGTTAGAAATTTCTTTTGAAATAAGTGTGAAAAAGAAAATGAAAACCATTATGAGAAAATTGAATTTTTAGGCATAAAACAATATTTATTATTATTCCTTGCATACTAAAAACCATTAATTGAATCTTTAAATATTTTAAAATATACATTATTCACACAAATAATTTAAATAATTCATATATAGGGAGGAATTTAATTTATTAATATAATATCAAAATTCCCACATAAAAATGATTTTTTAGAAAAAATGTGTCGTTTTATCTTCAAATTGTTTTATTTTATTTTATAAGAAATTCATAACCGAGATATTTATTTAAAAAATGTTAAAAAATAACATTTCGTAATTAATTTAGTTATATTCCTACCCAATAATTCAGTAGCTAGGACATAACTATCACCTTAAATAATAAAATTTCAATAGTATATTACATTTTCTTAAACTCAGAATTGCATTTAATTAATGTTATAAAACAAAAATATTTCTTTAAATAGAAATATATCAAAGAAATATCATAGTTTACACTTCTATTTTTTAATATTTCATTATATTTAGTAATACATCAAGCTATAATTTGAAATTTTTTATTTTTATTTCTAACTAATTGTTAACGAATGAATTCATTTTATTCTTGAGTAAATCATAATGTTTCGTAATTTAGTAAATTTTATTAATACCCATGAATTAAATGATTCAAAGATAAATATCAAATTAAATAATTATATTTCAATATTAAATCATGGTTTATTTAAAATTAGTGTGGAATGTAATGAGATCAATAAAAGAAATCAATTTTAAATATAAATATATCCTGAAATATTAGGGTGTTACAATTATATATCATGATTTGAATTTATTTTTTAATATTAATTGTTGATTTTAATTATACTTTTTTTATTTCTACATGATTAATTTTATTCTTACATGTGGTTATTTTTTTTTAATTCTTGTAAATACTTTTGATGAATCATACATGACATGGTTTTGTCTCACAATACATGAATTATGGTTTTAATCTTCTATGAGATTGTTGTTTATTCTAACATGGGATTTTATTAATGTTACATGAATCTACTTTATTAAAAAAAGGATTATTAATCTCACATGAGCCCTAGGTTTCTACTGACATGAACACAAGGTTTACCTTGATATGAGAAGACATTATCACATGAAATGAGCTATTTACTCCATCATTTATTTTTATACAAAAACTATATTTTTTTTTATTAATAAAAATTTTTAGTGTTTATCAGTTGATATAACACTTGGATTCACCTCAGGTAGCATTGATTGCTTAATGTCACACAACACTTCTTCATAAACATTTCTATATAGCATTTTGTATGTACCAAGTGATTTTTTTGTGGATATATGACTAAATTCATCTCTACATACACATACCCATGACCAAAACAAACATGTAGCTCACAAAAATACAAAAATACCTTTTAATTTAAAATGACTACTTTATATTGGAATAGATCTCCTTGTTTGGAGAGAATGGATACACAAATAATGATGGATCTGGGGGGGACTAGAGAGGACAATGGAGTGATCTAGAGGCCTTGTTCATGTCTCGTAGAGAAGAATATGTGTGATGGATTGAAGGAGAAAGTTCATGGATCTCTCTAGTGTATTCACGAGTTTCTTAGTTCCCTTATAGAGGTTCATGACATGTGATCATGGAAAATAATGATCCTGGAAAATGATGAAGAACCTGGGAATTAAGGCAATGAGAAATTTAGATCTTTCATCAATCCTCTTCATCGATAAAGTTTAGACTAAGATATAGAAAGGTGTATTTGTCATGTAACTATTTTTGGTGACTAATTTTTGAAGTATTGCATGGGTTGTTTGTTGGTTCACCATATTTATCACGCAAGTCATTTTCTATTCATTCCTATCATATATTTTACTGAATTTATTCTTATATTGTGAAACTCCAGGGTGAGTCAAACCCATTCTTATAGGATGAATTGTTTAATTATGTTAAATCTTCATGTTAGTTACTGCTTATAGTTTCTCATTTTATTGACCGTGAATTTACTAAATATTGGTCATATATGGTTTTTTGTTTACTCTTACCACTCATGATTTGTGTTATTTTATTAATATCTGACCTTATATTGCATTTTCTTAGAACTCCATGCTCACAATTATTTTTAACATTATTTTTTTTCATACTATTTTACATATGACTTAAATGAATCATTGTTGATTATACATCAATTATTTATTCCATTAAATGATTAATTTAATTTTTTAATTCCTTTACTACTTTTATGATGAATATTATTTATTGTATTTATTCTTGGTATACAAGAACATATTTATAGATTCAAAAATGAATATTTTGAATCAAAATATTTATTATCATATTTTGATTATTTTGATTGAATTATTACTTAAAAATTTAATTTTCTATTTTATGAGAATGTATTGTAAGAATGTATTGTAAGAATGTATTCATGTGTTATTTAAACTCTTTATTATGAATTCATTCACTCTTTTAAATCAGTGGTAATTATCTATGAATATAATTGCATTATATGAACTTGTTTCTTTTAATTGGATATATATATTTTTTGAATATGTTTGATGCTACAAAATGAGGATTTCCCATAGTAGATTATACATGCCTGGTGGATCCTCATGGATAAGTGTGAGGTGATACAAGATATTATGGGACTATATCTTCATGAAATTTGTGCATGGTAGACTACTGCAGGAAATGTCAAATTGGATGAGTCCACTTTCTAGGTAAATATTAAATGATATCTATATATTGATATGCTTCTAAAACTACTACATTTATTATTCTATTTTGTTCTGCCCTTTATTAATGCTAAAAACACTATCAAATTAAATCTTTTTTAACAGTGCTAACTAAAATTGTTAATATAGCTAACCATTATAACTAAAACAATAAATGATAAAAGGAGACTCGTTTTCTGTTTTTAGCACCGGTAAGGGTAACCCTTTATCAAATATGTATTTATCATTGATAAAGGATTCCATAAATCAGTGGTTTCTTGAACTGATAAAGGGTACCATAGATAATTTATTTTATATTAAAATATATCTATTTTTTTAATATCATTTCTATAAAAATAATTATATATACTTATATAAACCCAATATATAATGATATTAATTTCAATTATTTATAATTACATAAATGTTATAATTATATATTATATATGTATATATAATAAAATATAGTGATATAAACTGTATAAAAATATATAAAAATATATTAAATATAGTTCAAATTTATATCTATATATTTTTTTCACTATTATATAATTTATCACACACACATATATAACTATATATATTTAAAAATATAAATTTTTCATTATATATATATATATAGAAATTGGGGGATTTATTGTGTTGTAATGTGACCTCGTAATCCTGTATGTTATTAAATATCAAATTTTGAAATGAGTTAATTACACTAGACCTATAGTAGCACTATAACTTTGTTTCCCCTGTTGTAGGTAAAATAATAATATTAATAAAGTATAACTATTGTTCACCAAATCAAGGATTTTGATCTATGCATTGATCCTTCATGAAACATACATTTCAGACCACCATGGTTGGGCCATCAAGCCACCATGGTTTGGCCTTCAAGGATCTATACTAGATCAGCTTCTAATTGATTGAGAGAACTACAATGCGTTGGAAATTACTAGTGAAGCCAAGCTTGATGTGGGGGGGGGGGGGGGGGTGGACCATCTATGCAGTGGTATGAATGAAGCTGGGAATTGTCCCTACACACCTATATGCCGGCTAATGATGTAGGTCCCTGAACATGATGTAAGAGTGATGAGATAGAGTGGAGAAATCACTAATAGGTGGGGGAAGGGGTTTTTCCACTATATTAAATTCGGCCAAATTATCCCAGTCTTGTGTACTCTTGGCATCTAAACCATGTATTATAGGCCATCGATCCATACGAGAGTTTTCTCAAAGAATAGCTAAAAGGAGGATGAATCAAAAAATATAATAAAAATGGAATTCATGACACCCATAAAGACACAGACAAATGTAAAGGCTAGGATTATTATATATTATATATATAATATATATTTTTCAATTTGATTTATATTACAATATATAAATATATATTAAATCATATAAACTTTTTTTATTCTTTTATATTTATTTATAACAACATATAAAATTAAAATTCCACACTCACACACACATAAATATTAAAAAATATAATGATATAAACTATATAAATAGATATATAAATACATTAAATATAGTTTATATATATATTCATATTATATGATTTATAATATGAGTATATATTTATAATACACAAATATATCTATTATTATATATATGTGTGTGTATAAATATATTTGTATAATTATTAAATATTATTATGTAAATAAGTTAATATATTATGATATTGAAATATTATGACATATAAAATGTATATAAAAAAACTCATAATAAAAAATTACTATCTTTTTTATATAATTATTTATATAACATAAAATGATTATTTTAATCAATAAATATATTTAATAAAATATATAAATACATTATAAATGTATATGTAAACAAGAATATATTAAATCTTTTGTTAATAAATATACAAATATATAAATATACATCTATTTATTTAAGTATTTTTAAATAAAATACATCTCCATAAATTTAAACATACATTATCCTAATTGTTGATGTTGAGAAGTGATATTTCATGAAAAGCTCATGGTATGGAAACAAAACAAATGTGAAAAATGTGTGTAGAAACACATGGATATATATCAGATATGTAATTCTATATTTTTTTGTATGTATTTATTCATATATATTTATGTATGAACGTATATATGTGCCTATTTTTATTTTTTTTGTATATGTATATAAAAATGTAGATGTGTATTTATTAAAGGATTTAGATTCCTAATAACCACATAATGGGAAATTTCCAATTTGGATGATTTCATATTCAATGGAGAATATAAAATATACATAAACTATAATAAAAGAACCAATGATATTTTTGGATTAATTTTACAAAGGTTGTTGGAACCTAGATGATTTTTCATGTTATATTTATAATTAATTTAAAATAGAAGAAGTAAAATTTCTTCAGTGCTGAGTTATCCTTTTATTGATGACATTAATACATCAAACCCCATTTGGTGTATAATCAATCTAAAACGAGTACCCAAAGAATATTCCGTATAGTAGTGATCCTGAAATTCTTATTCGATCATCAAACAACATTGATGAAATATCAGGTGCTAGTGTTGCTGATTGATTGTCATTTCACTTTTCACCTTGATCAATTCACATTCCTTTAGGATCATAAGAAATAAATTTTTTCTTCTTAGTGTTGAGATGAATAGAGTATGGGGAATTGGTTCTCTAAATCTTAATAAAAATCATATATAAATTCATTTCATGTAGAGAATTATTTAGGTAATGAATGTTGCACACAATGATTAACCTCTTCACAAATTCTATAAGTATTTATTTATAGACATTAGGTTTGGGTTTAATATTTCTTAAATAAAACTGATAAAGAACCTCATACCATGTCAAATAAAAATAATATTATTTTATCTCATGTCATGGGAAAACCGTAGAAATGATAAATATTGTTTTACAGTACGGTAAAAAAATAATTTATAATCGAACCCAATACATGGTTGGTTATTCCTCCCCGTCATTTATGGAATTATCAAATTAATATAAAAACATCAATACAAAATTAACTAAATATTCTCTTTATTAACATATTCATAAATATTTATTTAATATTCACATAACTAAGTAAATTATCTATTTAATTAATAATTATTTATTATTTTGAGAATAATTTGTGATAAATAAAAATTATATAACCACATAATTAAATAATTACAATAAAACGTAATATTTATTTATTATTTTCAATCAATAAAGTTGGAATAAATAATAATTACATATTTTGAAATTAATATTCGTTCTAATTGTTAAATGTTTATAATATTTAACTGAGATCAGTGGAAACAAATTTTTTTTGAACCTCTAGGTCTCTTCCTTAGCTGTGTTAAGTTGGCTTACGTAATGTCCATTAGTAAATTCCATAAATTGGTCAAGGTACCAACATCAAAATATGATATGTATCATTACCATCAACCACTTATGAATGCTCACTATATAATCTTGTCTATTTTTATTGATATCTCACCAAGAAGGTTTCATACTCAAATCATCAACCTATATACACAATATTTATTTCTTTGAATACCTGAGATCAACTCCTAAAGCACCATAGAAATTTAATTTAATGTGACAGTTCCATTTAAATAAAATTTATAATATATCAACTTCTATTAAGATTTATTGGATAAAACATACTCAAATGATTCATTAATAACATATCAGTAATGATTCACCCAATATACCCAATTTCATAATGATAATATGATTTAATTTTTTAATGAAATATATCGAAATATTTGATTCATGATATGAATTAACAACATTATTACTATCTAATGATCATTACACACACTCAAATAAGTGAATATCCAATGAAACATAAACATTTGGATATCCTATGTGAAGGTTTGTCAAAATAATCTCATGTCTTAGAGGTTACCAAGTGGTGAATTCATTATATTAATCTTAATATACTTATGATTAATCAAACCTAAAAATCAATATACTATGTGTTCCATCATTGTATGTTATCTTACCATAGGTCGCATGTTTAAGAATATCCCAAATCATTTTAATGTTCTAATTATTGAGGGGAACCTCTGTGCCCTTTTTCAATGAAATAATTAAAATAGAACACTGCTAAATTAATGAAAGGATGAAAATAAACAATATATAATAATATATTTTACTAATATTAACTTTTTTAAATGTACATGTAATCTAGAGTAAAAATAGATGATTTTAGGAAACTAAATCCAATATGTATCTATGCATTTATGCATGTATGTATCTATATGCGTGACTACACACACACAAACACATATATATTTCTCTATGTGTGTGTGTTTATATATATATATATATATATATTTATGTATGTGTTCTATATGTATATGAATGTGTATGTGTATCTATGTATGTTGATTTCTGTGTATGTATGTATGTATGTATGTATGTATGTATGTATGTATGTATGTATGTATGTATGTATATATGTATCAATCTATGTATGTATGTATATGTATTTGTGTGTGTCTGTATGTATCTATGTAGGTGTCTGTATGCATGTATGCGTGGACATATATACAAATATATATATGTATTCATTTATGTATCCACTTATGTATTTTCACATGTATTTTTATATTCATATCTATAAGTACACATGTATGTACATATGCATATATGTACAAATTCATGTATGAACATATGTACGTATGATTTTATGTACATTTTCACATATGTACAAATGTGTAGATGCGAATACACACATACATATATTCATGTATGTGTATATATATGTATATATATGCATAATTATTATTTATTTCTTTTTATTCATAGGGTAATAAATAATTATTTTTTAAATAAATAATTAAGTTAGTTACATGAATATTAAATAAATATTTATTCACCAGACTATGAATAAAATATATAATTATTGTTTTATTGAATGAATAATATTTAAATATTTATTTGACTAGTCAATCATCAATCCCATAGTGTTACATATAGTCATGTTATTATTTATTTGTTTCATCATTACTTTTTTTCTTTTGGGACATTTTGTTCTTGAGTTATCGATAAAAATGGATAAAAACAACAGTACTAGGGGATTAAATGTTCTTTTTCTACATAATAACACATGAGAACTGGCTACTTCAACACACCACGGGTGCTTCACAATTTGAATCATGCCAATGGTGTGTTATAGGATTTTCCTATCCAAAATATATAGGCCCATTCACCATAGTTCCCCTCCCATAGTCTTCATTTTTGTCGACCTTCTTGGGGTGTACATTGTTTCAAGGCTATATGGATCTCTACATGATAATGATCTATATGGAATATCTAGGGTACCCTATCTAAAGATTCAATGTTTCACCATGTCATGGTGCAACCTTAGCCCCCCCCCCCCATTTTGGTCATCCCACATTAAGGGGGAACAAAACCATAGCCCATGTAGACCACACTATGTGGAGCCCTATTTAAAATAAATAAAGAAATGGTTATTCTTTTTTATATCACTCAATTTAACACCATTATCCACCAATTTCAGGCCCCATCAGATTCTCCATCCTTTAGGCATGAACCCTCTTCCTCAGACTGTCGTTGTGTTATTTTAGGTAATATTTTATTATGTCTCTTCAAGATTTCAGCAAATAATTTTTTTTACACTCTTTTAGATTTATATCTTCAATATATTTAATGGGTTTTATTCTTCCCCAGGCCCATAGAGGAAATGAGTTTATTAAATCAAAATATAATGTTGTGTGTCATGGTATTCCGGAATTATTCCTTCCACTCTAGTTTATCTCTTCCCTATTAAAAACAATTTCAAAAATAAGAGAGTGATTTTCCAATAGCTCAAACCATCAAGCCACCATGGTTTTGACTATGTCACATTGCTAATTTTTTTTTCTATGAATGTAGTTACTATTAGGGCTTTATATTTTTCCTCCATCATGGCTCTTGCGTGGGAAGGATTATGAATGGTTTTATCACCGAGAGTACAAGGATCCTAGGAATACCATATTTATTTTCTACTAAAAGGATACCCATTATACATTGTTTCATTTTTTTACTTATCATTTTTTCCTCTATTTATTTAAAATGAAAAAAATAATATTGTATTTAAATTTTTCATCAAATTTGTATATTTTATTTATCTTAAATTGGGTATTGATAGAATATTATGTTGGACCCTATTGATAATTCCTGGTCACACCATAGAAACATTTAAATGGTGTATGTAGATCTTTTTTCAGAATCAGGTAAATTCATGGTTTCACATAGAGGTGGTGGGATGTCTTGCTATATGAACTTGGTTGGGTAATGGTGGTGACATAGTAGAATTTGACACACTTGTCACATAGATATTAGGTGATTCATTTTGTTTGTTGACATCTTTTCATAACATTTTTATCCTCTTTTCTAAAACTTATTCTGTCTTCCCATTATGGTTTTATTTCTACAGGGATATCAGATCTTGTTTATTTACCTTGTTTATGGATTGTGATGGTTTTTATTATGTTTTTATTTGTTTATGTTGATAAATTATATGGAAAACTTATTCCCATAGGAGTTATTTTATTACCTATAACTAGTTTCTAGCCCTTTGGGACTAGGAATTCCCTTTATTCCTTATCATGGTTTGTCATGGATACCCGTTTCTGGGATGACTCATTTTGGTTCGTGATAAAATGATATCGGATCCATAAATTTTTTCCTCTATGTTTTTTTGGAATTTGGGATAGACTATAGATAATATTTTTGGTTACCAAGTAAGAGGTATGAAGAAGTGTTTATACAACACTTTTAGGGACCTCCCTTTAGTTAAAATTGGATTTTGGAAATGTGGTAAGTGAGTCTAGATTAATTTTGCATTCCTTTAGTGGTAGGTTCTATGGGATGCAAACCATGAAATATTTCCATAACTCATAGGTTGATGTGGATTACTGAATTTTTTATTTTGATTTAAATCAATATTTTATTAAGTTTTTATTTGAAATGAAAATTTATTCTCACTTTTAATCATTTTATTCTTTCATTGGTTTTATGTTGCACTATTCTCATTAGGAAAAAAACATTGTACCCCCTTTAGGATTTTATAGATAATATTCCATTACTATATATATATTGATCAAAATATTATTATATACATGGTGTGATCTATTTTATATTTCGATCAAGGGGAATATTATGGTCCAAATCAAGCTAAAATGGATGATCATGGTCTTAAAATTTATCGAGACTCGGAATTTCCCAAGCATAATACTTTCTCTTTTTTAGGGAAGAAAAAATCCTCATAAATCCAAGTATATTGTAGAAAGGATTAGGCATAGTTTATAATTCATAATAACCCTACCTTAAATCAAGATGATGTATGATAACATCATGCTTTAGGGACATATCTGTAAGTGGTGGGAGATTTTAATTCAAGAAAATATGTATAAAAATATGAAGTAATAAGATTTGGAAGAAAATTTCAATTTTTAGTTTTATACCTAGACATTATCATTTGATAAAGAATAAGAATTCATATTCCTATAGATGGTATATGGGTTGGTCATGAAGTAAAAAATATGTTCACCATTATAGTGAATGTTTTACCCTAAGAAAATTTTCATGTAGGTGTTGAAGGCTATGAATTTTATGATGGTAATTTTACTCAAAATTTGATTATTTTTTTTCTTATTAAAGATCAAGAATTATTCTAAGGTTTTTTATGGAACTATAATGATAAATATTTATTAGTCTAGGGTGTATTAATTGATTATATTTCTTATTATTCCTAGTTAATCTGAATATAGATATTTATAGAAAAATAGGATGCATGAAAAGTAGAGAAAGGGTAGTGAATGCAGTTCTAGTTATCGTCCATGACCCTTATTATCATTAGCACCTACATGTGGTATTCCATAGAACTTTTAATAGCATGGAAAGAATTATCACAAGTTGAATTTATACGTTGTTTCAAAAAGTTATTACTCTTTGTGAGGTAATAAGATTCATCTTGGTAGTTTCAATTAGTCCTCCCTTCCTTACCAAAATAGTGCAGGATCTTAATCCCCTATGGAATTTTATTTGTTGTGTGATCATTTTGAGCTATAGAACACTATTATCATAGATTAAGGTAGTCAATGTTCCTATTAGGGGTATATTAGACTTAAACTTAGTCTTAGTTTATAGGAAAACCTCAAATTCAATCATAGAGATCACATTTGTACATAATAGATCAAGAACCAGTGGAATTTTAGAAAGGGCATGTGATAGTGACATGTATAATACTTTTTTCATAAATTTTATCTATAAATTGATTTAATATTGGTTACTATAAATATTTTATATCTTGTTATAAATTTTAATCACTAAAACTCCCTACCAAGATTATACATTCTATTACGGTGATAGTCACTCCTCATGGAAGAAATGGAGCATAAGGTTCCCAACATTCTTCATGTGATATTTCCCTATCATTTTTCACATGTTTTTGGAATTTATTTTCATTCAAATATATTTTATTGTAATTATTATTTTGGGATGGATGATAACCATAAAATATAATATCTATAGAAACAATCAGAGGTAGAATATCACTATCTCTAATAAGAGTAGTTGAGTATTGTATGAATAATGTGATCCGCAATCATGTTTGAAAGACTGTCAACATCAGGAACTGGGAAAGCTCATCATCATGGTTTATTATATTTTTATTGAATACAGTGATTGTAATTTATTGATTGAGTTACCTCTCATTTTTAAGGAAGGTCATGAGGCATTTCCAGATAATTTCTCAAACATAACCCCATTGTATAAAGTATAGTTCATTATTAATCTGGTGCTAGGGAAATAAATAATATCAATCCCTTCATACATAATGGAACTTAAAAATTAACAGAGATTAATATTTAACTATATGACTTATAAAATATAGTATTTATATGCCTAAGTGGGACCCCATGGTACATAAAATTTATTTTCTTAAAAGGATTACAAGATCTTATAATTTTTTATATATTACCAAAACATGAACTGAGTCATGATCCTAAATAAATATTTATTTCCCCATATTTATAACCTATTTCTTTAGATCAAGGGGTTATTTTAGTTTTCCAAAATTGACATTCATTCAGGATATCACAAGATACAGGATAGAGAGGCCGATGTACCTAAAACATCCTTTCATAGAATTTATGACAACATCAATTACTGGGTTATTCCTTTTGGTTTGAACAATGATACAATTGGTTTTATAACAACCATGGACCATATATTCCACATAAATCTCAACCCATAATTTTATTGTTTGTGGATAACATCCTGTTTTTCTTTAAGAAGAAGAAGTATACAAGTCACTTGAGAACAGTTCTGGGAATCATCCATGATGACCAAAACATTGTTAAATTAGCTGAGTATAGTTTCTAGGAATACGTGATCATGTTTATCAGATATGCAGTGTTATAATTGGGTATCTTGGTTGATCATGAGAAGGCTTGTGTCAATATTTCTTAGAAACTTCCTAAGAATATATTTTTTATTATGAGCTTCTTAGTATTAATAAAGGGCCTTGTACAAGTTGGGAGGTATTTCTCATAGCTTGAATCATCCCTTAAATACATAAAATAGAAAGTGGTTATATATTATAGAGCTCATAGGGGTATTTATCTTTCAATAATTTAAAGAAAGAGTTTACTTTTGATTTGGAATTAATTTTACCAATGGCTGGCCAATGATATGCGCTTGACTGTAACTTATCAGTTATGAGTCTAGGTTGTGTTCTTATGCAATATGATCATGTGGTGGTGTATCGTCACAAAATATACATCCAAATGAAGAAATCTACCCAATCCATGATTTTATTTCATAGATATGATTCATTCCATTAAAAATTATAGTCACAAACTCTTTAGAGATATGTTTTCTATCTTTTCAAATTATAAACTATTGAGTTATATTTTATCATAGAAGGAAATAAATATTAAGATATGAATATTTATGGAGTAACTTCCGTGGTTTTATTTTTTTCATGACATACATGTATGAAAAGAGAAATTATGTTTTTGATTCCCTTAGTTGGAAATTTACCTCTCTAGTTATTATGAATTATTTAAATAAATGAAGATCCAAGGGATTAATTTATTAAATACATTTAAAAGTGAGGGTAAAAAAGAGGGAATGATTCTTTTGGACATACATTTGACTTAACTTCATGAGATTACTCTATGATTGAAATCAGGTTATGAAAAATGTCTATTCCTTTAGATAATTTTAAATGGTGGGGAAATCACAAATGAGTTGTCTCATTATCTCAAGTGTGTATTTTGTTTCCTAATAAATTATCTTGATTCCTTATATTTTAATAGTTGGTAATAGAGAAATGTCATCGAACCTAGTGGATTATCCACCCTGGTGGTATTGAAATTTATGATGAAATATTGGATTGAATGTGGTGGATATAAATGAGTTTATATGCTATATAATTTGTGTATCTGGACTTTATATTAGATAAATTCTGAGCACCAAAAGCCCTTATGTTTTCTTTAGCTACTCCATATTGGTACCTGGAAGTGGGATGTAGTGACAATATACTTTCTCATCAAGATAGCTTATACACCTTAATGTAAGAATGTAACAACTAGGAATTTTATCAATGGATTTTTCCTTATGATAGTGTAAATGTATGATATTTAGTAATGTAATATTATATATGGAACATTTTTAACATGATTGAGCCAAAAAGATTTATTATATTTGTAAGAACCCAATTCTTAGTTTTGAGGTACGGGCTTCTTCTTTTTCATTTTCCTTAAGTGTTTTTGAGAAAAATATGGGAAATGGGGGAAACTCCTAAATTTTCAAACTACATGTCGTATAATTTTCCACACGCCGTGTACTTTTGGCCATGTATGGATGAGTACATGGGGGCGTGTAGCCATGTCGGCGATGAGGGGTGTAGGAACCGACTACACACTGTGTAGTGGTACCTTACACGCCGTGTAGTCAGTCGACAGGCTTAAATAGTAAGGCGGTGGAGTCGTCGCCAGTTGGGCGATAGTACACGACGTGTACTTGGGAGTACATGTGGTGTAATCATGTCGACAAATGAACAAAGTGGGTTGTGCCTCCAAATGAACAGTTAAATGAAAGAAGTACATGTTGTGTACTCAGAAGTACACACCGCGTACATTGTTTTTTCAGTTTAATACAGGCAGTAGCCTCCTTATTTGGCAGAGGAGACACTTGAGCCGATTTGTAGCCAAAGGAGGAGGTCGGACCTTTGAAGATCCACCGAGTGTTCGTCTGGAATCCGATTCGGCTTCAGACGATCTCATTGGAACCGCACGGGTAAGCCCTCTCCTCTCCTGGTACAATTCTTACCAATTCTTTCCCATGGGGAAGTTATTTACGTTTGAATGGGTTTTTTCTTCATCAGATCTACGCCGTTTTTGGGAGTTTCTGGAGTCGGCGTTCGGGTATAACAGTCGTTGGCGTATTAGGTAGGTGGCTTTGTGTTAGTTTTTCCAACTGTCGTGCATTTTGTGCGTCTTTGTGCCATGAACCCATGTTGTGGTGTTGTGTGGCTAAGGCCATTGCGATATTTAATTCCTAGAATTGCATAGGTGATTAAACTGTGATAATAAAATGTTGGTTGGGATCATTGCTTGGATCCGGAACCACCCTAGGGGTGTGTTCCACTGTTTAGCCGTTTGGCCAAGATACCCGAGGGTATGCCTTTAAATGTAGTAATTGTAGAATTTACTTGATAGGAATTGATTTTTTACTACATTTTGACATGTTGGGCATGGCTAGTTTACCTGTTAGCCTGAGGGCGTTGTTGTGATTATCCTGAGGGCACTACACTGTTTAGCCTAAGGGCTATAGTTACATAGGCTTGAGGGAAACTTTTTCCGTGCCTGAGGGCAATAGACTTCATGCCAGAGGGCAACACTACCAATGCCTGAGGGAAAATTCTTTTATTCCCGAGGGTAGATTCTTGTGTTGGACACTCCTTACCTGAGGGTAGGGGTTTACTTGTCTAAGGACGTGGACATTTTACTTAGAAATGAACTGTGGTGATTTCTAATTTTTAATGGATTAAATGAATTATAAAATGGAAGTATAACTGGTCATTAGTTACTTTTGACTACTGCTTAATTTATTTCATTTTACTACTGCACACTGTCGTTGCATGCTTACACGCAGCTGGGCACGAGCCTTTGGTGGGTGCCTACTGAGATATATTTCTCACACCTTGTTTGGGTCACGCTTTTCAGCCCAAACAGATTACGTCGCTACAAGTGTAGATAGGGGCAAGAGTCCCAATATAGGTACTTGACTATTGCTAAGGAGTAGGAGGGCATGGGACCGAGCCTAGGCTCGCGATGCCGCTGACACTTGTTTTGCCTTGTTTTGCTGTACTCTGCTTTTGGTTGTACTGTATTGATGTATAACATGTTATGGTTGTTTTATTAGAACCTGAGACATGTAGCATCATAATTTACATACTGATGGTTATATTCACTATTGTTGGTTATTTCAGTTGTGTATGGTTTACTTCTTCCGCTGTTGATGTATGTTTTATTCTGTATTCCGCTGCGCTACACTTTGACAAATAAGGGCATAGATTCCCCACTATCAGACCTGGGCCCTCGCTGCTAGTCGGCAGCCACTGGCATTTAGGGAAATGCGCTTGAGGTCATGCGGCGAACCGTGTTCGGGGCACCCGTTTAGTGGCACCCAGAGCCGGGACGTTACAAAGTGGTATCAAAGGGGTTCTTTTCTTTGACTTACTATTTGGAGATGTAGTCAGGGATAGGATGAATGGTAGTTGGTAATAAGTTGTGCCCGGGCGTAGCTAACCCGTGTTGAGGGAAAAGCCAATCAAACTCATATTTTTCATTTTTTTTGATTTTTCAAATTTTACAGTTGAATTGTTTTCACCGTTGGGTGACACACTTGGATTAATTGGTTTATATTTTATCTGTGGGTTCTATTTAGTTGCAACCCAATGAGATAAGGGTGTGTCATCTCATGCATCATATAAGCACATGATAGATAACACATGCCATGTATAGTTTCCATGCCATGTAGGTGCATTAGAATTTGCACGTTGTTGTGATAGTTGAGTGCTACTAAAGCATGTTGTCGTGATAGCTTCTTGATACATACCTGATCTGTGATAGAGAATTCCTTGTGTGAGATTGTTTATAGAATGGACGCCAAACATTGGTTTTTGGGGAGTATCGACCCCCATTGACCAGAATTTTGTGGATCATTGACTGTTTGTTGGTTATAACACATATAAGATGTCAAATATTGATTCGTGGGGAGTATGGGCCCTCACGGGTCGGAATTCGACACTTAGGTGTTGTTTTATGGTATTTTATGGGTTCTGGAGAAGTTTCTGAGGCATACTATCCAGAAACCCAGTATACACACCATGTAGTATTATTATACACGCCGTGTATGTTCTTCTGTTCGGGAAGAAAAATGAACATTTTGAGTACACGCCATGTACCCTAATTACACGCCGTGTAGTCTCTTCCCGTGTCACAAACCGTGTGGGTGATGACACGAGGTATGGAGAGGCTTGGGTAAAACACGTCGTGTACCGAATGTACACGCTGTGTAGTGTGACCCAGAGTCCGGCCGTGTAACTAACAAAATAGGTCAGTGAACTCCTGTATAGAACACGTTGTGTCAATGGTGACCAGGCCATGTAGTGTGACCTAGGGACTCGGTCGTGTAACTAACAAACATGGGCTGGTGTCACCTTCCTTGAACATGCCGTGTACCTATGGGACATGCCCTGTGGTCTTGTCCGAGGGCAGAACATGTGGTTTTAGCCGGGTGGCTAAGAAACGGGGTGTCGTGCATGCCGTGTAATGGGTGTAACAAGCCGTGTAGTTGTAAGCTGAGTAGTCAGCCGTGTAACAAGCAACATGGGTAGTTGGAAAATAACACCATACATGCCGTGTAGATTAAGTACACACCATGTAGTTTTGTTTAACAGGAGCCGTGTGGCTTAGCCGTGGAGAAGGACCTGGGCAGGGGAAGGGAAGTCAAGTACACACCGTGTAGATAGTGTACACGCCATGTAGTCTTATTTTGAAATCTTTGAGATGCCTTCTTCCTCTTGTTCCCTTTGTGTTTTCTTCATTTCAGCCTTGATAACTATGAATCTGAGGTGTTCTTTTGACCCTGTAGTGTCATTCTTCCTAGACGACCGCGAGTTGTTCGCCAGGAGAGTGGTGATGATTATACTCCGAAGATTGTATGCCATGGGCTACCAGTTGATCCTCCAGCAGAGCCAGATGCGGTACCAGCTGTTATACCAGACATAGGCGTAAAGGAGAAGTTCCATGAAGGTTTTATGCGGTTTATGAAAACCTTTCAGGGAGCACCGCAAGCAGCTACATCTATGGCTGAGCTGACGCGTATATTTCAGCAGCAGCATCCACCTACGTTTTCAGGGGATGGCGGACCACAGGATGCGGGGTCATGGATAAGATCGATGTAGACTATTTTCACGCATCTTGAGACGCCTTCGGGGCAGAGGGTCAAGCTCGCGACATAAATGTTGCGTGATTCTTCCAAGAGGTGGTGGGATGTTATCACCCAGTCAGAGCATCACAAGGATATGGCATGGGAAGACTTTCAGGCAGTCTTTTATGACTTTTTCTTTCCCGAGATGCTGAGGGTAGATAGAGCTCAAGAGTTCATGAATCTACTACAGGGTGCTATGTCAGTGATGGACTATTCTGCTCATTTTACAGAGCTTTAGCGCTTTGCACCCGGGCTGCTGGGTGATGAGACACTGAGAGCCAGAAGTTTTGAGGATGGTCTTTGGAATGACATCCGAGCGCTGGTGAATGTCTATAGGTTTCCTACTGTACACACCATCGTGAACCAGGTGCTGATTACGGAGAGGAACCTGTGAGAATCTGGAGGTGTGGTCTAGGGCTGTTCAGCACCAGTTACTGGTACTATTTCTGCTGGCAAGAGGAAGAGACAGATAGACTTCATTCTGGGCAGCAGTACCAGCCAGGAAGCTTCTTCAGGTGGTCCGATTAGGTGCTACCAGTGAGAAAGAGAGGGGAACAAGAGACCGCAGTGTCCACGATACCCAGTGGAGTGCTAATATTGTAGCAAGATGGGCCATCTGCAGCACTTTTGTTGGGAGTTTCTACCAGTGGCTAGTGAGAGGGGATCTGTGCCGACTTCGCGTGTGGGAGTAAGACCAGTGGCTTCTTACCAGTCAGGGAATTGGAATATGTTAGGGCGTGCAGGCAGAGATGGTGGTGGTGGTCATGGTAGCCAGACACCAGGATCTTAGAGGCAGCAGGGTGGGATAGCTCAAGGTAGCCAGGCTGTGTCGCAGGGCTGCGACACTGGGCAGACATATGCAGTGCAATAGGCCCAGCATGAGTAGGATCCCTGACCTTCTACAGTCAGAGGTACTATTCTAGTAGCCTTTGTCTTGTCTATAGTAGTTTTTGATATGAGTTCTACACATAGTTTCATATTTGTACCTGTTATAGAGTGCCTTGGGCTCTTTGTATCTTCATCTTCTGTTATTATGACGCTAGACACTCCGTTTGGAACTAGAGCGGCTTGTGTGCGTCAGTGCAAGAAGTGCCCCCTTGAGATTAGAGGGTGTCACTTCTTTTGGGACCTCTATGTCTTAGAGATGACGAGCTATGACTTCAATGTCAGGATGGACTGGTTGGTTCCCTTTCAAGCCATTTTAGACTGCTATCATCGCAGGGTGGGTTTCACGTCACCAGAGGGCGGAGAGTTTCTATAGAAGAGAAAATGGGATGTTCAGGCGAGTCGAGCTAGACCAGAGCATCGTGGGCAAGGTGGAGTCACATACCAGATTGTGAGCTTATATCTGGATGACCAAGGGACTTGTCAGACAGATTTCCCTCCCGTTTTTGATCGTTTTAGGGATGTTTTCTCGGACGACTTTTCAAGTCTACCTCTGGTGCGTGAGGTGGATTTCTCTTTTGAGATGGTTCCAGGAGCAGCAACGGTGTCCATTCCTCCTTATAGGATAGCTACACCTGAGCTGCAGGAGCTCAAGAGATAGTTAGACGAGTTACAGGAAAAGGTCTTTATCTGACCCAATACTTATCCTTGGGGTTCTCTGGTCCTTTTTGCGAAGAAGGCGGATGGTACCCTCAGACTTCGGGTGGATTATCGGAAGCTGAAGCAGTTGACGGTTAAGAACCGATATCCCTTATCGAGGATTTATGATATTTTTGTTCAGCTTTATAGAGCATGAGTGTTCTCAAAGATTGACCTGAGACCAGGATATTATCAGCTGCGCATGAGACGATCTGATAAACCTCTCACGGCTTTCAGGAGTAGAAATGGTCTGTACGAGTACTTGGTTATGCCGTTCGAACTCATGAACGTGCCAATAGTTTTCATGGCTCTGATGAATCGTGTGTCCCATCTGTATCATGATTCTTTTGTGGTAGTACTCGTGGACGACATCTTGGTGTACTCTCACACTCGACACGACCATGCCACCAATCTTGAGATCGTACTGAGTACACTGAGAGAGCATCTACTATATGCTAAGCACTCGAAGTGCCACTTTTGGATGGACCAGATTCACTTCCTGGGTCATATCATCTTAGAGAGAGGAGTTTCAGTAGTGCCAGAGAAGGTGAGAGCAGTACTTTCTTGGGAGTATCCTAAGAACGTGTTTGAGATACAGAGTTTCTTAGGTTTGTCCGATTACTACAGGCTTTTTATACATGTGTTATCCAACTTGGAAGTGCCATTGACAGGCTTGACTAAGAAGGGTGTGATGTTCGTTTGGTCAGAAGCTTGCGAGATATCTTTTTTGGACCTAAAGGGAAGGTTAACATCAGCTCCGATCCTGATACTCCCAAAGCAGGGGATGTGGTATACAATTTACTGTGAATCATCAGGTATTGGGTTGGGAGCAGTGTTGATGCAGGGCGATCTAGTAGTTGCGTACGGGTCTCGGCAGTTGAGGCCACATGAGAGGAATTACCCGACACATGATCTCGAGTTGGCTGCAGTTGTGCATGTGTTGCGCTATTGGAGAAATTATTTTTTGGGGGAGCATTTTTTGGTTTTCACCGACCACAAAAGCCTCAGGTATATCTTTACTCAGCGTGACCTGAATCCGAGGCAGATAAGCTGGGTTGAGTACCTACAGTCCTTTGATTTTGAGCTTACCTATACACCAGGTAAAGGTAATGCAGTAGCTGATGCACTGAGCATGAAGACTCAGATACAGGTAGTGTAGGAGGCCAATGGTGAGTGGGAGCTGTTGGATTTGTTCTTTGTGATGCATCTGGAGGTGCATGACGGTCAGGGGTAGACTTATTTTTCATCTTTAGCAGTGACTTCTACCCTCTTGGACAGAGTGAGGAAGAGACAACTATCGGTTTCGGAAGGCCTAGTTCTATGGGAGATGGTGTCAAGTGAGGACACTCCTCCTGGTTGGATGATAGGCGATGGTGAGTTTTTGTGTTTCCAGGGAAGGGTATGGGTTCCAGAAGATATACGCGATGAGATGATGCGGGAGTTTCATGCTTCAGCTTGGGCAGTTCATCCCAAGGTTACCATGATGTACCGTGACTTGAGACGTCAGTACTGGTGGCCGGGTATGAAGAGAGAGATAACGGGTTTTGTTACGAGGTGTTCCACCTATCAGCAGGAGAAGGCGGAGCATCAGAGACCAGCTGAGCTATTACAGTAGTTACCCATTCCATAGTGGAAATGGGACGATGTCGCGATGGATTTCGTGACGGGGTTGCCGAGGTCACCTCGTGGAAATGATGCCATGTGGGTTGTTGTGGACAGACTCACGAAGGTAGCTCGCTACTTGCCAATCAAGGAGACCTTCAGTGTTGAAGAGATTGGAAGGCTGTATATCCAAGATATCGTACATCTTCATGGGGTCCCTGGTTATAACATTTCAGATAGGGACTCCTGCATTACATCTCATTTATGGTAGGGATTTCAGAGGGCATTGGGTACACATGTGCTTCTAAGAACAACATACCACCCTCAGACAGATGGCCAGTCAGAGCGTACAATACAGGTGCTAGAGGACATGTTGTGTGCATGCATCCTAGACTTTGGGGGCTCATGGGAGAAGCATATAACCTTAGTCGAGTTTTCCAATAATAATAAATTATATGTGACTATTGAGATGGCCCCATATGAGGCATTATACGGTAGGCCGTGCTGATCACCCTTGTGCTTGTTAGAGGCAGGTGAGGCAGCTTTACTGGGACCACATCTCGTACATGAGATATCTGAGCAGGTCCAGTTGATTCAGAAGCGGATGGCTACCGCACAGTCTCGTCAGAAGTCTTATGCTGATCGTTGCAGACGACCTTTAAAGTACGTGGTCGGTGATTAGGTTTTCTTGTGTGTTTCGCCGAGGCAGGAACACAAGCAGATCAGGAGATAGGGTAAACGTTCACCGTGGTATGTGGGACCATTGGAGATTCTTGAGAGAGTCGGGTTGGTTGCCTATCGGTTGCGGTTACCGCAGCGGTACCAAGCCATGCATGACGTCTTCCATATATCTCAGTTGCATCATTATCATTCAAACGCATCTCAAACCATTCAGCCAAAGGAGGTTGAGCTGGAGGCAGATGCGACCTTTGAGGAGCATCCGATTGGTATCGTTGATAGGAGCATGAAGGTTCTCTGAGGCCGATCAGTTCCTCTCGTACGGGTGCTATGGCAGCATGGCTGAGTGCCAGATGAAACCTGGGAGCTGGAGACTGATGTACGTACTCAGTGGCCAGAGTTGTTCACAACTATATCTTCGCCACCCTTGGAAGGAAAATTCGGGGACGAATTTCTATAAGGGGGGAAGTTTGTAAGAACTCGGTTCTTAGTTTTGCGGTACGGGCATCTTCTTTTCCCTTTTCCTTATGTTTTTTTGAGAAAAATATGGAAAATGGGGAAAACTCCTAAATTTTGGAACTACATGCCGTGTACTTTTCCACACACCGTGTACATTTGGCCGTGTTGGGATGAGTACAAGGGGCGTGTAGCCATGTCGGCGAAGAGGGGTGTTGGAACCGACTACACGCCGTGTAGTGGTACCTTACATGCTGTGTAGTCGGTCGGCAGGCTGAAACAGTAAGGCGGTGGAGTTGCTGCCAGCTGGGCGATAGTACACGCCGTGTACTTGGGAGTACATGTTGTGTTCTTATGTCGACAAATAAACAGTGTGTCGGTGCTGCAAAACGAACAGTTAAATGAAAGTAGTACACACCGTGTATTCAGAAGTACATGCCGCGCACTTTGTTTTTTTGGCTTAAAATAGGCAGTAGCCTCCTCATTTGGAAGAGGAGACACTTGAGTTGATTTGGAGCCAAAGGAGGAGGCCGAACATTTGATGATCCATCGGGTGTTTGTCGGGATTCCGATTCGGCTTCAGACGATCTCGTTGGAACCGCACGGGTAAACACTCTCCTCTCCTGGTACCGTTCTTACCAATTCTTTCATGGGGGGAAGTTATTTACATTTGAATGGGTTTTGTTCTTTGTCATATCTACGCCGTTCTTGGGCGTTTCTGGAGTCGACGTTCGGGTATAACGTTCGTTGGCGTATATGGTAGGTGGCTTTGTGTTAGTTTTTCCAACTGTCGTGCGTTTTGTGCGTTATCGTGCCATGACCCATGTAGGGGTGTTGTGTGGATGAGGCCGTTGCTATATTTAATGCCTATAATTGCATATGTGATTAAATTTTGATAATAAAATGCTGGTTGAGATCGTTTCTTGGATCTGGAACCACCCCGGGGGTGTGTTCCACTGTTTTGTCGTTTGGCCAGGATACCCTAGGGCATGCCTTTAAATGTAGTAATTGTATAATTTCCTTCAGAGGAATTTCTTGTTTACTGCATTTTGTCATGTTGGGCATGGCCCGTTTACCATTTAGCCTGAGGGCACTACACTGTTTATCCTGAGGGTGTAGTTACTTCGACCTGAGGGAAACTCTTCCGTGCCTGAGGGCAATAGAATCTGTGCCTGAGGGCGACACTACCTACTCCTAAGTGAAAATTCTATTATGCCTGAGGGAAGATTCTTGTATTGGAAACTCCTTACCTAAGGGTAGGGGTTTACATGTCTGAGGACATGGACATTTTACTTAGAAATGCATTTTGGTGATTTCTATTTTTAATGGATTAAATGAATAATAAAATGGTAGTATAACTGGTAATTAGTTACTTTTTAGTACAACTTACATTATTTCATTTTACTACTGCACACTATCGTTGCATGCTTACACGCAATTAGGCACAGGCCTTTGGTGGGTGCCTACTGAGATATATTTTTCGCACCCTGTTTGGGTCACGCCTTTCGGCCCAAACAGATTATGTTGTTTCAGGTGTAGATAGGGGAAAGAGTCCCTATACATGTACTTGACTGTTTCTGAGGAGTAGGAGGGAATGGGACCGAGCCTAGGCTCGCGATGCCGCTGCCAACTGTTTTGCATTGTTTTTCTATACTATGCTTTTGTTTGTACTGTATTGATGTATAACATGTTCTGGCTATTTTCTTAGAACTTGAGGCATGTATCATGATCATTGACATACTATTGGATATGTTCACTACTGTTGGTTATTTCAGTTGGGTACGGTTTACTTCTTCCGCTGTTGATGTATGTTTTATTCTGTATTCCGCTCCGCTACACTTTGACAGATGAGGGCATAGTTTCCCCACTATCAGACCTGGGCCATCGCAGCTAGTCAGCAACCTCTGGCGTTTGGGGAAATGCGCTTGAGGTCATGTGGCGAACCGAGTTTGGGGCACCCATTGAGTGGCACCCGGATCCGGGACGTTACTATATTCATTTATACATTAAATTTATTATATAAATATAATCACTAAAATGAATAAAACTATAATAAGAAAAAATATGAAATATTATAACTTTAATATGAAAATTTACATCTACTCGATCGTCCTTAATAATAATACTCATTAATAAAAATGAAGAAATGAAACTTAACATCTAAAATGAAACCTCCTTTTTGAAAATAAAAAAATAGAATCATTAGAGAAAATATAACGGAATAATTAATGAATTAAAAATAATGTATTTAATATAATGTATTGAACTCATATTACAGTTCCAAAAATGACTATTGGAACAGTTTTTCGACTGTAGTAATTGTAATATGAACATTATAATATCATGTTTCCATTAAAATATCATACCCACCTATTCCATCTACAATGACCCAAAAAACATTCATTAATGGAAATCCCTCTTGATCTAATTAAATATCTCACTATGTAGAATCTTTTTTGAACTTATTTGGTTTTATGATTTGGATTTTTAAAATACCGTTATAAAATGTGATAGTTGCTAATATAGCCATTAAATAGTGATCACATGATTAGTATAAATATATGGATTTACCAAATTTGATTTACTCGGGAAAAGGAAGCGATGACCTCATCCTGTAGACTTTCTCCATACGATGCCCATTTTTCAGAGCTAAAAAAGGAGGTGACATCATAGGAATTCTCTCTTGACCATTCCCAATCTAAGGTTGAACACGTTAATCTTGAGTGGAACCAACTACAGGAGAAGTGGAAGATAATAGAGATTACCACCTGAGAGATGATATTCGAGCCACCTGAAGAGTTTTTCACCATCGTAGACCTTACCCTTCAGTCTTATGTGGGTGTTATAAGGGGTTATGTGACAAGAACCTAGAACTATGACTATGTACATTATTTTTTTATAAATAAATTTAATTTATTTTATTATTGTTACTTTGTAAAAAAAATTTAAAGCACAAATAGTATTTTTAGTTAATATTCAATTATGAAATCTATTTTAAAGAATTAATGGATTTTTTAGGTAAATAATATTTTAATAAAATATTGTTATTATTATATTACTTTTTATTAAATATAAATGATCATTTAATTTTATGAATGCAATTGTAAATTTTATTATTGTTTGAAAGTCGCTTTTGTCCAAACCCGTGAATTTTTTATAAATGTCGGTTTTCATTTTAAAAGAAAAAATTCAGATATTTAGGAAATTATTTATATAAAATTAATATTATTTTTGGAATCATGACATCGAAATTATCCAATGGTGAATTTTTCATAATTTCTTGAGATAGTTGAATTTTTGGGTAAAATATAAATACCGTTTAAATATATAATGTGTTTTATGATTTCATAATGACCCAATAGTGAGGTATTAAAATATTATAAATGATATGTTCAGACAATGTATGTTTTATCATTAAATTAATGTGATTTTAAATATTTTTGATTTATTTTACAAAACATTAGTGGTCCCCCCTAGAGTTATAAAACATTTTGCCTTTTTAAATTTATTTCCTTGAGAGTGTGACTCACCTCCACATAAGAACCCTCGATATTTTAAATAGTTCGGCCATTGGACATATAAAATATTTTTTTCCACTCCCCCTTTTAAAAAAACATTGGCAAAACCATGGTCTGGTTTTTTGGTTTTGATTAGTTTAATGTGAGGTGTCCCAAACCTAAATAATGAATAATTCCCTCTCATTTTCTATATAAACCCACCCATGATCTCACATCCTCTTTACTCAGAGCATTTATTTATCCAAACTCTTCCATCCTCTCTATATAATTCTCCTAAGGTTCCCCATGCTCCGAATGAGCCCCTCTCAATCCTCTCCCAAGCCTTTGGGATCACACTGCCAAGTAAGGGATTTCCCCTTTTCTCATTTTTGTCTCAATTTATTTATGTTGTTATGGCCTTTTATTTTCAATTATAAATTTTGAGGTATGATTTTTCACCCCCATACTTCCGTCTCTATGTTTTAATGATGATATACCCCTTTATCTCTAATTAAATTCCCCTCATGTACACCCGTTATCATGCCAAAATTCCGTAAGGAATTCTCTCTCCTATTTTACATCCAAGTAATTATTTTGTATTGTGCATCTAAATTCCATTACTTTGTTGGGACATGTATCTATATGAGCCCCTTTACTGTCCATTTCATGTAATTATGATGAGACATCCTTTTCAATCTCATAAACCATTTTCTTGAATCCTTATGTCACGTCGTTATGCTGCCGAAATTGCACCACGTTTTTCCAAGACATGATCATTGTGAAGTAAATACCATACCCATGTCTCTATCAATGGTATTTATCTTTATACACATATACATATTTAATTATACTTTGATGAAATTATTCCACAATAATTAATCTTGGAATAACTTATGATGTTGATTGATTCCATGTCATTTGATTGATGTCACACACTTATGCATGAGATGAAAAGATTAAGATGTGTGCACCCTGATAGTGCTCCAACGCATTGGGTAAAGTATAATATCATGATAAGTCATGTGAAATAGGTGTTGACTCATACTAATTCAAGTGCAATTAGGTTTTACTCTTTCTTCAAGTGAAATTATTGTTTACTCATGCTCCATGTGCAATGAACCTTGGCTCATGCTAATTCCATGTTAAGTGTTGTTGCCACATGTCCATGTTATGATTATCATGATTTATCATAACATTATGTAAATTTTTAGCTTTTACTCCATTTATATGCCAATTATCTTACATCTATTGTATTCCTCATGTTATTGCATGTTTATTTCCTTACTGGGATTTATTGATCACCCTTTTCTTATGCATGTCCTCAGGTTATCCTATGCAAAGTTAAGTATGAGGGAATGTAGTGGTTATGTAAAAGAATTTTTCAATAAATATGTTGTATTTCATGTTATATGTTGTTATGTAATGATCATAATCCCCAGAGACACTAGACCTCTTGATCTTCTATGCTGTATGAAGTGATGTTTATGTAATAAATCATTTTTAAGTGTGTAATAAATAGAACGGTTGTCATAGTTCATATTAGAGGATAGGTTTAGTTATTTTTTGTGTTAGTATTAGAAAAACCTAGTAAATACTTAGAGATAATAAGAAGTATAATAAAAAATCCCTAAGGATTGGTGAGTATCGAGTAAGTGGTTTATCAAGAAAATACATCTTTGTCTGGATACGAGCAGGTAGAGGCAGCTCTGGAACAGATGTATCCTAGGGGTAAAACCCGAAAACCCCACTTTGAGATAGACTCGAACATGAACTAGTGCACGAAAATGGACCTTGCTTCACTCTTGGTTATGACACTCATAGGGTATACGATTTGGTAAATTCACAAGCTTAATATTAACCATTATTAAAGGAAAAACTACCCCTATGAATATATGTTGAAATATAGATCATAGAAATCATAGTTTGAATCCTATAGATTCATAAGTTAAGGAATAAAAGTAATTTATAGGTCATCCATTTTGTCTTTGGATTAAATTTTATGTTTTAACCCTAGCTTTCCTTTTATTCCAGCCAATGGTCGGTAATAGGAGGACATGAGATAAAAAACGATGTGAAGATCAATGTGATTATTGTTATAATGAGATGCCCAATCTGATGGGAGAAATAATCACAAAATTTGATATGCTTCTCTCTCAGTTTACTCAATATTTGAATAGAAACATGGGTTAAGAGGAACTTACAACTCCCCTAAGAATGAACAAGTTGTTATTGAGAGCTTCATGAGACAACGACCTCCAACTTTTAATGGATCATCTGATCCCTCAATCACTGAACAATGGATCGGCTCCATTGAAAGGATCTTTTCCATCCTTGAATGTTCTAAACAAGAGAAGGTTCTATTGGCTTCTTATTGTATGGAGGGTGAAGCTGTTCAATGGTGGATGTTGATAAAAAATACGAATCCTCAGGAAGAGATCGAGGCATTGGAATGAAAGGATTTCCGGAAGATGTTATTAGATAAATATTTTCCATGCACCCTCTAACATAAGATCGAAAGAGACTTCCTTTCCCTCAATAAAAAAGATAAAGAATCTGTCAGAGCGTACAAGGAAAACTTTATAAGGCTTGCATCATACGTCCCGAGCTTTGTGGTCACCTCCAAATGGATAGTTGTCCGCTTCTTTAGTGGGCTAAATCCTAGCCTACGGATAGTGATGGCGATCTGTGACTTTGAAGCTATAGGGAAATTGTCTGATGTGCCATGAAGGTCGAAAAGGATATCAGATAATCTCATGGGTATCATTGAGATAAGAAGCATATGGAGGACTTAAATGCTGGTGGTCTGATCGATAAATCCAATGGTGCTAAGAAAATCCAGCACCCCACTTGACAAAGGTGCGGAAAGAAGCACACCAGAAATTACTTGAAGGGGACAAGGAGATGCTTTAGGTTTAGAAGAGAAGGGAACCAAGATATTATCTATTGGCAAGAAAATCCCGCAGCTGCAACAGAGAAGAGGAATGATCCTCTCAACCCTCAATGCATTTTTCGATGGATCAACTTCAAATAAATGGGGCACTTTGAAAATCAGTTACTTAAGCCAAGGGTTTTCGGAGGCAACCTACAACCTCCAAGGTAGTAAGGCCGAGCTTTTTTCCATCACTACTGCTGATGTGAACCCCGAAAATGATGTGGTGACAAGTACACTAGTTATTCATTCAATAACAGCAAACATACTTTTTGATTATGGTTCTTCACATTCTAATATATCCCGAGAGTTTAGTAGAACAATCTCAACCCCACCACAAATCATGGAAGTAAAGATGTCGGTGAGTATGACAAATGGGGAAATCATTGCATCCCATGAATATAACCCCCCTATCATAATTTGTGGATTGAACTTTATGGTGAATCTCAACATACCCTCTCTATTTTAATTTGATGTAATTCTCGACATGGATTGACTTTTCTTATATTGAGGCAACATAAATTTCCATGAGAGGGCAATCACTCTCCATATGGAGAATCGAACACTGATTATATAAAAGTTCAAGGAGGTATATGAATCTTTTTTAGCTCAATCATCTCAAGCATGGATATTAATTCCATATGAGCATGCATATCTGGCTCAGAAGATTGAGTTTAAGGAAGAAACAATCCTTGAAGAAATTCCTATTGTGATGGAATTCGCTAAAGTGTTTCACGAGGAAATGTCTGGTCTTCCTCCTGGAAGAGATGTTGAATTCTCATTTGATCTTATACCCGGGGAGTTTCCAATATCCAATACTTCATATAAAATGGATTTTTTAGAGCTTGAGGATCTAAAGAAACAACTGTAGGAGAATCTAGATAAATGATTTATATGCCCAAGAGCTACATTATGGGGTGCACCAGTCCTCTTTATCAAGAAGAAGGATGGATCAATGCGCCTTTGCATCGACTATCGCGAGCTTAGAAAAATCATGCTAAAGAAAAATTATCCTCTATGACGAATTTATGACTTGTTCAATTAGCTGCATGGCGCACAATACTTCTCCAAGGTTGATTTGCAGTTGAGATATTATCAGGTAAGGGTGATGAAGAATGATATCCCCAAGACCGCTTTTTGTACATGATACATGAACTATGAATTCATAATAATTCTTTTTGGACTCACTAATGTTCCAGAAATCTTCATGGAATTTTTGAATAGAGTATTTAGAGATTGAGTCAACAAATTTTTGGTAGTCTTTATAGGTGATATTCTAATATACTCCAAAACCAAGCAGGATTATGAGGAGCATCTAAGAACTGTACTAGAGACCTTGCAGAAGGATAAGCTCTATGAAATGTACAACAAGTATGAGTTCTCATTTAAGGAGGCCTCATTATTTGTCCATATCATCAAAAGTAATGGGATATATGTGGATCCCTTTAAGATTGCTACAATAAAAGGATGGCTGAGGCCATCACGAGTAATAGATATCTGTAGCTTTTTGGGATTTGAAGGATATTATTGATGATTTCAGTGAAATTTATCACGATTGGACAACCCTTTTTACCAAGATGAATCAAAAGGGAGTAATGTTTTCTGGGTGTGATGAATGTGAATAAAGCTTCACGGTGTTGAAATGGAGGCTTATCACTGCACCCATGCTCACTTTACCAACAAGTGGAGAATGTTTTGTGGTATTTAGTTATTCTTCGAAGAAGGTCCTAGGATATGTGTTGATAGAAAATGAAAAATTCATCGCCTATGCTTTGAATAAATTTAAAGTTCATGAGAATAATTATGCAAAAAATGACTTGGAGTTGGCTACAGTGATCATCTCTTTAAAATTTAGAGGCATTATCTCTTTGGTGAGAAGTGTGAAATATATACGGACCACAAAAGTTTCAAGTATATATTCCCACAGAAAGAGTTGAACATGCACCAATGAAGATGGTTTGAGCTAATCATGGACTATGATTGCTCAATCTATTACCACTGAAGGAATGAAAACAAGGTGGAGGATTCTCAAGGTAGAAAGTCCCCAACAATTCGATCATTGATGAGAATTGATAAGGATCCAATCTACTTATATTTTTTTAATATGGATATGGAAATCATAAATAAGGGATCATCATCAGCCCTTTTACAAATGATTGCGCAACCATCTCTTTCAGAGAAAATAAATGATTCTCAAAGAAAGGACGTGAAAATTTTGAAAATGGTGGAAGCTATGAGAAATGGGAAATCCTCAGAGTTCGTGGTTGAAAATGATGGGATAGTGAGATTTGGGTCATGATAATGTGTACCATATGATCCAGAGATAAAGAAGGATCTTATTTATGGTTCACATAGCTCAACCTTCTCTATTCACCTGAGGAGCACAAAGATGTTTCGAGATCTCCAAGAAAACTTTTGGTGGGACAATATGAAAAGTGAGATTGAAGACTTTACATCAAATTTCCCTGTGTGTTAGCAAGTGAAGGCAGATATGCATATGTCTAAGGGGACGATGAAACCATTCCCCAAACTAGTGTGGAAATAGGAGAACATCACCATAGACTTTGTCACCAGACATTCGAAGACATCGAAAGGAAATAATGAAATCAGGTTTTTTGTGGTTTGTATTACCATGTCTGCAGAATTTATTGCTATTCAAGAGGATTTATCACTAGATCAACTAGCACAAATATATATCAGGGAGATGGTAAGGGTGGATGGATTACCACTATCTATTGTATCCGATGGAGATCTAAGATTCACCTCTATGTTTTGTAATATTATTAAACATACTCTGGATACTGAACTAAACTTCGGTATGGACTATCATTCTCAAACCGATGGCCAATCTGAGATGAAAATCCAATCACATGAGGAAATGCTAATATCTTCCTCAATGTAATTCAAAAACGGATGGTACCAACATCTTCCACTGGTTGAATTCTGCAACAATAACAGTTTCCACATGAGCATCCAAATGGAACCATATGAATCCATTTATAGGAAAAGGTGCAGAACATCAGTGTGTTGGGATGAAGTCGGTGATCATAAGTTGCTAGGACCATAAATAGTTCAAGATATGGCAGAGAAGGTTAAAACCATTCAATAGCATGTTAAGCCAGCCTAGAGTCGAAAAAACAGTTATGAAGATAACAGTCGACAAGAACATGAGTCTAAAGTTGGAGATATGGTATTTATATGCATATCCATGTGGAAGAAGGTCATGTGATTTAGAAAGATAAGAATGTTATGTTCTAGGTACATCAACCCCTTAGAGATTCTTGATCATGTCGGGGTCGGGGAATATCGACTAGCACAACCACCTTCCATGGACAAAGTACATGATGTCTTTCATGTATCCCTCTTAAGTAAGTACATACAAGACCCTTCAAATGTACTCACTTCAGAGGTCGTACAGTTGGAGGATGATCTTTCTAATGAGGAGCAACCAGTGAAAATCATTGATCGTAGAGAAAAAGTTCTAAGAAATAAGAAAATTCCCCTCATCAAGGTGTTATGGAGAAAAAAAAAGTTTAAAGAAGCGACGTCGGCATCAGAAGAAGTGATGAAGTAGAGTTACCTGCATTTGTTTTAGAGTTGGAAAAAGAAATTTCAAGGGAGAAATTTTTTAGGGGGGAAGATTGTAAGGACCCAAATACATTCATTAATGGAAATCCCTCTTGATCTATTTAAATGTCTCATATATAAAATGTTTTGTGATCTTATTTGGTTTTATGATTTTTCTTTTTAAAATAATGTTATGAAATATGACCATTTCTAATATAGCTTTGGAACAATGATCAAATGATTAGTCTAAATAGAGGGCTTTAACAAATCTGATTTACTTAGAAGATGGAAGCGATGGCCTCATCCAGTAGACTTGAACCATATGAAGCCCACTTATCAGAGATCAGAATGGAGGTGGTGTCATTGGACTTCACCCTTGGCCAAAGCCCAAGATGAGCTTGAACCTATTATGCTTGAGTGGAACTTACTACAGAAGAAGTGGATGTTAATAGAGATTACCACCCGAGCGATGTTATGTGAGGCACCCCAAGATTCTGTCACCATCACAGACCTTACCCTTTGGCCTTATGCGGGTTTTATAAGTTGTTATGTAACAAGACCCTAGCACTATCACTATGTACAATATTTTTTTATAAATAATGTTCATTCATTTTTTTATTATTACTGTATAAATAGTTTTTAATGCACAAATAGTATTTTTAGTTATTATTCAACTAAAAATCTATTTTTTCAAATTAAAGGATTTATGAATTAAATAATAATTTAATAAAATATTATTATAATTAAATTAATTTTTATTAAATATAATCTCTCATATAATTTTGTGAAGGCAATTTAATTTTTATTAAGGTTTGAAATCCGTTTTTTGTCAAAACCCATGAATTTTCAATAGATGTTAGTTTTTATGTTAAAAGTAAAAAATTAAAAAATTTAGAAAAATATTTAGATAAAATGAATATTTTTTTTATAATCACGATGTTGAAATTTTCCAACAATGATTTTCTCATAATTTTCTGAGAGAATAAAATTTTTGTGTAAAAATTAAATATCGTTTAAATATATAATGTGTTTTATGACATACTTATAAAGCAATTGTGAAGTAATAAAATACTATAAATGATATGTTTGTAGGACATATTTTTTATCATTTAAATAATTTGATTTTAGATTTTTTGGTTTATTTTAAAAAACATTAGTGGTCCCTCCCAAAGTTATAAAACATTTTGTCTTTTAAAATTGTTTTTGTGGAGAGTGGGACACAACTCCACATAAGAACCCTCAATATTTTAAGAATATCGGCCATTTGAATTATAGAATATTTTTTTCCAATACCATTTGGAAAAAACCAGGGGACAAAACCATGGGATGGTTTGTGTTTTTGATTAGATTAATGTGAGGTGTCCCAAACCTTAATAATAAAAAATTCCCGCTCCTTTCCTATATAAACACAGCCAGTCTCCCACTTCCTCTTCACTCAAAGCCTTTTATGTTCGTCCAAACTCTTCCCTACTATCTCTAAAATCATCCCAAGGTGCCCCAAGATCCAAATAATCCTCTCTCAAGCCTCTCCCATGCCTTTGGGATGACACTTCCAAGTAAGGGATTTTCTCTTTTTGTATTTTTGTCTTAATTTTGATTATATTGTTATGCCCCTTTATTTTCAATTATAAATGTTAGGGTATGATTTTAAACCACCCCCATACTACCTCTATATGTTTTAATGATTATATACCCCCTTATCTCTCATTAAATGCCCCTCATGTACACCTGTTACCATGCCAAAATTCCATAAGGAATATCTCTCTCCTCTTTTACATCCATGTAATTCATTTGTATTATAAATATAAATTCCATTAAGTTTGTTGGGAAATGAATCTATATGACCCCTTTAATATCCATATCATGTACATATAATGAGACACCCTTTTCTATCTCATCATCCATTTTCATGAATCCTTTTGTCACACCATTATCCTACCGAAATTGCACTATGTTTTTCCAGGCCAAGATCATTGTGTAGTAAATACCATACCCATGTCTCTATCAAGGGTATTTACCTTTATACACATATACATATTTAATGGTACTTTCATATATTTATTTCATATTACTTAATCGTGGAATAACTTATGATTTTGATTGACTCCATGTTATGTGATCCATGTGTCACACTTATGTATGAAATGAAATGTTTAAGAAGGGTGAACCATGATAGCGCTCAAATGAATTGAGTAAAGTATAGTATCAGGATATGTTATGTGGAATAGGTGATGACTCATGCTAATTCAAGTGAAACATGTTTTTACTCATGCTTCATGTGTAATGAGGGTTTACTCATGCTCCATTTGCAATGAGCCTTGCCTCATGCTAATTCCATTTTAAGTGTTGTTGCCACATTTCCATGTTATGATTATCATGATTTATCATAACTTTGTGTTAATGTTTCTCTTTTTCTCCATTGATAAGTCTATTTTCTAACATGTAATGTATTCTTCATGTTATTCCATTTTTACTCCCTTACTGGTCTTTATAGCTCACCCTTTTCTTATACATGTCCTCAGTTATCCTATGCAATACTAAATAAGAGGGAATGTTTTGGTAATGTAATGGAAGTTGTTAATAACTATGTTGTATTTCATGTTCTAAGTTGTCATGTAAAGATACTAAGACCCAAATCCACTAGACTCTTGATCTTCTATGTTGTATCAAGTGATGATTATGTAATAAATCATGATTAAGTGTGTAATAAAGAGCATGGTTATCATACCAGAACAAAATAAGGGTTAGGTATCATATAAAACAAAAATATGGAATATTTATACCATATTACAATTAAATAAATTTTATATTACTTATAAAATATGTTTTTTATATTTTTGTAATATATATATATATATTATTTGTAATTTTTTAAAAAATATAAATAACTAAAATTTTTTTTACATAACATTTTAAAAAATAATAATATCAGGTTTTATTATAAATATAACATAATTTTATGAAACAATAAGTAATTTTATAAATTTACATAAAATTACAGATAATATCAAAACTTTTAATTTTCAAATAAATGATTATTTTATTTTAATTTTAAATTTGTCATATTTTTAAAAATTATTTTCACAAAATGGATTTGATTTTATAAATCCTGATGTTAAAAAATTTTAAGGTATATTTTGATTTAACTTTATAAAATAGTTGATTTTTTTTAATATGGAAGAAAAAAAAACACGATAATTCAAATTATAAGGGAAAAACTTGTATAAATGAGTATTGATTGACTTAAGTGGAGAAGAAATCAACCACAAATTAATATATTACAATATTTAATCATAATAATCAATAAAATTTTTAGTATTTATATAAAATAAAAATCAATTTGTTTTTATATTCAAAACACCCCTCTTCTATATGTGTCAAAACAACCTATCACCTCCACCAATCCTTGCACATTTTAACATCCTTACCATAAAAATACATTGAAAATTTATATCTCTGTATCTCCAAAGTGTCACTATAATCTTCAAGGACATCATAAGTCCAATCCAAGGTGACATATAGTGAATTATAATATAGGACATCTAAATAGGTGGTTAATTTAATGTGTAGAGTGAATTTATTTTTCATGATGGGATCTCCCCAAACCCCCAGAATTTATTTGTCTTATTATTTATCTATTTTAACTCACTTTCTCTAGAGACCAATAATTTCAATACAAAGATATCAATTCATAATAGATAAATACTAATTACATTTTACTTATACATTCCCAAGGTCCAAAATTGTTTAGTTCATTTTGAGACTGGGTTCACAATCTTCTTATTTGGGGAAATATATTCAACACCTCCCAGAAATAACTTCCCCTTTTTTACTCTTCAAAATAATCATCTATATGAAACATTTATTTCAAACCTAATATATAATCATATTAAAATGTGAGAAAAGATTCCCAGTATGTGTAAACATGGGAAATACAAGAACATAACTTTCGTATAACCATATGAGAACATGAACATAATACATGAAAACCATACACTACACATAAAAGGTATAAATATTGTTTCATGACATAATTATTTGTATATCATAAGATATTAATCATAATCCCATAAAATAACCTGAGTTATAGGAACATGACATTGGGATAATAAATATATTTTTTCTATAAACATAATCTTATAACATTATGAACCTGTTTAAATAAAAACAAGTTCACTAATTATGTTAATTAAATGAAACCGGGACCCTTCTGAAACTTAATGATATTTATCTAGTTCCACACATATCCTTATGGACATGAAATCTAGGTCCATGCACAAAAATTTAAACATCTAATCAGGTTAATGAATAACATTGTGAACATTTAATCAGGTTCACCTATGATAATGGTAAAATGTACCACAAAACATTGTGAAAATGTAATCAAATTCATGCATAAAATATTTATCAAGGTTTATATAACATTACCAATTAAAATTGGGGGATATACAAGTCCCACTCATCACATAATATATACAACTATTCATTATAATATCATAAATAATTCCTCATATAATAACTCGGGAAAAGAAAAGTGTTTCCCAAGAATTACATCATAACATATCCCATAGAAAAGATATGGGTTCTATATATATTTCATCATAACATAACCCATGAAAAATTAATATGTTTCATAAAAAACACTTCATCATAATAATGAATAATATAGATAGACAATAAAGGCTCTATAATTATATAATACCCCCTATAGCGATTTATTAAATTCAAATGATTTTATCTTAGATGAAAGTAATTTTGAAGGAAAATTCCCTTTAAACATTTCTTAAGAAAATAAAATTTCTTAGAAAACAAAATTTTTGACATTATAAATTCCTAAAATATTATGGAAATATATTTCATTTAAAATAACCTTGAAAACATATAAATTATGCTTTAAAATAATTTAAAGCATTTCATAAGGAGAACATCCTTTCCACATTGAAAAACACTTTTAAAACATAATTTTTTTAAAATAATTTTCTTTGATAATACATCTTAAAACATTTAATGTATGATTTAAAACATTATGTGGCCTTTATAGTGGTGAATTCCATATATAATAAAATAATTATTCCTTCTATGTTTTTGGTACAATACAAAAATATATTATTTATAAAATGACATGAAGAGTCCTTTTAAAAAAACATTGTAAAAAATAAATCATGGAAAAAAATTATTTAATGATCCATTGAGTGAGTTTAAAACATTTTGGAATTTTTTTATCTTTTATGGATATATATGGAAAAAGTTTTTTTACTGTGAAGTGAAAAATGATGGTTTTATTTAAAAAAATTATTTTGGAATCTTATGTATGTAAATTGAAGAAAGTAATATAAAAGATTTTATTTTGATGAAATTAGGATAGAAAAATAAAATTCATTAATTTATTTAGAAGTAGATTTTAAAATTTCATCATTTAATGTACAATTATACAGAATCTAGGTAAACAATGAGATTTTAACATCAAACATTTTCCACATTTTTATCTTTTGAATCGCATTACCCATAAAATAATTATATAATATGTAACTTTTAATATCATTAAATGAAATAAATGTATAATATAAAATGTAAAAGTGGTAGTATATAAATGAAATATAAGAAGATAGGTGCATAACATAACTTATATCCCAAATAAAGTAATATGAAAATAATGTACTACATTCTTAATGTTGAAACAGTAACCCCCATCAATGTTAGATCCAATATTGGATATCTATATACAAATATTTTCGAGGAAAATAATCCCAAAATAATTTGGTTAGAGGTTTATACACCACATAATGGAAATAAGTGGCGAATATAGAATGTGTCTCAAAGAAGGAAAAATTGATATTGAAATCCCTTACCTAATGTCTCGACTTCCATCACACACGTTTAAACCGACTGTAAAATACATATAGGTGTATTATTAAAATATTTAAAAACCATAAATTTATATGTCATATCATATAGGATTTACTAAGGGCCATCTATTAGAAATTTATTTAAAATTCCATGTTTAATCCATCTTCTGGGTAATAACTGCTATATTTTTTACATACGTTTTTATTTGGTCTTTTTGGTCATGTTACTTAGATAATATATCTATAATCTATAAAATTTTATCCATGATATAAATAACATATCTACTCCATATATTTGTATTTAGATTAATCCATAAAATATTTGAGACAGAAAATGAAATACACCATTCATGAAGGTGGTAGGCCATACATACACAAGAATATTGTTTCCATTTTCATGAAAGATTGAAAGAAAGGAAAGAAAATAATGTATCACCTTTTGAGAGTCAATTTTATGACATATATGTCACATATATTCATTAAATTTTCCCTTATTATGTAACATCCTTGTAATTTAAGATATAGTATTATTTTAATAAAATAAAAGGATTGATTTATTCTAAATTAAGTTTTAATGTAAATAATAATTTATGAGATAATTTTCAATAATAAAAATAAATATTTGATATATATTATGTAAAAATAACTAATTTCTATATAAATAATCTAAACATAATGAAATATATTTCAACTTAAAGTAACTATAAAATTCATAAACAAAAAATAATGTTTATGCATAATAATGTAACATTAAGGAAATCAATAAAACTCTTCAAAAATTATTTATAATTATAAATACTTAAATTTATATAAGAAATATTTTTAGAAAACAATTCTATAAAAAATTTTCAACGGAAATATTATAATTACGTGTCATATAATATTTATGAAAAAAAATTGAAGATATATATATATATAATATACATACATTTCTATGTGAACTTATTTAAATATTAAATGTAATATAATTTATTAAAAATTTTAAATTAAGTAAATTATGATAGTTATAAATAGTTAGGTTTATTTACTTTGTATAAAATATGGATTCATAATTTCATTTATAAAATTACAAAATTATAAATAAATTAATAAACAAAATTATTAAAATTGTAATATTATTATAAAATCATAATTTAGAAATATTATATGTTTATATATATTTTATTTTATAAAAAATTGAAAAATTAGAAAATAATGGTGTTGGACGGGTAAGAGGCATACACATTAGAATGATTCCAAACCTAGATGATGTCTTGACTATAGATATGATGATGGACACCAAAGAGGGCTTTGATTTATATGAACAATTGAACATGGGATCCAGGAATATTTGGTGATATAAACATGGATTAGGTTTCGAGAGTGTGATGGAATGCTAAGGAAAATTAGGTGATGAAATAGAAATTTAATGATGTTGAGAACCAAATAGATCAAATTTCCAAGGTTTTTCGAAAATGGTGAGGGTTTCTAACTCGTAAAAGAAAAATAAAATTAATTTTGAACTCAATAATGGAGGGATTGAATCGTCTTCCTCCACCAGTAAATCAATTTTTTTCTCTAAATCATTGAAGGTATGTGTGTGTTTGATTTTCAAGTCTAAATATAATTTTAAATCCTATTTTTAAGAATTTTTTTGGTTTAACTGTACCATATTTTTTGTTTTTTCTAGATTTTTATCTTCTAGACATCCATGTTTGACATGGTGTAGATTTTATATAACTAAATATCTTTTTATGTGCATCCAAGGTCAATTTTTTTTATCATATTTTTATTTTTTCAGTGATGATTCATGAATACGAATAATCTAAAATAATTTAAATAAGTTAAATAAATATAAATATTAATCATATTTAAATCAATTATTACCCATAGATTAATATAAGCTCCTATGTGTTTTCCTTTTTTATTTAGATAATCACATTGTATTAAATGAAAAATATATATAAATTTTATATTTACTTATTAGTAATAATATATTTGATAATATAGTCAACCAAAGTTGAATATTTATATAACTATCACTGTATGGGTATTTCTATAAATATCCATTGATCCTCAGATAAAGATTCTACCATACATATATCAAAATTGAAATACGAGAACATAATAGTAAAATTAAATATATATAGAGTTAAATAATATTATATAAAAAGGAACCTGGACTTCAGGGTTCCTCATTTTTGAATACCTAGTTATTCTATTTTAAACTACTGGAAAATATAAATACACAATGTTTCTATTCATGTTATTTAAATTCAAGTAATTTTTTCACCCATAGATATTAAGAAATATATTACCTCAAATTGAACAAAATTATTTGATAGATTTTTTTACTTGAAATGAACAGATTATCATTATTTGTAATTAAAAACATGTTTATCTTGAATTGTATGTAACGCTGAGTTTGTTCGATAACACGTGTTACACAAAGCATTGATTCTTTCTAGAAAAAACTATACCATTAATGTTATTTTTTTAACATAATTGTTATCACCTTGTCATTGGAGTGACATTAATGAGTATTATTATCTAGATTATGAATATATGGTTTTCACATGTTTATATATTGAATCATTTGGTGTCCAATTAATTTTGGAATTAAAATTAATACCCATTAAATAAAAAGGATGTGTTTAAATTAAAAATTATTTGTATACCCAAAATGGAAATTTATGTTAATAAATTATATTTATCAGTATTGGAGAATCATATTAAGGAATTTTATATTTTATATTTTTTATTAAAGTGTTTTTAAATTCATATAATATGTTTTATAGGATTAAAATAAGAACCAATCCAATTTTAAGCATTAAAATGGTGTCTTTTTCTAAAATGTAGTTTTTCCTCCTAATAAAGGAAAAACCGATTGAAAACTAAAATTTTACACATTTATAAATTTTTTATGAAAAAATAATTTTTTTATTTCTATAGATTTAAAATCAAAATTTATATTGGTTGATTTTTTGGGATTTTTTAGAGAACTTGTATATTTTGATGAATAGTAAATGACACTGGATTTTAATTGAAAAACACATTTTCTTCTAAATTATTTGGATTATTAAATTAAAATTTTAATTGGTTTTAAATTATAATTTGATATATTTTACATCATTTAAACCATTATAGGTTATTGGAATCAGTTTTATAAAGAAATTGGATATAAAAAAAATTTCTTTTGAACTTTTCTTTTGAATAATTAATTTTCTAGTCTCATTTGCTGGATTAATTTTAAATTCATTTATTCTAATTTTTATGATTAGAATTTGGAAAAAGTTATTAAATATTTAGAATTATCCTAATTTATATGGTCTTCAAATTTCAATTTATTTTTTGAACAAAAATATTAGTGAAAGTAATTAAAATTAATTACAAAGATTAATGTTAAAATGTGTTAACATAGTGGTCAAACATTAATCTTATGCGGCAAAATGACTTTTGACACTTGTAAAAAATATATTTTATAAATTATTCTACCATAAAACCACTTGGGTCTAATTATTTCATAAATTTTGTCACACGAGGTAAAGGATACCTCACTATCGTATTTACCTTTTTATATTACAGGAATTCTACTCTTCATTTGCTATAAAAATGCTATCACACTACCACTATCTCACCAACTATCAAATCCTTTTGGCTTTTCCAAACCCTACCAAAATGATATCCCAAAATCCATCATATAATCATAAAATACTCTATTTGGCATGAAATCTATCCAATTATGTCCTTTTGTGTGAAACAAAAGATGTTAGTCAAAAAAGAGGTAACATTCATCAATAATCACATTTTCATTATTTTCTTATCCATCCTTTAAATTATTATTATTCCATGATTATACATAAAAATATTTATCTGATATATATGAATATTTTTTAAATTATGGGTTTTACCTTCACCTTCACATGCTTCCATCAAATGGGTAAAAACATCATCATTCATGTATTAGTAGAACTACCACCTCGCGAAATAATGTCGATCATTTTTCCTTACCTCATATAATGGATAAGTATTATGATGGAAATATTTTTCATTTATTATATGAATTATATTAATAATATATTCATACTTTTGTTTTTATTATATAACATATACCTACATTCTTTTCATTTTGTGGGAATACGATAACATCATTTGTGGACCTGCGGACTACCGCCTCCTCAAATCCCTGGAATACTATCACGCATTAAAGGGAATATACTAAGAATGGTTTTAATTAAATTATATTATATAAAAGTCCTATTTATGATACTAATGAAATAATTATTTATAGATACATATAACATATCATTTTCATTTTTTCCATTTCAAACACTAAAGAAGTGATATCACCATTCATGGACCTGTGGACTACCACATTCTCAAAGCGATTTGATTCTTACTTATTCATCACCACATAACTATAAAGATATTTATATATATAAGTATATATAGTAAAATAATATATACTTTTTTATAATTTTCATTTGTTAAAATTAAATATTACTTTCCATATTTACATAACGATCCTTAAAAAATAAAGAATGTTACCCATGCGTATGTACGACCAACCATGTTCATGATCACAACGTTGGTTCATTATTTATAACCAAAATTAATTTATGAATTTAAAATAATAATTTATGAAAAAAATTTATTATTTTTCTTATTATTATGGAAATATTTAAATAATGACCTTATTGTACATAGTTGACTTATCAAAGTATATTTTGATAAAAAAGTTGAATAAGGTCAAAACATCCTACACAAACATTATTTATTATATAATTTTATAAAACATGTTTATAAGTGAAATAAAATTAATAATAAATATGGAAAAGGATATGATGAATCTCAATAATTAACATATGTTTATTTTTCAGATGATAGAGGAAAATCATGATAAATCAGACTCAAAGAAAGGGATTTCTTAACTCAATTTACATTCATCAGGTTAAAATTATATGATATTGGTTATGTTGTGACAAGAATATATGTGCAATGAAATATTATTTTTATAATATATTACCACATTATATATGTGTATTTAAATTTTTCTAATATAATTATTCCCGCTCTATTGATATAATATTGGTAATGGATTTTTTCTCAATCTAATTTCATTGAGATATATTGTAATTTTATGCACATAGTTATTCTATACAGTGTATATATTGACACATGATAGGATATATCATGAATTTAATTTATTTCATGACACCAAATGTTTCAATCAATCTTATTCTTTAACTAATATCATGATTAAAATGTTACTCGAGTAGTAAAGGTTTTTCATCTATCTATTTACATATATGAGATTAATGTCATATTCACTACTTACTTATTCTATGTAGTGTATCCAATATCCTTTTTTATTATATGATGAATTAGATTATCTTCTGGGTAATTAAATTTTTAATTTTATGATTATTACTTTTGGGGTTTCAGATTCATAAATAACCACAGTGGAAAGAGGATTTATTGTCCCACTCTAATATTTACGAGACATATTCCATATTTAATAGTTATTTTTTGCTGTATGGTGTATATATTTCACATTAATTCAATTTATTATTATTATAATTAATTTAATGGGATTTTACATGTATATTTGTGTATCTCTTTTCATGGTGTTTCTGGTTCCAATTTTACTTAATAGGTAATGGAGTATTGTAACAATTTTTCTTCATTGAGGCGGTTGTTATGTTATACACTAATCTTATTTTATTGGGTGTATATATTTATTTTATGAATTTATGTATCATAAATGTCCCTATAATCTATATATTCTATGTTCATTTAATGTTATTACTTCATTGGTAAAATAATTTAATTGTTTCAAGGTGGTATGGGACACATTGGAATGTTTGTTGGTAATTTTTGAAATGAATATTTTAAATATATTTTGAGGGAATTTCCATTCATCAATGTCAACTAAACTTATCATTACATCTACTCTATTGCGTGTAGTTTTTATTGATACTATACCCAATTATTCAATGTATTCATTATTAATATTACAAAGATATTTTTATGAAATCCATTTCTTTTCCACATGTCGCTAGTGTCCTAAAGACATTGTTATGGAAGCCATATTTTTCTATGGGATAATAATGTTTAAAAGATATTTTTATTGATCCTATTTTTATTTCATTGGTTAATCATGTTCTAAATATATTTTTATTAATCGCATTAATTTTACATAGTTTAATAATGTTTTAAATAGTTTTTTATTGAACCTATTTCATTTTCATGGGTTAATCATGTTCTAAAAGATTATTATAGAAGTAATTTCTTTTCCCTGGGTTAATAATGTTTCAATGAGATTTTTGTAGATCCATTTTTTTACTTTGGATAATATGTTTGTGAAAGGGATAATGGTTGTCTAAATTTGTTTTGATGAAATTCAGGCTTTTATGTATTATAATACTGGTCATTTAATGGATGGTTATGTGATAAAACAATGACCGGTGGTTCCATGATAAACCAGTGACTGGTGGTTTCATGATAGACAATGAATGGGTGGGTCCATGATAACACTACAATTAATAGTGTATGGGAGGCAGTCATATAGATATTCAATTTTTAATAGTTACATGTATGGAAGTCAACCACCGGGTTATTCCATTTATAAGAATGACAAGTATAATTATATCCCAAGATAATTTTTTGTGTTTTCTATGAATTCTTTGGTTTATAATTCTTTCAATGACCGATATTGATATCAGAAGGATCATGATTATTGATTATGCTGACTATTTTCATGGCCATGTTTTAATATTTAATGTTCTATGTTTTTATGGGTATGATTCTCTTTATGCTTTACTTGTGAAATTTTGTTATGTCATAATACCCTTAAGCACTCTTATGCTCATTGACAACATTTAATTATTAATGATTATGATTACCCTTATTGATCATATGATCTCACCCATATTATGTTTCATTTCCACATAATATTAAAGATTAACGTAGAATAATTTATTTATATAATGGATTCCATAAAGATGATGTTGAAAAACATAATGTGAAATTAGAAAAGCTAAGTATAATAGGATACAATTTTCAACTTTATGAATTAGTTGTTTATGAGTTCACGTTGATGTGAATTTTTAATGTAAGAGGTTTCTATAATTCTATAAAACGAAAAGGCTAAATGTTTTGATAGATTTTATGTGATCTATGTTTTCATTTTGATATTTTAAGGATTTTATGGAAAAAAATTCGTTCAAAATTATGGACATCATAGTAGTAAATTTAATGTTATGGATTTTAAGAGAGGATTTGGGAGTGTAGGTCCTTTGTAGATTTAGGTGGTACCAAAGGTAAGATTAGATAACATTGGATGTTATAATTTTTTCATAGGAGGTTGTCTTAATATTTATAGATTCATTCATTAGACTATATGCATAAGGTGGATGATAAGTTCAATGTCATAAGACACCCCACTTGAGGTTTTTATATAGTAAACATTTTGAGGTCATCAATGAAATTTTTGGAGAATTATTTTCTTGGGATGTGTTATTTATAACCCATAGTGTCAACATAAATTGTTTTTATAGATCATTTTTGCAGTATTAATAAAAATTGGGAAAACTCCTATGTAGGGGGACAACCTATGGAATCTTGCTAGGTAGTGGGGATTTGACCCATGACTGAATATCGATAAGGGTTTGCCACACTACCACTAACCTACATGGTATCCATGTTAAAATGAAATTTATTTATGTAAATATTATGTCTATTATAGAATCAAATTTGATTTAATTTGATTAATAATAGTTGATTTATCTTGGACGAATATACTATCAAATCCTTTTAATCATTGGGTTTGAAACATAGCTGAAAAATGATTGAAGAATACTAAGGATGATTATATATGGAACAATTTATTTTCATCATTGGGCAACACAATTGAATTATAGAGAATAATATATAATGTGAAGGTTTATCCATTTTGGGAATTATCTTACTCTTTGGTAACTATTTTTGGTTTTGTTAAATATTTAAAGGTAGGAGGAATAAAATCATATAACTTTTACAGTTTTATAGTATTTAACATTTTTTTGTTCTTTGAGAAAGTAAATGTTATATTTAATACACATCACTTAGATAAAGGGATGATATTGAGTAGGAAATTAATTAAATGATGAAAATATACTCATAAAGTAATTATATTTCTATATTATCTATTTCAAGATGGTTAAATAAATCAATTAAAATTAAGAAAAAGATCTTGAAATATAATTTTTCTATTAACATAATTTTTTTGATAATATTAATATCCTTTAATAAACCTATTTGTTTTTTGTTTTTGATTTCATTAAATTCATGTTGAAAATATTTTCTATCTCTATCAATTAGTCCACGAGAAATATTTTTTCCTTCTAAATCAATATTATAATTTTCAATCAATGTTATCCTTAGGAAGAGTCATAGTTATGCATAAATTTTGATGAAATTTATGTTTCCTACATTCACTTTTCTATAAGATGCTTTATTAATCATTTTTTATAATGTTGGGTTTAATTAAAAACATTTTAAAACTCTTAACCCATTGAAAAACTTATTGAATTTGGGGGGAGAAATTCATTTTATGGAGGGTAGGATGTTACATCCCAATATTTTAGGAAATATATTTTTTCAAATTAATTAAATTATTTGTTATCTTGATATACATGAAATTCATAATTTATTATTCATTTCACTCAACACTATTTTTATCATTAATTTAATTCAACATTGGGTGCATTATATAAATGTGGATATATAAAAGTCAAGTTATACAAGAAAATAATAATATAATAATAATATTTAGTTTACATAGTAGTTATCACTAAGTCATTAGAATGACTTTAATGTGTATTTTTTAACTAGAGTATGAATATATTGTTCACACATGTTTATATAATTTATCCTTTGGGACCAATTAAATTTGAAATTAAAATAAAAACCAATTCAATATAGAGAATGTGTTTTTATGAAATTCTATTTTTATTCCAATAAAGGAATATTATCTTATAATATTAAATAAATAAATATTAGTAAATGATATTAAGAAAATTTATATCTTATATATATAAAAAATTGTTTTTAAATTAATTTTATTTGTTTTATATGCATAAATTAAAAATAGATCCAATTTTAAACATTTAAATGATGTATTTTTCTAAAAAGAAAAATTTAGAACCTTTTAATGGAATAATTTTTTTAAAATATTTTTTGACAATATTATAAATTTTATTTAAAAAATAGGCTTCCTTTTTGATATCATAAAATCAAAATTTACTTGAGATTATTTTTTGGTATTTTTCAAAGAACATTCATGTTTTGATGAATTGTAAAAGACACTGCAATTTAATTAAAAGCTTATTTTTTATCTAAATATTTTGTAGTGTTAAATTAATATTTTAATATGTTTTAAATTTTAATAATATAACTATTATATTATCTAAACTAATATATGTAATTGGAATTATTTTCCTTGTGAAATTTGATATAAAATCTTTTCAAACATTTGAACTTATCTCTTGCAAAACCAGTTGTCTCATACCGTATGTGGGATAAATTTTAATGTAAATTCGGCCACTTATATGATTGTAATTTGAAAATATGGATTCTATATTAGGAATAATAAATAAATATATATATATGTTTTAGATTTTTGAAAATATATTTTTACCAAAAATATTAGTGAATGAAATTAAAATTTACTACAATGATTGAGGTTAAAAATATTTCTACTTAGTGGTCAATATTTAATATTAAGATTCCAAATGAAATAGATACATATTAAAAACCTTCTTTATGAAAATGATTATACCATAATCCCACTTAGGTCAAATATTTATATTATTGGAGTCACATAATGTAAGGTAGACCTATCAATAATGTATTCATTTTCATATTTACACGAATAGCACACCTCCTCTATAAAAAACACTCGCTCTCCCCCTCTATTCACAACTATGAATCCATCTTGGATCATACCAAACCTACCCAAATAATATCCCATCAATAATCATGTCCTCATACAAGTGTCTAATATTTCATAAATTTATCATATAAAGTCCTTTTATGTAAAGAAAAAGGAGTTACCCGAAAAAGTGGTAACATTATTAATTGATCAATTTTGATTTATTTTTTTCTACACCCGTTAAATTATTCTCATTACATGATTATGTAAAAAAATATAATCCAAAATATACTATTTTTTGTTATATTTTGGGTTTTACATACACCTTCACACAATTCCATAAAATTTTTAACGAAATCACCATTCGTGTGAATGGTGAACTAACACATTGTGAAATGATGTTATTCATTTTTCCTATTCAACTCCTTATGGTTGGTAATTATGAATTAAATACCGTTTTAATGTTATATATATGATATTAATAAATAAATTTAAACTTCTTGAATTATTTTATAACACATATCTTCATTATTTCTATTTTATGGGAGTATGATAACAACATTTATTGATGTGTGGACTACCGCATCCTGAAAGTGATGTGAAATGTCCACATGTTAAATGGAACTTATTAAAGATGGTTTTAGTAAAAATATAATATATAAATGAAAATTATATGATATTCATGAATTAATTATATATATTTAAATATAACATAACAATTTTTTTTCCTATTTCACACACTAAAAAGTGCCATCATTTTTCATGGACGTATTGAATACCACCTCCTCAATGATATTTAATTATTCATTTTTCATCACCACATAAGAAGAATGATATATATAAGTATATATAATTGAATAATATTTTATTTATTATATAATAGTCAATATTTAATTTTACATGTTACTTAACTTCTTTCCATAATGACCATTGAAAAATGTGAATTCTACTTATGTGTACGTACAACCTACCATCTCCATAATCGTAAGATTGGATTATTTTTCAGAACCATCATTGATGAATGATTATTAAAGTAAAATTTATTTAAGAATGTGTTAATTATTTGATTTTTATAATTCATGAAGTTTTAAAATAATTACCATATTGGCCATAGTCATCCTAACATTGTTTGTTTTGATACATGTGCTAAATATGGTCAAAATATTCTAGTTAAAAATATAGATTTTGTAAATTTATAAAAATTGTTTATAAGTGATATAAAATTAATAATAATTTTTTTAAGGATATGATGTAATTAAATAATTAACAAAAGTTCATTATTCATGGGGATAGATTACAAGAAAGATAAATCATACCCATGGAATGGGGTTTTATTAACTCAATTTCCAAAAAATGGGCTAGACTACTACGTCGTTGGGTATGTTATGCCAAAAATATGTGTTAAATAACCTATTATTTTATATAATTTTTTTCTAAAATATTTTAGTTTATTTCAAATATTAAAATATAATTATTCTCAGTCCAATGATATGATATTTTTATGGTATTTCATCTCAATGTTGCTTCGTTGAGGGAAATTGTAATGTTACACACCTAGGTCTTTGAATGGTGATTATACTGAACTTTGACATGTTATATAATAAATTTAATTAATTCCATTACTATAAATTTTCCAATTGATGTTATTATTTCACGTATCTTGTAATTAAAATGTCACTCAAGTAGTAATGGATTTTCATCTCAATTTTCAAGTATATGAGATAACTATCCCATTCACCAATTACTTCTTTTGTGTAGTGTGTATAATACAGATTTTTTTATTTATATCTTGAATTATTTTATCTTCATGGCATTTAAATGCTTTATTTGATGATTATTACAATTTGGGGTTCTAATTCAAATGATACCGTAGTCGTTAGAGTATTTTCTATCTCACTCTTATTTCAGCGGGACCTAATCCATATTAACCACTTAATTTTGATTTATGATTTATCTAACGAACATTAATATAATTGATGACTCATATCCTTATTATTATGTGGTTTTATATATCCATTTTAGGCTCTCTATTTTTTGGGGTTTATGGTTTCAAATTTACCAAAGAGGTAATGTAGTTCTGTCATAATTTTCCTTCTTTGAGACATTGGTTAAGAAATACACCTATCTTATTTTAGGGGGTATATATACTTCTCTTGTAACATGATGTATCATGAATATATTTATTCTCAATATATTCTATGTTTATTTAATTTTATTCTTTCATGGGTTTTATACTTTAGATGTTCCAAGGTGGTATAGGACTCTTTAGAAGGGATGGAGATTAATTTTATCATGAATGTATTGACGATATCTTAAATAATTTTCCATTCAAAAATGCTAAACAACTTTGTTGTTACTTATCCTCCACTTCGTATAATTTTTGTTGATACCATACTCATTCATTATTAATACAAATTATGATTATTTCAACTATATTGTTATGAAATATGTTTCTTTTCCATGGGATTATTATCTCCTAAAAATATTATTATTGAACCCTTTTTCTTCTATAGGATAATCATGTTTCGTAGATATTATTATTGAACCCATTTATTTATCATTGGTCAATCATATTCTAAATAGATTATTATTGAACCCATTTCTTTTCCATGGGTTAATAACATTTCAATGATATTTGTATTGAAACCATTTTATTTCCATGGGTTAATCATGCTGTAGACATATTATTATGGAAGGCATTTATTTTCCAAGGGTAAATCATGTTTCAATGAAATTTTTTTGGAACCCATTTATTTTCCATGGGTTAATTATTTTATTAATGTGACACTACATGGAAAATAGGTTTTCGCAAAGGGCTATTTATGAGAAGAATTAATCACGTCGCAAATAGTCTGTGCGAGAGGTTGTTTGCGACGAGTGATTCTACCCGTCACAAATACTTGGTTATTTGCAACGTGATTTGGGTTCCCGTTGCAAAAGGTTTGGCGCAGATTGCACGACCAACCACGAGAAGGTTATTTGGAATGAGGGGTATTCCCCCGTTGCAAATAACGCATCAGTCCGCAGGTATTTACGATAGCTCCCGTAGTAAATACACGACGACGGTAAATAGGTTTTTGGGATGAGATCTTCTCCCATCACAAATGGTGTGTTAGAAGGTACCTTTTACGACGGGTCCCGTCGCAAATACACTTTTAACCACCGACCGTAATTAATGCGGGTGAAGGTTTTTGCGATGAGACACGTCACAACTAATTCTATTTGCGACAGGCATCCCATCACAAATAGTTTCTTCACAACTAATCTGATCTATATATACCCCCATCCATTTTCTCAAATCCACCTCTCATTTCTTACACTCTGTTTCTCTAAAATCAATTTACAGTGAAAAAATTTGGGGGAGGTAGTTTTTTTTCAAAAAATAGTTGTGAAGCCATCTATATCAATAGGAGATTATGTTTAAGAGTATTTATATTTTCTTTAATTTAGTTTTTATTTCATTATTTTGAGGATAATTTTATTTACTATTGATTAGTTGTAATTAAAATAGATTTAAATTCTATTGTTATCAGTATTTATTTGTATTAATAAATTGAAATTATTAGTACTAATTTTTAATAATGAGTAATAAATAGCAATAAATAGTAATAATTAGTAATAATTAGTAATATTTAGTTATAAAGAGTAATAATTAGTAATAAAATGCGATAATTATTAATAAATTGGAATAATTAGTAATAAATTGGAATAATTAGAAATAAATAGGAAAAATTATATAAATATGAATAATTAACAAAAAATATAAATAATTAGCAATAAATAGGAATAATTAACAATAAATATGAATAGTTAGCAACAATTCGTAATAAATAAGAATACTCCGGAATTAATAGGAATAAATTTCAATAAATTGCAATAAATAGGAATAAATTGCAATAAATAGAAATAAATAGCAATAATTAGTAATAAATAGATATAATTAGGATTAAATAGAAATAATTAGGAATAAATAGCAATAATTAGGAATAAATAGCAATAATAAGAATAAATTGCTATAAATAATAATAAATATTAATAAATAGGAAAAAATAGTAATAAATAGGAAAAACTAGTAATAAAATGGAATAATTAGGAATAAATAGCAATAATTCGCAATAAATATGAATTATAATAATAAATAGAAATAAATATCAATAATTAAGAATAATTAGAAATAATTATCAATAATTAAAAATAATTAGCAATAAATAACAAAAAAATAAAAAAAAATTACAATAAATAGCAATGATTAGTAATAATTAGCAATAATTTTTAATAATTACTAATAATTAGAAATAATTAGTAATAATTAGTAATAATTAGTAAAAAATAGGAATAATTAGTAATAAATTGGAATAATTAGCAATAAATTGGAATAATAAGAAATAAATTGTAATAATTAGCAAGAAATTGTAATAATCGGAATAAATAGTAATAAATAGCAATAAATATGAATAAATAGTAATAAATTGGAATAAATTGTAATAAATAGGAATAAATAGGAATAAATAAGAATAAATAGTAATAAATATTGATAATTATTAATAAATAAAAATAATTAATAATAAAGAGGAATAAATAGTAATAATTTGGAATAAATAGCAATAATTGTAAATTATTAAGATAATTTGAAATAATTAAGAATAATTATTAATAATAGAAATAATTAGTAATAAATAGAAATAATTAGTACTAAATTGAAATAATTAGTAATAATTAACAATAATTAGTAATAAATGTGAATAATTCTAAATAAATGGGAATAAATAGTAATAAATGGTAATAAATAGGAATAATTCACAATAAATAAGAATAATTCGCAATAAATATGAATAATTCGCAATAAATTGGAATAATTCACAATAAATAAGAATAATCCACAATAAATAAGAATAATTACCAATAATTAGCTATAATTAGTAATAATTCGAAATAAATACAAATAAATATAAATAAATAGGAATAATTAGAAATAACTAGTAATAAATAAAAATAATTATGAATAAATAGGAAAAATTGGCAATAAATAGGAATAATTAACAATGATTGGGAATAAATAGAAATAATTTTAAATAAATAAGAATAGTTAGAAATAAATAGTAATATATAGAAATAGTAATAAATAAATAGAAATAATTAATAATAAATAGGAATAATTATTAATAAATAAAAATAATTAGAAATAAATTGAATTAATTAGTAATAAATAGTAATAAATAAGAATAAATAGTAATAAATAGTAATAAATATCAATAAATAGTAATAAATAACAATAAATAATAATAAATAACAATAAATAGTAATAATTAGCACTAAATTGTAATAATTAGCAATAAATAGCAATAATTAGCAATAAATATTAATAATTAGCAATAAATAGTAATAATTAAGAGTAAATAGTAATAATTTCTGTTAATAGGAATAATTAGCAATAAATATGAATAATTTGAAATAATTTGTAGTAATTAAGAATAATTATGTATAATTAGGAATAAATCACAATAATTAGAAATAATTAAGAATAATTAAAAACACATAAGAATAATTAGTAATAAATTGAAATAATTAGTATTAAATACCAGTAATTTGTAATAATTACTAATAGTTAGTAATAATTAGCAATAAATAGAAATAAATAGTAATATATAAGAATAAATAGGAATATGTAGGAAAAATATGAATAATTAGCAATAATTACGAATAATTCGGAATAATTCGGAATAATTAGGAATAATTAGGAATAAATAGAAATAAAGAGGAATAAATATAAATAAATAAGAATATATAACAAGAATTGGGAATAAATAAAAATAAATAGGAATAAATAGGAATAAATATGAATAAATATGAATAAATATGAATAAATAAGAATAAATAGGTTTAAATTGGAATAAATAGGAATAATTAGTAATAATTAGGAATAATTGGGAATAATTGGGAATAATTAGTAATAATTCATAATAATTGGTAATAATTAGGAATAATTAGGAATAATATCAATTGTAAAATATTTAATAACTTTTAATGAATTTGCACAATTTCCAGTGGATTGACGACACTCCTTTTGCTCGATGACTCATCTTCTTTCCACTTTCACCCACTCAAAACATTATAAAATGTATGCTTCTACGTATGCATATCCAATCTTGTATACACGAGTTTTAATATGCATTCATTAGACCACATTTTTCCTAATTTTTTTCAGTTGGTGATAGTTGAGGAAGATGTTTCATCAACAAAAAGGGGGCTCTTTTCTCAAACAAGTCTTTTAATTGTATCTTTCTCACACTGAAATCACAATGAAGAATCTCCTCAGAGGTGCACGTATACATTCTCTGATGCACGAGAATGGATATGTGTACCTCTGCGCATATTCATCATTTTGATTCCAATGAGATAAATTTGTAAGTAAATGAGATGTCAGAAAAAAGACTAGCCATCAATCCACTGAAAATTGTGTCACCCCTCATTAATGGTAATAATCAAGAAGTATTTGTAGTTATTTTTTTTTTCAGATAGTGGTTTTATAATTTGA